>CM069862.1:131100884-132466955 GCA_036172795.1 Pelodytes ibericus
GAATATACTTGTCCCAGTGCAGGACCCCGATGGGTGACATTGACCGGAACCGCCCACTTGAAAATAAACTCATCAGGATGTAAACTCCGTTTATTGCCCATCTGTCCGCACTTCCCTGTTTCGGCTCCATAACTGAATGAAATAGCAATTAACATAACATCATTTTATTTCTAGATTTATTGCCAGTCAGAGTTATTCACTAGGTATGTGGAGACAGCAGATGTTTTGGAGAAAAATAACATTTTCTTCATGGGGTAAACTCACCAAATATAATGTCAATTTCTCTGTAGTTTCACATTATTTCAAATAACCAGTGTATGATTTTCGGATCTGTGTTATTTTTTATTTTAGGATTGCAGTGTTGCTTTCCAAAATTAGTGTAACAAACGGGGTCCAGGTGTCAAGGGACTCAAAAAGGGGGTATTGTTAAGAAAAACTATACCAAAGCAGGTCTACTTACATATACACTCGTGAAACATCTAATAATTGAGAGCATAAAAAATGTGGCAAAAGTAGAAAAGTGGATTTATTTGGGTCAATAGTTGGCTGTGGGACCAAAATGGCTGAAAATATGTAAATCTAGTGCTACGCTGAAGAGACATAAAAAAGATGAATATCAAATATAATGCCCCTGAATATGCATAGTAATAACTACAGTGTAGCAAACGCTGCAGACTAGCTAAATAAACCCTACATAAAATAACTGGACGTCCACAGTGTATTGGATATGGCTTGCAAAGTCATTTATTAGTGATTCACGTCACAGGAGCAACTTCATACGTGCATATTAATTATATGAAGTACCGCCCTTTAGATAAACCAGTCTTTTGCCTGTTGCATCCATTTGATACCTGATCTATGTAGCATTTTAAGAAGTGAATTACTCCTGCCAGGTGTCACTAGGGAGTGATGAGCCTTTGTTCCACCAGGTAAATCCTGGACGGGAGGAGAGACTGGACATTTGTTGTTATAGGGGAAAAAGAGACAACACATGTGGAAGGAGCACGAAGGAGCATAGACAGAGTGCTCTGCAACTATTTCTAGTGAAAAGTAAAGATTTCATCTTTTGCTTAGTTTAAGTGCCAAGAAGCTAGGGTTTAGAAGCTATGGTTTAATGCCTAGTATTGTAACTAAAAGTAGAAAGTAACTGCTGTAGAACCTCTTTCAAAAATCATCCTTATCGACCTGGAATCAAGAGCCATTCTGGACACGCCATGTCCAAAAATGCCATGTGCATTTTTAATCTAATTAATACAATGCTATATAGAATATAACAGTTGTATGTTTGTAACTTTGTTTGTGATATCCTTTTAGATATATTGATTTTACCGCCAGGTATAAATTAAGTATATTATATATATCACAGCGTCTTTTGGTATTCATCTTTACAGAATTTATCTGTATGGTCGAATCAAAGAAATTTATTGTTGTACTGTTAGTCTTTTTAGTCTAAATAAATAAATAATTATTAATAATTATTTCGCATAATTTAGCATACAGCAGCCCATGACCGGAACAGATAGCATACTGTCATCAGACAAATGTCGATGACAAATACTCCACTGAAGGTGCACACTTTAATGGTTATAATGTCTGTGAACATTGACAGAAGGGGAAATAATGTTGTCCTTCCTTGTGCTGATAATATACAAATTACGGTCACCACTCCACTTGTCCGGAGAGTCTGCAGGCACTTATTGGAGTAAAAAGTAGCAGATCCATCCACCGGTCGGCAGCGGGATTGCAACAGCTACCTCCACAAGATTTCACACTGCACCAATAGGAATAGTCCTTACATCGCCAGAACTTGAAGTTTGCTGATGATAGGCATAAAAAAGCGCACATGCAGTCCACTTGCAGAGATCCGGGACAAACAGCACCCACTGCCTCCATCTATAGTGAGTAAGAAGTGTGAGATTTGGGTGTTTATCCAGGTGTAAAGGGACCCTGAGCATCTGAATTCAGGAGTTAAGGTGCAGGGGTAGAGACACAGGGTCTGGTGCAGGGTAGCTTGAGGCCACATGTTGGTATGGTCACATTCTAGGGCCATGTGGAAGCAGCTGCTATATCTAGTATAACAAGGCAGAATCTGAAGTTAGAGCGAAAAAGGAAGAGACCTCACCCCAAAAAAAGGAAAAGTCTCAAGTTGAGAGTGAAAATTAGATCTTAAGTGGGCAGGAGTGTGTATAGGTATACAACACAATACCTAATAAGCGAACAAAATAGTGAACAACTAGGATAAACCTGGTATACACAAAAACACACTCCCAAGCTAACACACAAAGAAAGAGCAAAGCAAAATATAGCAAAAAATATAAGCAATAGTAGATAAAAATTGCAGCACATGCAAAAACAATATTGTAAATGAAACCAATTTAGATTGCAAATTAATACAGTTGAGCAATGGATTAAATGTAAACATAAAATATATGAAATGAAATGCACATAAAGAGCAAGTATATATAGAAAAATTAGAAAAAATTAAATATGTAAAAGAAAAAAAAAAAAGAAAAAAAATATATATATATAAAAATAAATATAAAATGATGAAAATGCAGTCAAAGCAGGATGATCAAGCCGATAAAGCACAGAAATCTTCTTGCAATCTGTAAGAGAAATATAAAACCAAATAGTGTAGATTGTAAAAAATATAGATTTATTTGCGCTTTAAAATCTACTTACAAGATTTAAAAACAGAACTGGCAAAGATCAAGATCTGATACCTTTGATCTTTGCCAGTTCTGTTTTTAAATCTTGTAAGTAGATTTTAAAGCGCAAATAAATCTATATTTTTTACAATCTACACTATTTGGTTTTATATTTCTCTTACAGAATCTGAAGTTACCCTGCAGACAGGAGTAGGCATGGAACATAACAAATCAACAGGATGTTGCAGGCTGAGACAGACAGATATACCAAGCAGAGCAAAAGCAGAATAGCAAACTAAAGCAGAACAGAACTGAATATACAGAGTAAAGGGCCAGGGAGAGCAGGAGAGAAGAAAACATAAGAAGGGCAGAGCAGAAACCAAACTAAGGTTAATAATACTGGGCAGAGGGCTAAGGACAAAAACATAAACACAGGGCGAGAAGGCCAAAATCTTAAAGCCATACACATGCACATATATAAACAGAGAACACACAAAGGACAGGGATAAGGCAACATAACAGAGATACAGACATAAGTACAGGAACTAGCCTAGGACTCGGAGATAGTAAATAATAGGGGTTGGGTTACACCAAATGACCACATGATGATAAGCTTGCCAACAGCATCAAGGTACCCAACAATATGGCAAGTCCTAGCACTATCCCTGCTTATTATAACTAAATATAATAACTAATAACTGGAGTAAACAGACACACAGGAATTACCGGCATAGATAGGACAAACTAGTAAATGTTATACATTGACACAACTATTAGGCTCTGAATGCATCACTTTTATACGTCCCCCCCATTCTTGCAACCTCAAAATTGTCCACAAGTAACACTTTAGACTGTGAGTGCAGCATTTCATGACATTTTCATTGTACAGTATGAATCCTCCCAATGTTGTGCAGCTCCGTAGAATATTTTTGGTGGAGGTGATCTCCATTTTCTCTCCCCCAAAGCCACTCTGTGCACTGTTATCCTGTTTAATATATTGTCCAATAAAAAACGGAGTATCCGACTGGCCAAATACAGCACTAAACAATTAATAAACGACCCACTTAACATAACATATTCATTTACTGATCCTTGATCAATGCTCTTTTAATATCACAACTAAAACCATATTCCTCTCTAGATTAAATATTAAAATGAGTTTAAGATTCAGCCAGACTTCCCATACAGCACTGGCTAATTTACAGCAAGCTGCACTATTTCTCTAAGCAGGAAATTTACTGAGCTGCATTAATAATAAAAAAAGCTATCATTATTTTCTTGATTGTTTTTAGAATGGTTTTCTGTTAAACCTATAATTTCTTTTGGTAAATTTTTTTTTTACCTTTGTTTTATTTTTCGTCATTTGTTTTGCTATAATGGAGTTATTTTAGTACTAAGAGTATTTACGAACTGGGAGAAATGAGATAACCTCTTACACTGTGGAATGCATAGAAGGGAATCAGTTACCATGTATTGCTGTTATTAACCATTACATGGCAAGAAGAATGTGTTCCAATTTGATTTGATGCTAACAAATACAGTGAATCATTATTTTAGAAGATGATGGTAAATCTATTGTGCTAACTTCTAGCCCTAGTGTTAGAGAGCATAGATATTGACCAATAGAAACATAGAAAGGACCTAATCTCTTGTTCAAAGGTTTTTTCCCCCATTGCTGTACCACCCTGTGCATTCCTCTATGTTGGTACTTTAAGTGATACATTCAGATTGGTTGTAAATGTTTCTGAGAAAGGTTATATTAAATATAAATAAAGTCATGTGTAACAGTCTTAAGAACCATACATGTATCACTGTCATTAGTCCATTTTGGTCCAAGATGGACTGATCTAAAGGGGCCTTTCTAACAGTGCACTGGTTTGGTGCTAGGTGTAGCACTCTGTGTATAGAAAGGTAACCTTTGACTGGAGATGGTGACCTTTCAGGAACAAGGAAGTCACCATAGGAAACCTTGGAGGAGTTATTCCCCCTAAAACCACCATTACTCAAAGGTTGAGTCTCTAGGAGCGAATGACCCTGGGGCTTCCACATGTTCCACAAGGAACCTAGGGTAACCCCAGAACCCAGCGAGCAGGCCAAAGTAATACTGAAGCAGAGCAATTGAGGAGGTCACATGATTGCAGGGCATAACCTAATAGTGAAGCTTCACTATTGCAACAGGTGGATAACTGCCAGCCTACATGTTGGTATTAGAGAACTCTTGCAGAGCAGCTGAGTTCTTACACTATATACTTACTATGTACGTACTGTAGATCATGCTATGGAAACAATGGGTGCCTCCATTTGCTATAACATTAGGAGGACCGGGTAAGTCTTTAAAACATGGAGGGGCCTTCCAGTACCCAGAGTAAATATATCTTGCTTGGGTTTTATATGGGTTTGTGAAATATATAAAGAAATGATAAATGCATGTGAAGATGAAAAGCAGACAGGATAAGGACAGACAGCTCCAGTATGCAGTCCATTCACTGGAATGGCAAAACATGTACCAAAAAGAGCAAAGTACTTTGAAGTTTCAATCAATAAACAATTCAGCCCGAAGCAACTTTATCACTACACAGGAGATCCTAACGCAGTGAAAGTGGTAACAGTAACTGCAGGGGGTTTATTTCAATTGAAAGGTCTATGAACTAAATAAACATTTCCAAATAGCGCATTAATTTTAGGGAGAACTTATTATCCAAGCAAATTCTTTAACTATGATACTCGATGATACTCTCCGAGCGCTGGATTTAAAACTTGATTTAATCTCCTTGAGCGGCTCCAGAGTGCCTGTTCCCGAGGTCAACTGTGATTTAAGCATCTCCCATTACCACGTGACACCTGACCTGTACAGATAAATCTCCAATAGATCTACTTCCTGCACTAATGACTAATCTGGGGCCAAAGTCTATCAGCATTATTACCTAATCATCTCTCCAGGCAATGAATACACAGTGCACAGACTCAGAGATTCAAGATGTCATGGAATGAATTGCAAAATAATGTAATTAAATGTTGGAATTTCATATTGCAAACTTGGTTTGGAAAAGAAATCAATGCTAGTTTGAAATAAGAAGTCTAATGGATAGGGCACTGAACAATTCGGAGATAGAAGTGAGCAGTTTGGATCATTTATTTTCATATTCTTTTATATTTTTAATCCTTTTTTTGAATTATAGACATATCGTAATACATTATAGATAGTCTGACTTTGGCGTTACTCTCATCTGATCTGAAATATAATAAAAAAAAATGTCACAAATAAATGTTGCTTCCATTAATACCAGCCCACCAGAAGGATGTACATTTATCTGAATAATGATTATCATTAGCAATGGGAAATTACAATATGAATGCCCATAAACATGTCACTATCATTAGTACATTTTGGGTACAAGAGGTACAGACCTATGAGGGTTTTTGAACTGACAAGTGAACTGCAAAAATCCAGCTTTAATAGCTGAGTTGGGAAAATTCTCCAACTTGTCTATTTTTCCAACTATTTGTGTAAAATGCAGTTCACTTCTAGTGAAAAGGCCCATTAGCACATTGCTGTCATTAGTACACTTTGGTTCTATAATGGATTGACCATACTGCTTGGTAATGTCCTTAGTCCACTTTGGTCCTGGGAGCTCCAGACTCAAACGTGTTAGTGGCAATAGTTAATTTCAGTCATTGGAATGACAGACCAGCAGGGGAGGGCTGGTAAAGGGAGCAGAAGTTCAATTGCCCCATGGGCTGTTCTCTACTCTCTCTCAATAGGCCTAATTGGCACATCTTTTCACTTTTAACCCCTTCCCGCCTGTAGGACATTCTTTGCCGTCCTACTTTTTACTACCTAAAGGCTTGTAGGACGGCATAGAATGTCCTGTATTAAAAAGCTCATTGCGACTCCCCGCGATGAACTGTGTGCGGATCCCACTGCAGGGACTTACAGCAGGCTCCCCATTGTCAGGTGAGGCCACTTTGAGTGGCCTCACTCTGACACAGAAAATGTAGCTGATGCTCAAAGTGAGCAATATTTCTTTCCAATTGTCTTGTCTGACGTTATCAGTCATGAAATCTGTATAGCATATCTATGTGTGTATATATCTCATGATACCAAGTGGGCTGATGAAGTATCACTAAGGCAGCTAAATTGTTTTTGCCCCCTGGCCAAGATTTGCCAACCCTCCCCTGCAGATAAAGACAGTCTTTACAACAGGATAAAGGGACAACTGCCCTAGGTCCAAGAACACTGGGTGTGCTACCAAAGCCCTATGGTTACTGCCCCTTTTGCTTCATTTTCTCAGTTACCAAAGGGGATGGTGGCTTAATTCTTCTCTGCCATTGATCAATGCATAAGCAGTGATCTTGTACAGCAACACATTTTCATGCATTTTTAAAGGGGATAATTTTTTACTATAATTTATGACAGTATAACAAAGACTCTTCTAAGAGCTATTAACCCCTTCTGTGTCGTAGATCCCTGATTAGGCATTGATCGCTAATTTTGAAAAAAAATAGCATTGCACTACTTGTACTTATTGCCCTCCAACTTGAATTTTTTTTTTAAAAAAAGCATAAAAACATGGGCTACTATGTAAACTCAGGACAAATATTAGAATTTATTTAGCAGGATTTTTTAAATTTTGTAGATGAGTATAAGATTTTTCAAATAAAAGTCAGAAAAACTTTTATTTTTAAAATTTTCACCATATCTTTTATAAATGTAGCATTATATGATCAAAATAATGGTATCAAAATAAAACCCTTCCTAAGCCTGATAAAAAACGATATATAATTTTTTTCGGTACAGTAAATGAGAAAGAAACAAATTACAACTAAAAATAAATATTTCAGAGATAGGGTAAGAAGTCATATCACTAAGGGGTTAAGGTCTAGGAAGTATTAAAAGAAAGCTATATTTCGACTATGCACCATCATTCTGAAACCATTTATACAGTCAATGGAGTGTTTCATATGAAACCACACTATGGGCTCTTATGTACATGATGCAGTAAGGAGGGTAGAATGAGAGTCAATAAAATATTTGATTGACCTGTGTCTCATTAACACAAAAGATGGCCTTGTGTAAAACTCTTAAACATGTAACTGTAATTAAAACACTCTGGTTGTAGGATGAACTGACCCATAAACATGTCACTGCCTTTTGTAGATTTTGACCCTAGGAGGAACTGATCTTAAATATATTATTGTCATTATAGACTTTGGTCCTAGGAAAGACTAACTCATAAACATGCTACTGTCGTTCACACACATTAATCCAAGATGTAATTGACCCTAACACAAATTATGGGCCGAATGACTTGAACTCTGTGCATTGGTCAGATTTGCATATGAAGGGGCTGTGTGTACAAACTGTCATAGAAGGGGGTTGGGGAGTGACAGCATACTATAAATACAGCAGTATTTCCCGCCCTGGTCATTTCATTTTTCACTGCACAATTGTCTCTACTGAGAGTGATTTTTCCCTTTGTGATGGGGAATCCTGCTCTAGAGACTATGCTTACATCTATTAGGGCCACTGCCTTACAAAAGGCAATTCTTGGCTGCAGGAATTTACATCGTATTGATAAGGCTGAACAACACGCTGATGGATCCTTTTTATCTAGATAGCAGTTACTCGCGGTTTTTCGTAACTGTTTGTCAGCATTGGACATGCTTACTTCTAAATTCTGTTCCCGTTCATTCTGTACAGGGGCAAGAAAGAAGGGGTCTCATGGATGCCATTATTAAATATTTGATCTATACTTCATGGATTAAGTCCATGGGGCTTTAATGGGTGCTTTTAGGACAGTTCTTTGCGGCTGTTTCACTGCTGACAGTTCATTTCAGCAGTTTGAGCACTGAACTGTCAGCGGTGAAGGGCAACACTGTTTCACTGCGCAATGTAAGCACTGACAGTTCAAAAATGTTACCCTGAACCAAACCCCCATACTAAACCCCCGAATCCTAATACTAACCCCCGAACCCTAATACTTATAACACTACTACTAAGACTAACATTAACCCCTAATACTAACACTAACCCCTAAGCTGTAATACTAACAATAACCCCTAATACTAACAGTAAGCCCTAAGCTCTAATACTAATAATAACCACTAATACTAACACTAAGCCCTAAGCCCTAATACTAACACTGACCCCTAAACCTCGAAGACTAACACTAACCCCAAATACTAACACTAAGCCATAATACTAACAATAACCCATAATACTAACACTAACCCCTAATACTAACATTAAGGGATACCACCCATGCAGGGCCGGTGCAAGGATTTTGGTCTACACAGGCATGGCGGGTCCTCTGACCTGCCACGACTCCCATACTACCAACCCTCCATATATTATATATATATAAAAGTATAATGTATTGTGTGGAAAATAAATACATCTAAATATTCAACTCCCATGCTCTAAATTTGTCACACATTGACACCCTAACACACATTGAAACCCTTAAACACAAAGACACCCTTGCAGTCACACACAGAGACACACTTACACACACCCTTACACAGACACAGTGACACACTTACACCCTATACAGTGACACACTTACACACACACACACCCTTACACTGACAAAGTGACACACACCCTTACAGACACAGTGACACACATAACCTGAGACACACTATTTTGCCAATCAATATGCCAGTATTTAGCCAATCAATATGCCATTTAATATGCCAATATTTTGCCCCTCAATATGTCAGGATTTTGCCACTCAATATGCCAGGATTTTGCCACTCAATATGCCAGGATTTTGCCCCTCAGTATGCCAGGATTTTGCCACTCAATATGTCAGGATTTTGCACCTCCATATGCCAGGATTTTGCCACTCTATTGCCACTTAATATGCCAGGGTATTGCCACTTAATATGTTAGGGTATTGTCAGTTAATATGCCAGGATATTGCCAATTAATATGCCAGGGTATTGCCACTTAATATGCAATGTATTGCCACTTAATATGCCAAGGTATTGCCAATAATTATGCATGGGTATTGCCACTTAATATGCCAGGATATTGCCACTTAATATGCCAGGGTATTGTCAATTAATATGCCAGGATATTGCCAATTAATATGCCAGGGTATTGCCACTTAATATGCCACGGTATTGCCCCTTAATATGCCAAGGTATTGCCAATAATTATGCATGGATATTGCCACTTAATATGCCAGGATACTGCCACTTAATATGCCAGGGTATTGCCACTTAATATGCCAGGATAATGCCACTTAATATGCAAGGGTATTGCCAATAATTATGCCAGGGTATTGCCACTTAATATGCCAGGATATAGCCACTTAATATGCCAGGGTATTGCCCCTTAATATGCCAGGGTATTGCCCCTTAATATGCCAGGGTATTGCCAATAATTATGCCAGGGTATTGCCACTATATGCCAGGATATTCCAAATATGCCAGGATATTGCCAATTAAAATGCCAGGATATTGCCACTTAATATGCCAGGATATTGCCAATTAATATGCCAGGGTATTGCCAATAATTATGCCAGGGTATTGCCACTTAATATGCCAGGATAATGCCAATTAATATGCCAGGGTATTGCCACTTAATTTGCCAGGATAATGCCACTTAATATGCCAGGGTATTGTCAATAATTGTGCCAGGGTATTGCCACTTAATATGCCAGGATATTCACAATATGCCAGGATATTGCCAATTAAAATGCCAGGGTATTGCCACTTAATATGCCAGGGTATTGTCAATTAATATGCCAGGATATTGACACTTAATATGCCATGATATTGCCAATTAAAATGCCAGGGTATTGACACTTAATATGCCAGGATACTGCCACTTAATATGCCAGGGTATTGCCACTTAATATGCCAGGATAATGCCACTTAATATGCCAGGGTATTGTCAATAATTATGCCAGGGTATTGCCACTTAATATGCCAGGGTATTGCCCCTTAATATGCCAGGGTATTGCCAATAATTATGCCAGGGTATTGCCACTATATGCCAGGATATTCCAAATATGCCAGGATATTGCCAATTAAAATGCCAGGCTATTGCCACTTAATATGCCAGGATATTGCCACTTAATATGCCAGGATATTGCCAATTAATATGCCAGGATATTGCCAATTAATATGCCAGGGTATTGCCAATAATTATGCCAGGGTATTGCCACTTAATATGCCAGGATAATGCCAATTAATATGCCAGGGTATTGCCCCTTAATATGCCAGGATATTGCCAATTAATATGCCAGGGTATTGTCAATAATTATGCCAGGGTATTGCCACTTAATATGCCAGGATATTACCAGTTAATATGCCAGGATATTACCAGTTAATATGCCAGGATATTGCCCCTCAGAATGCTCGTTATGGGTAGTACGTATATGTACATTTGGTGCATAAGCAAATAATCAGTACAAGTACCATTCCATAAAATGGTGGAGGGAAAAAGCCATCCCTGAGCTACCGGATCTTAATAAAATACTGTCAGAACCTCACTGAGATCAGGGAGATATAAATGAATGGCTCATAAGAATATGAGCTGGAGATGGTGACAGGCAGATTTCCTCTCCAGTTACCTTAATACGAGAGCAGGCAGGCGGGAGAGACGGATACACACAGAGGAACACGTATCGCTGAATCTTTACCAGGGAGAATTTTTACTTATAAGTAGACTTGTAAGAAATTGGTTTAACCCACTGACTGCCTAAAGGGGGGTGCAAAATAAACCACAAAGGAGCTATAAATGTACTAAATTACTTCAGCTCTTATAACTGAATCCTCATGTTGTTTAATGTGATTGATTTGGGTGGGAGGAATGGCTACTATACAAATCTATGCCTGTGTAAATTCAATCTTTATTTAAGTGCCTTGCTATATATACATTTAAGAAGTCACTAGCTCTAGGACAAGGGCCCCCCACCTCAATTTCCTCTTCACTCCTTTTGTTATTGCCACAACATGCCTTTTCATAGCACCACCTTACAACACTCACCGCACTTGAAACAGCACCCAACTTGCACTCACAGGTCATGCCAAAGCACCAACAGATCTTACTAGAACACCTAGATTGCACACTCGGTATATGCCACAGCCAGCAACCAAATTGCACATCTAGATCATGCCCAGCCAGCAACCAAATTGCACACCCAGTATATGCCCCAGCCAGCACCAAGATTGTACTCCAAGGACATGTGACAGCCAGCAACCAGATTACACACCCAGGAAATGCCCCAGCCAGTACAAAGACTGCATCCGCATGACATGGTAGCTTCTATCATTGAGGACATGTATTTGCCTAGAAATAACTAAAACTTAAAACCAGACTGGGGGGTAAAACAACGGCCACAGCACTTTATTTAAATAGCCATTGCATTAACAATCACATACACATATATATACACATTCCACATATATATATATATATATCCATAATTAATACAATGACTAAACATAAACATAAACATAAAACATTAAACATTCCATATACAGGAAAACCAACCAAGCATGCAAGAGTATCCAGGTGGCTGCCGAAGTCCATGTTCTGGGCATATCCCAATGCCCCCAATACCTGAGGTTCGAGGTACCACATTCCCCTCGAACCTCCCACCAGAGTCCCGATTGACTCTCCCCAATCCAAATCTTCCATTAACCCTCCTGGATACCCTGCAAGCTTCCGCCACAAGCCCATCACCCTGGATGGGCTCCCCTCCCCCCCAAACAAAACTGTGGCCATCTCGATTCCTTCCTGCAGAGCCAGGTTGAAGAAATCCATTGATTCGGATGCACCCCATCAGACCTGAACAGACCCCCCAATTTACCTTCCAGGTTAAAGTGCCGCACCACCACCCAGCCGTTCTTTCTCATGAAACTCGCCATTAGCTTGTTTACCTTTCCCCGGCAACGGTTCATGGCCGCCGAATCCCTGGCGTGCCTCCAAACCGACCGGGGAACCATCTCAGACCAAATGATCTTAATCCCTGGTAGAAGAGTATGCAAGCGGGACACGTCCCGCTGCATATTCTTCACCATCTCCCTCTGCGGCACCACCCCCAAATCATTACCCCCGGCATGAATAAGGAGTATGTCAGGGCCGCCGCCCCGACACACTTTTTGCTCAACATTAGACACCACAGCATTCCACAACATGCCCCTCACTCCAAACCACTTCAGACGAACGCGATCCGGAGGAAAGCCCAGCTGGATTCCATTCCTGCGAACTGCAGCTCTCCTCTCGGCCCAGTATACGTATGAATGGCCGATGATCCACACCTCCAAACCGGAACCTGGAACAGAGAACATCGTAAACAACATAGTACTATGTACACCAATCACGCGGAAACAAAATCCATCAAACACAACTTTCCTTCTTTTTTTTTTTTTTTGGAACCATAACACAAAATCACTTTTTTTTCTTTTTTTTTTCTTTTTTTAAACACAGAATTGTTTTTTTTTTTTTTTTATGACAGTAATCTGTGAGGACGAACATACGATCTGTACCGTCCAGACTCCCAGCGACCAATCTTCTTGACTAAAGCCTCCCCCAGGCCTAGCCGTGAAGCTTCCGTGGCAGCCCCAATCCGAAAGGAATGGGTGCCGAATTCGTGTGCAGGCACACCCAGGCGTTCCAACGCCATCCTCATTACCCTGAGGAACTGAAACCTCGATAAACCAGAGGAGTCTGCGTGGACCAGGAGGGACTGAGACCCCTGCGCCCGCACTACCAAAAACTCCCTGATGCAGCGTACCGGGCACACCCGTTCGCCCGGTACCTTAAACAATTCCACCATACGGCCCCGCCTAGCCGTATCCATTTTTGAGGACCTGAGCCACACCAATAGCTTCCAAGGCTCACACACCACATCCGTCGCCCAGATGCCGCCCAACCGGGCACTGGAAGGACTTACCAGCTCCGATATCTGGAATGCCCCGAAAAAGGCCAAGGAAAAGGCCGCGGTGAACAACAAACACTCGTAATCCGATGTGCAAATAGCTTGCAGCACCTCCACCATTCTACGCAGCAACGCCACCGACACCGGGCGCCGTGCGTCAGCCTGCTTTTTTCCCTTCCGAAAACCTTTTAACGCTTGCCTTACCAAGAAATTCTTACACACGTCCACCTCCCCTCGCAATTTAAACAAAAAGGACAAAGCTGCCACTGCTTTGTCCAATTTGGAAGGGGACGCCCCTTCAGCCGAAAGCTGCACCAAAAACCAAAGCAAAGCATCCAGCAGGGATGCCTCAGAGCGGTGTCTACCCCCCGTAGCCACCAGTGCATCCCAGTCTCGCCAGACCCTCGCGTATGCCGACCATGTGGAAGGAGCAAGCAAACCTTTTACCCATCCCGCAAGCACTCCATTACGATCTTCCACAGTACCAAGGGGCACTCCTGCCCAGTCCTGTCTGCTCCCGGAGCTTCTGCTCGAAACCGCTCCCACTGGAATCGAGAAAGAGCATCCGCTATAACGTTTAAGTGCCCTGGTACATGTTTTGCACGGAACGAGATATTCAGTTCCATGCAAAGCAGCACAAAACGCCGTAAAAGCCCCACCACAGGGGCCGAAGCTGCTGATAGGTTGTTCACTGAATGCACGACCGCCAAGTTGTCAGAGAAAAAGACAACCCGCCGGTCTCGCATGCACCCCCCCCCATTAACGTTAGGGCCACTAACAAGGGAAATAGTTCCAGAAACGCCAGGTTCTTCAGGAGTTTGCTGCCCGCCCATGCCTCTGGCCAACGCTCCGCGCACCACTTACCCGCGAAGTATGCACCAAAACCCAGGCTACCTGACGCATCCGTATAAAGCTCCAGCTCATCTGCCTGCACTACTGCGCACTGAAATACCACTTTTCCGTTAAACCGTTCAAGGAAGACCAGCCACACAGCCAGGTCTGCACGTATCTTCCTAGTCACCCGGATAAAATGGTGTCCCGCCGCAATACCTGCCGTAGCCCGCGACAGCGACCTAATAAACACCCGACCCACCGGAATTATCCGACAGGCGAAGTTCAGGCGCCCTATCAGTGACTGTAACTGTCGCAGGGTAACCTTTTTGGCCCTACCTACCATTCGAACAGCAGTCCGTAGTACCACTAGCTTATCCTTGGGGAGCCTGCAGACCCCTGCCACCGAATCTATCTCCAACCCCAGAAAGCTTAAGCACGTAGTAGGACCCTCTGTCTAATCCGCCGCCAAGGGAACCCCAAAGCTACACGCAACCTGCTCCAGCGAGCGCAGCAGCACCAAGCAAGATCTGGAGCCCATGGGGCCCACGCACAAAAAATCGTCGTAGTGCACCATTGAACGATCATTTGCCACTTTCTTAACTACCCATTTGAGAAATGTGCTAAATTTCTCGAAATAGGCACAAGAAACTGAACACCCCATAGGCAAACAGAGGTCCACATAGAACCCCTGATCAAACCAGCAGCCCAATAGGTGGTGACACTCTGGGTGGATAGGGAGGAGACGAAAAGCCGATTCAATTTCTGCTTTAACCATCAATGCCACCGGCACCCGCGTCTCTGACCAGCTCCGCTGCTCTGTCAAATGATGAGTACGATACGGAGCAAAGCTCCCTATCGATGACATCATTAACCGACCCTCCCTTAGGATAGGACAAATGATGTATTAGCCGGAATTTACCGGGATCCTTCTTGGGGACAACTTCCAAAGGAGAAAACCGCAAATTCGCCATGGGTGGTTCTGGAAACAGGCCGGCCATCCTGCCCGCCTCCAGTTCCTTCCGTAGTTTGTCCCTCAATACTTCAGGAAACTGAAGCACCGACTTCAAGTTCTGGAGGGAGATACGGCCTGGGCCTGGGACAAACGGGATGCGAAACCCAAACCTAAACCCGTCCTCCAAGAAACTTGCGTCCGCTCGCCTACCGTAGCGCATTAGCCAAGGCCGCATTGCGTCGCTGCTCACCGGAGTTCTCCCCTTTAGCCCCAGACTGCCCGGCTGAGCTACCAGACTTGCCACGCTTAAAGCATCTGGATGCGCTATGGGCGCCCCACTTGCACTGGCTGTCGTTGAACAGCCAGCAGGTACCACGTTTTCCGGCGGCCGGCGCGGAACCCTGTGTTCCACTACCGGCCCCCCCGGGAAAGGGCGATGCCTTTTGCGCCATCATGATCTTTACCCAGAGAGTAATATCAATCTGGTCAAAGCTCATGCCTGGGTTAGCGGCGAGGCGCTGACGAAACTGTTCGTCATACCTCCACCATGCCAAGCCCCCATAAAGTCGGTACGCTTCCTAAATACCATCCACGTAACAAAAAAGTGAGGAGCACCGGGGCGCTTTTCACCTATGACACTAGCCAAGATGCAAAACGACCGCACCAGTTCCCAAATGTTTTCGGCAGCTTCCTATACCGTTTCCTACGCTCCTCCTCCTCTTTTTTCCCTCTATCCTCTTTTTTCTCATCCTCCTTGAAGTCAATAGCCTCTTCCAAAGGCAGGAGAGAAAGAAGCTCGACGTACTCCACCCTCCATATTTTCTCCCGGACCTCCACCTTCAAGTGAACCCCTAACGGACCTGAGAAAGACGCGTAAAAGGAGTACCGCGCCGCCTCCGCTATACTAACTGACCCCAAGTCGGCCACCCCTAACTCACTGCTCGAGGGGCCCCCCACCCCTGCTAAACCTTGTGAACTGACCCCTAACACCTGAGGAGACGCCACAGCCGGTCCGGCTGATGCCCCATCCGCGCTCCCAGACCCACCGCTCGTCAGGGAAGTTGATACCGGAGGGACCCAAGCCGCCACCACTGTCTCGGCCACCCCTGCGTCGTTCCTTTTTGCCCATGAATCTAAAAAGGCGCGCTGCCCCCCAGCAGTTCTGCCTCCCCGTGCCTATCAGGAGAAGAGGTTACAATCAACTCACCGATTGGCCCCGGGGCCGAGCTGGCCTGTTGATCACTCGGACCTGTGCCCCTTGCTGAAGGTGTCCCTCCTAGAGTTGACCTTCTCTTGTCCAGTGCCGCTCCAGGGCCACCGCGGCCTCTCGTCTCGGGGGGCCGTTCCCGCCCGTTGCCGATCCAAATCCTGAGAACGCCTGGAAAAGGTAGAGCAATGTGAAAGTACAGGGGAATCATTCCGGTTTGATGAAGGGGACCCCTCCCACTGCGCATTCACCCGTGACCTACATGGAACCCCTCTCCTGGGCTGTGGGCTAGCATCTGCTGGGGAGGAGGTTCCCCTTTCCGGCTACCGGACCCTGCGCCGTGACCTACAGCGACTGCGAACCCATTGGCGTACATTCCTACCCCCAGAACGCCTAGCTGCCTTTGGAGAAGCGCGACTGGCCCGGGAACGTCCATCCTGACCCCTGTACTGCTGCACTGCGCCACCGTATCCGCCTGGCTGCTGGCTATCATACCCACTGGATTCTCCCCCGTCTACCTCGATAGGAGACCCTTCTCTCACTACAGGGGATGTGGACCTAGCCGGTGAGGGAGGCGGGGAGAACAATAGCGGTGACTCCGACCTTTGCCGTGGCATGAGGGAGGAAGAACCACCAGATGATATGGACCCCCTTTCACTTGACCCCCACTGGGCTGCACCTAAACTCGTAGGGGCCTTTCTATTATCTGCATATATGTCTGGGGTAGAGCACCTGGATGGGGCCTGTGACCGACTTCCTAGCATCCCATGTGGCCTAGCTGAGGTTAGAGCGGTGTGGGTGGCCACCGGGGGGCGCGCTGAAAGATCAGGGCCTTTTGATCCCCCCCCCCTTACTGGGCCTGCTCACCTGATGCCGGATTGCATCCACCGCTGCACCATCCTGCCGTCCGGAGCCTTTTCTGCCGCCTCTTCTTCCCTCAGTCCCAGGCCCGCCCGCCGGAGCATCCAGTTGCGCGACCGCAACTCTCTTCCCGGCCACTTCCGGCGCGTCCTTTCCGGCCGCCGTCGACTTCCGGTTGCGGCCTACCCTCACTGCAGCCGGCATCGTGCATTCCCCGGAGTGCGAAACTGCTCCGGCCATCCTGAGGGGAGCTTTGGAGCGGCCCCTTGCCGTTCGAAGTCCGCTGGGCCTTGGCAGGTCGGCATCCCCGGGGCTCAGTCGGCGAGGAGGCCTCAACAGACGGGAAGGCCTCCCGGATGAAGACGTGGCGATCCCAGATGGGGTTCCAGGGCACTCCAATCTTCCCTGCAGCCAGCCTTGCCCGTTCACCAATGCTGCATCCCTCATTTCTGCCAGGATCCTGTCGATTTCAGCCTCCATGGTTCCTGAAAAAGAAGAGGGAAGACACACAACAGGTATGGGGGAAAAAACTTTCCTAAAATGGCCCCTAAACTTCCTGTTCCTATCTTTTATACTCTCCCAACTCCTCCCACTAATTCCCACTATAGGCTGACATATCCTCTCAGCACCCTGTCATGATTGCCCCTCCCCGACCTTGTCTGGGGGCTACAGGATTTGCCCCAGCACCCACGCTGCATACCCAGGGCATGCCCTAGCACCAGCATTGCACATCCAGTACTTACCCCAGCCAGCACCCACATTGCCTAAAGACTTACCCCAGCACCCACATTGCCCACCCAGGACTTAACCCAAGTAGCACCTATATTGAATCCACAGAACTTATCCAGCACTCCCTGGTGTCTGGTGGTAGGCAGCTGAATGTCTGTGCTCTGCCCAGGTGCACAGACATCCTTCAAAGTTGCCTCTCTCACTGCTCATGCATGTCTGAAGTCTGAGCACCAGCAGGTCACATGACCACTAACACGCTGCCCAAATTCCTCTGAACCCTCCCCTCAAATACCTCCCCCAGGGTCTGGTCAAAGTTTGGGAACATTTTTAAACCACCTTTCCAACCTCGAGGGTCAGGAGGCTGCCCAAATGCT
Source organism: Pelodytes ibericus (assembly GCA_036172795.1). NCBI lineage: Eukaryota > Metazoa > Chordata > Amphibia > Anura > Pelodytidae > Pelodytes > Pelodytes ibericus. The sequence continues at coordinate 131,119,388 of CM069862.1, forward strand.
TCTGGACCCTAATAATAAAATTAATACCACCCACCATTTGGTTTGGTGATGGCCAAAGGCCCCCAGACACAATAAAATCAATATTAAATAAACCCATTTGCCCAGATATGGGGGGATGAATCGCCTGTAAAACAAATTCACCCTTTGGGTGCCAGGGGGATGGCAGTGACAATAACTGTGCTCCTAACTGGCACCCAAAGGGTGCCCTTTAAAAAAAGTATTACCTTATCAAATGTCCCACACCATTCTTTGGCGAGCCACCACATTACAACTCTACGAGTGTATTTATTAAATATAGGGTGTTATTGAAGCTCTATATGGGTATTTATTCAGCAGGGTTATTTATTTCCTGCTACACAGGGTTATTAATTAAGAGACATTTATTACAACTTTGGGTATCAGCCCAGCAGGCAGCATGGTGTCTGTGAGCTGCCCAGGTGCCCAGGCCCCCTAACATGCTGCCTCTCACGCTCCCTGCTCAGGTGCCAAGACCTTTTGTTATTGTGATCCAAAGCCTCCAGGTCTTTGCCAGGTGTATTGCCTGTCACCCCCTGATGCGACCATGAGTGTGAGTGATAGGACATGTCCTCTGTGTGGGGTGTGACTGATGGCGCATGTCCTGGATGTGCAATGTGGGTGATGGAGCATGTCATGGGTGTGCAATGTGGGGTACATCCTGGTATGATGAGGTATGTCTTGGGGTGCTGGGGTATGTCCTGGTTCTGCAAGGTTGGCACCTGGGGCATGTCATGGTTATGCTGTGTGGGTGGAGGGGGGGTGAATTTAGTCATGCCTACGGCAGCACAAAACCAAGATGCACTACTGAGGAGCAGATCAAAAGAGCCAGTTAGCTCCAATGTGCACTCACAATCATATTTCCATGTTTCTTATCGTTCTGCAGTCCATGGCAATTTAAAACACCTCTAATAAATAAAGAGGTTTTTTTCCAAAAACATTTCTTTCAAACTGGTATTTTATCTCTTTATACCCAAAGCTTTGTGACCAAGAACCAAAGTCCTTCAGATGTCCTTGGACACTTGGCAAAAACTAGACAAGGATTGTTAAAAAAAACATCATAAAATAAGACTCATTAAAATTAAAATATAAAAAAAAGTTAATAGCTACACACAGCAAAGTCTGAAGGTATCATTAGTCACAACAGGGTTTGTATTACAGTGATAGGCAGTCAGTCCGCAGTCTGTGCCTGTGTTGTAGAACGTGATATTTCTCTGGAGGATTGGAAGATGCCTCGCCTTTCACTGATAATCTCACTGTTTTATTCTTTCCATTACAGAAGGACAAAAGATGAGAGAAGAATAGCTTTATATTTATCGCTTTACCACTTTTCTTTATCTGAAACTCACACCTCACCCCTTGCTAAATCTACTTGTGTGTTTTTTTACTTCCACTGGTGGATCTCTTGCCGGGGGGTCACTATGATGGGTCTGCACTGACTCTCCAAGTTTATTATCTTTCTCTGCTCTTTTGCTACTCACTGATACGTTCCATAATACTCTTATATTCACCTTCAGGCTGCGGGATATTATGTATTCAGATTGTGTTTCCGCTACTACAAATGCCCTGTGACAGTATTATCACAATCTTGTGTCCTGATTCCCCTGCACATGATTGAAAGGAATAGATATCCAGACACTCCAAAAACGATCACACCGTGTATCTTGCAGGTCATTGCTTATCACACACAAAGTGTGAATGTCAGGATTTTACGCCTCTAAAGCGTGTCATTCATTCCAAGAGCCAAACACTGTATGTATTTCACTTACAATTAATTGTTTAGGGGGGCACTGCAGTGAGCCTGCCAATGGCTAGTGCTGTAAAGTGCCTTTTGAATAAAAGTCAATGTTTCGATAAAACGTAATATTTTTTACATTTTGAGCACTTTTTCCAACAATTTAGGTCAGTGCTTTACCAAGGCATTGCTTAAGTTTGGAATGTAAAATACCAATATAATATATCATAAAAAAACACAAAGTTCAGGTATTTGGAATGTGTAATGACCACTGCCCAGTTTAATTAATGGTGTTGAGACAAGTGTATAATAATCCTGCTTGGAACCTGAAATGACAATAAACAGGCAAAAAAAGAACATTAATCAACAGATATATATTTGCGTTTATACAGATACACTTAGAATTGCGTCTAGGACATTCTTTATCGGCTGCTTCACCGCTGACATTTCTGTGCTGCAGTTTTAACGATGAATTGTCAGCAGTGAATATCAACGCGACCGCTTCACTGCAGCAATGTAATCGCTGAGAGTTCAACATGGAACTGTCAGCACCTACAAACATACACCCCCCTTTATAAATCAACCCCCTAAAAGTGACCGTGGACCCCCATACTAACCCCCCAACCCAAACAATAATACAAAGACTACCCCCGAACACTAATACTAACATTAAGCCCTCGAACTCTAATACTAGCTTTAATGCCTCGAACCCGAACACTAATACTATAACCCTAATTCTAATATACTGTATAACCCTAATACTACCCCCCGAACCCTAATACTAATACCTAACCCTTCCAAACCTAATACTAACATTAACCCCCCAAAACCCCAATACTAATACTACCCTCCCTGAACTCCCTGAAGAAAGTTCTGGCGATGACCTCTCATACGATAAACTTGCCATCACGCGAGAGGGGATGGTGAAGCAGCTGCGACTAACCATCCCATTCCCCTTAGAAATATAGTATAACATTGTTAATGAGTAATCAGTCAAGGCAGATTAACCAAATTATTTGCCATTAATGTTAGGGAGCTAACATGCTTTCAGAATGCATGCAGGGTGGGTGTCCTGTGTTGGCAACTTGAACATTTGAAACATATATATACTCTTGACAAGATATGAGAAAGCTCCTCCCTAGCGACAGTCTAGCAACACATTCTAGAACGTGTTATAGCCTGAAAGGTCATGCAGCTCCTATATTTTAGTCTGTGGGACTTTTACTTCCACGGGCACTGTTAGTTTCTTAACTGCTTCAGTGGAATGCTCCATATTTCACCAAACTTTGATTAGGTGACACTTCACCAAGAGCAACTTTATTAGAAATGCTATAGGTGTCTACAAAAACCAAAACTTTTGCAAACATGCATAAGTGCAAATACTCCTAAATTATAACTATCCCAATGCTCAACAAGTGCCTTCATTGACACATAACAATAATATTCTTCAACTACGTTGTTGGATGTAGGCAGAGCCAGACTGGCATTCTGGGAGATTTCCAGGTAGGTTGCCAACTCCTAGCGCTTTCTGGAGTGATGGTTCAACAAAAATGAAATTATGATGGAGCTCCTATGCTAGTTAACACGTTGGCATTTGAGCATTACACGCACATTTCTTTTGCATGGTGTGCAGGCTGACCAAAGGAGAACACAAGATATGACTATGACATCTTATCCTGCATGCTCCTTCAACCCTGTTTGCTCTGTAATGCCACATAGGGAGGAAGAACATGGCTGTTTCACATGCACACTCTACTGGCCCCCAAGGACACATCTATCTGAGTATATGTTGTGCTAATATAACAGAGGGCTGTAGTACAGCTGCAGTTGATGCCATTTCTTATGATTCTGAGCCATGTACATAGTTGTATAGTTACATACTAGTTTAGGTTGAAAAATACTTGCGTCCATCAAGTTCAACCATGTTCCTAATCCATGTTTACTGTTGTTGGTACAAAAGAAAGCAAATAACCCTTATTCCAGCAATTTCTAATTCTGCTTTCAATGGGGAAAAATTCCTTCAGGACTCCAAAAGGCAATCAGACTGATCCTTGGATCAACAAGCACTAAATAAATATTACTGCCTATACTACCACACATGGCCCTCTATGTATCCAGGCCCCTTTTAAAGGCATCTATTAAATTTGCTAGCACCACTTCTTCAGACAATTAATTCCATACCTTTATTGTCATTAACATAAATAATCCCTTTTATTGTTGTAGACTTAATATCCTTTCTTCAAGTTTTAGCGGGTGACCTTTTGTCTTTTGTACTGTTCTGTTAATGAACTGGTCTTTAAATAGACCTTTGTATTGACCCTGTACATATTTAAATAACATTAGAATTTCCCCTTTAAGACGTTTCTCTAGAGTATACAAATGTAACTTTTCTAGCATTTTTTCATAACTAAAACTTTCCATTCCCCTCAGGAGATTTGTAGCTCTCCTCTGCACTTTCTCTAGTTCCATAATGTCTTTTTTTAAGACAAGGTGCCCAGAATTTAACTGCATAGATAAGGTGGGGTCCTAACATGGACCTGTAAGAGAATTATATCTTCCTCCCATTAGTCAATATTAGACATGTGCAAAACTAAAATTTTCGTTTCGTTTTCGTCCATTTGGACGAAAATGTTATTTATTTCGTCTAAAACGAATTTCGTTCATTACTACATTCGTTTCGGACGAAATTCGTTCATTATTTTCGTTTCGTTTCGTTTTATTCGTTTTGTTTTAAAGAATACGTGTAATACTATTGGCTTTCTATAAACTGAACGAGAGCCCCATTCATAAGAAATTCTTATGAATGGGGCTCTCGTTCGGTTCATAGAAAGGCAATAGTACTACATGTTTTCTATAAGCCGAAAGTCTATAAACCGAAGGTCGTCCGGTTTATAGATTTTCGGTTTATAGAATACACAGAATTACATGTAATTCTATGTATTCTATAAACCGAAAGTCTATAAACCAAACGACCTTCGGTTTATAGACTTTCGGCTTATAGTAAACGTACAGTAGCAGTGCCTTTCTATGAACCCATTCATATGAATTATGAATGGGTTCATAGAAAGGCACTACTACTGTTCGTTTTCTATAAGCCGAAAGTCTATAAACCGAACGTTCGGTTTATAGACTTTCGGCTTATGGAATACATGTAATCCTATTGCTATTCTATAAACCGAACGTTCAGTTTATAGACTTTCGGCTTATGGAATACATGTAATCCTATTGCTATTCTATAAACCAAACGTTCGGTTTATAGAATAGCAATCGGATTACATGTATTCCATAAGCCGAAAGTCTATAAACCGAACGTTCGGTTTATAGACTTTCGGCATTTGTAATGAATGTAATAGTAGTACTATTGGCTTTCACTACACGGAGACAGAGTCTCCATTCATAAATTTATGAATGGAGACTCTGTCTCCGTGTAGTGAAAGCCAATAGTACTATTACAAATGCCGAAAGTCTATAAACCGAACGTTCGGTTTATAGGCTGTCGGCTTATGGAATACATGTAATCCAATTGCTATTCTATAAACCGAACGTTCGGTTTATAGAATACCAATATGATTACATGTATTACATGTAATACATGTAATCCTATTGCTATTCTATAAACCGAACGTTCAGTTTATAGATTTTCGGCTTATGGATTACATGTAATACTATAGGCTTTCTATAAACCGAACTAGAGTTCCCATTCATAAAAATTTATGAATGGGGACTCTGTTTCGGTTTATAGAAAGCTAAGAAGCTGAACGAATGAACGAATGGTTTAATATAAACGAAAAATCATTCGTCCATTCGTGCTATAGTATTGGCATTACTATAAACCGAAATAGAGTCGGTTTATAGAATGCCAATAGACTTACATGCATTCCATAAACCGAAAGTCGTTCATTATGTCAGTTTATGGAATGTAGTGTACTATGCTATTGTATTCTATAAACCGACTCTATTTCGGCTTATAGAATGCCAATAGTACTACGAATGGACGAATGAACGAATGATTTTCGTTTATTAACCATTCGTTAATTCGGCTTTTGTTAGCATAGCATTTTCGTTATTCGTTTTTCAGGACGAATGGGCGAAAATGCTATTTTCGGACGAAAATGCATTCGTCCGAAAACGAATGCACATGTCTAGTCAATATCCCTTTTGATATATGCCAATTACTTATTGACCTTTGCAGCCGCCAGCTGGAATTTTGCACTACTGCTAAGTCTACTGCCTATAATTACTCCCAAATTTTTTTCATTAGTAGACTTCCCCAATGAAACACCATTTAAACTATATGTTGCATTTTTATTATTATACCCAAAATACACTTGTCTACATTGAATCTCATTTTCCACTTTTCAGCCCAGTTACCCAATTTGTCCAGATCCACATCTAGTTCAGACTGTATTACCCTGCCATTTGCCGCCACTTTTTGCATTCTATCTTTCAACCAATTGGCAATCCACACACATATGTTTGGTCCCAAGCCTATTTCAGTCAATTTGCACAGTAACCTTTTGGTACTGAACTGTGTCAAATGCCTTAGCAAAGACTAAATTTATCACATCCACTGCATCACCCATATCTATATTTCCTCATAGAATGCAGTTAAAGATGTTTGACAGTTTGACATGATTGGCTTAGCATCATGTAGTCCACTATAGCAGTATTTCTGAAATACAAACTGTGGGGTGGTGACAGATTTTGGGTTAGAATAAAGTGTAGGCTAGTAGGCACATTAAAGAGCAAGGTGTGGGATGGATAGAATGCTGAGGTGGCAGTAAGTACATGAGGAAGGCCATATGACTATCATTAAAAAGAGTGTCAGATAATTTGCCTTTTTTTCAAGAAAATATCAGCCCAAAACCATGGGCTCCCTAATCCTAAAAGCATGGAATCAGAATGGAGACTTGCAACAGGGCGCAACACCCCAGGGGGCATCATGAAAAAAAAAAAGTTTGCCGGTAGAGGCACTGGTTGGCTAACTAAGATATACTTCCGTTAATAGTGCACTCAAGATGATTAGATGCAGCTACACCAACGTCATTGTAAGCCCTAAGTCATTGGTGGGTCTTGTAGATTAGTGTAGATACCTATGACTAGATTTTGAGGCAGACAGCTGATTGGTGGGATAATTATCATGATTCTATGCATAAGCTAAAAAGACCTTTAGAAGATCAATCACAGCATCCAATCACTTCTTTCAGATTTAACCCAAATGAAAGTCGTTTGAAAAATAGGAGACAATGAAAGCAAGAAATCTGTGAGGAGCCTATGATGGATATCAGGAGAAGGTTGAGAGGTTAAACACTGCCCTAAGCAGTGAGAATCCAGAGATTAATCGGTGGTATAGAAAATAAATTTGTTGGCTCTTCATTTCGATGGCAAATCACTTAGAATTCAAGAAGACATTCTCTAGAAATACTCTATCGATTTTACTGCCTAGGAAAACATGACCAAGTAACACTCGTACACGGCCCAGGAAACTATCATTAAAGATTAAAAATAGTGTATTTACCTTGTGACGTGGAGGCTGCTGTGCTTTGCTGATAAAACACGTTATTTGGGAACAGGTCGAGCTGAGAGATTGAGATGGACTCGCATGGACAGAAAAACGAAAATTACAATGTTTTTTTGCTATTTTTTTAGTGACACGCTGTGTGACTTTGACAGCTCATTTTGTCACTGGCAACCTTAAGGTATGGTAGGTTTATAGGTACTGGGGAAGAATGCATTTTAACACATTGTCCGAATAAGCCTGAAACAACGCAATACCTAACTATTGATAACCTGTCCAGCTGCAGACTGGGAGTTATTTGATAATAATAATAATCCAACCTCAACCAGGGTTTGGATTTTCAAAATGCTAGTGTGTGGCAAACCTGCAATAAATAAATGGCCTATAAATCAATATATAGCTCTAAGTACCAACTTCACATGACATGATCCTCTTATAAAAGGTGCCTGGAGAGGTTTCTTGTAGGATGTTTTCTAGGCAGGGTCTTATTCAGTTACTGCTTAATTTATCGTACAGCACTACAAAATACACAGGACACAATTCAGCTGGGTGGGAGGTCTCTAATGGGTCTATTCGCTAAAATTCAACCTCGGAGGTCGACTTTCAATTTCAGACTAAGTGAAATTCATCACCGGAGTTCGAATCTTCTCCATTGGAAGTAATTGGAAGCAAAATGATTAAAGCTATTTTTGAGTCTAAATCAAACTCTGGCTGAATTTTACGTCTCAAAAATAGCTTCGATCATTTCATCCTTCTCCCACTAATTTTTTTTTTCTAAGTCAAACTCTGGTCTCAAAATGAAAGATGACCTCCAAAGTTGAATTTTTTGTGAATAGACTTTTAGTACTGAGAGGGTGACTACAACACCAAAATGCTACAAAAGATAATGGATGGAGACATTATTATTTCAAATTCAAATAAATAAACTCCATTTTTCTTGTTTGTGAGTTTCTGTTGAACACTTCATGTGTTTTTGAAAGCCTCTCCCAATGAATTAGTTAACAATCTGCATCAGTGAATACATTTAATGTGCCTTATTATCCTGTAGGGTGCTTGATATGAAAAAGTTGACTGCATTATTATTCTCTGCAGGATGTCTTTTATTCTCACCGGTAACATCAGATTCTAGAACGTGCACACCGGTCTGGAACAATCCAAAATTTCAATGGCACCGCATCCTGCGCCTCATCATCCTTAACCAGGGCACTTGATTTAATGGCACTGTAGCAAGAGTTTTGAATACACACGTTTACCAGGGAAAAGAAACAATGAACAGACTGTGGAAAGCTACATTCTCTTTGTGCGGAACAAGAGTAATATTCCTATATTAAAGCATTAATTGCACTGTTTGCTTTGGGAGAATGGTGCTTGCTCCACCCTTTGCATTATATGAATCTTAATTTAATCCCTCATTCAGTAACGGCAGCCTGAAGCTTAGAAAAAAAGATACCAGATAAAAGTCAAGCAGTAAAGGAATCACTTCTTAAAGTGATCATCTCTCCTGCTACTTGTTATTGTGTTAAAATGCTTTCTGGTTTAGACATATGTTTCCATACAATTTTACACTTTTAAAATCTCACAAACACAAGGTTAGCCTAATGTACACAAACATAGACAAAGCCAAGTACAGTTATGAGTGCCAGAATGTGAGCTGGTACTATTATTCTGAGAAAATATATAGCTTTAGAAGGACAATTTTATTTAAAAAAAAAAGTTTTTAGTTTGTATTTCACAAAGCGAAATGGAACATTGTTTATACTGATGTTCATTTGAATGTTAGGTTATTATAACCATTCCTGGAATAGCTTCATGTAGGATGCCATTTTGTCCCTGTTGGTCCTGCCCCTCTCTCATAACACTGCTTGCCTGACTTTAATGTATTTCATGCTACTGTCTAGAAGGAAACCTGCTTATAGGAAATGTAAAAGCAGCATACTGTGTAATTCTAATAATAGCTTCAAACCCCACTGTCATGTTTAATATAGTTCCCTGTTCACATATTTCGGTACCGTAGTCTCTAAAATTCACTTAGATCCTGTGTAAAACTTATTGGCAGATTGCACAATGTCGTGTTTTATGATAAAAAGCAAGTTGAGAATCCTCCATTCCTTGCCTTCAAGTAGTCTCCTCTAAAACATTTCTTGAGCCCAGTGTGAGCTTTGAGTGCACCTCAGAGTATTTCATATCTTTAAAAAAAACAGAGAGAGGATTATGCTTAAAAATTTAGTTTTGGACTGTACATTTCAGTCTACAGCCCAATAACTTAATTTCTTTACTCTCCACAAATAAACATCCTACCAATGCCCTTATCCCATGCCCTCTGGACTATTGTAACATTGTACAACCTTTAATATTCTATTTTTGTCTATCCAGGACCATACACTGAGAGGAGTACCATAATATAATCTCTAATGCAGTAGAAGAGATGATTATAGAAAAGTATACTGCAGGACTTCATTAAAATCAAGGGTTTTCTGTAATGTGTGTTTTTTTATATAACCATCCCTCTTCAGAGGAAATCTGATCATCAAACCAGTGTAACAGTTCAGTTGCTGAATAAAAAAAAAGATTTTAGTTATTTAGATATTAGAAATCTGAGTGATACTGATAGATTGATGGAAATCCATTTTCTCAGTTTACAAATATAGGGTCTACTCAGATAGCTCAGATTTTAGGAAAATCGTACCTTCGTGTTTCCGACCACTTTGGATTATTTTGTGACAGATGCCGTACCTTGTATCTCCTGTGGTGAAACCCGCATAGGCAGTGATCAACGATCACTGTCTATGTTTAATTGGTGTTGCTATGATGCCATGGAGTGATCGAAAAATAGTTTACACCAAAATAAATTAACAATGGTATAGCTTGGATAGGGAGGATTCTGATTGGCTGACATAGATGCCGTCTTTATTTTAAATTAAATCCCTGCACTGTTAGGCAGGGATTTCCTTCTACATCAGTCCTCCACTAAGGACGGATGTATAGAGATAGCGTGCGTGTTTTCATTTTTACTGTCGAGATGTATTTTTATTTTACATTCAGGTGAACATCAGGAAAATTTATATTTTTATTCACAGGGCACCTTTTTGTATACCAGGGGGGTATGCAGTAGAGTTGGGCAAAACTACAATTTTCATTTACATCCTGCATCCGTTTCAGACAAAATGTGTTTGTTATTTTTGTTTCGTTATTTTAATTGTACAAATGGAAAATTCCCCTTTGTTCATTAGTATAAGAATTTGGATGAAAGAGCCAAACAACAGCTAAATGTCATCCGAAAACTAACAGAAATTTCACCTAAGCTATATAGTATAAGGTAGGGGAAGAGATTTGTCACATTCATTCCAATTCCCCAACCTTATACTAGTATATATACATATAGAACAACTAAAGTTGAAATTGAGTGGAAATTGAGTCTGTTAAATTTACAACTAAAGTCAAAATTGAGACAAAAATGTGTTGAAATTAAACCGAAAGGATGAATTCCACAGATCATCGTCCTCAGACATCGTTCGGTCTATAGACTTTCGGCTTATAGAATACATGTAATACTATTGGCTTTCTATAAACCGAAATAGAGTCCCCATTCATATGAATAGGTCAATTGACCTATTTGGATGAATGGGGACTCTATTTCGGTTTATAGAATAGCAATAGCATTACATGCATTCCATAAACCGAAAGTCGTTCATTATGTTGGTTTATGGAATGTATGTAATGCTATTGGTATTCTATAAACCGACTCTATTTCAGTTTATAGAATGCCAATAGCACGAATGGACAAATTTCGTTATTAACCATTTGTTCATTCGGCTTTCGTTAGTTTAGCATTTTCGTTATTCGTTTTTCGGACGAATGGACGAAAATGCTATTTTCGGACTAAAATGCATTAGTCCGAAAACGAATGCACATGTCTACAAAGCACCATCCGGCATGAAGGGGTTGATAGTGAAAAATGTCCTGATCCGAATACTTCCAAAGCTTATGTATCCAAATGGTCTGAATTGGCAATTATCCAGAATTTGGACACATATTCCGGGATATTAAATAGCTGTATTAAGGAGCATATTAAATAACTGCATTCATTTGTGGAATTTGGCTATAACGCCCGACCCAAATTCAATAAGGGACTAATCAGTGTGACCTTTCTGCAGCACCTGTTTCATATTCATGGTGGAGGATCACATCACAGCAGGGTCAACACAGCCCTCATTCCTTCCAAGCGCATTCAATTTGAGTGATAATAACATCTATTATCCAGCTGTCGATTTGGTTAAGGGGATAGTATCACTTGCTTGTACTATGAATGTGTGTGTGGGGGGGGGGATTAAAATGATATATGCATTGTAGAATTGCTAGAAAATGCCTCAATAAGGAGAAAAATGTATTTTGAATGTGTCTGTGGAGTATCCTGTTTATGACATCACATGTGGCATGATATGCAAATTACACATTTTCCATTGGAAACCAGTTCATTTGCATATTAAGCCACAGGTGATACCATAAAATGGAAATTCCACATATGCATTTAAAACAAATTTTTTTTCTCCTAATTTAGACATTTGCATTTCAGCTTTCGCATTGTATAGATCACATTCAATCATTTTTTATTCTCCACATGCACAGTAAAAAGATGATACAGTCCCTTGAATTTCAAAGGCCTGCATATATTATTATTACTCTACTATATACATAAAGGGAGTGGTTGTCCTGTGCAGACAGCAAGCAGTTAACCTTTGCCTGCTGATAAGTTGATATCTTGCCTATAGTTCTCTTAGAAGCAGTCCCTGTATCTCATATATACCTCACTTACACTATACCCTTGAGAGGCTCCCAAACATCACGGCTTCATGCTCCAGCGTGCCGGAGAGGGAAAAAAAGACAGATGTTAAGACTTCAGTTAAATGAAACCTGATTATTCCTTTACTTGTCTTTCTCCTCCTAGTAAAAATGAGCATCAGGAAGTCAGTATCAATTATATATCGGTTTGGACAGCTCAACAAACTCTAATATCTGTTTATTTTAATCGAAATTGTATTTTTGTTTTCTATACCCCCCCCCCCCCAAAAAAAACCCAATAATCCATCAGTGATCCTTAACATCTATAATTTCAGATGAGTAATTTATTAAATAATACAATGCCAATTAGTAGCACATCTCACATCTATGGGGAGCATGATCTTTGTTAATATGATAATCTTATTGTTTCCATTTGTATTTAGTAATTTGCGCTGCTGGTTACAATGTCATGCTCGGTTTCTGTTTACAGTCGTTCATATATATAGATAATTAGTTAATGAAAAACCTTTCCAAGGGCTCATGTTAGCTGATCCTGAAGAAGGAATTAAGAACAATTGCTAAAAGATAAGAGCCAGTTGGGGCCCATCCACCACACTCCTACACCTTCGGCTCCCTAACTGATTATCTTCAAAGGATAAAACATGATTGTAGAGTGAACCATTTGTTTTTCTTTTAATGTTTACATAGAAACACTAATCAATGTTTACAGAGAACATCAAATTTTGCTTAATTGATTTTTCTGAGTAGTGTTTATCTTATTTTTATTGAAACTTTGTACACACTTGAGCGTCTACTTAATAAAAAGAGAATTGCAGGGGTTTGACAGTAATTTCCAAATTAAGTTGGAAAAATTCTCCCTTTCAACTGCATTGAGGAATTTTTCCAACTTGGCTACTTTGGTCTGAAATTCCCATCTCAGTTCCCTACAATTCTCTGTTTATTGAATAGATCCTGTGGTATGGTATCCCATTGCAGAATCTGATAGCGCTTTAAAATATAAATATATAATAGAGTGACTGCATACATCCCAACTGTCTTGGTTTTGGTGGGACTCTATTGGGATTGTGGTCCAGTCAGTGTTACATTTTACAGTGGCCAGAGCCGCACTGAGGCAAGTGTATTGTGTGTACCATGCCCAGGAAACACTGACAGAGAGGTCCTCCTCTATTCCTGGAAGAGCTTCCCTCCCAGCGATTGCCCCCAGCACAAGCACGGTAGGTGCTGTCACTCATATTGGCAGAACTATTGCACAGACACCGGAGAATTATATTTATACTTCTAGGCTTGCAGTTTTAAGTCCTGCTGAGCTCTTTCTCGTTTCCAAAAAGAGGTAGAGCTTGGCGGGACAAAGACTCAGGCAAAGCAGGACAATTGAGAGGCATGGGAGAGGACTGAAGTTAGTGGCAGTGTGAGGTGTGACTGCTTGCCCGCCCCCTTTTAAGCACAAGTTTCCAGCGTCAAGGCTCCTGTACGCCCCGTGTGACCTCTCCGAGCAGAGAGAGAGATGGGATATTGTACCTCAGCGTGAAGTCATGCCAGATTCTGCAGTGACTGGTCTATGCTATGATAAAATTATAGTGATCGCTTTATTTACTCTTTATAATAATTTATCATGTCTTACATTTTATTTCCACATTAGTATAAAGTAAAGCTCAATCCCTTGATTTTTTTTTTTGTCCTGCTAATGTAGCAGAAGAAAAAGAATCCTTCTACATTAAGGTTTCTCATCTTAAAAAAAATCTTCTAAAACCAATATATTTATTTAAGAGAAATTTTAGTTTTAGGGAAAATGTGCTTCAAACATTTGTAATTGTGGTTAGAAGAGGTCTAACATATTAATCTGGTGTCGCTATTTCTCTGTGTTAACCCCCCCCTAGACCTGCAAAATGTTTCAAAGATAAATAAACAATGATATATTATATTCATCACCATTCAGCTTCTGTGTTTTGCTAACTGTGTATTTATGTTCAAGGCTTATTTTGCTAAAACAACTTGTTTTTGTTGTGATGTGCTGGAGTTTTTTTCACAGCTATTGTGCAAAGAAAATCTTTTTATTTTCTCTAAAAATAAATAGTTTTTTTATAACAATCTGAGACAAGAGTTTTGTTACAGATATTGTTACTAACAGGTCTTGTGGTTTGTGACTTTCCTAAAATAATATGGTTTGGTGTAAGTGGTGAAGTGATATATATATAATATATATATATAGAATATCTTGACAAAGCGCATTGTCAAGGACCATTTTGGAAGAAAAGAAAATGGACATTGAACATAAATTTTACAGGCTTGTTATACATACATTATCAGGGACCAAAAAAATCCAAGACTAGTTCTTAAACAAGCAAGACCAACACCACAGACAACATGCCCCATCATTGTACATTCGCTAAAAAACTGGGATCGATACTCCCCCAAGGCATCACCCCTCAAATATTCAACAAATTCCAGTAAGAGAACATAAACAGAATCCAAGACCTTGTCCACAATCACAAACTTAAAACCTTTGAATTATTAAAGACCACTGCACACCTCAATACCTATGATTTTTTTTCGATATATACAACTGCAGAATTTTGCTGAAACTCCAAAGAACATTTCCACGGTATGTCAATACAACAGTTTCAATATAACTGCCTGAACAACTCCCCAAACAAAGGGTTGATATCCCAAATCTATAATGAACTTCTCAACACTAACTCATCAGTGACTGGGAGGAAGACATACTGGACAGTGAGGAATGGACAGACGTCTGACAAGCAGCTTTCAAAATCTCCATTGGTTTCACAAACAAAGAACAAGTTGACAAGATATTAATAGAATGGTACATCACCCCTAACAGTGAGGCTGCACCACATGCACATCATACCCACTGCAGACTGACCACTGGAAACAATGTAGCTCGATTTGGGCTCCCGATAACAGTCTGGAGATTTACCATTCAAACTACATCATGGGGAGTGACCGCTGTGAACGTGATCGGGGAGGGGTTTCTTTTCTGAGGATAGCAATTCAACCAGATATTTTGGGAAATGTTTTGTGTCATGTAAGTGAGCTCTCAGTCTATCCATGTCAATCTCTTTTTTGGTTGGGGTGGGAGTTCAGTTCTTATCTTCTCTCTTTTTGGGGTTTATTATCTCCAAATTAATAATGTTTTGGCATTTAAATATCAACACAGCATACAACCTATACATTGTAAAATGGGAGAATGGTACAACCCAAGAAGCCTCTGTTATCTTATCACTGTTGTTTACTCATTCTTGATGTATCCGGTCCTTTGAAATTTTAACATTTTAAAAATGAAAATATAAATTTTTTATTTTTTTTTAAAACATCCAAGACTGTTGACTGATTTTCAGTTTCACTTTAACAACAAGAAAAAGCATAGACATGCAATACATACACTAGGGATCACCAGGCATAAGGGTCCCAATCCCACCCACTATGGATAAGCCCTCCAACAGAGCACTAGGGAACAGAATGGCTGTCAGGTTGGATGACCATTTCCCCCACTAAACACCACTACATCATGAGGTTTGCACCAGGCGCTGGTGTTCCATATGTGCTAGGTATAGTTTTAGTGCTGGTCAAATTGTAAGTAAGTGTCTCTGTTGCCGAATTTGTAGATGCCGCCGGCCACTCGGATGTACTGAGTGACAGGTGTGCTCCGGACTGGCAGCACGCCTGTCACTCAGGGGCACAATACGCCCCTGGCTTGCACCTATATACAGGAATGGGAGGCGGAAGGGCTTCTTTGTGACAGGTGCTGTGGACCACTTCTCATATGATGCTCGACCAGCATGATGGGAAGTTTTCTGCTGCATGTGCATCATGGAAATAATAGTCCACAGCTGAATTTTGTCATTATCTGCTGTGAACTACCATTTCTATGCTGCTTGACAGGCATATAGAGAACATTATGGCTGCCTGTGCATTATAGGTTTTGTAGTTCACAACTAAAATTTTTCAATCCACTCCAACTGCTGAAGGACTTTCTATGATGCTCATTCAGCATAGGACCTTTTTGTGTGGCATTATTGCAATTAATTTCTTAGTGGAACATTAAAAAACAAAACCCATCAGGAAAGTGACATAAAAACCTATCCTTTGTGCAAATTAGTTAGCATCGCTAAGGGGAAATTTAAATATTACCAGAAATTGATCCCTAATTCACTCTTGACAATCTGCTGGATTAGGGTAATATGATTTACAGTGACAGAGGTTAAATGTCATTGGTGGTGGCTTCTATAGTATTGTTATATTAACATTACTATACAAATTCCTCAGAGCCTATTGTCTCCCAAACAGCTCCAGAGTGAACACTGCTTAGCCGACAAGGTCTCAGAGCTTAGACGCTAACCGAAGAAATGACTTTAAAGGCTAAATTTGAACATACATTATATCACAGCAGCTTCATTTAAATAATAGCACAAGAGTGATTATTAGTGTGATGAACACAGAAAATGTGTGATTTGAAAGTGAAATCTGCCCTCGTTTAGAAAAATTGCTTTACATTTAACTTTACTTTTCAATGGTCAGAGCTTTATAAAGAATAAAAAAGACATGCACAGGCCAGGAGATTATTTTCCTCTGTTTTATCAGTTTATGTTGAAAAACATGTTTTTAATCTTCCACTAATCCATAAATAGCACATAAGTGAGAAGGTAGAAATTCATAGAATATTTGGGATGATGCAGTTTGAATGGAAATTCTCCAGCCCAAGGCAAGCTGCACTGTAACAAAAATAATAATCATTTGGGAGTAAATTAAATATATTTAGGATAAATATAATCAAATGTCAATATATATATATATATATATATATATATATATATATATATATATATATATACGAATATTTTTATATTTATATATATATATATATATATATATATACACACACTTATATAGTATTATATTTATTCTGCTTTAATATGCATTCAATAATGTGGTAATTTGGATGTCTGTAATGTTTAGCCTACATCAATGTCGCTAATTATATTGATGCAGGTGTGTAAATCATAGAAACATAGAAACATAGAATGTGTCGGCAGATAAGAACCATTCGGTCCATCTAGTCTGCCCAATTTTTTTTTTTAGTACTTTTATTAGTCCCCCGTTCCTGGTCTTATAGCTAGGATAGCCTTGTGTCTATGCCACGCATGCTTAAACTCCTTGACTGTGTTTACCTCTACTACTTCTGCTGGCAGGCTATTCCATACATCCACTACCCTCTCAGTAAAGCAATACTTCCTGATATTACTTTTAAATCGTTGCCCCTCTAATTTAATCAGTTCGAAGCGTCACTCTGCTGTCCTATGTGTACAAATGAAGAGCGCTGCAGGCATTACCAATCAGTAAATTATAAGGGTATCAAACTATGATTCTTCACTGCTTTTGGGGCATCACTCCAATGAGTACTCAGGTTTTATGGGTCGCAGAGCTTGCTATCCTTTGTAATTTTGTAAACTTGCAGTGATGACAACATTCTATTGGCATAAGTAGTCATGTCTGTTGCCATAAGGTTACATATACAATAAATAAATAGATTTTGCATCCAAATACCTGAAGGCTAACAAACTCTGACAATCCACTGCATGTGAGCTCACTATATGATTACGATTGTCAGATGGGCTATTTTGTTCCTAGACATATATATAACTGTTACATACTGCCCCGTAGTAGGCAGAATTCAGAGTCAGCCAGAAGGATCTATTCAATTAAGGAAGGGATACCATTTGAACTATCTTGATTAATTAAGTGATGTTGTTATGAACATTGTTGAATTCTTCATAATTCAGCATGTAGAACTTATATGGTTCAGTGTTTAGCTTCCTGGTCTGCTATTCTTTGTTGATAGTTGCTAATTTCAGTCATGTTTCCAGGAAACACATATGTGTTCCATTTAGGGTTGTCACCTCAGCCATTTTTTACCGACCATTTATAACTTTTGAAGGCTGCTTTGTAGTATGACCATAAGGAAATCAAGTTATATGTGACCAGTTAACAATGACTTGGGTGGCAAACCAGTATCAAATGCCGTAGAAATAACATGCAGAGTGCAGCCCGACAGTATTTAGAATGCATATTCACATAAGCACAATCCAGTTGATTATTTAGGGTTTAGATCTCATATACAATAACATGATTAATGAATTAGATTTTATCTGTGCATACATCAGACATACATCCATTTTGCATGCTATTTCTGCAGCAAGTGGAACATGTGTCCCTGGAAACATGGCTGATATTGACAACTTTGTATTTTATGCAAGGCAGCTTGCAAAAAGTTATATGTGGACATTAAAAAACGGTCAAGGTGGCAACCCTAGTTACAGGTGCAATAAAGAACCGATTCTGCACCCAAAATACCATTCATGTCTATCCTGGGGACGTGTTAGGGTAAATTCATGATATTCTCATTTTGCACAATGTCTTATAAGGCTTTATTTTATAAATACTGTGAATTTCTATCCAAATTGAGTGTTTAAATTCCCTTAATTATTTCTAACCAATAATCTCAAATTGTCAACATATGCCCAGCATCAAAGCCGCACTCCATGTGAACGACTCCAGCCCCTAATGTCCCATATTAATTAGGAGGAAAGTCCGTAGAGAAACTGTGCAGCTGATATTTGGATGAAATTCAAATGGTTTGGGAGTCAGAGGAAAGCATCTGACCTGGAATACTGCTCTGTGCATCTCACAACTTCATAGATTGTAATGGCTGAAAAATATGTGATATTGAATTGATATTGACCAGTTTAGTACAGCTCTCCCTGACATTAAACTTGAAAGTTTAAATCAGTAAACAAACAAGTAATTTAAAGAAGAAGAATGAAAGATAAGTATGTTTTACACGCCACCACACCAAACATTCATGGCACTGATTGCCTGCGACCCTCCAGCTGCTGATGAGCTAAAGTATGGGAAATGTAGTTCTGCTACACCTGGAGGGCTGCAGATTCCCCACCCCTGAATTAGCACTTAATTCATGGAAGAGGAAATTGACATGGGAATTTAAAACAAGGAGCTACTCTGGCCTTAAAGGGATACTAAAATGTATTTTTAACTTCTGAATAGAAGCACAAGTGAAAAATGAGATGCCCTTGTATGAGCATAAACTGACATGTGCTTTTGATAGTATATACCAGTTTATCCTCAGTGACTTCCTCCTTCATGATTCAGAGAACTAACCTTTCAATTAGCAGACCTGACCGGTTTCAGAGAATAAACACTTTTATTATCAGGTCTGAAGAGTTTCATTTAATTATCCCCTCTATTAGCAGACATGATCAGTTTCAGGTAATAACCCCCTGTATTAGCAGACATGAGCAGTTTCAGAGAATTAACCCCTCCATTAGCAAACTTGAGCAGTTTCAGATAAGTAAGCTTTAGAGATTTAACCCATCTATTAGCAGACACAAGCAGTTTGAGATAATCAGCCACTCTACTAGCAGACCTGACCAGTTTGAGAAAATTAATCACTCTATTTGCAGACACAAGCAGTTTCAGAGAATTAACCTCTCTACTAGCAGACCTGAGCAGTTTTAGAGAAAAAAAACCCTCTATTAGAAAACCTGGATAGTTTTAGAGAAGTAACCCTTCTGTTAACAGACATGAGCGGTTTCTGAGAAAGCACTCCTCTATTAGCAGACCTGAGCAGTTTCCAAGAATTGACCCCTCTAATAGTAGACCTAACTCCTCTATTATCATTTATTACACAAAAAGTCACAAGTTACACTAAGATCTGTGAAGGAGGGACTCCTGGTTGACACCTATTTCACTCAGTGGTCTCAATCCAGGACAAAACATTTCTCAGACTGAGTCTCCCCAGAACATAAAGTCCCATTGGGAGACTTGTGGTCACCCTAAGTATGGAGCGTGCATTTCCTTTAGAGCTTTACTTATGAAGAAGGAAATTTTAAACTTAAGGCCAAAGTAGCCAAGTTGAAAAAAAACTCCCATTTAGCCCAATCCCTTATTAAAATGGCAATGCGGTCAACTAATCACAGCAAGCTATAGTCAGAAAATTGGTTTCATGGTTCTGAGGGAAAGTCCAACTCAATTGCCCATAGATAATATATTCACTGTTATGAGGAAAGACAAATATATTTGTCATATGCATGTTGTGCATGCCCCACAAGCTGCCAATATCTGGTGTTTACCTTCTTCTATAGATGACCTTAAATAATGTAAAAGTATTTTGCAAACTTGGGCAGTCCTGACACTGAATTAGGAGGCCTGTACAAGCTGTTCCTGATACATTTTTGTGTCAGTAGCTCTATGCATATTCCCTGTGATGTAAAATCTAACACAGGAGCACATCTGTCTCTGAAATGAGGAATATATTCTGCCAGCCAGCAAGCCTAAAAACATCTGCAAAGTGGTATAAATAGATTTACCTGTCTGTCTGTCTGTCTGACTCTGTCCATCTGTCTTCCCATCCATATGTGTGTGCATGCAAATTTATGGTGTGTTTATACTTTCACTTAGTTCTATTTTTAAAGCACAACTGTCGGCAAAAGATAAGTTCTGCTTAATTGAAAGTGTAGGCATTTTAGATTATTTAATGAAAGAATATAAATAATTTTTTTAATAAATTATTAAGTCCATTTTGCTCCATATAGCTCTATCAGGGGCCAGACATCTTGGGTCAGATCTTCATGCACCTGACCCAAGATTCTAAACAACATGTCCACCCCTGAGCGAGTTATACAAGTCAAGAGGGCTGAATAAGGTGCTTTATTTGTATTCTTTAATTAAAGCATGTATATCTAAATGCCTACACGTTAAGCATAACTTATTTTTTTCCAACAGTTGAAGCAGTCTTTGAATTACACATAACTTACATTTTTGCAATATACTTTAACATTTGGAATTTCATTGGATTTTTAGTTATTGCTTTGCATCCTTCAAACCTTTACTCAATAGGCTTGATATGCTCTTTTTTAATCCAAAAATATGCTTTATTCCTGAAAGCATGGGTCTACATTGTACTTATTTTCAATTCAGTTAGACCTCTTAGCTGATCCTCTTTAGTCACAGTTTGAAAAAGAAGACAAACAGAAAGAAAAAAGAACAAATAAATGCCAAAAAGAACAAAAACGAAACACACAGTGCAAACGTTGCTTACCAAAACCAATCATGTCAAATAATTTTAGACTATAAGGGAACGCTATACGTTAATCAATTGCAGGGCAGTTGTTTAACCAACCATGATAAATACCTTGGAAAAATGTTAATCTAGGTGTAGCAATGAAGTACATATTTTCCCTCAGACACTGGTAGTAAATCTTGTTCACTTCAATATGTGTAAAATTACTGGCAATACTCAACTTTGCGGTTATTGGTATCTGAATGGCCAAAGACCTGTTTTTAAGTGTCAACTTATCTAAATCTAGAGAAAAAAAGGTTGTATGGGCACCACAGTTCCAGTAAAATCTGCGATTAGGCCAGATACCTTTTGCCAAATATTCTTGTTTTTTCCCAGCCCACCACATATTGAAGGGATCATACTCCAATGGTATCTCCAATGACTGTTTGGTTAAGTGAGAAGGGATACTAGAATACAAATTAGTTTATATAACATATATGAAACAAGCAGCTACCATGCTGTATTGTGCAGATATTTATTCCCCTGCAACTGCCCTTTAAAAGAATATTATCATAAAGACTGATTATTATTATTATTATTTTGTTGAATCTAAAAAAAACAAGAAGCATAAAACAAATATTATTGATGTATTATCCCTAAATTAATACAGATCTCAGCTTTCTAATTGCAAACAATGTTTCTTTCATCCTTTTCATTGTACTAAGAAAGCCGTTTTGACATGTATTTGCTTGCCACATGCAGGCATACTGAGATATAGTGCCCCTGGTTGTCTGCTGACCTCTATGAAGAAACTCTACATAATGTGTATCACACAGTGCTTTAGCAACACAGCTTATTCTTCATTACATGCTAATGCCTGCCTCCACCACTGGAACATATATTTCTTGTACTTATCTATGGGATCTGCCATAAGCCCCCAACCTCCACACAACTCCACTCTTCCTTAAAATATGATGGTAGTCAGCCCAGGTGGCGCTGAGTGTGTTCTCGTGTTACGTTGCACAACATAATAATAAGATACCCAAACTATGATAGGCTCTGAGCCTGAGTAAAACAATGGATACCACAAAAACACCACAAGATTCGCCATAGAAAGCAATGCAAATGTCCAGTACTGCCTTCCGTTGTTTTTCGGACAGAGAGACCAAATACTAGGCTGTCCAGGACAAAACTAGAAACCTGGCAACATTTTAGAAAACACTGCTGCAATCAGTTGTTCAGGATGCCCTATCACCCCTAATCACACCTTCTGCAGGTATATAGACATCCTAATTAGTTTTCTATGCTACAAGCTTGTAAACCATTAATTATGATCAGAAACATTAACAATAAGCTTTCTTTTACAGTGCTATTTAATTAGGCTTTGTTTTGTGAAAGTGAATTCTTATTGCAGGATGCATACTTTGTTATTTATAAACCGAAATGAATAGCGCCATTCATTTCAACTGCATCAGGGTATTATTTGGTAGATTCCCAGTGTGCATCTGTTCATCTTTAGATGCATGTTCCGATAATCGGTGTTAACAGTTAATTAATGTAATCTGAATTAAACACCTGTTTTGTATCTATTTGGAAAAGAAAATAAGAGAATGTAGTTAAAAAGGATTAAAATACAAAAGTGTTAGGAGCTACAAAATATTTAAATGATGTGTAAATACTCACTTTTGTGCAGAAAAATACCTCTAGTTCCACTTGACCAAACTCAGAAGCAGAAGATTAGAAGATGCGCAAACAATTGTAAAAATCAATAGTCAGTCTCTGTCTGATGAGCAAGTCCAGGTTTCGCTGATTCCAGGAGAACATTACCTGCATTGTGCCAACTGTAAAGTTTGGTGGAGGGGGCTGTTTTTGAGCGGATGGTCTAGGTCCCTTACTTCCAGTGAAGGGTAATCTTAGTGCTTCCAAATTTTTGAACAGTTTGGGGAAGGCCATTTTTTATTGTAATATGACTGTGTCCCAGTGCTCAACACAAGGTCCATTGAGTCCAGTAGCTGCCCTCATGACAGATCTTGCCTGTCTTACTGGACTGCTTCCAGCCTTGAGGAAGGCCGTCATCTCCTCCCGACATGGTGTCTCTTGACATCTAATCCAGCTATCTAACAGCTATCAACAGGGCGCCTGCTCATGTAGATCTGCAAGAGCTCCACTAGGTGAGTCAACTGTGGATCGCAAAAAGCCATAATTGCTAATCTTGTCTCTTTTTCAAAGAGACACTGGAAGATAGTTGTTAATCCTCTGAAGGTCAGGAACAAAGAAGTGGAATAAGTTTGATGGGAGCATTGATGTGCCAACATTGTATCAGTATGGGATGGAAGGCCCAATAAACTAATTAAACCCTTAATTGGCATGTAAGTACAGTCCTCTCCATTATGTTCCAAAGGGGCCTGATTTAATATGCACCACTCAGGGAAGGAAAGGTAACCTGCAAACTTCTGTTTTGACAGTCATCTAAAGAAGCTACCCCCAACTGACTGAACCCAAGAGACACTCGGGGTAAACCAAAGCCCTGCTGCAGGTGACCATGGTTCAGGTGGACCTGAACATAAATCTGCTACATATATACAATTGGACAGTTACACCTCATATTTTAACCTATAATGTGCACACATTATTCATTTACATGTATTGTTTATTAAAAAATCATTTATTAAGCAGTGAGAATTGACTTGCATAGTTACAAAGACGTTTATGTTTAAAAAAGACTTGTAGCCATCAACTCTTTTGCTATTCCTTGTTTGCTGTTGTCGATCCAAAAGAAGTAAAAAAAAAAAACGTATTCAAACAATTTTGAATTCAACTTTTAATGGGGAAAAAATTATTCTTGACTACAAATACCAATAAGATTTCACCTTGTATTAATAAGCAATAAGTAATACATAGTAATGCTCATAAAATACATACCCCTCTATGTTCTGCTTCATTAAAAACATTTCCAGGCCCCTTTTAAAGGCACCCAATGATTTGGTAGCACCATCTCTTCAAGTAGCGAATTCCATGCCTTTAGTATCTTTACCATAAAGAATACTTTCTGTTGTCATATACTAAATGGGTCATGTACTTGTCTTAGAGCCCTGTTAAGGGGCTGCCCTGTATTATAGACCTGTTGTGGGGCTGGCTGGTCTTAGAGCCCCCTTAGGGGCTACCCTTTCCTAGAGCCCAGTTAGAGGCTGCCCTGTAATGGAGCCCCATTGTGAGGATGCTCTGTCTTAGAAACTGTAAAGGGGCTGCCCTGTCCTAGTGTCCTGTTATAGTTTTGCCTTGTCTTATAGTCCTGTTAGGAGCCTTTCATGACTCGTGTTAAAGGGTTTCCCTGTCCCATGTTTCTTTGTTCCTTTAATCTCTTGTTCTACTTCTAGTTTTACTGCTGTCTGTTGTGTTCCATTCCGGGTTTTCTTTGTCTCTTCTTCTTTTGTGTCTCTGTTCCTCTATCTAAATTTTAAATAATGAGCAGTGCTTCTTTGCAAAATTAATAGTGCAGTAACCACAGTGCAAGTGAAAATTAAAGTACTATTGAGCTACAAACCCGATAAAATAAAACGCTTTTGAAACATAGGAACTGATCGGAAAGCTGGGGATGCTTTTTGATCCTGATAAGTGTCTCAAAGTCTAGGGTGATGATAAACAAAGCAACTCTGAGGATGTGTTCAATGTCCATTCTGTTCCTACAGGTTGTCTTTAGGTCTACCAGAGCTGAAAAACCTCTCTCACAAAGATAGGTATATTAAACTTTCCCTGCCCTCTATCTGCTGCATGGAACCCAAACTTCACTTAACCCATCTCAGATGAATTTGTTGAGCGCAGTATGCAACTCTACTTCATCACTCCTCCCCCCAATCAAAAGTTAGACTTTTTTATGAAGCTGAAGAACATGTCTACAACCCACTCCACACCAGTTGGCAACCAACTTTTGGGTCAGGACCCACCAGTTGAGAAACACTGATTTAAACTACACTGAACAAAATAATAAACATAACACTTTTGTTTTTGCCTCCATTTTTCATGAGCTGAACTCAAAGATCTAAGACTTTTTCTATGAACACAAAAGGGCTATTTCTCTCAAATATTGTTCACAAATATGTCTAAATCTGTGTTAGTGAGCACTTCTCCTTTGCCGAGATAATCCATCCACCTCACGGGTGTGGCATATCAAGATGCTGATTAGACAGCATGATTATTGCAAAGGTGTGCCTTAACCATGTTTAACTCTTTTTTCACCTCTTTCTCTCCACCCGGCAGTTTTTCTGCTCTTCTATATAACTATATATTATATTGTTGTTCCACAGAAGAGCAGGCAAACCTCCTGGTGGAGTGAGGTGAAAAAAAAGAGTTAAACATGTATATATGTATACATATATATATATAAAATCCTCTGTCTCTGTACCAGTTGCCATGATATACTTATGGTGCTGCTTTTTCCGATGTAATGAATTGTGAATCCTGTTATCACCAAGTCTTCTAAATTCTCATTCTGGGATTTCAGATATGATTTTTTGTTTTTTATATTGTATTTTCTCTCGGTAAATATATGCGTTCATCTAATCTATTGTCATGTCTGAAACTCCATCTGAAATCTACATGTAAAGCACTGCAGGCTGTATGCAAAAATATAATAATCCCAGATATTAAATGCTTTCTTTTGCGTCAGCTGCAGGAGGATAGGAATCCACCTGTGTACGCTTCGTTTAGCAGAGATTAACATCCTTGTTTTTTCTTGTGAGTTTCCCGCTCTGGGAGATGTCATATCAGCTTTGATTAAATGACGAAAGGGAACATGTTACACTTCATTAAACTCTAGCTTTTCTTTGGGGGCTTCTGGCCTGGAATTAAAAAAAAAAAACAACTCCAGCGGAGAAACTTGGCTCTCGTATCATGATTATCGCATATATTGCAATGAGGGGCGACATTGCATAGCAGTGCTGAGTATTACAATAAACAGCAGGGTGTGATAGAGTTATAGAATATATCATTACGTAGTGCCCAGGGCCAGGTGTTATTGTAATGTACCATATTTATTATTATGGGGACTGGCACACCAAAGTGTTAAGCAATGCAATAAACTGAATCGTGTAATACTGGAATATCTTATTACATGGTACCCAGGTGGCATTTTAACGGGTAGTTGGATTATTGATTCTATTTGGGCTGGCCTGGAGAGTACAGTTTTGAATCGCACATCGCTATTAATCGCATAATCGCTATTCTGCTGTTAGTACATACTCAGACCTCTGAACAACAGGTTACACAACACACAACTCTACTAAATCTAAATTCCGTGGATAACATTGAATCAACGGTGTAGAAGGGATCCAGCTTGAAATGTATCAGCGGTGATCATGTCTTGTACTGCAGGTAAAATAAATAGTAATAAATACAGATGCAACTAGATGTATAGGGACTCTATTATGCAAAACATGACAACGTCCCATTTTTATATATTCCTGTCATCTATATATTTACTAGCCTTGTGATCGGCAAATGCATCACATGGACATTATATTAAAATACAATTTATCTACCGCCACAAGGGGGTGGATGATGCACCTGAACTTGCTCACCATGCTGTACCAAGCCTTGCCACCTTTGCCACAGCAGTACCTAATTCTGAAGGAGATATATTTTAATATAACATCTAAACTATACATTTGCTAGTAAAAAGGATATCAAATGTATAAATGATGTTAGATGTATCTTAAATGGGACTTTTACATGTTATATACAGATGTCATTTAATCTCTGGTCTATTTCAGCTTCATACCTTGAATAATGATGAATTTTTGCAGTCAATACAATTAATTTGGAAAAAACAAACAATCATTGACT
The DNA here is from genome assembly GCA_036172795.1 of Pelodytes ibericus. NCBI lineage: Eukaryota > Metazoa > Chordata > Amphibia > Anura > Pelodytidae > Pelodytes > Pelodytes ibericus. The sequence goes on from CM069862.1 coordinate 131,146,391, forward strand.
TAACATTAACTTTACACATGTTGCTAGTGAGACTTATGGTGCTCCTAGAGCTTCTGGGACAGTGTGTAATAGGTGTACCCACATTAATAATGCATGATGATCCCAATTTAAGGGGGGCAGTCCCTAATTCTATTCATGTTGCACACATGCCACCCAACTGTCCAACTTTACGCGAGACAGATTTGAGACTGTGCCCTGCTGTCCCACCAAACTTTACCCAGTGGTGTATTTGTGTTTTCTGCATGCCCTTAGGCCTGACTAAACTCGTGCACGCCCTTAATGAACTTGTTAACATTATATTTTACTTTTTACATATGTAATAAAAATGTTGCTGAAATATTACTTCCTCTGCATCCACATTGCACCCAGGACATACCCAACACCTAGATTGTGCCCCGATTCGACTCAGAGGACTCACCCCAGCACCCAGACCGATCTCACAGGAATAACCCAATCATCCATAATTTACCCTAGCACTCAGATTTGCTCTCACAGACTTTCCCAAGCACCCTGATTCACACTCAGGACTTGGCTCAGCACCCAGATTCGCAGTCACATTATCTACCTCAGCACCCATTTTACACTCACTTGCCCTAGCAGCCAGATTTGCACTCACAGGACTTACCCCAGGGCCCATTTTTTTTCACCCAGGACCTGCCCCATCACCCGGATTTGCACTCATAACTTGCTCCAGTACCCATTTTGCACTCATAACTTAACCCAGCACCACTTTCAGATTTCTTCGACAACCCCGCCCCCCCCCCCCCCCCCCCAAACTCACACACACACACGAAGTTGGGAGGTATTCTGTTGCCACATGGCTCCAAACCAACTGTATCACGTGGTAAGCATCAGCAGCACCTTGGTAGGTAGGGAGCTTAAGATAAAAAAAAAATGTGTGACTGAGTGAAAGGTTTTAAAGAGATAAACAGAGAGAGAAGGACAATGGAAAGAAAAGGGAAAACAGATAATCCTTCTGTGAAGCAAAGTGGATTAAAATACATTCATTTGTGATGCTCAAATACTTAATGATGAAGCTGATTTCTGCAGCTTCTGTTATGAGGCAAATAATTCTGACAATGAGACTTTTTCATAAACCAGCTAATATTAGCAACACACTTTTTGTAAGATCTGTGTCTAAGGGCAAATGCTTTAATCTAACACCTGCCAATTAACTCCAGACCTGGCTCCCTGTCTTGGCATTACTTCATCCAGACTGACTTTGTATTTAGAGCACTGTCTATATAAATGTGCTTATAATTGACAAACAGAGTGCATCCAGCAGACCCTCTTACAATTGGAAGATGTTAACCTTTGCAGTGAATTGGGAGCCTGATAACCCAATTATATAAATCGTTAAATCCTAGTATTAACAGTAAATAACAATAAATCTCATTATAGAGTCGGGAAGGTTTGTATGGACATGTGCAGAATTATGGTTATTGATATTGTCCTTCTCATTACAAATCCTAAGCAATCCTACAGCATGGGAATGATAGAAATCCATTAATTAATTTATTGACACACTTAGCATTGGACGGCATAGATCTACTCTCTCCATATTGCTTTAACAATAAATACGCATTTATCTGACTAAGGTAAAACCTCATTTGGATAATTAACAAGGAGAATTCTTTCCTATCCCACAGGAAAAATGGCCTGTAGAACCTAGAATGTCAGTAGTACGCTTGTTAGAGTAAAAATAGGCTGAGTGACAAAAACACATACTGTGGGTGTAGAAAGTGGTAGTTTTACTGTGTAATATGTAATGGTGATAGAGCTTTAGTAATTGATAACCAAATATATATATATATATATATATATATATATATATATATATATATATATATATATATATAAATATATATATATATATATATTTATATATATATATATATATATATATATATATATATATATATACAATGTATCAATAACACTAGCAATCTAGGATTGAACTCTGCAGGGAAATTGCAAGTAATAAATGAAATGTTTAAATAAATATAGATGGCTAAGTCTGCTGTGGTTGTATATGCAGAGAGCAGTTGTTTGAATACTACAGTAAGGGCAGGAATAAATAAACAAATATGTGAAATATGAAATAAATAGGTACATTTTATTAATATCGCTTAACCTATACATTGTTTTCACTATATATGTAGAGAATAAAAAATGACTGAAAATGATCAACACGCTATGTTAGCAAAATCGCATGCAAACGCATAAACTAGCAGAAAAGTGTGTTTTAAATGTGTCTGTATGACATCGCCTGTGGCCTGATATGCAAACTACACATTTCCTACTGAAAAGCAGTTTATTTGCATACTAGGCCACAGAAGATATGATAAACATGAGACTCCTCAGACACATTTAAAACACATTCTCATAGTTTAGGCATTTTGTATAGATCATTTGCAATAATTTGTTATAGTTCATGAAAGTATCCTTATTAAATACTGGATTCGTGTTGTGATGGAATAGGAGGATGTGCAAATTGGAGTAAATCCTTGGTTAAAGTCTTCTTGCTAAGAGGAAGATAAAGAAGACCATTAGCGTACACTGCTCCTAAACTCCTCACTGCTGTATTGTCCAACATGATCCTGCCAGTTGAGGAATACAGTGCGCTCAGCTGGATTTACTGTTGTTAACACAGATACCACGGAGTCGGTATGTTCGTGGATACAGATCAGATAGTCCATCCCTAATCATTTCGTATGAGTATATACTTCACCAGGGATATAGCGGGTGGCTGTATTAATGCTGTCTTAATTCTATTGTTTATTTTATTTTTTTTGACAATTTTATTTTCATTTTCAAGATAAATAGACATTCCACAATTTAACAGAATCAAAACCATAAAACAGACAACATGTGACATTCGGCTCTTGAAGTCGCTGTCTTTTGCAGATTGTCGCTTCCTCTGCAGGAGGAGCAACTAATTAACTAATTACAGCCAAAGGTAAACGTACAAATAAAAAGAAACAATACAATAATAATACATAACAGACTGACAATATATATCACCTTCGCGACAAAGGACGTGCCTGTGGTGAATCAAGCGGTTTTCGCGATCAACGATCATGCTGCTCCGTCAATATGGCTAAGCCCCCTGCCGGTCTGAGCTTCGGAAGTGAAAGTAACTTCACTTCAGTAGCTCTGAATATGATACTTGACTGCCCCTAGTGGTAGTTAAGTAGCATTGCAATGGAAAATATTTAAAATACACATTTAATTAATTAAAAACAGGTTATATAGCTATATTAGCCTATAGGGTTAAAATTAAATAATTTTTAGCATAAGGGATAGGGTTAAAATTAAATTTAAATTAAAAAATATTAAGGGATATAATAAGGATTAGAGTTGGGGTTAAATTTAGTGTTAGGGTTAAATTTTGGGTTCGGGTTGGGGTCAAAAGGTCGATATAGGAAAAAAACAAAAAACACTATTTTTAGTTTTTGCCCCATAACTCGCAAAAAAAATACCGAAAAATATGGAAACATGCATATTTTTGAACTCGGGACAACATTTAGAAACTATTTAGATGGGGTCTTTTTTAATGATTTTATTTGTGTAAATTATATTTTAGGTCAAAGTTAGAAAAAGTGTTTTTTTTTACATTTTTCATCATATTTTATGATTTTTTGGTAGTAAATTATAAGATATGATGAACATAATGGTATCTAATGAAAGCCCTTCTTATGACGATAAAAACAACATATAATTTGTGTGGGTACTGAATGTGAGAAAGAAAAAAATTACAGCTAAACACAAACACCCTAGAAATGTCAAAACAGCCATTGTCACCAAGGGTAAGTCAAGGTGAAAATGTCTTGTCACTAAGGGGATATATTACATTTTGTGTCATGGGGTTAGTCAATTATATTCACATGCTTATATTTTCATTTATGGTGTCGGCATAGGGGGAAGAAAAAAAAACAGGAGCTCACAGGTTCTAGCTTACTATTCATTATTTTCCTTCACTCTTCGGGGGTTGCTCACGGGGGAGGGGAGGATAATCATCTCTGTGTGGGATATTTATTATTAAGGAGATTCCGTTTCCCAAAGAGAGATTGCCTCTTCAGGTAAGTCAGCTTTTTTGCCGAGGATTAAGCCTTTCTCCATCTGGAGTTGATATTCTATCTGGCTTCTATATGCCCAATCTGGGACATAGGGAGATTTCCAATTACGAGCAATAAGGATCTTTGCTGCAGATAGAATATGCTCCAGTAGGAACTTCTTTAAGGGGGTCATGTCGGGCCAGTGGAGGTGAAGCATATATGTTTCGTACTTTTTGTTCACTTGGATTCCCCGGGATAAGATTTGGTCAGATATCATCCCCCAGTATTTCCCTAGGCTTGGGCAGGTCCACCATATATGTTTGAAGGTGCCTATCTCACTGAAGCATCTCCAACACATATTAGATGTTCCTGCATACATTTTCCCTAGCTTCTCGGGGGTCAAGTACCATCGGTACATCACTTTATAATGTAATTCGAGGAGGTTCAGACAGTGAATAGACTTCCTCAGATCTGTCATTGTTTTTACCCAATCTGAATTGTTTATCTCAGATTCTATCTCGTTCTCCCATTTCACCAGCGCTTTAGGTTTCTCTAGTGGAAGTTCATGGAAGATTTTACTCCTTACTAGTTTTTTAATAGTTATTTCTCCTTTTAAAACCCCTTGGAGGTGTTCTTTTTGAGCCTTTTGTCTTTCTTGTTCTGAAAGGATAAACCCTCTGACTCTCAGATAATTAAATATTTTGCTCGCTGGGAGAGCAAATTCTTCTACCAAGCATGCAAAAGGCTTAATATTTCCTCCTTCCTTTAATTGGGAGAGCTTTGTTAAGCCTGCTTCTGCCCAGGAGGAGGTGCTTAGGTCGGTTATGTTCTTATCTAAAAATCTGAGAGAGGAGTTTGAGAAAAGTATACATTCAATATTTAATTGCTTCTTAAATTTTCTCCAAAAAGTTAAAAGACGGGTCACTATTTGATTCTCTTTATATAATTGAGCCATGGAAGTTTCTGCGTTTTTGTGGAGAGATAATAGATAGCTCAGATCCGAGGATTTCAATAACTTAGCTTCATATTTATACCACTCTTCATCTATCTCTTCCTCCGCCGTCCATTTAAGTGTATGCCATAATAACGTTGCATCGTGATATGTCTGAATTACTGGAAGACGGATACCACCCTGTCTTATGCTTCTTTTTAATACTTTTTGGGCAATCTAGGATTTTTCCCCTCCCCATAGATGAGCTACTAATAGTGTTTGAATATCCTTTAGTAGGGCTCGAGGGAAGGGGATTGGGATCAACCTAACCATGTATATCCATTTTGGGAGGATGTATGCTCTTATACTATTTAATCTCCCCCACCAGGATATTTCTAGGTTGCTCCAAACCTTCAATGAGTCTCTAGTCTGATTGTAAAGATGCCTAGAATTGGTTTCTAACATATCCTGCGGGTTTTTTGTGATCTTGATTCCCAGATAGGAAATATCTTTCTGTATCCATTTAAAATTGTATTCTGATTTTATATGTCATGACTCTTCCTCAGAAAGATTTATTAACATTGCACCACTTTTATTAATGTTTAATTTATAATTTGAGATCCAAGAATATCTGTTGACTTCAGCCATTAATGCTTCTAACGACGATATGGGGTCTCTAACTGTGGACACTATGTCATCCGCATATAGACCTATTTGTCCTCTATTTCCAGCCTCCAGACAACCCTTAATAAGTGGATTTTGTCTTACAGCATGTGTGAAGGGTTCCAATGAAAGAATATATATTAATGGGGATAGGGGACACCCTTGTCTTGTTCCATTACTCATCTGTAACCAGGGGGAAGATATTCCTGCTCCTACAATCCTAGCCGAGGGAGATAAATAGAGGGCTCCTATCATCTGGAGCACTCTGCCTCTAAAGCCAAACCTCTCCAGGGTCGCATGCATCAGTCCCCAGCTGACCCTGTCAAAGGCTTTCTCAGCATCTAAGAACAGGGCCAGCAGGGGGGTTGATTGCTTTTGTGCTCTCTCCAAAAAATGAATCATGCGTCGGATGTTATTTGATGATGATCTATCTACGACGAAACCGACCTGGTCTTTGTTAACAAAGAGAGGGATGACAGGTTTCAATCTGGCTGCTATAATGGCTGCAAATATTTTTATGTCGGCATTCAACAGGGAAATTGGGCGGTAATTACCTATTTGAGAAGGATCTCTTTCACTTTTTAATATGGGAATAATGTTTGCCTTAGTAATTTCTAATGGAAAAATATCTTCAGCGCCTATTTTATTAAATAATTGAACAAGTCTAGGGCCTAGTTCTTTTTTAAACGTTTTATAGAAAATATTTGTAAACCCGTCTGGGCCCGGGGCAACTTTATTTTTTAGTTTATCCAAGACCTGGTTAACTTCTTCTATTTCAACTGGGATGTTTAACTTAGCTAGCTGTGCCTCCGAAAGAGTTGGTAACGAGATTCCGTCTAAATAGTTCATGATATCTACCTTGGTTTTTTGGTTCTTTATATTATACAACTCTTGGTAATAGATACCAAATTGTTCTCCAATTTCTTGCGGATTATAAAATGATTTCCCCTTAGCATTGATCCTGAAGATTCTTTGGGCGGCATCTCTTTTTCTTAATCTTGTCGTTAAAATGCGATCTGCCTTATTATTCCTATAGTACCATAATTGATTGGCTTTTTTCAAATTTACTTTTATTTTCTCCATATGCCATCTATTTATTTGATTTTTAATTTTTGAGATCTCTTTTTACCTTTCCGGGGACGGATTAATTTTATTAGTTCTGACCAGCTGTTCTAGAGTTAATACCAAGGTTGGAAGGGAGCCATAATACCTCTCTTTTTCCCTCGAGGACAGCATTATTAAGTGGCCCCTGACAACACTTTTGTAAGCACACCACAAAGTTGTTTGTGTAATATTATCGATTTCATTCTCTCTGAAGAAGTGTTCTGTAATTTCTTTAATATGTTTCGTATTATTTTCCTTTTCTAATAACCTGTTATCAAGTCTCCAGTCTATCCTTGGCTTTTATGCGTTGTTCTCGTTTAGCTCCATTACTACCGCCTCATGGTCTGACCTTCTGATACAAATTTTTTGCACCACTAACACTGCTGCTGTATTACCCAAAAAGGTATCGAGTCTCGAGTATGAAGCATGAACTCCCGAGTAATATGTGAAATCTCTCTTGTCTGGACAGAAGACTCTCCATAAATCATAAATATGAAATTCTTTTAATAATTGTTGGAAAAGTTTTTATTGTTTAATCTGTTGGGAGTTTGGGGGAGTTTTATTACGAAGTCTTCTGTCCAGATAAGAGTCCAAAACCATATTAAAATTGCCCGCCACCATCATAAGGCCCTTATTGAGAGAGGTTAACTTATCTAATAGTTTCCTCAAGAAAACCTGAGGGATATTGTTTGGGGCATAAATATTTGTGATTGTTATCAGATTTCCATTCCCTCGACATATTAATATAGAATACCTTCGGGATCATTTACTACTGAGATCTCTTCATAATGAATTTGGTCAGAGATTAGGGTGGCAACCCCTCTTTTCTTTTGCTTTCCTAATGAAGCACAGGCTGCTAACCTATATCCCTTTATTTTAAATTTTTTATCTGTCTCTCTCGTCCAGTGGGTTTCCTGGAGGAGGGCAATATCTATTTTTTCAGCCTTTAACGATTTCTCCAGCATCGCTCTTTTAAACACTGTGTTTAACCCCTGAGTGTTCAAAATCATCCATTTAACCATTTAATTGCAAGTAAATTATTCCAGGTCCTGCGATCACATCCACTGAGCCGAAATTGACAACCCCATGACACCAACAATGGACGACAAATAACATATATACCCTGAGGCCATCGGAGCCCTTCCAAGGGCCTAGGGCTCGTGCCCTCCCCATTTTCTCTAAGGCACGAAACAAAAACAACAGACCTTTTAGGTCCGTTAAGCCAAGAGGTAGTCGAGGCGCATTATTCATATCAGATCCCGATCTTTTCTAATTTCCCTTCTCTTTCCCATTCTCTCTCTCCTCTCCCCTCCTCCCCTCTCACTCTCCTCCCCTCTAGGAGCAATTTCTTATTTCCATTCTCATTTTGGACATAGAGCCCTCTAGTGGGGAGGAGGAGCCAAAGGGGATTTAAGTCAGCAGAAGGGGAAAGTATGGAGGGGGGTAGACAAGACCAGTTCAACGCTGAGAGTGGGCTACGGCTGCAGAAATTTAATTCATGTACGGCTTTACGCAACTAAAATCAGTTATAATCCAACATAACCATAATCGCGATAAGAAGGAAAAGAAAAAAGAAAGATAAAAAAAAAAAAAAGGTCCCTTTCGCTATTTAAAATTTTCAAATGTGCATACAGCGGCAAACATTATTATGCTAATGATAAGCATTCTAGTAAATGCATGCTTATATATATTTAAAAAGGGAAGAAAATAAATAAATAAAATAAAAAAAATAGGGAAACACATGGGCCCTATCGTTATTCATAATATTCAAATGTGCATACAACGTCAAGCGTTATTATATTTACTAATGATAAGCATTCCATTAAATGCATGTTCATCAAAGAGGGAAAAAAAACAAAAATAAAGTTAAATTCTTCTAAATAAGCATCTTTCCATGCTCAATCCAGAACTTATAATTCTAATGCTGTACCCGCAAGGATCTTTTCCACACCCTTTTTACAGATTTTATACAATATCATACTATTAATCCATATTTAAAAAAAAAAGGGGGGATTTTATTATTTCGAGCTCACTCCGTCCCGTCTCCTCCCTCCCCGCCCCCCGCAACATAGCCCCCCCGCATCCCCGCCCGCCCTCCCCCCTTCCACATAGTAAAGTGGAGAAACAGTAATAAATAAAAATAATTTAAAAAAAACCCTGATTAAGTAGGGAATGTGAGTAATGAGTGGGGAAGTATAAGAAATGAAGTGGATAGTGGGCCTACATCTGGCCACTAGTGATAGAGTGATAGCTCGAAAACAGTAATCGCCAAGAAAAAATGAGGGGCATCTTGAAAACTGGTGCTAGAAGGATGTCAAAAACATCTTAGATCTAGTGCTACTGTGTCTAGTGCTAAAAGTGACTGTGGGGCTTAAAACTGCCAAGACATCTTGAAATCAGAAAGGGTAGGAGTGATAAAAAAAAGTGGAGAGGTGTAGAGAAAAAAAAAGGTGGACAGGGGTGGGGAAAAGTGCATGAAGCAGGAGTGTAAAAAGAGAAAGGGGAATAATGCCTGTAACTGGCTTCCAGTGAAGAAACGTGAGCTAAGGGGGAAGGAGCCAAGGAGAGGACAGCCGGGAGACCGAGCTGGGGTGATGGAGGAGAGGAAAAAAGAAGAGAGAGGAGGAGACAGGGGAGAGGGAGAGAAAGTCCGAAAAAGAAACAGAAAACAAATAAGTAGATAAATTGATAAAGGAAATATAAAAAAAAAAAAAAAAAAAAAAGCCCATATACATTTTTTAGTCACGTCATAAAAAAAAATAAAAAATATTACATTGATATCAATCTATAACGAGAAGAACAGAACATTCCTCTAGACCCATTTCATATTCCTGGCCTCACCCTCCCTTCATTACTCCCCTATCACTATTTTTGTGTATTGCAGAAAGAGAGAGAAAAAAACGTAGAAAAAACAAAAACCAAGCTCTAATTAGGAGGCTGAGGAGCTTTCCTCTTCTCCAGCCATTTTTGAGCCTCCTCAAAGGTTTTCAGGACTATTCTTGAGTTTTGATAATGTATTACGAGACTTGCTGGGAAACCCCAGTTGTACAATATATTTTCTGTCTCTTAATGCTTTTGTTATCGGGGCAAAGTTTTTTCTGAATTGACCGGTGGATAGGGACAGATCTTGATATATCTCAATGTTCTCAAATTTCTTAATTCTTTCCGTCTTATTTCTATTAGCCCGAAGAATATTCCCTTTAATTTTGTCCGAATAAAGAAGAGCCACAATGTCTCTTGGGGAATCCAGAGCCACCGATTTGGGTTTAAAGAGACGGTGGCAACGGTCAATTATTTTGGAATTTTCTTCAAAGATCAGACCCAAACTTTCAAAGAATTCAATTAAATATGATTCGATTTGATCCTGTAATATATTTTCCCGGACACTCCTGAATCTCAGGTTTAAGCATCTTCTAAATTGGCGATCTTTGATTCCATCGAACAGACTTTTTTTTCCAGGCTAGCAATCTTTTTTTCATTAGTCAGATTTAGTTCCATATTAGCATCCATTTTTTCTTCTAGATTGCCCAGTCGTCCACAGAGGCCATTTATATCATGCTGAATAATTTTGACACTAGACTGGATTTCAACTTTAAGGCGTTCAAACAGTTCCGTTAACGCTGATTCAAGCTGATTTGTGCTGACACCTGGGTTCGGGATATGTTGTGGTGATTCCATTCCTGTGCACTCTATTTCTGGAGGCACTCCGGTACTTAGATCTTTTGTGCCCAGTGAGGGTCTACGTGAGATCGGGGGGAAAAAAGAGGCTGAGGAGGCTTTATCCTCTATCTCCTTACTGGCCTTTTTATCTTTTTTAGATATTTTATCCCGAACTTTTTTGCTTGCCATGCCTGCTGTAGCGAGTATTGTTTCTTAATCCGTAGTAGGATAACAAGATTACTTCGCGCTGTTATAATACAACATTGAGAAGGTAGGGGAAAGAGTACCTGCTTTCCTCTGCTGTCCCTGTTGCATCAGATCGCCTCTCTGAGTAATGCACTGCCCAAGTAGGAGAAGGGGTGCTTAGGGAAGGTTCTGCCGGTTGTGCTTGTATCTTGGGGCTGGAGACGGAAAAGCTTTCCCTTGTTCTGAAGCCTCTAGCCGCTCGAATTATTGGCGGTGTGTCAGTCAGGCTGCAGCCAGTCTGTGCAGCTTTCAAGATCGCTGGGAGTTCTTTATTGGTCTCTTGTTTAGAGAAGACCTCCAGCACTGTGGAGAAGGATCGATGAAGAAAGATCTGTCGGTGGTTTGCACTCCCGTCGCGGGTGCAGGACACGGGATCCTTAGCGCGAGTTCGGGCATTCGGCCTCTCGACTCTCGGCTAACGGAGCGACACGACGTACGTCCTTACGTCATGGCTCCCACGCCTTAATTCTATAGTTTTTAACCTTTTGGGGTTGCTTATGGGTTGCTTATGAGTTCCACCTAACTGTCCATATAATAGCATAAATGCTTATGCCAGTTAGTAAAACATTCAAAGTAATAATACATGTTAAATTAAAAGACTCCTTATAAAAAGCAAATGAAACAAAAATAAAAAAATAGGTGGAAAGCAACAGTAATAAGAGGAAACATGAATGATCAATGAATATGTTTCATAGTCATGGTAAATTAATAAAAGTGATGCAGATTAAAATAAAAATTAATATAAAAATTAAAGTAAAAATAAATATGATCTCATTAGGTCTATGACCTCTGTACATTAGATGCCTTAAGTTTATGCCTCAAGTTAAAAGCTTTTATAGAAGAATAGTATATTTACTGATATTCCTTCCCTCTATAACATGAGACATCCATCAATTCTTTGATTTCTATTTCTGTGTCTATTTATATTTTTATATTTACTTTATTTTTATGTTTCTCTGTATTACCTTTATTTATTTACTATGACTATGAAGCGTATTAATTGGTCATGGTAATTCTGGTGACTATGGAGAGTTATATTTCCATTTATGCTTTATGTGCAGAATAGCATCATGACTTCCTTTTAAATCGTCTGCAACGATAACAGGCTATAAAACACATTTATCCAAATGATCAAGTGTTGAACCTAGAATTGGCTGTGAATCCCTCTTTTATTTGATTGGGCTTAATATAATTTGGCTCCAGCTGAACATTTGTTCATTGGCAACGTTTCCAACATTTGCCTCTTTCTCTGTAGGTCCAAATCAAAACCTAGAAATGCTCTGCTTTTACAAATCCTGGACACTGCAGCCACCTTTGACACATTTGAAGTGAATTTCCAGTGACCACTCTCTCCACAATCTTCACTAAAATCTTCAGCTGGCATAATCTTCCTTGCTGATATTGAGCTTGCACACTGTCTGTTCAGATCTCTTGGCTTCTCATCAAGCATAAAATAATCTTCAAAGTCAACTTCATTTTCAAAGATACCATTCATGCACTCGTACTTACTTTTCAACCCATATATCTCCATATGTTCCTGTACCTTCTCTCTGATCTACACACAGCAGTCTTATTTCTAAACCATGCATCCTACTGCTGATCCTCACCTTAAACCGTGTATCTTTATCATTCCAAACTTCTGCAACCCATTGTCCTCATCTAACATCACAATTCGTTGTATCCAAATTGCTCAACATGCTTGTCTGATTTTAGCCCTAACAATAACTTTACTTTTATGATGTATTGTTTCTGCTATAAATCACTGTGTATGTAGGTGTGATAAGGTGTCAGTAGAAATTTAGCATGTGAAAACTAAAAGAGAGAAAAAAATAGCGCAGTGGGTAATGCCAAAAAACACGACATTTAATAAAAATATAAAATTGTAATAAAAAGACACCACAGCATTAGGCAACATATGTTGAAAAATGCAAGCAAAGTTACATAAAGCTCCTCTGTGGCATTCTACCCCCCTCCGGATCGTAGCAGATCTTGTTTTGCACTATTTTTTTCTTTTTTCTCTATTCTTCTTCACATGCTAGATTAATCAATTCACGTCTATTTGAGCATTTCTGATGGACATATCAGTAGAAGATTATACATATTGAGAACCCTGTGGCCCTGTGCATTTTCAAATAGTCCACATCCAAAAAATCCAGGAAACACTTAAAAAAAACAACGTAATCCGAAATGATTCATAAACATCCAAGGAAAAACAGAAAAGGCACCGCAGGGAAACAGATACCCATAACTGGAGATGACTCTTCAAACTAGAAAAAAAGAGGAAGTCCGAGGATTCTGCAGGGTGTCCGGGTCAAATAAAGGGTCCCCTTGCTGGTCTAGTAAAATGGAAGTGTCCATTAGCAGGGGAGTGAGGCCAGAGTGAGGGGGATCATACCATGTAAGGTATGACTCATCCTTGTCCAAGGAAATATGCTCAGATTTTTCTAAGAGTTCAGATGCCTCCTCTAGGTCAGAATCAGAGTCTGACAAATCTGGTAAGGCTTTTGCCCTTTTACAATTCTGAGTCGATTTTGTCCTACTCTGGGCCCTTTTAAGTGGGCGTACCACTTACTATGTGGCTGGATGAACCATGCCTGATCTAGGGGTTTTAGAGGCAGAGGAATGGCGTGTTTTTGCAGACGCCTTGCAGTTTGTAGTAGTAGTCTACCACATTACCCTGGGGGGATACCCCAGATTGTAGGGCAGATTTTTGTGACACTAGGAGCGCAGAGGAGATAGACTGAGCTATTGTGCTGGACATATGGTCCATGGCAGATTTGTTTATAGGAGCGTCTAAAAGAGAATGAAACTCCTCAGAGTTCATATAATCAGCTGAGGTGTCATCACCTCTGAGGAAACCTGGGTTCTCAACATTAGTAGAGATTTCAGGAGATAGATTCCCAGCATCATGGGGCTGTGATATTGATACAATAGCAGTTAGGAGATGACAGGATACAAGTGAAAATAAAAGAGTGTCCAAGCAGGAGTGGATTTCTCTGCAGGTGAATAGGGAGTATATGACAGCAAATAAATACATAAATACATAAATAAGCGCTCACGGCTCCAGAAGCGGGGAAATGGCCACCAATGGGAAGGACTACAAGAAAATGGCTGCCGCACTGCAACTGCGCATGCACAACGGTTGAAATGCAGCGGACAAAACAGCTTAAACAGGGGAATACAGTAAGGAAAAAACTAAGACAATAAAGAAGGGAGAGGGGACAACACAGACCCCAGAACTCACAGGAGAGAAAAATTAAAGTGGGTTGGTAACATCAAAAGTACACAGTAAATATAACAGTTCCAGAATATAGAATAAATGCACAAGTAAACACTGTTGGTACTTAGTTGTGAGGAGGCAGAAAATAAAGAGGAAGTGTTATATTGGAATGTTGATTAGTGTGTGGTTTTTATGTGCATGCTTGGTTACTACATAACCAAACTGAAAAACCGTGTAATAACCCATCCACCTACCAAATTCACTGGCAGGAATTGAAAGTTAAACAAGCATACAGGTTCAGAATTCAGATTTTTTTTTTTTTCTTGTATGAAAAGTCTAAAATTTGATTTGTGAGACAGGTGCTTCACTTATCAATCATTAAACCATTTAAACCAATCAGAAAGCTCAGGAGGTGACCACAGAATGTCAGAAATGCTCTTAAGTAAGAAAAAATAAAAGAGAGCACTTTAGTTCGATTTATCCTGAGTTATAGTGAAGTAGCCTTTTTTTAACAAAACAAAAAAATCATGCTATGTTAGGTGCCAAAACTAGGCATGTTTGCTAAATTTAAAGTTCAGCTAAATTCTGTTTATACTCTTCCCAGTTGTACCTATGTCACATTGTGTTCTGTCCTATTCACTGTACCTACAGTACTAATTTGAGGTCATTGAGGTCTACAGGGTATGCTTGCAGGCGTCAGAGAGGTGCTTTTATTGCACCAAAATATAGTAAAAAATATACAATTTAAGCACTTTGTCTTACATAACACTGAAAACCTGCCACCACAGAAATGATTTACTAAGAGGTATCTAAAATTACAGAATAGTTAAATATTGAATGTAAGCATATACCCAAAATGTATACACATAAAGAGCTTTGATGGGAAACTTTGAGACACAAAACATGATTTTATGTTTTGTCCCCATTGTTTTGCAAATTGTTCCATATTTCAGTGAGAATAGTCTCTATTATACTTGGACCTGCATTATAAAAGGTACATAGGCTGATCAACACTTTCCCACTGTGATATCTGACATAAGCATGATTTGAATTTTAAGTGTTTCTCTACATTGAACATAAAAGATACTGTAAATGTGTAAATGTAACAAACAAAATGCACACAGTTTGAAAGATTCTCCACCATCACCAGAAAGTGAAAAGCTTTAAGAAATTAAAAAAAAAAAAAAAAGCTTTTAGGTATATTGAGGTGTATT
Organism: Pelodytes ibericus; assembly: GCA_036172795.1. Lineage (NCBI taxonomy): Eukaryota > Metazoa > Chordata > Amphibia > Anura > Pelodytidae > Pelodytes > Pelodytes ibericus. The sequence goes on from CM069862.1 coordinate 131,161,487, forward strand.
TAGATTTCCTGTTACTTACTCACTTTCTGTTCTCACTTATATTTCAGAAAATATCTTTAAATATCCCACAGCTTACAACGTAGTTACAGATTTTACATTTTAGAAATGTTTTTTGCAGCCACTGTCCCTCAAACAAAATATCAGTAATTTGTAATGTACATATGCACTTGGTGCTAAACAGATGAATACCAGAGCTGGTGGGTTTTATAGACGTTGGGCTTTATTAAATGATTTGATATCACTGAGGTCCTCAGAATAAATGATGCTACTTTTAGATTTTACCTTTAGATTTTCTGTTAATTCTGTGGTACAAGGGTATAACAAAAGTTACCTCAGGCCACTGAATAGGAAGCATGTTCTTCAGTTTGACATGTGGTAGGACACCTCAAAAACATCCACAATTGGCAGGAAACGTGTCCCAAATCAAGATCCAGATGGTTATGACGCATGTTCTTGGTAGAATAATATCACTATCAATAAGTTGTGTGCATAAAGCTATCTAAGAGTCTACTCCATAAAGAGAAATTTGCAGGGCATTACAAGATAATGATACAGGAATTACAAAGTTACGTCCTAAGTAGCTTCTCCCATTCAGCCGCATTGGAGAAGTTTGAAATACCCATCTCAGTCCTCTGCAATTCTCTCTTTACTGAGTAGACCAAGAAATACAGTATGAGTTTAATGATGCACATGATCCAGACCCCATCCTTGCTAACCAAGGTTTTTGGTGGGTTATAGATAGGTAGATATGTGGCTAAAAGTCTGATGGCTACAAAATACCCATAAGTAAATACTAAAGAAGAGTTCTGTGAGGAAATTCTGGGACAACTTTCAAATAAATCTTCAGGAACATTCCATTGGTTTCTATGGTAATAACTCCACATTTAGAAGTACTAAGTGCCCCAGAATTGCTCATTATACATACATTCTATTGTATTATTAACATTATCTGCCGCTTTCTATTATCTCACTTTGCAGCCAGATAAATATGAGAAGTATCTGAATCTATCTACTAACACTTGTTTTAGTAATCTCACCTTTGTATCAGTAGTGTTTGATCTGTGCAAGTAAACAGCCCGTTACAGAATTACACATAGCAAATCTCAGCCGTCAGTGTAGCTAAATATAGACCTGGGATCGGTATAGCGCATACTGTAATGTCTCTCTCTCTTTGTCCATTGTGTTTGTTGGGTTTTTTCACATTAAACCTTTAAAACAGTATCCTTCTGACTTACCCTGCAGTAATTGGGCCCAAAGGAATTAGTTTGTTGTAGGAAGGAGATGTTAGGCTGTTAGCAAGGTTTTAGTGCAATGCAGAACACCTGCTGTCTTTAACTCTTTAATAATAAATAGAAAGAATATGGAGACAATGTCCAGAAAGCAAATCTGAGACTTTGAATTAAAATACACCAAGGCAGTGGTGAGCTTCAAACTCTGGGTTCCATAAAAAGAACTTATAGTAACATTACAACTGCAAGAGAAACATTCAAGAAATATTGCATTGGAGGGCCAGAGAGACCTCTTCATTACCACAGACATAAAGGTCTGACAGGTCCTTGGAGATATTACTATGTTTGGAGTCTTAGAAACAAAATATAATTTAGTGGTAAAAGAGTTGCACTTACTTGACATTTCTAGTGCTGATAATATACCAGTTCCCAGTATGCACCTGATCACTTCTTTCTCATTGGATGCTTGTTTTGTATAATTTTAATGCTTTGTAACAGGTTTTGTAACTGGTGCAGGAGTCAGAAGGCATAAAGCTTAGAGCTGTTATTTTGCAAAATGAGTTTTACAGTAGGCTGTGAAACTCACTAAAATCAACTTAAAACAAAACATTTAGTTTCTGACATCTTTTTATTAAGTTTTTCAGCTTGTTTGGTGACTAGTCAAGTTTTAAATTACCTCTTTCTCGCTTCTTTCTTCATCTTTCCTATAAGTTTTGTGATTCATGGTGAATCAAACAGAATATGTACTATAAAATGTTGAATGGACATGTTTGTCAGATGTACAGGACTTGTATTTTTAGCTGATGGGCCTCTAACCACTGGATGGATGGAACAGGGTTGTCAGTGGTGAAGAATGAAAAAAATAAAGAGCTTAAACATAAAAAAAAAAAAAGAAAACCGATTAAAAAACGATTTACAGGGGTGGAGGCGTGGCTCCCTAACGTAATGGCCGCCTGAAGTCAGAGCTCCACAGTACCTGAGCCATCTTTAGCTCCCACAAGCGTCTTTAGCCAGCGAAGAAAGCTTTCTTGGAGTGCACTAGGTCCCTAAATGGGTCCTCCATCGAATTCCCGGAGAAATAATAAAAAAAAAAACCACCTGAAGTCGCCTCCTTCTTCAAAAAACATACCCCGATATCAGACCCGGGAAAAGAAATGGCGGGAAACCCGGCAGCCATGATCCCAACCACCAAAAAAGATCTGGAAGAAATCCTGGCAAAAATGCAAGCATGCATTCGGGAAGAAATCGGCACAGCGTTGTCACTCATAAACAAAGACATCACAGAGCTGAAATCCGCATCCTCCAATCAAGCAGAACAACTAAATAGTCTCACCACAGACTACGACCAGCTAGCTAATGATACCATTGACCTACACCACAGAGTCACGAACCTGGAGCTGGACATGGAGGATTTGGGCAACAGATCGAGACGCAATAACATCCGTATCAGAGGACTCTCCGAGAGCGTGGGGATTGAAGCGCTCATACCTACCTTGCACCAGATGTTCCAAGATCTTCTGCCCACCACTTCCCCTGAACGCTTGCTGCTAGACAGGGCCCACAGGGCGCTCCGAGCACCGGGCCCCTCAGGGTCCCGACCACGAGACATTATATTGCGCTTTCATTACCACCAAACTAAAGAAGAAGTCATGAGAGCATCTAGACAGACCCCCCTAAGACTCGCTGGAGCTCCGGTGCAGGTCTTCCAGGATCATGGCTTATGGTTACTGTTTAGAATGGCTTTTTTGACCATGACTCGTTACTTTAATTGTATAACTGTGTTAACTGTTGATAACAGTTCTGGTCTTAGACCAAAACTTACTGCACTGTTTGTACTTAATTGCTATATCACAGAATATTATGTCCACCAATCCTTCACCCCCACTAACTGGCCACTTAAGTAAGTCCAGTTAAATTTGTGGTTTACTGATATACCTGCAGATTACCTAGGAAACACCTGCTGTTTTAAACCTCCCCACTCTTTTTACCCTTATACCCCACAGACCTTGTCTCCCCCTCTTTTCGTGTCTCCCAGCACCCTTCATCCCCACCCCCTCTTATACTTTCCTTTTTCTTTTTTTCTTTTTTTTTTTTCTCTCTCTCTCTCTCTTCTCTTCTTCCTTTCCTTTTTCTCTTCTTTCTCTTCTTCTTTTCTTTTCTCTCCTCTTTCTCCTTCTTCCAGTCTTCTCTTTCTCTCTCTCCTGCCGGGGATCGATCTCCTCTGAGCCATGCCCATCCGGATGTGTGTACGGTCCATTAACGCTCACGGACTGAACTCCCCGCAAAAGCGTCGAACTCTCCTTAGACACCTTAACAGCACCCAATCCGACATAGTCCTGATTCAGGAAACCCACTTCACCCGAAATAAACCCCCCACTCTGAAAAACAGACGCTTTCCTATTTGCTACACAGCTAACAATACCACCAAGAAGGCAGGAGTGGCAATATTACTACGCAACTCATGCCTGCTTGCGGTCACTTACTCCCACTCAGATCCCTCTGGGCGATTTATATTTATCTCAGGCCAGCTGGGCTCACACACCCTAGCAATTCTCAATGTTTACGCTCCGTCGGTCCCCGACAAACTGTTCTGGACCACCCTCTCCGCATTCCTCTCCTCACATCCGACAGACAAACTTATCATAGGAGGTGACTTCAACGCGACTACAATACCAGCTATAGACAGATCTACCCCACAGACTAAAACCACACCACATCCCTCAGATAACTACCTCCTGGTCTTTATTACGGAACACAGACTTATTGATATTTGGAGACTCCAACACCCCTCAACCAGAGAATACACCTTCTTCTCACATCCACACCCCTTAGCTATTTCCGAATTGACATAATATTCATCTCACAAGCTTGTCTTCCTTTGGTCACTTCATCCAACATACACGACATAACCTGGTCAGACCATGCCGACGTCTCTATACAACTCACCTTGACGGATCACAACAAACACTGGTCATGGAGACTGAACGACTCACTACTCCACAACACACAGGTGGTCTCAGCAATCAAAAAACAGGTTACCGAATACTTTCACTTGAATAAAGATTCGGTAGAAGACCCGGCCACGCTATGGGCTGCCCATAAATCAGTCATTAGAGGGTTCCTGATTCAAACAAGTTCAAGGCTCAAAAAACAAAAGGCAGCAGCTTCCTTAAAGCTTCAAACCCAACTAACCACATTGGAAAACCAAAACAAGTCTAACCCCTCTAAAACTATTACAGACAAAATCATACAAATCCGATCACAACTCCGCCGACTATTCCTTGCGGACACAGCCAAATCTCTAAGGTTCACGAAGCGTACTTATTACGAGAAGGCGAACAAAGCAGACCGATTGTTCACATCAATGATAAAAACCCAACATGCTTCCAGACTGATTTCTAGTATAAGAACCAAAAATGGGACGATTTCAACTATGCCTCAAGATATGGCTAATGAATTTCAATCTTATTTCTCACACCTCTATAACCACTCTCCTACTAAAACACTTCTAGATACTGATCATGTGAATGACATTCTACACCACCTGAAACATATGGCATTGCCGAAATTATCAACAGAAGACGCAGACTTCATGGATAGCCCAATATCAACAGAGGAGATAGCTGAAGCGATCAAATCTTTAAAGAAAAATAAGACACCCGGCCCTGATGGGTTCTCAGGCATATATTACAAAATGTTCGCAGACATCTTAACCCCAACCTGCTAATTTTGTTCAACGCCATAATGGAAGGCTGCTATTTTACTAACGACATGCAAATGGAAAATATAACCCTTATTCATAAAACTGGGAAACCAAAAGATGCTACGACAAGTTACAGGCCGATCTCACTATTGAACATTGACTACAAACTCTATACCAAAATTCTGGCAACCCGATTAAACCGCTTCCTACCAAAGCTAATTGATCCTGATCAAGTGGGTTTTATTCCGCATAGGTAGGCCTTAGACAACACCAGGAGATTGGTAGATCTGGTATGGATGGCCTCACAAAAGACCAAACGGACTCTGTTTTTATCACTCAACGCTGAAAAGGCGTTTGATCGTCTAAACTGGTCTTTCCTACGACTTACCGTTGAAAAATTGGGTTTTAACCAGAATTTTAAAAATGCTCTCTCAGCTCTATACCATACACCATCGTCCACAATCTGTATTCCTGGAGCTTCCCCTCTCACGTTCCGAAACTACAATGGCACCAGACAGGTTTGCCCGTTATCACCTTTACTGTTCGCACTGTCCCTGGAACCTCTACTGCATTCAATTAGACATAACCCAAACATTACCGGTATTACACTAGCCGGCCAACAGTACAAAGTCGCAGCCTATGCGGACGACATTATGTTATCCATAACAGACCCCTTATCATCACTGCCTTTCCTATTTCAAGAGCTTCAAATCTTCTCCGAATTGTCAGGCTTCAAAATAAACACAGGAAAATCCGAAACTCTCCCCATCCATCTCTCATCCCATGCCATAAAACTGCTCCAGCTGAACTTTGACCTAGATTTCACCAACAAGCCCCTTACATACTTAGGACTCAAAATCTCAGATTCATATTCCCAACTATACGTACTAAACTATCTCCCCCTGTTACAACAGGTGAAACACGACCTACGCTCCTGGCAATAACTCCATATCTCCTGGCTAGGCCGTATAGTGACCGTCAAAATGAGTATTCTACCCCGTCTGCTGTACTTGTTTCAAGCCCTACCGATCCCAATAAATCTAGCGGACATTAAGTCCCTTCAAAGACTTATAAATCTCTTTATTTGGTAGGGCAAAAAAGCTCGTATAAATAAAAACACTATGTACAGAACCAAACAGGCAGGGGGACTGGGGCTACCAAACCTGCACAAATATTACCTGGCAGCCCAGTTTGCACAGATCGCATCCTGGCATGTTCCTATATCCCAGATAAAATGGGTGGACATTGAAAACAACTTGTTCCGTCCTGATGTACTCTCACAATACGAAATAAACAAACAATACAGTATACTGCGCCAATAACTGTGATGGAGTAAGCTAGCACTTGTGCACAGCTAGTGTCTCACTCCTAGCAAACCAGTGAAAACAAATACAATAAAGTGAACATGTGCGCTAGTGACCAACACTAGAAAAAAAAGAGCATTACCCTTTTCTATGAGACGAAATGCTCAGATATTATGCAAAGGGAAAAAAACAAAAACAATAATAGTGTAGTATATCAGTGCAATGATATAATAGTGCAAAGTGCATAAAGGGTACACTCACATTTACATGAGCAATACCCTGCTCAAGATAAACAGTGTGGGTGAGCTCAGATAAGAGCAGGTAGATCTTGTAAACCAGCTCCAGAGGCAGCCCAGATATCCAGATCACATGGAAAGGAGAAGGCAGGATTGCACAAGTAAGTATTTTAATATATAAGCAATAAAACCAACAGACAGTAAGATCTTACATTTAAAAACGTTTTAAAAGTCCCAGATGCTTGTCTATAAAACCAATAGTGTTGTCTGTGCACTCCTCTCCTCTCACACAACGCGTTTCCCCTCTTGTTGAGGCTTTTTCAAGTCTTTGAAGTTTCAGACTTGAAAAAGCCTCAACAAGAGGGGAAACGCGTTGTGTGAGAGGAGAGGAGTGCACAGACAACACTATTGGTTTTATGGACAAGCATCTGGGACTTTTAAAACGTTTTTAAATGTAAGATCTTACTGTCTGTTGGTTTTATTGCTTATATATTAAAATACTTACTTGTGCAATCCTGCCTTCTCCTTCCCATGTGATCTGGATATCTGGGCTGCCTCTGGAGCTGGTTTACAAGATCTACCTGCTCTTATCTGAGCTCACCCACACTGTTTATCTTGAGCAGGGTATTGCTCATGTAAATGTGAGTGTACCATTTATGCACTTTGCACTATTATATCATTGCACTGATATACTACACTATTATTGTTTTTGTTTTTTTCCCTTTGCATAATATCTGAGCATTTCGTCTCATAGAAAAGGGTAATGCTCTTTTTTTTCTAGTGTTGGTCACTAGCGCACATGTTCACTTTATTGTATTTGTTTTCACTGGTTTGCTAGGAGTGAGACACTAGCTGTGCACAAGTGCTAGCTTACTCCATCACAGTTATTGGCGCAGTATACTGTATTGTTTGTTTATTTCGTATTGTGAGAGTACATCAGGACGGAACAAGTTGTTTTCAATGTCCACCCATTTTATTTGGGATATAGGAACATGCCAGGATGCGATCTGTGCAAACTGGGCTGCCAGGTAGTATTTGTGCAGGTTTGGTAGCCCCAGTCCCCCTGCCTGTTTGGTTCTGTACATAGTGTTTTTATTTATACGAGCTTTTTTGCCCTACCAAATAAAGAGATTTATAAGTCTTTGAAGGGACTTAATGTCCGCTAGATTTATTGGGATCGGTAGGGCTTGAAACAAGTACAGCAGACGGGGTAGAATACTCATTTTGACGGTCACTATACGGCCTAGCCAGGAGATATGGAGTTATTGCCAGGAGCGTAGGTCGTGTTTCACCTGTTGTAACAGGGGGAGATAGTTTAGTACGTATAGTTGGGAATATGAATCTGAGATTTTGAGTCCTAAGTATGTTGGCTTGTTGGTGAAATCTAGGTCAAAGTTCAGCTGGAGCAGTTTTATGGCATGGGATGAGAGATGGATGGGGAGAGTTTCGGATTTTCCTGTGTTTATTTTGAAGCCTGACAATTCGGAGAAGATTTGAAGCTATTGAAATAGGAAAGGCAGTGATGATAAGGGGTCTGTTATGGATAACATAATGTCGTCCGCATAGGCTGCGACTTTGTACTGTTGGCCGGCTAGTGTAATACCGGTAATGTTTGGGTTATGTCTAATTGAATGCAGTAGAGGTTCCAGGGACAGTGCGAACAGTAAAGGTGATAACGGGCAAACCTGTCTGGTGCCATTGTAGTTTCGGAACGTGAGAGGGGAAGCTCCAGGAATACAGATTGTGGACGATGGTGTATGGTATAGAGCTGAGAGAGCATTTTGAAAATTCTGGTTAAAACCCAATTTTTCAACGGTAAGTCGTAGGAAAGACCAGTTTAGACGATCAAACGCCTTTTCAGCGTTGAGTGATAAAAACAGAGTAGGTTTGGTCTTTTGTGAGGCCATCCATACCAGATCTACCAATCTCCTGGTGTTGTCTAAGGCCTACCTATGCGGAATAAAACCCACTTGATCAGGATCAATTAGCTTTGGTAGGAAGCGGTTTAATCGGGTTGCCAGAATTTTGGTAAAGAGTTTGTAGTCAATGTTCAATAGTGAGATCGGCCTGTAACTTGTCGTAGCATCTTTTGGTTTCCCAGTTTTATGAATAAGGGTTATATTTTCCATTTGCATGTCGTTAGTAAAATAGCAGCCTTCCATTATGGCGTTGAACAAAATTAGCAGGTTGGGGGTTAAGATGTCTGCGAACATTTTGTAATATATGCCTGAGAACCCATCAGGGCCGGGTGTCTTATTTTTCTTTAAAGATTTGATCGCTTCAGCTATCTCCTCTGTTGATATTGGGCTATCCATGAAGTCTGCGTCTTCTGTTGATAATTTCGGCAATGCCATATGTTTCAGGTGGTGTAGAATGTCATTCACATGATCAGTATCTAGAAGTGTTTTAGTAGGAGAGTGGTTATAGAGGTGTGAGAAATAAGATTGAAATTCATTAGCCATATCTTGAGGCATAGTTGAAATCGTCCCATTTTTGGTTCTTATACTAGAAATCAGTCTGGAAGCATGTTGGGTTTTTATCATTGATGTGAACAATCGGTCTGCTTTGTTCGCCTTCTCGTAATAAGTACGCTTCGTGAACCTTAGAGATTTGGCTGTGTCCGCAAGGAATAGTCGGCGGAGTTGTGATCGGATTTGTATGATTTTGTCTGTAATAGTTTTAGAGGGGTTAGACTTGTTTTGGTTTTCCAATGTGGTTAGTTGGGTTTGAAGCTTTAAGGAAGCTGCTGCCTTTTGTTTTTTGAGCCTTGAACTTGTTTGAATCAGGAACCCTCTAATGACTGATTTATGGGCAGCCCATAGCGTGGCCGGGTCTTCTACCGAATCTTTATTCAAGTGAAAGTATTCGGTAAGCTGTTTTTTGATTGCGGAGACCACCTGTGTGTTGTGGAGTAGTGAGTCGTTCAGTCTCCATGACCAGTGTTTGTTGTGATCCGTCAAGGTGAGTTGTATAGAGACGTCGGCATGGTCTGACCAGGTTATGTCGTGTATGTCGGATGAAGTCACCAAAGGAAGACAAGCTTGTGAGATGAATATTATGTCAATTCGGAAATAGCTAAGGGGTGTGGATGTGAGAAGAAGGTGTATTCTCTGGTTGAGGGGTGTTGGAGTCTCCAAATATCAATAAGTCTGTGTTCCGTAATAAAGACCAGGAGGTAGTTATCTGAGGGATGTGGTGTGGTTTTAGTCTGTGGGGTAGATCTGTCTATAGCTGGTATTGTAGTCGCGTTGAAGTCACCTCCTATGATAAGTTTGTCTGTCGGATGTGAGGAGAGGAATGCGGAGAGGGTGGTCCAGAACAGTTTGTCGGGGACCGACGGAGCGTAAACATTGAGAATTGCTAGGGTGTGTGAGCCCAGCTGGCCTGAGATAAATATAAATCGCCCAGAGGGATCTGAGTGGGAGTAAGTGACCGCAAGCAGGCATGAGTTGCGTAGTAATATTGCCACTCCTGCCTTCTTGGTGGTATTGTTAGCTGTGTAGCAAATAGGAAAGCGTCTGTTTTTCAGAGTGGGGGGTTTATTTCGGGTGAAGTGGGTTTCCTGAATCAGGACTATGTCGGATTGGGTGCTGTTAAGGTGTCTAAGGAGAGTTCGACGCTTTTGCGGGGAGTTCAGTCCGTGAGCGTTAATGGACCGTACACACATCCGGATGGGCATGGCTCAGAGGAGATCGATCCCCGGCAGGAGAGAGAGAAAGAGAAGACTGGAAGAAGGAGAAAGAGGAGAGAAAAGAAAAGAAGAAGAGAAAGAAGAGAAAAAGGAAAGGAAGAAGAGAAGAGAGAGAGAGAGAGAGAAAAAAAAAAAGAAAAAAAGAAAAAGGAAAGTATAAGAGGGGGTGGGGATGAAGGGTGCTGGGAGACACGAAAAGCAATCAAACAAATATGCAATCAAACATGCTCTAACTACGGACAACTCACCACTGACTCCACCGTACAGAAACAAAGATTTCCCTTACCACTTCAAAAATTTTGACCAGAATGACATCTCTCGAGTTCAGGACCTATTCTCGGCCGGGAAAATTAAAACATTTAACGAGCTATCCAAAACCTGCAATTTTAAACCTTCAGACTTTTTTCGGTATATTCAGCTGAGAAATTTTGGCTCATCCCCAGCAATCCAACATGCTGCCCTGACCAAACCCACCTGGTTTGGAAAACTATGTATGGATTCTCCCAGACAAAAGAAAATGATTTCATCTCTATACACAGAAATTTCTATATCAGCCTCCGACCCACCTTTATCATACATAGCAGCCTGGGAAAAAGACGTGGGCCATTCTATCGATAGAGAAGACTGGATAGACATCTGGGAAGCCACCTCGAAAACCTCAATTTTCACCTCTCACAAAGAACAGGCATATAAAACGCTTTTACGTTGGTACATGACCCCGACGAAACTGGCCAAGATACACCAGGGCCATTCGCCACTATGCTGGAAAGGATGCGGAGAGGCTGGTACATATTTCCACACCTGGTGGTCCTGCCCAAATATCCAGACATTCTGGGAGCAAATCCAGAAACTAATCTATAGTATACTTCACAAACCGATTCCACTAGACCCATGTATCTTCCTCCTTTCCCAACCACTTGACTCTTGTACTTCCCAAGAAAATCGACTTATCTCTCGGATAACCCTAGCCTCCCGTAGAGCCATCGCACAGTTGTGGAAGCAACCACAAATTCCCTCACTATCCTTAGTGATCGGCCTGACCAATGAAGTGATAGATATGGACCAACTAACCGCATTTGTACATGACACCCCCGACAGATTTGAGAAATTATGGCTCCCCTGGAAGAACCATTTCCTGAATTAAACCGATACAGACGCAAAGACCACTCATCTCACCTCTCCTTTTTCTTTCACTGCTCTTCCTTTTCCCTCTTCTTTCCCACGCTCCGCCCCTCCCCTCGGACTCCCCCCGTGTTCCGTCCCCTCAGTCTACCTCATTTATGTCAATAATGGTAATCGAAATTGAGTTCACCCCAACAACTATCCATTTGACTACTGATAGCTAGAGATTTAAATTTTAAAACGCAATCTATTGATTTCCTGTAATACGACAATGATTGTAAAAGATGCACTACATGTTTCGTATCTTACCCGTATAACTGTATTTTGCATAGCACTGTATAATTCAGCTTACCTTCTGTATAATGTTAACCATTAACATTTCCTGAATATCCGTTTTGCAATTGCAATACAAAAACCAAAAATTCTCAAAATAAAGAATTATATAAAAAAAAAAACGATTTACATGATATTTATACATGATTTATATGCCAGTGAGCAATAGGTATTTATAATAGGTGAATTATGAGCAATGAGCAATAAAACATAAATGATGTATATTATGCCAATGACCAGTAAATGCAAGGCTTTACACCAAAATAAATATCTAAATGATGTAATAAGGAGTCCAGCAGTTTCTAGGTTCACCTCTGCCAGCAGTGGATGTTCCTAAGGGTTCAGTAACATTAGTAACATATTACATAGGCCTCGTCTCCTTATTCTACTCTGAGATAAATAGGTTGTAACTTTGCCAAAATGCAGAAACTTTGTCTATCATGCCAATAAGCGGTAAGAGCAGAAGCTTTGTATGTAATGCCAATGATCAGTAAATGCATACACTTTGTATATCATGCCAATAAGAAGTGAATGTATAATGTTTGCATACGATCCCAATACAAAGACATACATCCATAGTGTCTCACACAGACACACACAGGGGTCTATTCACTAATAGTTGCTGGTGAGTTGAGGGGAGATTCATTTTTGATCTCACCAATTTAGTTATACAATGTGCAGGGTCAATTCTGTTTGCTTATCAGGGGAAACTTACCAGAATTGTCCGTTCACTATGTATAGTTAAAAGGGTGCGATCAAATGTACATCTCACCTCAACTCTCCTGAAAATCATATTTTTAGTGAATAGACCCCACAGTGTCTCACACAGATACACACACAGCCATCTCATTCAGAAATACATCCTGTCTCTAACAAACACACACAAACACTGTCTTACACACTGTCTCTCTCACACACATGCATCATGTCTCACATACACTGTCTCACACAGACACATATAACAAGCACCCTGTCTTGCACGGACATGCATAACAAGCACGCTGTCTCACAGATACACTCACAAGCATGCTGTCTCACACACATACACACACAAGCATGCTGTCTCACACAGACACACACACAAGCACGCTGTCTTGCACACATACATGCTGTCTCTCTCTCACACACACAAGGGTGTCACACACTCTCTCCAACAGACACACACACATACAAACAAGCTGTACCACACAATCTCATACAGACACACTTTCTCTCACACACAGTTTCTCACCAGGGCCGGTCCAAGGCATTGTGCTGCTTGGGTCAAGAATTGAAATGCTCCCTCCTCTCCCCCATGTGCACACACACACACAGTCATGCACGCACGTACATAACATACAGATAGAGTCACAAAGAAACACACCAGCCAGAAGTGTGTTTTTAAGATTTTAATATTTAAGAAATACAGCACTATATAATAAGTGTTTAAATAAAAAAAAACAATCATTTAAAATAATACCAAAGTGATCCAGTCACCAATATTGTGTGTATAAAGTACCAAATAGTATAGAGAGGTAATATTGCTAGTGCTGCAACATAGAATCCCTGCTTTAAAAAGATGGCCTGTTAGTGAATAAAAAAAAACTCTAGACAGCTGGCTGCACTACGCTTCTGGGAAAGCAATTCACCTGGCTTTTTTTGCAAGCCGGGTATCATAGGGCAGCTTGCAAGGTGGCAGAGTGGCAGTTCAAAACGCCCTCATTATTAGGTTAGGTTGCATGCAGTCCTAGCACAACATGGGACCCCACATTAAGCAGCCGAAACCAGAGCGCCCATCATTATACCTTAACAGCTTGCCAGGGGACTTCATAACTATGTAAGCAGTTTCCCTATTGCCAGCGTTGTTGCTATGTTGGTCGCCATGGCGACTCGAAGCACTTCTTCCTCCAAACTGGCTGACACCCTAAGGCAGGAGTGTCCAAGTTTTTCTGTAGTGGGCCACTTCCCCAAAAATGCATGTGTGCATGGACCGCATTCATTTTTCATTGAGAGAAAATTATATATGTTATATATATTCATATATAAAATTCACAGTAATTTGCATTGTGTGAGTGTATCATACATTACTATATCACAACAACAAAAAACCTCACATTAATTATTCACACTTATACACAAACATACACAGCCACAAATACACAATAATACAGTCACACATTCACACACACACCAAAGTCACACATAATTACACACATATACATACACACAGACACACATATCTTTATTAGGTTATAAATTTATCTTCTGAATATTCACAATCACCACACACACACTTGTGTGAGCAGATTCCCATGATTTTAAAAGTACTGAGTATACAAAATGTTGTGTATGTTGCATAGTCATTTACCAGTTGGTAAATGGTGTATGGACCAACAGTGTCATAGTATGCCTTGCTCCTTTTTAACTACCATTGACATGTTGTCTGACAAATAAAGGTGATATAACACAGACACACTTACACACACAGGCACCCTTACACACATGCAAACACAGACAGACACCCATACAGACACACACCAAGAGTGTCATAGTATGCCTTGCTCCTTTTTAACTACCATTGACATGTTGTCTGACAAATAAAGGTGATATGACACAGACACCCTTATATGCACACACAGACACCCTTTCACAAACACCCTTACCCACACATACACACACCCTTACACACATGGAGACACCCTTACATGCACGCAGACACATTTACACACACCCAGACACACACCCTTACACACAAACTTCCATTCAGAGAGATTTATTTTCCTCCAGTCCCTGCAGCTGGTGTTCTATCAAAAAGTACTTCCGGTGCTCCTACAGTATCAGAGCGCAAGGGGAGTATCATACCCAGTGTGTGGGAATAAAACAGAATCAGAGACTCTGGGCTAAAGCATACTTTAGCCCCAGAATCTCCATTTCGGGCTATGAAGCTGAGATTTGGGGCTTCAGCCCCAGAAGCCCCCCTAGTGACACCACTGGACTGCAACTACAGTGATGTTGAGCAAGCAACATTGCTAGCAGGTTAATATGGGAATAGTAGCTAAATATAGATAGGACTTTGGGGGATACACTGATGAGGGTGTTTACTAAAAAAAATAAAAGCAAATGTATTTTATGTGTAAAACTATGTTTGCTCTCTGCACCTTTTGCAATGTAATAAACATTTAACACTCAAATCGTAAATATGAGCAAATTGTGAATAAAAACGAGCATATTTGCAAATAAAAACAGGCATGTTTGTGAATATTTTTTCTTCATTTTGTATTAGCACTTGCTAGAAACTGGTGTAATTTTCACACATAGAATAAGAATTATTTTTCACAAAATCTTCACAAAAGATTTTGGCATGTGCAAATATAATCACACTATATTACCACAACCAGAAAAATGTAAACGTAAAATTAAACAGAAAAGGTGCAAAACGGGGGATAAAAAGCATAAAATGTTCCAAATATTTGCAAATTCCTTCATCATGTTTTATCTACTTTTTTTTTTATCCCACTGCGCTCTTTTAATAAATGACCAGCCATATTGTTAGCTGAACTTCATCGGAATTATAGTTGTAGACTAGGGTTGTGGTGGCTTACACCAGCACTCCACAACCTGGTGCGCCGCTAGAAAATGGCATGTGCGCCGCAAATAATTTTGAATAATTAAAAATAATAATTTTGAATAATATCCATATGAATATTTATTTTTTAAACTGTATTTTATTTATTTTTTCTGGCAGCCGCATCAAGCGGATGTCAGCAGCCAGGCCCCAAGAGGAGAGCCCGATGTTGACTTAGGGAGGGAAGACTGCACGGAGGAGACGACCGGGAACACTAAGCAAAAAGGAGGTGAGTAATGGGGAAGGGAAGAGGAGGTTGGCATATTATTTCATATTATTGGCCAAATTGGCTGGGGCATATTAAATGGCAAAATAATACTGGCATATTATTGGGCAAATTAGCTGGGGCATTTTAAATGGCAAAATAATACTTGCAAATTATTGGGCAAATTGGCTGGGGCATATTAAATGGCAAAATAATACTAGCATATTGGGTAAATTAGCTGGGGCATATTAAATGGCAAAATAATACTGGCATATTATTGGGCACATTGGCAGGGGCTTATTAAATGGCAAAATAATACTGGCATATTGGGTAAATTAGTTGGGGCATATTAAATGGTAAAATAATACTGGCATGTTATTGGGCAAATTGGCTGGGGCATATCAATGGCAAAATAATACTGGCATATAACTGGTCAAATTGGCTGGGGCATATTAAATGGAAAAATAATACTGGCATATTAATGGGCAACTTGGCTGGGGCTTATTAAATGGCAAAATAATACTAGCAGATTATTTGGCAAATTGGTTGTGACTTATTAATGGAAAAATAATACTGGCATATTAATGGAAAAATAATACTGGCATACCAATGGGCAAATAGGCTTTGGCTGGTTTTGTTTGTCTATTTATGATTTTGTAATGCACTGGTTTTGTTTGTCTATTTATGATTTTGTAATGCACTGGTTTTGTTTGTCTATTTATGATTTATAATGCACTAGTTTGGTTTGTCTATTTATGATTTGTAATGCACTTATCTTGGTTTGTCTGTTTATCATTGGTAATGCACTTGTCTTGGTTTGTCTGTTTATCATTGGTAATGCACTGGTTTGGTTTGTCTATTTATGACTTGTAATGCACTTGTGTTGGTTTGTGCATTCATTATTTATTTTGCACACTTGTTTGGTTTTAAAGGTAAATAAAGGCATTCTTATGTTCTGTGTATGCACTTGACTTTATAATTCAATTTTTTATATTTTTGCATGTGGTATGTCACGGAATTCTGGGAAGAGCGTTGGTGTGCCCTGGGTGGGAAAAGGTTGAAGAGCACTGGCTTACACTACACTACACATTAACTTTTTTGTTGTTGACTGCAGCTCTCATGATGTACAACCAGAAGGGTTTCCACCTTTTCTTCAAAAA
Source organism: Pelodytes ibericus (assembly GCA_036172795.1). Taxonomy (NCBI): domain Eukaryota; kingdom Metazoa; phylum Chordata; class Amphibia; order Anura; family Pelodytidae; genus Pelodytes; species Pelodytes ibericus. Next base: position 131,178,074 of record CM069862.1, read on the forward strand.
AATACTGGCCATGCTACTACCTCCATAGACTAATATAAATTGGGGTGCAGCAACCACTCTCAGCGATGTACCCCTCAAGTACAGCACCACAAAATGCAAGATTGGAAAGTGCGCATAATCGAAACCGCTTAGACGAGGGAGGAGGCGGTCCAATGCTTGAGTCTGACAGGCAGATGCCTGCTTTTGAGTCCTCCTCACTGAACAATTGAAGTTCTGCATTTCTCGCTGCTGAATTTTTTAACCATTTATGTGCCTGAGATATTTACTAATAGGGATTTCCACAAGTGAGTTGCCCACAGAAAGGGGTGTTCCTCATATAGTGGGGGGGGGGGGGGGGGGTCATCTGTACAGGCTGTACTATGTTTCTTGTTCTCTGTTTTAATATGTAACTAATCCTGAATGAGTCACTAACATTGAATCTGTGGAATGAAAGTAAGTATTATTATATTTGTGCACCCGTACTTTTCACTTTCCAGCTCACTTATTACAAGCTACCATAATATTAGCATCAGTTCACTAAATTAATCTTCCTTATTCCTTTACTTTTTATAGACAACACAATCAATGTTAACGATCCTAATTTCCCATTTATGAATATGAACTCTCCTTTATTCCAAAATCTATTTTAAATAATACTGGAAACAGTCCATGTTCAGCCCCTACTGGTCTGCATGTTATAATTTAGGCTACAATTAAAAAAAAATGAGATTAACAGGTCTTCCACAAAATCATAAATGACATATTCTGTGGCTGAATGGAGTATATTGATTCATTAAATCAATAAATAAGATAACTATTATGTGGCTATTATGTCCACAGGATTATTTCTATGGTGGGGGGGGGGGGGGGGGCAAAATATTCTCCCACCTTTCCTGTCTCCCACACCAATACATCCTTTCCTCATCCCCATTGCCTATCTGTGTAGGCTCAGGAGATGGTTTTTCTGTTCGAAGGCAAATGTTAGTTACCCATTAATAGGAAAAATGACATGACTGTGGTGTTAATAGCTAACAGACCAGCATGTTTCTGTCAGTTGGGTGAATGTTGGGTCAACTGCTATGATACTGGCTCCTGTGGGTAAGCTAGCTAGTGGACCAAAAACAACCATAAAACAGCTTACAGCTTTTGAACTAGTTGCTACCATGATAGTGGTAATTCCAGGAGGTGGGCTATGATTGTGGCATTGATTATTTCCCTGCATGAGGACAGCCATAATCTTAATAACAGCCTTTTTATCCTCCCCCCAACTGACACAAACCTGACATCAGCTAACTAACAAGCTGAGAAATTGTTTTATAGCTGTTTTTGATCCACCAGCATATTCTCGCAATGGGGAACAGGTGAGCTGCTGCCATAACCTGCAGTAAATGTGCAGACGCTATGATTTCGGCAGTAGACATGCGTGTGCTGCCCCTGGGATTTTATCAGGTGAGCTTATCATTGTTTTCCATATGCTTGTAAATTTACCTTAAGTGGGGAACATAAATAAAGGGTGTCCCTGTACCCCAAATTGTATGTGCATTATAATTATACAGTCTATCCCAGCAGGAAGAGCTCTGGAATTATGCCCCAGTGACAATATATAACAGTTAACTATCAGACTTTATTGCAGTTTAACTGTTTCACTGCTGCCCTGGAATGCATCTGTCACACCATGACATTGAGTAGGAGCCTGCGCGTTTTACCTGGAACGAAGTGATAGCAATACCATGACACATACTGATCTCCTACAGAGCCTAATTTGACTGAAAGACAGATCTTCTCAATTTCCTCACACTCTCTCGGCTGACATGATGTGTTCTGCACGGGATTCTGCAGGACCTGTCTATCGTAGGCCACTGATAAGCTTTCCGTTGGTAAAGGACGATTGATCAAGAGGTTTTTAAGTAAAATTTTTGAAGAGATATGTAATACATTCTATACCTCTCTCTAAAAACCCAGTTAATCGCTATCTTGCTCCCCTGTGCTTCTGTCTAATCTCACTTCAGTTATGTTCTTTTTCAATTAATTACAGTCATTTAGAAGATGAAGATATTTTCACCCTTGGGAATGTCTGGGCAGAATAACTCGTAAAAGGAAGGGGAAAAAAGACTATAAATACTGCTCGGATACAAGTAAGCGATCTCTCTATTGATTTCATATTTTGAAATCTGAAAATATTCCTAAGGGCGGATTTAGGTTTTAATGTGTTTACACACAGAGAGGCAAAATATTTAGAACTAATATAATAACATTGAGATTTGCTTTAACGATTTCACTTTTGATCCTAGGGAATAGGAAAGTGATCAGGTATTGCTGCCTTTTATTGACCAACAAGTTAAATTACCAATATGTACTGACTCACAAATCACAGTTAAGCATCCTTTCCTCATAGCTGTAAAATCATGTTGCAATCTAAATAATGCTATGGGCTTTATTCATGAAAGATAGAATTGCAGGGGATTGAGAAGGGAATTGCAAACTAATATCCAAACTAGTTCAGCTAGAAAATATTTTCTATTCAAAAAAATGACACAGAGCACTCTGAAATCCAACCAATCAGAGTGCTAGCCATTTTAAAAAGAGTGGGAAAATTCAAAAGAACTTTCCCACGCTGTGTAAAATGACACAGAGCACTCTGATTGTTTGGATTGAAATCCAACCAATCAGAGTGCTCTGAACTTAATTGCGAGTATTATGGGTTTTTATTTGGCCTTTTTTGGGGGCTGAAGAGAGAAGAAAGAAAAAAGAAGATGTATTATTTTTAACCCGTGGATTTTTGCGCTCGGTTTTTTTTTGCGGCGCGTATTATGCTTTTTTATTTGAGCTTTTTTGGGGCTGAAGAAAGAAAAAAGAAGAATGAAGAAAGAAGACCTCAAATGGTAAGTATATATATATGTTTTTTTTTTACAGGTTAGCTTATTGCCCACCCCCCTCACTATTATTAGGGTGAGGGGGTTATGTAGGAATTTTTTATTTTATTGGGGGGGGGGGGTAAGTGACTAGGGGCTGGGCCATGGGTGGTGATCGGGGGGGGTCAATAGGTCCCCCCCCTTTCTTTTTAGGGTCCCCACCCGCTGGCCATGGGTGACGACCGGGGGGGGGGCACTCCCTCATTCTTATTAGGGTCCTCTCTATAAACTCTATTTCGGTAGCATGGCTATTGGCTTTCTATAAACCGAAATAGAGTCCCCATTCATAAGAATAGGTCAAATGACCTATTTGTATGAATGGGGACACTCTTACCCACATTTTACTTCATTTTGCAGCCCTCTAGCCCTTTCCAGGATTTTTTTAGAGGCATTTTAGTGGCCAAAAGTTTGTGTCCCCATTTGGGGTCAAGTTCGAGCACGAACCCGGACATTTTTTCGAAGTTCGGCCGAACCTGCCCAACCAGAACATCCAGGTGTCCGCTCAACTCTAATTAACACAAATTCAAAACAGAACAGATCAAATGGCAACAACACCAGAAAGGGCAGGTGGGAAAAACTGCTACTGGGTGTTAGAATTTTACAGCTGAGGGAGAGGAAATGAACAGGGGCCCATATAACCTCATACTACACTCCTCCCTCATACAACATGTAACTCAGCCAGACACACTCCCCCACGCTTATACATGTCCCTGTCCAGTATACTTTGCTTGCATGATGCCAGGGGATGAACCTTGGAAGGTGGAGTGTTAGTGCTACTGCGTCTGCTCTCACCGTACCAATGTACTGTGTATTGTACTGTGCATGTGCATAACTATGTGGATGAGTAGAATTTGTTCTTTCCTATATGCCAGAGAATTGGGTCACCAAAGGATGAAGTGGGATAGCAGTCCCAAATGAGGACTGTGCCACGCAAAGTGGCACAGTTGGGAGGTTTGGTTTAGCTTAATTATATTTCTAGTTCCGATTTTATACATGAATGAAAATGTACATCAAATGTATTTTGTTACACACCTGTAAATCATGGCACACAAAAGGGGATTACAGAATTTCAAATTTATGGTCTGGTAACCGTTTGAGTGCCAGGATGTTTTCATAAACACCAAGCTCTTGGGGTAAAAAGCTCTTCTCCAGCATAAATGGACAGAGGCTTCCGGAGAGACCGATTTTAAGACTTGAAACTTTATTAACAACTGAAGAAAACAGATGTGCTATTTACATAGCAGCAGAATTAACTAAACATGATACATTGGGGCTTATGTATAATAGCGATTGCGCCTATTTATAATTTCCGGCACTTTAGCACCTAATTTTTTTATACATTGGCTGCGCAAACACAAATAAAATGTATGAAATAGGTGGACACAGCACACACTCTAGAAATTTGTCAGGAGTCTAATTTCATGCATAGCCAAACACACCTTTATTTGACGCTATCTGCATGTGCTCTGTGTTTACACATGATGGTTGTCCACTGAACTTAACATCTGCCAGTGTCCATACATGTTCCAGTGTCAGTCGAAGAGAGTGACACCGAGTGTCGAAGATAAAAAATAGTTTATCTTCTCTCTACTGTAGGTCTGCTTACATATTAGCTTATGGAACGGAACTAGAAAGAAACCACTATGCAGAAGAGGTACAGAGTAACTAACTACGGACCAGAGTATCAGAGAAGAGTTGTTCACCTTAAAGGAGTCCTAACTCTTTAAGGTTGAGCTTCAGGCTTTGTCCTCCGAGGACTTTTGCACTCAAACCAATACACTTGTACCAAAGTGGTGACCACAGTTCAAAACAGGAGAAGGCAGGAAGAGGAACACAGAATGACAGGCACTCTACAAAAGGATCAGGCAAACAGAGCAGTCAGGCAGGTGAAAGGGTCAGTGCTGGCAGCAAATCAGAGCCAGGGCCCGCCCTTTAATGGGGCAGACTGGGGCAGCAGCTCCAGGGCAGGGGAGGCACTTTTGCTGCTCCATGCAGTGGTCTTTTTCTTTTTTCCTCCTGTGTCTGGTGGAGCTTGATAGTAGGAGATCTCAGCCAATCAGGTGAGACCTCTCAACTCTCCTGACTGGCTGAGAGTTCAGAAGCCTCCTGTGATTGGCTCAGTCCCTCCTTCACATGAGGAGCTCAAAGCAAAGAGATGCCTGCAGCCAGAGGCGTCGCTAGGGGGTGGCTACTGTGGCTGAAGCCCCGGATCTCCCTTACATAGCCCCGAATGAAGACTCTGACCACGCCCCCTCTTGCTTGACTCCGCCCCCTCGCACTCGACCGCGCCTCCAGCATGCTGCAAACTGTATGCTGAACAGCACCAGACTCTGCCCCCTCACGATCGGCTCCGCCCCTCTTGCTTAACTCCGCCCCCTCAAGCTTTACACGTGAGTGTTTGTCAGAGGGTGAGTGGCAGAGTTATTAGTGTGCATGTGTATGTATGTGAGTGGCAGAGTGTGAGTGACAGAGTTATTAGTGTGCATGTGTATGTATGTGAGTGGCAGAGTGTAAGTGGGTGTGAGTGGCAGTTATTAGTGTGCATGTGTATGTATGTGAGTGGCAGAATGTAAGTGCAGAGTGTAAGTGAGTGTGAGTGGCAGAGTTATGAGTGTGCATGTGTGTGTATGTGAGTGGCAGAATGTAAGTGCAGAGTGCAAGTGGGTGTGAGTGACAGAGTTATTAGTGTGCATGTGTATGTATGTGAGTGGAAGAGTGTAAGTGGGTGTGAGTGGCAGAGTTATTAGTGTGCATGTGTAAGTATGTGAGTGGCAGAGTGTAAGTGGGTGTGAGTGGCAGAGTTATGAGTGTGCATGTGTATGTCTGGTTGTCTGGCACACTAATATGTTGTGGTTGTCTGTGTGATATCCCCTATATTATGGCATATTATGAGACTGGTAAATGTTGTATGCTCAGTTATCTTGAAATCATGGAAATTTGCTCACATACAAGTGTGTGTGTGTGATGTAAGTTGGTGTGTGTAAGTGGGATTGTGTGTCTCTGTGTGTAAGGGTGTGTGTATGTATGTGTGACTGTGTATTTTTGTGTATAAGTGTAACTGAGTAATGTGAGTTTTTTGTGTGCTGCGAGTCTTATTGTATATTGTGGTACAGTAATGTGCAGCATGAGTGTGTGATACACTCACACACTGCACATTACTGTGAGTTTTATTGCTGTGGAGTCTTTGTTATATTCACACATTGCACATTACTGTGACTTTTATTGCTGTGGAGGTAGACACATACACACACACACATAGAGACAGATACACACAAACAGTTGGTCCTAGGCAGACATACAGTCAGTCACACACACAGTCAGACACAGACAGACACACGCACACATATAGTCAGTAACAGACAGACACACACATACAGTCAGTCACAGATAGAAACACACACATACAGTCAGTCAGTCACAGACAGACACACACAAACAGTCAGTCAGTCACAGACAGACACACACAAACAGTCAGTCACAGACACACACACATTCATTCGGTCAGTCATACACACACACACACACTCTGTCAGTCACATACACTTACACACAAGTCAGCAATTTTGTTGTTGTTTACGATAAAAAAAAGTGCATCTATCAATATGTTCCCCTCCTGGCTGCTATACCTCATTCTAGCCTGGTCTGTGCCCTGCTGTTGTTTCTAGCCCTGCTGAGCACACTCAGCGCTTGGACAATATAGTACATTACATGTGGGGATGGAGTAGGAAGACTGTGCAGCCGGTGCACACACATCTCCCCTGCGCTCCGCTGGATAAATAAAATGATCCCAGCGGCGAGGGCACCATGCAGGGACAACAATAACTGGGCGCCAGGTATAATTTCCTGGTGCCCGGGATTTGTTGAGCCCTGATATAAACCCATATATACCTATTGTTCATTGGCGTCAATTATATCAGTCTGTATGCCTCCTAAGCATGTGATTTTATTAACTCCACTTCTATCAAATCTATCATGGGCTCCAGCCCCGGATCTTTTGGAGACCTAGCAACGCCCCTGCCTGCAGCAGTAAAAAAAAAAAACTGACAGTGTGTGTGTGTCTGTGTATGTCAGTGTGAGTGAGAGTGTGTGATTGTCAGTGTGGGTGAGAGTGTGTGTATGTCAATGTGAGTTAGTGAGTGTATGTATATGTCAGTGTGAGTGAGAGTGTGTGTGTATGACAGTGTGAGTGAGAGTGTGTGTGTGGCAGACTGTCTGTCATTGTGTGTGAGTGTGTGGATAAAGGGGTTAACTCCTCTGTTTCTGCCTCTATCTGTCTAGCCACCCAAGGGGTTAACTCCTCTGAAACGGTCTCAATCTGTCTAGCCACCCAAGGGGTTAACTCCTCTGACACTGCCTCCATCTGTATAGCTAGCCAAGGGGTTAACTCCTCTGACACTGCCTCTATCTGTCCAGCCACCCAAGAAGTTAACTCCTGTGACACTGCCTAAATCTGTCTAGCCACCATAGGGGTTAACGCCTCTGATACTACCAATATCTGTCTAGCCACCAAGGGTTTAACTCCTCTGACACTGCCTATATATACCAAGCAATTACATGATCACTTCCTGATAAGTTTCATTTTAGTTTGAGTTATCATGATTGTGGCCTTTTTTTTGGGGGGGGGGGGTGGCAGCATTTCGTTTTTCACCCCAGGCAGCACAGTGTCTTGGGCCAGCCCTTGCTGGAGCCGCACATGAAGCAGGGAACCCCTGCAGAGGACCCATGGAGAGGCTGAACTGGACCACAGAGGGTTCTAAAGTGATAGCGGGTTTAAGGGGAATGGTGAGGTGGGGCTGGTGTGACAATATATTGCATTAAATATTGTGACCACATCTAATAAATCAACTGATGACACTGACACGATACTGCCTTGTTCTATGCACACTATACTCCCTTGCTCTATGTACACTTTACTCCCTTGCTCTATGTACATTATACTCCCTTGCTCTGTGTACGCACACTATACTTCCCTGCTCTATGCACTTCATTTTGCATCCTTATGTTGTATACTGCATCCCCTTTACCTGAAAAAATGACATTAACAAAACCGAATAAATTGCCATATTCAGTGGCAATTATGTAGGAACATACTGATGATTGAGAATTTAGAAATTAACCTTTTGCTAAATAATCTTGATTTCTAGTTGTGTTTGGAAACCCTGCTGTTCTCATTTGATCATCATTCTCTAACTTATTCAGACAGAGAGAAGTTGGTGATTGTGTTTTCTTTCCTTTTAATTGCCAGGCTTGAAGATTGGAAGAGACAGAGAGACAGGTCTGCATCTGCATAAATCAGAGGATGCATCTGCATCAGATAACAAATTATTAAAAGAAACAATAATGGCAGTTATGGCAAACCACAGCACTGCAGATGTTTTGGAACTACATATCCCATGATGCCCAATAGGCCTTTTGATCATGGGGCAATATAATGGGAAGCTGCCACGGTCATCATTGATATATAGTCTAAAGTTATTCAATGTTTCTTCATGTATCAGGTATGTTTAGAAGTGTAAAGTATTAAACAAAGAACTCTAGTGCTGCATGAAAAATTCACAGGCCAGATGGCTTTTCTCCTCCTCATGGCTATGCTGTAAGAACTTGGTCTCATTTCCATCCAAATCACTATGAATAGGAAATATAAATACTAGTAGGATCCAACTTCAGTGGTGACTAAAAATGTATCAAAATTAGGCAGGCACCTTGACAAAAATCATACAGAAGAATGCCTCACTCGTTTCAAGTCTATGATTAAGAACCATGTAAAGATTCAAAATGCGTAATGTGTTTGGTTTGCTACCTTTGTCTCCCTTTTCTGCATGCATTTTTGTCATATAATAAAAAAAGATTTCTTTCAGATTGGCTGCCTAATTTGGCTCCTATTCTTCAATATTCTTGATATTTTCTTTATGTTCAGAAGTGCACAGTATTTTATGAAAAGTGAATAAGACCTACGTTTTATTGTTTGGTGGTTCAGCCTTTGCAGTCATTTTGACTTAATCGTCTGCATTTTTTGTAATAGTTCATAGTCTAAATTTCCTCTAATGATAAGTTATTACCAGTAATGTTGTTTGTTTTATAGGGAAAAGATTCCTCCAATCCCTACTGGTCACAAAAACCCCAAGTCATTAAAAAAGAGAGATGTTTACTTTATTTGGCAGCAAAGCACAGATTTCATGGATTCCTTTTAAAACTGCCAACAAAATACTCAGTGTATTAATACTCAATGATACTAAGAAACAATTCAGGGATCAGACATTGTATATTTACTGTATATACACTGATATCAGCAGAGTGCCACATAATCAAGATGTGCTTCATATAGCACCTTTTAATGTTTGAAGTGCCACTGTGTCTTTAACAAAGCGTTAATCTTTAAGAAATGAATCTTGACAGATAAACCTGTATATGCTGTCAGCTATTGTGCTGCTTTAGTTTTCTTTTCTATCTTAAGTGTTTTCATTATCGTCTGATTATCCCATCCCAGACAGGGTGTAATTATAATTAACCGTAGTTTGTTTTTTTGAAAGACAATCAGATCTATCTGTTGGAAGAAGAGAGCACAACGCATTGTTGCAGATATCTACTGGATGAGCTCAGCCGATTCATTTGGAAATGGAATTTGTTCCTTTTTTTATCTCAGAAAGTGTTCTAAAAACATATCGTTTACACAGTATCGATTGCTCAATTAGCACTTACTATCAATAAGAACAAAAGTAAACTTACTTTAATTTTGTTAAATAAGCAACATTGTGTCCCTTTCTACTGCATAATTTTATCTGTCTATCTTCCCCATCTGTCTTCGCCTCTCCTTTATATCGTCCCCATTTCTTTTACATTCTGCCCCATTGCTCTGCTTCTCCTTTTCTTTTTATCTATCTGCCCAATCTATCTGCCCTTCTCCCTCTTCCTTATTTCCTCCTATCTGTCTTCCCCTCTCCATTATATCCTCCCCTATTCCTCCCATCTCTTTTACATTCTGCCCCATCGCTGTGCTTTTCGTTCTCTTTTTTACATTCTGCACCATCTATCTGCCCTTCTTCCAATATACTCCCCTATCTTCCTCTCCCTTATTCTCTCATCTCTGTCTGACCCTCTCCCATTTCCTCCCCTATTTCTGTGCACTCTCTCTATTTGACTTTCTGCCTGTTTTCTATATTGTCCCCATTGGTCTGCCCCTCTCCCACTCTAGTTAATCCTTCTCTTCTACCTCCTGCCATATGTCTGCTGTCTCCTACATATTGCCCATTCTTCTCCATTATGCTCAGCACTTCTATCCTCTGCCTTCCCCCCATTTTTACAATTCTAAACCCAACTCTTTGCTGTTATCCATCCCCATGTTTACTGCTCACTCTTTATTATATGTCCACTCCCCTTTTTAATGACATTCTGTCACTGCCTTTCCCCATGTTCTAAACGACTGTAAGTTAATTTCCTCTGGGTTAATGAAGCTATCAACACGGGCCTACCTGGCAACAGACCTATTATAAGGTTAATAAATATACGTTTATATTAGAGCCTATGAAACTGTAGGCCTTTGCTTAATCTTCATAGTTTGTGAAACTCTAGGCTCAACAAACACATCTTTATCCAACAGTATTTTCCTTAATATGATGTTCATTGGTCCCATTACTTGGAATTGATTTGCATCATTCTCTGTCTTTTTCAATAGAACAATTTTTTTCCTGTGGTACGTTAGCACCATGGCTGAACATTCCTGCAGTAAGTGTAAAATAAAATACAGCAGAACAAGGCGTTGCTTTCTATCGACGCCTATCCTTATCAATAGTCTGTGGAAATGGTTTCCATGGTGATCCGACTGCAATGCTTCACAAAGGCATGAAAAACTGTATTTTTTTTTCCGTCCCATTCATAAAACGCCATTTCTCTCACATTCCTTTGATAGAAATTAGCGTGTTTTGGAAGCCAGGATTACACGGGTTAAGTTGGTTAAAATATATTAAATAGATTTGAAAAAAAAGCTAAAGTGATGTAAACTAGCAGCAACCACTTCCCATGAACCTTTTATCGTTAACCCCAATGTTTTATTCCCTGGCAGAGTAAATACCTTTATTTCTTACAGAAAGCATACGGGCAATTAAAACAATCTCTTGTGATTGCAAAGCGATTATTACTTTAACGTAACACAAGGTTTGAGGATTCCAGAGATCAGAAATTCTAGGTAATATCTGATTGTTTTGGCCTTGGTTTCTATAGAGATATGAATAATTATTAAGAAATTGAGCATTTTGTTGCGCTAATTGCAGGTAATTAGTGACCCAGGTTGGGGGGGGGGGATATTGAGTGAAATAGAGGCAGCGAGTGAGGGAAAAAATGTTTTGTCCATTTCTGAACCATCTGTTTAGTGGGAGATGGATTTTCAATAAACTCTGGGATGTTTCCATTAACCCTTGTCCTCCCAGAACGCTTAACCGTGCCACCACACTTAGTAAATGGGCTTAGGTGCTTCCTTTTAAATTGTAAATAAATCTTGTATTCTTTCAATTAAAGTTGTTACTTCTTTGGATAAAATACCAGGTTGGCGACACCGTTAGGAGAAATAATGACTGGGTGATTTTCTTCCTTTCTTCCAATTATCTTAGACCAATAACTACAGGTTAATTAACTAGACCGCTCTGATATATAACACATGCCTCTCGCGGGTCCCTAATAGCAATGGTTTTTAGATGGAGCAGAAAGTAAGAACTGTAATGGGCAATCACATGATTTACCTATATACAGACTTTAACCAAAGTCTTTGACTTTTGGATTGTCCCACCAGTGTTTCAGTCATTCTCCAAAACCCTTACTATCAGCCTTTCTTTTTGATTTAAGTATTGTAACCCAGAAAGTCTTATGAATAAATCTTGGAGAATTGTTAGATTTTTTTTTTTACTTCTGTCTTCAATGTGAGTCTCCTAGTTCCTGTTATGAGCCATAAATATCACCTGGAACACAGCATCATCCTGATACATGACATTAAGTAACATAGAGAAAGTGTTTCAATCAGAATCAGCTAAGAAAAGCACAAGATAAAAAGAAATTAACCAACACAACTTGTGTCTACTTTTCAATGTCTGTTAATTAAAACTGTGGGAGTTAGTAAATGACCAACCCACGTATATATTGGACATTCATGTATCTGTTGATTCACATAAAAACTACAGTAATGAACTGGAGACAAACAGCACAGGGAAGAGAACAAAATATAGCGTGAGAGTGATTAAACCAGGAGGTGCACACTTTACAAATAATGGCACTCATAAAATCCTGGAAATAAAGGGCATGCCAGAGATCATAAATAGAAAAGTAAAAGAGATGTTCAGTGTTGTAATATAACAGGAGAAACTGTATTTGCACAAGATTTGGAAACACAAGAACATGTACATTAAAAATAAAATGTGCACATGTTCTTTAAACAGCCTGTCAGGAGTTTATTAGATCAACTTTCAATGGTGTTAGCTAATAGACAGAGGTAGTCACCAGCACTGGGCAAGGTGGACATTTACTGGACGTTTGATGGACAATTTTTTATTTTTTAAATACTTTTATTTAAAAACTGTTAAAAACTGCAGAATGATTAGACATATACCATGAATCTCAACATTTGGTTACATAGATATTAAGCGAATAGTACATTAAATGAGAAAGAATTATATCATTTCTGCTTAACAATTTTCTATTTTACTTTTTCCAGAAACCATAAAGCTTGTTTACAGTGTTCCTGAAAACAAATCAAGAAGTAAGGATGGGCATCTTCACACAAATTACCATATTTAAAACTTTAAACTTTTCCCATCAGCCTTAATACCACAGCTTCCCCAAGTGTAAAATCAACTCAGTCTGGTCTGGTTGTGATAAGGTCATTAGGTGGTACAGTCTGGTAAATGTATTGGGGGGGGGTTGTTTATTAATAAGTCTCGTACAGTACCAGCATTCAGTGTCCTGAAAACTATTCAAGATTTTCCGTTTGATATCCTTATGTAAAGAATTCTTACAGTTCATCGAAATGTTAAAAAAGGGTTTGATTTTTCTTTTCTTTTGAGAGCATGCCTGTAGGGGAAGTGGTGTCCCCTGGACCCATTACTGGAATATCTTCTTTTGGGTTACAGTCAGAAATATATGTAGTTTGCATTTATTATCAGTATAAGGACCATTGTTAATCCCCAGCGTTGCCAATTCAGGTGGAAAAGATTGCACAGGTATATCAATCTGTTAAAAAAAGGAAAGTGTAGATGACCAAAGACAATTAAAAAAGAATGGCATCACTGCCCCCACATTTTAGGTAGTTATCATTTGTGGTAAGCCCCATCTCGAATAATCTAGCTGGAGAGAAATAGACATAGTGGGTCATGTATAAACACGGCGTGTACATGGCGTGATACTGGCACAATCGTCGTGTGCGCCAATGTTTAAATCAAACTCCTAACAAATTTTGTGAGTCTGCGCTATTTATGCCTAATGCGTAGAGTTTGGTTGTGTCGGAGCTCATTGCTAAATGCGCACAGTAAATTGCCTGCTGCGAAATACCAGTTTAATATGAACAATGGAAACGTTGTACTCCAAAAATTAGCTGTCTGGAGCTCACATCTTTGTGTTTCGAATCAGTGACATACATAGTTTAAACACAATGCTGTTCATGTTTTGCACTGTGCTTAGACAGCAGTCATGCTGGGATAGCCAAAATGCAACTGGACAGGACCCCCCCCCCCCCCCCAAAAAAAAAAAATGGCTGTCCCATCAAATCCAGGACTGCTGACAACTAAGCATATATCATATATGAATAGAGCTATGGATATCTGCAAGCATAAGAAAACACTAATTCACTGGAAAATTGTATTGCTTCCATGCAAATATCCGAACATGTGGGTTATTGCCAGATTAAAGACAATATTCAACTGTGATGTTTAAGTCTATCCAAAATAAGTACTAACACAACAGTTTAGTGATCTCTTTCTGTCATGGAATAGGTAATTAGAAGGCATTCACTGCTGCCAATGGGGTGTATAAAGGCACTTTATTAATCCATCCATCTCCCTTACAATTGGCTGCTAACTCATGATTCATTAACTGCACAATGAAGGGTTGCTAAAAATTGTCAGTTTGAGCCTTCAGAGTTTTGATTTCTCAGGTCTTTTTTTTTATTAAAGTATTGCAGTGAGATTAGATCTTTGGCCTTTATTAGATATTGGGGAGCATGATAGCAAATCTAACTTTCATTTAGTGTCATAACGAGCGAGGTAAGATGATGTACGGATTGAATTAGCTATGCATTCATCAAATCTTATCACAGAACTCATTTTCCTCCGAGAAATACAATGTAATGAAAGGGAGAGAGGGAAACACGCCATTTCTGGAAGAGGCAGGGAGCAATAACGTGTTATTTTTAATTTTGTGGGGTAAGTCATTTGGGAACGATCTTCAGAAGCTGCATTTAATTTAGTGCTCTAGTGACTTGCAGGGTTTGCAAACTGAAGAAAGGTAATATTGTGTAATTACTCAACTGAGATTGTTTTTCATTAAAACTTTAAATTTAGTTGTCAGAGGGAATGTAATGTGTTTACCCGCCGAGAAGCCAGAAGTTTGCATGTAGGAAAATGGGAATGTCTGTTCTTTTATAAGCATAACACATGATGGTCTCTAAATGTCTTGGCGGAATGCCTGGCTTTATATAGAATATACAAATATTATATAGCCCCTACAACCCTACACAAGCAAAAAAAAATACTAAGATGCCAAGCTTGGATAATATGTGGGTACAGCTTTTATTTACATAAATTCAGATTGCTCATTAAAAGAGCAGATCCATCTGCAGCTTCTGTAAAAAAAAAAAATAAAAATGTATATATACAATGCATTATTTTTATCTTTAACTCTTCCTACACCCTAAAAACTGCAATAATAGAGTTATTGCTGTTACTACAGCCTATCTTCCCCATACTCCTATTTGTGTTACATCATAGCACACAGAGCTGGATGACTCTGCGTTCAAAGCACTTGAAACCAGTGGACATAGTCTTAAGTCAGAGAGGCAAAGGTTTAAAAGTAATATGAGGAAGTATCAGTAAATGCATGGAGTGACCTTACTACAGACGTGGTAGAAGTTAATGGCGTTCTTAGAGGATTTGTCACTGAATGGTAGAAATAAAATGAGGTCATCCTAGTACCAACAGACCTAGATTTGTCAGCACAGTCCTATCAAATATCAAAAAAATGCTGGCCATGCTATTGGCAACTAAAGTGGCTCCTAGGGCTATATAGATGTCAGATTGTATAAAATGGTGGCTTTCTTGAATGCTTTCCTTACAAATTACTAATATCTAGGTTTCTTTACCACTTTAATTCTGCTAAGAAAAGCCGTTCAAATCTGGCTATATTGCAGTAAACCAGGGTAGGCTACCTGCAGCCCTCCAGTTGCTGATGAACGACAGCTAAAAGGCTGGCAGAGGAGTATGGGTAATGTTGTCCTGGATTGCCATAGTTTGCCTACCCCTGCTATAAATAATACACCTTTGCTTAAAGACTTCCAGAATCAAAGTCATAAAATTAGATCAAGCTATAGTAATACCCCACTCCATTCTGCACAGTATTCACATGTAGAAATGAAACCTTTTTCAAAGATACTATCCCTTTAACCAGCATGTTATTCGATAATGTTATCTATCTAATTGCCAACCCCTATTATAGATCAATACCTCTAATAATGATCGTTACTATTTACTATATGTAATTCAGCATTCTATTGACTAACTGGTAACAGTCATGTAAATTAGAGTATGTCAGAAAAACATATTAAGCTTGTCATGTAATCTGCCAAGCACTACAGGATCACTGAATGTGATTGTGACAACATATTGCAGTTAATAATTGGGGTTTTAACCGTTTCCTGATTTATTGAGGGAATTAGAATGTGCCACCCTCTGTGCCAGACCACCATAAAATCTATTAGCAATCCCATGTCATTATATTGTTTATTTTCCTGTAAGTTGCCACTGCCCTATAATGTGGTATCAGGTAGTAACACCAAAGAATCTTTTAATGTTTGTTTGAATATCTGAGATCCAAAACTCCTGTCTAACACTTGGCAGAGCTTGCTGAGAGCTAGATAGGGATTTGGTTGAGCAGTTATCATGCTTGGTTTGGTTTCACGCATCCGAATTTGTGCTAAGCTCTGTTAATGTAAAGTTTCTGTAACCTCTTAACTAGCAGGAGCGAGACCCTCAAACCAGGATCTGTTCTGCTCTAAGACAGCACCTGGCCCATTACACAGTGCCTGGGGTACTTTTTATAAACAGAGTTTTCGGCAGCATGAGAACTGTTTAAATGAATAGCAAAACTGCTCCCCAGGGACATCACGCTCTTAAAATAAGCCTTAAACCAGGCTAGCAATCCTTCCAAATCCAGCTTATTAAAGTGAGGAGTGAATGGCATTGAATGGAACTCTATTTTAAATGCATGCATTTGAGGCAGTTTGACTAGGGCCTAAATATGAGCAGAGGGTAAATTATTTCTGAACAGTTGGCTAGCCTTTAGTTTCGACTGTTTTGAAAAGGACATTTAGCTGACAAGCTTTTAAAGGGACAGGTTCTAGACCCAAACCCACTTTGGTGCATGTTGAAGACTACTGCTTGTATAGTGTAAAAGCTTTTTTCCAGTGTGATTTGATGCAGGCATTCTGCATAAATCACATTTTTTATATTTGACTCAAGCCCTCCCCAGTAATTAAGCTGTGTGTATACTACAGGTGCGCCAGCACTGACTATATAGACACTAAGCATATAAATCTTTCTTTCACTTAGTTACTTCCTGTGCTGCTGGAATAGAATACATTATGTGGACTGTAATAGACTTGCTCTTCCACACAGTAGAATCTCTTAACAATGCAACACATGTTCTTATGATATCACTAGAGAGACAGGAAATTCCATTAATTTGAATGGCATTATTCTCATTGGTTTCTGCAGGAAGAAAAGAAAAGGAAGTTGACTTTGAATGCTGTTATTGGCAGTCCTGATTTCTTGCAAACTGATGTAAGTTCACAGTTTCATCTAGCTGTAAGTATTTTGTATTTTCCGCTATACAAAATGTAAAACATGCATTTTAAAGTACTTTGAAAGCATGTTAATATGCATTAACCTTTGGAAGCACCAGACGGTCCCTTTAAATTCAACGAATTTGATTACATCATACAACCACATTCATGTCTGTTTTTTGTTGTTTTGTTAAGTTTTTTTAAATAAAAAATCAGCTCCATTCCATAGTGCAGCATGATGTGAACATTACCCTAACCGTCTTCTAAAAGAACCACATCAAACACAATGTTCATCAATTGTGCCTCTGCAACTAAGAGGAAGGAGTTTAATATTTAAATAAATATGACGTGAGCACTCAATGTGATCCTCAAGGTCAATACTTTTTTTTTTTAATCATACATTAACACTGATACGCAAAACTGTGTACAGTGATTGGGAGGTTAAAATGGAGCAAAATGACACAAAAACTCCTGCTCAAACAGGGCAAGGGCTAAATCCCATCAAATGCCATCTCTGTGCAATGGGTTCTGGGAGTAACACCAAGAAGGGGACTGAGACACCAAAACTTCTTTATTGCATCTCTTTTCCAAGTGAGATGGGAAGATAGTTGGTTTCAATGGAATTGTAATAACCCCCCCAGCTCATGACAGTGGTATGCCAGATAATACATCCCCCCACACCAATAAATTACACAGACACAGGAGTGGCTAGAAAGGTTGCAGGATTTATTTATCAGAAAAATAAATGCTGCAACATAAAACTAACAGCTTAAGATAGCTGTAAACATAAACAGGTAATAATATACCGACCAAATGTTTAATAACAACCGGGTATCAATAGACTGTAACCATAGTAATATAAGCATTACTCATCAAGAATATATAAGCGGTAGCGTGTCACTTATCCTAGCCACCTAGGATACGGTGCCCGAGGATCTGGTGTAGGCATAATCCATGTCCTTGTGGCTACTGGCGTCGGTATTATGCACAGTAGCCATACTTCACTCTCCCAGGGACAAGCCCATGGTGAGGTAGTAGCTCAGCATCATTGTCACAGGTGATGGCATTCAAAAAATGGATTCAAATGATTCAGTACAAGTATGAATGCCAGAATGACCACCAACCACAGTACCAGCCCTATCTAAAGTTTAGAGAATGTGTCACAAGGTAAAAATACACTATTTAATTATGAAATTATTAAACACGTTGTTAATCTAATTAGTGGTCCACTGGAATGGAGTTCACCAGATACAAGCACACTCAATTAATAATTGACTGTATCTCACACAAAGTATTTACAATATATGTCTGAAGTCCTTTTTCCCATCTGTACCTATATAGACTCAGTGTGCAGAATCGCAAGACACTGTGATTTACACCTCCCAGGCCACTACTTCCAATGTGAATTTTATGTCAAACACAATGACCTGCCCAATATGGATTTTAATGGTCCCCCAGCGGTGCTCACTCCTGACCGACCAGAAGCCGAGTTGCTCTGTCCATTTTCACTTGTGATAAATAATTATGGTTCTGTTACGCTAGAATCTGAGGGGAAATACTAAAATGCAGCTGAGAAAAGCTTTCTACTGGCCGTATCAGTGAGAAGCCACCCAGCTTCCTATCGCACATCTCTGTGAGCCATAAAACCTCTTTCCTGGCATTTCATTTCTTTTTAAATGTTTATTGACCGGTTCTACATCTACCAAATCCCCTAAACTTTTAAGCCTTAAATCAAAATCAAAAATACTCCCTTCCTTTGCTCTAATAAAACCGCACATGAAGCTAGTGTAGAAAAATGGACTACTGTGTTTGTACATAACCATTTGAGTGCCAGATCAGCGAGTAGTGCAGTAGAATGTCTCTTCTTCACTTTCATTCTTGTCAAACATTTGCTTTATATATATGTAAAGTTACAAAAGGTTTCTGCAACCAAATGAGTCAGTTCTTGTAGGCTCCATTGCATTTTTTAGCATATGGTACCACAAATCTACAAAGAGAACTCAGAATTATTACTCCCTAAAGAATTGATGATGCAGAAAAGATATATAATTATAGTTTGCATTTTGTATGCAGCTACATATATATATATATATATATATATATATATATATATATATATATAGGTATGTATGGCAGGAATAAACTGTAGTACGGAATGAAAGTTAGGTAGTAGGTACACAACTATCAGTCCCATAGGAACAACATCTGGAAACATGATAATTACTTTGTGTGGTGTGGCTCCACTTGGTAACAGTCACAGGAGCACAGACCTAGAGGGGCTCCTTCATACTGCGGAGGATACTATATCAACAATGGGATTCGTATTTACCCCAAGGACTCAGAACCCATTTTCTGTAGACCCATCCAAATATTGGTGTAAATTGATTGATATAAAGCAGTTTTGTCCACCTTTTAATTAAGGACACATACCATACCATGTAGATGTTTAATTTGGGGGAACAGAAAGATTCGACTCATGAGGTAATATAACTGAGCCTATGAGATTGTAAGCATCATAGGGATATCACATAAATAGCCCCACGGCCCACCAGTTGGATGACAATGGTGTACAAAATACCTGTCTTTTCTTTGTATGCTGTACCTTCTTATTAATGCCATCAGAATTATCTCATGATTAGTAGGCTAATTGAATAACTCAATTGTACAGTATAAAATATACAAAGATTGAATAATATTTAAAAAAAAATATATATATAAATAGTTCATGAACAAATATCTTCATAACAAAGACAATCAATACATATATAAACTTGTTCTAAAAAGAGGGACCAATATTGCAAGTAGTAAAATCAGTGGTGGCAATGAAGCCTTCAGAGAAACGAAGGTGTGAACCAGTCATGGGAACTGACTAGCAGTGCTATGCGCCCATGAGTCGACACTGACTGTTCATCTGTGTTCCACTTTAGTCTGGAGCCAAAAGTAATTCACTGGTAGCCATCAATTCATCTCTGGAGTCAGACATTTACTGTTTTAGCTATAGTATCATTTTTTAATATTTATTTCACAGATTTATTTATTTATTTCAATTATTTGTTCATCGTTATTTTTTCACACAGTTATTTCATTTAGTTCTCTCGATTTTTCTTTATTATCCTTTTGCACTTTAATTGGGGTACATTGGTTGTCTCTTTCTTCACCTGTTAGCTACTTTTTGGGGGGTATTTATTATGATCTTGTAGCGCCGTCACTATCACATTTTGTTATATTGTACAATTTGCAGTTTCATTTAAGGGAGCTCATTCATACCTAGTAATTGTTAAAATGCGAACATACTTTGTTATAGACATTTTTATCTTCAATGTTACATTAGTTAGAATTATCACCATCTTCTACCCATTTGCCCTGCATCATGAGGCCCAGTCATGCTCTTTTCGACTGTGTAGCATATTCCCCTGCCTTTGTGAGCCGAGTGGTGCATTTAGACATATGCTCAGAGTACATTTGACTCACTGCAATGGATGCCGTCTGTGTCTCCACGAAATAAACGTGATGTATTGCATGTTAATTGATATTTGTACAATGTATTTCACAGTATGACTTCAGGCTCGCACTTGAGAAGCGATTACATATATCTTAAGCTAAGAAATAATTGGACACAATGGTGCAGGGTATGTTAATTAAAGACAATTCTGTGTGAAGTAGGTAGAGCAGTTTTAATCCCACTAATAAGTGGGTGCAGTTAGCCTACTGTTTGTCTAAATACACTGTGTTGCTCAGTGACCTTGTGCTTTATAGCTTTTGTGTGCTTCAACTCCTAGTATACACAGCCTATTGATATTGGACTGACTAAGCATGGTGGGAATTGAAGGTTAGCCTGGACTTTGCCCCTTAGTGTTCCATCGTGCCTTTATTTGCCATTTACCTAGGATTTAAATGCCAGCCAATCAAATGTTTGACGGCCGTTCAAAAACAGTTTGTCATAAAATCAGAGTTCAAAAACAAAGTCTTGCCAAGTAAAAATTGGGCAAGCTCGTTAATTTGTTCTTTCAGTGCTGGCGGAATTCATTGCTCATACGATTTCCCCTTACAATCCAGTTGAAAGGAACCAGTTAGAGGAAAAAGAGGAAAAAGCTTCACTTTGAAATGTTTTTCATCTTGGGAAACAGAGATCATCTCTTTCTATGACACCCACACCACAAGGCAAGCCAGGGTGTCGCTCTCCATGTGATGTCCGCTTCCTGCAGGGCGCATTTTATTTCCTTTGAATGTCCATCTGGTAACAGAGAAGATGAAGAGGCAGCTCCCTTTGTGTCATGAACAATAAATCTTTACAATGAAACATTTAGGCTTAGAAAAATGGAAAAGAGCAAAGAACTGACATTTAAGTTGCCCCGTTTTCACCCCATGAAACCATTGTACGCACATGCGCTGTTTCCAAAATATAAATTTTTTACCCTTTCATATATACTCAAACACCAACCGTAACACAGCTCTGTCAGATATTGACTGCAACATTGCTCTGTAAATCTGAGACTGTCTGTCTGATCCTGACTTTAACAGGGATCTGAATGATCTGACTGTAAAGCTACTCTGTCGGATACTGACTAACACAGCTCTTTCTGCCTGACACTGACCATAACACTGCTCTGTTTGATACTGATGGCAATACAGCTCTGTCGGATATGACTGTAACGCGGCCCACTGTGCCTGAAACTGACCATAACACTGGTCAAATCGATTTTGCTTACTCCTAAAGACCAAAACCTCCCAACGTTGGCCCGAAACTGTCAAATTTCAGGCAATTCAATTCTCCAGATTTTACCTGGAGAGTTTAACAGGAAACTGTAGAAGAATTAAAGTTCAAACACAATATATATATATATATATATATATATATATATATATATATATATATATACTATCATAATATATTAATGTTATAAACTATAATACTATATTTACATTAAAATAAGCATTTTTAAATTTTAAAACAAATATTTTTATATTATTTTATAATAAATTTTATTTCTTTTTATGTAACTAATTAATGTGTCAACTTTGTATTTTTTACTTTTTTTATTTTAGCAACTTAGTGAATGGAAAGCTTTGTATCCTTGGTGATCAAGGGTATTTTAACACTTCTGGAGTGTTTGTATTTTGTGTTGGTAATTTTCCTTTTACGATTAAATGTAACCCACACATTTTATATATTTGTTTTATCACCTTAAGAAAGGTTTTCTTAATTTACCATTATTTTCATCATTTCATTTTATTTACTATAAAAAAAATCATAAAATAAAAAAATGTAAAAAACACTTTTCTAGCTTATATAGGTTATAATATTTGTCCTATGTTTAGAAATAGCATTGTCTACATGTTTTTCAGTTGTTGTTTTTATAGAGCAATAACCGAAAGTAGTTTTTTTTTTGTTTCCTAATCATTTTCCCCTACAATGACCTTTTGACTCCAACCCTAACCATGGATCTAACCTAACCATAAATTTAACCCTAGCACTAACCATAATTCTAACTCTAGGGTTAGTCTAATAAGACTAACCCTAGATCTACAGTTAATTTACATTTAGGGTTTGTTTGGGCTTTTTTTACTGCCTTTTTTAACTGCCATGTTGCTTACTGCCTCTGGAGGCAGTTCGGGAATTGCAACAGACAAAGGAAGTGCTCTAGCCAGGTACAGCACCAATGCATGCTGCCTTCTGTAGAGTGATCGCAATACACAGGGGGCAATTTTTGGTGTTGCTTAATGCTACAACATTATGATCACTTCCACCACTTGTTTCAGCACAGCACATCCGTATACGTCCTGCCTCCAACTGCAGGAAGACACAGGACGAATATATACATTCATTCGTGCCAGTGGGTTAAAGATTTTTTTAAACTTTAATTTTAGTCCATTTCTGGAGACCTCAGCTATTTCAGCCAAGGTCCTCCAGAAATGGCCAAGGATAAGCTGAAGTTCTCCCCACAGGAATGTCAGCATCACAATCATCCACACTGGGTCATTTTTATGGTAATTTGAGAACAATTTGGTGGTCTCTGAGTATCCCAATTTTGAGGGCTCCTTGGATCACCAAAGGCATCCAATGGGGTCTGAAACTCAGAGCTTCTATTTTCGAACCCAATCAGTAGCACACAAATTCAAGTTACTCAGATATCACTGACGTGATGTTGAGTTGACACAAAAAAAAGTGTTGCCTATTTTTGTGGCGACTTTTCGGAAGCCATAGTTTTTGCTGCCAAAATTGTAGTAACGTTCCTCCTCACAGATTTCTATGGTGAGACTTTGGCTTGTTTCAGTAAATAGCCAAAGCCCTTCTGAAAATAACCCCAAAATTACATTTTTAAAGAATCTGTAAAAAAAAAAAAATAAACCTGACACATTAACTATTTGCATACAAATTAATAAAATACTTTTTATAAACATTTAAAAATGATATATTTTTTATATTTTCTAATTATTTCTATTAATTAGTTATTAAAATATTATAATTGTATCTAAATATTTTTGTGTTTGAAATATATTTACTTTAATTCTTCTATGCTTTTCTGTTCAATTCTCCAGCTAAAAACTGGAGAATCGAACCTTCTGAAATTTGTCAATTTTGGTGTAACTTACTCCTTACTCCTTTAGGAGTAAGAAAAATCCATTGCTGTCTGAACACCCCCCACCCCCCTCCCCCACCCCAAACTGAAAGTGGCCTGTAAATCTGTAAAAAATCAATGTTTTCATGCTAAAATCGGCCATACTGGGTAACTGAACTGCGGATTTCTCTGCAGTATGGCTTCCCAATATCGAGCAGACCCATAAGCCACAGGTGATGTCATAATCAGGAGGCACTTCTCTTATTTTATGAATTTTCACCACAATGTATGGATTATTTTTTTATCACTTTTAATTCTCAACATTTACAGTACAAGCAATGTTTAGGTTGGCAAAGTTCCTTTAAGATCAAAGTAGCCAAGTTGGAAAAATTATCCAATTACAATTTTTACATTTTCTTATTGATTCCCTGCAATTCCATATTTATGAATACTTTTATGTATGCATTTTATGTATGTATTTGTATGTTGTTTTCAATAACTCTCTTCATTTAACACAAGAAAACATGTTTTTAATAATATCAGGTAATCCAACACATGGCTCATTCCACAGTGCCAAGGGCCATACTTCCTAATAAATATATATAAATATATATATACAATATTTGTGTTATGTCCCTTACAGTTTGGGTGTTCACCCAAATACATCACCCTCTTGTTATTGAATGTATCCTGAGCTGCAAACTCATCTTTGTTTATCTGATTAAATGATTCATGAGGGTATTTTATCCTCTCGTTCTTGCCTACAGCAAGGTTTGCTTATATGGTTTTGAAGTAAAAAATATAATAAAGCTTCAGAAGATGCCTGCAAGGTGCGGAGAAATCATGTTACACTATAATCACCGCATCTTCAACTGCGTAGGTGTTAAAGGATGAAAGGTCA
Source organism: Pelodytes ibericus (assembly GCA_036172795.1). Classification (NCBI taxonomy): domain Eukaryota; kingdom Metazoa; phylum Chordata; class Amphibia; order Anura; family Pelodytidae; genus Pelodytes; species Pelodytes ibericus. The sequence goes on from CM069862.1 coordinate 131,202,458, forward strand.
ATGAAGGTTCGTTTTTGCCAAGGTATGGCCAAGTTTCAAAACATTTTCTTTGTAAATACACATTTTTTAAAATACAAAAAAAGCACATTGCTTTTTTATAACAGATATTCTACACACAGAGGCAATACTATTGGGATATCAGTTAAATATGAGTATTTTATGAGAGAACAAGCAGGCAGCAGGGGTCCAGAGAGACTGAGAGGATTAGAGAGAATCTGGACAATTCACAAGGACATTTTGTTTTATGATATTTTTAAATTGTGCTTTAATATCCAGTATATTTTATATGGACAGTGTCTCTCCAAAAAGAGAAAAATAATGGCATATACAATGAAAATGTTCATTAGGCACATGTGGCGAGACGCGATCAAACACGGACAGATGGATCTGCTGTCTGTGGAGTGCAACAATGGTCGTTAGAAGTTCGGTTCACTTGCTCAGATTCCTGAGTCTCTGCATCAGCTGCATGTAATGCATAGTGCAGCACAATGATGTAATAGCACAATTTCTGTATGTAACAAATAAAGACCACAGTAAATGGATGCAAAACACAATGACTGAGTGGAATATGTTTTGATACAATGACAAAATACCTGGTTGCAATAACATAATTGGTGCATGCAAAAAATCTACAAAATCTACAACAATATACACTTGATGCATATAATAAAGAATGACAAAATGGATGCATGCAATAAACAATTATATACTAGCTGCAAGCAATATACATTGGGATAATGGATTCATACCATACACAATGATACAGTGATTGCAATACACATTGAGACTATGGAAGAGTTCATTGACACAAAACATCACTGTTTACTGATTTTTAACTTAAATGTTTCTATTGCAGTATGGAATTCATTGACATGAGATACATTAACTCAGGTCATTAAATAGACCCAATGGATGTAATACACAACAGCACAATGGATGCATGCAATATACAATGGGTGCAATACACAATGACACAATGGATCCGTACAATATACAATTTATGTAATATGCAATAGAATACAGAATGATAGAATGGTTCTAATACACAGTGGTGGCAATACACAATGGCTACAATACACTGTGACACAATGGAAGCATGCAATACACAACAACACACTCATGCAATTATAACAAAGCTTTAAGCAATGCACGGTACAATGGCTACATACAATATATATTTTAGAGTGATACAATAGCTGCATATAATTCACAATAAGACAATTATGTAATATCAGCATGCCATATACAATAATACAATATGCAGATGTACTCCAGAAAGATATAATAATATCTTAAGATACGGCCTCCAGTACTACATACATGGAGCACTGGTGAGACCTCCAAGTGAGGTCTCACCAATGCTCTGTACAATGGCATGAGCACTTCCCTCTTTCTACTACTATTACTTCTCCCTTTACAACCAAGCTTTCTGATAGCTTTCCTTGCTGCTCTATTATATTGTCTACCTACCTTTAAGTCCTATGAAATTGTTACTCCTAAATCCCTTTCCTCAGATGTTGAGGTTAGGAGTATTTCAAATATTCCTTATTCTTCCCTTGGGTTTTTAAGGCCAAGATGTATTATTTTGCACTTATCCACATTAAATGTCAGTTGCCACAGCTCTGACCATTTCTCTAGTTTAACTAAATAATTTGTCATTTGGCTTATCCCTCTAGGAAGATTTACCCTGTTGCAAATCTTTGTATCACCAGAAAAAACAACAAGACCTTCTGCAATATCATTAATAAAAATATTAAAGAGAATGGGCCCAAGTACATATCCCTGAGGTAACGCAAGAGTAACAAGACCTTGCTTTGAATATACTCCATTGACTACAACCCTCTGTTGCCTTTCACCCATCCATTGTCTAATCCATTCAACAATATTAAAATCCAAACTCAAAGATTTCAGTTTATTGTTAAGCCTTCTATGCATGACAGTGTCAAAAGCCTTACTGGAATCTAGATAAACAGTGTCTACTGCACCACCCTGATCTATTATTTTCGTCACCCAATCAAAAATATCAATAAGATTAGTTTGCATGATCTCCCTGAAGTAAATCCATTTTGTCTCTGATCTTAAAATCCATGTGATTTTAGATTTACAACAATCCTATCCTTTAACACGCTTTCCATTACTTTCCACACTACTGAAGAAAGACTTACTGGCCTATAGCTGCCCGACTCCTCCCTACAACCTTTCTCGTGAATTTGCTAATTTTCAATCCCTCCTGTTACCAAATATTGGTTAAATAAATATGAAACAAATATATTCATTGAGACAGTCTTCTAGACTTTTACCCTTTTTTTTTTTAATCTAACTAATCCTTGTTTTACTTTCCTTTTCTCATTTATGTAGCTAAAAATGGTTTATCCACTTTTTTTTACTGGTTGGGCTATTTTCTCTTCAGAATGTGCTTTGGAAGTTCTTATAGCTTGCTATACCTCTTTCTGACTATTGTTTTAGATCTGTCTATCTTCCTCACTCTGAGTTTTTCTTTATAATTACTAAATGCTAACTTTTGGAGGGTTTTACTATTTTGGCCACTTCTGGGGAGTACCAAAGTGGTTTCTTCAATTTTTTGCTCTTACTGACAAGTCTGATGCAGTTTTCTGTTGCCTTCAGTATTGCAACTTTTAAATAATACCATTCCTCCTGAATTCTATTACAATCACTCAATCCCTTTCCACGGTTTTTTAAATAATAAATAAACCCAGCTAATCATAATGCAGCTTATGTAGGCTTACTTGTTAGCATGTAACTGTCAATCACAGTAAAGCTATAATGACATGAACACATTGTTACAATAAATGCTATATGTAGGCTGAACTGTGGTTTTCTAGGTTTCTTAACCCAGCCAGTCACAATGTAATGCAATCTGGAGGCAGGTCAGTGCATTTCAATAAGCTGCATTGATTTTTTTTTTTTTTTCTGAAGGTAGAAATTTATTTTATTAAAAGTTAATTTTATTAGGGTGAAACCAGGGATCTCAACTCCATGGTAGGCTCCAGGCTACAGTGTCAATGGTGCACTTCCAGCTGTTTAGCTGGCTAAGCCTTATTGGAATCGCAGTGTACTGAATCAACACTACAGTGGAAACAGTCTCACAAATGTCAGCTACTTTGCTGGTAATGGTAGTTTCCATCATACCTGTCATTGGGATTGGCACCACCAACTCTGCATTATTAATAACTTTCCCATCCCAAAAATGGTTGTGAACTACTTGTGGCTGAAGCTTGTTCTTTATTAAATCAACCCCATACATTCCTGGATATCCTGGATATTACTGAACACACACAGTCTACACAGTAACACAATTACTTCAGAGAAGCCCAGTATATTGCCCTATGTACCTGTTACTCATGCTGTAGCAGTGCTGGGAGGTCAGGACACCAACATCTCACTTCAACTTCTATCCCTGTCACCATTAATAATACAATTATTCACTTCACATCAGCAGCATGCTGCCATGGGTTTTCTCTGACTCCGTGTTAACCCTTTCATTTCCACCACATTCCTCACCCAGATATCCTCAAAACCTTCACCTACTCGATCCTAGTGTATTACAAACGGGTCCTCAAATCCCAAGAAACCCAACACATCTGTGTACATGCCAATCTGTCTGTCTATCCATCTTTCTAGATCCATTAGTGTATCTCTCTATGTGTACATGTCAATCTGTCTGTCTATCTGTCTAGATTCATCAGTGTATCATGTCAGTCTGTCTGTCTATCTTTCTAGATCCATCTGTGTATATCTCAATGTGTACATGTCAGTCAGTCTGGCTGGCTGTCCGGCTATCTGTCTTCTTTGCTATTATTAAAAATTCAGTTCCACCCTTTTAAGGATTATATTTTGATGCAGACAGTTTTATTGCTCAATGTTGCTCCTGTAAAGATGTCGGCAGCCTTGAAATCATTTAACAAACAGCTGTTTATTAAGCTGCCAGCTCCCATGATTGATGCCCGCTCGTTTGGATGGCATCTGGTAATGACATCACTGCGCAGGCTGAAGTCACAATATTTAATGGGAAAGAAAAGGGATAGCGTCCCTGCAAGACAAGGTTTGTCTGAGAAACAGGAAAAGGATTATTAATAAATCAAGAATGTGAACGCCGCTCTCAATGCAGTCGCCGTCATTAGAGACACACTGACTGCTCCTCAAGAAGACGCTAAGAGACGCTGATTCTTGTCAATAGCAGGATCTCTGCCGTACGGCTGCTGCTTGAAACTTGGAAGTGCTGATTGATTTATGATATCTCCCATTGCATCTGTACACAGAAAAGATGGACTGTGAACTGCAGAGAGACACCTGTCACCGTGTAAATAAATAGGAGATGCTTGTAAGTGATTTAGCAAAAACAGCACAATGAATCTAGACGTGACACACAGAAATAGCACCCAGTCAGAGGCCTTAATGAAAGGCAGGAGAATGCAAATAAACAGGGAGTGGAGTCTGAATCCTAAACAGAGCTGATTCTGTTATAATGTGTGCAAAGTTCTGCTATTTACCATATTTATATACATTAAATTGTTGTAAATACCATCACAGAGTTAATGCAGCACACTCAAGGGGCCTGGAAGTTGATGCAAAGCACTCTTAAATTGCAGTTTATGTATAAAATATTTTACCAGGAGGAATACAATAAGATTTCTCTCATTTTCAGGTATGTCCTGGAGAGCATGTGCAAGTGTAAATAAAATAATGAATTTTAGCATCATTATAAAGTAACAGAATTACAAGCTTTGAGAGACAATGGTCTAGATTCAATGCCAGCCATTAACTCCAACAAAATGTAAGATGTTTTAATACACATTATTCCTAGGGGAATGAAGTGTGAGTCAGTGCTAAATGACCACTCAAAGCTAACGTGCGTTACAGCATTAGTTCAGTGGTAGTGGGAATAATACCCAGAATACACGCCTGCAGTGACAACTTGGCATTCTAACGTCAATCCTGTCTGTTATGTATAATGTATTTCAGTCTACATACCATACTAAAATACTGGACACCACTAAACCTACTGGACACCACAAAAACACCAAAGCATTCTCATATACCAAGCAATACATATGGCCAATGTTGTCTTCAGAGGAGGGCTGGCAACTTTTGGTCTGGGGGCCAAAAAGTATTTTGTGGCCCACAGTGCAACTTCATCAGTCCCCCCATTATTATCAGATAAAAACACAGATAGATAGGCAAGACAGAGATATTGAAAAATAAAGTGCAGAGATTGATAGACAGATAAGACAATTGTATAGAAAGTTTGGCTAGTGTAATTGAGGAGAAGACTCCAGAAAAGTGCTGCCAGCTGTTCTGCTACTTGGAGGGCATCTGGGAGGTTTACCGGACTTATGGTGGCCTCGCATGGTGGAAGTACGATGAGCAGTTTAGGCAACGTCTGGCGGCTTCTTCGGGGGTGCAGTGGGACCATATGGACCTGCTGCTTTGGATCAGGCTTATGATGGCACAGAAGTCGTCCCCCTTTCAGTCAGGGGCAGGTGCTGCAACGTCCGCGCTGGCCGTTAACAAAAAGGGTGTCTGTTGGGTTTTCAACAATAGCCAGTGTAAGTGGGGGGCATCCTGTAGGTTCAAGCATAAGTGCTCGGGCTGCGGGGGCTCTCACAGTCTAAAAAAGAGTCTGGGAAATACAGGTTGATCCATCATTTGTCATACCCAGCTGGGGGGTCGGTCAATGATGATATCGACAAAGATTTGTGCTCCGTCTCCTACACATCGTTCGACCAAGCGATGTTTGTTAGGAAGGCTGGGCCTGGGGCACTTATGGCTAAGGCGGATGTTGAGGCGATTGTCACCACCTGTTGGGGTGTTTCTTTGAGGGCCAATTTTTTTGTAGACCTGTGTCTCCCTATGGGATGTTCCATTTCTTGCTCCTATTTTTAAAAGTTCAGTTAATTTCTAGAATGGGTGGCCAGGGTGAAGTCGGGGAGTCCCTTTTTTGTTCATTATTTATATGACTTCCTATGCGCGGGGCCGGCGTCGTCGGATACTTACCGATTTTTGTTAAGAACTTTGGAGTAGGTGGCTCAGCTATTTGGGGTCCCTTTGGCGGAGGACAAAACGGTTGGCCCGGTCACTTGTCTCACCTTTTTGGGCTTGGAGATTGATTCGGTCAAGGGGGAATGCAGATTGCCGGTGGACAAACTTACCTCCCTTAGGGCTTCGGTTGGATTGGTCCGGGGGGCTAAGAAGGTGACACTTCGGCAGCTGCAGTCGTTACTTGGCAGCCTCAATTTGCTTGCCGGGTCATTCCGATGGGGCCAATTTTTAGTAGGGGTCTTTTGAGGGCTATGACGGGAGTCAAGGCAGGTCACCATTTTATCAGGGTGTCCCAGGACATGAAGGCTGATTTGGCGGTGTGGGATGAGTTTCTGTTGCACTTTAATGGGACAGTGTTTTTTCGCTCCGAGGTGGTCTCCTTGGAGGACTTGGAACTGTTTACGGATGCGGCTGGTAGCACTGGTTTCGGGGCATATTTCGGGTGCCGATGGTGCGCAGCTCTGTGGCCTGATGCTTGGTTTTCGGATCTCATTATCCATAATCTGTCCTTCCTAGAGCTTTTTCCTTTGGTGGTGTCGTTGATGCTGTGGGGGGAACACTTGAGGGATAGGAAGGTGATATTTTTTACGGACAACATGGCAGTGGTGCAAGCGGTTAATAATCTGTCTGCGGTCTCTGGGGCGGTGGTCTGTCTGCTATGTCATTTTGTGCTGTTGTGTATGTCCTGTAACATCTTTGTTCGTGCTCGCCATGTTCCAGGTTTCCTTAACGGGGTTGCTGATTCTTTGTCTCATTTCCAGTGGGCGAGGTTTCCGACATTGGTGCCAGGGGTGGACGAGGAGGGTCGGGTCTGTCCGGAGGAGATGTGCCATCTCGGGACCTCTTTTTTGGGCGGTGTGTGAGTGGTTCCCTGGCTCCGAGCATGTGGATTCTAAGGTCTGGGTGAGATGGGAGGCTATGGTGGGGCAGGTGGGTGATGTGGGACAGCATGCTGTGCGCTTTGAGGCGTTCCTGTGGTTTCTCACTAGTTTATTTGCAGGGGAAGCTACCCCGGCGACTTTGGATAAATCTATGGCGGCTATGGCATTCTGGTTTAAGGTTAGTTGCTGGGAGCATGTGACTAAACATTTTTTAGTGAAAAAGGCAGTTAAGGGGTTCCGTAGGGGAAAGCACCAGCCTGACTCGCGCCAGCCATTATCTGTACATATGTTGGAGCGGTTGTTAGGGGTGTTACCGGCGATCTTTTCCTCGCACTATGAGGCTCTTTTGTTTTCAATGGGATTTTTGGTAACATTTCTGGGGGCCTTTCTGATTGGTGAGGTAGTTTATAGCTCTAAAGCGGGTCTAGGGGGCTTGTGGGTCAGGGATGTGCTGGTAAAGGAGGGTTCTGTTAGCATTCAGCTTGCTAAGCTTGATAAGACTGATCAGCTGGGTAAGGGCTGTGATGTTGTGCTTTATCGAGTGCCTGGGTCGGCATTGTGCCCGGTGGCATGGGTGTCAAAGTTCTTAAGAGTTAGGCCGGTGGAGGACGGGCCTTTTTTCATTCATGCGGATGGTTTGGCGTTATCACATTTCCAATTCTTTAGGGTGTTTCGGTTAGGTTTACAGCACCTGGGGTGGGATCCTTCACTTTATGGGACGCACTCCTTTCTCATTGGCGCAGCCACGGAGGCGGCTCGATTAGGTTTGGGGGAGGACATGGTGAAGAAGATTGGGAGGTGGGAGTCACAGAGGTTCTGCTCCTATCTCCGTCCGGCATGGCTAATTGGGTGAGGATGCTCTGGGAGAGTTTGGGGACGTGGTGGGGTAAGAGTGTGGATTTTCAGGTTACTGGTGTGTTTTTTTCTGTTTCCCCAGGTTTGGTTGCTTGGATAATTGGGCATTCCTTCGTATTTTGGGATAAGCAAAGAGCCGCAGCTAGTCCTGATGGCCAGCAGCTGGGTTTTTCCAGGGCTCATTTGGAAGTTAAATGGTTTGGTTACATGGGATATGATTGGGGGGATGTATTTGCCGAACTGATTCATTTATTGAATAGGGGAAGGCGGCCGTATGTCGTCATCTTCCATGCTGGTGGGAATGATGTAGGGCTGGTTCCTCTATCATTCAGGGTATTGGTTCATACCATGAAGCAGGATATCAGTAGGTTCAGGGATTGGTTACCAGGGGTGGCAGTGGTCTGGTCCGAGATAGTGCCCAAGTTTCAGTGGAGACATGCTAGAGATCAGGTGGCTTTGGGAAAGAGCAGGATTAAGATTAAGCGTTTATTGTCAGCTTTCGTCAGGAGAGTGGGGGGTGTGGTAGTTCGGCATAGGGAGTTGGAGGCACAGTTGCCAGGATACTACAGGGCAGATGGCGTTCACTTGTCAGATGTGGGTCTTGATTTCCTCAATATGGATTTCCAGGCAGGCTTGGAAAGGGCACTTTTTATGGCGGAACCCAGTCGGCTTATGGTGTCTAGGACTGGGTTTGTGGCAGGGGTCGGAAGATAACATTCAGGTTAGGAATGGCCATCGTCAGGAAACTGGTCCTGTGGAAGTTATGGTGGTTGGTGGGTATGAGCTGGCCTGTGGCTCATTACCCAGGTGGTGTAGAGGCATCTCGGTATGCCTCTATAAGAGGTTTATTCAGGAATTGCACTTTTATGTTATAATAACATGTTATGTTATGTTTATGTTTGGGGTCATTGCCTTAAGTATTTTGTATAAATGGGGGATGGCAGGTTATGTGTGGGCAATGACCTTTGTATGTTATTTATACATTTAAATATATATATATATATATATATATATATATATATATTGTGACAAACTTACTTTCCTGTGTGTGTTTGTCCGGGATCTTTTTGGCAACCGCACAGCCCTCTAGGGTAAGAAAACCAGGTCCAGACAAAGTTCAGTTTCAAAAAGGCCTCTGGCCTGTTTATTTTCTGTTGTTTTAAGCAGTCACAGGATACAAAAAAAACCCAGCAACCTTCTCTTTCCACAAAGCACTTCCTGTCCTCCCTCTGCTTTAACTGCAGTTATATAGCTGCTCACAGCCCCTACAGGTGAGCTAATTACCTCGTTAGGCAGTGAGCCAGAACTCTTTACAAAACCTGGGCTGGACTCATGCACAACCACTCTGACAGTGGGTGGAGAATCGGCCCACCCTGCTCTTCCGAATACTCCACCCCAGGGACCCAAAATAACAACAGAGAAAAAAGCCTACATTTAAACTTAACTTTCCCTGGGGCTGCATGTGTTTACCCACATGTCAGGATAGTGGCTGTGCAAAAGTCTGGGTGCCAGATATACACCCCTGACCACCATCCCCAACACTCTGTTACATATCCTCCCCCCCAGCTCAGACCTAGTGGGGTGAGCGACCACAGAAAACAAATTTTCTCGCGACAAACTGTCAGCATTTCCATGTTTCGAACCCGGCCTATGTTCAACTGTAAAATAAAAAGGTTGTAAACTGAGGAACCACCTTGTCACCCTGGCATTATTATCTTTGTTTTGACTCATCCAGGTTAAGGGGGCATGGTCTGTGACCAACCTAAATTTCCTACCCAGCAGATAATATTTTAATGAGTCCAAGGCCCATTTTATGGCAAGGCATTCTTTTTCCACTATAGAATAATTTTTCTCAGCGGGAGTCAGCTTCCTACTTAAATAAAACACTGGGTGTTCTTCTCCCTGAATTTCCTGAGACAGAACAGCCCCTAACCCAATCTCAGATGCATCGGTTTGGACAATAAACTCTTTAGTAAAATCCGGGGTTATCAGAACCGGTTGGGTGCACAATGCCTCTTTTAAAGTTACAAACGATTTTTCTGCCTCTAACGACCACTTAACCACTAGTGGCGCTTTTCCTTTTGTGAGATCTGTTAAAGGAGCTGCTAATGTAGCAAAACCAGGAATAAATCGCCTGTAATACCCAATAAGTCCTAGGAAAGTCCTGACTTGCTTTTTGGTGAGGGGGCGTGGCCAACTTTGTATGGCCTCCACTTTTGCTGCTTGGGGCTTAACTAGCCCTCTCCCAATCGAATAACCCAAATATTTTGCCTCTTCCAAACCTATAGTACATTTAGATGGGTTAGCGGTTAAACCAGCTAGGCGGACAGAGTCCAGTACTGCCTGCACTTTGGGAAGATGTGAAGCCCAGTCGGAACTGTGAATGACGATGTCATCTAAGTATGCGGCGGCATAACGGCGGTGAGGCTTCAAAATCCTATCAATTAGTCTTTGAAAAGTGGCAGGGGCCCCATGTAACCCAAATGGTAGCACCTTGTATTGGAATAATCCCCCTGATGTCGAAAAAGCTGTCTTTTCTTTTGCTCTGTCTGTAAGAGGTACTTGCCAATAACCCTTCGTCAGGTCTAAAGTAGTCAGGTACCGAGCCTTACCCAGTCTCTCTATCAGTTCATCAACCCTAGGCATTGGATAAGCATCAAACTTTGACACACTATTTAATTTACGAAAATCATTACAAAATCTTAACGAGCCATCAGGTTTTGGCACCAGTACTATAGGGCTGCTCCACTCGCTTTGTGATTCCTCAATAATATCAAGAGCTAACATTTTCTTAATTTCTGCAGCTACCGCCTCTTTCCGTGCTTCTGGGATTCTGTACGGTTTAAGACTTATCTTCACCCCTGGTTCTGTAACAATATCATGCTTGATAACGTTAGTCCTGCCCGGAACTACAGAAAATACATCTCGGTTTCTACCAATAAAGTCCCTTACTTCCTGTTTCTGGTGGGGGGACAGGGTGTCTGGTATATTTACTTCAAGTTCACTACCAGTCTTATTAGTGACAATTGAAGTAGTTAAGACATCTCTGTCCTTCCAGGGTTTTAGTAAATTTATATGATATAATTGCTCGGGTTTCCTCCTATTGGGTTGTCTCACTTTATAAGTAACTTCCCCAACCTGTTCAATAATCTCATACGGGCCATGCCAAGATGCTAGAAATTTATTTTCTACTGTAGGGACCAAAACAAGTACCCTGTCTCCTGGGTGAAAAACTCTCAGTCTGGCATTTTTATTATAACTGTTTTTCTGGGCCTCTTGGGCTTTCTGCATATGTTCTTTAACTATTGGCATAACAGCTGCCATCCTATCTTGCATTTGAGCTATGTGCTCAATCACACTACGGTATGGATTGGACTCCTGTTCCCAGGTTTCTTTTGCTATATCTAGCAGACCTCTGGGATGATGGGCATATAGAAGCTCAAAAGGAGAGAAGCCCGTAGAAGCTTGTGGCACCTCCCTTATGGAGAACATTAGATAGGGTAGTAAGCAGTCCCAATTCTTACCATCTTTGTCAATTACTTTCCTTAACATACTTTTTAATGTCTTGTTAAACCGTTCTACCAGTCCGTCTGTCTGGGGATGATAAACAGAGGTCCTAAGATGTTTAATTTGAAGTAGTTTGCATAACTCCTTTGTAACTTTAGACATAAATGGTGTACCCTGATCTGTCAAAATTTCTTTTGGTATGCCCACCCGGCTAAACATGAGCATGAGCTCTCTCGCTATTGTCTTTGCAGACATGTTACGTAGGGGTACGGCTTCCGGGTACTTGGTAGCATAATCCAGAATCACCAATATATACTGATGCCCCCTTGCAGACTTTACCAGAGGACCTACCAAGTCCATTGCAATCCTTTCAAAGGGTACTTCTATTATAGGCAATGGTACCAGAGGACTGCGATATGACTTAAAAGGGGCGGTGTGTTGGCATTCAGGACAAGAAGAACAATAATTTGCCACTGAAGCAAATACCCCAGGCCAATAAAACCTCTGTAAGACCCTTTCTTTTGTCTTTTCTATGCCTAAGTGTCCCCCCAGTATATGGCTGTGTGCAAGATTTAGGACTGTATGTCTGAAGGGCTTAGGAACAAGTAGTTGTTTTACAACATCCATCCCCTTTTTCTCTACTCTATATATCAAATCATTCTGTACTTCAAAGTAAGGAAAAGAAGGGGCTCTATCTAGTTGCACTGGATCATCAGTTGAAACCTGGATATTTTTACGGGCCTCTGCAAGAGTGGGGTCTTCCCATTGCGCTTTCCTGAAGTTACCAGGACTGACTTCTAACTCAGGGAAGTTAATGCCTTGATCCTGATCATTATCGGACTCCTGACTATCGTGGCCCGGGTCTTCTCCCACTAAAGCTGGCCTGTGACTTGGGGCTTCAGCCTTCTCTGGTCCTATGCCTAGATCTTCCCATTCTATGTTAGAAAAAGGGAACACATTTTCAGAATCATCATCATTTGCTATACAATCATGAGCTACTTTTCCTGAAGACCCCCACAAGTCTAAAAATTGGGGAAAATCCCTTCCCAACACCACATCATAAGCCAGTTTATCCACTACCCCCACTCTATGATGAACAGTACCAAAAAGGCTTTCAAATTTTAGCAAAACTGTAGGATATTCACGTTTGTCACCATGAACACAGATTATACCAATTTTCTGAAATACTTCCACATCGGCTTCAGGTACAAGGCATTTTGTTATCAATGTCGCCATACTTCCGGAGTCTAATAGAGCTCTAACCTCTTTCCCATTCACCCTTATGGAACATATCTGTGGATTGTGACTACAGTTGGCAATAGCAGATTCCATACAATTCAGCAAACAAGACAATTGTACATCCTGATTAATCATATTGCATTGCATAGGTTCATCAATCCAGGGACAGTCTCTAGCTTTATGTCCAGGTTCATTACACCGGAAACATTTAATATTATCAACTGTCCCCCACCTAGTCCCTTTTCCAGCATTAACATTTCTAGGCAAAAGCATATGGGGTCTCTGAGAATATGTCTCTTGTTCCTCTGTGTCTCTGAAACCTTGAAAAATCTTACCAGGTCCGTCAGCAGCTGGAGTCTTAACTCTCTGCTTAGCCTTTGTGTTGTTGAGCCACTGTCTGTCATCTGCAGCAACATATCTTTCCACCAAACCAATTAATTCATCAGCTGTTTGTGGATCACTCTGACTGACCCATCGACGCAGTGAAGCAGGCAAGCCCCGCAGGAACCTGTCCATCACAAGAAGTTCCATGATATGGCTTGCCGTATTTATTTCTGGCTGAAACCACTTTCTAGCAAGATGTATCAGGTCAAACATCTGGGAGCGGATAGGTTTCTCTTGGTTGAAAGTCCAGGCATGAAACCTTTGGGCACGAACTGCCATAGTCACACCAAGTCGTGCAAGGATCTCAGCTTTCAGTTTGGAGTAGTCCCCTGCCTGTGCTGGTTCCAGGTCATAGAAAGCCTTCTGGGGTTCTCCAATAAGAAAAGGCGCCAGTATGCTTGCCCACTCACTCGCCGGCCACTCTTCTCTCTCAGCTGTCCGCTCAAAAGCTAGCAGATATGCTTCCACATCATCTGTCGGTGTCATCTTCTGCAGGTAACGGCTGGCTCTGATCATTTTAACCTCGGACTGCGTCCCATCCGAGACTCTGGTCAGTCCCTTGGTCAAAGCCTGTATCTCCTTCTGTATCACACTAGTGGCCTGATGTTGCTCCTCTCTGAGCAGGCGGTTTGCCTCAGCTTGGGCGGCCATAACCTGCTGGATCATAGCATCTGTGTTGGCCTTTTGCGTAATTACCAATTGCTGTAGGGCTGTAATATTTTCCTGTTGTGCAGCAGTGGCCTCCTGCTGCACGGCTGTAGCCTTTTGCTGTACAGCTGTAGTTTGCAACAAAACTTTCACAACTTCCTCCATATTTCTCCTGGCTTGTTTGGCTTCCAGTTAATACCCACAGGCTTCTTTAGTGCAGTGCCCGCATCCTCCACCATATGTGACAAACTTACTTTCCTGTGTGTGTTTGTCCGGGATCTTTTTGGCAACCGCACAGCCCTCTAGGGTAAGAAAACCAGGTCCAGACAAAGTTCAGTTTCAAAAAGGCCTCTGGCCTGTTTATTTTCTGTTGTTTTAAGCAGTCACAGGATACAAAAAAAAACCCAGCAACCTTCTCTTTCCACAAAGCACTTCCTGTCCTCCCTCTGCTTTAACTGCAGTTATATAGCTGCTCACAGCCCCTACAGGTGAGCTAATTACCTCGTTAGGCAGTGAGCCAGAACTCTTTACAAAACCTGGGCTGGACTCATGCACAACCACTCTGACAGTGGGTGGAGAATCGGCCCACCCTGCTCTTCCGAATACTCCACCCCAGGGACCCAAAATAACAACAGAGAAAAAAGCCTACATTTAAACTTAACTTTCCCTGGGGCTGCATGTGTTTACCCACATGTCAGGATAGTGGCTGTGCAAAAGTCTGGGTGCCAGATATACACCCCTGACCACCATCCCCAACACTCTGTTACAATATATACATATATATATATATATATATATATATATATTATACAGGTATTTATATATTAAACAGCTGTGGCCTTATATTCCCATTTATATCTGTGTCCGTGTGGTTATTAATAAGTTGAAAGGTTTTATCTTGTAACGGTCCCGAGCATCCGACGATGTCTATGTCATGGATGTGTACACAAGGATATCCTCAGCCATAATCATTGTGTTACTCTCATCACAGTTTGCTTATTTGCTCTAAGTTAGGGGATGCAGCTTTGAGGCTGTATGAGCTTCTATGTACATTCAGGAACTCACCCTAGCCTTGAATTAACCCCACTTAAAAGTGACCCTGAACCCTAATTCTAACATTAAACCCCCAAACCCTAATACTAACATTAACCCCCCAAATCCTAATACTAATACATAAGCCCCCGAACCCTAATACTAACATTAACCTCCACAACCCTAATACTACCATCCCCGAACCCTAATACTAACCCCCCAGAACCCTAATACTAACATTTACCCCCTAATAATACTCACCTTCAGCAATTCCGTAATGAACTGCCCCACAAGGAAAGGTCCGGCGAGGACCTCTCCCGCGATGAATTAGCCATCACACAAGAGGGGATGGTGAAGCGGCTGCATACATACAGCCATGATGAACCATCCCCTCCAAGCATGCCCCAAATATGAAAATAAATCATTTAAGTCGCAGAACTAATGGAAGGGAAAACAGAAAACAACTCTTATAGTGAAGTAATTTAAACAATTAAAATACCAGATTTGCTTGAATATAAGACAAGGTTTTTTTCATAGAAAATGCTCTGAAAAAAATGGAAGTTTCGGCAGCATGGAGGATGTCTGCCCCCACTAGCCACCAGGGAGAGAGAAACAAGGTGAGGGGGATAGAGAGACAAGGTGAGGGGGTGGGAGTGGGGAGAGAGAGAAAAGGTTGGGGGGAGAGAGAGAAAAGGAGGGAGGGAGCGGGAGAGAGAGAGAAAAGTTTGGGGGAGGGAGAGACAATGTGGGAGGGAGGGGGAGAGAGATAACACTGGGGGGAGAGACAGAGACAACACTAAGGGGGAAGAGAGACAACACTGGGGGGAAGGGTGGGAGAGAGAGACAACGCTGGGGGGAGGGGGAGAGAGAGGCAGCATTGGCACATAAAAGGAAATAAAAACCAGAAATCCATTTTTATATCATTTTTTTATTAAATATTAAAAAGCAATTTACATGTGAATATATACAAGTTAAACTTTTTTCCTATAGGGTAGTCATATTCAGGCTTTTAGTTTTTTTCCTAAAGGAATATCCAAAGTTTGGGGGGTCGTCTTATAATCAGGGTCATCTTATATTCGAGCAAATACGGTAAGAGGGTCTAATGTGAATCTGAGAGAACTGCAGGGAATTGATATGGGAATTTCAAACTTAAAGGGACTGACTGGTGCGCCAAATGCATCTTTCAAATGTTAATGCATATTAATGTATAAATATTAAAATGCATGTTTTACATTTTGCATTGCTTAAAATGTAAAGTACTTACTTACTATAGTTTGAAATCCTATCTCAGTTCCCTATAATTCTCTCTTTACTAAGTAGACCCCGTAGTGATTGTGTGGCATTGCATTCACAAACATAAAATACTTATAAGCCTGTAGAAATTCTTAGAACTCATCCAGAATCCATGTAACCTGTAGGAATCCAATCATTCATATGTGTTTTCAAGAGAAAAACCACAGAAACTTCATAGAGTAAAAATGAAGACACTTTTGCAGGCACTATTGCACTTACATATTGATAGTATCAAAAGGCATAAAACCAAATATAATCCACTGGTATCACAGGTCATCCAACCTCCTCAGGAGATCTCCAATGAAACTGTGAAACTTCAATCCTGCACATTGAAAAGAATGGAAGTGGAACAACCGATTCTCTGTGATGCCAGTGAATGGCTTTTTGTTCATATCCCTTTTGATACTAATAATAGGTAAGCTCATCTTGCATAAATAATCACATCCATAATTTAAATTAAAATACATCGGTCAGCCATAACATTATGACAACTGACAAAAGTCGGCGGAGGCAGTGTAATACTTTGGTAAATGTTCTGCTGGGAAACCTTTGTCCTGCCATTCATTTGGATGTTACTTTGACACGTACCACCTACCTAAGCATTGTTGCAGACCATGTACACCCTTTCATGGAAACAGTATTCCCTGATGGCATTGGCCTCTTTCAGTAGGATAATGCGCCCTGCCACAAAGCAAAAATGGTTCAGGAATGATTTGAGGAACACAACAACGAGTTCAAGGTGTTAAATTGGCCTCCGAATTCCCTAGCTCTCAATCAAATCGAGCATGGGTGGGATGTGCTGGAAAACAAGTCCAATCCATGGCAGCCCCACCTTGTAAATTATAGAATAAAAAGGATCTGCTACTAACGTCTTGGTGCCAGATACCACAGCAAACCTTCAGAGGTCTAGTGGAGTCCATGCCTCAGTGGGTAAGGGATGTTTTGATGGCAAAAGGGAACCTACACAATTTTGGGTTGGTCATAAAGTTATGGCTGATGGCTATATTATCCAAATGAGCACCCAGCAAGGGATAAAAAATTGGGCCCCTCCCTGGCACAATATATGTATTTCCCATAAATTATTTTGCAGAAAATTATAATCAGATACACCCTTCTTGGGATGTTTCCTCATTACTTTCCTAGTGTTCAGTGGTGTTGAGAGAGCTTCAGGTCTGTGCCTGTTTCTGGCAGAGACTCCTGTACCTGCAGTCATAAGTTGTTACATGTTGCAAAGATATGGCTTAATAATAAATTCTCTAGTCTGACAGACCTGCATCCAACATGACTCGTCTAGGGCGGCACTTTGCCAGAGGGTGGCACTTTCCCAGAGGGTGTTAAAGCACACTTCTGGTGCTTTAAACATTTTCACTCCCTCCCCCACTGTTCAGCAAAATTTAGTTCCTTCCAATTAATCAGGGTGATGGGGGCATGTAATGGACGTGGTAGGGGTATGTAATGAGGGTGATGGTGGCATGTAATGAGGGTAATGCGGCATTTAGTGTGTATGGAATGTGGGTGATAGGCGCATGTAATGGGGTGATTTGGCATTTAATATGTGTGCAAAGTGGGTGATGGGGCATGTCATGGGTGTGCAATGTGGGTGATGGGACATGTCGTAGTTGTGCAACTTAGGGTTGGGGGGGTGCCCAAAATTTTTTCTGCCTAGGGCAGCACAAAACCAAGATACACCACTGGCCCTGCAGCTCCATTGCATGAGAAGGCATCAGTCTAGTTATGTAGCTGTCACCGCTGCTCCCCCTCATTTGTATGCACCAGAGCATAGTGCCTCATTCGCCTCACCTTCGCTACTGCTCTGTTATCCATATTAAGCAATATGAACAACCAGGCTGGTATGTCTATGTACACAATAAGATAGTTGGAAATAGAAATAATATTAATATAATAATAATAATATTTCACAAGAAACCCCAGTTAATGATTCCTTTTAGAAATTCAAAATATAATTTCTGGGAGATTTACTTCTGAAATACTCAGTCCATCTTCACACAGTCATGAGCTTCATCCACAATCTGCCTGGATGTTCTTTAAAATTAACCTTCGGTTTATCTCAATCCCTCTCACAAATGTCTGCAGTGTATTTAATTAGAATTTTGTGTAAATGCCTTATCTTCAGTGTAAATTTTGTCTATGGGAACATAGCCTGTACAAAAAAACACACACAAAAAAACCTTTCTATTCAATGAAATGTTTGCTGGTCACTGTGTTCTTCCTGCAGTATTACCGCAGTTCAGTCTGACTGTGATAAAAACTCTATAAAGTCTCTTGTATAAAAAACGCTGGAAAGAATTAAATTCCATTTACTTTGGTGTATCATGTACTAAGCAGCCAAGTCTTTTATAATACTAGGTGATTTCGGGATTTGAAAGTTGGGAAATGTAAAAATGTGATCTATTCATGTGCTATTTATAAAGTCCTACAGTATAACTGCGCAATAAATATAACAGAAATAAAGAAAAATGGCCATATTTATTGAACGGTGCAAACCTTAGTTGAAGGGACTGTATCACCTAAACATTGATTATACTCGTGTAGAGAATACAAAATAATCGAAAATTATCTATACATTGTGTTAGCAAAACTGAAAGCAAATGCCTAAATTAGGAGAAACGTCTTTTAAAAGTGTCTGTAGAGTCTCCTGCTTATGACATCACTTGATTTGCAAATGAACTGCTTTTCAGTGGGAAATGAACCCCCCTACACTATTAGGAAAGGGGTCATGACTATTGGGCCATGCTAACCTTTAAGTGTATGCATTCATACCTGTTCTTATTGGTTGTGTAATAAGAAAAGTGTTACAATGTTGTGTACTCACCAAAATCTGTTGCAGTCTGCAGCCCTTTCGCTTTGGCTGCAGAACAAACTGGGTACAAGCTATGTTGTTGTTGTTTTTTTGGAAATGTGTAATTTGCATATCAAGCTACAAGTAATGTCATAAGCAGGGGACTCCACAGACACATTTAAAAACATTTGTCTCCTAATTTAGGCATTTTCTTGCAATTTTGTACAGATCATTTTTAATATTATTTTTTTCCACATTCACAGTATAAGCAATGTTTAGGTGATACAATGATACAGTCCTTTTAAGATCATACAAATTTACTACTGGTTATAGATACCCAAAAGGTTAATTAATAGATATCACAGTCTGTCTGACATAACACACAGTAGGGTACACAGAGGAATTCTCTTCTTGTGAGTGACAGCTTCCTATGTATCAGTTTCAGCTGCCGATTATCTTGTTCATCAATCTCTTTTTAAAAAGAAAAATGGGATTATGTGTAATGTCTGATTACAACCATTCATATTACGTGTGTCATCAGATTTATCTGAGGGTCGAATCAATATTCACCAACTTGTCCCGAACTGGATTCAGGTCGAGCATTTTAGTCGAATTTCCCAAATCGCCGAATTGTGGCCATTTAATAGCCCTGAATTCCGGTTTAAATCAGCAGTTCAGGCATTTGGAAACCGTAGCATCGGAAGGTATTCAGATCAGGATATTTTCACCATGAAAACCATACATTTTTGGTTACCCCATATGCGCCAAACACATCTGAACACACTCTGAATTCGGATAAGATTTGAATTCTCCTGATCTGAGCTAGATCATTTAACTTTATAGCCCTCTAAAGTACACTACAGAAGATTTGAGAAGTGCTTTTTTACATGTATGATACAGCATTATGATATTTATAAAAAGTATGATATTTGCACACAAATGGCCATGTAAAAAAAAACACATAAAAAAGGTCATGCAGCATAATACACGTCCAGCACAGACCCCAATGTATAACAACAATGAAAGGGAAATGATAAGCTCAAATCATAATTTGTTTTAATTTCCAATTAAATTCATTAGAATTGTTCTAATTTTAATAATAAGAAATAAATAATCCCAAAGCAGGGAAGAGGCTGTGAGAGGGGATGTCAGTGGAAGAGTACAATCGCATTATTGGAATGCTCAGTAATGGCTACTAACAAGATGTTACAGCATGATTTACTCATCAGCATCTGCTGAAGAGAAAGATGTTATACTTGTCAATGAGCCATTCGTGTTGTTATATTGTCAACCTCACCAGAGTGACCTTCAAACACCTGTGCCCATGGAGGAATGTTAGGCACAGGAATTGCTGAAGAAACAGCTCGCGGTGGATGCAAGCATACTGCAATTCCACTTTAGCATACTTGTATCTCAAAAGTTGGCTGTGGTGTTCATCTCTAGCCTCACGTTCCTTTTGGTACTTCATTCTCATCTACGTCTGTTCAGCAACTACTGCACCTAAATGACTAGACAACTCCTTATGCATCTCGATCAACTCGGCTTGGAACTGTTCTTGGTAACCCACCATTATGGTAAGCTGCTTGTTGATATTGGTGACAACACGCTGGGTACCAACAGCCAGACCATACAAAGAATCATTGTTGGAGGATTGGCAGCATATTGTGGAGGGGCTCCTGATATGCTTGGCTGACCTTGACCAATGGTATCGACGACCCTGTGAGGAATTATAGTTGCCAACACAGATGTAGCTGCAGGAAGATATTTAGGACATAGAATGTAGGCAGCACATTCTCTTATAGTTCATTTGCATCTGAATCCAGACCTATGGTACATGACATTCCCTTTACCAATGAGCTCCTTATAACAATCCAACTTTGTCTCTGCATGTATCATAGCTATTTACACATTCAGTTAGCAGTTACATAACACAAGCCCATGCTGACTGCACACTAATCCTGTGATTGAACCTATAAGGGCTTACACATTCCTATCACTGCAACATGCAAATGATTAGA
Organism: Pelodytes ibericus; assembly: GCA_036172795.1. Classification (NCBI taxonomy): domain Eukaryota; kingdom Metazoa; phylum Chordata; class Amphibia; order Anura; family Pelodytidae; genus Pelodytes; species Pelodytes ibericus. The sequence goes on from CM069862.1 coordinate 131,223,175, forward strand.
TGTCGTACAACTGAACCCATTTCTGTGTACATGTATGTACAGTAGTAGTATGAACATAGATTGCATTCTGGAGGCAGCCAACTACATAAGCATCAGACATGAATAATATGGTGTACATGTGTAACTACCTTGAGTGGTGGATCCCAGGGCCTGCAGATGGTGGGGTTTGTTCTTGGATCGACCATGATTCATCCAGTGTATACTCAGTGCTGATCATTTTCTGCCTGCTTTGAAATAGGATTATCAGTCCAAATATGATCCTATGCTGAATGTCTTCACCTATTACTTGTTATATCAGTGGTTTTCAAACCAGTCCTCAAGGTCCTGCCAAAAGTCCAGGATTTAGATGTTGGTTTGTTGTTTTTTTAAAAAGAACACATTGGCATTCCTAATACTAATGAACTTCTTATAATATTCTAACTTTGTCTCTAAATTAGAACTGGTTAATCCATAAATAGTAGAGTGTGGAGTGTGTCTTGAGGACTGGTTTCGGAACCAGTGTGTTAAACTATACTTCTATCTTCATCCAATGCTGATGCATTATCAGCAGTTACAGCCAAGTATAAATGATTGCACAAAATAGAGTACTTAACTGCTGAGGAAGAGTGGGTGTGAAAACCCATAAGTTTTGTTATATCCTTGTATTGTATTTCCCCATGAAATGAATACTGCCCAGACCACCAATCTAACATTCTGCATGGCATGTGGCTCTATAATAAAAAAAAGTTGGACAACACCAATGTAATGAGACGTGATGCTACCTTCCATCATAACCCACTGTATACATTACTAGCAATGTGACATGACAAGTAGACAACCATGATGCAGCTACTCATTGGTTCTTAGTAAACAGCATTGACATCAGTCCAAACATTATTTATGTGATAATTGTGGTGGCGTGACAAACTGTTGTCAATTGTTTTAGTTGAATTTCTCCTGTACCACATTTGTCTTTTGATATGTTAATGAGGGCACACCTCTAATGACCTCACAAGCCATTTAATATACCTGTTGAATAAACAATCTGAATTCAGTCTCTTCCTCCCTTGCCTGCCTCCTGGATGCATGGGGCAATCTGTGATGGGTTATAATGGGTCTTTTGTTTGAAAACTAGGATTGAGGTTAGTCTTGGGAAAATTTGGTATTGTGTGTTGGGCTGTCACTGATTATTGTATGTTACTGTGTTTTGTCTCTTATTAAATATCTTTTAAAGTAGACAGACTCATTTATATATTTTATATTAATCTGTCACTTTGCTTATGTGAAGCTGTGTTTAGTACATAGTCCATTATCAGGTCTTTCATTCTTTGCATCCAAACAAGAGATTTATATTTCAGCCTGATAAAAGATAAATTGTCCCCTAAGGCTAAAGCATCCAGATTTGGCCTTTCAGCTGCTGATGCACTACATATCTCCTAAACTAAAGACTTTTTGAAATGCAGAGAATCATGGTAGTTGTAGTTCAGAAACAACTAGAGGCGGGTCATAACTAAGATACCTAGGATAAAATGTTCAAATAAATATGGTATTCCTACTCAAGGCCAAAGATTATATTGAGACATTATGCTTTGTTATGATTTTTAATCTTAAAGAATTTATAGTGGCAAAGAAAATAATGTTAGCTATTTTGCTAGCAGGCAAAAAGAATAAATAAATCGGCCAGCAGGGGAGGGAGAGGAAATTAATACCGTGATAGCAGGTACTGATTGTACAGAGGATTTTTGTTTCAGGGAAAACAAGGAGATCAAGACAGAGTCTTTTTACATGAAATTCTTCTTTGAAACACTGGCCTAGATTCTATATTGAACGCAACAGAACATTGTGTTTGAAGACTACGGCTTTAAACAATTCAAACCATTGAAAAACGTATTCCTTTGTGCATTATATTTACTGGTTCACGGCCATCTGGATCCAACGAGTCCATTAACATCCATTAATAAGAGGGAAAAAAAACAAATTGTAAATGGCATTTTTCAATGTGCACTTACTGGAGGCCAATAGGAAGACAGCGGGGTCAGCAACAGTGTAATAAGGAACCTGTGAAATTAACACATTCAAGAAAATAACTTAATGGTGATGTGGCTTGAAGCCTCTATGTACACTCATTGCCACTTTATACCTGGTGACTAGTCAGGGACTATAGGACCATAGTTAAAGCGTTCAGCCAGTATCTGGCTGCTTTTCTGAGGATCCTCCCCATGTAACACTATTTCCTTAGCTGTTAAATGTAAGATAGGACAAAATGGTGTGATTTGCAAAGGACGCTCCTTAACATGCACATATATCTTACAACATTACGAAGAGCCTTCTAATCCTATGGTTAGCAAATGTTCTGCACTGCATGTGTTAGTATTCCTTAAATTAAACTAATAATATAAGAAAATAGAAGGCATTACTTTCTGATGGACCTGATGGGTGGAGATAGACAGAGGCATCTTTTTGATTGATCCCAAAATCAGGTCCTCAGGACACCGCCCCAATCTCCTGAACACAGGCAGCTTTCCATTATCCTATTGCCTATTGGCTATAGCCTATTGGCTATTATAGTCCACTGGTCACAGCTTAAGCTATTCCTTTCTGTTTGTTGGTTAACAATCTCTTGCATATTCAGATAGTAATCTGTTGCTTATTAATAACCAGGTGTATCCATGTGATAGATAAGTTATCGTCTTTCCCTGTCTCTTTTACAGCGTGGTCTCAAAGGGAGATATTTACTAACACTGAACTTGCAAGTGAACTGGAAAATCTCTCTAACTTGCAGATCTTTCCATATCAGCTATTGATGTCTGATTCACTTGTCATTAGTCAAGAGCCTCCAAAACCGTTTGGACCAGAGGATTGGGTGAAGTCCAAAGGCCTGACCAAAAGCTGACTACAGAGGATGTTAAATTGCATTTCCCTGCAAATCAAGTGTGTATTTGTAAATACAGAAATAACTAACATATACTTTTATACATATGAGTTAAAAAATATGTATGATTTGAATATGGGGCACCAAACCATCTGCTTTTAAGCCATTCTGTTTAAGTTTCAACTCGCTTTATTAATGTGCTGCATCTGCTTGTTAGTAAAAATAATATATTATTATCTAAAACAATGCATAAAGCTGTTTCCAGGAGACAAGGGAAACATTTTTCAAACTGCCATGGCGAGGCGCAGAGTTAATTCGCGAGATAATACAGCTTGCAATTGCTTTAGGAAGACGGTGAAAATTTCTATTAATACAGATAAAATATTTTTATTTCTTAATCGTAGGGAGAAGGCTGTTCCGGCTTTTTGGTTTAATTAAACATTACAGGATTCTTGCTATTACCTTCTTGGTAATTGTGTTAAATTTTTAATGCTTGTGAAAGATTATCTTGAACATCTTCTTTGCATCTTGCAATCTGTTTCCTCTCTGGAGGAACCTAGGGGTATCTGTAATTTTACGTAATGACTGAGTTTTGTAGAAGGAGCAAGAGTGTTGGCTTACATTTCCATTACTAGCAAGATGGATCAATTATGAAAGCATTCAAGGTTTCTTACAGGATAAAAACCTGCAGCATTGGTACAATGAATAAATGATAACACTTGTTTTCAGACAGTTGGTGACCATACCAGTCTATATTTGAGAAAATTGGCACTGATCTCCTAAAGTACATGCCATTTTTCTTTGTCAGACAAGAACATTTTAATGGCACATTAAAGAGACTCTTGCAGCTTAACATTGTTAGAGAACAAATAATGATCAATGTGCCTATGATGTCTCCTATTTATTACCACGTGTGGCTTTTTATGCATATAGGATAGCCAACTTTAAAAAAAATAAAAAAAAATAGCCATTCTATTTACTCCATACACTTACCAGTGGCTTCAAGGCATTTTTTTAAAGGCCAACCCTAGATGCATATTAATTACTTTCAATTGTAAATATGTAATTTTCAGATCAGTGACTGCTAATTTTTGGCACTGCTTCATTTGTGGACTGCATTTCCCTCTCTGAGCATCACAATAACCATAGGACCCCATGCCAACAGCTTACCCACCTTCGTGAGTATAGTCCAGAGTCAGGACTATGTCCTTGTCCTGCTGTCTTGGTTCCACCCTAGGTGTTTTGATTTCTTGGGAGAACCAAGGGAACTATGCCATGGCTAATCAGTTTCTAGCACAATCTAGTTACTTGGCAATCAGACTGCTCACACTTGGCTTCCATCTATCTGCCAGGGAACCGGCATATTGTTATAGTGTATTTCATGCTGTTTCAGTTGCCATGACTACTACTGTTCTGCAACTGCTGGTTACCTAATTGTGAGGTATGGTGCCCTCATTTGTCTCAATGCAAGAAGTGTTTTTGCGCTGGCCTATGCTGGTGTCCACTGGGAAGTCTACCTTATTAATATAGTATTCACTAGAGTGCTGTCCACAGTTAAGGCCTTCATGCTTAACTTTCCAACATCTTTATAAATGTAGAGGAAGTTATGTACAGTCAGGGATGTGGGAAGGAACATTGTTGTTGCTGGACTTAGTGACAATTTAATGATGTTCTATGGACCTTCATAGAACTGGCCATGGACACTAGTGTCTTTGTCTATCCCTTTGTACAGTATGTGCTGCTTAGCTTTATCATCCAAAGTATTGCAACCATTGTGCAGTGCATATTACTAAATATTTGTTACAATTTCTTTTTACTGGGTCCCTATATATTGATTAGCCCTCATACCCAAGTCTTACCATCTCAATACAAAATAAACCTTCACTAACTGATAGGCTGTGCAGATCATTTCAAGCAACCCTATCTCAGTAAATATCTAAAGACTTTAATGAGCAAGAAATAGATAATTTCACTTGAGAGCCGAAATCTCCAAACTCTCTTTCCTTCCATTAGTTAATTACTTCATTAATATCCAAGACGACATTTAAGGACGAAGAGTTTGTTTGTATAATTATTCATCCACTCTGAAGGCCATGTTCTGTGTTGGTTGTTTCTGGTCTCCTCTTCTGAACACACCTAGATTCAGGGAAGGTCTAACATCTTTTGGCCCAGGGTCCAAAAACGATTTAGTTTCACATTTCATCGGCACAACCATTATCATCAGAGACAGACAGACAGACAGATAGACAGGCAGGATAGCTATATTGACAGAAACAACAGAGAGGTTGAAAGACACAAAGACAGATGGACACAGAGAAAGACACAAAGACATACAGGCAGGACCGAGACATTGACAGATAAGGCACAGAGATTGATAGAAAGACAAAACAACTGTCAATCCTTGGACCTATGCATCCAACCTTCAAGCTCTTTCTGTACTACAACTACCATATTAATGCCATCCTAGAAATCTGGATGCCTAGGCACTAATACATTTAGAAGTGAAAAGTGGTGCAGCCCCAGCCAGCTGAGCTTGTGTAGACGGCAGCCCCGTCGGAAATTGCCCATCTTCTCCCATTGCCAGCCCTCCCCTGCCCAAATCGACCACTCAATAGCCCCCCAGCAGCATATAGTGAGGTACAGCATGTCTTCTATTCAGTTAGCACATAGCCCAACTGTTCTCAGCATGGCTAATAGGAAATTATTGTACTACATTATAAGGAACAATGTAAAACCGGTAATAAAGTTCACAGCCAGATCATTTAAGCAGAGGCAATCGTGTCATATGGTTCTTTGTATACGGCTAAAATAATGAAATTTGCAGCAAATTGAGATGCCTTTAATTGCAAACTATTAATATCGAAATTGGTCACTACCTGAGTTTATCATAAAGACTTGACTATAGAAATGACTGTTTTTATGGCTAAGTATTTTTGATAATAGAAAAGAAGATACAACTATCTCCAGGTAACCTTGTGAGATAATTGATTCATTTGTCTCTTACCTTATAAATCAAAAGAGAGCGCAAGTTCTTCAGGACAAATAAGATGTTATTGCATCGTCCATTATTATAAGAATTAATCACTAATGGGAAAAAAAGACAAAGGCGAGAGGAGGCGAGAACAGAATTTATAGGCATAATACATCACAGGAAAGTAAAAAGAGAGGAGGTTTTTTTTAGTTGAAAGGGCTGGAAGTAGCAGAGGGGATATCTCTGTCTGGCACACAGGCACAAATGATAGGTTTGGGTGATGCTGCGGCGCTGTCTCATTACACGGAGTGACCGGTGATGCAGACATCGGATTAATGGCTACACTTCAGCATCCTGCAAAACCTCTGCTTATACTTTCATTCGCTTAAACAAATGCTTAGAAAACAGTTTTCACTTTCTGAAGATCCCAATGTTCTTTTAGTCGTGCAATAAAAGACTGACAAACTTCCCAAGAAGCTTCTTTTCCCATCAGTTATTTCCTCTTAATGGGCAATTGCAAGTGTCTGAACAAGTTTGGACATTACAGGCACCGTGAATATCTGCAATCAGAATTCTAGCTTCTCTTTCTGGTTGTGCAAATGTTATAAAAGAGATCCAGGTGTGCAGAGTTTGTCATTAACTTGTGATTTGATTTGTCATTGGTGAACTCAAATTCAATCTTGGCGTCCAGATTTCACATACTTCCCACATTTTCACAAAGTGACTCCATTTTTTTAAAATATTAACTTATGCAACCTGTGGTGGAACATGATCATTAAGGGCCCTGGCGCCGGAAACAATTTCTGGGCCCCATAAGGCCAATATATTTCCCATATTCTAGTTTAAATGGCAGGCATGGGTGCATTGCACCTGATAAATGGTTTACTAAACGGAATCTTAAAAGGTAGGACATTCAGCAGATCCATAGAAATCCACAGCAAGAAGGACTCTCAATGATATCTGCACTCTGTACTCATCTTGAACATTCTGAGATGCCCTACAATCGTTGCTTCTAACAGTCACCTCCAAAATGAACTGACAAGGGTTTAGGCTTTTAATGATGGTCCCACGTGGAGTTTTCATGTGAGTTTCCTCATTTAAGGACCTAGACAAGGTGAAGCATGTTGTGGATAGGAGGACAGCTATTAATGTGAACGGTGGTGGTTAATATACTAATTTAGGTGGCATGATTAATGAGGGGGGCTTCAGGAGGTTACAGTCTCTGCTTGCCGCTTGCAAACTCCAGCTGTTCGTCTATAAAATCCAAGCAAAAAGCCTTTAGCGGGACGATAAGTCTTGGGTCTCCATGGGTGGTCTGTGAATTTGCTCTTTTATCAGGAGAGGTGCAGGAAAAACTGGCAAGACTTGCAAAAAAGTCACACCGTGATACCACAGGAAATAAAACTGTTAGAATAAACAAGAAGTATGCAAAAAAAGAAACTAATAAGGGATGAGGGTCACCCTACCCCACGATAAATAATAAAACTATCAGTTTGTAACTAGAGCTATCTTGACAGGTCCATACCACAAAAGCCCACAATCTAATAGTTGTTATACACAGCAACCATAATGTATTTTACTGTATGCTATTTGAACAGAGTGCTAGTCAGTTTAAGGAATTATCTGCTTCCCTAGAACTGGATTGCTGATATCTGTAGTCACTAAATAGTTAAGATCGAGGATTGAATGACCTGCTTTTAGAGGGTTGTATTTTATTAGAAGTACTAAAATCACAGCAACTCTGCAGGCCAAGGGCATATCTTGTAACAGATCTCCTCGGGGTAGTATTATCCAGACTTAACGTGCGTTTACACTTTTTATTTTATACCATCTCCAGGCTGTTTTTGGAAATACTTGAGAGATGTACGAATAGTTTTACTTGGGGCAAAAGAGACTGACAAATTTATCAATGAGACAATCTGAGCCCCTACTGGGAAAGATGACTTCAACTCTAGCTGCGGAGAAAAGTTTTTATAAATAGCTGGGACTGGTTCCTTGACATCAGTAGTAGAAATGGGCAGTTTACTTAGATTTGGGGATTTACCTTCTCACACATCTGGTTAATTTACAGTGATTGAAAAAAGGAGGAAATAATTTTCTGTGGCCTACAAAAATCACTGAGAAGTATCTGCTTTGTTTCACTGATCCCCATCTGTGTAGCAGTATCATTATTGTCATGTAGTGAAGACCATGTATTCAGAGCTATGCACAGAACTATTCTAAAGACACCTAGCAGTGACCCACAAAGCTTACAATTTATTGTCATTTGATGAATTGGGAGACAACAGAAAGGTTCCGTATGTAGGAAGCACGCTCAGTTTTCCAACACCTTGCACAAGAAAGGGATGTCCTACACATGATAGATAGGAGAGGTTTTACTCCAGTTATATATTCCGTATTTTCTCGAATATAAGACGAGGTTTATTTCAGAGCAAATGCTCTGAAAAATACCCCTCGTATTACATTCAAGGTCGTCTTATAATCTGACCTCAAATCGAGGTCAGATTATGAGACATGGATCCAGGTCCCCCGTAGAGCAGCAGGGGACCTGGATCCCCCTCGCTAACAGCCTGGGGATGTCTGCACGATGAGCGCAGACATCCCCTGCTGCTGCCCGGCACAACCGCCGGTACTTCTATGATGAAGCCGGGTTTATAGACTTTCGGTTTATAGAAAGCCCATAGCATTATGCAGGGCAGCCAATCAGAAAGCCCATAGCATTACATACATATACATTGTATGTAATGCTATGGGCTTTCTATAAACCAAAAGTCTATAAACCGAAAAAGATTCGGTTTATAGACTTTCGGTTTATAGAAAGCCCATAGCATTACATACAATGTATATGTATGTAATGCTATGGGCTTTCTGATTGGCTGCCCTGCAGATTTTCAAAACGCACTATTAAATCGCCGAACCCCGAACTCCAACCCGAACATACAGTGAAATGTCCGTGTTCGGGTCCGGGGTCCAAAAACCATAATGTTTGGTACGAACCCGAACAGTGCGGTTCGGGTTCGCTCAACACTAATAGGGACTTTATGATAAAGAAAAACAAAGTTTAAAGTTCTTATTATGGTCCATCTATTGTTCTAGAACCAATGTGAAAAATCTTAGAGCAAAGTTTATTTTTGCCTGTATATTAACAGAGGTACACATCCACACTATAAAGAAAAGCTTTGTAATCAAGCATTAACAGTTAGGGCTTCATAGCTAAGCCCAGATCAGGGGAAGTTGGTGGTTAACTGTAGTGCTACTTTCTTAGGGACCAGACGTAAGGAGGGCCAAACTGGCATACCGGGATACCGGAAAAAACCCCAGTAGGCCACCTGCCCTGGGGCCTCTGTGGGAATACAGCCACATTAATTATTTTGGTAGCCTCCGGCGCTTTAAGAATTTTTGCAGTGACCATCCCCAACAATTTTGTGGCCAACGCCACTATAGGTGTTTCAGTTGGTGCCATTTTAATATTTTTGACAGACAGAAATGAGGCCAGAGACTATACACATGAGGGGGGGGAGAGGAAAGAGAGAGACTACACACATGAGTGGGAGAGTAGAGAGGGAGAGAGAGAGAAACTACAGACATGAGGAGGGGGGGGGGGGAGAAACTACAATTCCTGTGAGTGCAATATGGGTGCCGGAGCAAGTCTTGTAAGTGAAATATGTGTTCTGGGGCAAGTCTTTTGAATACATTTGGGTGCTATGGTAAGTGCTAGAGTAAGTCCTTTGAATGCAATCTGGGTGCTGGGTTAAGTGTTGGGGAAAGTCCTGTAAGTGCTCCGATCCATTACAATGAAGTGGCATCAGGGCATTGTATCTCAATTTCTTTCTTTTTAAAAATGTATTTTGTTCTTCTGTTGGGTTCAAGAGATAATAGAAACATAGAAACATAGAATGTGTCGGCAGATAAGAACCATTCGGTCCATCTAGTCTGCCCAATTTTTCTGAATAATTTTATTAGTCCCCCTTTCCCGGTCTTATAGCTAGGATAGCCTTGTGTCTATCTCACGCATGCTTAAAATCCTTGACTGTGTTTACCTCTACCACTTCCGCTGGAAGGCTATTCCATACATCCACTACCCTCTCATACTTCCTGATATTACTTTTAAATCGTTGCCCCTCTAATTTAAGACTATGTCCTCTAGTTGTGGTAGTTATAATGCCTAATTTCATCTGTCTGTAATGATTTCATAGTATGCAGGGTTGAAAAGATCTATGTATGAGTTACTGTGTTGAGTCCCATGAATGATGAACTATCTATCATATTTATTATGCACTGGCATAAAATTAAAAAAAATTAAAGTATTTACATTTTTTCTCTCTTCTCTTTCTCTCCTTTGTTCCTTTCTGCCTTTCTTTGCTCCATTATTCTTCTTAAATATTTGAACATAGATTAAAATGTAAATAATTCCTGCTAACATCGTGCACACAGAATGGATGGTTGAAGATTGAGATTTGGGTATCAGTGTATAGGATGGGTAGGGAAAATTAAATGTCTGTAATTCTATGAGTTGGGTAGAGGTGAGTTTACTTTAGGAAATATTACGAAGGAATTATGGTCTACGAAGGCTTACTAACTACAGATATTGTAATAGTTACAAAAAAAATCCTCTTGGTAAATAATAAGTAATAAATAAAATGAAAATAACGGACATAGTACTTAAGGCAAGCAAGATGACCACTAATGGTTTTCCTATAAATTGAGAGGATAGCAAGGGTTGGGATAGAGAGTAGCCCCTTTGGAGCTAAACATAGTATTTGTGGAAGCAGGAACAAGAGGATAACATGGATGGGTTTTAAGAATAATACACTGAATAAGTTATCACAAGTCTTTAGAATCATAGGATAGTTTGTTTAAAACAATTAACTGCTAATGGAATGTAATATTAACCAAGGGTGATTTTTTTTAATTAATAAACATGGATACTTTAGTGATATAAACACAGGAGCAATTATAAAATCTTTAGCATTTAATGTGTAATAGAGAAAAGTAAGTTAGTACAGAATCACATTTTTTGGAGATTTTATAAGTGGGTTTAATAATGTTTAAATATAAGGGGATCATTCATGGTATACAATAAGCAGATAAAATAAAAAAGCAGATACAGAACATGGTTTTTATAATAAATGATCTAATCCATGTGGATAGACTTATAGGATAATGAGATAAATGCCAAGATATATAGAGATCACTGACCTTATATATGTTTTCACACCGTGATATTTGGAATTATTACTTTTTCTCTTTCTCTCTCTCTACTTCTTCCAATTTCTAGGTGTATTTATTAGTAATAAGAATATGTGATAGCAGTTTGTTTAAATTAATTGGACACTACTGGATCTGCTGAGTTAATGGATACTTTAATTCACTTTTAATTTATTTTATTGTTTTCCCTTCTCTTCCTTTATTACTAAGTAAATTTTGATTCAGTGACCCTGACAAAAGCTGTTGTCCCATATGGTAGGAACCATATGTTTTATATTATACATAGGTATATGTTTATGTAAACATTAATGGACTGCTTCAAGTGAGGAACCTAAAGATTCTCCCAGATTTTTTGAGGGGATCTCGCTGAATCTCAAATGTAGTGTCAGTGGGAGATATGGTATGGTTTGTGTTTCTCTTTTCTTATATGTATGGTTTGCTGCCAGGATAGGTGTCCAAAGGAGGGTCAATGAGATTAGATGATTACAGTTTGCTCAGTCAATGTTCAGGGCATGAATGTCCTTGCAAAATATTCTATTTTTTAAAATGTCTTGGTAAAAGAATATGTAGGTATTGGATATTTTCAGAAGACTCATAGGAGAATGATAAGTGAATGGGGGAGAGAAAAGGATTCCAACAGTCTTCCACGCATCTAATGAGTTTTTAAAAAAAAGATGAGTTGCCATGGTTTTTTCTGAATCAGTAAAATTGGATGTCAAACATAAAATTGTCAATCCTAAGGGGGGATATTTGATACTTGTTTGTAATCAAAACAATGAAACCTATACACTGGTAAATGTATACTTACCTAATGCAACCCCAGTGATCCTAGAGTCAGTCGAAAGGGTAAAGTTGGATGCTGCGTTATTGCCCGAGATTTTAATTGTGTGTCAGATACTGAAATGGACAAAAGATTATGTAGGAGTGGATCAAAAAACAGTCTTGAGCATTGATTAATGTGCTTAATAAATTTGACCGCATTTTTTGGTATATAACACAACCCTTTTTTTTAAATTTGTAGATCAAAAATTGGGGGTCGTTTTATATACAGGGTTAACTGGTTGAGAGACTCCTCTGTTACCCCCACAGGCAGACTGAGCGGTCGGGCACTTTGGACATCGTCCAAGGGATTAGCAGAGGAAGGGGGCCCGCCGCTGAGCCAGCACATTCAATTTCACCCGGAAAAAAAAAGTTTTAAAAAAACCTACATCATATCCGGTGACTGTATTACCCTCCTCCATGCAGGAGGGAGGTCGGCACAGAGGAGACGTCCGGCGACACGGAGCAGTCAAGAGGTGAGTACTGGGGAAGGGGGAGAAAGGTGGCATGTTATTGGGCAAATTGGCTGTGGCATATTAAATGGTAAAATAATGCTGGCAAATTATTGGGCAAATTGCCTGGAGCATATTAAATGGCAAAATAATACTGGCATATTATTGGGCAAATTGGCTGGGGCATATTAAATGGCAAAACGATACTGGCATATTATTGGGCAAATTGGCTGGGGCATATTAAATGACAAAATAACACTGGCATATTATTGGGCAAATTGGCAAAAAATATTGATTTCTTAATATTGGGTTTCAAAAGTAGGGCTCGTCTTATACATGGAGGCGTCTTATAGACCGAAAAATATGGTATATAAAAGAAATTATAACATTATTTTTTGAAGAGAATAATCCATTGGAGACCTCGCCAGATAATAACTGGTGTACATTTAAATCTGTTATAAGAGGTGACTTGATTAAACTTAAAAGTAGGGCAAAGAGAGAGAGATATAAGGAACTGTCGGAGCTCTGTTTACTCTACAATGAATTGTCCATTAATAATAAAAAATCTCCATCACAGGACAAATATCTAAAGCTACAAGAAATACAAAAGAAAATTAATGGAAGGTTAATGGAAAAAACGGTATATAATATAGAAAGGTTGAAGACAACATTTGATTGTAGAGGGAATAGAGCCAACAGATTGATTACTAATAGGATGAGAAAGAACATCAATAAAGAGTCAATAAATCGTATTACTAAACTAATCTCTGGAAATAACATTTTTACAACTCCTGAAAAGATCAAAGAGCACTTTAATGAATACTATGAGAAAGTATTTAAATAAAAACAATCAACATGCATTTGATTCCTATCTCGCTAAGACAGATATCCCCCAGATTTCAGCTAATCAAAAAGATCTGCTAAATCTACCTACAACTGCTTTAGAAGTGATTGAAGTAATTTATGATATCCTGATGGGTTTAGCAATCTGTTTTACATTTGTTTGGAAAAACATTATTATAAAAGTTGGCATGTACTTTTAACAGCATAGTCCTACTAGGATAGTTCCCTGACGAGATGACAATGTCCTACCCATTCTCAAACAGGGTAAGTGCTCTACTGATGTGTCTAACTACAGGCAATTTCGCTACTTGATGTTGATATTAAATTGATTCCTTAAATTCTGGAGAATAGGCAAACAAAGTGATGTATACTATCATAAATTTAGATCAAGTGGGTTATATACTAGGAAGGTTCATATGTATAAATATAAGAAGAGTGATTCATATTTCTGATGTAGCTGAAAAAAAGGGAATACCGGTGCTGACTATGTCGGACGATGCTGAAAAGACATTTGACCGGATCAGCTGGGACTTCACGAGTAGCTCCTTTATGAGTCTTGGTATGCAGGGGTGGATAGGAAACCAGTAGGGTTATAATTGTACCATTTATTGGCTAACTGAGTTAGGTTGCAAGCTTTCAAGACCAAGTTGTTAGGTCCGTTCCTCTAGTATAAGGCTAAAACCAAATTCCTAATTACAAAACATAGTTACCAGCTTTAAAAGAAGAGCAAGAAAAACATAGGGTACTGAAGAATGTTCTCAGCAGTCAATGAGCCAGTTCTACAGAGACATCAGATAAAAATCAGTTCAGTCAGAGCATCTCTGATCCCTCCACTCCCTGTTAAGTGGCCATAAAATCATTAGCCACATGCAGCAAAGTAAACTGCAGCATTCCAGGGCTTGTACAAAGATTATTAATTAGTAAGATTATATCTGGAGATGAATCCACTGTTTCTATTAAGGCCAGTGATTAAGGCCTTAAACTGGCATATTCATTTGACCTCTCTTTTTTTTTTTCTCCCTCTGTGTGCAAAACAATCCAATTAGTACCAAAAAGTATTTATATCCTGGATACTGTGTCCAGGTTGACAGAAATGGTCTCCAACAGGTGTATCTGTTTTTATCTGAATGATAGAATATCTGTAGAAATTGAACCATTTGTGCAAAGCTTGTCCTGTTTCCTCCACCTAAGGCACTTTTTGTGGTGCAAATGTGAGCCTGGAATTGGTACTTTGTCTGTGCCGTGAAGGTGTGCACAGGTCTTACATCTATTTTGTTGTTAGGGAGAAGTACTGTTCACTGTTTCTCTGTGCAGGGTGCTCCTCACCATCAATTGAGGTTTGGAGACTACCTAAATGAAAGTAGTCACTCAATGTTAATCCATCTGCAAGATCTGTGAGCCCCAATATTTGTTCAAATTGGTTCAATTGGCAGAGCAGAATAAGACATGGCTGCTCTCTGTCTCCACTCATGTTACTTACCATTACTAACCAGTTCTCATTAAGGTCCTTCATGTTCAAGATTAAGGATTAATGTTATCAAGTTATAAGATGAATGTGAGTAAGACCACTATTTTGGATATTAATATGGATAGGAACACTGAAATATAAAATAAAAACTATTATTTTGTGAAATCCATATTTATGTAACAAGAAACATTTACAAAATGATGGCAAATAATTTTGGTTGCCTTTTGAAACAAACCAATCAATGGCTAAAGATAATGGAGACATATGGAATTCTCCTGGTGGGGAAGGATTCATATTTTAAATTCATATATATTCCTTAAATAGATGAACTTGTGCTATATGATTTGCATCTTTCAACATATTACCTAGCTGTTCCAGTGTTACACTATATTAGTTTTTTCTTCTTCATATGTGTGGAAGATTCTGTATTTTTTCTATCAACTTTTGCTCATTCATTGGACTTTGATTCCGTTTAATGTTTGATTATTTTATTGTGCAGATTTATTGTGCACATTATTTTATACACAGCCAACCTTTTTTATACACAACCAACCTTTTTCTATCTTTATTGATGTTACCGGGCAGTTTTTATAATTTCATATGGAGAAGTTAGAGACCTAGACAGCGATTGCTGGCAAGAAGGTAGTCCCAGTTTTCCTATTCTAAAAACCTTCTTATTGGCAGGTATATTATCCCATTTACAGATTACAGCTGGCTGAATCTCTTAAAGAAAGCTGGTATGATATTGAGGCAAGCGGGATTATCTGGCCTTCCTGATTTGGAATTCTGGGGGGGTTTGAAAAAATAAAGAATATTGGAAGATCTAATTAAGTACTTATACGATCTTGACGGTTTGAGAGTCCATTAAAAGATCCATGAATATTAGAAATGCATTACCACCTTTATACTGAGTTCTCTTTGTTGGCCTTCTGTTGATCCTCACAATGGCTGCAAACCATTTTTGTAGGTGTTCTGATTTGTGTTTTTGTATATATTTAGATTCCGATTTTTCCTTTTTATCAAGTCCAATACTTATTGGATATAAGGACATGGAAACTCATTTTCCTTTTATATTGTAAAATTAATATTTATTGTTTTTAATATTTGTATTCAAAACATGGAATGCAAGGAAATTAAAAAGAAACACTGTGGACATTTAGAATTCCAATCTCATGTCTTGTCATTATTTGTAAGTAAAAGGTTCTCCTGCAATACACCCAATCTCAGCATCATTGAACTCAGCTACCCATGTCAGTCAGTTTTCATGACTTTCTGGTTTCTTCGTAGATGAGATCTTAAAGCAGAAGGTGTGAGCTGTTAAGCTGGGGTTTGATGCCCTCTAGTGAAACAGGTCAGCATCCAGCATAGGAGTCAGACTGAGTCACAGGAGTGTACAATTAATATGCACAGTATTAATGAAAGGTAAATTGTCATGCACCGAGGGAAAACTGATCAGTCTTATCGCATTTCTGGCTGCAGGTGCTGTGATTACAGAGAGGAAGGAGATGCTGCAGTAATGTGGCAAGCCTTGCACGGATTGCATGAGGCACCAGTCATAATGGTCACATGGCGCTGTGGATGTGCCTAATTAAACTGTCACATGACAGAATTCATTTTTAAAACTGGTTACAAATGAGGGCCTATCTCGCTTGTGCAAAACACGCTGAGATTTGTTAAAAGTTAAAAGCAAAATCTCTCCTGCTGCTTGCTGGAGATGAAAAGACGTTTAATTGGCTTTCAGGAAAACAAAACAGCGTAACGGTATTGGAAACTAATGACTTGGTGGAATATATTGGGTCAATTTCAAACGATTCCTTTGCGAGTGTATAGCCTTCAATAACCCCTTCAGCTCTGGAGATCCTCGCCGGATCTGGTCAAATGATTAACCTGTTCCAGCCTGTGCCTTGCAATCATATTAAATGGGTCAGCCAGCTTGGCATGTGACTAGTCACACTTGTACTTCGTCCTCTTTGGCAAAATGCCATTTCTTACTCTTTTCTTCTTTAGGATGCAGCTAATATTGCACCAGACTAGTAATGCAAAACCTGTTCAAAGAGATGAAATCAGTGTCTTGTCGGCTCCAGGGATTATAAGATTTATTAGAGGAAGCGTGTATTCTTCTATCTGAAAGCTTCATGGAGCAAACTGCAGATTTCATTTCATTGTGCCTTTTATTTTCTATAAGTTTTTTGCATCCTTTGAAATTCCTGATAGTTGCTTTTGCCACTACACATATCACATTTCCCTCCTGTGATGATTTTTTTTTTTACACCTGCTTCGCACAGTACCCTTTCCTCCTGGCTCAATCATTGCATTCTGTCTGGTATTACCCTTAGGAAGAATCTATTTCTTCTTTAAGACTTACCATTTCTCCTAAATGTCCTTCCTGACTTCTGTGGAGAAGCAATGTGATCCTGCACTTGTACCAACACACACAGCAAGCCCTAAAGCAAAGTATTAATGACTATTCAGTACAACATTGGCACATCCTGTTATTTAATCCCTCATATGATTAACTCAGTTACTGCCAGACTGAATCCATAATAACATGCACATCAGTATTGACATAAGATGGCATTTTAATATCACAAGGGTAAATAAAATTAAAATTGTATTGCCATAAATGTTGTGGATGAGTGGTGACAACTCCACGGAGAGGTGGTACAAAGTGTTCTAAAGAAAGTTTGGAGACCCCGGGAGGAGAGAAATTCTTTTGCAGAAAAAGGGAGTAAAATTAAGACATGGTCAGATGGGAATCCAGTCTCTCGTCTTATGTATAATCTGGTTTTTTTTTGTGGTGTTGTCACCAGTGGTTGAGCCGTCAGACTGCATAACACCAGAGGCTGTCAGAGGGTGTCAGGCAGCATTTTGTCACCAATGTATGAAAGGCATAAACCTGCGAGTATGCTGATCAGAATGGTTTTTATGCATATTGCCATGTTTATTCTGTGACAGGATCAGGGCTCAGGGGGTACATCAATCTCTCCAGTACCCCCTCCTTTCCTGGGAAGCAAAATGTCCCCGCAGGATTGTGTGCAGTCCCTACTGGCGGTATTTAAAGAAAGCCATCACAACCATATTTTACAAGTGACAATCTTCAGCTGATGTAAAGGAAAAGCAAGGGACACGGCTCTCTAAGTGGCATTCGGAAATCAGCAAGTTTGCTGTGATGTATGGCGAATACAATCCTCTGCTGAGAATGCAGGACGGGGAATACGCAGAGCTGCCCTGAAAAAGATTACACCGCGAAAACGTCTGCTCTGCTGGGGAGACCAGCATGCTAGACGCAGGCTCAGGGGAAGAAGAAGCGCAATTTTCTCTTCTGTTCTCTAACCATCTGTCCGATCACAGCCTTTAATGAAGACTCAGTGTATAAGATCAACCTTAACCTCTTGTTCTACATGAAAATCCATCCTTTCTCATTCCAGCACTTAACATATTATGTAGATTATCCTTACTGATTCTGGGTTTAAAAACTCACATTTTACTAATTAGCAATAGCTATTTCTAGCATGATGCATGAACATATTCCTCAGTGGTGTATACCCTAGAGGTACCTTAGAGATATCTTGTGGGCATATAATATACATTTAGCAATTTTCAGAATCATTATTAAATATCCAAAGACATGGGCTCAGGGTTTTTCCTCCAATCTCAGGGTTAATTGTCAGATTTCCAAGGAAAACAGACAACATTTCAGCATAGAAAGACACATTCTTTGGATTGATGGACACATTCTTGGGTGGACAGGAAGATTCTCGGTTTAAGGGGCCAATAGCCCCCCGATTTTCCAGGACAGTCCCGTTTTTGGGTCTGTCCCTGTATTTTTTCCAGAAGCAGTATTACTTTTAAACTGCATGCCTCTCAACTGTCCTCCTTTGCATAGGACAGTCCCGATTTGGGGGCTCTGAGCTTTACCTTTGTCCCGCTTTTAGGACAGAAGTAGAGCTTGGTGGTAGAACGAGATTAGGGGCCACAATCTCACAGTCCCAATCGCCTTCTATATTGTCTGAGACAGTCAATCTCGTGTTCAACCTTGTGTAACATCATGTAACCCAGCCCACATTAAACTCCACTCCCCCAAGTATCAAGTATGATTTAAGCAAATTCTTAGGATGAGCAGGCAGCTTCTCAAAATGGGCAGGTTTTCAACTGTAAAATCAATTCTAGGGCATGTTCCTGCTGATTGCTCCAGTTTTAGAGCTTTGCCCCAAATATAAGTATGTATACACTTTTGCCCTGCTGCACATGTATATGCTAAAGAGATTGTACGTATTTGTGTTGCGTTACTGCACAGCAGAGGACATTCAATCAGTAGAATCTCACCTCACTGGATTGTGCACACCACACACAGTGTGTTTCCAGTAAAGGATCCATTTTGTAGAGTTGTTAGCTAACACAAGTCAAGTTGGTTTTCATGAAAAGTAAAGAACTTGTGGAATATGTACCATTTATTATCCTGACAGAGAAGGAATCATTAGATAACATTCAGGGAAGCAGATTTCCTTAAAATACCTTTACCATCTAAAGACTTTAACAGATGCCTCAAGGCGATTCTAAACAGCATGACACCATTCACCGAGAATGCCATAATTGCTCCATATAGCAATTGTCAGAGAACAGTAAAGCATTTTGCAATTCAGCATTAAAATATATAGGGTAATCTAACATGATTAAACAATTCTAACTTGTGGGCCTACTCCTGGGGCTCTATTGTTTTTGACATTCTTTATGTAACATATAGACAAAGAATGTCCAGGGATACTGTGGCCCTATGCCTACCTGTATGTATTGCATTAAATAATATGTTAGTACTCATAAAATAATTATAATGATAAAATGCCTGTGTGTTGAAAACAATATGGAAAAATAAGCAATTGTCTCCTTAAACTTAACAATGATCTCAAGCCCATTTGCTATCAACTTGGCAATAAATACCGGCTGGTGTGCAACTCTGTCTGTGCGTTGCCTTATTTTAGAAGTTTGTCAACTAACACAAGGTATGTGAGTGTATATACTAGGGGAGAAGTTATTTTAGAAGTTTGTCAACTAACACAAGGTATGTGAGTGTATATACTAGGGGAATAGGCACCCTATAATAGTAAAATGTGTTATAGAAAATGAGTTGAGACAATGGTCTATTCAAAAACAGTGAACAGTGGTGAGGTGAACTGACAAGTGAATGGCATACCTGCCACCAACCTGAAATGGTATTGAAGCTGAATTTCACAATCTACCCCTTTCTGGCTTTACCCTACAGACTAGGCCTACCAGGTGTCTGAAGCTCATGTCTTTTGCATTCAACATATGCCCTGTGAGGCATTGATGCTTGCACACAGTTTAATAACAATTAACATGCCACATGTCACTTTGTCATTAACATATGCAACAGTAATTTTGACTATTCAAATATGCTACAGTTTGTCCATTAAATATGCCACAGCCTGCCCATTAATATTCCAGTATTACTTTTACCATTAATATGCCAGTATTATTTTACCATTAATATGCCAGTATTACTTTTGCCATTAATATGCCAGTATTATTTTGCCATTCATATGCCAGAACAATTTTGTCATTAATATGCCATTATTACTTTTGCCATTAATATACCATTGTTAATATGACATTAATATGCCAGTATTACTTTTGCCATTAATATGCCATTATTTTGCCATTAAAATGCCACAGCCAATTTGCCCATTAGTATTCCAATATTATTTTGCCATTAATATGCCAGTATTATTTTCCTATTAATATGCAAGTATTTCTTTTGCCATTAATATGCCAGTATTATGTTGCCATTAACATGCCAGTGCTATTTTGCCATTAATATGCCACAGTTAATTTGCCCATTAATATTCCACCCTCCTCCCCCCTTTGTCAGTACTCACATCCTGGGTGCTCCGTGTCCCCAGTTGTCTCCTTCATGTAATCTTCCCTCCAGCACAGAGGAGGCAAATACAGTACGTCATTTCCAGTTGCAAAGATTTTTTTAAACTTTTTTTTGGGCAGCCAAATCCAGCGGATGGGGCTGCCCAAAAAAAAAAAAGGTTCGGCAGCACAATGAGCTGCGAGGGGGATGCTGGTGTACTGACAAATTTATCGAGTGAATTCTACTGCACAGGCGGAGTAGAACTCACTAACCGCGCATGCGCACAAAGTTACAGCTTTGCCAGGAAGGCACATGTGCGAAGGATGCACACCACCTCCCGCCCCCTTCTGATCAGCTGTGGTAAGAGATAAGGTAAGAGCACATGCGCACTTCGCTCAAGCTATTTGTCAGCCGTTTTGGCATGCACACTTTGCTCGAGAAATCTCTGCTGTTTTTACAGGATAATAAATAATTATCCTGTGTCGTTGTACGATTGCCTAAATAATATCTCTGGAGAGTGAAGTCAGGGAGCGGGAGGGGGTTTGCGTCCTTCACAGTAGAATTTACTCAAGAAATTTGTCAGAACACTGGCAGCATGGGTGTCACCCAGTGCGGTCCGCACCCCACGCACCACCTTTGTTATGGCACTGTCTCATTTTTATAACAAATGTGCAAAGGCAGCAACCAAAGTTGGGACAGACCCAAAACTGTGACAATCCTGGCAAATGGAGGACTGGCAGCAACTATGTAATAGCTAATATCAGGCATTAATAGTTGAACCGAAAAAATCACTAACTTTCGAAACTGAGCATGTTTTTGCTATCGATTTGTCAGTTTGCCACAGTCCACTGTGTGCTTCATTGTGTTCTTTATAACTCTAAACTGCTAAGATCCTATTGTTTCCCCAATAGTAATTTACTAGCATTGCTGTACCAGGCAGGTTTGTAGGGATAAATGTGTGCGGCATAGCCGATCAGTACAATTAGCGCATCTTTTTTATGTATTCTGCAAGCCAATCTCTCTATACACAGTCTGAAAGCTATTTTCAGCTGTGTTTTGCCAAGAGACACCCAATCCAAGGAAATGGATAGATTAAATTGTTAACCTTCATTTATTAGGTAGTGACATAATGGGTGTGTGCAAAATAATTGAAGCTCCAAACAGTGTTTAATATTAAAGGCCTAATAAGGAGTAGGGTCACTCTTTACCTTCAGAACATTTTACAGTCTACCTGCAATGCAAATCGAGAACCATGTGTGTAGTTGATCAAAGGACAACAAACGTTGTTAAAAAAACAATACGTCCTTCTCTGAAGTAAAACCCAACGTGTATGTTTGTAGACGCAGGTTTACTCAGAGTTGAGGCGCAAACTAACAGTGTCAGCGGTTGCAGAGCCAATCAGAGTACAGGATCTTCCTGCTCGTCTGACTGGGGTATGTCTCTCTCTCTGCTGGTGAATATGATTCATCATCAGTTTTTTCTATTATTCAAAGTTTTTCTGCACCTTAGAAAACATTGCGTCACCTAGGGGAAAATATAAACACCATATATAGTGAAGAACTTTGAATTATGAAAAAATCAGAATATAGCTCCTCAAAACATAAACAAGTCACAAAATTCAAGGCACCGGAAAATACATAAAAATCCAGAGGATTCCTGATAATAGTCTGTATTTCAGTCCTAAACTACCAAATCCTACCTGATCAGACCACCATGCCAGAAATGATAATATCATTTCAGATAAAAAGAGGGGTAGTGTGAGTTTTTGATTAGCATTTATTGTCACATCCTTTTTTGTGTTTTTTGTATGTTGATACATTGCTGCGCCTTGATTTCTCCTCCAAATCTGACTGGCAAGGACATCACCCAACTGCTGTGACAAGAAATACAAATTAGTACAATTGATACAAGGAAAGGTGGTTGTTAAGCTGTTACGGAGCCTATTAAACATATTATATGAAATGGAATGAGAAATGTCCACCCTTTATATGCTTGCAGGCATGGCTTCTCCCCTCCACCTGTAACACACACACTAATACATTAACTCTGTATGTCCAGCTTTGACTGCCTATCAAGAATCCCAACTGCTGTCTAATCACACCGAAAAACAAATGTCGTGAGTGCAATCCATGTATAAACAAATGCCTAAAATGCAGCTGAAGTGGCGCAGTTTCTATACATCATGTCAAGATTGATACAAAAAAGAACAATCGCCATTTTAAAATTGACAACGTTTTTATGCACAGGACTTGTATGCATAGCCCCCAAAGTGCTTAGCAAGAGAATACAGTCTTAATAAGGTAACAGAGAATACAAATAAAGATAACAGAGGAGATTTGACATTGGTGATAGAGGAATTAAAGGGAGTCAGAACAGACCCTGTGAAAATTGTGAATAGTTAAAAAGTGTATTGAATAGTTAAGTGATAATTAGACAATTACAGGCACATAGAAAAACCTTCTTAATGAAATAAATGCAAACATTAGTGGGTGTGTGTGGGGGAGGGAGGTGTTCTACTGTATGCTTGATTTTGCTTCGACTTGGGGAGCAGATGGAATGATGCAACTTTAAAACCTGAGGTGCTGATGGAAAAATGTATCCATCTGTGGAAAAAAGTAGTGGAGAAATTCAAGTTAGAGTTGCTCCTTTTATTCATAAAATACTAATGCTATTGTCTCCTTAGATTTAACATTGGTCCCAAGTTAATATTTTACTGGCCTGACTAGCTGGCATTTCTCAGGCAGGAATGCACCTGGGGAGACAAGGTGCACCTAGGTTGACAAGAGTGCACCTGGGGAGACAAACAAGCACCTCAGAACCATGCTATACCTGTGGGAAACTAGGGTGAACCAAGTAATGCAAGAGAAAACCTGGGGACAAAAGAGTTTAACTGGGGTGAAAAGAGTACACCCTGCGTACCCAGAATGCAATACAATGACACAGCAGGGGATACAAGGGTGTACCTGTACAAGAGTAGACATGGGGAGACTAGAGTACACCTGGAGAGAAAAGAGTATACATGGGTAGACTTTAGTGCACTTGTGATGACATGAATGCATCTAAGGCAGTGATTCCCAAATCAGTCAGCAAGGTGCTCCAACAATCTTTATTTTCAGCTATTTTCATTAATTTTTTGCACTATTGTTTGTCACTCTACCATAATTTGCAGTTTAGTGAGAAAACATAAGCACCTGCACACATAAAACACGATGTGTTTAGCAGATGCTGAACTGATGTTTTCTCCCATTGTAGACATACACTGACATGTATAAATAGGGACAGGCCTAAAGTTACCACCCAGCAGGTATTGTACCTGCATGTCATTAAAAAAAATTGCCAAGAGGCCAAAATTATGTCTGTGGAGCCAATAGCATGGCTGTTTTTTTCTGAGGAAAAATGTCAACCCTAGACAGGTTAAGGGCCCAGAGACACTGCAGACCTGCTCCATGTATGCAAACAGATCAGTCTAGCCCTGCTCAGCAAGCTCATGGGAGGCATTAGCTGATTACACACTTCATATGTCCAACTGCAGATATCTGAAAAATGAAATAAGTAGCATTTGGGGAAGAATTTCCTTAAAAAGCCAATGATGCTGTAGAACTATTGATTTGATAAAGTCAAACAAAATCAACATCAAACTGACAGTTATTAAATAAAATAGTCTACAGGAGAAGTTCTCTTTCGAATATTACCATTTGCTCAGTTTATTTACCATTTATATGAAGAGGGACAAATTTGTTGCCAGGGATCGCAGTCAAAAGGAATTGGTTTGGGGTACAAATCAGCCAGCTTAGGCTCTCAGCACACATCTTAATATATGCACATAGGCTGTACTAGCTAAGTTAGTCACTGGCACTCTAAGTCTCATGACACTGATAGAAAAATGCCATTAGATACATGTATATTACATTACAAGGTAATTATTATCAAATTATTGTTTCCAGAGTGTAATTATTCAGATAGAAAAACAGTACCAGTCATCACCAACTGACTTATTAAAATGGAAGCGAAGATTATCAACGTTTTCCTATTGACATACATAGGGGAAAATTTTAAAGCACTGCACAGATCTTCACATACTGGGTCCCTTTCAGTAATCTGTTCCCTCTACTCTCACTCCCAACCATGAACACAAACTATTGTCTCTTCATCCTATCTTTTGTCACTTTTTCAACACAAATTCAAAACATTACTGGCTCAACTCTACTCATAAGAGTCTACTTAATAAATAAGGGAAGACACTGGGAATGTCAATATTTAGGCTAATCTTTGGCTAAGTTTGAAATTCCCATTCCCTGCCATTCTCTTTTTCACTTGCAGAGAAAGGACTACACTTGAGAGAAGTACATCTGGGATGTCCAAGGACATGAGAAGTAGGGAATAGACTAGAGATCCGAGAACTTGACCTGGCCCCAGGTTTGACATATATCTGCTTAATATGGGCAGGGGCAGTGGCATTTAGCTTGACCCACTCCCCGTTGAGCCATGTATATCCTATCCATTTTATGAGTGCTCAAACATTAAGCATATCTGTTTCTCCTAGAGAGCAGATTTCTCATCCAATATGGACACTATTTCAACATTTTTTGTCAAAGGGTAAAAAAACCTTTCTCTTATTTATTGAGCAGTCTCTATAGTGTCAGCCTCTCAGGTGCTCACTTGTGAGAAAACAGGGAGGACAATATATAGATAGACCGGCACTCCAGGGATAGTAAATTCATATAGTTAATTTAGAGAAGCCATAAAAAGGTGAGCAAAAAGAGGGCAAGATACTTAAGTATGCTGTCCACCTTCTTTTTGCTCACCTTTTTATGGCTTCTCTAAATTAACTATATGAATTTATTACAATCCCTCGAGTGCTGGTCTATCTATATATTGTGTTTCCAGTAGAGTTGTCAGCTAATTTACCTGAGCACTGAGGGATCCATATCAGCTATTTGCATTACTCTACTCGCCAGTGGGATTTTGAGCTTCTTGAGATCCTGTATGCTGGGGATCGTTTGGTGTTCATTTACATCTCAAATGAGATCATCATTCAAATGGAGACTTTAACACAATGCACAAAAAAGTGAAGGAAAAGGCAAAAGCCTAACATGCTTTATCAAACACTGCCTAAGAGTGAATGGAACAAAACCACTATAAATACACGGTAAACACATCTGAATTAAATCTCATTAAAAAGACATGTAATACTGCCACTGTGCTCCACTCCCATGTGCAGAGAGCGTGACATTAAGACTCCTTAAACCCAACTCTTAACGTTACTTAGCTGTCATACTGGGTTTACGTTTCATGCACATGAGTGAGGTCAATGTATTAACTTCTTGTCTGCCAGTGTGAAGTCCAGTGTGCAGATTGAGAACACCTGGAGTCAGTACTTTAAGCAGCATTGACTCATAAGGAATCTCACGCTCTATGCACATGGTAGTGGAGCACAGCAGCAGTATTACATTTTAATGAGTTTTAATTTAGATGTCTTTACTCTGTATATAGGGTTGCCACCTTTTCTTCAGAAAAATACCGGCCTTGCTACTGTCTCCATAGACTTAACATTGGCCTGATGCCAATTTTTTACCGGCCTACCGGTAAAATACCGGCCAGGTGGCAACCCTATCTGTATATGGCAGTTTTGTTTCATTGGACTGTATTCTATAGCTCCTATTAAAGAAAAAAACTGTCATTATCAGGAATTTACCAGGCAGTTGCGATCAGGGCCGGCCTTTGGGGTGTGCGATCTATGCGACCACACAGGGCGCAGCACCCCAGGGGGCGCCACTTTAAAAAAAAAAAGTCCAGCCCTCTGCTTGGCCGCAGTGCAGTATTCGGGGAGGTGGCGGACTGCAAAGGTAAAGGTCTCCCCCCCACCATGTGAAGCAGCGCAGCCCTGCATTATCACTACACGCGGAGAGCGAGCAGCACTTACTGAGCTCTGTATGTGTTTAATACACAGAGTTTATGCTGCCTGCTTCAAGTAAGAATGCGAGAGTTAGAGAGAAGTGAGATGGGGGAGGAGAAAGGGAGAATAGAGATGGGGTAAGAACAGAGATGGGGGAGGAGGGGAACAGAGAACAGATATGGGGAGATTGAAAAAGATATGGGGAGATGGAAAGAGATATGAGGAGGGGAAGGAGAGGGAAAGAGATATGGGGGAAGGGGAGGGAAGGATATATGGAGAGGGGAAGGAGAGATAAGCAATATGGGCAGAGGGAAAGAGATTTGGGGAGAGGGAAAAAGATATGTGGAGGGAAAGAGATATGGGGAGGGGAAGGAGAGATAAGAGATATGGAGAGAGGAAGGAGAGGGAAGGAGATATGGGGAGGGGAAGGTGAAATAAATGATATGCGGACAGGGAAAGAGATACGGGCAGAGGGAAAGAGATATGAGGAGGGAAAGAGATATGGGAGGGAAGGAGAGGGAAAGATGTGGGGAGGAGAAGGAGAGATAAGAGATAAAGAGATATGGGGAGAGGGAAAGAGATTTGGGGAGGGGAAGGTGAGATAAATGATATGCGGACAGGGAAAGTGATATGGGGAGAGGGAAAGAGATATGAGGAGAGAAAGAGATATGGGAGGGAAGGAGAGGGAAAGATGTGGGGAGGGGAAGGAGAGATAACAGATATTGGGGGAGAGAACAGATATGGGAAGGGAGAAATATATAAAAACAGATTTGGGGAGGAGGGGAGATAACAAATATGGGTGGGAGGATGACAGACAGACTGACATGAGGAGTGGGGAGAGGAGAGACATATAAGGGAAGGGAGAGAGACATCAAATGGGGGTTTGGAGAGAGACAGACATGGCAAGGAAGAGGAAAGAGAAGAATATGGGGAGGGAGAGAGACATCCTTGGAGGGAGAGGAAAGAGACAGGCATGAGGAGGGAGAGGAGACAGACAGACATGAGGGTAGAGAGTACGGGAGGCACTACTGGGGTAACCCGCACAGTGAGCCTGAACACTGAAGGCTGGCCCTGGTTGTGATTCTATGCTCGCCACTAATGCGGTCAATGGATGCACCACTATCAATTGCAAAAACGACCGCACACTTTAACAATCAAAGGACACAGTAAAAATACACACACATGTTACAAAAAATGCCCTATACATGTAATGGATTGTTACTACACCTGTAAGAAAATGTCTTATACACATAATGAGATTACCTCACCCATTAAGGAAACCATGAAAACTCTGGAAAGGCATGGTAATCACTGCATAACCAGCGATGCTATGAGGAATGCTCATCATTAACGGGTATGTTAAGTGGACATTTTCCCAAACAATTACAGTCAGGTAGACCATGACTTAACTTTAAAAAAAAGGTTCATGCACACAGTACAGTTAAACCAAACAAGTCACGCATGCGCAAAATGAACCAGTATTTAACCCATAGCAATGCTGGATCAAAGTTAAAGCACATTTCAAACATATTGGTGATCAAAGATGCATTATGAAAGAAAATCCACATATACAGAAACAAATTTGAAACAAAACCGGAACAGATGTAGATAGTCAGCAATTCATACAAAATATATATTTCAAGGTTTCACTGTATTGTCAGTAAATAACAGTCTGAGATTTCCACATTCCAATGAAATTAACTATGCCACATAGAACAAAGAATACACATATTTGGAAATGAGCTGCATCTCTGTGTGGATATAAAAATTAGTTCAATGATGAAGTCCAAACGAGCACAGAAATTCTCATATGATGACAACAGAGCATTAATGCAGGAATTGGCCTAATGTTACCATCTGGTAATTGGAACCACAGTCTGCAATACTAGCCTTCAGGTTCATTAAAGCCTCTGGATCTGAATTAGTAACAGCGTTAATCAAGTTGCCACACTGCCCCGACTGCTAGCCATAATCAACTGAGTGGCTATAACCCCAGCAGTAAAACCTCAATGTGCACAAAGGGTTGAAAGATAGCAAAGTGATGAAGAGAATACAGACACAAATAGAAAGTTTCCTAATCTATCATTCTCATCTGATGTTTAAAGATAATTGATCTCCCCCATTCACATCATCCTTAATGTGTATGTCATTATCACTGAAAATTTTGCATCACAGGCACGTACACAGGTGACATGAGCAGTTCTATCAATGAACATGCTGAGTTGACAAATGTTTTCTGGGCTTTAGATGATGCAGTACTGCTACGAATCTCACCAGCCCATATACTGAATGGTTCCTTCCAGTCAGAGGCTCCAGATTCATGTGCTGGTATAAATCCAGGATGGCCACACAGGACAGTCTAAACTCCCTGAGAATGTGGTGGTCAGAGTACCTTTCCAGCAATGACATACAATATATATATTGTATGCCATCGTTAGTTCATACCCATCATTGCCATAGAATTGCACAGTATTCCAAAAGTAAATGCATGCAGCAGATGAAGTGCCCCAGGAATGCTAATTAATGGGGGGGATAGAATCTACCCCATTCCCCCTTAGGAGGCTATTGATAAAGCATGCTAGGTGTGTGTAACCATGCACCCTTATGCAGGCTCATCTAGGCTGTATCCAGGCATTTCTGTATCCTTCTTGCTTTGCTTTCTTGTTTATTATTTATGCTTATTCCTGTATGGCCCTGTATTCCTGCCTTGCCCTGTAGTCCTGTTATGTTTTCCTTTCTGCCTGTTCTTATGGTTCAGTCCAGGTTTTCTCTCATTCCTCCGAGCCTTGTTAGTTTACTTCTATTTAAACACCCGTTACTGTTTAGTCATTTGCAGCAGTCTACAGGTATTTGCTCTGTGTTTAAGTTTCAATTCCATGTATGTATTTTGGATTCTATTATTTATTCTTTTACTAATATTATGTCTTAGTTAGGGACTTGCTTAATGTCGGGTACCTTGACGTGGTTGGCAAGCTAACATCTAATTGGCCAATTGGTGAACCAAACCCCCATCTTTAGTGTTAGGCTAGTTCCTGTATTTATGTTTATTACTTTGTATGTGTCTCTTGTGTTCCTTAACCCTGTGCCTTGTATTGTTTACCCTTAATTTGTTTTGTACTTTATCTTGCTTTTGTTTTGCCTCTGTCCTGTAGCCCTGCATTCTGTATTTCAGTTTTGTTCTCCCTCAGTTGCTTTTCTATTTTACCTTTGCTTGGCTGTCTCTTACTTCATTTCGTCCTTGCCATGTATCCTGGATACAGCAGCAGCTTCACAGGGCCTGGTATGCGGCTGCATAAACTTTGGGTCCCAAACCTCCAAAGGATTGCATTAACCCAGCACCAGGACCTGTGTCTCCACCCTGCAACGTAGCTTCTGATCTCGCACACTCAGGGTCTATTTCCACATGGGACCCCGTGCGTTACATTGTGAAACACGTAAAGAGTTTGATCTTTCCTTCACTTTTTGTGAATTGTGTTAAAGTCTCTGTTTGAATGCCGATCTCATTTAATTATTTTTTTCTATTAACAAGGACTACAGACCTGAATAAAAGTGATCATATTTTGATTTTACAAAGAATATTTTATTTTCCTCTTTAAGTGCCACCAGGTTCATTGACTGGCTTTTCTCTTACTTCCTCAACCTTTGTTTGTTGATCTCTTCTATTGAGGAATACTGAACTTGGCTCTGGGACCCCCTTAATAAGGAAGTGCAGTTATGGACAAAAGAGAATGCTACATCTTACTCACAATGCTATTTGTTGATGTCTTTACTGTTCTCCCGTTCATGTCTTCATTATTCTACTGTTGATGCTAATAGTGTTCTTGGATCACTGGATCTGTGACTGCAATGACAGAACAGCTTTTGATGAAGTATAATATCAGTGATGTCATGCCAGCTGTATGCTGACATCATATCACCGAATATTCATCATTAACTGTTATGATTTGTGTACACTATAGTAATGTGTAGTAATGAACCATTTAATTTCCAAAGTGTAGATGCCAACATTGATTTGCAATGCAACAATCCACACTGTGAAAATAAAAGGATACCATTAACTATTTAGTGTATGGAGTGTGGATTTCACTTAAAAAGACAGGACGAAATAAATATATTTAAATAAATATATATTTTATTAATTTCTTCATTACATTTTTCATGTACTTTTTAAATTGGATTTTCATCCATTATGATACATTTTCTTTTTTTTAGCCCAGGGAAGGGAGGGTGAACTCAGATGGGGTAGAGCATTTTTTAGTACAACTGGGTGTTAAATCAAATAATGTTGCCCAGCTAATAATAGTTGGGAGTATTTCAAATTGGCTGTATTTAACAAAAACAAGTAACGCTTTGTAAATTTGAAATACTCACAACTATTGCCATTGTGAGCTCTTGTTAGTTGGGCTGATTTAATTGTTTTAGTATTACCATGTAGAGTTGGTTTTGAGTACTTATTTAATATTCTGTACGGAGGCATCCACTATAAATACGACTGGGTGTTAGAAATGGTAAGTAACCAAGGGGTCCCTGACTACTACCAAAATGCAACCATGTTATTTATTCATCATCATCTGACGAGGGGTTGATGTACTAGTCAACTGCCTAGTCATGTCTGTATAATATACTTGGCAACCATCTAGTCATGTCTGTACCATCAGGCTGTACCAGAAGGCTTATCAATAAACTGAAATCTTTGAGTTTGGATTTCAATATTGTTGAATGGATTAGACAATGGCTGAGTGACAGGCAACAGAGGGTTGTAGTCAATGGGGTATATTCGATGCAAGGTCTTGTTACTAGTGGGGTACCTCAGGGATCTCTACTTGGACCCATTCTCTTTAATATTTTTATTAGCGATATTGCAGAAGGTCTTGTTGGCAAAGTATGTCTTTTTGCTGATGATACAAAGATTTGCAGCAGGGTTGATATTCATGGAGGGATAAGCCAAATGGCAAATGATTTAGCTAAACTAGAAAAATGGTCAGAGCAGTGGCAACTGACATTTAATGTGGACAAGTGCAAGATTATGCACCTTGGGCGTAAAAACCCAAAAGCAGAATATAGACTATTTGGTACAGTCCTAACCTCAACATCTGAGGAAAGGGATTTAGGAGTAATAATTTCAGAGGACTTGAAGGTAGGTAGGCAATGCAATAGAGCAGCAGGAAATGCTAGCAGAATGCTTGGTTGCATAGGGAGAGGTATTAGCAGTAGGAAGAGGGAAGTGCTCATGCCATTGTACAGAGCACTGGTGAGACCTCACTTGGAGTATTGTACGCAGTACTGGAGACCGTATCTCCAGAAGGATATTGATACTTTGGAGAGAGTTCAGAGAAGGGCTACTAAACTGGTTCATGGGTTGAAGGATAAAACTTACCAGGAAAGGTTAAAGCATCTTAACATGTATAGCTTGGAGGAAAGACGTAACAGGGGGATATGATAGAAACATTTAAATACATAAAGGGAATCAACACAGTAAAGGAAGAGAGTATATTTAAAAGAAGAAAAACTACCACAACTAGAGGACATAGTCTAAAATTAGAGGGGCAACGATTTAAAAGTAATATCAGGAAGTATTACTTTACTGAGAGGGTAGTGGATGTATGGAATAGCCTGCCAGCAGAAGTGGTAGAGGTAAACACAGTCAAGGATTTTAAGCATGCGTGGGATAGACACAAGGCTATCCTAGCTATAAGACCGGGAACGGGGGACTAATAAAAGTACTCAAAAAAAATTGGGCAGACTAGATGGATCGAATGGTTCTTATCTGCCGACACATTCTATGTTTCTATGTTTCTATCATTACCCTCTCCAGCCTGACTTTCAACCAGCTGTGTTAATGGAGGAATGATAGATGTAATACTTACCTCTGGAGCGGCGATAATGTAACATGCTTTGAGGCCAATTTAGCATCCTTGTACCTCAAAATCTAGCCTGACACTCCTGCTGTGGCATCAATTTCATCTGTTCCAGATGCACAAGTCCCACATCTAAGTGACTAAAGAACTGATCTTGCCTCTCTATCATCTGGTCATGGAACTGTTCTTGGTTGCTCACCATCATGGTTTAGGATGGTCACATCACAGTGAGTACCAGCAATCAGACCATGGAAAGCAGCCTCAAATGCAGTCATCAGAGTAAGGGCAGGAGGTTGTGGATGGGCTCCTTGAAGGCTGGGATTCACTGCCATGAAGAGGATACTCTCCCCCTCCTGTAAAGATGTACCTGCATAAAAATAAGATGTTTAGGACATTGTAATACTGAAGGTAGTCATCACATTATTTTACATTTAACATGTATGGTTATCTTAATCCTGAACTTTTGTACACTGGCAGAGTGATAAAGATTATTTGGAAGTTCATGACAGTACATGAAGTATGGTTTGTTTGAAGGGTTACCAGGAGAAAGCCTCTTATCTCTAAAAAGAACATGGCAGCACAGCTTAGGTTTGCCAAGTTGCTTCTGGAAAAATGGGGACATTTCAAGTTCTGCACACAATTCCATCTGGAATACAGTACAATTCTACGGAAACGCTGAGTGCCGAACTAACAATCGATAAATGTTAATGGAATCCGTAAGTAACGGATCAGCTCCAGGTCAAAAACACCCGTTAACCTGCTTAAGGAAGTCAAAATGTACATTTAAAATTAACAAATGCCAGCAAACCTCAATGAACTGAATCAGCAATGTAAAGAAGAGTGGCTCAAAACTGCTTCACAATGATGTGAGAGACTGATAAAATCATTCAGAAAACAATTACTAGTGGTTACTCTTAAAGCTGGTTCTACAAGCGCTGACTCATAAGTTACCGGTAATCACACATAGCTTCTCCATTTTGGCTTTATTTTTGTTAAATAAATCATAACACTGTGTAATATGTCATGTGTTGTTGTTCATCTGAGGTTGTATTTACCTCATTTTTAGACATGCTAAGGAACAGATGATTGTTATTATGTCCTGTATGTAAGATCTGCAGTTGTACACAGAAAATCATTTGTACGATAACTCTGGACATTAACTCCCATGGGCCTTATTTACTGCCATAATTCATTTGCACATCTTAATTCCTGTAATGTGCTGTTTACCCAACCTCTCTACAGCTAACAATCTCTGCACAGCTACAGTTCTACACAGGGCCGATCCTAGAGTCATGGATGGGTTTTAATACTATAAAGAGGTACATATTATTTTTTATGCCATAAATTATGTGTATGCACTTTTATTGCCATTAATATAAAGAGACTATATATAAAGATGGGAAGTTTCATAAAAATATTTATTTAAGACATATAAATTAAAATACCAAAACTTTTTTCTAAATTATTATTTTAAAGAAAGAGTAGTTAAAACAGTGGAACCCAGTGTTATTACTAATGGAAAAATTGTGTTTAATCACCATTATTCATATTGAATGTGATAATCAAGTGTGAAAATAAAAACTATGCTATCATCTCATATTATATTTAATTTTACTTTCACGCTTCATTATCACATTCTATATGAATAATGGTGATTATTAACATATTTTATCCCTCATACATGCAACAGTATTAGTTAGTATATGCCACATAATAAGTTAACTAGTTAATCACCTAAGAAACTTTACTTGGTAGACAGTATTATGTCATATTAATTAAATATATGGAGAAGGTACCGCATGCAAACCAAACATCACATTAATAATATCGGGGTAGCCATTAAGCCAGACCACTGTATGTTTGGGATCACCCATGCCCTTGGCATTAAAGGCAAGTAAAAATGTAAGTGTTTAGAAAAAATGCTATGCTTATCGCTTAAAGGGACACTTCGACTTACATAAGATGTAACTAGATAGCCTGGTCATTTAAATCAAACACATATATAAATCATATGCCACTGTTTTTCTTTATATGATTGAATTAATTGCATATAAAAGGAAAAATAAAATTATGGGTTTATGTCCTGGCTCCATTTTGTGAATATTTTCCATGATGCAACATCATCCAAAATCTTCCAGCCAGTCTCAATTTACAACTGTTGCCAAACCCTGCAAGATGATGTCATAAGATACTCCCTTGCTCTTTTTCTGGCTCCTGTGTATCATAGTTGGCAGGACTAGGTGTTTTTTTTTTACTTGCCTTCCAACACAAAGAGAGGAGATTAACCTGAACAAACAGGATCATAACTCCGCCTCCTTGTGATGTAATAGTTACATTACCCTCCCATTCAATGCAAGTCTATTATCAGAATTCAGACTTATAGACGGCATTCTGTGTCCCAAGCCCCAAAGTGAGAAATCTGTGCTGTAAAGTCTCTGGGGGATGGCACTCAAAAACACAATATTTCACAAAATGGCAGAACCCAGTCATACTTGTTTATTTACATATTTTATTAAATACAGTCACATAAGAAAAACAAAAGACATATCTAAATCAACAATACAAAATGAAAAAAGTAAAATCTTTTCATTTTTTGGTGGGAGTGTCCCTTTAAAAATAATTTACCTCTGTCTAGGTGTCTCCTATTGAGATTTTTTTAAATATTTTGTTTGTGTCAGCAGGAGGAGGATCTGCTCCTTAGGAGGCACTGTGTGGAGCAGTTCTTCCTCCACCATCATTACTCTATCACCGCGATGGACTTTTACAGTTTCAGGTACGAGTACATGTGAATGATTCCTACACATTACTTGTTGCCTTAGGAGGAGGTTCACCTTACTTGGGGAAACATCCACTACCATTACTCCATCACCACCACTGATTTTTACAGTAGCAGTGGCATGTCACGTGAATGCATGTTACACATGACCCACACCCATGTCTTGACATTGGCACCTTTATGTTTATGCCTTCCTCCGTTTTAACGGAGAAGATTACATAATTTTATGACAAAACAAGGTCCCTGGCCGAGTCAAGCATGCACTGCCTTCAATCAGTTTGAAAGCAATGCCTGCTCATGCTGGATATTCCTCCACTCAGTTTGGCCGGGACTCAGTGCATCCTGTGCAGTCGACCAGTATCGGCCCTGGTTTGACACATACACTCTTCCAGCTTTTATATGTGTGGCAGCCATTTTAACATGCCCAGCAACATTCTCTATCTGTACAGTCCAAGCCTTCGTAGCCTTCATTCATGTGTTACATGAACTATAGGTGTCAGTACTGTGTATACTGCAATTTAACATGAGGCCTATGGTGTACAAATATTTTAAATGCGCTTACTTTTTGTTCACCACCATCTCAGAACGCTTGCCACCAGTGTCAAGGTACCATCATCAGCAAGTTCCTAGCACTAAAAAACCTGCCTACATAACTTAACTTAGACAGACTTGAACAAATGGGTGGGGCTCCCCGAAATAAGCTGTGCTCAGATCCTGCTGCAGGCACTTGCAGCGGGATCCCACCTGTCAGATGAGGCCACTTTGAGTGCCCTCTGTCTGACAGGGGAAATTTCACCGGTGCTCAAAGCGAACACCGGCTTCATCTCACTAAACTGCGCCACTACCAAATTTCCAGCACGCCTCCTTGACGTCACACTACCACCAGGAACAATTTGTGCAGGGCCGATCCTGTGCGGGTGCATGGGGTGCACCGCGCCCAGGCGCACGGGAGGAGAGGCGCTGCAATCACAGAGCGCGACGGGAGCGGGGCTTGCACCCGTCACTCTGTACTTGGTGTGACAAGGAGGTGCGAGCCGCAGGTGAGCGCCTGTGGTAACTGCCTCCTTCACACCCCCCCTTCACACCCCCCCCTATCACACCAAGCACAGCGCAACGGGTGTAAGCTCCGCCCCTGTCGCGCTCTGATTGGCTGCAGGAAGGAGGATGGTGTCTGTAGAGGCAGACACCGGCATCTAGTTTCTTATGCCGGATGTCAGCTGACATCCGACAGAAGAAACTAGATGCCGGTGTCAGCCTCTGCAAACAGCATCGAGAACATCCTCCTTCCTGCACATAAAGGTAATTAAGCAGGGAGGGGGACAGCATAAGTTTTGGGGGGGTTAAAAAAAAAAAAAGAAGAAATATATGTGTGTCAATATATGGAAGTGTATGTACAGTGGATATAAAAAGTCTACACACCCCTGTTAAAATGTCAGGTTTCTGTGCTGTAAAAAAATGAGACAAAGATAAATCATTTCAGAACTTTTTACACCTTTAATGTGACCTATAAACTGTACAACTCAATTGAAAAAAAAACTGAAATCTTGTAGATAGAGGGAAGAAAAAATATAAAAATAAAATAATGTGGTTGCATAAGTGTGCACACCCTCTTATAACTGGGGATGTAGCTGTGTTCAGAATTAAGCAATCACATTCCAAATCATGTTAAATAGGAGTCAGCATACACCTGCCATCATTTAAAGTGCCTCTGATTAACCCCAAATAAAGTTCAGCTGCTTGGTCTATTTTCTTAGTCGCATCCCACAGCAAAAGCCATGGTCCACAGAGAGCTTCCAAAGCATCAGAGGGATCTCATTGTTAAAAGGTATCAGTCAGGAGAAGGGTACAAAAGAATTTCCAAGACATTAGATATACCATGGAACACAGTGAAGACAGTCATCATCAAGTGGAGAAAATATGGCACAACAGTGACATTACCAAGAACTGGAGCTCCCTCCAAAATTGATGAAAAGACGAGAAGAAAACTGGTCTGGGAGGCTACCAAGAGGCCTACAGCAACATTAAAGGAGCCGGAGGAATATCTGGCAAGTACTGGTTGTGTGGTACATGTGACAACAATCTCCCGTATTCTTCATATGTCGGGGCTATGGGGTAGAGTGGCAAGACGAAAGCCTTTTCTTACGAAGAAAAACATCCAAGCCAGGCTACATTTTGCAAAAACACACCTGAAGTCTCCCAAAAGCATGTGGGAAAAGGTGTTATGGTCTGATGGAACCAATGTTGAACTTTTTGGCCATAATTCCAAAAGATGTGTTTGACGCAAAAACAACACTGCACATCACCAAAAGAACACCATACCCACAGTGAAGCATGGTGGTGGCAGCATCATGCTTTGCGGCTGTTTTTCTTCAGCTGGAACTGGGGCCTTAGTTAAGATAGAGGGAATTATGAACAGTTCCAAATACCAGTCAATATTGGCACAAGACCTTCAGGCTTCTGCTAGAAAGCTGAACATGAAGAGGAACTTCATCTTTCAGCATGACAACGACCCAAAGCATCCATCCAAATCAGCAAAGGAATGGCTTCACCAGAAGAAGATTAAAGTTTTGGAATGGCCCAGCCAGAGCCCAGACCTGAATCCGATTGAAAATCTGTGGGGTGATCTGAAGAGGGCTGTGCACAGGAGATGCCCTCGAAATCTGACAGATTTGGAGTGTTTTTGCAAAGAAGAGTGGGCAAATCTTGCCAAGTCAAAATGTGCCATGGTGATAGACTCATACCCAAAGTATGTAATAGTGCTGTAATAAAATCAAAAGGTGCTTCAACAAAGTATTAGTTTAAGGGTGTGCACACTTATGCAACCACATTATTTTATTTTTATATTTTTTCTTCCCTCTACTTAAAAGATTTCAGTTTGTTTTTCAATTGAGTTGTACAGTTTATAGGTCACATTAAAGGTGGAAAAAGTTCTGAAATGTTTTATATTTGTCTCATTTTTTTACAGCACAGAAACCTGACATTTTAACAGGGGTGTGTAGACTTTTTATATCCACTGTAAGTGTGTACAGGGTGTGTTTGTATAAGTGTGTGTGTCAATGTATATAAGTATGTGTGTGTCAATGTGTGTGTTACTGTCTGTGCAAGTGTGTGTACATGAGTGTATGTGTAAGTGTATCCTGTGTAAGTGTGTAAAGGTGGCTGTGTGTGTATTCATGTGAGTGTGACAGTGTGTGTGTAAGGGTGGCTGTGTGTGTGACTGTGTGTAAGTGTGCTCTTTCCTGGGGCGGACAGACCCTTCCGGGACTGCTCGAGTCCCCGGGCCAAAGGGAGGGCCCGCCATGTTAAAAAAACCAACAACAAAGCACTGTTTGGCAGATTAGCTTTAAACAAAAAAAAAAAGCCCGTGGCCGGGGGGGGGGGGAGGTATCCCTCCAGTGCCGGCACCACTCAATAGATTTCATTGGGCCCGGTCAGCACTGTTGCGCTTTAAGAGCGTGACCAGGCCCCAGTGATGATAACAGTACGCCATGCGGGAAGAGACCGCCGGGGAGGCTACCACTAAACAATTTTTTTAACAGTTTGTGTGTGTCTGTGTGTGGTATGACTGTGTATGTGTGTCTGCATGTGGGTCTGTATGTGTATCTGAATGTTTGTCATGTGTATCTTAATGGTAAACATTCAGATACACATACAAACAGATACCCATGCAGACAAAGAGATACACATGTTAATGACAAACATTCAGATCATGTATCTGCATGCGTGTCTGTATGTGTATCTGTTTGTCTGCATTTGTGTCAGTGTGTGCCCCTATGTACCTGTATGTGTGTCACTGTTTATATCTGTATGAGTGTCATTCTGTGTATGTCATTCACAGTAGGAACTGAAGAAACCCCCCCCCCCCCCTTAAAAATAAAAAGACTGCTGGTGTGTGTGTATGTACCATTAAACTCGCTATGCATAAAAGGACTGACATAGCCCCCCACACACTCCTGAGTTCTGCATTGCTCATAAAACAAGTTACAAAGATTTGCAAAGGAAATGAGCAGCTAAGCCAGAGGAAGTGGGCCAGGGGCATCCTGGGAAATATAAGCTATTATATGTATTAGGGATTGGAGAAGACACTCAGGGCTGTTAAAAGCTGTAGAGCTGTCTCTCCCCTGAAATAAGGATGGCCACATCACTGTTTTATTCAGTGATTCTTATAAGAGAAATATTTGCTGCATTAATTGGGTAAAATAATAATTCCAGACTAGTCTTCTTTCCAGGTATAAAAACAGAAACATGATCAACCTATAGTACCAGTGGTCTTTAGATGATGTTTTATGTGAGATTATGCACTAAACGGTGTCACATATCTCTCATGGAAATGACATCACCAACTGCTCACGTGTGACACACAAATGCATTTCCAGTATTTAGCCCCATGCACAGATTTCACTTCTAGCCAGCAGATCGCAGGCGGTAATGTATTTCCATGCATGACAGCAGCCCAGGCTCACAGCGGCTGTGTTCAGTTTAAACACAAAGGAAAGGAAGAAAAAGTTAATTTGTTACCAGTGCGTGTTAGAGAAAGAGATGTCAACCTCCAAGTGATATTGTGCATAATTCAGAACCTTTGAATATTAAAGCAAAAACAATTGAGGGAAGAAGAGATATACTTAAAATGTCTTTCTTGTTTAGAAACTATTCATAGCAAGATACAAAGGATGTTTGTAACCCTCTGATAAAACAGACCCACAATCCTCACAGAGACATACAGCAAAATGCACTTAGGAGATGTAGAGTTCTGCTCTTGTTTTTACAGCTCGGTTCTCCTCCGATAGTTAGGCCGGTGCATTTAGGAACAATGATGCACCTGTTTTATTTATGCTGAGAAAAAAATATTTTATTATGCAAAAAAAAGCAATGGACTGCAAGCACACTGATATTTGGGAGAAGTGAGAATGTTATGCATTATTGTGAGAAAAGGTTGACCATTCAAAAGAGAGCGGATGATGATGTCACACTCTGCGCAGAGGCAAAAAAATATGTCACTTGCAGTAACTGCATTGTGAAGACAAAATGCACGCAGTTTGATTATTTATAACAAACATAAAAATTGATAATACAATTCACCAATAGCTAACACAAGGGATTTTTTTTTTACTATGTATAGATCCTGAGTTTATTGTTTGCAAATGACACCGCCATATTTTACTAGAAAGAAATCACAAAAGCCGTTATGAAGATAAGTTGCCCACACACCCTCATTTTCCTGCTGCATCTTGTGTTCAGAATTGCATCAGCTACAAAAATAAAAAAACTGCAAGAAATGCTGGGATAGCAGCTCCAGAGTAAGAGATGAGAATTTCTGCCCTGCAGCAATGATGATTTCTAGTGCTTTTTGCAGCCCTCTCAGATACATCAGACAGTCGCTCTAATGTGGACAGCACATTTAAAAAGACAGCGTGTGGGCGAAATCTCTCCCAGCTTCTCCATTGTCTTCTGCTCTCTGTAATTCCAAATACTGTCTGTGCGCAATGGGGGATAGAAAAAAAAATACACATGGTGAAATGTATGAAATGTTCATTGCGTTCAGATGCTGTAGTGAAATCCTGACTGTAAATGTTAGAAAGCTCTTGTATTTAAATCCAGAAAGTGAGACAGACTAGACAGCTGTTTTGGAGTGGCCCTCTCATTTCAGCTATCAATGAGCCAGATATAAACCCTGTAGGTGTTTGCCCATTATTTACCATGGAACTGTGACTTTTCAGACTGTTTCTTGATTGCAGCACACCCAGACACTTTTATCTCAGGTTAGGTCATCTTTCGTTTCAGCCGATGACTAGAAAATCCAAAAGTCAGTAAAATAGTGTCCGTCGTGTATAGGGTTGTCACCTTTTCCACAAAATAAATACCGGCCTTGCTTTTGCCTCCATAGACTTAACATTGGCAGCAAGACATTTTTTTTACTGGCCTGCCTGTAAAATACCGGTTGAGTGGCAACCAAATTCTTGTATGGTTGCCACCCTTTCTTCAAGTAAAAACCCAGCCTTGCTATTGCCTCCACAGACTTAACTCAAGTTAATACCAGTGAGTGGCAACCCTAATTTCATGTCCATTACTGCACCTTTAGTTTTATCTGCTGGCCAACTACATCCCAACAAACAACCTCCTTCATATTTTGTTTCCCTTCCCTTCCACAGCGGTCATTCAAACCATCAGTAAAATTGCCTCTTTCATGCTAAGTTTTTTTCCACTTGGCTTCCATTGACCCTCACAACAAGCAAAGCAAAATGGCCTCCCTTGTATTAATTGATTAGCCCCCATACTTGATCAGCTGACTACTGTATCCACCAGGCAGTTAAATTACATCCTTTATGTTACATTGCTCCATAAATGA
Source organism: Pelodytes ibericus (assembly GCA_036172795.1). NCBI lineage: Eukaryota > Metazoa > Chordata > Amphibia > Anura > Pelodytidae > Pelodytes > Pelodytes ibericus. Next base: position 131,264,538 of record CM069862.1, read on the forward strand.
CACTTGTTTTCCTACATATTAACTTCAATTGCAAGAAATTGCTCAACATCCTCATTTTTGGGGCCTGAAAATGTTTATATTTCATATTCAGAATACCTTACCAATAAATTAACTTATTTAATGTCTTATTCTAATTAATTACTCTTGTTTACTTTCTTGCAGCACAGTGAGATTGTATTCAAACACAAATAACTCATCAATTGCCAAAATGGCCAATAATGCATTGCAGAAAAGCATGTAACATTGCTTTTCTAGAAGTCAGAGGGTTAATGCAGTGTAATAATTTTTTTCTTTGCTCCTACTGTCATTTGTAATTGACTCATTTTAGCATAATATCGCTCCTGTTTCATATGTTTCCAGCCTAGAAAATTCCCCCCCGGAGCTTTTTCATAGAATATTGTTTTGCCTTTGGACAAAAGGGTAACGGCGTGCGTTGGTTTAAATAGTGTTTGTGTTTTCATCACAAATGAAGTTAATTGAACTGGAGGTTATTTGTTTTGTTTTCCTCATTATCCAATCCCCCCTTTTTCCCTGGCTCCGGTTGTGTTCTAAATCTAGTAGGTGAAATGTTGCTGCTCGGTTTCTGACTTGCTAGGCTTTCATGCAGAGTTCATGGAATCTGTCTCCTGAAGAGATCTGAAGATGTTGTTTTTCATTATTTAAAGTATAGCTGGAAAGTTTAAAGTTGCTCGGTATAAATTAGACCTCCGAGATGCTCTTGTTCCTCGTCTGCATCTTATCCACGAACATTCGCTTCACTGAGTTTTAACCGTGTTCTTTTTTCATTGGCGCCGATAGCATCTGACCTAGAAACTTCTGTCTGATGAGGATGGCTGTCTGTCTGCAGAGCTCCCTAATTTTACACATTATAGCCGTGCGCAATGACACCACAGCTAGGCAAGCTCTACACTGGCCAGGGCTTTAGGGCTAATGTAAGCCAGCGGTCAGCTTGTGGCTCTGATGTAGCACTGGACAGTCAACTGTCACAAGACTCATGAAGAGTTAAGATATTGCAAGCTCTTTAGACTACACCGAACAACAGTTTGCAAGGTTTATTTTTTTTGGAATCTGCCCTAAAGAGTTTTCACTCTATTTGGGGATGTCGAAAAAACACTATTTATTCCTCTTTTCCCAAAAAATTGTCAATATGCTAACATAGTAAGAGGCTCCCAAAAGCCGCTATCCATTTTGTACATGAAAATACAAATCTGACTACAAGAATATGATTCCTGTGATCCTCTGTGCATCAAAGTCCATAGGCTTCCTATTGTTGGTGTGCAATTCCTGTATACTGATACTCATACAATATTACGATTTCCTTGGAAATGGGTAAATATTACCCACAGATTTTTGACTTTATTTAAACTCATTATCACTTTATGGGTTAGTTTTAGTCCAGTACCCAGTGCGTTGAGTTGCTGTCATTTTGATGGACGTTATAAGAGGTTAAAGTAGGAAAAGGTGAGAAGGAAGCAGATAATTATGAGATGTAAATTTTAAGTGTGCCATATTTGACGTGATATTTAAACATATCTCTAGATGTCACTCCTTGCGGTCACTGGGTGGTGCTTGGATAAAACTAGCTTTTGATGTAATAAGTGCTAGACATTGCGGTTCTGTGACATTCAGGGGAATTTGTCACCAAAGTGAACTTTGATATTTTCGAGCTGTAAATTCATTAGGAGTGTTAAACATGTATATACTTACACACTTCTCTAATGCAGCATGTGAGATGGAATCGCTGCCAGAGTTTGTTTCAGTGCTATGCGAGATATTTTAAGTGAAAATCCCGCTTATTGACATCAAATTGCTTGATTATAAAGTTTGATTGGCAACAGCTTCTCTAAGTTGCTAAACTCAGAAAGCTGAGCATAAAATATTAATGTCACATGCCATATCTGAATTATACACATAATAATAAAAAGAAAATTGCAGTGAACTAAGATGGGACAACTAGGCCAGTGTAGGCCAGTTGGAAAATGTATTCAATCCAGCTGAATGGGAGAATTTTTCCAACTTAGCTACTTTGGCCTTAAAGGGACAGTCAAGTCCCCAAACTGACTTTCCTGCAATATGAAGATTACTGCTTCTATAGTGCACAGGCTTTTTTCAAGTGTGATTTGATGCAGGAATTCTGTATAAATCACATTTTTAATATTTGACTCAAGCCCTCCCCAGTGATTACTCTGCATGTTTACTGCAGGTATGGCAGCACTGACTCTATAGACACTGAGGATATAAAGTATTGTTTCAAATAGTCACTTCCTGTCCTCCTCAAATTGAGTCTTTTGAGTGGCCTATGAGTGACCTTGCTCTTGTACACAGTAGGATCTCTTAACAGTACAACACATTGTCTGATGACATCACTACAGAGACAGGATATCCCATTCATTTGAACTGAATATCACAATTTCTTCTAGCTGTAAGTATTTTATATTTTAAGCAATGCAAAATGTAAGACATGCATTTTAAAGTACTTTGAAAGCACATTAATATTTGGAAGATGCATTTTGGGCACTAGACAGTCGCTTTAAGTTTGAAATTACCATCTCCGTTTCCCTGGAATAGATCCTATGGGTTACTCTATTTTGTGTATTACCACTATGCATTAGAAACTGTTATGGTGGCAGACCCTTATGGATCACTGATGTTTTAACCGCATGCCCCCGTACTCTAGCTTTGTCCCACTGTGCAGGAAAGAGGTTGTGCTCAGGGGGGCTGCAATCATGCATTAAATATGGAATTGTGCCCATGTTCAGTATTATGCGAGTACGCAATAGCACTGCCAGTTTGAGTGACAGCATCTAGCGTACTTGAGCGGTAGCACTGACACTCAACCTCCCTAATTCTTCCCTTGATATCTGACTTACTGGAGGATAGATTTGGGAGGTATACAACTGTCAGCCCATCGGATGGATGTGGCCCTGTTCTGGCTAATAAGCTGATAGGTTCTTTGTATTCAGGGCCGGTCGTCCTATAGGCGAACTAGGTGTTCGCCTAGGGCGCCAGCTTTGTGGGGGCGGCTTCTGCTTGAGGACTGGGATATATGTATTTCGGCATTAGGCCACAATTCTTTTTTTTCTTTCATTTTAAATGCGCATGTGACATTGCATGTGTTACAATGTGTGTATGTGTGGCTGCATCTGACATTACATGTATGTGTTCATATGCCTGCATATGTATGTGACACTGAAAGCAAGGGGCGGCAAATTATTTGTTCGCCTAGGGCTGCAAATAGTCTTGCACCAGCCCTGTCGGTATTACCTCATGAAATTAATGTCAAACCCATGATCCTAAGCATGCCAGCCATCATTCTAAGTTTCCCTTTCCTTTATGGTGGCTATAATGGCTTAGTCCCATCGGTAAACCATGCCAGCTTGCAGAAACAAGAACTCTCTTTAGCAGGTACATTATATAGGGATGTCACAAATAGAGTGACCAATCTGGGAAACAGTTTCACAGGAGGTCAGAAAACAAAGCATTCAGTCCCAGACATAGAAAAAGACCAACAAATGTAAAGTAAATAGTTGTGAGAAAAACGATAAAAGCCACAGAGTGTGATTCTGTCCCAACATCATTAGCTGTATACACACTAGATTTAAGATTATACACTGAGATTTCACACACAAACAGGATGTACAAATAAGACAGTGACTCTGACTCTGAAATCTAATTGATTTAAGAAGCCATATTGCTCTGGTCACTTTCTATAAATATCTTAGACAAACAAGAGTTACAGTCAAATAACACGTAAAATTAAACATAACCGTATTACAGACAACATAACAGAATTGTGACAACTTGTAATTGAGCAAAGAGTCCCACTGTTAATGGTCTCCGTAGACAGACATATAGACAGGTTGAATCCCAGTCCTGCTGTGTACTGCCATCCTGATAAACTTCATTAGCCAGGTAGCTGACGATGGTCTCCTGATGTCATCTGACAAATGACTGGAGCCTCCGCTCTGCCATCCGGAGAATAAAAAGAACAAACGTCTGATTTTTGTCATGGGTGATAATGTACCGCTTCCATCCTTTCCTACAAATGAGCAGAAAGGATGTGTTTTTTCCACGTTCATGGATATCATTAAGGATTTATTCAGAGGATGGATGTACAAGATACTTTGATGGGAAAAGTCTAGTTTCGGCTCATTTCTTGTATTTGCTTTATGTGGGCGCTCTCCTTTCTTACTGGCATATTATACAATGTATTACAGCACAGAACTCACTCATAGTCTGCACACTGTGAGACAAATATGGTTCTAGTGGCGTGGGGGGTTCCAACAACCTCTGTGTTGAAAAGGGGCCATTGATTTCTCCACACTACTGCTGCCAACATCTGTATTTATTCAGGCTTGTCCAAGTAGGGTGTTAAATGGCAGTTCATGCCCAACGGAATCTTAGAGCACTTATACGTAGCATAAAACTAGAATCAAATGTCCAGTAAGAACTGGTGGTTCATCTAGACTTATTATATGCTATGGTATGTCCTGGATAGTCCTATCCCAAGATCAAGATGTTTGCAGGATGCTATATTTTGTTTGAATGTGTATCATTACTAGTAGGAATCATTGCCTCATGCTGTCCTGTTATAATTGCTTGATACTATGTTATGAAGTAACGTTATATGCTAGTATTCCTTTGATGTTCTCAAACACCATGTTATATGCTGATGTGCCAAGGTGTGACACCATCATGTAAACACAACAATTTGTTGCGCTATCTATCCTGACACTGTGACCATCCATGACATCAAAGCATCACATCACAGTATAAATCAACTGTTCTCTGTATACATTTAATTAACATTAAACACTGTCAGTCTTTGTCTGTTCGACGGAGTCTTGCAGGGTGTCTTAAGGTGAGACTGCTGGCTACACTGTACATGTATAAACTGATAATTTTGTTTGTACATTAGCCAGTAAATGGCCAATGAGTCTATACCAAGAAGATAAGTTTTCTATTTATTGTGTTTTCTGTCGCTATAATGGCAGATTTTATATCTCCTATTATTCCGAAAGACCATTTTTGTGTTGTCCCAAATATGGTGGCTTTGTCCTAGTTTGCGAACTATATTTATCTTGGGAGGTATTTGCAGGTTTAAGTGCTGAGGCGTTTGCAGGCTGGCTGTATCAGTTCAGAAGCTGACGTTCCCTTCTATTGGTTGAGCACACTTAATACAGGCTGTTCTTTCTTCAATTTCCTAAGGTAGAAATTCCTCTGCATTGTAATGGGCCCTGCACATATTTTTATTGCAATCTCATTGTCAGACGGAGGGTAAACAGGGAATTATTGAAGCAAAGAAAGAAAATGTAAAGTTTGCTCGGAAGACCTTAGATTCGCCGGTATTAACAGCTTTCTCCAAATGGATTAACCATTTGAATACCAGATATATAACTACACATTACCCACCACCTTGAGATGAAAGGATTAATATAAAGTATGATTGGAGTAAATGGGAACTTCTTTACATGGGTAGACAAGCACTTCAGGTATGATGAATGACTGATGTTGTGCTTAGAAAAATATTGTACAAATCACGATTACAAAACTGACTATACCTGCCACCTCAGGTTGTAACATTATGGCATCACAAATGTGAGGTGGCCTACAGGTGTACCAAAGGGCTTCAATTGGTGTACACGGCAAGTAAGGAGGCACACACATCATTGGCCAGCTCCTATTAGTGTGCCCGTTTATGCAAATACATCTTTTCCCATAAATCTGACCATTAGAATTCCAATACACTTCATTTTGTAGGGTTAATCTATTCTACATATGAATGGTCCATGTACTCATCTTCTCAAATAAAACCCAACGTATTGTCTGGTACTGGTTTGAAGGGATCTAAAGAAAGCAGACAAATTGCCAACTTGTTAAACAGCCTTTTCGTTTCTGATTTCATAAATGCAAATTAAAAAATACTTATCTCCTCCATAAAGACTTGGCATGTTTAAATAACTATTATCCCTTAAATATATTCCAGTGATGTAGAAATCATTATTCTAACAGATAGAATAGGCATTAAATCCACAGGGGAGTCATTAAAAGAGGGCGATTTCTCTCTGTTTGACCGGAGCCGCCAATGTAATATATTTATTCAGGATTTAGCAAATGGAATTCAATTAGAACTGAAATGGTGTTAAATTGAGTAATTTCTATTGTATTTGTCTGATAGACAGGGATGGCATGACCTGAGAAAACAAAGGCAGTATTATTATTACACTGACTACAGCCACCAGCTCGCATTTTGGCACGAAAACGTATTACTAGCTCTTAAGAGAAAGGTTTTCAATGATTATTATTTCCTCTGGACTACTCCTGTGATATGGCTAAATCTAATACCGACCAGCTCCACCCAGCAACATTGGTTCTGTTTATTAGCTATCATATTGCAATGTATTCATTATCATGGCAAAAAATATTGCTGAAAGGTATGGTACTTATAAGTTGCTTGCATTCTCTACTGTTTTGTACAGGAATAGCTATGACAGGGGTTAAATCTATGACACAGAAGTGTACTAAAATGTGCAAATGCATACTTTTTATTTGTGTTTTATCTTTTTCTATAAGATTTTATGGCTACTGTGGCAAAGCAGTCTTGGGACTCGTACCAAGTAATTCCGATACATTGCTTCTGGTCATTCTTTACAGATTTTTTACAGAATAAGGTTGGTAATTTTAAGTGATTAGCCCTTTATATAAATCATGTATGAGTGATAAGTGCTCTCATTTGTTGTTTGTGTTCTCCACTGTATCATGTGTTTATAGTATCTCAACAAGATCTATATTTAAAGTAATAACATTTCGCCTTTCTGCCTGATGCTTATAAGGTTCTCATATCGTCCTCCCTACCAAAAGCTTACATATTGTTTACATTACCTTCCATACTTTCATGCATATAAGGTGCTTCCTATATGGCACTTGTAAAATGCGTCCATTTTTCTCCCAATGTGGTGCTTTTATGATGTTTGCATGTTTCTCAACACTTAGCATGAATCATTACTCTGCTGCTCAGTATAATTGAATGTGTTATCGTATTATCATGTGGAAAACAGTTGGTAAAGCACTAGTGGTTGCAAACCTATGGCACACATACCACAGTGGGAACACAGAGTCCCACTGTGACATGCAGAAATGTGGGCAAGCATGCAGCTCAGAGTCTGTGCACTACCCAGACATGCTCTCAGACTGCCTCATGTGATTACCGCTTGTCTACAAAAGTGAGAGAGTCCGGATCCCATGACCTCTCGGGGCTCAGGCTCCAGAGAGGTGCGGGGAGCACTATATACATCCAGAGATGATGTAAAATCATCAAGCTGTCTACCACCATGGAACCCAGGCATATGGGTAAGTACTTTGGGTAAACCAGGCATGTGGATGCAATTTCGGGGCTGGACAAGTCCTGTGGGTGCTGCGGCAAGTTCTGTGGGTGCAATCTGTGTGCTGTTAAGTCATGTGGGTGCAATCTCAGTGCTTTGGTAAGAACTGAGGGTGCAATCTGGGTGTTGGGCAAGTTCTGTGGCTGCAGTCTGGGTGCTCTGGAAAGATTATTGTTATGCAATTACCGGGCTCCAGGACTGCTGGGGAACGAAAACCAAATGCAGGCCAAATAAAGCTCCTCCATAATGAGATTGTGCAGGTGCTCAATAATTCAGTGGCACCTAAGCAACCACTATACAGAACCAAAGTTTCAAGGAATACACTTGGCTCATCGCTTGATTGTAGAAAGAATTGTGCAAATGTATTTAACCAAAATAGTGACACCAGGCAGGCAACAAGTAATCTCACAAAACATAACCCGTTTCACGCTCCTAAAATTGCTTATTCACTATTTTGGTTAAATAAATGTGCACAATTCTTTCTATAAGCAAGCAGTGTGCTCTGGCTAGAGCTATCCGTTCAATCTGGGTGCTCGGTGTAATATAGGTACTGGACAAGTAATGTGTGTGTAATCAGTGCTCTAGCAAGCTGTAGCTGCAATCTGGATGCTGGGAAAGTATTTTGTGTGCAATTGGGTGAAAAATAGAAAGAAATAATATGACCTATGATTAAGCGTTACAACACGCGAAACGCATAAGGTGTGGTCCCCTTTTTTCGTAAGCACTTTAGTTATTTACCGGCTAGTGGAGTGCACATCCTTTCTTTATATTTTTCAATTTGTCGCGTTTGATCAACGCGGTGGAGCACCTGCTCCCGTGGCAATGGTGAGTGGAGCCGACTCAAACACTAGCTGTTTCCTTGCTGCAATTTTGATGCTCTGGCAAGAATTGTGCATGCAAGCTGAGTGCTGGCCATGTCCTGTAGGTGAGATCTGGGTGCTAGGTAATTCTGTGTGTGATGCTCTGGGAAGAGCTGTGGGTGCAATATTGGTGCTCTGGAAAGCCCTGAGGGTGCAGTCTGGGTGCTGAGCAAGTCAAGTGTGTGCAATCTGGGTGATCTTGTACAATGTACATGTACAATATATCCACATCCAAATATATTTAAAAAATTGTGTGCGAGCGCCTTATTGGCATTTTTAGTGCACTACTTGCCTTTTGTCAAAAGATTGGTCCAAAAACATTCACCATCACTGCACTAGAGCAAGTAGTTGCATAGCTGAATGCTTTCAGTTCTACTCCTTATGGGGTACATTGTCCTTCTTACACTGCGCTTACATTCTCCTACCTACCAGAGTTGCAAGGTGCTTATAATTTCCACCCTACCAGACCCTTTGAGTTGCTTACATTCTCTTCCCTACCCGGTGAGTATAAGATGCTTTCATTTTCCTTCCTGTCAGGTGCTTACATCTCTCTCCCATACCTTTCCAAGTACTTGTTGTGACTCATTCCTCTGATTCTCTGTATAATTTAATGTATTATCATCTGGAAAACAGTTGGTAAAGCACTGGAGCAAGCAGTCACATGGCTGAGTGCTGCCAGTCCCTTGCTGGTGGCAGTGGATGTTGGATCTATGCTTTAACCTCTTTGTTGCTGTAGTTGTTTGCAATCCGTTAGCCATTAGATTGGATAATGAGAAGCGCTAGTGTGAGCTGGCTGTTTAAGTATGAAAAAGAGGCTGTGTTAAGAAAGGAAACTAAACAAATCTTGCTCCAAACAGCTGTGCAGGGAAGCTGGATTAGCATTCTCGATGTGCCCCTTGGCTCAGTGTGCACATCATCCCTGAAACAGAGCTGCTTCCAAGTCATTAAAAAGACTCTTCCCAACATACAGCATATGTCACAGTAAATTCCTCTTTGCACAATAATGTATGTACATCTCTACCAACACTTGGCTAGAACACCATCTTCTCATTTACATATTGCTTCATCATTCCAGAAAACATTATAATGCTCTGCTTCATCATTCCGGTGCACCCACTTACCATAGCACCCCAAACATTATAGCCCTCTGCTTCATCATTCCATTCCCCTTTTCACCATAACACCCCAAACATTATAATGCTCTGCCTCATCATTCCAGTCCGACCTTCTCCATAACACCCCAAACATTATAATGCACTGCCTCATCATTCCAGTCCGACCTTCTCCATAACACCCCAAACATTATAATGCTCTGCCTCATCATTCCAGTCCGACCTTCTCCATAACACCCCAAACATTATAATGCACTGCCTCATCATTCCAGTCCGACCTTCTCCATAACATGCCAAACATTATAATCCTCTGGTCCATCATTCCGGTCCCCTTTCTCCATAACACCCCAAACATTATAATGTTCTGCTTCATCATTCTAGTCCCCCCTTCTCTATAACACTCCAACCATTATAACCCTCTGCTGCATCATTCCGGTCCCCTTTCTCCATAACACCCCAAACATTATAATGTTCTGCTTCATCATTCTAGTCCCCCCTTCTCTATAACACTCCAACCATTATAACCCTCTGCTGCATCATTCCGGTCCCCTTTCTCCATAACACCCCAAACATTATAATGTTCTGCTTCATCATTCTAGTCCCCCCTTCTCTATAACACTCCAACCATTATAATCCTCTGCTGCATCATTCCGGTACCCCTTCTCCATAACACTCTTAAAGGGAAACTACCATTTACATAAAATGTAACTAGATAACCTGATCAATGAAAATAAACAGATCTATAAATCAAATGCCACTGGTTTTTTTTTATATGATTGAATTAATTGCATATAAACGGAACAATAAAATTAGGTTTTTATCTCCTGGCTCCATTTTGTGAATATTTCCCATGATGCAACATCAAAATCTTCCAGGCAGTCTCACTTTACAAGGGTGGCCAAAGCCTGCATGATTATGTCATAAGATACATCCCTGCTTTCTTACTGGTTCCTGTGTGTCGTAGTGGGCAGGACTAGGTGGCTGCGCATACAACTTTTTTTTTTTTACCTGCCTTCCAACACAAAGAGGAGATTGACCCGATCATAACGCCACCCCCTTGTGATGTAATAGTTACATTACCCTCCCATTGAATGCAGGTCTATGATCAGAATTCTGACTTATAGGCTGCATTCTGCGTCCCCAGACCCAAAGTGTGAAATTTGTGTTGTAAAGTCACTAGGGGGTGACACCCAAAAAAACACTATATATTTCACAAAATGGCAGTCTCCAGTCACACTTGTTTAGTTACATATTTTATTAAATACAGTCACATAACAAAAACAAGACATATCTGAAATCAGCAATACAAAAAAAATAAAACCTTTTCATTTTTTGGTGGGAGTGTCCCTTTAAGTAGGGTGAGCAGTCTGGTCTGCTCTAAAATGCAGTTCTTAATCTTAAACAAAGTAAATTAAGGGGGGGGGGGGGGGAAATCATATTTCAATGGAGTATATTTGTTCATGACATGTTTTCTAAACTGATATTTTTCTCTTAATGCTGTCTGTGACATTTGGATATTTTTTTTAGCTGTTTTATGCCTGAGGCAGCTACCTTGCTAAGAATCGGAGATGGAGTATCACATCCACAAATTTGCCATAAACTTTAAATAGACATGAAGTAATTAGTGTATTATCTTGAGAACTGGAACATCAGCTATGAATATTTGATGATCACCTGCACATAGCGTCGGGGAGTGGGGTGAAACGTCAGAGGAGGACTTCAGTGCCTTATTTAATGTTTAGACTTAAATAATAACATGAAAATTCAGGGAAAACGGAATAGAACAGCCCGTAAAAGTCACAATGCTGGGTTCTGATTTTTATTTTATTTTTTGTTTTAAAATGACAGGTGAAGAAAAAAAATATATATAAAGCCTAAGTGTTTGCATCTGGCAGATTTGGCTAATAAGGAAAATCTCTGTCTACAACATCATGGGGGGAAAAAATTATTCTTTAAGTAAACATAAATCAACTTAACATCATGAGCTGAGCTATATGTCAGGCACAAAAAGCTCCAATGCTCTGCCACATTGCAATAATGGTAAGAGACTCCTAATTATCATACGTACAGCATGTCATATGCACACAGGTAAAGCAGTGGAACCAAGACTAAACAAGTTATATATCCCTCCTTCTGACTGTCACTTTACAAAGATGCAATGCACTCACACGTTAAACAAAAATAATAGTTTGTCATTTATATTCAGAGAAAATATCAAGGGATATGTTTGATTCATTATCAAGCTTTCACCGGGAACCAGTTTAATTGTAAAGAACGGATTGGCTGCCACACTACTGTGCAGCGGCTGGAGATACAATCTTGGTTAACACTTCACTAAGCTTTGTAAGCTCAGTAGTACACTGGACCCATGCAGGTAACCCATTATTACCCAGCGGTAATAAACTAGGCCAGGGAAGGTAATTGGGATGGGTTAGCCAAACATATCTCAGCTGCGCTATGCACAAGTAAATGCATCAGCCAAACACTAAATATATTTTCACTAGCCACTCCCATTACCCTATGTTACAATAACCCATCACTCAGAGCAACAAGGTAGCTTGCAACTAGATTTTCTTCTATAAGGATCCAGCTCAATGTCTGTTCTCCAAGGCTTTTCGGAGGGACTAAGTTACACAGGACTAGGGACCTGATGAGATGCGACTCGAAAGAGGCAAATGCTGAGTAGTCATTTTCAACCAATAGATGCCGTTTTTTCTTTCTGGTGACGAGATAGGGGCTGTATTGTTAGGATGCCATCTTTAACCAATGAACCACGTTACAGGTGACAGAAAAAACACATCTGCTGCTTCCTTGGGATGGCTCTCGATGGAGGAGGGCTGCTTTGATGTACAGAGTGAGGGGACCTTTTAAATTCACCTGATATGATATTTAAAAACCATTTGTCTTTTTCCAACACAGCATCATTAGCGTGCTAATAAAATTCTCCTGGTACATGCAGGAAAGACATAATGGCTGTGATTGCATTATATTTCTATGGAGCAATGAAACAACACACAAGGACACAAGATCGAAGAATGATGCCTAGCTGGGGTTTTTTTTCTTTCCAGCAGCGGAATATGATAGCACATTATAAACAATGTAGTAATAACAATAATTATAGTCCTATGTTATTTTGAAAATATTCCATGTTTTCTCTGTCAGGCCTATATAATGATGGCATTGGAGATGTGAGCACGCAGCCATTTTTTTTTTCTATAAACATTTTTGTAAGCGCTCTCCTGGCGCTCCACCCTGTTTTACAGCACTTCATAGTAACCTTAACAGGATTCTAAAACAAGCACTATCTACGTTAGTATTTCCAGATTGCCGTACAGTGATCACTTAAGAAGTCGTTTTATTTAAAGTTCACGCAATTATGTTTTAATTCTCAGATGGGTGGAAGATGTACTAAAATTACAGCCGTCCACAGCAGGCCAGAGGAACGCATCACTGGAGAAGCTGTTAATTTATGAGGCAGTCAGTGCTCTGCATTAACATTTCACACAGTAATGAGGTCTCACATCAGATAAGCGCAGGAGACATTTTATGATCAAATAATTTGGAAAGCCATAAAAAGTTTGTACAGCACTTGAGATTTTTCAATACAGAGTTATTTCATTTTGCAGGCCACTATTAATCAAACTGTGCTATTATGATTGCATCTTATTATGCTGGTGATTATAACAGTTCGCTCAGAGCAGGTATTTTATTCAGAATGTAATCTTGCTGGAGTGGTCACTCTATGTAGGGTGCTTTGTACAGCTGGTGTTTCCCCTTTCTATATAAAATTATAAATAAATAAAAGGATGCAGAAATATTGTGTGCTTCATTGGCTCTGTGACACATTTACAGAAAAACAGGGGGAAAAAACAGGGTTTTTATTAGTGTACAATTACACAGTAATAAACTACCGCAATAAACTGAAGCATGTATGGGAATCCAATACACTGGCAAAAGACTGGGTAAACGTAAAGAACAATAATACTGTGTTAAACTATGACAACACTGTGCCTATCTGGGAGGTAAAAGTAGAGCACTCATACAGAAGAATGTTACCCAGTGATGCTCTAAAACTGGCTGGTGTTTGAATACAGTTCTTCAATAGGACATTATTTTGGGAAGTGTATGGATTGTTCATGTCTTAATAGTTAAAGAACAAAAGTTGTCAGCACTTGAACCATCACGGTCATAAAATTCTTATTTTGAAGAAATTATTTTAAAACAATATTCTTTTTTCTTCTTTCTCTAACCATAGTAAAGAGAAACCATAGCAAGACGATTTGGACAAATTGGGTGACTGGGCAGATAAATGGAAAATGAGATTCAATGTAGACAATTGTAAAATTATGCATTTTGGGTATAATATTAAAAATGCAACATATAGTTTAAATGGTGTTTCCTTGGGGAAATTGACTAATGAAAAAGATTTGGGAGTAGTTGTAGACAGTAGACTTAGCAGTAGTGCACAGTGCCAGTTGCAAGGGCCAATAGGATATTGTAATGTATTAAAATGGGAATTGAATCATGGGAGGAAGATATTATTTTGCCTCTTTACAGGTTCATGGTAAGAGCCCACCTTGAATATGCGGTTCAATTCTGGGTGTATTTAAAAAAAAAAAAAAAGTGCAGAGGGGGGCTGAAAAACTAATAAGGGGAATGGAAAGTTTTAGTTATGAAGAAACTATAGGAACGTTAAAGTGGTACACGCTAGAGGGGATATAATGTTATTTAAATATGTCCAGGGACCATACAAAGGGCTTTCTAAAGACCTGTTCATTAACAGAGCAGTACAAAAAACGAGGTCACCCACTAAGAATTGAAGAAAGGAGCAGGGCTGATCCTAGGGTCACGGGCGCCTGGGTGCAGGATTTTTTTTGGGCGCCCTCCATGAGGATGTGGATATGTTACTATTTCCTCCCATTTTGGACTATTTGAATTCCACACATGCCCACTTACACATACACAAGTGCAAACTCACACTCCCATCCTGCCACTCACTCAGGCACACACTTGTAAACCCATCTCTCTCACACTACTATCCTACCATTCATTCAGATACACACATGCCAGCCCATCTCTCTCACACCCTCATCGTGCCACTCATTCAGATACACATGTGCAAATCCATCGCTCTCACACTACCATCTTGCCACTCACTCACACACGTGCAAACCCATCTCTCACACTCCCATCCTGCCACTCACTCAGAAACACATCTCTCTCACACTACTCTCCTACCATTCATTCAGATACAGACGTGCAAACCCATCTCTCACTCCCATCCTGACACGCACTCAAAAACACATGTGCAAACCCTTCTCTCTCACACTCCCATCTTGCCACTCACTCACACACGTGCAAACCCATCTCTCTCACACTCACATTCTTGCCACTCACACACGTGCAAACCCATCTCTCTCATACTCCCATCCTGCCACTCAGTCAGAAACACACGTGCAAACCAATCTCTCTCACACTATCCTAACACTCACTCAGACACATACATACAAACCCATCTCTCTCACACTCCCATCCTGCCACTCACTCAGAAACACACGTGCAAACCAATATCTGTCACACTATCCTACCACTCACTCAGACACATACATGCAAACCCATCTCACACACCCATCTTGCCACTCACTCAGACACATACATACAAACCCCTCTCTCTCACACTCCCATCCTGCCATTCACTCAGACACACACATGTAAACTCGCTTTTCACACTCCCATCCTGCCACTCACTCAGAAATGCATGTGCAAACCCATCTCTCCAGGGCTGGACTGGGGATTAAAACCAGCCCTGAAAATAATTGTATACCAGCACCATAGCATAACATCATTATACCAACCAGCCCCATAGCATAACATCATTATACCAGCCTCATAGCATGACATCATTATACCAGCCCCATAGCATGACATCATTATACCAGCCCCATAGCATGACATCATTATACCAACCAGCCCCAAAGCATAACATCATTATACCAGCCCCATAGCATAACATCATTATACCAGCCGTCCTTATAATGTCCGCGTCCTTAAAGCGGCCAAGTTGTTATCGCCTGCTTCGCCCCCAGGGAAGACGGCCTACCGGAATTTTTCAGGGTAGGCCGGTCCGGCCCTGCATCTCTCTCACAGTCCCATCCTAACAATCACTCAGACACACATGTGCCAGCCCATCTCTCTCACACCCCCAGCCAGCAACTCACTCAGACACACACACACATGTAAACTCGTCTCCCTTACATGCACTTTCTGCCACTCACACACGTACACAGGTACCCAACATGGCATTCCATTACAGTTTTAAGCACCTAACTTCTCCTTCTTGGAGGTAGTTCATCAAACCCGACTAAAAGGAACTGATGATGCAGAATGCCCACTCTGCTCCATGCCCTGTACCTTTTGTTTAAATAGGAGGGTGTTCCGATGAGGACCCAATTCTATCTAGTACCTAAAAATGTTCAGCCAAACAGGGAATGGCAAAAAGATTTTAAAAAATCAACCAAAACACTTTTTAAACAGAAAGAGCCTTAATTAAATGAATTTACTTAGTCTTGCATGAAATTGAAGGCTTCCCACAGATCATACACATTAGATGACATGAAGCCAACTTTGGGCTGCATTTAGGGAGTCAGGGTTAATGAGGGAATGGATATAAACGCATTAAGTCTTGGTAAATATCTCTGAGCCTAAATATGTTAACAGGACCAACCCCCCAAAAATTGAGGTAGAACAGTGCACCTTCTGCAAAAGGAGATTTTGGTGAAAACAGGGGATCTTGAATGACTGCTACTCTTGTACAATCATCAGGTTACAGATTAGCTGAAATTATTAATAATAATAAAAAACACTAGGAAGGAAACTGGGGGAGGTCTGACTTTTAAAACAGCGCATATTCTGAGTAATTTTAATTTGCTCTAGCAAAGGTCAGAGTGCTTAATGTAATCAAGCTTCTCTGCCATGTATTAGAAACTATTTTCTGTTTCATTTAGGAATAGTGAATGATGAAGGCTTACACATTTTATCAATAAATTAATCTCTCAGTCTCTGCATATACCTACAGTGACTTTTAAAAAAAATCTATTCTAAAGCATATTAAATGTGAGACAAAGTGTTACTCAAAGCTTGGATATAGGAATTCGGGTATGGAGAGCAATCTGAAGGACATTAAGAAATCATCACACAGAGTCTGCACAGTTGATGACATCACTGCATGAAATATGTGCAATTAACTCATTTCTGGTCAATCCATTAAACAGAGAACTGCAGGGAATTGACAACTTCGTTGTGAAAGTCAGACAAAATTAGCTCAGTTGTAAAAAAATAGGCAGGCTGGAGAATTTTTCAGACTAAGCTATTTTGGCGTGATATTTGTAACTCCTTGCACTCCCATTCCACACTTGTACTACCGTGGTCTAGGTTGACCACATCGCCATTTATCTCAGGGAAATAAGTATACTCCCCGGCTGTAATCATTAAAATGTAGACTGGCTGCAGTCTTTTGTCTACCCAGTGTAGCCCCGAAGAAAAGTGCAATGGTCCCCCCTAACATGCACTCACAGTCTTCACTCTCTTGCCTTTCACTCACATTCTGCTGTTCTTCTCCCCTTGCACTAACCTTCTGCACTTCCTCTCCCTTTGCCCTCACATGCTGCATGAATGCAAGAGGAAATTTAATGTAAGGACTAACTATCTTCCCTGCACTTCATTCCCACTGCAATCTTCTTCCGCACTCACTAACTTCATTCCCTCCCTTTGGTTCCTCGGAGCGCTGTTCTGATGGGCGGAGCCACGAGGCTTGTCCCGCTGCACTCAAGTCATCCATTGCACTCACTCCCCCATTACAGTCTCCCCTTGTGCCTCTGTCTTCCTGTACGTTATTCCCCTGCATTCTCACCGTCTACACGTACAATTTGCACTCTCTGCTTTCACTCACTCTATACTCTCCGCACTCTGCATTCTCTTTCTGTACATGAGATTCTCCTGCTTCCCGGAAGGGGCGCTCTTAACGAGGGGCGTAAGTTGTCTGTCAGGGTTGGGGAGGCGGGTC
The DNA here is from genome assembly GCA_036172795.1 of Pelodytes ibericus. NCBI lineage: Eukaryota > Metazoa > Chordata > Amphibia > Anura > Pelodytidae > Pelodytes > Pelodytes ibericus. The sequence continues at coordinate 131,281,954 of CM069862.1, forward strand.
CTCGTGTTACCGCACTGTGCCAGGCTGCAAGGGGCGTGCCCTGCCTGTCACTCAGCGCGGATCTCTGTCAAAGGCAGTCTTCCTGTAAGTCTCTCTCCCGGAGGGTGGAGTCTATCCGCTCGGTGGGCGTGCTCACGAGGCTCGCTGCGGGCGTTCCTTACGAGCTCTCTGCTCGAGGTAGGCGCTTCCCGAACATAACTCCGCCGCCGGTAGGCGGTTCTCGGCGCTCGCCCCTCCTCAGTGGGCATGCCTACGCATTATTTCTTTCCAATAGGCGGTGCCTAACGCCAAGCTGGTGCCGCCCGTTCACCTGCAGCTCAGAACGGGGACGAACTGGCGGATAAGCGGCAGCGCCCGGGGGCAGCGGAGCCTCATACCAGGACACTGAGGGGAGCATGATGCCAGCGGGCACCGGGACTGCTCTCCTGTTCCTGCTACTGGCCCTGAGCCAGCCCCTGAGGGTGAGTTCCCCGGACAGTCTCTGTTCGCACTCACAGTGCCACTCATTCCCTAGCTCACTGTGCCAACCTGTATTGGGCATACAGGCTTAGTTTGGCATTGCACAGAGATTGATATTAGGATGGAGGATATAACTATATGAGTGTAATATATATGTATGGTGGGGTGGGCATGCTGAGTGTAAGTGTATCGATGCTGAGATGGGCTTGGTGGGTATATCAATGCATGGAGGGTGAAATGGGCAGTTCGAGGTTAGTATATCACCGTATAGCTGATGAAGTGAATATGGTGTTTATATCAGTATTGAGGTATGCATGAAGAGTAGAACGCTGTATATAGGCAGAACACGGTAGCTATATATCTGTATATAGAGCGCGGTGGGCATGGTTGGTATAACTGTATACAGACTGAATTTCAGAGTTTAAATGTGTTTACCGGCTGTAGTGGGCATGCTTGTTATATCTGTAATATGTGGCATAGTTGAGGTATACATGCTCCTTATAAAAGTGTACAGAGCATTAAAATGGGAATACAGTCTGAGGTGTCTCCGAACTGACCCCTCTCTTTCGGTCTGGGGCACTGGTTATTCAGTCTAGGTTTGGCATGATCAAAGGCATTGTACAAAAGCTAAGATTGGCACTGTCTGGCATGACTCTGTATAGAAGCTGAGGTGGGCAGGATTGGTGTAACCATTTTAAGAAACTGAAGTATGCATGGTTGATATAACTCTGTATATATGCTGATCTGGATTTGGATATATCCCTGTAGTGCTGGGTGTAACTTTATAAAGACTGAATTGGGCACGGCCAGTGTACCATCATTGTACAACTGATATGATCTGTAATAACCCTGCACAGAGTCTCATATGGTTACAGAGGATGAAATAGGCATGGTATGTGTAACATTTAAAATGGGCATGTTGCATGCAGGGCACTCACTGCCCAAGTCAGCAGATTGGCATCATCTTGGAGCATCTCTTTTTTTTCCCAGCTGGCACACGCCACAGTAAATCTACCATCTGACCACTATGATAACACTTCCTAGTTCGCCACCATCTCCTGGTCAGTGCCACGGAGCACACTGCTATTTGAAACCCAGTCTGGGGGTATGTGGGTGATAAAGACATGTATGCTACCAGTTACAAGACAACAGAAAATGAAATACTGGGGAATATATAGGCCCTAGGCAGGGAAATGGTTAATACATGGACATTACCCAGTCTATGGTTAACCCTTTCATTAGTAAGGGGTGCTAGGCATGGAAATCTTTTCATTGCAGGGGGAAATGCTTTCTCATCAAAGACTGGCCTGTCTTTTTCTTTACCACTGGCCAATTATTGTATTACTAAAGAAGCTGCCGTTCTCTCACTAATACTTTCCCATATTATTATCTATCAGAGGAGTTAATAGGACAACAGGTTACTCCATGGCCCATTTCAGGACAATAAAAGCTAATAACTGTGGAGTAAGGCACCGATCATTTCCCATGGAGACACTGAATACAGAACGCAAGCTGCAGATTTCCAGACGCCAACACCACAGGAGAACGGACAGCTTCTCCTATACACAGAAAAAACGACTTTAAAATAGTATTTTTCTACGATGTGAAAAGGGTCAACTGCAAACAAGCATCACATATCTTTTATTTATTTATTTATTACTGAATCAAAGGAAATTAACGATTCACACAATGCAGTGGAATCTGACAGCTGTACAGTAGTGGTCTGTGAACTATAGAAAGATAGAACTTCCAGCAATTAATTTATCCTATCACTAAGTCCTGCAAGTAACGGATGGTCAGACTGTGGTCCTTGGCTGTTTATTGACAGCTGCCCATTCCTAGCAATACTAGAGTCGCTGCCAGCTGTTGAATGGGCAACACGTTATAGTGACCTGTAAGGTTTTTTTCCCCTGCAAATGCTCCCCCTCTTCCTATCATCTGACCGGTCAGAAACTTCCAGCAGTGCTACTGCAAGTCCCGTTATCCTCAGTCAGCCAGAAGCCATCAATTGAGCTCAGCTTCAGCTTTATGTGTCTCCAAACCCTTACAAGTCTTTACAACATAAGAACTGCCCAGAATAATCTCCCCGCACCCTGTGTCTATCTGTAGCTTCTTTTCAGCAGCCTCATTGGAATTTAAAATTCTCCTTCTCCTGGCTTTCTGCTGAAATCCTTTCTTTCTTTTCCTCTCTGGTTCAGTGCACTAAGCTGGCTGAGTCCTGGCTACTAGACAGATACGGCATAACAGCTGCCGGGGTTGCGTTTACACTTTCAGAACTGGACAGATCATGTGCTATACACTCTTGGCATGCATAGGGTTAACATCAGCTGAACATAAGCAGAATTTGGTCTCCAGGCTACTGTATTAGAATAACTGGCTTTATATTCCGTATACTATAGGAATGTTTGACATATTAACCCTTTGCCATATTATTATCGGCAACAAAGGGACAGCAGTGAAAGAGTTAAGAGTAGCTGACCCACGTGTTCTTTTGACCTGACGTGCCTGTCTTAAATTATATTCTCAGGATGTAATATGGAGACAGGGTTAATCCAGTGGATTGTGTGAATTATATTCTTGCTAGAGGCAGTATAAAAGCTAGCCATGATTAAAGTGCTTTACAATCCTCATCCATTTCATACTGAAACATGCCTCTATCAGTTTATAAGTTCTACTGTCCGATGGATGGAAACCGATGCTCAGTATCAAAATTGATGTAACATTGTGATCACTTCCGGTATATTGTGGTTTTGTTTTTATTCGCTTTCTTTTTGTCAGTGTTTTTTTGTACAGTCCACTGTATGTTTTTTTTTTCTTAATCTAAGTAAAATCCAAACTGTGAGCAGATCAAGGCATTTTGTTGTCCTGCAAGTGTGTGAGACCATGAGTGAATGATTTGCACTGTTCTGATTTATGTGTGTTACTTGGTCCTTAAACAATGTGGACTATTTCTTTGCCAAGTCTGTATCAAAACTCGGAAATTCGATAGACTGAAATATTCGATAGACAAATATCCAGGTTCCAATGTCACTTTCATGCCTTCCTTATTTTTGGATGAAATGGGTAAATCACATTTATCTTCTTCCCCAAGTAGTTCTCAGACTAAAGTAATCTATGATTTACCCAGAATATATCATGTCTCCCCTCCTGCTGTCCAATGGACCCCCTGCTACAAGCAATTTGTTTTCCCTTTTAGTAATTAAAATCTTTTCCAACCCAGCCAGATAATGCATTCTGGATTGCAAATACAATACTCCAAAAATATCACTGAAAACAACTCTGGGTGTATTATGATTTTTATGTTTACATAAAAATACAGTTGATATTTAATTTTAAAACAAAGGCAAACTATATGGAACATTTGGACAGACACATGATAGTGTAATTGAAATTTAAGATGCTGTTTAACCCGTTCTGTACCTGCACAGTGTGAGGATGCTTGATATATACTGTTTGGTATCTTTCCCGATAATATATTACAGAAATGTTTAATAAATGAAACACACATAGCTTGACTTGTCCCACAAATTGGAGCTATGGTGTGTGTGTGTGTGTATGAATGATGGGGATTGTTATCAATCCCTGTAGTATTTTTAAACATATTTTTCATTTCTGTGCCTCCCTTTTGAATGCTTTGTGTTTTCCGTTTCCTCCAGTAGTGTTACTAGAAGGCTATATTATATATCCGCCATGTATTCACTAACCTGCCTTTTAACATTGTATTATACTTACGAAGCCTTATCTTCACCAGAGGTGTGGTAGACTTTGTCTGTAACCCCATCACCCTCCTCTAATTAGCATATAATGGAAGGATTAACTGCGATTATCACAGCACACATGGAAAGTATTATTCTGTTGGCGACGTATGATTGTAGTCTAGTCACCCCCGATTTACCTGTTCTTGGCTAAGTGTTAATGTTCATGGTGGACATTTGCTGGACAATTTAATCATATTCTATGGCCCTTCACAGTAAGCCCTGAGCAACATCATTCTATAAAATGTATTAGTTATCTACTAATTCATGTTCACCGAGCCCATCTTTCTCTCTCTATGGCAGCAGTTAAATATCACTGATAATTTGGCACTGACATTACTCGCACATTAGGTGAAAGCTCCTGCTTTGGAATAATTGGCAGCAGAGGGTACACATGTGAAAGGCCAGGCTTGGATGTGAGCCTTATAAGCATTGTAGGGGTTTTGTTTTTTGCTCCTGATTAAGGAGTGTGTGAAAACATTGTGTGATAATCGGTCTAATCCTGGTCCTTGTTGCACGCAACATTTTTCTTCTCCAAAGGTGGACACAGAAGCTGCCAAAATGTGTACTGTCAGGGATATGTGGGCATTTATCATCTTGAGCAGGATCTGAATTCACATCTCAAATATTAAATTACCAAAATAACATATTTTAATGCCCGGTATAGATATAAATAGTGTTTATAATTTGCCCCCTCACTATGTCAGTCTACCATTGTGCACATAGCTGCTGGGGTGTGCACTCCAACAAGGGATTGCTGACCAAACTAGTATCTGCGTACTGACCATCTCACCTTTCTCTCTCCTCTGTGACATGTTGATGTGTTTAATAGCCTGTAAAATGCAGTGTGTTTATAGCGAGGGAATAGTAATCCAGACATTAATATAATTACCTGTAAAAGTTATAATAAGATTTTGGGTGTCACACTAATAAACCATGGGGTCTCTGTCTGCAGGTGCACAATAGGAATGTTTCTGTACAACACAGCTGTACGCCTGGGTTTTCGGAGCAAGGGTACACAGCACACGTCTCGCCAAATATCCTGGAGGGTCAAGAGTTGCTCAAAGGTAAGTGTGCAACATACACCTGCATGTCCTTATGTTTCATTCTAAAATTATCTGTACAATGCTTCGTTTCACAGATTAGTGGTGTCAGTCTGATTGATTTTAGCAGGTTATATCTCTTAGGTAGAGGCAGTGATGTCCAAGTTATTTTTCTGAAGTGGGCCGCATAATCCGAAATTGTTGGGCCGCATAGATTTTTTTAAATATTACAGTGGGCCCACTGATGTTTTTTTTAATTTACAGTGGTGTCAAATGGGCTGCACCTTGGATGCATTTTTCACACTGTGTTGTGAAAAATACACTAATGTTTTCTAACCCCATATCTGGTACTTGCTGGAGTTATGAGTTTTTGTGCCTCCAAGGAATAAAGGGGTTAACCAGGCACGTATCCTCTGTGTGTGCTAATTGTGCACCGCACAGCTAGCAGGAACCCGTGCTGTATTCCTGGGGTTTGTGTGCTCCGGGCAGACAGCACACAAACCTCAGAAATACATCAAATATACGAGGCTCTCGGATCTATTTTCTATTGCCTGTTCGGCGCACACATACTACTCAGGGGAAGGATACCCCCCTGGGGATAACAGTTTTTTTCTGTTAAACATGCATGCAAATGCCAATGGGTAAATGTATGGTTTTTTTTGGTCCTATACATGAATCCACTGTTTTCTCACATATAATTAAACATCCAGAAAATAAAATGCAATTTATTTTGTCACTATTATGTTTTGTTTGTGGTTTGCCTTCTTGTCATATTACATGTAAGTTTCAGTTGCTGAGAGTATTGACAGTCCAAACTGCTGGTCAGCATCCTGACACAGAGTCAAACGGCAGTATAAATTGAGCGCAGGGCTTTTAAGATCAGCGCTGGGAGCAGCATTTATTGTGGAGATTTATAAAGCTCTCCATCGAGGGAGGCACCAAGTGGTTTAACAAGAGGATGCATTTTCCCAGGGCTAAAATGCTGAGGTGTTTATTAGTGGGCAGAATATAAAACAAGGGAACCACAAATCTTCCATCCCCTCTCCTAAATCATTCAAGACCCCTTTATAAATAATTAGTTATAAATCCATATTCTTGCATTTCTGCTCCAGTGATCCATGAGTGCCTCTGTACTGTCAGGTTTAAGAAAAGAAAGAGGATATTGGCATTTAGACCATGCAGATCCATAAATCGGAAATATTTTTTAAGTCTTCAATAATACATACTGTGGCAAAAAGTGAATGAACCCTTTTGAATTACCAGCATTTATGTATAACTTTGTCTTTAAATTTGGCCTGAGCTCCCTCAGTTACAATAGTGAACAAACAAAATCTGTTTTAACTATTACTTTATTGTTCTTGATCTTAACAGTGCAGGTTGGAAAAAGTATGGGAAACACTAGGTGAATTATGTCAACAAACTAATTTGAGTCAGGCGTTAGCAAATTTGTCCAATCAATGAAACAGAAATGGAGGTGTGTTTTAGAGCTACTTTGACTTTACATATTCATCAGTCTACAGTTAGACAAGTTGTTTATAAATGGAGATGATTTATATGGTTGCTACTCTCCCTAGAAGTGGGCACCCAACTAAAATGACTCCAAGGGCACAATGCAGAATGCTCAATAAGGTAAAAAATAACCATAGAGTAACAGCCTGAGGAATCATAGGTGCTGGTTAAGATCTCTGTTTATAAGTCTACCGAACAGGTATGGAGTCCATGACAGGACATCACGGCGGAAACCACTGCTCTCCAAAATAAACATTGCTGCGTGCCTGAAGTTTTCTAATGAGCTCTGTGAAATTCCACAACGCTACTGGGAAAACATTTTGTGGACTGATGAAGCTACCGTTGAATTGTCCAGGCTGAACACTCTGCATTATATAAAAATGGCAGCGCATACAAACATGAAAACATCATCCCAAAGGGGAAGTACAGTGGATGGAGCATCAAGATTTGGAGCTACTTTTCTGCTTGCCATCACCAAGTGCACAATGAATTCCCAAATTTATCAAGGTATCCTACAGGATATTGTAAGAGTGGCTGTCCGCCAACTGAAGCTGGGTGCTGCAGCAGGACAATGACCCTAAACATGGAAGTAAATATTCTACAGAATGGCTTCAAAAAACCACCTTTTGGAGTGGCCCAGTCAGTCCCAGTGCTGTGGAATGACCTTGAGAGCTGTTAACATCAGACATCCTAAGAATATGGCTGCTCTTAAGCAAGGAAGAATGGTCCAAAATTCCTCCTGTATGTTGTTTGGGTCTGATCAAAACCAAAAGTGTTTGTTTGAGGTTATTGCTGCCAAAGGAGGTTAAACCAGTTATAAAATCCAAGGGTTCCCTTACTGTTTCGACCAGCACTGTGAATGTTTAATGGCTGTGTTCAAGTAAACACATGAAAGATTATCATTGTTTGTGTGCTATTATCTTAAGCACATTGTGTTTGTCTATACCTGTGACTTAGATGAAAGGGTTCACTTACTTTTTCTTGCCATTGTAGCTTTAGTAAATATATATTATGTGTCATTTTACTGCATCTTCATTTTCAAGGTATTAAAAGGTTAACATCTCATGTTATTTTCTCTTTTAGTGCCTAAAGGACACATTTCTGTAAAGGATAGGAGGGGTGGGGGAAAGAGATCTTTACGCCAGGATTTTACTGGATCAGTGATTCTCTGACTGTCAGGAAAAGTTCCTGGGGAAAAGCTGAGAAGATAGGTAGAATTAACATGCTGGGAAGCAGGAAATAACAGTATCATAGAGCTCCTGTGTGTGCTTTTTTTCTGACAAAAAGACTTGACAGTGCCTTATGTGTAATATTAATCAAATGTGACATTATCAGATTTAAAAACAAATAAATGAATAACTAAGTTCTCTTGTACTAGATAAGTCATTTGCTCTAGTGCAATACAGTTGGCAGGTCTCATTTGCAGAATATTTTTTAAGCGTTTCAGAGAAGTGATAGCTTTTTGTTATACTGCCTGTTTTGACCTGTAGGGGTCTCCGAAACCTATGTGTGAAGTGAAAGGATGGGAGAATCAGTTCTAGTCAATCCGCAAAGGCCATATGTGCATTTCTACATATGGTTCACCTGCCGAAAAGGGGTGACGCCTAACTTTAGTGCCTTACTACCACCAACACATCCAATTCCTGCAGCTGTGCTTTTTTATTTACAATCCCTGCTATCCAATATGCTCTGATGTAAAGCAGTGCCCACTTACTTGTGGTGCCTTCAGGAAAGTCGCACTTAGAAATTCAGTTTACATATATTGTTTTACTATACAGTGAAGAACTGTTGAATGTAAATATACAAAGTAATTGAAATCATGTTACTGCTAATTCCCATACATGTGGCACTGGTAATTGTGTTATACTGCATCGTCTTCACCTTTTGTTCCAGTATGTCTAATTCTTTACACTCTCTATAATTATTTATATGTTTTTTGTTTATCAGCATTTTAGGATCTGCTTTATAAATGTAATGTGTGTGTGTATATATATCTACTGTTCTAAAAGTGGATCTGCAGCATTCCATTATTGGTTTTATATATATATATATATATATATATATATATATATATATATATACATGTGTGTGTGTGTTCCAATTTCATAAACTCTGGCCCACAACTGACCTTTTGTAAATAACTCCCCATGTAGTATATTTGAGTGAGAAGTTCTTGTTAATGGAATTAATCTCTGACTCATAGAAGTCACACTTAATTTAGCAGACCATTGGGATAATTAGTTTGTTAGTTTTAATTAACTTAAAGGTTCACTCGGACCTACATTTTGCTTTTCGTGAAGCATGCTACATAAAACATAATCAGGTATGGATAATTTTTGCTTACTCTTGTATGCAAATTAACTTGCATGCTCCAACCCCCGGGCATGTATTTGCTAATTCTGAACTTGGACATTAATTCCCAAATTGACAAGAATGGGGGAGTCACTAAGCATGGCATGCACAAAGCTCATGGTCTCCTATGTGATGCTGATGTCACTCACATGCGCTTTGGGCATTCCTATGTCTCTCCATCCTGAGAGATACTGGGGATTCCAGTTTTTTCCAGAGGTCATAGATTGAGCATTGAACCTGGGTGAAAGCCTGTGAAATATATGCTTGTAAGAAACATTTTTCAAGTAGTTAAAAAACTACTTAAAATTAAATAACAAATGTATTTATACATTAACAGTGTAAGTTTTTGTAGACATAGAGGGGTTATTCACTAAAAGGTGAGTTGAGGAAAGATGGACATTTCATCTCAACAATTTTTATCTGTACATTGTATAGGGACAAACTTGGTGAGTTTGTGTAGTGTGGGAAACTCACCAGGTTTGTACCTGCGCAATATATGGAGAAATTGGTTAGTTAAAAACACCATCTCACCCGGAACTCACTTTTTAGTGACAATGCAAACGCTTACCAACTATATTAATAGGTAAACTAGTTTTAGGTAAAGATCGTTCTGACAGCAGGCACATAGCTTTAGAAAGGCTGAGGTACAAAGGAGACCACTATGCATTTGTTTTGTGCTGTACGTCTTGATTGATCAATAGGACCAGGGAAATGTAAACTGTTGTCATTTCCTTATTGATGCAGGTCTGATAATCCGTATGGTAGTTCACTGGTGCAGAATGCTTTGCCAAATGACACAATAGCTGTGTCATAGCCCCTTTTTCTAGTTGCCTTAGCATAATATTTGTTCACACCCTGCGATCTAATAAGCCTCAGATGTCGTTTTTCATCATTATATCATGACACCGACCAGCAGAGAAAAATAATATTCTCCTTCTGTATTCCACTGTCTTTAAAATGCACAGTCTTAGAAAAAGGCAAACCAATAAGGCAGACAATAAAGGCCTGATACATGCACCACTGAACAGTCCTGAGGTAGGAGGCAGAAAACTTGTAGATATCCATAAACAAAATGAAGTAGTTGGCAGAGGAGGTATTTCAATAAAACATATTTTTGATTAAACGTGTGTGTGTGGGGTCCTACCCGTGCCGTGGCTAAGTTGATCTTGGCTGAGAATGGGACGTGATTTAGTTATTACTTCCTTGCAAGTGACAGTGAGGTAAACACATTTGTCCGGAGCACTCGAAGATATTACCCACTGGCTTGTTAATCACTGTAGCCTTAGCCAGTGTCACACTCCATGCGCACACTGCTCCCCCCCTTATTACATTGTTTCCAAGTATTGCCATCGGTTTCCAAGTGACCCCTTTTATGTTGTCAATAATTCAAGCTTTTGCACGTGAGGCCTACATATCCTATTTGTTCTCAAACCCCAGCTCCTCTCAGAAGTGGAAGTACTTCTCTCAGCAGAAAGAAGCCCTCAGCTCAGACTTGAAACAGAATTTGTGAATTGCCTTCCCCACTGTGTGCAATGTGTGTAAGCAAAAACCTCTGCCTTGACTGCCATTCTCTCCACGAATGTTTCACATGCACCTCCTCCGGGATGGGAGGATTATAATAAATAACAAAAAACTATATATGCATTTCTATTAAAATAGTCAAACATGACAGATACGCTGGATAGATCTAGATTGCAGAGGCTGGAGTAGAAAAAGACTCAGACAAAATCTGAAACGGGAATATCTCAGTTTGAGAGAACGCAGTTTTAAAATTAGAGGCTGTACACATGCTGTGATAATTCTATTCACTGACTTGTACGAAGTCTGTTCACCCTTAAGGCATGGCATTCTGCAGGGTTTCAATCATTCTCCTATCCCCTGATCTAAAACTAGTTACTTCTCATTTATTCTCCTAACCCCTATGTGATTGCAATAATATCTTTCATTCATTCTCCAAATCTCCTGATCTGATCCACTTACATCTTGATTTTGATAACAGTACCATGTAATCTGTGTAACATCTTGTTCACTGATTGCTCTAGCCCATGATCTCCATTACAAATGGTTCATTGCTTGCTCTAGCCCGTGATCTCAGACACATATATAGTTCATTGATTTGCCTTAGCCCATGATCTCAGGTACATAAGTTCATTGATTACCCTAGCCCATGATCTCCAGTACATATAGTTCATGGATTTCCCTAGCCCAGGATCTCCAGTACATATAGTTCATTGATTGCCCTAGCCCATGATCTCCAGTACATATAGTTCATTGATTTCCCTAGCCCAGGATCTCCAGTATATATAGTTCATTGATTGCCCTAGCCCATGATCTCCAGTACATATAGTTCATTGATTGCCCTAGCCCATGATCTCCAGTACATATAGTTCATTGATTGCCCTAGCTCATGATTTCCAGTACAAATAGTTCATTGATTGCTCTAGCTATGATATCCAGTATATAGAGTTTATTGATTACCCTAGCCCAGGGCTCGGCAAACCCCGGGCGCCAGGTCGCCATGGCGACCAGGAAATTATACCTGGCACCCGGGTATTGGCACCCTCTACTTTGCGTCCCCTCACCTCTGGGATCCATGGAGTTTTTTCTGTTCCTTTGGACAGTGCAGCGCGAGGAGGCATCATGTGCCGTTTTGCACACACTGCCAGCTCCGCCCCCTCACGCCTCACGCTTCAAAGTCTGAGTTTCGGGGAACACGTGACATCCCGGTTCTCAGCAGGATGGGTCAGACTGAGATGAAATGGAAGTGCTCCCCTCCCCTGCAATAAAGCAAAGCAGCAGGGATGGGGACACACTGAAACACGCACCTTTTACTTTATTTATTTAAAAAAAAACGGCTAACTTGTCAGGTCTGTATGTCAATGTCTCCATCTGTCTATGTATGTCTTTTTGACCGTCTGTGTCTGTCTATGTGACTGTCTGTGATATTCTGTGTATGTAAGTGGAACTGTCTCTGTGACTGATTTTCTGTGTATGTAAGTGGAACTGTCTCTGTGACTGATTTTCTGTGTATGTAAGTGGAACTGTCTCTGTCTATGTGACTGTGCGTGTGTGATTTTCTGTGTGTGTAATTGGAACTGTGCGTGTGACAGTCTGCAAGTGTATGTGTTTACATGACTCTGTGATTGTGTGTGTAGGTGCGGTTGTCTGGCTCCTAGATTTTTTTGCTGGCTCCTAAAACAAAATGTAATTTGTGAAGCCCTGCCCTAGCCCATGATCTCCACTATATATAGTTCATTGATTGCCCTAGCCCATGATCTCTAGTACATATATTTCACTGATTACCCTAGCCCAGGATCTCCAGTACATATAGTTCATTGATTGCCCTAGCCCATGATCTCCAGTACATATAGTTCATTGATTGCCCTAGCCCATGATCTCCAGTACATATAGTTCATTGATTGCCCTAGCCCATGATCTCCAGTACATATAGTTCATTGATTGCCCTAGCCCATTATCTCCAGTACATATAGTTCATTGATTTCCCTAGCCCAGGATCTCCAGTACATATAGTTCATTGATTGCCCTAGCCCAGGATCTCCAGTACATATAGTTCAGTGATTGCCCTAGCTCATGATTTCCAGTACAAATAGTTCATTGATTGCTCTAGCTATGATATCCAGTATATAGAGTTTATTGATTACCCTAGCCCAGGGCTCAACAAACCCCGGGCGCCAGGTCGCCATGGCGACCAGGAAATTAGACCTGGCACCCGAGTATTGGCACCCTCTACTTTGCGTCCCCTCACCTCTGCGATCCATGGAGTTTTTTATGTTCCTTTGGACAGCGCAGCGCGAGGAGGCAGCATGTGCCGTTTTGCACACACTGCCAGCTCCGCCCCCTTGTGCCTCACGCTTCAAAGTCTGAGTTCCGGGGAACACGTGACATCCCGGTTCTCAGCAGGATGGGTCAGACTGAGATGAAATGGAAGTGCTCCCCTCCCCTGCAATAAAGCAAAGCAGCAGAGATGGGGACACACTGAAACACGCACCTTTTACTTTATTTATTTAAAAAAAAAAACGTCTGACTTGTCAGGTCTGTATGTCAATGTCTCCATCTGTCTATGTATGTCTTTTTGACCATCTGTTTCTGTCTGTGTCTGTCTATGTGACTGTCTGTGATATTCTGTGTATGTAAGTGGAACTTTCTCTGTGACTGATTTTCTGTGTATGTAAGTGGAACTGTCTCTGTGACTGATTTTCTGTGTATGTAAGTGGAACGGTCTCTGTCTATGTGACTGTGCGTGTGTGATTTTCTGTGTGTGTAATTGGAACTGTGTGTGTGACAGTCTGCAAGTGTATGTGTTTACATGACTCTGTGATTGTGTGTGTGTAGGTGCGGTTGTCTGGCTCCTAGATTTTTTTGCTGGCTCCTAAAACAAAATGTAATTTGTGAAGCCCTGCCCTAGCCCATGATCTCCAATATATATATAGTTCATTGATTGCCCTAGCCCATGATCTCCAGTACATATAGTTCACTGATTACCCTAGCCCAGGATCTCCAGTACATATAGTTAATTGATTGCCCTAGCCCATGATTTCCAGTACAAATAGTTCATTGATTGCTCTAGCTATGATATCCATTATATATAGTTTATTGATTACCCCAGCCCATGATATCCAATACATATAGTTCATAGATTACCTTAGCCCAGGATCTCCAGTACATCTAGTTCATTGATTACCTTAGCCCATGATTTCCAGTACATATAGTTTATTGATTGCTCTACCTATGATCTCCAGTACATATAGTTCATTGATTGCTCTAGCTATGATCTCCAGTATATATATTTAATTGATTGCCCTAGCCCATGATCTCCAGTATATATAGTTAATTGATTGCCCTAGCCCATGATCTCCAGTACATATAGTTCATTAATTGCTCTAGCTATGATCTCAAGTATATATAGTTAATTGATTGCCCTAGTCCATGATCTCCAGTACATATAGTTCACTGATTGCCCTAGCCCATGATCTCCAGTACATATAGTTCACTGATTGCCGTAGCTATGATCTCCAATATACCGTATATTCAGAGCTTGACAAATTTGATTTAAATCTTGGAGCCAGCTGCAAATTTTAGGAGCCAGTGCCAAAAGTTGTGTCAGAAAGAAAAAGTCAAGGTCCATAAACAGGTATAAATGTCATACTAATGCACATACATGCGCACCCACAAATACATACTGAAACTGAGGCAGCAGTAGCTGTAAGGAGCTCCCATGACTCCTCACATGAGTCTCCTACTGCTGCCTGGTGAGCAGCAGGAACAGGAAGCTGTGGGGGCGGAGTTAATCTGCCGGCTGCTCTGTGCTGCTTCTCCCACACTCTGCTCGTCATCTGACCGGTAGCAGAATGCGGGACTGGGACAGTGCAGTTCACTGTGTTCAAAGAGTCTTCCAGGAGCCAGATTCTAGTCACCATGGTGACCTGGCGCCCTTTATTTGTCGAGCCATTATATAGTTCATTGATTGCCCTAGCCCATGCTGTCGGGTACATACAGTTAATTGTTTGCCCTAGCCCATGATATCTGGTACATATAGGTAATTGATTGCCCTAGCCCATGATCTGGGATACCTATAGTTAATTGATTGCCCTAGTCCGAGATCTCCAGTGCATGTAGTTCATTGATTGACCTGGGGGGGGGGGGGGGGTGGATTTTGGTGTTGTTTGATGCCATCGAGACATTACAGCAACACCGTTTGAGAGGTGAAAGTGATCATTGATCACTTCCAGCACTCTTTTTAACACCGGATGTACAATGTATGTGCTGTGTCACCAACTGCAGGCAGACACAGGACGTATGTAGTACGCAGTACCTTCTGTTTCCCCAAGGGGTTAATCATTTATCCTAATTCTTTGATCTGATCCTGGTTGCAGCTCATTAATTTATTAATGATCCCAGTTAAAGGGACAGAAAATGGAAACTCGAAAGCTTAAGGAAACCTAAGGTTTATATTAAAGCATGTTTATGTGCCACTGAGGAGGACATGACGCTTTCAAATGATAATCCAGTAAGCTAAGCATTATTTCTATACAAACTCGGCCTGACAGTGGGTAATTGCGGTGCCATGTTATCAGAAGTTAACCTTAGAAGTGCCTTATTGAGCACCTTTGACTTTCAGAGATTGGTACACTCTATACCACAATATAAATACACTTTACAGGAATTATTTGGCAGTTTAAGCCATTAATAATTTCACTATGCTGTCTCCTGATATGACACCCAGTAGCAATCAGGTGACCCCCCCCCCCCCCCCCCCCGTATTTGTTAAAAATGTTGGCTTAGGAAATACGGTATGTAGAGATCATTTTATTGGAATTCCTAACAATGACAAAAGGGCATCATTTACCCTTCATATGATCCAGGAAGCCGAACTTTATAAACCTTCGTGATCAATAGAAGATGTTGGCTTTGCTTTGCACTGATTTCTAAAGATGAGTGCTGTTTGAATGGTATGTGGAGGAACTTTGAGGTCACTCCCAAAGAACTGTCATTAGCCATTGATCTCTGGGTTTTTAATATTGCCAGGTGAGTCTTTATTTGAGCTCATTGTCCTCACATTCAAACCAGGTAATTATTATTGTGCTTTATATATTTATTTATTCTCAGTAATAATATCAATATTGCAAGTATCAGGATTACAAAGAGGTGATTCTACAACTCCTGCAAAACATTTTACTACCATGCACAAGAATTGTACATTAAAATTGAGAAGACATTGCTGATGAAGAGTAACTGCTAAATACAGGTTTATTGGGTTAGTACTGAAGCAGTCATTTGCTTTCTTTTGCCATAGGTGTTGGACTACCTTTTAGCAGCTGTAAGTCTATTTCTGAATTCATTGTGTGGACTGTAAGCAAGGGGCCATGCACAACCTTTGTGGCTCTGAAAAGGTTAACAGCGTCTGCATTGTGCGCAAAATGCTTGGTTCCCTGCATTCTGCCAAAGGAGCCGAATCTGATTAGAGCAGAGTGCGCAGGATGAACACGGTGGTTCAGATGAGCTGTAGGCTGCAAATTGTGTCACGTTTCAAAGGACTTTGCTTCCTGCAGGGACCCCGGGCTATAAACCGGGCCCTGATTAATTACCTTTTATTACTTGCAATTTTTGCCAATCCGTCCATCACAGTAGAGAGAAGATAAAAGCCTCCTGTGGCTCGGGAAAGGTAACACATTATTTTTGGATGATCTGTCAAGGTTAGTTTTAAAGACATCGCCGTCTGCCAAGTTCAAATCTCCGGCTGATTCCTGGGATTAAAGGGAAATCCTATCACTCTTTCTCACACACCTTTTATATATACCGACAAGTAGAAATGCACCTTGTGCATGGTAATACTATCTGCCTTCTCCTGGAAGACAGTGTTAGGAAGTCCAATTGTATATGCAAAACTAGATGCGTGGATCTGTCCCTGCATTGGCCAATTTGAATCACCTTGTGTGTGTCTCTTAAGTTGGGAGTATTTAAAATCCAGTTGATGTGGGGATCAGCTCAAATCAATGCAAGATGCAGACAGACAAAGCTACGTTTTGTTATGGCTGCATAAAAGCACATCTGAGATGGACAAAGTAGATGTTAAGTCACGTTAAATTGCTTATATATTTATAGCCCACCACAGTATGAATGTTCTCCATCATTGGTGGGTCCTACAGACTTTATTAACTTTTGTGGATTTAAGAAATTGTGTAACCTGTGGATGTGTGCTGATCCCTTGGTTTACTGTGCATAATTTTAGGTAATTTCAGGAATATCTTCCAATAGATCTAATTGTTTAATTGAATACTTTTCTCTCCCTCAAAATTGGGACGAAACAAAATGTGTTTTAAAAAAATGTCTGTGGGGTCTCTTGTTTATGACATCACCTTTAAGGTATCACCATTTGTACCAATAGATAAATACAAAGAAAAAAAATGTTTTTTTTTTACTTACATTTAAAATTGGGGGATGTTGCTTTGTCCCAGTGTGTTCTCTCACAGACTTGGGATAGAGCAGATTGACTGCTCAATTAAATCAGCCCACACCCGAGGAATGGATCAGCTGGTCCAGATAACTGGAGACAAGACCAGATGTGGAGTGCTGTAAGTGGATCTTTAATGTTTAAAACCTATAAAAACGTTCAATAAAATACACAGGCTTGCTCCAAAGGAGAGAGTAGCCGAATATCCACTCTAGGATCAGCCGTCAGTACTGGAGTTGTAACGCAGTTCCAGGGCCCAATTTAGTGAAGACGTGTGTGTATATATACGTCCTCACGGTCCTCAGGGCCCATTCTAGTGAAGACGTGTGTGTGTATATATATGTCCTCATGGTCCTCAGGGCCTATTCTAGTGAAGACGTGTGTTTATATACGTCCTCACGGTCCTCAGGGCCCATTCTAATGAAGACATGTGTGTATATATATACGTCCTCACGGTCCTCAGGGCCCATTCTAGTGAAGACGTGTGTGTATATATAGATCCTCACGGTCCTCAGGGCCCATTATAGTGAAGACGTGTGTGTGTGTATATATATATATATATATATATATATATATATATATATGTAAGTCATCACGATCCTCAGGGTCCATTCTAGTGAAGACGTGTGTGTGTATATATACGTCCTCAGGGCTCATTCTAGTGAAGACGTGTGTGTGTGTATATATGTCCTCACGGTCCTCAGGGCCCATTATAGTGAAGACGTGTGTGTGTATATATATATATATATATATGTAAGTCATCACGATCCTCAGGGTCCATTCTAGTGAAGACGTGTGTGTGTATATATACGTCCTCAGGGCTCATTCTAGTGAAGACGTGTGTGTGTATATATGTCCTCACGGTCCTCAGGGCCCAATATAGTGAAGACGTGTGTGTATATACGTCCTCACGTTCCTCAGGGCCCATTCTAGTGAAGACGTGTGTATATATACGTCCTCACGGACCTCAGGGCCCATTCTAGTGTATCCTTTTGTTCCTTTTGGAAGAACGGGGTAATGGTCAAAGGCATTAATAACATTGTGGCATGTCTGTTTAGCAGTTGAAGTTGTTATGGCAACTTCAACTGGACTGATGGATTGAAAGCACAGATATTGAGCAAATAATGATGCACAGCATCTCTGCTAGATCTGACATTCCATTAAGAACATTTTTTTTATATTAATTTACTAAAACAGGAAGAACACCGGCCTCCGTACACCCATAAGTGTGCTGAATACCAATGTAACTTTTTTTTAGTATGCATAAGAACCAGTACTTTATATTCCAGTCACAACTATAACATCATTACCATTCCTACTTTAAATCAATAAAGGTTTTATAGTAACATCGTTTGGTTACTATGAATCTGCAAAATTAGACAGAGATATTATAGGAGGTAGAGTTGTCTCTTAATTAGAGGAGCTTTTTTTGTTTGGACAGGATGAGGTTGATTTAAAGCTTGGAGTTGCTTGATCGCAGAATTGGAGAGTAGAAAAAGATCATTTATTCTCTAACACACAGTGTTGTGCAGTTAATTCTAAGGCACTTTGTCCCCCTGGACCCTTCTTTCTAAGAATCCAGACTCCGCCATGCCACTGAAAGCTGTTTGATTTGTGCAGGAAGGGAAAGGGATTAATAAGAGCATGTCTCGTGTGTACAAACTATTCATTCTATTCACTCCTCCTGGCAGCAAGATAAAGCCCTCTTTCCCACCTTAGCTGTTCTTGTACACCAGCTTTGGCATGCGGTCTAGTTTGCAGTGTTTGAATGATCTAGCTAGGTGAGTGGAATGTGGAGATTAATGAGTACAATTAACCAAACACTTAAAGGGCCACTAAACTTTATTTTTCCCCTACATGCACTTCGAATATAATAATATAAACAAATGGGAAAAAGTGAAGGGCACTAGTATGAGGGTAGCCTGGCATGTAATTTTTAAGCAACATGTCGGTTAATCCTCCATCTGGCAGCCATGATGCTCCCGCGCTGTTTGACTGTGTGTATATACAAGCCATGATGCCCCAGTTCTGATTGGCTGAGTGGACATTGACAAGCCATGATGCCCCAGCACTGATTGGCTGAGCGGACGTTAACACTGTCCGTGTGCGCCAGCATTGAGATGGGATCTCAGTCAACTTTACTTGGAAAGAATGGCAAATAATGTTTTACTTTTGCTTCTATTATTGAAGCAAAAGTTACAAATATCCTTTAGTCCCACTTTAACCCAGGTTATGAGGATTATGTTTTTACAAAGAGTCCAGTATGACTCTCCTGAAAAAGGAGCTATACGCATGAACATTCTCATGGTTTCCATGGTAATTGCTCCAGAATTGCTCTTCACAGATAACCCCCTAATTTGCTAATAGAATGAAGATTGTTTATTCTCACTTTAAATAAGAGGCCCCCCGTTGCTTGAATTTGGATGGTGTTTGTATTGGCTAAGTGAACTAGTGATGGTCTTCTTCAGGCCAGTAAGTGAATGAACTTCATTGGGAAAATAATGAATTAAACATTGTCTGCATGGGGTAAATGAATCAATGGACTGGATTGTGAACAAATGGCTTTTAATGTGGAATTAACGATTTAATGGTTGCCACTAGAAGGCAAACAGATTAAATAATTAATTGCATTGTGCATTAGATAGTAGTAGTTTAAATCCGTAAATAAATAATGCCGGTACTTACTGGATGTAATGTGAATGAGGCTCTCTGTCAGCTGAATGGGTTATGAATTTATTGTGGGTGAATGGATTGACGAAGGTCAGCTTTGGTTCGATGAATACGTTGATAATTCTCAGCTGGGTGGATTAATGCATTAATATTCTGCAGTGAATAATTGTGTTAATTAATGGAAGTATGTATTAATAGGTATCTGGGTTTGTATAATGAATTAATTAGCGTCTAGGTGGTAAATTATTAAATTAATGAGGGTCTTTAGAGGTTAATGAATTAATTAATGAAGTGCTGTGGATGAATGGGCACACTGGTTTATGGTGGGTGGGTCAATTAATTAAAGGGGTACTAGCACAATGTGTTATCGTTATATAAGTCAACCTTCAGTGTAACATCATTTAAAACATACTCCAAGTGGTAAGGTGCAGGATGTTATGTAAAAACACTACAATAAAATAAAAACATAACATAACCTGTATATATGTAAATAGTCCGTCTCAAAGATGGTCCAATATTGGTTTTACTTTCTGTTTGGACAAATGTAACATACCGTATTTTTCGCCTCATAAGACGCACCTGACCATAAGACGCACCCAGTTTTTAGAGGAGGAAAACAAGAAAAAAAACCTCACTATGCCAGGATTTAGCCATTCAATATGCCAGGATTATGCCCCCCACTATGCCATGATTTTGCCCCTCACTATGTTAGGCTTTAGCCACTCACTATGCCAGGCTTTTGCCCCTCACTATGCCAGTCTTTTGCCCCTCACAATGCCAGGCTTTTGCCCCTCACTATGCCAGGCTTTTGCCCCTCACAATGCCAGGCTTTTGCCCCTCACTATGCCAGGCTTTTGCCCCTCACTATGCCAGGATTTTGCCCCTTATTATGCCAGGATTTGCTCGTTTGTGCCACCCTCCTCCCCCCTTCCCTAGCACTTACCTCCATGCTGCTCTCCGTTGTGTTCTCTCCGTTGTTTCCTCCGTGCAGTCTAACCTCCTGCACGGAGGAAGGAAGCTCCGGTCGCTTTTTTTCTTCTTCTTAACTTTATTGAAGTCACGCAACGTCAATAAAGTTAAGAAGGGGGGAAAAAACGCCCGAAACAACGGAGAGAACACAACGGAGAGCAGCATGGAGGTAAGTATTCACATACATTCGCTCCATAAGACGCACATACATTTCCCCTCACTTTTGAGGGGGAAAAAAGTGCGTCCTATGAGGCGAAAAATACGGTACATAGTGCAACACCGTTTACAAATTAAATCCCTGTGGCTGAAAAAGGACATACAAAATATTGGCATAATAAATGCCAGACAGACAAAGGGCTGAGGTGCGTGTCTGCAGCTTAATTGGAGTGCAACTCTATTCAACGCGTTTCGCGTTTGTATATATATACACACACACACACCAAAAACAGTTTGTTATTTTAGTAGACCTCCCTTATTCCTGAAAGCTGCTGTAGTAGTTTAGTTTTCCGATGCTTTGTGTAAACAGCAAACTAGAAGTGCATGTTGCATGTCACAGAACCGGAAGTAGTTATGCATATTGCTCTTGAGTTCCAACCTGACAGTCATGAGCCGTCGATAGATGTTTTAAAGATTAAAGTAAAATCCTCCAATATGGAGTTAGTGCACCTCTGTATTCTCCACAGGATCGAATTAAAGAGCCATGAAAAAACACATATAATCTTACATTCCAGAAATATTAAAATAATATAGGAACATATGTTCAAATGGTATGGGAACTTATATTAAAAACTTTTAAGAATACAGGAATACATTAAAATATACAAAAAATATATATTAAATATATACTAAATATTAAAAAAAGGAAAAGAACAGAGACAACTTAAAATATCCATAAATGACATACGTGAGATAGGTGCAGAACCTGTGAATAAGTATCTATAATTTAGCAATCCTAAAACGTCATAATGTCTCTGTCATCATTAACCTGGCCCCTCGTGTAATTGGACAACACTTCTGAACAGTTGTATAGTTGCATGGGAGTTCAGACTGATGATGTCATAATATAACCAACATGACTGAACATTTTGAGACCATATTTCTACTGATCAGTTGCTGCAGTCTACATAATATATTTGGTCAAGTTATATTGCGGTCAAGTTATTTTGTGGTTCTTTATTAAGTTGGAAACTGATTTTTCCGTGGTGTAAGAGGAAGTTCAGTGTGCCACTCAAAGTGTCTTACCTCTGTTGTGGATACAATGTCTCTTATACTATTTTATATTTGTGTTTATGTCTTATTTGGCACACTTCCCTAAAAGGTCATAATTTCTTACAGATGCTTACGTATAAGCATTGCATTCCTTTGTCTGTTTAATCTTTTACACATGTGTTCAAATAAGCTACTTCCTATGGAAACTCCTCCCATCCAAGCTACCCCTTCCCCCCTGCTAAGGAGCAAGTCTCATGTAACACATTCTTATAAAGACCAGCTTCCGGTACTAACTCCTCCCACTTTCTCTTGTACAAGTTATCACATGCCACGTGAATCACTGTTAAAGTAACAGTAACTGGAGCCCCTCTTTGTTCAGTAAACTACTCACTGTAACCAAGATGGAGCTGGAATGTGGTGGGTGAACTCTATAAAGATGACATCACATTCTGTAGGGTGGGCTTAAAAGAAGACCCTCCAACTTTTAGCCAATTGTTGAACGTATATTGTATCTTTAAACTATGACTGTACTGTGACGTATTCCTGCTTTAAAAGGAATCCCCCACTCTGGAAAATAAAGGTTTGCCTCAGGTTTTTCACTGATCAGAAACTTTGTCTCCGGTGTGAATTACTTCTAGGGGAGAGCGCATTAGTTGATCAATCTGGAAGGAGTAGATAGACAATAAAGCAAAGTTTGCTTTGATCCAAATCAGTTGGCGCCCGAACAGGGACATTTGGGTTCTGTTGCTACGGAAGCCGCATTGAGGACCGGAGAGGAGACCCCCAGAGACTTGAAAACAAGGAGCCTGATCACCTCTGCATATGGTAAATTACCTATATATTTTCCTGTCTCTGGACTTGGCCTGCAATCCGTGTCTGCGCCGGCTTCTCGTGGATAACTACTGAACAGGTATATAGTTTGCCCAAATGTCCCCTTTATTTGAATAGAACCTGTAAATTGTCTATCTACTGCCTTAGTCATCCCTGAGTGTGTGTTTTATGTGTGGAAGAGTCTGCTTGCCTGAGAATCTGTTGTACTTCTGTTGTAATACTTGCTTACCATTAAGCAAAAAACTCGGTTGAGATTTTAATGGTGTTATTTAGCTCACTTCGGGAATAGAAGTTTGAGTGGTTTATTGGCTCTTCTTAAGAAAATAAGTTTGAGTGGTTTTTTATTTTGCTCAAACTTTAGTTTGAAGATTGGGTGTTTTCGGCATTATTGGCTCTTCTTAAGAAAATAAGTTTGAGTGCTTTTTTTTATTTTGCTCAACTTTAGTTTGAAGATTGGGTGTTTTCGGCATTATTGGCTCTTCTTAAGAAAATAAGTTTGAGTGCTTTTTTTATTTTGCTCAACTTTAGTTTGAAGATTGGGTGTTTTCGGCGTTCTTTGCTCTGCTTGGTTAGGAAACTTGAGCGGTTTTTGTTGGTAAACAGAAATACAAACAGGCATCGGCAGATATTGAATGTGAAATTGAGCGCGTGTGTGACCTGAGTTTTTTACTATTAGCCGGCATTTAGTGTAAGGTGTTTGTAATTTAATTACAGCTGTGTATTGTGTATTTGTCTGTAAATGTCTTTTTGGGTACCATATATGTTAATTGTGAACTATAAGTCTATTGTCTTGTTGCTCTCCTATTCTATCTTCTGTCTTTAGGTGAGCTGTGCTGCAGCAGTCACATAGTTAAAAATCCTTTGTGTTGGCTGAAAACTGTTCTTCTCACACTCACTGCTGTTCACCCCTCCTTCTTTCTTGGTGTGCTACAGCAGTCACATGGTTAAAAATCCTTTGTGCTGGCTGAAACTTTCCTTCTCCCCCTCCTGCTGTTTCACCCCTCCTTCTTTCTTGGTGTATGGACAGTGGGAGCCTTTGTGTGCACGCTTTGGTTCCTTTTGTTTATAAATTCCTCTAATCTGTTTCCTTTCATTTTCACTCCTTCTCCCTCAGTCTCTTATTTTCATTTTCGGTTTGTTCAGGAATAGTTTGCATTTCTTTTCCAGTTGCTTTTCCCAGTAATATTACAGTGTGCACATGGGTCAATCAAATGTTAGCTCCTTCCAAGGTCGGTTGGCCTGTGATCTTGTGAGGGAAAGAGCTGGGAAATTAGCTGTAGGAAAATTAGATAAAATTGTTAAGATTTGTGGAATTACTATGTCTCCTCAGGGCAGACTGCAGGCAGAGGATTGGAGAAAACTTTTACATGATATGAATGGGATATTGTTGGATAATGGATTAATGAAAGCTGCAGATGCTTGGTATAAAGTGGCTAAAGGGATTAAGAAGGAGGGCTGGATTGAGGAGGAAATAGATGTAAAGGGGCAGAAATTCTTTGTATATCATGAGAGAGATGATTTTGTTGGAACTGTTACAAACATTTCCCATCCCCCTCCTTATGATGGAGCCTGGCACAAAGGGAAGATGGCTACCTCTAGAGCCCCCTCTCAGCCCACACCTGTGAGCACACCCTCTCCAGTTCCTACCCCCTTGTACCCAGTCCTTGGGACAGACGGATCCTATTAATTCCCAGCCCCCATTCCTTCTCCACTTCAAAACCCAGTCACGCCTTCCCTTCCTGTTGCCTTGCATTCTTCTCTCTTGCCTGTCTCTGTGGATACACCCTCTCTTTCAGCTCCAGTTTCTTCTGTCCCCGCCCAATTCTTTCCACCTCTCCCTGTCACTTCCGCCCTTACCTCTCCTTTAGCTCCTTCCACTTCTGCCCATTCATTGCCACAATTTCCTGTATCTGCCACACCCATCCCTTCCATGATGGTCACTTCCTCCCTCACCCCTATCTCTTCTTCTAGTCCTGCCCCTATCATGGCTGCCCCCAGTGTATCTTTCCCTATTATGACTGTTGGTTCAACTGTTCCTGCTGCAGCAGCCTGTCTTCCTTCCTCATCCCCCTTTGCATCAGGCCATACTCCCAATACCTCACACTTTGCTTTGCCCCAGTTTAATAATGCAGTTCCTCCACTTGAGTCAGCAGTTCCAGGTTCCATTCGCTCTGAATTAGCCGGTTTCCACAATGATGGTAATATCCAGGAGGGACAGCCATCAAATAATCTCCCTTGTATGCCCCTAGCAGGTCCTGGCAGAACCCAGCAGGGTATGGGGGGAGCCCCTGTGATGTATGTTACCTTTAATCCATCCCAAGCTGCAACCCTGGTGAATTCACTTCCAGACCCAGAGAAACAGCCCATGCCCTTTTACAGACGGATTGTTCAGATCCGTAAAACATACTCTGCTGCATGGCGCGATTTGTTTAGTCTGTGTGAGATTAAAGCAGGGGATGCCTACTGGCCCATAATGGAAAAGAGCTTTGATGATGCCCGTCTCACTACTGACACAGATTTTCAGTCTGGTATCACATTTTGTGAACAGCTCCATGCATGCGCTCAAGATAAATTGGCTGATCAGGCTACTTCGATTAATGATATTGTTCAGGACAAATCAGAAACGGTTGAAAGATTTAATTCTAGGTTAACTCAAACCTTCTCTGATCTGGGTTTCAATACATGTAGTAAGGCCCACACCCAGATGCTAGCAGCTGCTTTCGTTGCAGGCCTTAAAGAACCCATAAGGAAAGGCCTAATCCTATCCCGACCCGAGTACAGGATTATTCCCCTGGATACTCTCCTCCTGGTTGCTAAAGGCCTAGAGTCGATCTAATTGCCCCAGCACAAGAAATCTAATCCTTTCATGTTTTCTTTATATAACCCTGCAATTCAGCCTAAACATCTCTCTACACAGAGAGATCTTCGTCTTCAAAACTTTATTGTTACCCGATAATGTCTCCTTACTACTCAGATACACTTTGAATCCTGCCACTCTTCTGCCTCTTCCCAAGGGGGGAGTACCACACTATTGGTACAGCTATCGAGGACCTGAAGAAGTGGCCATATTGAAAGTAAAAACTCATGGAAGACGGAATTCGGATGAAACGTGTGGCAATCATAAGCTATCAAGGATGCTGCATGTCAATCAAGTGAAGTGGACAGAAGAGTGTCCGATCCAAAGTCTGATACAGGCACATACAGGTTGCTTCCTGGTGATTGGGTTCTGGTTAAAAAGTACCTGAGTAAACATACCTTTGAACCCAGATATGTCCAGCTCCAGAGGAAGCAGATCCTGTTATAACATGAATTATTAACGTGTATTTTTTCTTGCTGCTAGGTCTGATAAAAGCCCAACAAGTGGCTATAACCAAAGACAATCATGTTTTTTGGTACAATTCCTCTAGTACACGGGTAGCCACATTTGCATTTGATTATTGTGATGTCGTAAATTGTACATTTCCATCGTCATTGTCGTCAACAGTGTACAAAGATATACCTAACATCAAGGACCCATACATGTGTATGACTCACCTGAATGGGTAGATGCCGCGCACATGACTATTAATCCTCTTAAGCCACACATCAAAACTTTAAGAGACATGATAGCTATAGCTAACCCCACGTATGAGGACACTATGGCTGTAGAGACAGGTTTCTTTGATACTAACTTATGGCTTGAGTGGATGAGATATAATGCTAACAAACACAACAGATCTAACTGCTATGTCTGTGGAGGAGCGAGGCCTCACTTAGGTACTGTCCCTTTGAACATACCTTCGGAGATAGAGATGTGTTTCCTAAGTCTCTATACTGCAATTAAAACTGACCGGACGGAATGTGAATCATGGACAAAGGAATACCCAATTATCCTTAACCCCTTAAGGACAGAGCCTTTGAAACATTTTTGTCCTTTCTGGACAATGGCTATTTTAACATTTCTGTGCTGTTTGTGTTTAGCAGTAATTTTCTTCTTCGTCATTTGCTGTACCCACACATATTATATATTGTTTTTATCGGGACAAAAAGGGCTTTCTATGGATGCTCTATTTTTGATCATATCTTATCATATTATTAAAAAAAAATAATAAAATATGGTAAAAAAAAAAAAAATACACAAATTTCTTTGTTTTTATTTGAAACAACTTCTCCTCATCGACAAAAGCGAACGAAAAAACATGCTAAATAGATTCTACTATTTCTCCTGAGTACAGGGATACCACCCATGCATAGGTTTGTTGGGTTGTTTGGGGGCTAAAATGGCAAATTTGTGAGGTGCAGTTTTTTGTTTTCCAACTTGAAATTTTTACATGCAGACAGCCTGCACCCATGTCCCATTTGGGACATATTTGAAACCAGCCAGTGTATTTTACCCCATCAACCCATATATTTTTTAAAAGTAGACACCCTAGGCTATCTCAAATGGTGGTATTTTAACATTTTCCATGCACTAATTCTACCACCAGCCTTTGTCAAAGTTTGTGGTAGTAATTTTTTTGTGTTTTTTTTTCACAAACCTTGTACTTCAGACATAAATTTACAGATTTTGGTATGTGTCACTGCCAAATAACACCCCAATAAGTGTTCAGCAACATCTCTTGAGTACAGGGATACCCCCCATGCATAGGTTTGTTGGATTGTTTGGGGGGTAAAAGGCCAAATTTGGGAGGTGCCGTTTTTGGTTTTCCAAATTGAAATTTTGACATGCAGACCGCCTGCACCCATGTCCCATTTGGGACATATTTGAAACCAGCCAGTGTATTTTACCCCATCAACCCATATATTTTTTAAAAGTAGACACCCTACGCTATTTCAAATGGTGGTATTTTAACACTTTCCATGCACTAATTGTACCACCAGCCTTTGTCAAACTTTTTGGTAGTACTTTTTTTTCACATACATTGTATTTCAGATATAAATTCAAAGCTCCTGCTATGGGTCACGGCCAAAAAACACTCCAATGTGTATTCAGCAACATCTCCCGAGTACAGGGATACCACCCATGTATAGGTTTGTCATGTTGTTGGGGGGCTAAAAGGCCACAGTTGAGAGGTGCACTTTTTGGTTTTCCAACTTGGAATTTTGACTTGCAGACAACCTGCACCCATGTCCCATTTGGGACATTTCTGAAGCCAGCCTGTATATTTTTACCCCATCAAACCATATATTTTTGAAAACTAGACACCCTAGGGTATTTCAAATGGTGGTATTTTAACACTTTCCATGCACTAATTGTACCACCAGCCTTTGTCAAACTTTTTGGTAGTACTTTTTTTTCACATACATTGTATTTCAGATATAAATTCACAGCTCCTGCTATGGGTCACGGCCAAAAAACACTCCAATGTGTATTCAGCAACATCTCCCGAGTACAGGGATACCACCCATGTATAGGTTTGTCATGTTGTTGGGGGGCTAAAAGGCCACAGTTGAGAGGTGCACTTTTTGGTTTTCCAACTTGGAATTTTGACTTGCAGACAACCTGCACCCATGTCCCATTTGGGACATTTCTGAAGCCAGCCTGTATATTTTTACCCCATCAATCCATATATTTTTGAAAACTAGACACCCTAGGGTATTTCAAATGGTGGTATTTTAACACTTTCCATGCACTAATTGTACCACCAGCCTTTGTCAAACTTTTTGGTAGTAATTTTTTTTCACATACATTGTATTTCAGATATAAATTCACAGCTCCTGCTATGGGTCACGGCCAAAAAACACTCCAATGTGTATTCAGCAACATCTCCCGAGTACAGGGATACCACCCATGTATAGGTTTGTCATGTTGTTGGGGGGCTAAAAGGCCACAGTTGAGAGGTGCACTTTTTGGTTTTCCAACTTGGAATTTTGACTTGCAGACAACCTGCACCCATGTCCCATTTGGGACATTTCTGTAGCCAGCCTGTATATTTTTACCCCATCAAACCATATATTTTTGAAAACTAGACACCCTAGTGTATCTCAAATGGTGGTATTTTAACACTTTCCATGCACTAATTGTACCACCAGCCTTTGTCAAACTTTTTGGTAGTACTTTTTTTTCACATACATTGTATTTCAGATATAAATTCACAGCTCCTGCTATGGGTCACGGCCAAAAAACACTCCAATGTGTATTCAGCAACATCTCCCGAGTACAGGGATACCACCCATGTATAGGTTTGTCATGTTGTTGGGGGGCTAAAAGGCCACAGTTGAGAGGTGCACTTTTTGGTTTTCCAACTTGGAATTTTGACTTGCAGACAACCTGCACCCATGTCCCATTTGGGACATTTCTGAAGCCAGCCTGTATATTTTTACCCCATCAATCCATATATTTTTGAAAACTAGACACCCTAGGGTATTTCAAATGGTGGTATTTTAACACTTTCCATGCACTAATTGTACCACCAGCCTTTGTCAAACTTTTTGGTAGTAATTTTTTTTCACATACATTGTATTTCAGATATAAATTCACAGCTCCTGCTATGGGTCACGGCCAAAAAACACTCCAATGTGTATTCAGCAACATCTCCCGAGTACAGGGATACCACCCATGTATAGGTTTGTCATGTTGTTGGGGGGCTAAAAGGCCACAGTTGAGAGGTGCACTTTTTGGTTTTCCAACTTGGAATTTTGACTTGCAGACAACCTGCACCCATGTCCCATTTGGGACATTTCTGTAGCCAGCCTGTATATTTTTACCCCATCAAACCATATATTTTTGAAAACTAGACACCCTAGGGTATCTCAAATGGTGGTATTTTAACACTTTCCATGCACTAATTGTACCACCAGCCTTTGTCAAACTTTTTGGTAGTACTTTTTTTTCACATACATTGTATTTCAGATATAAATTCACAGCTCCTGCTATGGGTCACGGCCAAAAAACACTCCAATGTGTATTCAGCAACATCTCCCGAGTACAGGGATACCACCCATGTATAGGTTTGTCATGTTGTTGGGGGGCTAAAAGGCCACAGTTGAGAGGTGCACTTTTTGGTTTTCCAACTTGGAATTTTGACTTGCAGACAACCTGCACCCATGTCCCATTTGGGACATTTCTGAAGCCAGCCTGTATATTTTTACCCCATCAAACCATATATTTTTGAAAACTAGACACCCTAGGGTATTTCAAATGGTGGTATTTTAACACTTTCCATGCACTAATTGTTCCACCAGCCTTTGTCAAACTTTTTGGTAGTACTTTTTTGTGTGTTTTTTTTCACATACATTGTATTTCAGATATAAATTCAAAGCTCCTGCTATGGGTCACGGCCAAAAAACACTCCAATGTGTATTCAGCAACATCTCCCGAGTACAGGGATACCACCCATGTATAGGTTTGTCATGTTGTTGGGGGGCTAAAAGGCCACAGTTGAGAGGTGCACTTTTTGGTTTTCCAACTTGGAATTTTGACTTGCAGACAACCTGCACCCATGTCCCATTTGGGACATTTCTGTAGCCAGCCTGTATATTTTTACCCCATCAAACCATATATTTTTGAAAACTAGACACCCTAGGGTATTTCAAATGGTGGTATTTTAACACTTTCTATGCACCAATTCTACCACCAGCCTTTGTCAATCTTTTGGATAGTAATTTTGTTTTTTTTTCACACACATTGTACTTCAGCCATGAATTCTCAGATTTTGTTATGTGTCACTGCCAAACAACACCTCAATGTATGTTCAGCTACATCTCCTGAGTAGAGGGATACTACCCATGCATAGGTTTGTCACCTTGTTTGGGGGTTTAAAAGTCACATTTGGAATTTGTCCATTCTGGTTTTCCAAATTGGATTTTTGACTTGTCCTATTTGGGACATTTTTGAAGCCAGCCTGTGTATTTTACCCCATCAAACCATATATTTCTGAACATTAGACGCCCTAGGGTATTTCAAATGGTGGTATTTTTACACTTTCCATACACCAATTCTACCACCAGCCTTTGTCAATCTTTTGGGTAGTATTTATTTTTGTGTTGTTATTCCACACACACAGTATTTCAGGCATGTATTCTGAGATTTTGGTATATGTCACTGCCAAACAATACCCAAATTTGTGTTTTACAACATCTCCTGAGTTCAGGGATACCACCCATGCATAGGTTTGCCAGAATTTTTGGGAAGGTTCAGTCAAAATTATTGAACTTGGTAATTTGGTTTGAAATTGAGCGTATATGTTCCGATAGGGCTATCTTTAGTTTGGGGCCAATTGCATACCCCAATTTAGTTTGATTTTCAGATAGCTGTATATATTTGAAATGTTGACACCCCAAGGTATTGCATATGGGGTGTTTTGATGTCTTTGATGCAACCATGTTTGCAAAATCAGTTGTTGGAAGTGTTTGGTGGTCTTTTTTCAAAAAAATATTTTACACATACATTGCATTTTGACTGTGATTTAGGAGAGCCTGTTCTAAGTTACTTCAAGAAAACACCCCAGTTTGTTTTCTGCCAGGCCTCCTGAGTACACCCATGCCCCCCATGCATAGGTTTGCCGGATTTTTAGGAAGGTTCAGTCACAATTATTGAACTTGGTCATTTGGTTTTAAATTGAGCGTATATGTTCTGATAGGCCTATCTTTAGTTTGGGGCCCATTGCATACCCCAATTTAGTTTGATTTTCAGAAAGCTGTATATATTTGAAATGTTGACACCCCAAGGTATTGCATATGGGGTGTTTTGATGTCTTTGATGCAACCATGTTTGCAAAATCAGTTGTTGGAAGTGTTTGGTGGTCTTTTTTCAAAAAAATATTTTACACATACATTGCATTTTGACTGTGATTTAGGAGAGCCTGTTCTAAGTTACTTCAAGAAAACACCCCAGTTTGTTTTCTGCCAGGCCTCCTGAGTACACCCATGCCCCCCATGCATAGGTTTGCCGGATTTTTGGGAAGGTTCAGTCACAATTATTGAACTTGGTCATTTGGTTTTAAATTGAGCGTATATGTTCTGATAGGCCTATCTTTAGTTTGGGGCCCATTGCATACCCCAATTTAGTTTGATTTTCAGAAAGCTGTATATATTTGAAATGTTGACACCCCAAGGTATTGCATATGGGGTGTTTTGATGTCTTTGATGCAACCATGTTTGCAAAATCAGTTGTTGGAAGTGTTTGGTGGTCTTTTTTCAAAAAAATATTTTACACATACATTGCATTTTGACTGTGATTTAGGAGAGCCTGTTCTAAGTTACTTCAAGAAAACACCCCAGTTTGTTTTCTGCCAGGCCTCCTGAGTACATCCATGCCCCCCATGCATAGGTTTGCCAGGATTTTTGGGAAGGTTCAGTCAGTTGTAAGATGTGGTAATTTGGATTGAAATTGAGAGTGTTTATAAAATTTGAAACTCTAGAGCAGTACACATAAAAACTAAAAATCTGGAGCAGTAAAACTTAAAAATATAAAAGGCAGAAAAATAAAGGACTAAAAAAAATTAAAAATGGGCAACTGTGTGGTACACTTTGAAGCAGGTACCGATGCAGAGTCCTGGCTTCCCAGTGCAGTCAGGACAATAAAAGGTTGTATCCGTTCTTTGTCCCCTGCTATAACAGACTCTGCATCTTTTCTGGGGGTTCTGCTTCTTGTCAGTTGGGGGAATTTTAAAAATAAAATGGGTAGCCCCAAGTCTGTTTCCCCCAATCACCACCCGGGGACCAGGTGCATCTTGGTATAAGATCCCCGAAATTATCTGAAGCTGAAACTGTAAAAATGACAGCTTAATTTCGGGGTTTGCTGTTTTGTGCAACACAAACGCATTGTAGGTCGCAACTTGTAGCAGGTAAATTGCGACCTTCTTATACCATGCCTTCGTCTTCCTCATAATAAGATAGGGCTGTAGGAGTTGATCTGACAGATCAACTCCACCCATATACCTATTATAGGCCCTGATGCACACTGGCTTTTGGATGACCTCAGCTCTGCCACGGACTGCAACCTGCACAGTCCTCTCATCATGGATGGTGCTGAGCATGCACACATCCTTTTTATCCCTGAATTTTAATGCCAAGAGCTCTTCTTGGCGCAGAGCTGAGGTCTCCCCCCTTTGTAGCCGGGTACGTACCAATTGCTGTGGGAACCCTTTGCGGTTAGAACGAATAGTACCGCAAGCCACTGTTTCAAAACAATAAAGCAACTTGAACAGTGGTACACTTGTATAAAAATTATCAACATACAAGTGGTACCCCTTGTTCATAAGGGGTAGGAGAAGGTCCCACACAATCTTGGTACTTGCTCCCAGATGTTCTGGGCAGCCTGGAGGGTCAAGATGGCTATCTTTTCCCTCATATACCCGGAAGGCCTGAGTGTACCCACTCTCGCTCTCGCAGAGCTTATACACCTTCACTCCATATCTGGAGCGCTTGGAAGGGATATATTGCTTGAATCTCAACCTTCCCTTGTACTTCATCAGAGATTCATCCACGCATATATCCCTTTTAGGTGTATAAGCCTCTGCAAACCTGGCAGAGAGGTGGGTAATCAGGGGGCGGATTTTAAATAGCCTGTCAAACTGGGGGTGCTCTCTAGGGTGACACAGGCTATTATCATTGAAATGCATGAAATGAAGAAGCATTTCATACCGCTGCCTGCCCATAGACTGGGCGTAAATGGGGGTACTGCAGATGGGGCTTGTGCTCCAGTAGGAGCGAATGGAGGGTTTCTTTATAATACCCATCAACATTGTTAGTGCCCAGAATTTTAGAAATTCTGGCACGTCAATGGGGACCCATTGCTGCCTTCCCAAAAATGAAGTTGGGTGAGCAGCGTGGAACTGCTGGGCATATAGATTAGACTGGGAGACAATCTCCCCCAGTATATCATCCCCCAGAAAAATTTGGACAAACTGGAGGGGAGTAAATCCTGTAACATCAGTACTGATGCCAGGAACTGGGGTAAAAGGAGGGATAGTTGGCCTATAGCGATTAGGCACTATCCACTCCTCAGCAGCACTGCCATCCGGAGTCTCACGACTCCTTGTGGCAGGGGGCCCAGCAGCCACTGATACATCACTAGAAGATGTATCGGTAAACTGACCAGGGTCAAAATCTGACCCTGTGTCAGTGGCCTCAGAATCTGAGGCGAGGATGGCATAAGCCTCCTCAGCGCTGTACATGCGCTCAGACATAATAATATAAATGTATTAAAATTTTACTTTACGTGGCCCCCTAGCGGGTTCAATTGCCCCTAGCGGGTTTCAAAAAAAAAATATACAGACAGCAAAAAAGTACTGCTGCAAGCCGGATCAATGAAAAGCAATGATCTACGGCAAAGAAGAGGTTAATAGCACTGTAATAAATACAGTAAAAAAATATTAACCTCTAAAAAAAACTGCACAGACAGCAAAAATGTGCTGGTGTGCAAGATCACTATTTTACACAGTGATCAAAAAGCAGGGAAGGGGTTAAACACAGGGAATGGCTTTGAAAAAAGCCTTTGGGTCTCACAATTTATTAGAATATAGAAAATCACTAATATAACTAACTATAACAATACTGATCTGTCTCTCTCCCTCACCAGAACGCAAGTGAGGAGAGGGAGGCAGATCTAACACTGTCAAAGGCAATATTTGTAAATATTGCCTTTGACAACGAATGGCAAGTGCTCATCTGAGCACTTGCCATTCTAATCGGCACCCTGATAGGGTCTGCCGAGTGAAGCCCCCCCCCTCTGATGCAACGGAAGTGACATTACGTCACTTCCGTTGCCGGCTCCAGCAGAAGGGCAGCGCCATCTTTACAGCAGCGCTGCCCTTCCATCGTGAGGATGTGGCCGCTCATCGGAGCGGCCACGAAGATCACACCAACGATCTGGAGGTGTTGCTGAATGCCTACACGGCCAGGCATTTCAGCAACACCTTTTGATCTTAGGAAGCGAACGCTGTTCGCTTCCTAAGATCGTTTGTGCAGGCGGCGCCGCCATATTTAATATGGCGGATACGATCACCTCGTGGGGTGATCGTACGGCGCCCCTGCACATTTGAACAGTGTGGCACAAAGCCTCTACCTAGAGGCTTTGTGCCAACACTGAAAGAGCAAAGAAAGCGACTCTAGATCGCTTTCTTTGCTCGATTTAGTCCATGACGTGCCAGGCACGTCACATGTCGGCAAGTCCTCATTTTGCCGTGACGTGCCTGGCACGTCATCTGTCGTTAAGGGGTTAAAGATGTTAAGCCAGATAGAGGTATCACCATATATCCAGGGAACTACACTTGTTACGGTATATATGATGGGGTAGGCCAATTCTTTGGTAATTTCACTGGTAAGTACTGTGCCACATATAGCCCAATTCCAGCCGCCCTAATCCAGCAACACGTAAGATCCCTTGGAGACATATATTGGATTTGTGGGGATATGCAGATTAGAACTAGATTGGAAGGTGTATGGTGGGGAGAATGTGCTCTAGCTAAGGTAATTATGCCTATACACATAATCTCTGATGGACACCAAGATACCCCAGGTACGTTACACCCATACTCTAGAATAAAGAGAGATACTCCTATAAAAGGCAGTTTTGATCCCCATATCTATATAGATGCCATAGGAGTGCCAAGGGGGGTGCCGAATGAATTCAAAGCAAGGGATGAAGTGTCCGCAGGGTTTGAATCTATTTTCCCAATCATTACGGCCAATAAAAATGTAAATTGGATTAATTACATATATTATAATCAGCAACGGTTTGTGTATTATACCAGAGATGCCCTCCAGGGTTTGGCGGAACAATTACAAGCAACTTCTCAGATGACCTTCCAGAATAGAATGGCCTTAGATATGATTCTGGCAGAGAAAGGGGGAGTATGTAAAATACTCCCAGACACCATGACATGCTGTACCTATATCCCAGATAATACAGGCCCTAATGGTAAGGTAACATTGGCAATAGAAAAGTTAAAGAGTTTGTCCAATGAACTGAAAAGGAATTCTGGGGCCACGGATCCATGGGAAAAATGGTTTGGATGGATGTCTGGATGGCAAGGTGCTCTAGCCCAAATAGGTGTTGCCATTTTAATAACGATAATCATCCTTGCTCTTCTTGTTTGTTGTGTGTTACCCTGTCTTAGGAAATGCCTACAAAAGACAGTTGATCAGACAATCGATCAAACCACCCCGACCTTCCTTCACCAAGAGATTGACGACATAGACTATGAAACACCACATACACCCTTACAGTCCCACCGGACTAAGTCAACAGCTACTTCCTCTTAAGGGCATTTAGGGATAGCGTCTGTCTCTACGGGCAAAAGTCTGTTTTGGGAGAAGTAGTGGACAAGCTGCTATGGGCCACCCGCGCAGTGAAGCGTTCGAGGCCTGTTCAGACAGATGAGCAAGATAGCCTTTTGTTATTTTTCTATAGGGACAGTATTAGGGTTAGAGATAGTGGCTGTTAGTAAACAGAGCCATTTTATAGGGGGGAATGTTGTGGATACAATGTCTCTTTTACTATTATATATTTGTGTTTATGTCTTATTTGGCACACTTCCCTAAAAGGTCATAATTTCTTACAGATGCTTACGTATAAGCATTGCATTCCTTTGTCTGTTTAATCTTTTACACATGTGTTCAAATAAGCTACTTCCTATGGAAACTCCTCCCATCCAAGCTACCCCTTCCCCCCTGCTAAGGAGCAAGTCTCATGTAACACATTCTTATAAAGACCAGCTTCCGGTACTAACTCCTCCCACTTTCTCTTGTACAAGTTATCACATGCCACGTGAATCACTGTTAAAGTAACAGTAACTGGAGCCCCTCTTTGTTCAGTAAACTACTCACTGTAACCAAGATGGAGCTGGAATGTGGTGGGAGAACTCTATAAAGATGACATCACATTCTGTAGGGTGGGCTTAAAAGAAGACCCTCCAACTTTTAGCCAATTGTTGAACGTATATTGTATCTTTAAACTATGACTGTACTGTGACGTATTCCTGTTTTAAAAGGAATCCCCCACTCTGGAAAATAAAGGTTTGCCTCAGGTTTTTCACTGATCAGAAACTTTGTCTCCGGTGTGAATTACTTCTAGGGGAGAGCGCATTAGTTGATCAATCTGGAAGGAGTAGATAGACAATAAAGCAAAGTTTGCTTTGATCCAAATCACCTCCAGTGAGTTGAAAAACAGCCACATATTGTATTTTTTTGTAACATATCTTGATAGTGGGAAAAGTATTTCTCTGTCTGTTATCTCTCTATATATATTTTAGAAGACGCCGTTTCTTAGTCATGAAACTTGGATTTTAGCCGTCGCTTCCATTTAACGATGGAGGACATGACTGATTGTGAAGGATAATTGGGTAGCCTGAAAAGGACTGTGATGTTATAATTCAGACCTGGCAGAAATGCAATAAAGGAAATGATTCCCATAAAAGATCTGCTGTGAATATTTAATCATTTTGTTGTTTTAAAAGACTGACAAATGGAAAAAAAACGGGGTAAATATTTTTCTTTCCCGGGGGAAGACCAGACGGGAGAAGAAACACTTTCTACCATCATTTCACCGCTGAGAGGCAGATAACTGTGTAAAAATGATACTGACCTCAGGGAATTGAGATGTAGAAGTGGCCGCGCGTTTAACTGCGCGGGAATCAAACTGCTTTACTGATAACCTTTTATTGATCCATCGTGTCTCTGCATTACACATGGCCCAGAGCCCTATCAGATGAGCGTAGAACGAATACTCCATCACTGAAGGTTTTCAAACTTTAATATATGAGCTGAGAGCTCACCGAATAATTGTGATTCATAAAGTCAGAAATTATAAATATGGCTCCCTGGGGTGTTTCCTTCTTTGCAATGTGGATTTGCTGAAGATTACTTCCAAATTAATTCTGTAACATATCTATACTGGAATGTCTATTCATGGGACTTCCATTTAAAAAAAGCTTGTAGTAAGCATATGGATCTGGATATAAAACAA
Organism: Pelodytes ibericus; assembly: GCA_036172795.1. Taxonomy (NCBI): domain Eukaryota; kingdom Metazoa; phylum Chordata; class Amphibia; order Anura; family Pelodytidae; genus Pelodytes; species Pelodytes ibericus. Next base: position 131,319,613 of record CM069862.1, read on the forward strand.
GTTGGAGGACAGGGTTGTGATGTACAGCAGGTAACAGATAGGTGTTCTGTCTTCTACCAACAATGCTAACACCTGCAGTGCCAAGGTTAGCCATCACTGTTGAAACATAAAACATGAAAACCATGAATGGGCTCTGTGTGAAATGTGTTGTGTAGGTATTGTTCCTGCGTACACAACAGGTTTGATTTAAATTCAGTGCTTGGATGCTTACCTTGTGATAATTTGAGTTAATACTTTTGTTTTAAATAGCCAAAATTATATATAGAAATATAAACGAATCCATGCAAATATCCTCCTCAATATCTGTACCAGGAGACCCAAGCCTACATTAGGATGGTTGCTAGTGACAATCTCCAGCAGCAGATAAATCCTTACGTTATCTGACCAGTGTACGTTTAGTTTAGTCCCTGCACATAAATATTAAATAGTCCTTATCAGCAGGGCAGTGCCATCTGTTAGATCACTCCATCCAGCCCACGGCAGTTAATGAAGGTAAAACCTGCGCTCCTACAAATGTTCACCATCAGTTGCCCTCGCTGACACACATCCTCGTTACAGGTTGCCATTTGCACACATTTTTACTGCCACTGAACCCAAACTGACGCAGTCAGAATGGGGTTCGGCATGAGCAGTATACAGTCATATAAAATAGGCCGCAGAGCTCGTGACTGCTTTCAGATTTAAGTGTCTTTTTATGATCCTTTAATATCAGTGCTTAGAGAAGAGCTCTCTTATTTCCTACACTTGTGAACTACCTACGGGTTGCTGGAGAGAAGAGCAAGAAATGCTGAGAATACTTAAGAAACTCGTTTACATCCAGGCTAATGAGCTGTAAAGCTTGTTGTCTGTGAGAGTATACGTACATTGTGCTTGGGGAGAGCGCTCTGCACATTAGGCTCTGCAGCGCAGCAAAGAACCAACTTAAAGATACTCCACTTGTGACTGATTGAAAAATGCTCAAACTGTCTCTGAGGCTCTCACATGGAGGGTTTGATTCACTTGTTATCACTCTATCATTTTGCATCTTTATTAAGTAAATGATGTCTCCATTACTAAAAACATTCAGTTTCTTCCCTTTTAAACTGTGACAATACAGTGTGTTGAAATTGGTTTTGCTCAAAGAATACTATCATACTAACCTTCCCTGGATTTTGGGCCATAGTAACATCGCCTGGATGTTGGACAATAGGAACATCTCCAGGACATAACTGAAAAATATTTTACTGTACCTTTCCGGGTTAAATACTGGTGGTATTACTGTTATGATCTAGGTGAACCAGTGCAGGGTTAGGTGCAGGAATATAATGCAACACTGATAAATGGGAAAAGTCTTGAAGTGGTGTTTTTTTGTAACTTATAAATAGATTAGTTTGACTGCAACTCCAATCACCATCAAGCAGGCGATCGTGAAAAGATAATAAGAAAATGATGTTGGGCCATAAGAGCCCTAAGCTCAGCATCCTCTTCCATCTTTTCCTTGCAGCCTAGCCGAGTGAGCGAAAGATAAATGCCCTGTGGTACAGCTCTCTGTTCTAGCCTCTCTGTGTGGCATCACATTATATCCTTGCACATTGAGCTTCTACTGAAATACAAATCCATGGTTCATAGGTTGAACCTATACTGGACTCCAGTGATGGCACTGATGACAATGTATGTCACTGAGGGGTTGTTACTAGCTGTGAAACTCTATGCATGCCTAGGGTTGCCACCTTTTCTTCAGAAAAATACTGGCCTTGCTACTACCGCCATAGACTTAACATTGGGGTCAAGCCAATTTTTTACCGGCCTGCCGGTAAAATACTGGCCAGGCGGCAACCCTATGCACGCCCAGCCTCCCATTTTGTTACGCCTGTGTGCTAACAGTTAATCATGTACTTACTTGGAAAACCTTCCTAATTTCCATAAACCTCAGAGCATCTCATTAACGGGTCTTTTCCATGTAGATTTGGGTAATCGACCCACATCGTTGTCTGAACATGATATACCCAACCCGAGAATGCCGCAACCATTATTTGAGAACTAATGTTTTTTGTAGGATCGAGCAGTTTCTCACTTTTCATTCCAGATGGGGAAATGAAAAGGATTATTTCACAGGATTGTAATCCAAATGTCAATGGTACAGCTCATTAGAGAGGCCGGAGTGTGCTCCAGCATGGAAAACACAACATTAGCTGCCCACCCGCTTATATCGGTTTCTTCAAGACACAGTCTGCCCCGTAGCGACCTTCTTTAAATGTTCAGAACATATTTACAGAGATATAGGACGTGATGTAGCAGGTTTCCTGAGCAAATCAATGGCTTGTTATAGGCTTCGCCTGTCTGTCAGGGTGAAAGAAAAGAAAATGGTTTGTGTGTTATACTAAACTCACACCGTGCACTGCATTTTTCAGAGAGGCCATTTTGATAGCTGTGGATACGTTGCTCTTTAAACATGGCAGCTTTGTGGGTGGTCTTTGCCCGGTACAATGGACCAGCTTAAAACCTCATACCAGACTGCCAATGGCATAATTCCACAAAAACCTGTTACTTAACCCTTTCTGTTGGGTGGCACATGTAAAATGTACATAACCCCAAAAGGCCCACATATCCTTTTTGCACAGTGGAGATTTTAGGAATTATAGGTCTTTATAGACTTTGAGTGCTGCTTTTAGAAGGTACAATACCCTGTTTTTATATAGGCATATCTGTAGCCATTTAAGGGTTAAACTCCTGGCTGCCTCTGAATGCCATTTGCCTCACTAGCTCTGCAAGAAATCTCCACACCGTACAGGCAATGTCAGCTTTTTTAGGACAATGTAGCAGTAGATTTAGTAAGGTAATTGCTCTATTCATTCAATAGTATTGAAATACCCGTGAGCTGCATATAGCTGCAGGGGACCGGTGCTCTAAAGTACAACCTAATTAATGAACCTGCATGCCGTTCAGTAGCGTATTACGCCATCTGCGCTGCTCGGATGTATAGATCAGCTCACCCTCCCTGCCAGAACTCCTTTACCTCTCCTTGTTCTGTCCATTTATAGAAAAGATATCTGCTGCCGCTATGTGGGGCACTGTCTCAGAGGACGTGTGTCACGTTCTTCTGCTGCTTACTACGAACCCAAACCTCCTGGACGACATTAGGTTGGCATAACAATAGGCGCCCAATTCCAAGCGCTGAATACACATAATAGGAACTAGGTAAAAGGCGGATCTGCCGGATCCTCCCGGATTCAAACATTTTCTCTTATAAATATATGTGATCTTTGCATATTTAATGTATACAGAGCTGGATCTTTCCAGATCTGTACATATTACACATATATACATCCAGATCTTTACATATTGCACTACTACATAGCAGGATCCTTACATATTTCACATTAATACAGCCTGATTCTTACACATTAGACATCTATACAACCAAATCCTTGCATTTTACACAACTATGCAGCCAAATCCTTACATATGTGAAATATGCAAGGATCCAACTGTGTAGATGTGAAATATGCAAGGATCCAACTGTGTAGATGTGAAATATGCAAGGATCCAACTGTGTAGATGTGAAATATGCAAGGATCCAACTGTATAGATGTAAAATATGCAAGGATCCAGCTTTGTAGATGTAAAATATGCAAGGATCCAACTGTGTAGATGTGAAATATGCAAGGATCCAACTGTATAGATGTAAAATATGCAAGGATCCAGCTGTGTTGATGTGCAATATGCAAGGATTCGACTGTGTAGATGTGAAATATGCAAGGATCCAGCTGTGTAGATGTAAATTATGCAAGGATCCAGCTGTGTAGATGTGTAATATGCAAGGATCCAGCTGTGTTGATGTGTAATATGCAAGGATCCAGCTGTGTTGATGTGTAATATGCAAGGATTCGACTGTGTATATATGAAATATGCAAGGATCCAACTGTGTAGATACGAAATATGCAAGGATTCGACTGTGTAGATGTGAAATATGCAAGGATCCGACTGTGTAGATGTGAAATATGCAAGGATCCGACTGTGTAGATGTGAAATATGCAAGGATCCGGCCGTGTAGATTTGAAATATGCAAGGATCAGGCCGTGTAGATGTGAAATATGCAAGGATCTGGCTGTGTAGATATGAAATATGCAAGGATCCGGCTGTGTAAATGTGAAATATGCAAGGATCTGGCTCTGTAATAGATGTGAAATATGCAAGGATCTGGCTGTGTAGATGTGAAATATGCAAGGATCCGGCTGTGTAATAGATGTGAAATATGCGTGGATTTGGATGTTTAAATGTGAAATATGCACAGATCTGGAAGGATCCAGCTCTATAAACATTAAATATGCAAAGATAACATACATTTATAAGTGAAAATGTTTGTTTTGGATCCAGCTGTGTAAGGATTCGACTGTGTAGATGTGAAATATGCAAGGATCCGACTGTGTAGATGTGAAATATGCAAGGATTCGACTGTGTAAATGTGAAAAATGCAAGGATCCGGCTGTGTAGATGTGAAATATGCAAGGATCCGACTGCGTAGATGTGAAATATGCAAGGATCCGACTGTGTAGATGTGAAATATGCAAGGATCCGGCCGTGTAGATTTGAAATATGCAAGGATCCGGCTGTGTAGATGTGAAATATGCAAGGATCCGACTGTGTAGATGTGAAATATGCAAGGATCCGACCGTGTAGGTGTGAAATATGCAAGGATCCGGCCGTGTAGGTGTGAAATATGCAAGGATCCGGCCGTGTAGATGTGAAGTATGCAAGGATCCGGCTGTGTAGATGTGAAATATGCAAGGATCCGGCGGTGTAGATGTGAAATATGCAAGCATCCGGCCGTGTAGATGTGAAATATGCAAGGATCCGGCTGTGTAGATGTGAAATATGCAAGGATCCGGCTGTGTAAATGTGAAATATGCAAGGATCTGGCTCTGTAATAGATGTGAAATATGCAAGGATCCGGCTGTGTAGATGTGAAATATGCAAGGATCCGGCTGTGTAATAGATGTGAAATATGCAAGGATCCGGCTGTGTAATAGATGTGAAATATGCAAGGATCCGGCTGTGTAATAGATGTGAAATATGCGTGGATTTGGATGTGTAAATGTGAAATATTCGTGGATTTGGATGTGTAAATGTGAAATATGCACAGATCTGGAAGGATCCAGCTCTATAAACATTAAATATGCAAAGATAACATACATTTATAAGTGAAAATGTTTGGATCCTTTTACCCAGTCTCCACATAATACTATCTCTGATCTGCTGAATTCTAGAATGTTAATATTACGAGCCTTTGGGACTGTGCTTATTAATCAATTGACTGAATGCTAAAATATTAGGTCTGTTAACATGTCATGACCTTTAAAATCTGTGCTTGTCCTAGACACCCGGGCAGTTTGTGTCTGGCTACGCCTCCCTTTCACCAGCAAGATAGGATAGGAACAAAGCACTGTTCCCCCGGCTCATATACAGTAATCTTTGACACCACAACCACTACAGGCAATGATCCCCATGATTAGAACTGCAATACACAACTGCTGAATGGCAAAACATAGCCATAACCACATTTATATTTTCTAATGGCTGCCTTCTAACATGTTCTCATGATATCATGCCAGCTAAAAAGTTGGATTAGATTCATGGAAGTGCAATCATTAGTGGTGTCTTAGATTGTGTGTGGTGGGTGCTGTGTGTGTGTGATAGCAGGACTAGTGTAAGTTGTGTATGATAAGGGTGATGTTGTTGGTTGTCATAGTGTTGACTGTCCTGGGTTGCTAATCCTTTCTGGTTTGACAAAGCAAGCCTCTGAAATAGTGTTTCCTGATAGTATCTAGTTCATTTATATGAGCTCAGCTAGTTGTTGTGGTATATTTTTTTATTTTATTTAACCCCTTAGTGACATGACTTTTTTGGCTTGTCCGACGCTTGGTGACATGGGCTGTTTTAACATTTCTGAGCAGTTTGTGTTTTGCTGTAATTTATTTCTGTCTCATTTAGTGTACCCGCACAAACTATATATCGTTTTTATCGTCATAAGAAGGGCTTTCTTTTGATACCATTATTTTGATAATAGCATATAATTTGATGTAAAAAAAATAATAAAATATGGCAAAAAAAATGAAAAAATAATTTTTTTATGACTTTTATTTGAAAAATCGTATACTCATGTACAAGAGACAACAAAAAAACACTGCTAAAAAGTTTCTAATATATGTCCTGAGTTCAGAAATAGCCCATGTTTTTATGTTTTTGTGCTTTTTTATTCATGTTACAGGGCCAGAACTATAAGTGGTGCAAAGCTATTTTAAAATCCCTTCTTTCAAAATTAGCGATAGTGACATTGTAACACTGATTTCTGTACTAAATCCATGAATGACCCCCAACATGTACATATTTTTGAAAACTAGACAACTCAGGGCATTTAACTTGGGGTATTTTGACACATTTCATGTAGCCATTTTACCACCAATCTATGCCAAAGTTTGCAGCAAAAAATCTTTTTTTTTAATTTTTCACATATATTGCAATTTAGGTAAACATTACCTTAAAATGTGAAGGGGTATTTCCAAATAACACCTCAATATGTGTTCAGCAACATCTCCTGAGTACAGGGATACCACCCATGCATAGGTTTGTTGGTTTGTTTTGGGGCTAAAAGGCCACATTTAGGGGGTGCGCATTTTGGTTTTCCAACTTGGAATTCTGACATGCAGAAAACTTGTGCCCATGTCCCATTTGGGACATTTTTGAAGCCAGAAAGTGTATTCTACCCCACAAAACCATATATTTTTTTAAACTAGACACCCTAGGGTATTTCAAATGGTAGTATTTTAACACTTTCCATGCACTAATTATACTACCAGCCTATGTCAATGTTTTGGGTAGTAATTTTTTTTCACATACATTGAACTTTGGGCATGAATTCACAGATCCTGTTATATGTCAGTGCCAAACAACACCTCAATATGTGTTCAGCAACATCTCCTGAGTACAGGGATACCACCCATGTATAGGTTGGTTAGGTTATTTGGGGGTTAAAAGGCCACATTTGAGAGGTGCGCTTTTTGGTTTTCCAACTTGGAATTCTGACGTGCAGAAAACCTGCGCCCATGTCCCATTTGGGACATTTTTGAAGCCAAAAAGTGTATTCTATCCCACAAAACCATATATTTTTGAAAACTAGACACCCTAGGGTATTTCAAATGGTAGTATTTTAACACTTTTCATGCACTAATTCTACCACCAGCCTATGTCAATGTTATGGATAGTAATTTGTTTTTCACATTCATTGTACATCGGGCATGAATTCACAGATCCTATTATGTGTCAGTGCCAAACAACACCTTAATATGTGTTTAGCAACATCTCCTGAGTACAGGGATACCACCCATGTGTAGGTTAGTTAGATTATTTGGGGGCTAAAAGGCCACGTTTAGGGGGGGGTGCATTTCCAACTTGGAATTTTGACATGTAGTCAGCCTGCGCCCATGTTCCATTTGGGACACTTTTGAAGCCTGTCAAAGTATTTTACCCCATAAAACCATATATTTTGGAAAACTAGACATCCTAGGGTATTTAAAATTGTGGTATTTTAACACTTTCCAAGTGCTAATTCTACCACCAACCTATGTCAAAGGGATGGGATGTCATTTTTTCCCCACACACATTGTAGTTCAGGCAGGAATTTTCAGATTCTGGTATTTGCCACTGCCAACCAACACCTCAATATGTGTTCAGCAACATCTCCTGAGTACAGGGATACCCCCCATGCATAGGTTTGTTGGTTTGTATTGGGTCTAAAATTCCACATTTAGGGGGTGCGCAATTCCAACCTGGAATTTTGACATGTAGTCAGCCTGCGCCCATGTTCCATTTGGAACATTTTTGAAGCCGTCCAATGAATTTTACCCCATCAAACCATATATTTTTGGAAAATAGACATCCTAAGGTATTTCAAATGGTGGTATTTTAATACTGTATAGGTACTAATTCTACCACCAGCCTTTGTAAAAGTTTGTGGTAGTACTTTTTTGGGAGTTTTTTTTCCCACATGCATTGTACTTCAGGCATGAATTCACAGATTCTGGTATTTGTCACTGCCAAACAACAACCCAATATGTGTTCAGCAACATCTCCCGAGTACAGGGATAGCACCCATGCATAGGTTTGTTGGTTTGTTTTTGGCTAGAAGGCAACATTTGTGAGATGCGCATCTCAAAATTCCAACTTGGAATTTTGACATGTAGTCAACCTGCGTCCGTGTCCTTTATGGGATATATCTTTGAAGCCAGCCAATGTAATTTACCCCCACCAAACCATATATTTTTTTATCGGTAGACCCCCATCACTACTTGTGGCAAGGGCTCAGCAGCCACCGATACATCGCTAGATGATGTATCAGAAAGCTGAATAGGGTCAAAATCGAACCCTGAGTCCGCGGCCTCAGAATCAGTGCGTAAGCAGTGATCTCGAGCAAAGAAGGGGTTAATAGCTCTTAGAAGAGCCTATCTAGTACTGTAATACATTACAGTACAAATAAATTAATCCATAAAACAGTGCAGACAGCAAAACATACTGTTGCTGTGCAGGATTACTGCTTACACAGTGATGAATGGCAGGGAAGGGGTTAATACACAGTGAAAGACTTTCATAAAACCTGCTAATTTTATAAAATGTTATTTTATATCACTAATACTGATCTGTCTCTTTCCGTCACAAAAATGTAAGTGAGGAGAGGGAGGCAGATCAATATTTGTGAATATTGATCCGATTAATTTTGATCTGACCAGGGCGAATGGTGAGCTTAATTGAGAAATCACCAAACCGCCTTTGCCACTAATTCGCTGTTACTGATCGCTATGCGCTCAGGCAGCTTAAAAAAAAAAACTCAAATATTTTTACTTTACATGTAATCCCCTAGCGGGTATGTGTAAAAAAAAAAAGAAAAAAAAATATGCAGACAGATAAAAATTGCTTTGGCGTCAATATCATTGCGTAAGCAGTGATCGACGGCAAATAAGGGGTTAATAACTCTTAGAATAGCCTTTTTAGTACTGTAATAAATTACAGTACAAAAAAATTAACCCCTAAAAAATGCACAAACAGCAAAAATAAATGCGCTGATGTGCACGATCACTGCTTATGCAAGATCAGTGGCAGGGAAGGGGTTAAACGCAGGGAATTGCTTTAATAAAAATTTTTTTATTGTTTTATTATTTGTGTGTTGTGTATTTATTGTTTTTTTTAACTTTTACTTACTTTTAGAACTTTGATCTGTCTCTCTCCCTCACTAAAAAAAATGTGAGGAGAGGGAGACAGATCATAACTGGTCAGATCAATATAGGGTTAATATTGATCTGACCAGTCAGTGGGGATGTTCAGGAGAGCATCCCCACTGCCTGTCAGTGTGCCTGCAGTCACAGATTGCCTCTATGAAGAGGCAATCGTGTGACAGCCAGAGAGCACAGGAAGCAGGTACTTCCTGCCTCCTGTGCTCTTGCCCTTAGTAGGGCAGCGCCATCTTGGTCACTCAGTGACCAAGATCGTGCATTTTTTTTTTGTGTTTCTGATTGCCTCGACTTGCGAGGCAATCAGAAACACTTTCTGAGCATAGGAAGCGAAAGATTCGCTTCCTATGCTCATTTTTTAAATGCCCGCGTTTTAAAGGCACTGTGCCTTTAAAACCGGCATTTCGATCGCTCTCCGGAGCGATCGAAATGCCGACGGGCATTTTTTTTAGCATTGTACGATGCTTCCACACGGAAGCATCGTTACAATGCCCTTAGAGCACTGAAAGCGGAAAAACTCCGCTTTCAGTGCTCGTTTTGACACAGGACGGACTAGGTCCGTCCTGTGTCACTAACGCCTCGGCACACAGGACGGACCTAGTCCGTCCTGTGTCGCCAAGGGGTTAAGAGTCTCTGAGATCAATATGTGTTAAAAGCAACAATGGCTTGTAAAACTCCTGTCTGTTCTCCATAAACACGGAGTGAGATCATTTCAGGATAGGAAAACATACCCTCGACACATCCCAAGATCTGAATAAACAAATCCATACAACCAATTTTCCATGATCCTTAGCAGGTGACCAGATTATATTAACAAATAAGCTTCTCCTAAATGGTGCGTGTGTTAAAATGCCCAAAAGGGGGCGCTCTTCTGTTCGATTAAATAAATGCCAGCGTCTTTGCTCTTTTTTGCTCCAGTGGCGGTATTTACTGATAAAAGAATCATAGCGGCTAATTAATTTCTGGGATTAAAGAGCTATAAGTGGATTTGGGTGTATTGATTGTGGAATTCATTAGGCGGTTGGTGTAACTCTAAGAGATGGATAGATCACAGTTTGAATGCATTTCTCTGCTGTTATCTGTTTAATAACCATTTTATGAAATCTAGATTTTTTTCCCACCATCCTTTCAAGTTAAAATTAAACTTGATTGTGAAATAAAGATTTAAAATGGCATACACTTTTCTACAGGCATTATTTTTCAGTAAAATGGGTTTTAGATTAAGCTTTTAGGCTGACTGAGCATCATGGCATATGTTGATCCCAAACATCGGCAGTGCCAAACTTCACTGATTCCGATTAATATAGATAGCAAGTAACATCATTTTGTGGCTTCTTGAATAATGTTTATGTGTGTATATATCTACAATGTAATCAAGACTAATTAATAACTTAATATGTTAACAGTGTGTGAGAAAAAAAATTATGAAATTATAATAATGCCTTATTAAAAAATTATAAAGATCTGTTGTTTAGGGTTAAGTATAATTTTTTTATCAGCTGATAAGAAAGGAAATATCACAATAGAGAGTAAATGAATAAAGGGAATATAGGAAATGAATTATAAAGCTCCACTAGCCAAGCAGCGTTTATCTATCTGGGGACAAGTCGAGAAATAGATTATCCGTTTACCATGCGTAACTATATTCACTTTTAATACAAAGAGGCCTATGGGGAAATCGCGGCATCCACTGGATGAGACGATAACAAGAGGCCACCATTAAAAGAGAACTGTCTTTGTTATTTAACAAATAAAAAAAGCATTCTGGATTGAATAAAACCTTTTAGGGTGACTTTGTTTTAATGCGTAAAATATATTTTGTTACCTTTTTTCACTCCCAGAAGCACGGTCTATATGGGAGTTAGCTGCCATTTACCTCATCCCTTCAGTTAGACCATGTAATGTCTGATCCAACAGAGGGGAGATGGAGCCTGTTAGCCTGTCACTGGTCTTGCACTTTTAGTGCACTGCCAGGTGGATATGCTAGCTGAACAGAAGGAATGTGATTGCGCATAAGATGTGAGGTTTGTAGTTGGCGTGCACCCTGACTGTTTAAGGCTGTGAAGGTTAGTCATCCTGGTTTGAAATTCACCATTTAATGGGAAGTCAGCGAGTGAGGAGAAAAACTGCTGTATGACATGAGCGAGTCTGGTTGGTTAGTAGTCTGGCTGCTTTGTTTTGCTCTGTCTGCAGGTGATCCAGTTTTTGTTCTGCAAGGCATATGTAAAGGGGATATAATAATCCAGCGGACTGGACACAAATGCATGGATTAAGGCGGCCATGTTTTCTGGTAGTATTTGGTGGTGTTGTATGCTGGTTTTTCCTCAGATGATAAATGGTAGATTTTTTTTTTTCCTAAGAGAAGCCTGGTGTTTAAATTATAACCCAGAATCAAGCAGCTCTCGTTGGTTGTGTACCTCCGCTCAACTCAGGGTTTCCAAGTTCAGTTCAATTGGGTGATCATTTGATATTCTTAGTTTTGTTACCTCCTGTATCATAGGGACCCATTACAGGGCTCCTTTTCAGCAAGCTAGTATTCTTCTACTCCATGAGATCAACCAAAGGGTCTAATTAATTAAGAGACAATTGCAGGGAATCATTCCAAATATAGCAGAGTTGGAAAGATTCTCCAATGCAACTGAATTTTTTCCAACTCGGCTACTTTGGCAAGTTGATAATCTTGATTATTTAGGACTAAAAGTTGAAATGTTTTGGTGCTGTGGGGAATCCTGAAACCTAACTGGAAATCAACAAATTTCCCTTCCATTTTCAAAGAGAAGTTAAATGCTAGTGTATCTTTTGCTATGCAATTCTGTTCTCTTGGTTGCCTCTAGAATGCGTCAGTGGGATTTCAAAGAGCGAGTGTGTGTGGTATCTGTGTATCTATGAAGCCTCTTGTGGTCTTGTTATAGAGTTGGACTAATGAGTACTGCTGCCCATTAGGTATATTGATATTTCACAGTAAATCCCCTGAAGCCACACTTTCAGTGGTCAATGTCTGGCTCTGGCTACTTGGAAAGTCAGTTCCTATACTGTAAATTCATAAAGAAGTGGTAGTCCAGTTCTGAAAAATTCCTCATTTTGTACAATGTGAGCCATCTGTTCATAGAACAACATTCTCATTTACTAACATTGGGAGATCCTTAGATAACATTTAAACGAGAAGATCAGCTAGCTTTTGATCTGATGTCTGTCCTGTTCACCTTTCACACTTTCAAACCATTATATGTTTTTCTTGGGCAGAAGTCTGTCTGAGGCATACATAAATACATATCCCTGCCAGGTTTCTATCATTTCTATCACTAACTGTTTCTCATTCTGTTTTATTGTCTAGGTTAATTTGTGCTCTGTATTACAAATTACGGAAAGAGTTTTGAATATCTGTTTAATTTGGAATTGTATCTGCAGATTAGATCTCAAGGATGCTCATTTTATTCCACTTAACCAAAACTGTTTTTTGATGCGCATGGCAGGTCTAGCTAGTGCTAATGTCTTCTTTAAAAATGGGAACATTTATGGGTCTTCATAATAAAGAGAGAATTGCAGGGAATTGAGAGGGTAATTTCAAACTCCATGCCAATTTTTCTGCATTTGAGAATTTTTCCAACTCGGCTACTTTGGCCTAAAGTTTGAAATTCCCATCTCAATACCCTGCAATTCTCGGTTTATTGAATAGCCCCTATACTTTCCAATGCATGCTTGCAAAATTGTTTGAGTTTATTTTAAAGGTCTCCTCTGACACTTGGAGTGTCAGGATAAAAAGCAGGTTTTTTTTCCAGCATACAAAGTGTTAAACAGATCGGATAGCCCTTCAGTCATCAAAGGGGGTCTCATCTGGCTTGTGGAAGGTTTTTTTTGACATTTAGTGGCCTGAAAACTGGACTTTGGATTCTGTTCTTACGCACGAGCAAATTATACCCTCCGAGCATGTCTGCCGGGCTAATAGCAGATGACAAGCCCTTCCAGATTGGGGCATTGCAGGAATGATCACATAGAGCAGTATCCGTGATGATTATTACTGTGGGAGGTATCAATTAGGAGCAGTGTGTCTCTGGCTACAATCAGATTGAAGAACACAAACTCCATCGATTATTTGTCTTTTATCATCAGCCTCTCCCATAGAGACACGGATGCTCCATAACAACAGAGATAGATTTTGTGTTTCATTCCTCCTCGCTGGGCTTATGTATATGTAAGAATTAGGATATTGCTCCATAGCACGATCTATACACGAGAGACGAGCAGGTCTGCTGAAAGAATTCATTACAAGGAGATGCATTCGGTGTGGAATTCTAAGCAGCTCTCCCTTGGAAATGGGATCAGCGCCTGTTCATTGCCGTACTCCCCGAACACACACACACAGAATCTGCTACATCTCATCCTCAGATTCACTGATCATGGGGAAGATATAGGACGGAATTCATGAAAAAAGGGATTGCTGGGAAAGTCAGCGGAATTGGAGAATGTGTCCTTAAGTTTGAAATTCCCTTGTCAATTCCCTGCAATTCCCTTTTTCATGAATAAAGCCCATAGTGATATGCCCAGCTTGCATGGAAAACAGGACTCCCATAGTGATATGCCCAGCTTGCATGGAAAACAGGACTCGCATAGTGATATGTCCAGCTTGCATGGAAAACAGGACTCCCATAGTGATATGCCCAGCTTACATGGAAAACAGGACTCCCATAGTGATATGCCCAGCTTGCATGGAAAACAGGACTCCCATAGTGATATGCCCAGCTTGCATGGAAAACAGGGCTCCCATAGTGATATGCCCAGCTTGCATGGAAAACAGGGCTCCCATAGTGATATGTCCAGCTTGCATGGAAAACAGGACTCCCATAGTGATATGTCCAGCTTGCATGGAAAACAGGACTCCCATAGTGATATGCCCAGCTTGCATGGAAAACAGGACTCCCATAGTGATATGCCCAGCTTGCATGGAAAACAGGACTCCCATAGTGATATGCCCAATGAGAATTTAGCACTAGTTATGCAAGCAAATGTCTAGAGCAGGAGAAATATATGGCTTTAAATTTGTTTTCTCAGCACCAATTGTTAGGACAGTACATGGCAACATATGCAAATGTATTATTTATTTGTATATTATTTCCTTTGCATATGGAGACACAAAGGCGTGAAACTACTAATGAAGAAGCTTTCTTATCTTGACTTTGATTTTTTTTCTTCTCAAAATGGTTATGCTATATCAGATAGATTAGGTGATGTTTGCTTTTTCTAAAAATTAGATCTTATTTGGATGAATGATCTGAATATTCCCATCAAGTTTTACCCCTTATCCTTGAAGCCGTACACTTTGTACAGAAACATGTCAGGTTTTGGCTTCTGTAATACTTAGGTTCTCATCTGTGACCACAACAAGATTGAGCGGTGCACTTATCACAAGTCATGGCGTGGCTCCGTGCCACGGCTTTGAAGTGTTTCTTACTGTGGGAACAGCTGGCAGGGTTTGTGCGGTGGCCTTTATTATGGTAGAAGGCCCAGAAAATAAACACATGCAAATGGTACTGGGTTTGTGGGCTGGGAAGCAAAAACCAGTGCAGATCCCTTTAACTACCACAGTTCTGGATATGACACATGGGAAAGAGCTGTATAAATAGCTTCAAATAGGCAGATGCACGGTTTCTCTTACTGTGGTTAGAACAAAGAGTGAAACCAACATTAACCACTCATTCTCAATCCTTTCTCTCGCTCTCTCCACCCACTTTACTGACGTGCTTCATAGACCCATATTTTAATCTATCCGGTTTCTTTACTTTTTTGTATGAACAGATTAATTACACATACTTCATGTGGGTATGTTAATAATTGAATAGCCAAGATGTGGCTAATTGTCTATCCATTATGGGCAGGTGGGAGAGGCTATAATGGCCACACCCACTTTCTAAAAAACATTTTTCTATACAAGTCTTGTAGTTCATTGTATAGTGTAACTGCAGCACAATGCATAATGTTTGGAGGTTTTACAGCCAGTAGTAAAATGGAAGAGTGATTCATAGTGGCAGGTTGTGCATTGGAATTTGGGTTTGTCTCTTCTGATGGCAGGGATTCAGATAAATCTAACTGTGCCGTTTGGGATGGCGCCAAGTTTCCCGTTACTAATTGTAACTGTCCTATTGTGCTTACTCAGCGCCTATACTTTACGATCCTAAATAAAGTCTTTATTTTGTCCCAAGCAAAGTGCGAGTCTGCAGATGTCTTCTTCCCAAATCCCCAGACACATAAGAAATACTTGCAGTTACTGTAGAGAGCAGAATTTTTACTCTGCAGCACTTCACAGTGATTATTTCTCACCAAGTCCCATTCACAGTAGAATACGTATTTAAACGATGGTGTCTGAATTAGCAAAATAAAGGACAATTTACCGAGATAACAAAAATTATGATTTAAAGCAGGGCATAAAATTTGCAGAGGGCTAATTTGCAGAGGCAGCCGCTCCAAAGATTCTTAATCTTTATCTAGTTCAATTAAAATCTGAATGTTTGGGATTCATTAACCTGAGACACTATTTTGAGTTTCTAAACCACTGTGGACGTGCCCCAAAATGCCTGCTTGATTATACCCACATGGAAGGGGCTCTGCCAGACCCCAAACTTAACCTGTGAACTGCTTACCAACATGTAATTGCAACGTGATGCAAACACTCAAATGTTTCTCCTTATATATTGACACTTGCTCAATATTTACCTATGTATCTTCCATTGGTAACCTGGTACCCCTTTATCACTCCCTGTAAACATTTTAACCCATCATATTATAACCATTCCGTGATCCGAACACCTTTGTCCTTGGTCATGAAGTCATGATCCAAAAATAGTTTTCCGAAACATTAAAATTGATTCCATAAAACAATTTGTACAGTATTCCATAATGTATAAAAGCACTGTTCAAAACATGAAACAAATAAAAAGCAGGGCTTCTTCGCAAAATGAATAGTGAGCTAATCACAGTTCAAGTGAAACTCAAAGTGCTATTGAGCTAAAAACCCAATAAGATAAAAAGCCATTGACACGTATGAGACGAATTATAACTAATGGGAAAGCTGCCGATGCCTTTTGCTCCTGATAGGTTTCTCCAAGTCTGGGATGATGGTAGACAAATCTACTCTGATTTCATATTCAGTGTCCATTCTGTTCCTATATTTTGTCTTCAACTGGACCAGACCCGAGAAGCCGCTCTCACAAAGATAGGTTGTGCTGAAAGGTAGGATGATTTTGATACCATGGGTTGCGATGGAGGGATATTCAGTCATCACACTACACCAGAACTAAGCAGGCTAACCTCAGAAATGTCTTTTCAGCTTTTCAAGCTGACTCTCTTCATTGCTTGGCAACATGGCAAAAAAACACTTTAATTTCTCCCAGAAACCCCATCTCTGCAACAAAAAGTTAGACTTTTTGATGAAGCCGAAGCACACGTCTGGGACCCACTCCACACCAGCTTGTGACCCACTTTTTGCGTCAGGACCCGCTAGTTGAGAAATACTGCTCTGCTTGAATTTGTTACACTCCTCCAGGTTCCATATGAAGCGCTCTGTAAATTGTTTTTATTCTATGAAACAAACTTGAATGTTACCAGGACTTTTCAAGTAGTTCTATTGTTTTTATTTATTTTGTAATTGGATAAGATATTTAAAAGAGGAATACGTAGTATTTTTTACACAATTTCCGTCAGTATAAATGTTATTGCTTTGGCGCTCTGTGATACACTCATTCACAACTCACATTACTATGAGTTTTATTGCTTCACAGGTTATGATGAGTTTTATTGCTTTGGAGCTCTGTGACACTCACACATTGCACCTTGTGGTAAATTGTATCAATGTGATGGACAATGACATGCACCACACATTACCGTACTTTGAGTTATATTGCTGTTGAGCTCTGTGACAAACTCACTGACATCCAATATTCTGAGTTCTTAAAAGAGAGGGGCATCAAAGGAGTGATGAGTGAATTGATTCCTATAGAGCAATGGTGGTGAACATATTGCAAACGTTCCACAGTGGCCACACAGAGTACCACTGTGCAACTAATACTGTGGGACATGTCCACTGAAGGTTGGCAACTCGAGTTGCCCCCTTGTCAGAGCGTCGGATGTCATGTGACCCCCTGGCTCAAACTCCATTGACGTGCGGGGAGGGTGAAAGGCAGACTTAGATGATATCTGGGCATCACACAGACATTGAGCTTCCCTCCACTAGACAGCAGGGAAGTCCAGTACATGGCAACTCCTGTGGGTGCAATCTAGGTGCTCTGGCAAGAGCTGGGGATACAACCTGAATGCTGAGCAAGTCCTGTGAGTGCAGTTTGGAGTTCTGTCAAGATCTCTGGGTGTTGTGTGGGTGCTGGAGAAGTCCTGTGGGTTTAATCTGGGTGTTGGCAAGACCTGTGTACAATGCACACACTTACACACATATAAAAAAAAATGTGCGTGTGTGTTATTGACACATTGTAGTGCATTACTTGCATTTTATTTGAAGATTGTCAATGTATGGAAATAATTCTAGGTAAAGTTACAGTATCTGTTTTCTTTTCAGGATGTTTTTCTGAGCGCAGATTTACTTTTCATTCTGAGGCTCTCCCGCCCCTTGTACCTTTTTTTTTGTCACGCTGTTCCTTTGTATGTTCATTTGCTGCGCACCCCTGCACGTATTTTGATCTCTTGGTGATTAGGAACACTAAACATCTGTCTGGCAATAAGCTGGAACAGGAAGAGACGGTGAGGATGTCACAGATGGAGCCCTTTCCAAGAGACCATGAATGTCACTGACAAGAAATGATAAACATCTGTTTGCTTGAGCACCTGAGAAATTACATTGTTTTCTGAAGAGATCATAAAGCACCATGGCCCACCATTACCATGTATTGCTCCGTAGTATATCACACAGTGTCTCCAGATGTAGTAAAAGTGGCCTTTTTTAACAATTTAACATGTATCACTCACCATATAATACTATGTGGCCCGAGGCTTTATGAGAATTACACATTTTACAATTACCAAGCAGTACTTAACCATACAACCAGGGATAGAAATGTCACAATCCAGATCAGGAGGTCAGGGAGGAGCCTTGCTGCAGGGGATACTGTGAAGACTTTCAATACTCAAACCAATGCATAACTGAGGACCTATAAGGCACTATATAGTACTAGTTGATAGCTGAGCTAGGGTTGGGCTGGTGCTTCTCACTGGCCAACCTGGGCTGTGACTGGAAGCCATCAGGCAGGGATATGGCTTGGGCATGGCTGTGGCTGAAAGCAATACCACAGCAGGACAGAGACACACTGGTGCCATTCCACCAGATTAGGGGTCCCAGGTCCTGGATAGAATTAAGCCAACAGATCGGGGAGCCAGTAGTAAAGGTAGTAGTGTAAAGGTTATGGTGGGTGTAAGGAGTGGCCAAAGGAGGGAGCTGGGGTTAAACTATTGTAAGCAAAAGAATACATCCCATGCAGGATGACTCCCAAACCTATAAAGCACCAAATAGTGGTGAAAATATAAAGTGTGCACTTACTAAATAATTACTGGAAACATATTTAGAGAAAATGCAAATAAACAGTAAAACATTTTGCATTGTACCTAATCATGTGCAATGATATTGCAACCTACTTTCTCTGACCACTCATATCTGAGAGAAAGCACAAAGCTTGAAGCTCAGTTTTGCCTTACATATGAAAAAGTCAAAGGAGGTAAGTGTATATCAGTGTATATCAGTGGTGGTGAACCTCTGGCAAATGTGCCACTGTGGACACTTTGGGAAGACGAACAGGCAGATCTTTGAACAATGCTAACACCTGCATCAAGGTATTGCATGTCACCTCTTTTTCCCTGTTCACTCGCAGGCAGCTAAATTAACTAGTCTGATCTTTATTTGTGATTGGATGTCATCCAGTAATCCGTGTAGTGTTGAATGGAGACATATAACAGTCTTGTATAAATCACACCTGAATGAACACTGCAGATTGCAAATATTTATTCGAACCTGTGAAATTAGATCTCGTCTCTCCCACAGTGGTCTGATCCTGAATTCTTGGAGGTAAAGTGTTAGTGTAAGCAAATCATTATTTGCTAAAATATAGATAAAAAAAATGGCGTGAGGAATATGCAGGGAAGATAAAAATTAAAAATATCTACTCAGCAGACATATTTTACCAAGACTTTTTTAGAATAATTATGCAAGGCACTTAACAGTGGAAATGTTTTTGACAATATTCCTGTATGGCTGAATATTTTTACCAACCCCAAGTTACCAAACAAGGTCACTTTTATACACATTGCATTCATATCCATGTCTTGGACACAGGTAATACCTGAGTACAGAATCCACAGATTACTTGCTTCCGGAATCTTCTCAGGTTCAGCATACTGGAGTAGACTCAATGCTGGCCAAAAGTTAAAGGTTACACTCCGCACTTTATTAATATGTGATTCAGTGCCAGTGGGGACCACAAAAATACAATGCGTTTTAGAAATGGTATAAATAACAATGGTTTGCAGTAAACACTTTTATTCCCTATTTCCCAGTTAAATTGATGCTAGGGGACTGGGTTGTAATAGCCAGCTCCAGTCCTCTAACAACTCTCCCCCCAAAGTCATTTCTATTTTTGGAGGGAAGGAGGAGATCTGGGTAAGTTGATAATACTTAACTAGCAACAATAATTTAAATTCCATTTATTGGGAGGAAAGAATAGAATATTATATTATTATTAAATGTAATTTCTTTATTCCTTATAAATTCAATTTAAATTATTGTTGTTAAGTTCTGTCCACTTTATATATAATTTTATGTTCATCACCAGATCTATATTATTGGCTGATCTATAGCTTATTTGATCTATTCATAGTCTGGAAATCCTTGAAGGATAAAATGTGCACCTGTTTTTTTATGAGTTGGTAAGGCCTTTTTTTTTTCCTTTTTTAGTATCAATAATATTATGTTTTTATTATTATATATATTTATTTAGCGCTGTACACTTTGTATATTATTTTCTGCTAATATTTGTGTTCCCTGCATTACTGAAAAGGTTGAAATGTACATATATGGGCAGTGTTAAGCAGCTGATGCACATTTAAGTTGTCCTTTTTTATGTTTTAAATTAACTGGCAAAAAAATAAAGCTTTCCAAAACAGTATATCAATGCCATGTTGTTAACGTAATGCTCCATAATAAGAATGGGTGTTTTTAGCGGGTGTTATGATATTACTACACCCGTTAGTAGCATTAGCAGTGGGTATTGACATCAATGCCTGTTAATTTATCATGAATGCCACTTTTAGAATCTACCCCATTATCTGTAAATGGCAATTGTGCAGCAAAGTGCTAAAAGGAGAAACAATCACCATGGAAACCAGTGGAGTGTTCCTGCTGATTATTCCACTTTGGGAACTTATTAGTCCCATAATTGATCTTTATACAGAGCCCAAATGATGCGTGTAGTGGCTAGTGTTAGTGAGACATTCTAATCTTTAGAAATACCATAAAATGCAATGCTATTTTCTGTATGTGTAGGTCTTTCAGCCGTTCACTTTTGGCTGGATGAATCCAAGCTACTAATGCAATCCACAGCCCATTCCTGCTCACAAAACCCAGCATTTTGCCACATTGCGTCTGCTATTAGCTGTAATAGACCTTCATGCTATGCTTGAATATTACAAAGACAAATTGAGCAGGAGCTATGTGATCGTTTGCTTTTAGTATACTTTAAATGTGCAGAACTAACAAGAAACAAAAATTCCAAACTTGTCCATTTAGATAGTGACTAGAACATTCCTTATACATATATACAGTGAATTACCCCTCAGTCTTTCTGTGCACTATATAAAACAGCAGGTCTGTCCTCTCTTTTTGTTTCTTACAGATATAGGGAGTCTTACTTTTAATGTATTTTTACATTTAAATCATCCATAAAAACTTGTGAGGTGCAGAAAAATCACTGTTTTTAACAATTGTTAGTATTTGTTTCTCCAAGTGTGTTTATTACTCGTTATGAATAAAGAGAAACTTATTATGAAAGACTATATTTGCCTACAGCTGTAAATTAGGGTAATATTGGTGAAAGTGGGTGAATATGACCAGAAGTCCAAAGTTTGGATCGTGGCCTAACCACTGACCAGTGAGAGTTCATAGTTCTGGGGGGGACTAACCCTTGTCTATTCACATGAAGATTTGACATGTGATAGGATGTATTTTAAAAATGTATACGTGTACCATGGCATCACAACCACACTTATCTCTACCACATGGATCACAGGACAGAGGTGCTGCAAAGCAAGATAACCACTCCGGGACAGCTTTACCGACCCACAACTTATGTTGTGTGTGTGTGCTTCTCTTCCAGCTCCAAGCCTCAAGCAGCCAGTAACCAACCTCATTCCATTAAGGACAAGACCGCTATCCAGGAATGGTTATTTGGCTCTGTGCCACTGGTTGTGTTTATAGTCTGTCTTGTACAGAGGGCATTTGCTCTTAGGGGTCCATGTATACAGTGGAAATAGAGGCAAAATGAACATCATTTTTAATGTTATTTGTATATGCCTACCCAAAATCCTTTGCAGTGGTGGTAAAACTGCAAGTTTACCAGTTTGTATTCTGGCTTGTCTGGTGTGTGTAGATTTGGGTTTAATAATGCCTCTGTTTCCCCACCATTACTTATGAGGCGAAGCTCTATGTTTATTACATTAGTTGCTGAAGGTGACAGTTGTTATAATAAATACATTTGTTTCACTTGGGGATGGTGAAAGTCAGGATGATATTTAATCAGTTCAATTTATGCTGCAGACTGCACGTTTTTAGAGGTGAGACACGTAGGTACTGTTCTCCCATTAGATGATATTATTTGCGTCTGCTTTTTATTTATATTAACGTGTTTGTTATGTTAAATTTACCAGTGCTGAAAACTTACATGAAATTGCTAGCGTATCACAAAGCACTTCCCTCTGGCACTGATAGAGAAAGATATGAAGATTTAACCAATGGACAGAAAAATGCTAATTACATAGTACAGAAGAGATATCCTGGCTTCTTTCTGTACTACTGATGATTGGACCAAACCATGGATTGTGCTGTTAGGTAAAATAAAGAACCATGTCCGTTTCGTCTGGTGCCGCATTGCTCATAGTCCACAGAAATGCATTTCAAGGTGCTGATAGTCTGTGTGTTCACAAACTTGTTTATTACAGGTCTTTAGTTTCCATAGGGTACATTATAATAAAGTACAACCTACAGTCACTCTGTATGCTTTGGGTATACAGATGGGTCTAGTCACTAAAATTCAAGAATAGCTCGAGGAGGTTGACTATCACTTTCAGACTAAGTCAAATTCGGCACCCAAGTTTAACTTAAAAAGTAGTGTAAACGTCAAAAAATTCGGCATTCCGGGATCTTTCAAAAATAAATGGTGTCTAATAATGTAAGGGTCAATGCACAAGTATCTGCAAAAAAGGGACACACGTTTTTTAGGGAAAGGGACACACGTTTCACGTTGAGAAAGACTTAATCATAACTTCTTCCAAGCTTAAGAGATGCCCATGTGTTGTCTTGAAGGTACGATTTATAAACAGATCCCTAAATAGGTCTTTGTTTGAAGCAAGAAGAACCACTTCCCTTGCTCCCAAAAAATACTCCTGGCTGGTTTCTCATTTGGCCTGATGGGCTCTACAAATATTTGTCAAATTATTCTATTTACTAAATACTTCTCCCTGCTTTCTTCGTCACTCTGCCCTGACACTTTGTTTCAATGATTTATGTTTTTAATAATGTTACCGTAATATCTTCTCCCATATACAACTTTCCATCAGCTGGGAATGGTTAGTGGTCCATTTTGTAAGGGAAAGGCACATGTGATACAATCCTCAAACAATTTTACTTGAGAAATGCTACTATTGTAGGAGATATATTTTGTAGCAAGTTTAAATGTAAAATGTTAACAAGAACAAGAAAAACATTTGAAATTGCATTTTCTTTTTCATTAGTTGACTAGGGGAAGTAATTTCCATCTGCACATGTCACTTCCTGCTGTGCGTTACAGGCACCGCCTGCTCAGGATGTGAAGCATGCCAATAGCAATGTCTTCCCCCTGGCAATTCATTTTGATACAATACAGAATTCTTTTTGTGTGTTTTTTTTATTTTTATACAAAATGTTCTTTGGGATGACAGAAACATGTAGCATTCATTTTCTTTTAATAATTTTGTGTATGGGAATTGGACTTGGTAGATTGCATATATTTCTCCACAGAGGCAAGTGTAAGATGTGGCAGGGGATTATGAAGAAATAACTGTGTTCAGCCAAACCTATGCCCTGTTTATTCAAAATACCCCACTGATTTGTACCTATGATAGAAATTGAGATATCCTACTGCTTTTATATTCATTTCTCCAAATATTCATCTTTCAGCTGTTGGCTTTCTCCCTGAACACCATAGGAAATGTGATATTATTTTATTCCTATGCCATACTGACCATGCACATGCTGGTTACTGCTCGGGGAAAAAAAAGAAAATATACAAGGTACACAAAAATGCAACGTGATTTTAAAGTTACTGGAACTAAATAAATATACATTGCTTATTGTTCCTCTTCTAATAGCTGATGGACACATTGGGGTTTATTCTATATGCCCATGTCTGATCATGGCTAATAACGAAAATGCAGAGAAATCCGCCTTCTGGCTATTAAATACCCATTTGGTTCCTGCTGAATTGGGGGGGGGGAAGCTAAATTGTGGTTGTATTTAGTTAGCAGAACTTAAAGGACAGAATCCACCCTGTAATTGGTCTATTAATGGACAGAATCCACTCTGTAATTGGTCTATTAAAGGACAGAATCCACCCTGTAATTGGTCTATTGAAGGGCAGAATCCACCCTGTAATTGGTCTGTTGAAGGGCAAAATCCACCCTGTAACTGGTCTATTGAAGGGCAGAATCCACCCTTTAACTGGTCCTTTGAAGGGCAAAATCCACCCTGTAACTGGTCTATTGAAGAGCAGAATCCACCTGGTCTGAAAAATAGGCAAATTTTGGGCATTTCAGTTTGCCAAAAATAGTTGGAGTATTTAAATTTTTAAGTGCATAAAATATAGTAAAATATATTTTTTAATGGTTAATTGACATGGTAATTTCTTAATATATGCTGTAATAGCATATTAAATTCAGAAAGTTCATGATTTGAATATTTTTAAAAAATACGCTATTACTGCATAAATGGTGCCATTATCACATCAATCAACTGGCCGTGTAATAAAATACACAGGTATCCCATACACCACTTAGTCACCCCAATAAAAATTAGGGAATTGCCACGGATACATATGTAAATACAGTTAAATACATATTTTAACACATAGCCATAACAATACCGGTGATGTCATGCCAGCTCTCGTTATCACCCATTATTGTTCACTGTCAGCAGCAGCTGGGTTACATGTATCCACCCACCATCATGCCATGTGTATGGTACCATTTCATGTCTACAGAGTGGATGGCAACTGTGACAAGCAAGGAATCATTGTCCTCTGTGGATATGAAAGGGTATCTTTACATAAGTGAGTATGCTCGGCAGTGGCATGAATAGAAACCACTGTGCCACGGTCGTAAGATTTCAACGTGGCACATCAACACAGGATACCACCATTGCAGTACACCCCATTGTAGGGTTGCCAACTGGCCGGTATTTTACCGACAGGCCGGTAAAAAATTGGCATCAGGTCAATGTTAGGTCTATGGAGACAGTACCAAGGCTGGTATTTTTTTTTTTTGAAGAAAAGGTGGCAACCCTACCCCATTGTCCACGTAAAAGCTTTGCCCACACATCACTTGTATATGTTACTGTATGTGCATACGTATATGTTGCAAATCCCTAGATTTTATTGGGGTTATTAAGTGGCATATGGGATGCGTGCGTGTTTTATGACACGGCCAGTTGATTGACATGGTAACTGCACTATTTAAGCTGTAATTGCATATTTTTCAAAAATATGCTATTAAATAATTTTTTTTATTCAATAGGTTATTACGGCATATATTAAGCAATTACCATGCCCATTAACCATTAAAAATAAAAATTTTATGTGTTTTATTATATAATATATATTATCAGAATGTATATAACATTACTATATTTATTTTATATTTTATTGGTTTAAAAAAAAAAATGTAAATAAATTACTTTGGCTAATTCTGTAATAGAATAGACTTTAATGGGAGGATTTTGGCTATTTTTGCAATAGTTGAAATCTCCCCATAGAAGTTTATGGGAGTGTTCAAGGCTACCATTCCATATTACCGATTCCATATTACTTTGGTGATCCCTGAATGGCCCACTTTAAAGGGCCATTTGGACAATCAAAGAATGGAGCTAAAAGTCGGGGGTCTGAATTATTTGGAGAAATTTGTGACTTCCTGAATAAACCCTATTGTTTCAGAAACAACCCATTGCCTGGCAATGATCTCTGTAATGATACATTTTTATTAGAAATTAGCCTGTAATCCTATATGTTCCATGGCGCTCCCTGTGCTAAGGAGATATTTCTTTAAAATGGATATTGTGCTAATGAATTCTTTTTCTTTTTTACTCGGGTATTGTCTGTGGCAGTTTTTATAGATGGGTGTGCTGTGCAAGCACTTCCTGTTCATTTTAATTTCTTTCACAAAATCTTCAGGAAGGTAAGCGGTTTGAGAAGTCTTTACCATTTCCACGTTTCACTTTGTGCCTTGCTTTGCTCACTTCTGCCCTTTCCTTACTGAAGAGTCTGCTAAATTTCTGAATATCTTCCAGTTTTTTACTTGCTGTGGTTGTCCGCCTACTTTGGAACCTTTTTCATTGAATTCCCATTCCCTCCTCACATCTTCCACCCTCTATTATGAAAAGTCTCATAACTTGCCTTTTCACAAATACACACAATCGACCCAACTAGTACACCCTATAACAGTGATGGTTAATGGTAATCTTGGCACCAAAGATGTTTCTGAACTTAATATCCTGTGATGCTCAGTCAGTCATAAGGCCAACTAATCATCATGGGATATGTATTTCCCAAACATCTGCAGTGCCAAGGTTAGCCATCACTGCCCTATAAGAAACCGTTATCACACTGCAGATGCATTTTTAAACATGTTTTTTTCCTTAATATTTTGATAATTCTGTTTATTCTCTACATTTACATTAATAAACAATATTTAGGTGACGGAGTCCGTTTAATGTAATGAATTCTACATTCCTCTTCTGCGAATGAGATAAGTGGAGAAAACCTGTTTCCCCATGCATGTCTTTCTGCTTCACATGCTGGCAAGTGTTACTACCGTATTTTTCATATAAGGTGAAGTGTAAAAGGCTCCAGGGGCTAATCATTAAGTGGACGCTGGCCCTCCAGGTCTTGAGGTTGGGTAATATAATTGTGGGGAATCATCGTAAACTGAACTGCTGTATATTAGAGTTGACATCATGTGTCCTGATCATCCACTGCAGAGTCACACAAACCAATATCATTTTATTATTAACTGGGAGCGATATCAGTAACCAACAGCTGGCAGTACACTCTCCGTATGTGGCCGAGATAGAGCAGTCATTAAATCTCAATCACGACATGTATATGCGTGATTACATTTTTTCTAAGGCCTGGCCACTGTTTGGATGCATGATGCAACCCGTGTATCCTGGCATACTGTTTCTGCTCTGCGCTCTTCCTCAATCCCCTTCCCCCGTTATGCTTTTAGCGTTGGTTCCCTTATTTGGAGATATAATATTGCAAAAGAGGCGTTTTTTCCCCCCCTCCAATAATGAAAGTATATTGCCTCTTCGAAGCCATTATATATATTCTCCATATTCCAGAAATGCAGTTACTTAGCTATAATTGTGCTGTTTTAGATTTGGTCGAGCATACTTAGAGAAGCAGAGCAAATAGCTGTACTTTTAGTGCAAATTGACTTCTTGGGCTAAGGAATGATTGGGTGTCGTATGCCTAAACTACCTGGAGAGGAAATGAATTTGGCGTACGGCTGTAATGATTAAACAAACAATCAGCTTCTTCAAAGTGGCTATTAAATCCATCTTCTGCTTGCTTTACATTTCCTACCGCAGCTCAAATTTCAGACATGCTGTTTGCATTTTAAGGACAAATGTTGCAGAATTGGGGGTTTTGTACAAGTGTCTGAAATCATCACAAGCTGAAGAGTCTCGCCCCACGATGGATTTTTTTTCCCTCTTTTTAATCTGTGGGGGTTTAATTACTTTGGCAAGTTCATCTTGTAATTAATGCCAGGCCTCTTATCAGAGCTGGCGCCTGGGGGCTGAGTCTTTGGGTGTTTGGATCTGTGCAGGGAAAGCAGCCTCTCTAAGATGTTTGCTTCCTACAGCGTATAGAAATATTTTTATCAAAACATGCAGCCTTACAATAAGAGAAGCCAGCTCTCTCCCTCTATCTCTCGGAGTCCACTTTGCTGTATAAGGAATAATATCACACGGAAATACATGAAGACGCAGTCTCTACTGGGAAGCAATTGCCTCTTCTACAAAACATGGCACATCAACCAAAATATGGCTCTTTGCCAGATGAATGCAGGCATTTATATATACTATAAAAACTGTGTGTTAAATTGATTTTAAAAAGACAATACTGTTAGGTTAAATTGCTCCTCCTGCTGTGATCATGGTCCTGTTTGTCCTTGATACCTTAGAGGATTGGAGTCTGCCAGAATTTAATATCCCAACGACTCTGCTATTGTTTTCTCTGCTGCCCATTTGGCTCATGTATTGCAAGTAGATCAGTACAGGTTGACATGACAAGGCGATTCAGTCCACCCTATATCTAATGTAACATTAGGATCAAAAAGTCTGCTTTACTGGTGAAAGAACATGAAAGTCAGGATATGGGATCTGGCCAATGAATTGTACTGTAGTGTAAAGCACTTGGAGGATATGTTGGCTCCCATGTTCTCTTGTCATGTGTTTATAGTGCGTATTCAGCAGGGCTCAACAAACCCAACCTGGCATCCAGGTTTTGCTAGCCCTACATGGTGCCCTCGCCGATGGGATCGTTTTTTTTCTTTCATCCAGCGGCGCACGAGGGCTGCTGGAGTGTGTGCACCAGCCTCACAGACCTCCTGCTCCATGTGTGTGTGTATGTATGTGACTGACTGTATGTGTGTGTGTGTATGTATGTATTTGACGGACTGTGTATGTGACTGTGTGTGATTGTATATGTATGTTTGTGTGTGTGCCGTTCTCTGGCTCCTAGATTATTTTTGCTGGCTCCTAAAACACAGTTAGGTTTGTCAAGGCCTGGTATACAGTATTTTTTATATTTTCTGTATTCTACCCATAAGCTAATTTATTCATGTTAAATCACAGTGAATTAGCTAATGAGCCTAGAGCGCGGAAAAAACCCAAACTGACTTTATGCATCCAAAAGGACAAAAAAAACAGTTTTGTGTAACTGTTATATAGGATATTTAAATTAGGATAACGCACAAGTGGATGTGTGGTAGTTTCTTCCAACACTGACTTAGAATGATCTTATTGACCGCTAAGGTCCATTACCAGACAGCCTCAATTGAGAGGATTATCAGCGTGGGTTAACGTAACCTTGGTTGCTACTGTATTTCTTCTGTGTATTCCCTGTGATGAGGTCTTTTGGTATACTGCAGGAGTAGAAGTTAAAGGCCCAAGAGTTTGTAATGTGAGCATAGGACCCTTTTGATAAGCGTCAGGACAGTGAGATTTTGGCTGGTTTCTTCTAGGCAATGTTCCCAAGGATGACTGGTATTCCCAGCATTGAGCAGATACACTGGCCTCATTATTCTGCCAGGAGAAGAGGCAATAACACAGAGTTTACGCAGTAATCCAGAAACACTCTTTTATTTTGTCTCTCTGCGTATGACAGGCCTTAGCTGAGGATGTCTCTGCAGCTGTGATGAGAGAGGAGCAATACAGAGATCTTGGAGGTTTTTAACACTTCGGGGTCCTTAAGTCGAATGATTTCTCAATAAATCCACATTAGAAGTTTCTCCAGCATTGTGCTATATTTCTGTGACTCTCTCTTGTAGGCCACACGTAGACAGAGAGATGTTTAATCCTTAGGTCTCAGCTTGATAAAACATTTTGAAAAAGTAAAGTCAGCACATGGTGGGAGAACATTGACAGCTGCAATTCACTTTGAATGGGGATTATGGATTACTGCCACTCATTGGTTTCTTGTGAGTCTTAAATTTGTTGGAGAATATAAGATGCCAAAAGATTAAGGCAGCTTGTGTAAAAGTACTAATCTGTCTGCTTCTCGACCCCTCTTCAGCGTGAACGCTGTTCACTGAGAGAAGGCCTTACCTCTAAGCGCCGGTCAGGTGACTGTACAACTGGTTGTGTCTGCCCAGCGCCACCATGGGTATATATTAATAAGTGGAAAGAATAGCAATTTGATTAAATGGATTAACATAGTAAATCACCAAATGTTGTACTCTTAGTCTAGAAATATGGAATATGCATCCAGTCCCTCTTCTTTTGTAAAAGATGCCATCTTGCTTACGTATTTGTCAGAGAGACATTCTGTACTATTTTGCATTAAGTGTAAGGTCATTTACAATCCATAAATGTGATTACCTTGTTTAACCCTTTTGTTTTCTAGGGCATAGCCACTAAAGTGTTGAAAGTTCTCCATTGGTGGGTTTGGGGGGGGGGGGGGGGGTATGATTTTCCTATGGTGTCATGTTTTTTGCATGGATTTGCTCCCTTCTTGTATCCTGTGTATTGTGAACACAAAGGAAGGTGTGCTGTGAGCGGTTATGAAAGATGCCTATTTATCATGAATGTTAATTGGACTCAGTGTCTAAGCATTCATGTGTGGCTATTTGTGTCTCCGAAACATATTCATCTCATTCCCTGCACCTATTAATAAGCAGCACTCCTGGGTTTAGCCTCAGGTCCATTTTCTGCTGTGTCTGCAACTTTCCCAGCTCTTTGTCTGAGTTTTTCTTTTTTTTTTTCTTCCTCTCATTTTGATATTTTCATGCACATAAATCTCTGCAGGAAAAATTGTACCTGTTCCCAGGCCTCTTCTCTCACTGATGCTCCAAGAGGTGTAACCTTTTGTTGTTATGTGTGATCCCAAAACCTGATTAAAGACGAAACACAGCAATCCCCAAAATGCTAAATTACAGAGCAGCATGTTATTCTTGGTTGCACTTTGCTCCTTTCACTAACGCACCTGTTTTCAAGTAGGGATAACCTACTTTGGCCTGATACTTTTCAGGCAAGGGGTATGGTAGATGTTTCTTTATTGTGGGTTTGTTTGTGCTGTGCATTGTTAGTTTTTCAGACTAACATAAGTGGGGTGAGTGAGTAGGTCACTGTTGCTAAAATGCTGCACATGAAAGCAAGTTTTGTCACAGACAGGGCAGAACCGAGCACCTTATATAACACTGAGCACTTAGCATGTTGCCCACAATAAGTAGAGCAATCACGATATACACCACAATATACACATTGCAATTAGAAATCATCCTCAATATATACAGTGCAATCAAGGAACACTCTATTATACCCAGGGTCATTAGGAACCCAGTGCAATCAGGGCATAGATCAGGACTTGGCCAATATTTCTAGACTTTAGGAGCCAGACAGGAGTATTTAGGAGCCAGCCAAGCTATTTTTAGGAGCCAGGGAAACAGAACTTCTATTGTGTTCTATGTAAAACAATTGAAACTGTTAGGAGTCAGCATTCAGGATTTTAGGAGTCCTGGCTCCTGGGATTTGTCAAGTACAGATATAGATCAGTCTGGAGCAGAGAAGGCTGCGATGCAGTCTACAATCCAGTTAATATAGTCCCTGGCTCTGACTAATACAACGCATTCATATACCAGAAAATGGCATGTTCCTTAATTGAGCTCAGATTATTCCCAGTCTCCATAGGCCTGATGAGTTGTTTATTTTAACTAAATGTGCATTTTCATTGTTTTGTATATGTTCATTGTTTACAATTAAATTGATTCATCCCTCAATGTCTTTACACTGTGAGGCCCTTCAATCAGACGACGTCTCTCTAACAAAGCACATGGGTTCTGCATGGTTCAAGACATTAGTTATTTAAACATGTAATTCGTTAACATGCTGCGTTTATGGCATTAGTGACATTGTTAATCAGGAATGGTCTACAAACACCTGTCCCTGGCAGCAATACATTGGTGTAATTGTGTTGGCTGCTTCCTGCAGTAATAATGTGTCAGTGCTTTCCACCGATCAGTGCGGACAATCCTCTTCTTGGAGAGAAAATACTTTCAAAGTATTATTAACATACTGAGCGGTGTGTAAAAATATCCCCATTTTTTTATCGGCATTTTGGACACAGCACAATTAGGGAGGCAAGGAGTAGCTGCGTAATGCATATCTTTACGGATTAGCAATAGGCGAGGTGATGGAGGTATGTACAAAAAGCAAATTCTAAAAGTGGAGCAGTCACCATGGAAACCAGTGGAATGTTCCAGCAGACTGATTATATATGGTTATAACATGTAAAGGCTGGATGAGGTGATAACATGAAATGATCACCCATCTATAGCATGAGGGGGTATATAAAAGTCAACTGCAGGACCAAGTTAACATATTTGCTGTTGATACATTGCTCTCCAAAGTTTGTTACATAATTGCTCTATATATAGGACTGACAATCTTGTGTGAACTTTGCACATATGTGGGTAGATTCAGGGGTCCCCCGTTACTCCTTATTTTACCTTCCTCTTCATATTCCTTCTTGCTTGCTAGACGTTCGATGCCGTCCTACTTTTTACTGCCTAAAGGCTAGTAGGATGGCATAGAACGTCCAGCATTAAACAGGTCATCGCAGCTTCCCGCGATGAGCTGTGTGCGGATCCTGCTGCAGGGACTTGCAGTGGGGTCCTCACTGTTAGATGAGGCCACTTTGAGCGTGAAAAGTCATACATGTAACAGCTCACCGGTGCAGGGACTTGGCATCAGTCTGGCATAGAAAATATAGCGAACACTCACAGAGTATTGACAGAGTATTGCAGTATGTCGGCAGGAACCGACAGGGTCTATAGAGACCATGATCGGTCAGTGCTGGCATGTTCCTGGCTGCTGATCACAACGTTTTGTGCGCTATGCCCCAAATAATATACCCCATTTCCAGGGGCTGGTCATATGCCCCTAGCTCATTAAATAAATGAATAACTAAAACAAATTTAAAATTAGTCCCTACCTGCACCTCCTACTATTACCCAGATTATCGCGGACACGATTAGTAATTTTTTAGAGATAGAAAGATTGATTATTTATTTATGACTGGCCTCTATTCCCTGGTCCAGAAGACAAGAATCCAGGGTGTCGCTGATCGCTGCAGGAACCTGGATACAGGTATATTTTCCCTACAGTGAACTCATTGTGTGCCATGGGGGTGGGCAATCAAGGGGTGTATATATCTTTACAGATTTGGGACATTGTTGATGGTAAAAGGGGTAAGAAGGAACTGATTTTTATTTATTTAATGTGGAAGGTGCATTTGGCCAGACACTGCACATGGGGTGCGTGGGCAATTGGTTTTATTTTATTCGGGGCTTGGGCCATAGCGCTGGCAACTAGCCCTGGGGACCGCAAGTATTCGCCGCCCAGTTGTCCTAGGGGGCATTATTATGTTATACTGGGGCCACAGGCATACTCTGGTGCTGTATTTAATTATATTAGGGCCCGGGCATTGAAGTAGTGTGCAGTATTTTAAAAGTTCTGGGTGCAGTAAATAATGGGGGTCTCTACCCCATGGTCTTGCTGCACCTGAGCCAATGACACTGATTTTAAAGCCGTTGTTAGTATGAGCATATGTCCAACCTGTGATGGAGGAATCAAATTCTGCTGGGAGAGTACACATCGCTGGTCTGTATTTCCCAGCCAGCTTATTCAGTAGAGTTAGAAAGACCATTTAATCTCTTCCTTAAACCCACACCTTACCAATGCTCATTTCATATCTGCTCCAGCATCTGAGCTGCCAGCTTCCACATTCCCCCCATTGTGTGCATTTGCCAGTGGAAGAATTTTCAAGTGAGTTTTTAGCAGGAAACCTATCCGAATAATGTTATGCTCTCCTAAATTGGCTCCTATGCCAGGCAAAGGCAGAAATACACAGCTGGATGCCAAACCTGATTACATTTGTGCTTTTAGCAGAGAGAAGGCAATTTCTTTCCATCTTGCTCTCCAAAGCCCCCGGCACAAGGTGTAAATCCTCTGTACGGCTCTGTGGCTGTCTTCATGTTAACTCATCTGATGCCAATGCTCAGATTCTGAAAGAACATAGCATATAGTGCACATCACTATATAGTTAATATCTCTGAGCGGCACATATATAGAACAGACTGTTTATTTACTGATCTACATATTGCAATATATCAAAACGTTTGGTAGTGGAAACATTGTACAGGCAGTGCTGCTGGTGTAGGAGTCCCGATAAAGCAAAGTTCTCACGAAGGTACATATGGAAAAATAGCTCCCTTACCTCAAGACTCCAATATTTTTTTTTATTAATTCATTCTACCTCAAATAATTATTATATACAAAACAGACCAAATTATTTTTTCAAAGTATTACCTGAACCCAGCAAAGCAATTTAATACGGCAGTGGATTTCTAATCTTAAGGATGCTCACTGGAACTGTTCTTGAACATCTAGGCCTCTAAATTCTAAAAAAAAACTATAATACCAGTATATACACTTTGGAAATCTGTAGTGCAGTGGTTTTCAAATCTGTCCTCAAAGCATACCCAACAGTCCAGGATTTATGGGTTACCCAGTTGTGTAATCCCTAAATACTGGACTGTTGATGTGCCTTGAGGATTGGATTGGAAACCACTGCTGTATTGGATACTGATGTATGATTTCGACCCTCCCACTGAATAACTTAATTACATCCTTATTGGATGTGACTTAATTTCGAGGTGAAGTTTTTGTCAATGTAAAATTACTGTAAATTGTTTTGTGCATTTTACATATATTAGGATCATGTGCAACGTACAGAAAACATGCTCGGTGCAAATGACCCTTTAAAGCAGCAGTGTGCCTTGAAAATGCATGGCTGTGTCGTGAGACAAACACCTGCTACCTAATGGGAGTTGGTCCCCACCGATTGGCTAATTCTGCAGCTGGACCTCTAATTCATCATTGCCATGCTCAGTTTCACAGTCTGCCACTTTTCAATTGGTTGTTGGGCAGACATACGGTCTGTGTCTCTTTGCTCGTTCACCATACAGCTCGTGAATGTAATGTGTCTGCAGCAATACATAACCCGTGGGATCAGGAAGAGCACGCGTGGAGGTGTGTATCCATAATTATAACAGTTATTCCACCATACTTGCGTGGCTGGGTATAATATCCCACATAATATCCCACAAGTATAATACACCACATGGCGGAACAATAGGCTGCAAGCTAAAAAAAAGTTTAAGAAACTCTGCTTTAAAGGAGGAAAAGAACATTTTAAAATTTACATAAAAGTAATGTGATGTAAAATAGGCCTTGTTAACACATGTATATTCAGAGATGTTATAAATATTTAATTGTTAGAAATTCCAGGCATGTGCAGTGCATGAAGGTGCAGTAAACCCGTTCTTCCAAGGAGCACAGTATCCTAGTAATTTATTAAAATGCAGTCAGTGAAAGGTTTATGGCAAAATCGTAAACTAAGCCATATATAGAAATTGGATGCTGTAATGTGTGCATATTAGCTGTTTTCTATTTATTAGCTGTGCAGATTCCAAATCAATGTGTTTGTATCTTCACCTGTGATTTATCTTACGTTATGTTTGTGGGAGTTGATATATATGATCTGGATCTATTTATGTTTTTCTTATTTTCTTTTTTGATCTATGCACCTAAGCGCACCTGTATAAGGGAGAACATTTTTTGCTACTTGATCTATTTGTACTTTATACCAGTCAGAGCTCACAGAGTTTATACACAGCTGTTTGGATTTGTGTATAAAGGGCAATTCTAGGGCAAAGTGCTAAAAGTGGAGCAATTAGTTTTATTGATATCTGCCCTTAGGTGCAGTGGAATTATAAGCACTGTGGAAGTTTTGTGTAAAGGTAAATTCTCAGGTATAGTTCTAGAAGTGAAGCAATCAGCAGGAACATTGTATGCCACGGTGAGTGCTCCATTTTTAGAAATTTGTTCCACAATTACCCTTTATATATAACCACCATTGATCTGTTTGAAATAAAGTCAACTCTAAGGTCACACTGAGTTTGTACGGACGTTTGACCTTATATTTGTAGCCTCCAGAAATCTGTGGTATACTTCTAATAGAGAGTACCAGCTTTTGTAAGAACATTCAAATTGTGGTGGGAAAAGCTGTCAGCTGCAGTCCTGAAATGTGTTACTTCTCTAATCCCATCATGTTGATGATGGGATTAGTGGAGTAAAAGATGGATTTATAAATTGTAGCGTTTTTCAGAAGCCTTTGATTAGCATCCCCTTGGTATACCCTGCAGACAGTAAGTAATCACATCACATTTTCATTGAATTGGGGATGTTAACCAGTTGTTAAACTGTGAAACATATAATAATAACTCAGACCTCACAATAGCCCAAAATACAGAGCCCTAGTAAAACTTTCATGGACAGCCTGTCGGCTCTCCACCTACATGGCTTATTTAAGCCAATAGAATGTGCTGCAGACTATATAATATTTTTTTATACTCCTACATTGCTCAAACTTGCCTTTAAAGATTGAAAGGCTGTGAAAGAAAATCCTCCTCAGAGATCTTTCATGGCAAAACTAGACTTTATAATAAGACATGTGAGAAAGGAAATGTATGCCCAAAATGTAAATTGGCCGAAATATGTTTTTAAAATGTGGGGCTGGTATCTTCTCATATATATCGATGTAAAGTTGATAGAAGCGACTACAGCTAAAGGAGCTTGTATGATGTCTGCTAATGCAAACCATGGATCTAGGTAGCATGCAATAAATCCTAGCAACACAGGCAATTAATTCAGACAGGTATCTCATAAGTCATAGCCTAGAAAATAAAGATGGCTGCCAAAAATCTTTGTTACTATCATTTCTTTAAGTGTCGGTGTGTGTCTGTCAATCTATCTTTACAGAAATCAGACAAATAAAGCCATATAAAAAAAAATCATACTATGTTTCCTGCACAGTAGGTGAGAGAAAAGGCTGGTCCTATGATCAGCGGGAATACTGCCTCACTTGATGTATCACACGGTCTTCCCTGGATGCATGGCCTGGCCTTCTCTTGTTTGAATTAGTGTGTGTAATATTACTTTGTATCTGAGCTTATGCCTTTTATGTCCACCAAAGTTGTCATCCTGGAGACCGTTATATTGAGCGATTGGTGCCGGGAGACACTTTTCTTAAACACAAGAAATTTATTTCCTGCACTTTAGGCTGTGGAAATGTCCCATCCTGTGCTATATATCTCTCCCCTATAGAAACGAATTACCCTACTCCACACTCGTCATCCGCCGCAGGCTACACGGGTCTAATTCAGCAATGAGAACAAATTCAACTGGGTTAATGGGAAAAATCATTGTAAAAGTATTGTATGACAAGACATGATCCTGCTGGGCCTGTGATTTCAATATGGAATATGAATAGAGAGAACTCCGAGAACAGTTAATCACTTATGCAAAGTGATATTATATCAAATGCATTATATCAGACGAGGTCTGAATGGGTCAAGAGGAATATTTCATTAAGCTCATGGACTCCAGGTATTTTATTAACTTTCTGTCTACAAACGCACTCAGGCTAAAATGAGGAGAACTCTGTGTCTGCCTCTTAGATTTGAAACTTATGCTAATTGTCCTTCTGCAACTGGATGTAAAATGAGGATATTTATACCGCTGCATAACAGTCAACGCTCTACTCACAAGAAGCTGGTATAAGTCCAATACCAATACTGGAAATGAATCCTGTGTTCAAAGAATAACTGGGTTTAGAGGATCCGGAATCAGTGAATGCCACTAATTGAGTCACTAAATTATGTTTGTAGATGCTTTTGGAAAAATAACACTGTTTATTATTTTTTGGGGTTGTCTGTTCATCGTGCTGTGAAATTAAGTAGCCTCATTTGAGTCCATTATTTTATTTTCTCCCAATCACAAAAAAATGCCAGTTTTATTTTACATTAGTTTAAAATTTACATTTAGTATAGTGCGGCATTACCTTCCTATATGCAAAGTGCGATGTGGTTCATTATCCAGGTTGAAGTTGCCAGGTTTATTTATTACTTTACGGCATGCACAAAGTTATTAATGTACATCCCAACCTTGTGGGTAATGCCAATTTCCTCGTGCATCTTGTACTTACCTTGTAAATCCGTCATCTCCTTTAACACTACATAAAACAAAATTTGTAAGTCAATATTTAAATCTTGTCTTTATAAATGATTTCCTTTAACGGATCAGTTTCATTCAGGTGTCAAAGCTTTTCGCTGTTTCATCCTGTGATATATCTCGTCCTGTTTGTAGTTTTTTTTCTCCTTGGTGTACGAGTCAGGCTTCTCTTTCCTGGTTTTCTTTCAAGACTCTTTGTTTGATGTGTTCCCTGATCTGGGAATATTATTGGTAATTACTCGATAGATAACGCATTTTTTCTTTCTTTTTTTAAAAGGTATTTTGCTTTTGAAGTGTCGCCTCACGAGAGGTGAAACTTACCTTCCTTTTTCATCCAAATTCAGCACTAATGACCGCATTTTCATGGGATCATTTCTCCAAACCCAAGTGGAGAGGTTCACACAAAAGATATGTGTCTGATGTGTTTTATGTCTTCATTTAATTCCTCTGCTGGATTAATTATTGAATAGGAAATGATGGTTCAAAAAAATTTCTCCCGAGGCCTGCGCCATAGAATTCGTTGGGAAACATCATCACTCAGTGTGCATGTTTCATTGGCTTCCCTGCTCTCATACACCTCTCTTCCCAAAACTGTGTAGTGAAACATGATTGGAAGAAGGGGGGCAGCATCAGTTGTCTGGAAATTACAGCCCTGGAAATTGTATTAAAAGAGAATTGTTTTTAGTAAATGCTATGTATGTAGTGAAGTTTTTGGGTCCCTTTAATACTTTTGCAACAGAGCTTGTTTTCCTCCTTTGTCAGTGTGGGTGCCATGTACCTCCGAAGGGGTGTGTCATTATCTACTATATGCTAGGCTTAGCTGTATCTCTGAAACAGTTCTGCAGGGGTGTGAAGATGTATGAAACATGCTTTATATCCTCACTGTCTATATACCGTATTTGCTCGATTATAAGACGAGGTCTTATAATCAAGGTCGTCTTATAATCTGACCTCAAATTGAGGTCAGACTATAAGACTGGGATCCAGGTCCCCCACAGAGCTGCAGGGGACCTGGATCCCCCTCTCTAACAGCAGGGGATGTCTGCACGATGAGCGCAGACTCCTCTGCTGCAGCCCGGCACGACCACCGGGGCTTCTGTGATAAAGCCGGGTACATCCCCCGGCTGCCCCCACTAGCTACCAGGGACCATGACAAAGGTGAGGGGGAGGGAGGGGGGCAGAGGGGGAGTGGGGGGGCAGAGCAACAAGGGAGGGAGGGGGGAAGAGAGACATGAGGGGGGGGGGACAGAGCAACAAGGGGAGGGAGGGGGGAAGAGACAGAGACAAGTGGAGGGGGGGACATAGCAACAAGGGGAGGGAGGGGGGAAGAGACAGCAACAAGGGGAGGAAGGGGTTAAGAAACAGAGACAAGGGGAGGGGGGGAAGAGACAGAGACAAGGGGAGGGAGGGGGTGCAGAAACAGAGGCGAGGGGGGAGAGAGACAACACTAAGGGGGGGAGAGGCAGCATTGGCACATAAAAATAAATAAAACCAAGAAATACATGTTTTGATATCATAATTTTTTTATTAAAAAAGCAATTTACATGTCAATATATACAAGTTGAACTTTTTTCCTATAGGGTAGTCTTATATTCAGGCTTTTAGTTTTTTTCCTAATGGAATATCCAAAGTTTGGGGGGTCGTCTTATAATCAGGGTCGTCTTATAATCGAGCAAATACGGTAATCAGTGCTGTTGCACCTGTAGTATACATGCAGAATAATCACTGGGGAGGGCTTGAGTCAAATATTAAACATAATAGAGAAATGCAAACAGAATGCCTCCATCAAATCACACTGGAAAAAAAGCCTGTGCAGTATACAAGCAGTAGTCTTCATCTCACCAAAGGGAGATTTGGGACTGCACTGTCACTTTAAAGGACAACTAAAGCAAGAGGTAAAAATACTTGTCTGAAGTATACCTATCTTGTATCTTTGGAGGTACACACAGGTTTGTTCTCAGCTCTGCCTCAGGAGACTGGCATGCACTTTTTGTGCAAAAATATATTCAGACATGTTTGTGTGTGAGATCTATGTACAAAAGGAAAAATAAAAAATAAACCAAACACTTTGACAAACAACAATGTGTCAGTGATCATTACCAGACTGGCATGCACTGACAATGTCCACATGCACACAGCCAATCAGAGCAGGGACTCACCCAGCTTGTCTGACTGAGATAATCTGCACTAGCAGAAAGAGACAGTTGCCGACCCGACCAGGGTGCCAGCTTTCCTGCTGCCGTTCAGAGGATATCAGAATACATGCCAGTTTATCCCCATAGGGAGTTCAGTCGTCCTTTAACAGCCAACTGGTAGCTAGATGATGTCACAGGAATCCTGTCTGTATCTTACACACCTAAAGTGAACTTCTCTGGTGTTGCTCCAAGACCACAAGGCCTGTGAATCCCAGAAGTACTCCATATCCTGATGCTCCAGACTACATCTTGCAACTAACAATTTTTCTGACCCTTGATAACCACACTTTATTCCAGTGTAATGTAGGCTCTCTTGACTTCTAAAGCAAACATGGCTTCTACTGCCAGGGGGGACACAACAAGAATATATAAAGTGTCCGTGTAAGGATGCCAGTGACCGCCTCAAGATCTGTGAAGGTTTATCTAACCTCATTAAGTACGTCCTTTCATATCCGGTGGCAACGATTGGTTTTTTTTTTCCGGCTGCTGCCAATAAGAAAAAGTTGAGC
Organism: Pelodytes ibericus; assembly: GCA_036172795.1. Taxonomy (NCBI): domain Eukaryota; kingdom Metazoa; phylum Chordata; class Amphibia; order Anura; family Pelodytidae; genus Pelodytes; species Pelodytes ibericus. Next base: position 131,359,940 of record CM069862.1, read on the forward strand.
AGTGATTCGCTGCGGAGATGCCAGCTGGGTGACATCCTTGGCCAGTGGGGGGCCCCCTTAACTAGTGGGCCCTGGGCAGGTGCCCAGTTTGCCCATTAGTTAAAGCGGCCCTGCATGTTCTGTTTTACAAAACATTTACTCTTTAATGGGACGGGTACTGTGTGTGTGTGTGGTGTGTATACATTATCCATCAATATACTTTCCATTTATTGGATTTTGCAATCAGTTTTTTTTTCAGCGATCTTGTTCTTATTTCTCCGCAGAGTTTTATTTTTGTCAATGTCGTGGTTCTTACAGTTGAAAGTGAGTGACAATCCTTACACGATGCCACAGTAAAATAAATTGGTCACGGAAAATCAGTTGCATTTTCTGCTTTTCTAATACCACAAAATGTGCCTAAGATTGCAGAGGTTTTTCTTAATCTACTTTAAACAGATTAAACCAATATCTGGTAAGGCGACTTTCAGTGGCTCCAGCACAGACAGCGTTAACAGTGACACAATCCTGTTTACAAAAGAATCCGGAGCAGTAAAGCTATTGTGCACGCAAGATATTGCTTAAAAAAAATGTGCCGAGCTAATATATCACACACAATGATGTACTGTAATCTTGTCTACAGCCTGCTGAACCAGTGCAAAATGTCAATGTTCATGAAAATGAAAAAAAATATATTAATGGAGGTTATGACAGGAAAACTGCAATATCTACTTCCATTTTTCAATGTCAAAGAACAAAATAATGGAGACAATTTATTCCAAATCCTTGAATCTTACATTTCCATCAAACAATTATAGCTATTTCCCCCCCCCCCCCCTGTTTTTTAATATATAAATATGTCTTATTTTTTTCCTGCCAGCCCTTTTTTCTGCGTTTACTGGAAGGATTGTTGCACAATAATTAATCCCCCCGCCCCCCAGCATTTGTAAAACGTGTGTGCGTTGCGTTGGTGAAGTTATTAGCAGTGGGTTGCTCATTCAGAATGTGTATAAATATTTAAAGTGCCATTTGTATTAATTTGCCTTTTAAAAGCTCTATTATGGCAAGTATTTTATTAAATGCGGAAACGGAAAAATGATGCAGTGACACCTTCAATGTGTACATTATCCGGAGCACAATGGGAGCGCACAGTGGGTCGTTGGCCCAAATGTGTTTGAATTGGTTCATTGTTTGGGTACATTTATTCCAAAGAAACCAGCACTGCATTCAGTGTGAGATTGAGTAAATAACAGACAGTAAAGAGGCGAAGCGAACCTAATGGTAAACATTTATTTCATGTCACCTTTGACATTGCCCACACTGTAAGCGAAGAGATGGAACCATTGTCCTATGTGTTCTCCCGATCTTACATATACCATGACGTACCAACAGCCAAATGCCTGCTACACTTAGAAAGCTACTGGTAATTCTCACAGCTTTCCAATAGCAAGTACACAAATAATTACAGTGTAAGTATCAGGGAGACTTCTGGCAAAGAGCTGGAATTGTTCAGTGTCACATATTGAGGGAGTAAATAAGCAGTTGCAAGGTACAGTGTGAAAAAATGCATTAAAACCGTAGCGGCTTGTTTACTGTTTCAAGGCATATTTACCTGCCAATGAAAGTATGTAATGCTCGTCGGTATAGCAGTTAAAAAGCACAGTAAATAGTATATATATGTTTTGGTTTCAAGTTCTCTGTAAATACGGCAGGTTGAACTCTGTAAACATTTGGTCTCCATCTGGCCTTACTGGGAAGGAGAATAGCTTCCTGTGCTCTTACTGAGTTATCCTATAATGATGTTGGTGTATTGATCTTGCAGTCAAGATTCAGATATTTACTAATCTACTTTACTGGTGCTAAGATCACAAGTACGCACAGCATCACAAATATGTTCAAGAACTGTATCAATTTATCCTCTACCTCTGAAGAAATCTAAGCGAAATGCGTCAGGTGTACATCTGGGGATGCTATTGTGTTTATATTAAGATAGTGTAAATGGCACTTAAATATGTAAGATTGCACTACGGGGTAGTTAAATGTCTCTTTCGTTATCCCAATGAGGGAGCAATATATAAACAACAAACAAAAATTAGCTAAAAATATATGTAATAATAAGTCAAGGCTTCTATTAAAATATAACCCTTATTGAAAATAAGTATAAAAAATATACATCCTCTACTTAAAACATAACCAAAGACTAATGTCCTTCATAAAACACAAAATTGCAGAAAAAAATTCTCAAAAAATGTGAGAAAAGTAAAGCAATATACAATACAAACTTTAGCATCGAGTAAGTAAAAAAAAAGTTCCAACTGGCAGCTAGATGATGATGACATGGGAATCATGTCTGTATGTGAGTCACAGATCCTCCATGCAATCCTTAAAATGTATTCACTAGTCAGAGTGAGTAATGCTCAAAATACCTTAGTCCATTTGAAAGATAACAACTACCGTATTTGCTCGATTATAAGACGAGGTTTTTTTCAGAGCAAATGCTCTTATAATCGAGGTCTCTTATAATCTGACCTCAAATTGAGGTCAGATTATAAGACATGGATCCAGGTCCCCAGCAGAACTGCAGGGGACCTGGATCCCCCTCTCTAACAGCAGGGGAAGTCTGCGTGAGGGAGGGGGGCAGAGAGACGGGGAGGGAGTGAGGGAGGGGGGCAGCAGAGAGACAGGGGGAGGGAGTGAGGGAGGGGGGCAGAGAGACAGGGGGGACAGAGTAGGAAGGGGGGGAGAGACAGAGGAAGGGGGGCAGAGAGAAACATGTGGGGGGGAAGAGACAGGTGAGGGGGGAGTGGGGAGTGAGACAAAGCAAGGGAAAGAGAGAGGCAGCATTGGCACATAAAAAGAAATAAACACAAGAAATGCATTTTTTTTATATAATATTTTATTAAAAAAGCAATTTACATGTGAATATATACAAGTTTAACTTTTTTCCTATAGGGTAGTCTTATATTCAGGCTTTTAGTTTTTTTCCTAAAGGAATATCCAAAGTTTGGGGGGTCGTCTTATAATCAGGGTCGTCTTATAATCGAGCAAATACGGTATATTCCAAATTGTAAAAAAAAATAGTGCTCAACCGTTTTTCTCCGTGTCTGTTCATCATTATTAATGTTAATACTGGGTATCAAGGAGAAAATAGTCCACAAAAATGAGCAAAATATGTTCAGTTTGTTTTTTTTCTTTAGGTGTCTTTATATTACACATCTTGTATAAACACTTCTGGTCATATAGTAAGTACATTCACCTGTGTTTATGTTTTTAAACATTCTTAGATGAATCCAGCAATTTGTTCCCCCTATCCACCCCTCTTCATTTGGACTCTAGTAAAACACGGCCCAGGTTAACAGATATAGATACAGTTATTAGACGCCAGTTTAGGAGACAAACCTGAAGGGTTTATGTCTTACATTTGTAGGAATCCTGAATTTTGGTGATAGAGAAAAGAGAGCCATGACCTTTATAATGATACAGAGTGACATGGCCGTAGGGTTGTATTATGCTAGCCAAGCTGTATGCTCCGCATTAGATTAGTGATCAGTGGGACGCTGTGGGATGGTCTTTGTATTATGCATTACCTGTAACTTCACTTGTCTAATTCACCTCTGCACTTGACCTACGATTGGCCTGTTGCTGGATTGCTGTCTTAGACCACAGCTTTCACTGCCTTAAAGCCATACTGCAGTATTGAAAAGGTGTCAGCGTGACAAGACTCTCATCCTTTTCTCACTGTGCTCTCCCTCCTAATTACCCTGCTCTCCTGATGCGTGGATCAGTGCAGAATGAAACACTGACAATACTTGCTTAAGGTTATAATCAGGGTTTTGTGCTGTGGGCTTATAACTCAATTTTCCGCTGTGTCGCCCGTCTGTGATTGGCTGCTGTGCTTGTGTTTTCGCTGTGCTTGTTGGAGATATCGGCAGAGAAATAGATTAGTAGCTACTAATCTCCCTTATTACATCTAGATACCTGCCCTCTAGGAATTTGTGCCCTGCTTTTTAAATTACCAGAGATCAATGCAGTAGGGAGGTGAAATTAGGTAAGGAAGAGATGCACCTCACACTTTATTTTAAAATAAACCTTACACATGGGGAAGTGTGTGTACTCCTATGTGGATTAATCCTTTCCAGGGTGCACAGGATGACTGTAAATGTCGTGAGAGATGTAATAATCAAAATATTTCCGTTATAAACATGTTGTGTTTTGGCCAAAAGAAGTGGGATCATATAAATAGAGCCATTTAGAGCCAAGGGCTGGGAGTAATGTAATTTGTATTGATGTCTCTTCTCAGGAATCCCGTGTGTGTATATACACTGTGTATTTCATATCGTAGCTCTGAATGTGAGATGGGGCCAATCAGAGACCGATATATATAAAAATGGATACAATTACTGTTATACATATCTACATGTACCACTCTCCCAATGGGCCAAAAAAGGGAAATAGGTTTAATTGCACTGCTCCCCATGAGAATGTATTGCTTGAAATCCAATAATGGACACAGACCTGTACATTAACTGTATATGTGCCACAAAAAATGGTGTCAAATAATCAGTTCACTTTGGGAGTTATTAGCCGAAAATGAGGTGTAGGTGATTTGACGTAAGATGAACATTTTGGCACACTTCACCAGGTTTATCCCTGCACCATGCATAGTTTATTTAGTGAAAAGTTAATCTCACCTAGTCAATAACCATGACTGTAGTGTAAGTTGGACGTCAAGTCGGATGAAGGAGTCTTGAAATGCGTCCCGTGCGACGTCTGTTTACTTCGCACCTGGCCAGGTCATACTTGACTAAGGAGATGTGTATATTTCAAATGTTTCTATATATGTTTTAATTGGTATATGCAAGTGGATTAAATTGCAGATATTTTGTCCACAGTAAGGAAAGTTTAATAATCGTGTATTTATTAATCCCTGGTTTAGCTATCCAATAGAAAGCTCAGGTCACATAAGCAAAGTGAGGTTTGTCCAGACTCCACTGTTTTTAAGATTTTAACAAATGTTCCATAAAAAATTAGTAAAGAGATCTGCTTCTTCGTTATGCCATAAAATACATGTTTATGCTCCTTCAATAATTGTCACTGTTTAATAATCATATAATGTATATTTTACCCATTTAAAATCACTATTGCAAATCAAAAAAAGATTGCATACTCTATTTTCTAAACCTGCACCAAAGCGCTAGCAGTCTGTTTAAAGGTAGCCTACAATATATTTGCATATCTTTTTATTTATTTATTTATTTACAAGAGCCTGTTGCTTACAGGTGGGCAATATCTTTGGCAAACATATTTAATTTTTTGAATAATCATTAAACTGAAGCAGTTAATGAGTTGTAATGGTGTTCGTTTTAACTTTATTAATTATCACCTTGTTAGCCTTGGCAGACCCAGTTTGTTTAATTTTGTAGCTGAATCTCCTGACAGCAGCTGAAATTAGATCTAACAACGGGTCCAAGAACTTTGTAGGAAGATAGGAAATGATTATAAAACTGTAACGAGTTTAGTGTAGTACTGAGTGAATCATACAGAGCAGCCCATGGAGGGTTTTAGCCAAAATGCCAATCTGCTTTTCTCCCTTCCTGCCGTGCATGTTGATCTGTAGATATAAAATAAAGACATATTCTCCACTCTGGGACACTGGCCATTGAGTTGAGGCTCTTGCTGTAGATACCGTGTCATAATGTGTTATCAGATCTGCTTTTAAGACATGGGAGGTCCTGATCGCACTATAATACCACCGATTCAGTACCCCACCACACCAACACACGCTATAGTGTTAACAAATTTTACTCAAACGTCTTGTAATAAACTGCCATTCTCTGCACACCCACCCACGACCGTGAATAGGTTAATCTGTCGTCGCTACCCCATCCAGAGATATTTAATGAACACGGAAAAGCCTTAATCCCTTTTTTTAAAGCAGTGCTTTTTTTTACTGTTTGTTTGTTTATTCCTTTCGTACAGTGTTCTTGGAGTCAGAGCAAATTGGCACTTTGCGCGCGTCGCCTGCCGCTAATTCTCTGTGGGTTCTCTCTGTTTTCCAATTATAAATGGTGGATCCATGGTGCTATGTTTGATTAATTGACAGTTACCTGTAGCTGGAAAAACATGATGTGTTTAAATGTAAATAACTAGTGCGTGGAAGCATTTAGACCAGAATGGCCTTTTATCCACTGTAAAGAAACACATTTTACGGCAGAGTTTTTATTTGTGTTTTTATGATTATTTTCTTTCCTTTTCTTTTTTTCATAAAAGGTTCCAATGGAGCATAACAGTTTTTTGGAATTATTAGCTTTTTATGTTTCAAGAATATTAATGTTAAAGGGACATTCCAACTTGTTTAACACCTCGCTTCCTTGAAGGAAGCAAGGGTTAAACAAAACATGTCCCACAAAAACCCGACACGTATCTTAATAGATACACGCAGGTTTCTAATCCGCTGTGTCTCACAAGCGAGACACAGCAGTTCCTGGTTGTCCCGTGCTGATGAAATGCGTCATGTATTCAGCCCAGCTCTTGTGCTGGGTGAATCTTACATTACATCCCATGGAGGGTTTTAGCAAAATTACGATCTTTTATATGAAATATGAAATGCAAGTGAATTTTCTGTATTTCTCTGACAAATCTGCATAATAACCACTTGGACAAAACATAGCAGATAGATGAAATGCCCTCCCCTCTTTGCCGTGGACTCTACCAGAGAACACACTTACTTTCCCTATTAAGTAGAGAAGGAAATGATATTATGGAGAATCCATGTGGTAGAGAAATATAAAAGTAAAGTTGGTGAATGGAAAGGCAGAATTGAAATCTTGTAGATTGTAGGCAAAACATATCCTTTTGGTGCAGTGCAGTGTATCCAATACCTGTATCTTATGGTATATCAGATTTTCTGTATTGCCTATTATTGTTTTTTTTCAACACAATCTGTATTTTTTTTAAAGGGACACTAAAAGTTATTTTTCACTTGTTCTTCTAATAGAAGCACAAGGGAAATTTTAGTTGTCTCTAGTATGAGGATAAACTGGCATGTACTCTTGATAGTACACACCAGTTTATCCTCTGACCGACAGCTGCCATGCTTCCATAGGAAGTAGGCAGCCATCTGGTTGTCAACTGTCTCTGTCTGCTAGCGCAGATTGTCCCTCGATTTTGCATGGGATCAGCAGGGGGGGCCTTAACTAGGTTCCCCCTGCTAATCCCATGCAAAGACGAGGGTCTCTCTCTGTGCTAGCGGCGAGAGACCCTTGCATTCGGATGTCAGAACGGGGCAAACTGACGTCAGCGTGAGACAACCAGGGACTACTGTGTCTCTCATGTGAGACACAGCAGATAGTAAAGATACACATCGGGTTTACTTAATTGTCCCGGGTTTTGTTTAACCCTTGCTTCCTTCAAGGAAGCAAGGTGTTAAACAAGGTTTAATGTTCCTTTAAAGACAATAAATTATAATGTAACCCATCCAGAGATCTGCTTTCTATATTCTAAGCAGCCAAGCTGGTAAATATTTCCTTTTTTCATTTGCACCAAAGTTGAAATAATGTTTTAAATTGTCAGAATATTCATACCTTTTAAAATTCATTAGGTTGCTCAAGGGGGTCCGTATAAATATTCATGTGAAGGGAGTTACTGTGCATGGTAAAGCTTACACTATCCAGTAGATAATTTAGGTAATAAGTGGACCTTCTGTCTCCTTTTGTACTAGTAGGGGAGAAGAGAATTAAAATATATATGATGTAAAGTTTGAATGTTTTTCAGGGGATAGACCGTGTTCCTCCATAATAGACGTCTGGTCTTCATGGTTTTAGTTTAAGCCAGGGCTTGACAAATTTATCTGAGTTTTAGGAGCCAGCTAAAAAATCTAGGAGCCAGATAACAGCACATAAACACAAACACGCAGTCACACACAGACACATAGTCTGTCACATATACATACAGAATAAAGGATCCTTTATTCTGATTTGGAGGACTAGGGTGAAAGTCCTCTCCTTGCACCCTCCACTTCTGAGTACGAAACCTGTTACACCTTGTTTTTCTACATATACATACAAACACCCACACACACACATCCAGTCAGTCACACATATATATATATACACACCACACACACGCATCCGGTCAGTCACATACATACACACACACACACAAACACATCCAGTCAGACACATATATACACACAAAACACATCCAGTCAGACACATATATACACACAAAACACATCCAGTCAGGGGAGGTTGGTGCGGTTTCCGTTGCAGCCCGGTGGCACAGAGCAGCTTTCCTGCTATGCCTCCCAGTGATCAGCGCTATAACGCAGTGCACGAGGCGGCGGAGAAGGAAGTCTCACTCTGCTCCCTCGCGCACCGCTGTGGGAATAAAGAAAAGAAAAAAACCCCGATCCCATTGCCGAGGGCACCACGCGGGGCTCACGATACCCGGGCGCCAGGTCTGATTTCCTGGTCGCCATGGCAACCTGGCGCCCGGGGTTTGTCGAGCCCTGGTTTAAGGCGTGCTAACGTATTTACTACACTCAGATCTGTTGAACATTGCACTGCTCCACTTTTATAAATAAAACCAGAATTCTTCCCAGTCTCCATTCTTGAACCAAAGAGTTTGACCTAAAATTAGAACCAGTGGTGGAACCCAGTCAGTGCTATAAAATAGCACATTTCTTTACTCTCAGGCATGTCTCAGCTATTCTTTTACCAGACTGCCCTGCGAATTATAGGATTATATCTACTTTAAAAATAAAGATTCCATGTTTCACCAGAGACCAAAGAATAAAATTATATACCTAGCACAGATTGAGCCGTTCCTGCTAATAACATCTCTATCAGTACTTGTGTCACTGGCGGGCGGGACAGAGGATAGACAGGTATGATTAATGCTGAAGCAGAGTCTGCTCAACCGTTAAGGCAGTAATAAAGGTATTAATTTGGCTGCAAATATTAAAATACATACAGTAAGATGGATTCATGAACAGCTCAGTGTAGAGCAGGCATAACATCACACATTAAACTCATTTATTACAGTGAATAAATAGCGTAATGAGACTAAAACACCCTGAACGTGCCCAGTAAGCAGGTGATGAATTGACCTGTGGATGATGCGTACTGAGAAAAAGAAATGCAATTGAATAATACACAGGAAATAGGTCGCCAACTCCAACAGGGGAAGCAGAAAAGACATCAGGCAGCTCAAAGTAGAAAAAAATTCTTAAGCAGTAGAAACACAGGACCAAGGAGAGGGTAACCACCTAACGCGTTTCATGTACTCTGTATTCTAATCTATACAATGAAATATTTTTTTTCCTACTTTAAAAAAAAAAACCTTGAGGTGGAACATCTTTTTTGCTTCCTATATTTCTATTCATGCCTTGGTCAGAGCCTCGGCTTCCTTGGTTTGATACACGTGGGATAAACCTCTCCGGTCTCCATGTTGGTGGAGACGCTCTGCATTTTTGTGAATTTTCGCCAACTCCAACATCGTCGTTCTGCTAAAAGACTTCAATCATCTAATGAGGGATTGAGCTGCTGTACTTATCTGGGTTAGCCACTATTTTCACAAACAAACCATACATACTTACTATAAGTGTAATCACAGTGTGGATCCTTCTTTAAAAGAAGGTGATTGGATGAGAAAGGCTTTCTTACCCCAGACACTGAATGGTTCAGCTCCATTGGTAGAATGTTTCCATCTCGACTACATTGGCCTAGAGTTCAAAATTCTCATCTCAATTCCCTGCACTGTCTCCTTATTGAGTAGACCCTTGAGTGGGAAATACCACGTGGCAGTGTTAGTGGCATTACTCAGTGACATTAGAAAGTAGGTGACTTTAAACAGATAACGTTCATGTATAAATGATTAAAGAGGAAAAACAGGGTAGATGGGGAAGGAATCTATTAATACAGTAAGTGAACCCTTCCTATGGGTCCCCAAATTGTGCTAATTCAGTGCGGGTTGTTTGAAGTGTTAACATTTCTCTGTAATTCAGCTGCAGAACGGAGTCAATATGTAATTAGTCACAATATAAGCTCTTGCTTTGGGGCATGAATGGATCTCGTCCATCTTAATTTAACCATGTCATGCTGGAGCGCAAAAACAGGCGACTTTCAGCCTGCGGCTCGGATGCCACCTCCAAGCTGGGGTCTGGCAGTCTGCACGCGCTGTGAAGATTTATTTTATTACATCACAGTTAGATTTTATTTTTGTGAGATTATCTCACTCGGCCTGTGGAAACATTGGCCAATTTATATAAAAGGAAGCTTTTGTGAACAGATAAGCAGATTCGAAAAATATTTGTAGTTGCATTTATTAGTTACATTTTTTATATACATGCTTGTTTGTATATACACTATGTATCAGTCTTCCTGAATGTGATAAGCGGTTCTGTCATACTATAGAATCAGGAACTGTATGTCCATGAGCAGAATGTGCAATGTGACTAAGCTCTGATCAGCGTTAAGTTGAGTGCATTTGAATGTCAGCTCCTTGTGACAATAGTCTCTTTATTTCCCTGTTGTTCTGACACATATGAGGGTCTACTCAATATGCACCTATCTTTGGCCCCGAAATGATGCCTCCAAAGACCAGAATAATTCAGGGCACATTGGGAACTGAATTGCAAGCTACCTAATATGCCCGAAGTTCCTCCGAATAGGTTTTTTTTTACACTGAACAACCCTTATCTAATAACACTGAAGGTTGAGCAGCCCCTTTAAGGGCTGGTTATAGAGCAAATGTAATTTCAATGATTTTTAATAATGATTGTGATCATCCACCTTTCTCAAAACACAAAGGTGACAAAATGATATTCCTCAAATTGTCAGTCGCCCAATTTATTGCAACAGCAAAGGGGTAAAATAATTTGGCAGTCCAAACACTGACCGCTAGTTTGCAACACCAAATAAAGTAATACAGAGTCTATATGCACATCCTTTTGTATAGAAAGATCAAAGTTTTACAAAAGTCTGGCAAAGTTTATCCTCATTATAATTAGAATGCTCCCTGCTGTGTACTTTAAGGGACCCAGATCTCGTAAAGTGTAGTCAATTCATCAGGCTGCTTCCCAGCAGTAAAATCTTGGTGAGATATGAGATGCGATGTAATGCTAGAACATCACTGAGTTTCATTTGATAGCAGAATCTTGTGGACCCCCAGCATTGGCTCTGCCTCTTTCCCAGATTTAGTCCATCTCATTCAGTTCTGCACGGCAGTTTGAACGCTGAACTGTCAGTAGTCAAAGGCAATGCGGCCACTACATCACTGCAATGTTCGCTGACAATTAACAATTGAGCGCTGACAATTAACCTCCCCCTAAAAGTTACCACTAAACCCCCAACCCTAATACTAACCCCCTGAACCCAAACACCAATACCCCTAGTACTAACACTACCCCTGAACCCTAATACTAACACAACCCCCCCAAAACCTAATACTAACATTAACCCCCGGAACCCTAATAATACTACCTAACCCCTAATAATACTCATCTTGTGCAATGAACTGTCCTGCGAATAAAGGTCCGGTGATGACCTCTCGCGTGATGAACTAGCCATCGCGCGAGATGTCACGGTGATGCAGCTGCGTTCAATTAGCCGCAATGAACTGTCCCATCCCCTCAGTGACGACTGAAATGCAGCGCTAATAAAATGCTACCATCTATAATGTCAGGTTGTTCCACGTCTCCCATGTTTCTTAAAGCAGCAAAGCTTGGAAAATGCATTGTTCTATAATTCGGAAAGCAGATAAATGAAACACAGCATCAGTATGTCTCTTGTACTCTCTCGTTTTTAGTTATTTCTGTGTGAAATAAGTTACTGGTGAAATACCAGTAACCTGGTAACCAGATCCTCTCTGATTGATGGAGGAAGGCGCCACAGCACTGCAGGACCGATAATAGTGAGCCACGCCATAATGAAATGTTCTTGAAAACTGAGTATTTCGTCAAACTATAAAAACACTTTACCTGCGAGCGCACATCCTGCAATGTACTGAAAACCTATTAACTTTGTGGTAGAAACATCGGAAATGTGTGATTGTATACATTCCCGTTTCAAGTGTCACAAATGGAGAGTAACCGTAAATGCTCTACTGAAGTTTAAGGTCCTTCAATTGATATTTGTGGGGACAAAAATTAACAATTTCCACAACATGTTATGTAGGATGTATATACATCAATGTTTTGGCTAAGTTCACTAACATTCGAGATTAGCACCAGCAGAGCAAATCAGAATAAAAGCTCAATCCGGGATAGCTGGGCTTTCAAATGATAATAGGAGGCATCTGGCTGGCTTGCCAATCCAAAGCCTTCCTGTCCTCAGCCCTACGTTTGGCTGTATTTTCAAACAATCAATAGTTTAGGATCCAGGTAACCTAAATACAGGTAAATTATTTCTTATAGGGCATCCTCCCTTCCCCCACCTGGCCAGGGTAGAGGTCAGGGGGTAGGTAAAAGGGTAAATATAATTCCATTTTTAAAATTAATTAAGTTATCTAATTTCCTTATGGTGGCCCTGGATAGGGGGACAGGAGTTATTATTTATTGGAGAGCTGGATTTATTATTTATTTATATTACTTGGGGGGGCCTTGAGCAAGCTCTTGGAATAAGTTGACCTCCTCGCACTATACTCTAATTTTAATGAATAGGCCCCAAAGTGCAGATGCTGTCAATTTACTCATCGTTTAGTACATTTATTAACCAGTCCGTGACCAGACCTTTTAGCCAAATCTTACCCTTGGTGACAATGGTTTAACACTTCAACAGTGTTTGGTTTAGCTGTAATTTTCCTCTTTCTCACTTACTGTAACTGCACAAATTATATATTGTTTTGGGGATAAGAATAGCTTTTTATTATACCATTATTTTGCTCATATCAAATAATTTACTAAAAAATTATAAAGGATTAACTTCTAGGATTTACTTTAAAAATCGTTTACACATCTACAAAAGCTTATGAAAAACTTGCTAAATAGATTCTAATATTTGTCCTGAGTTTAGAAACACTCCATTTTTTAAAACTGTTTTTGCTTTTTAATAAGGCAATAAGTAAGCACACTGCTTTTTGCTTAAAAAAAAAAAAGCTGAGATTTTAGCCCTTGCCCAAACCTTTTACCCAGGTCCTAAGGCTAATGTAAGAATGGGGGGTTGGTAGAGGTTTGGTTACATGGGGAAGCTGTCCATACTGTAATCAGTCTCTTCCTACCCCGCTATTGACATGGGTCAGGGAGAGACTAAAACTATCACAGCCATCCGATCACTGTGATTGGACGGGTTGCATGGCATGTCCTGAGTCGCGATGGGGTTAAAGGGACTCCAAAAAATTATTCATATTGTGACTGTACAGAATAAAACAGTATGCTCTGTTATAAAATGATCTATGCTAGAATTATGAGCAAATTCATAAATTAGGAGAAATGTTTATTAAACATGTCTGTGATGTCCTGTTTACGACACCACCTATGACTTGATATGCAAACTACACATGAAAATAATGAATTTGCATATCAAGCCACAGGTGATGTCATAAACATTTTTTTCCCTTTTTTTTTTTTTTTATATAACACACTTATAGTTATACATAACATTACTCTCCCAAGCATACATTACAACTAGTCCAACTTAGCTGGTCAGAGTGTAGAGTGGATTTATTATATAATGTGTTTGTCACTGCAAGATGACATGTTTAGCAGACATTGCGGTGATCATGCCCACCCAGACGCATTTGTTGGACACACAGAGTCATGCTCCAGACCTTAAAACCTGGCTGCATTCCAGATAAGATCAAGATACAGCTTGCCTGTAATTAATCAGGAGAAAGCTTTCTCCGAAGGCATGCGTTAGCAGGGCTGGATTGCCAGGGTTTGTGGAATGCAGCTGATTTTAGACGGCTAGTGCAGAAATAATTGGCCTACTGCAGGCGAGATCTTTTCAATAATTGGAAAAAAAAACTATTTTATCATCCTGTGTAAGGTGCAGTCCTGCCGGATCCCGATCTCTCCGCTGACGTGCAGCCTGCCTCTAGTTCACATCTATTAGAGCAATTTCCTGTAATAATGCAATGTTGTAGTGCCTGTTTGCATAGATACATAGAATTTTATTTTTTCCATTTTTTTAGTTGGGTGGGGGAGGTTACTATTTTCTGTGGATCATAAAATTCCCATCATTGCTTTCCGTGTACCTTTTTTTCCCCGTACAGGAGAGATTATCTCTTCCCCTTAGGCTGCATATGTAAATTCCTCCCTCTGCAGTATTTGAAATAAGTGATTAAATCCTATTTAAAAAGAGTAATAGATTCTCTGCAATCCTACATAATAGGTATTGAAAGACCCACCTTTAATCAGCCTCATTCTGGATTTTAATGCTTTGCTGCCAGCGGCTGTAATTTTTCCTTCCATCGTAACTGTATAGGAGCATCTGATTAACCAACAGGTTTATTCGTTACATTTCATATCTCCTTGTAAAATTGCTTTAATACACTTTTCCCAGTTAAATTGAGGTTATAGTGAAATCACGTCAGAAGCAGCCGACCCAGTGGTTTTATCTGAGCCAAACAATGCAATATTCTCCAAATTCAGACGTTTGCTAAAATACAGGGGCTGCTGACGCAACTGAATCACAGAAATGTTTTCTATGCTAGGGCGATTCCCTATGCCTGTCTATTATCAAAGTAGAGCTGGTAAATTGGGGTTTGTGCTTCAGTTTTGATGGAAGTTGCCTGGTCTACCAATTGTTGTGCATGTAAAACCTCTGACTTGACAGAAAATTTAGGGTTTTCGGGAAAAAGATGGCAGTATCATTCTTAAATTCTGAGCCCATATATCTTGTTTTTTTCTGTATTTGCATGCTTGATTACTGTTGAGATTCTGTTTCTATGCGAGTGAAATCAATTGGATTATTACAATGTTTTGTAGTTTGTTTTCTGTCTAAACTGGCTTACTATATTGTTTAGAGGTGCTGGTTTATTTGTGTTGAATTGTGGGTAAAGGATTTAATAGGAGTTTTTTCTTTTCTTCCAGTGGTTGATTGTGTGTAAACGGGTTAATTGAAGAGTTTTGCATTGCTGGGTTTTATGGAAACTGGATTATTACAGTGTCACAGTTCTGGATGGTTTGCAAATTGGTTTATTAGGTTTGTATTTTGCAACAGTGGGCTCTATCTGTATAAGCTGGTTTATTACAGTGTTGGGTTGTGAACCCCTATAAGGTTTTAGTAATTTTGGCAGTGCTGTGATTTGGTTAAAGTGACCCTTGCATATTTACACCATCTTCTTCCCACGGAAACCTCTTACAAACCCATATATTTCAGTATTAGTCTCTGTCATTGCTGGATACCGGCACTAACAATCGTTCAAAGCACCAGGCAAGCGTATTAATTTGTGTACATTGATTACAGAATGCTATATATATGACTTCCTGACTTTATATCATTAAAAAGGCAATCAAATATTCCAAAGAAGCATAAATCCAGACCGTAGCGGTAAATCATTAGCCACATGAATCAAGAGCAGTATTATTGCACCCGCACTTTTACTCTGTGGTAAGCACTAGAGATTAAAGCAGCAACCAATCCCGCCAGCAAAAAATCTTTTCTCTGCAATTAACAGTGAGGAAAAGCCTGCTTCAGGAGGTCTTCCCTGAGTATCATTATTTTAATTAAACATGAAATTAAAATGAATTACAATGGTCTCCTTTGGCAGTAGGAGGGGCCTATCTGCTGCCGACGCTAGGGAGCAGGAAATGTGTTGGGAATGGTAATAACCGCAACCTGCGCAGGGTCATTTATATTCAAACGAAGGTGCTGTAAACTATTGGCTCTCAAATCCAGACTCCCTTTGTTCGCTAAGGATGTTCTTTACAACAAATGTTCTGCACTCTTTTGTTCAATGTTTGTTTTTAATGGTCTAAGGACTTTGAATAAAAATCACATTATTTTTACTGGATCACCGCAGTCTGGATTTGGGTACAGCATCTATATTTGTGCGGAGATTATTTTTTGTGTCTGAGCACTGTCAGTGTGGTTTTTACATATGCTGTGCTTTTTTGTTTCTATGTTCATTTATATTCATGTCCATTAATAACATGGCCAGGGGCCACAGATTGAAATGCAATGACTGGAAAGTTTACATGTTCCTTCTGTATACTCTGTATTCAACTGTTATCATGATGCTACCAGTAGCGGTAAAGTAGTTTTGTGCCTGTGTGTTTGTTTGCATATATATAGGTTAAACTCACCTCCCATTGATTTCAATAGGAGAAGAAATGACACTAGTTTTGAGACTGTCTAACTCAGGGCTTGACAAATGTTTCTGAGTTTTAGGAGCCAGCTAAAATATCTAGGAGCCAGACAACAGCACATAAACACATGCAGTCACAGACAGACACACACAGTCAGTAAGATATATACACACACAGACACATCATCACATATACATACAGAATAAAGGATCATTTATTCTAATTTGGAGTACCAGGGTGAAAAGTCCCTCCACTTCTGAGTGTGAAACCTGCTACACCTTGTTTTTCTACATGTACATACACATCCAGTCAGTCACATACATACACACACACATCCAGTCAGTCACATATACATATATATATATATATATATATATATATATATATATATATATATATATACATATATATACATACACACACACACACACACACATCCAGTCAGACACATATATATACACACACACACACACACACACACATCCAGTCAGGCACATATATACACACACACACATCCAGTCAGACACATATATACACACAACCACATCCAGTCAGACACATATATACACACAAGCACATCCAGTCAGACACATATATACACACAGCCACATCCAGTCAGACACACATTTATACACAAACACATCCAGTCAGACACATATATACACACACACAAACACATCCAGTCAGACACATTTTTAAAGGGGAAAAAAAAAAAAAAATATGTTCACCTATCAATGTCCCCCCTCCCTGCTATAACACCACAATGGGAGGGGGGGCGTCCAGCCTCAATAAAGGGAGGGGGGGGGGCGTTCCAGCCTGGTGGCAGAGAGCAGCTTTCCTGCTGAGCTCCCCGATCAGCACTATATCGGTGTGCGAGGGGGCGGAGCAGGAAGTCTGTGCAGCCGGTGCACTCACTCTGCTCCCTCGCGCACCACTGCTGGAGTAAAGACAAGGGGAAAAACGATCCTATTGGCGAGAGCACCACGCGGGGCTCACGATACCCGGGCGCCAGGTCTGATTTCCTGGTCGCCATGGCGACCTGGCGCCCGGGGTTTGTCGAGCCCTGGTCTAACTGTTGAGTTGGACTTAGTCTCAAAAACCTTCTCCATTAAAATGAATGGACTTTAGTATTTAACAGGTGAGGTAAAATCATTACCGAACCCATTAAATAAAAAAACACGTTTAAAATTGGTAGAGTAGTGCGGTGTAGTGGCGCTTGTTTAAAATTTGCACAAGCAGCAAACTGTCAGGCAACTATCCCTCAGTGCCCAGTACAATACAACTAAAATCACAGCAAAAAAGTGACAAGTGTAACTAGGTATATATCCAAACTGTGCATGCAGCCCGTTACTGTACTTTAAAAGCAATATACAGAAGGTGGTACACACTTTATGAATGTGGCACTCACATTCCAGCTCATGTACATGAAATAAACAATGTGCAGATCATGAATCTTCTTCCTTGGTCTTTGTTTTCTTGTAACCTCTATTTGGCAACGGATTATTGCCCGCCCTACGAGACTAAATTCCAGGAGTGGACATGTCAAAATCTTACTTGTATAGAAAACGTATGGAAGGCAGGGAAACCTTTGCCCTGGAAAGATTTACAAACAAAGACAGGGCCACCTCATGCAGAGGATTGCACACGTCTGGGGGCCCCTGCAGTTTCAATATTTAAGTGGGGGTAAACACAGAGAACTGAGCGGTAACTTGATTGTTTTACATAGAACTCTATGGAAGAACCACCTCTCTGGCTCGTAACTGATTGACGGTGTTACATAGAACTCTATGGAAGAACCACCTCCCTGGCACGTAAATGATCGATGGTCTTACATAGAACTCTATGGAAGAACCACCTCCCTGGCTCGTAACTGATTGATGGTGTTACATAGAACTCTATGGAAGAACCACCTCCCTGGCTCGTAACTGATTGACGGTGTTACATAGAACTCTATGGAAGAACCACCTCCCTGGCTCGTAAATGATCGATGGTCTTACATAGAACTCTATGGAAGAACCACCTCCCTGGCTCGTAACTGATTGACGGTGTTACATAGAACTCTATGGAAGAACCACCTCCCTGGCACGTAAATGATCGATGGTCTTACATAGAACTCTATGGAAGAACCACCTCGCTGGCTCGTAACTGATTGATGGTGTTACATAGAATTCTATGGAAGAGCCACCTCCCTGGCTCCTAACTGATTGATTGTTTTACATAAAATTCTATGGAAGTACCACCTCCCTGGTTCCTACTTTGTAGTAAACGCTCCTGAATTGGTGTGTTTGGCTGCAAACATTTCTCGAGTCCTGTGCTAATGCTTTGCCATATCCGCAGCATTAAATACAGTCAGTTCATCCTCTGGAACAAGTTACTGTCCTCATCATTTTAGGATTGTGCCTCCATGGTCATCATGAAGGAGGTTTCTCTGTATGTTAGCTGTACTTCGTAAAAGCAACAATAAATAAACCGTTTGCATCCCATCAGATAGTTAAATGTGCTCCAGACTTGTCATAGACCCGAGAATTTATTGACTTGCTTTAAAAGTTCATTAAACCACAGAGATTAAATATAGCTGTGAGCCATGCTCTATAAAAGTGGAAATATGGTTCCATTACTTGAAGAAATGTTGTGCTTCGCTCTTAATTTAACTCCCCTGAGCTCTCATCTTTTCAGTTAAAAGACATTTTTTCGTGCTGTTAAATTTGACATTTTCAAAGACTCTCGGACTGTTTTTCACCAGTAAGTTAATATCACACGTTCATTTCCAAGGCAAAAAATCCTCTTACGCCCCACAGTTCCTCTCAAATGTCAGCCGCAACCTGCTAAAGTTTTACTGTGTTGCCATATTAAATAATAATCGGCAAACAAATGACAACAATCCCTCCTCACAATGATAATCATTCTATACAAGGGACTTGATACCACCAGGAACACATCCCAAGTCAACAGGCGGATCGCCATCCTAAATCCAGCTTATGGAGCCAAGAAATGCACCGCAGACATTTTATTTATTCCTCTGCAGTGCTATGTCGCAGTTTGAGTATTGTGCTTATTTTTAATTATTGATTCCATGTTTCAGGATCCATATATGATTTAGATCTTTTTAATCCTTTTATCCTATACAAACTAGCCAATACTTAGAAGGACCTTTTTGTCCGCTTGTTTAACACCTAAAGCGTATTTTTTTTCTGTCACTAACTGTCGAACATTGAAATGAATTTATACATACATTGTCTGAGTAGAATTGCAAGCAAATATATAGATTTGCAGAAAAAAATGATTTTTTGTGTGTCCGGGCTGCCTGCTGTTTCTGATATCACCTTGTGGTATCATATGCAAATTAAATATTCATCATCCTAGTGGTTCATTTGCATATGAGACCTCCAGGGGCCTGATCCTATAACATGCGTGAATCTCATTGCGAATTCCATACACCCGCGCAGTGTTTCTTGCCACAGCTCGCAGTAAAAATTTAACGGTGCGAGATGTTCGAATTAAACCGTTAGTTTAAGAAAAATGGGCCGCAACTCTCATAGAAAATTACTCTAACACGGGTTATCTCGCTGGCAGAAAAATTGCAATATGGACTACCTAGACGTGATTTTAGCGAGATTCTTGCGAGGGTAGTCTCGTGGTATATAGAATTGGCCCCTAGGTGATGTCATAAGCAGGCGACACACATATTTAAAACATATTTTTCTGTTAATGGAAGCATTTTCTTGCAATTCTGCTAACTCAATGGATAAATCATTTATATTCTGTACATTCCAACTGCAAGGTTTATGTGGCATAGTTTCTTCAATGTTTTAAGAAGGGGCACATTTTGAAGGGGTAATATCAATACCAATGGAGCATAAAACTATGTATAGATTTGCATTCTGAGCCAAACAAGATTACTGTAACTGGCTTGCTCTGAATGTGAGCATAAATCCAATGGTGATAGAGGCTTAGTGTCATTCACTTAATAGCCTGCTTATTGTGTGGAGGTGCTGTATGTTTAAAGTGCATATTCACTAAAAAATGTACAAACCAGTTGCAAAATAAAAGAATTCAAGAGCCCTGCACCTTTGGTAATATCTTTGCAGCTTATCAATTCTTTGCTGTTTTCCTTGGAGAATTTGAGTTTTTTTTTAATTTACTTTAAAAAAGAAAAATCCCCCACATAATGGAATGACTGCAGATCTGTTTATACTTCTTTATGTTATGATGATTTCAGTGGAGACCATGCTTCTCCCCCAGCTCAGCTGGTTTCCCGTGCTTTAACAGGGGATGGGGAATAATTTGCTGTTGCTGAGTTACTACTAATCTTGACGTTGGGGCGCAGGAAGTGTGGAATAATATCTGTAAAGAAGTTAGAGATTAAAAGGAGCCAAAGATAATACTGCGTTTCTAGCAACAAGTAAACTATAATAAATCTAATGCAAATTACATTTCTAATATGGGATTATCCTATTAGGTGTGACAGTCCTGGGCCTCTGAGACTAAGCTGAACAGTGCCGGTGTTATTCAGCAAACTTTGAATGGGGAAGACGACTGCGCCCTTGACGGATAGCCAAAATAATGCACCCACTGGGAAGAGAAATAAGTCTTCTGTCACACTGTCACTAGGGATCCTTGTACTGTTCCTTTGCCTGTTGTATCCCTACGCTTTACTTCTCCAGGTGGAGAGTCCCATGTGGCACCTGTTACAAGTTTGTTTTTTGTTATTGTTCTCGCAGTTAACTGGAGACAAACATCTTGTGAACATTTACTTTCCACAGCAGTGGTGTTGCCCTAAAGTTGCAATTCTTGAAATGGACAGTGTTGTCCACCAACACTGGGGTCCTTATTAGGGCAAACAGTAGTGATAGCCCTCACACGGCGAAGTCTTAGGAATGAAAGTCGTGATAGCCCCAATCAGACAATTCTCAGGGTACACAGTAGTGTTGTCCCAAATTTGGCTAGTTTTCAGCACTTTTGGACATTTTTCACATTGTTCTTGTCTTTTGTGACATTTGTGCAAAATGTTTTGTCTAATTGTGGCTATGATTATGTGAGAAGAAGTGCTGTTAATAGGTACTATAATCAAATGTACACACAAAAATCATGGAAAGCAGTGGGTTTTCTGTTTCAAAAGGCTGGACTCGTCACTGCAGGAATGTGTGGGATCAATATAGAGTAGGAGGACTAGACCAGGTCATCGCATCTCTTTCATAGTAGAATACTGTATCTTCTTGATTTATTAGGTAACATTTTTAACCGAAAAAAATCTTCAGAAAAACTGACCACATCTTATAAATGAGGTCACTTTTTAATCAACAGATCCATACCGTAGCTCCTCTGTAACTGCCACACTTTGGACAAGTATATGAAGGAAGCACCATTTCAGTGGGACTGAGACCCTGGCAAGTGTGAATGAAATGTGAGCAATAGGGTCATAGGAGGTGATGGACATGAAAGGTGGTGTAGCAGTTGTTGAGAAGCTACAGTCGGATGTAAAATGAAAAAAGACTAATTATATGGCAAGTAATGTAGTAGAGTCACCTGATATTCCTCCAAATACGGTACTAACAGAATTTCATGATACACATCGATATGCAGGGCTAAATGACTTCTTATTTCTGCAAGTATGGTCTCATTGCACCTGGTAATCTCTGCATTTATCTGTAATGCGCATGTTTTGTTCAGCCATAGTAAATATCAGATACTTTAATCATGTACAGCTGGGGAGTGGGGCTCTTGCTTTTGTGGGTACTGGGAGGAAAGATCACAGGGGATGTCCTAAGTGTGTGTATGTATGTATGTGCATATATACACACACACACACACACACACACACATATATATATATATATATATATAAAACTTAATCCAAAATGCTTGGGACCAGAAGTATTTTGGATAACGGGTAATTTCGGATAACAGATCATTTTCACCAATAAGCTATGTTAAAGCCTCTCAGCAGTCATGACGCACCGTAGTATCAATGCCAATACTGGATAGAGCAAATAACTCACTTTTATTGTGATGTTAGACATCATTGGGAACCTGCCATTGGTGCGTCAGGACTGCAGCATGCATGGAAAGGCTATATCTCAACTTAAGGGGTCTGGACACTGAATACACTATTGTGTGCTTGAATTCTTACAGGTCTGTGGAATTTGCAACTTGTGGCAAAATCCAAATAATTTTGGAATAATGTATCATATTTGATAAGGCACTGCTGGATAAGGGATAATCAACCTGCTTATACTACAGCTTCTGTTGCTGGCTCTTAATGTTTTTTGGTTGTTTTATAAGGAATTCTATAAAAGTACAGTTTCTTTGGCTCCTAAAATCAAAAAATATGTCAGGCCCTGATATAAACATACTATCAAACAAACTACATAGAGAGTTTGAAGCTTGTATAATTATCATTCAAATATTTTCATAGACCATCTTCAACATATTCTTATGTAAAACTCGTGCATGTAATCGTGTGGCCGAAAATAGTGGTAAAGGAGTGCCTATTTTTAATCCATAATAAAAGTAATGCTTTCTTGGATTTAACAAGAGGCATCTACTGTCCTGCATTGGTTATAGGTTGTTTGAACCTTTGTGCAGTTGCGTGACTAACTTCATGTTCATTAAACGTCTGGATTTTCTATTTCCCATCACATGCTGGGCACTGTGATTTTTCTTGTTGTTGCTGGCTTTTTTGGCTATTTTGCAGTGGTATTGGTATGTACCCATAGCTACTCTTTTAATAACCCGGCACACTGTGTACATACTAAACATCCATCCTAAACGATGTAAATATTTACTAAACACATCTGTCAAGTTTAGAAACATTCTTAAATAAACAGTTATTGTTCTTGGTATCAAAAGCTGTAAACGTACCCAAATATGTTATCTACCAATGATGGGCTTCCATCCCTGATCTTTAATGGATTCCATTCTGCAGTCCAGAGACACTGCCCATTTTAGGGAATAAATGCTTGCTATGAACCAATCCCCCCATTACAATAAAACCTCACCGGATCTCATTTGGATGAACCTGTACACACGCTCTGTATTACGTCTTTCCGCTTTTCATTACAGTTAAATAGTTCTTAAGAATGCATATCCACGCTTTGCTGAAGATGCACTGATCAATGAACTCATTCAGCTTTCAGTAGCAAATCTCCAGCAACGTGTTTTATTAGTGTACTCCACATCCAGATCAGAATAAATTGTTTTAGCCTTGGATGGAAGGCACGGTAAGACGTGTATTGTGTGCACCTGCAGGATGGCTAAAAGGTTTGTAAGATAGAAGGCAGAGAAATCTGATAAAAGCTGATTTCCTGTGTATAATGAATAGCTTTGCAATCTCTCCTGTGCAATATCTGAATGCAGAGTGCTCTATCTCTCTGTCTAATGCTGTGTGCATTGGGAATCTGCGCTGTGCCCATCCAATGCACTTGAGTCTGTAGCTATCCCATTGCTGGCAGAAATTCATCTTCCAACGTACAGACACAGCGAGGTGCGTTCGATCGCGGTTATTACAGCTCGTTCTGTGTGATTTGCATGCACACTGCGTTCTTAAGCTTGGCAAATATTTATTGCCCCCGATTGTAAAGGAAAGAGTTACCAAGAAAAAGCGTTTATAACACGATGACTAAACAAACACTAACAAAACCGTTTCCGTGTATTTGAATTACCTGCAATTATCTCTCCCATGGTTCTGCTAATAATGTGGAATACCATCTGTTTGGAGGGAGTAATATCTGACCTTTCTGGGGAGAACGCAGAGAGTTTTTAAAATAATGAGCTCTTTTTTAAACGGCACAGTTTCCTTTCTCGATTTAGGGCATTGAAATAGACTGAATACTCATGTTGAGTCTGAAATGACAATAAATGAAATCATGTCTTCGAGTGATCATGGAACAGATAACTACCACGGATTGGAAATCTTGCTGGGTGAAAGTGCAGTACAGAAAAATGAACACTAGAGGAAGCACATGGCAGAGTGTCTGTTCTATTCTGTACATTTAATTTTTATTACAGTGACTTATGCAAACAATGCAAAAAAAAAATGTATTTTTCAAGATTTTTATAGATGTATTTCCTATCCAGAGGATTTAGAACGGTGTGCCTCCCCAACCAAATCCTCTAGAATGATGTACCATTTGGAACCCGCGACTCTAGAATTGTGTGTTGTCAGAATCTCTAGAGCCTGAGTGCCCATTGTTCTGTAGCATAAAGAGTTAAACATCTCAAAGTGCCATTTTCCCTGAGATTATGCTTCCCTCTCCCATCTCCATTTGCATTGCAAATTTGTGTTTCCCCTTCTCTCTGTTATTGTTCCCTTTCTATTTGTTGCATCATCTCAGTGTCACCACTTGTGCTTTACTTTCCTCCATGTATGATGCTGATGACAATGCAATCAAGTGCCACCTCAGAAGCTCTTGACTGCCACAGGTGGTACCCATGCCATAGGTTTGCCATAACTGTTCTAGTGTGTTGTGTCACCCCAGCCTTCTAAACCTGTTTGCCATCTCTGGCAGCACCGCTG
Source organism: Pelodytes ibericus (assembly GCA_036172795.1). Taxonomy (NCBI): domain Eukaryota; kingdom Metazoa; phylum Chordata; class Amphibia; order Anura; family Pelodytidae; genus Pelodytes; species Pelodytes ibericus. The sequence continues at coordinate 131,384,680 of CM069862.1, forward strand.
GATCTACATGTTAAAGATATAAGCTCTAATTCTGCACCAATTGTATGAAAGACACTAGAAATGTCTCTTTACAAGAGACCGTAGAAGAATATGGCATCATTACATGCATCTAGCACTATGTGCCTCCCTTAAGTCTGGTAGAGTGCCTCATCCTATCGGACAGAGCAGACCGCATTCTGCGGTTATTACTTACTTCTTGTCTTTTTCCCTGTGCCGTTTCCCTCTGCAAGGGGTTAATACAATCCCTCTGCTGTCAGTGTCTCCGTTTCTCTGCAATTCATTCTGAGTCAGACAACATTTTGATTAATTTCTCGATGTGCAGCTGCAATAATGAAGTGATATCGTCTACAAAGGGCAGTGAGCTGTACGATGGAAAGTAAATATTTTATTATGCACTGATTTGCCTATTTGTAGGGTTTTAATTTTACTTTTCCAGGACAGTACTTCTATTTAACATGCATCTTTTAAGGTCAAATGGTGGCCCAACCTGGGGAGACCATTTCTCATTCTAATTTCAGATGCAATTCCTACATCTGTTACACTGCAGACAGTGGGAAGGGACGTGGCAGGTGGGGTACACTGAGGATGTATATAGTGATACAAAATAACTGTGCCTACTGACACACAAATAAAACAGCACCAAAACCTTGCTGTTGAGGACAATTTAGTACTTGTACAAAAGGCTTATATAGTTCTATGGTAGCAAAACTGGCACTACTGCACAGCCACATAGAAAAGGAAAAATGTGATTTGGACCAACCATCACTATGGCCAATGGAGTACACATTCATTTACTATGAAATGCTTCTCATGTCATCAGAAATTTTACATGTATTATACACGCTGTAAGAAACGTCACTAACATAATCACACATTGCCAGCTGTTCAAAGTTTGTAGGACAGTCCCAATTTTCAATATATATCCTGCTTACTGACCTGGTGTACTACCGCCATGCCAAGGGCCACCCCCTTGACCATGGGATCTGAACAGGAGGCTCATTCTCAGGACAGGTCAGGAAGCAGGTCAGGAAGAGATCATTTCTCTTCCCAAGTGTCTGGGAAGTTTATTTACCTAACTACCACATGATCCCAGAGTTGTCGAGAAATGGTTAAATAATGTTTTGTTTATTCCTCCTTCACAGATCATCCAACCTCATGCTGACTGTTTTCACCAACAGGAGACTGCTGATTATTCTCACGTGTACTTATAGCTCACAATTTACATAGCACCCAAATATCACAGTACACATGTTTCTATATCTCACGCATGTGCACACATTCCAGTGACAAACTAGTCCATATAAAATGTCACAGCTCCAATTAGTGACATTTTCTCTTGGGAGGAGTCTACTAAGACACTCCCCCAGCATGCCTGGCATTTCCTAGAACAGTACAACACTTTCCCACGGGACCTATTTAGGTACCTGAAGCATGTTAAAGGTTAAAGGTCACTTACACAGCAATAGGCCCTGTGTAGCAAGGGAATGTTCAGCAATAATATTGCTGCCTATGATTTTCAGTGGTGCAACTTTAATCCTGCTTAGAGAAGACACAGGAATAAAAAGTTGATCGCAAGCCAATGTATTGATAGTACTGAAAGTGATTTCAATGCATATCTTTTGTAAAACGTCTCATATAAATATTCAGACTCTCCCTTTGATGTTTGTCCCACACATTTTGTGCTAGTGTACTTATTGGTCCTGTGGTGTTTAACACATTGGTCCAGGAGTAATCGCGATGTGAGTATGTCCAGTGTCGACACATTATTGGAAGATGCTGACACATGAGCCTGTGCATAGCACATAGCACATAGCTCACATCATTTAGCAAGCATCTCCTCCACATAGAAAGAATCCTCGCCATACAATTCCAGTGCTGATTTGTTCTTTAAATGGTGTGTAAACAGCTCTGCGATCTCACAGCCCACACTGTGTGTTAAATGTAAAGTAGGACTCCAACAGGGGTGGGCATCAGCCTAACCACCAAAATGACAGCTACCTCTACCATTGGAAGGACCTGCTGTGATGAACTTAACCTTTTCATTGGTACTGGGGCTCACACCCTGTGTCCAGCTAATCTATGTGTTTACACTATGGCAGAGCTGCTATGTCTTGATAATGAATGCTTTTTCCAAGGCCATAAGTAAGCCTTTGGTGACAGACATCGCTTATCAATGAATTTCTCACCTCTACAGGTTAATTGTGTGTGTTTCATAAGCGCCAACGGTCACTTTAAAGCACAGAAGGAGCTTCACTATCTGGAAAATGATGCTCTTCTTGTACAGCACAGTGCAGATCAGAATCCGAATAAGAGTTTGGCTTAGATTGCAAGTTCTTCTGGTTGAAAACTCTCTTGCTCTGTGTAAGAAACTTTTATTGCACAAAGAAGTGCTGCACGTATGTGGCAGCGAAAGGGTTGCACTGTGTGACGCAGGCAATGTTTGCACCTAATTTCCCAGGCAGCCTCATCAGACGGTGCGCTGGAGCGAGCGAAGTTTAAAGTGACAGGTCTGGTAAAGCTGAAACAGCTTGATGTGTAATTGCGGTAGGAAATGAGAAAGTTGCTGAGCGTTGCAGGATGCAGCACCTTATCGCCCTGCGAGCGCATCCAGCCTTGCTGTGAAATTACCAGCCCATCCCAACCGGTGACATTTTTCATGGGCGAGCGTCCTCTCCACCGGTGCTGCAAGAGCTAGATTAGAGCAAGCGAATCTGGCGGAAAGATTTCGGTCCTTGTAAGTGACAGATCATTCTGCAGTGTCTCCCCTGCTCCTTATTGCGTGCTGAGTGGCGTAACATGCAGAGCGGATCTTGTATATATAATCACTTCAACGTTACATAGACCACCGAATCCACTTCTGTCTGCCACATAACGTTCTTTCCTCCACTCCATTCTGCTGCAGTTTGACAAAACACTTTCTTCATTTTGTGCAGAAAGGAAAAATAAGACTTACTGAGGAAGACTTGTTTAAGGACCTCACATAGTGACACAGAAAACTGGAACATATCCTACTGACACAAAGTGTGTGCATCACCAGCAGAAGACATGATGTATTGTCCCCTGAAAGCGAAATTCTCTTGCAGTAGTTAATCAGCAAACTGCAGTCAACCTGCTATTAAAGCTTATAAAAGTGATATCATTTCACACGCACATAAAAAAAAACTAATTAGAAAATTAAAAATTGCAAAACAGGACGGAGGAAGTAGAGAACAAAGAGTGGGAATGGTTGATAATGATTATGGTTCAAATCTGTCTTTCCCCAAACAAGGCTAAGCACCTTCCATCATCCGCCCACAGTGTCTGGTAATGAGAGCAAGTATCATTTCCTTTCCATGTATCCAGTGTCTGGAGGGTAACTCAATGGAGCCGTCAGAGGAGATTTAGGAAATCTGTATGTTAGGATAAGGTACAAAAGGTGATGTGCTGGGTTATAGATTAAAAATGAGATTCTGCCAGACATAACATTTCATCATCAAAATTGCCATCTTTGGCCCAAATTGCTAAATCAATAGTGGAAACGAACACATGGATTATATCTATGTGTTTTTTGAAATGTACATAAATATCTTGAAAATGATGGGATTTAATGAGACACGAATTAGATCCAGGTGGAGGATTTTTTCCGACTATTGTTATCCTTAAAGTTTTTAATTTGCTCTGCAAATGACATGCGCTTCAACCAACAGTAACCTAAAATATAAATCTTTATTTAATGGAATAATATTAAACAGAACCACACTACGGTTCAGAAGTTTGGGGTCACTTAGAAATGTCCTTTCCATGAAAATATACATCTAATGAGTTGTAAAAGGAATACAAAATATAGTCAAGATGTTGATAAGGTTAGAAATGAGGATTTAGATTCTAAAAGAAGGACAGATTTTTTGGTTATTTTATCAGCACAACAATTTTCAGCTATTTACTATATAAATACATGTACCATTAAAAATCAGTCGTCTCCATCTCCAGTTTACAACATTAACAATGTCTACACTGTATTTCTGATCCATTTGATGTTATCTTAATGGACAAAATTGGCTTTTCTTTCTGCTAGTTCAGCCTCTATATGCATCACAGAGATTACCTATTGGTTACATATGTCAAATCCCCACTACTTATTGTGGTTATATGACTAACATTTGAAACTATTTGAACAAAACTATTTAAGTGCAAGCAGTCTCAGTTATTACCATTCACACTATTGGAGTTGGAAGCCTCATTGACACACTTACGATTAAGGTCTAATATTATATAGGGTCCTGCAGATGCAGAGTTACCTCTAGATAAGATATTTAAGGTCTTTGGAGTAGTATAGGGAAAATCGGGATAAGAACCCCATTTATTTATTTTCGATTTTTTTTGAAACCTCTTGCATACAATTGGATTTTTTTCTTCCATAATCAATATTATACGCTAGTTTCTTTACAAACAGCTGCACGTATCACATTGTTTTTATTCACGTTTGCATCATGTAAAATATGTATATGGATGCTTTTAAATTTGTTTAGACAAAAAAGAAGATGGGAGCCACATCTGCCTGAGAACAGAAAGTGCTAAAATAGACTGCCATATCGGGAGGGGCATCTCTGTTTTTATGCTCATTTGTACCATAACATTACAGGTTTTGGCCTATTATAGCCCTCGTCTCTCTTATTCTCTTGGAGCAGAGAATATATCTTCTCCTCCACCATGTGGCTTATGGTGTTTCCTCTAATCCCACCTCCAATCTGCTTTCTGGTGCTTGCAATATGCGACACTGCGGGAACACAGAGTGCTTCTCAGTCTGCAGGAAGACTTTAAGCTCTTAACTTCTAAAAAAAAAAAAAAAGCAGTATTCTATCCAACAAAACAAACTTCTTGATGGGTATTTCACAAGACTCAATGGTAAGCGTTATAATGTCAGCTTGATGGGGGACGGCTCAGGGACCATTGGGGATCCTGTCACATAGCCAGGGATGAAGGGGTTGTTAATATAGCTCCGTATCTTTGCCACAATAGTTTTTCAAGTACCAGCAAAATAACATTCGATAGGTTAAGAGGAACATTGCCTCCATCAATAACTATGTTCTTGTCAAATCACAGAAAAATATCGGCCCCATGGTGATTCTCTGCAGCCGTTGGGCGACACTGCCTGGATGCTGCAAGCATTTTGGCCGTGGAAATGTTTAGTAAAAGACTTACAAGGACGCGTGCAGTAAATGTGCTGTCCCTGGATTTAAAATAGTACGATATGATTAAAAAAAATTGTCTCCAGCAGAAAAAAAACACTGTTCTGAGTGGTGTTTTGATCAATAATTGAAAATTTAAATAGACTCTGTTCTCAGTGAGATTTGTCCCCACTTTTGAATATTGTTCTAAGAGCTTTTTAAACAAGTCTTGCTTAGTCCAGCTTCCGACATCAGCGTTTTCTGTGAAGAATGCAAAAAGCTTTCAGCAATATGTAGTGGATAGAACGGAAATCTGACCTTTACACAAACTCCCCAAAAAATACTCAACGCCCTTGTACAGGGTTGTATGTGTGCCCTTGAATTGATACAGCTACAATGCTGTGTTAGATAGATAAACTAAAGGCATAAATAAGGAGCAAGGCTCATTTCATTAACAAGTTTCCCAACATTATATCCGGATTTCCCTTTGTGCTATGACTTTCACTTAGTTTTAATGACATTGGGGAGGATTTACTATGCAAAGTAGTATTGAAAGGTAAACAGTGTTTCTTATCTAGTTTATATAGTCATGTTTTACATGTTTTTGATGTACAACTTAATCGCTAAACTTTTTCTGCCAAAAATATTTAACTGCACAATTTTTGCAAATATCAAAGCAGTCTAACCTCATGATGGTAGACCCCAACTAACCCAGTGGTATGGGAAATTCCCCTGCAAGCTGTATAGTCAGCCCCACTCAAACCTAGTCATTTTGGTTTCAGCTCTGCCTCCTCCTTTGGTACCACTCAGGTACACTCTCATGGGATAGTACCCCTTTCAATATCCATCTTCTCCTATCCACACCCACAGTATTGTTGTTTAATATTATAACAGTAACTAGTTTTTGCTTCTCTTCTTGGGACACTCGCAGCACTTTTAGCTCGCATTCCTGGAATCAGCAGCCGAATAATATGTTATTATTATGCAAATTAATGGTACTCAGTTATCGACCTCGCAAGGATGAAGCAATAGTAGACTCTGCTGGAATTCAGACCTGCGACCCTGAAGTTCAATTCAGGTAAACTGCTACTGCATTCAGAGCATTTACCAACAGAGCTATCTCACCAGAAAGTCCCAAAGTGAATTACATAGTAATAAGGCACCATGTTGCATGAGCCATGATTGTAAGTGTTGTAAGTCCTAGATTTGATGTAAACAAAGTCAATATATGTGTGTTAAAATTATATTGACTCATTACAAAGCAGTGTGTTTTGTTCACTGTGCAGAATACCTAAGGGCATCATCTAAACAGTATTTGTACTGTGAATGTAAAGAATAAAAAAAATATCTGTACATTGTGTTAGCAGAATTCCAAGCAAAATCATAAATAAACACATGGAAAAAATGTGTTTTTAATTATATTGTCTCCTTTCTGTGAAATCACAGGGTTATTGTTGCTTGATGTTACACATTGAAAGTAATTACATCTGCTTATGAAGCTACAAGGTGATGTCATAACCACAAGACACCACAATCACATGGGCTGGAAACACAATGTATAGTTCATTTGTATTCTCACAATTCCCAATATAAACAGTGTTTAGTGACTAGGCCCCTTTAACCATTTGAGTACCATTTGGTTCTGAATAGAGCTGCTTATAAAGCCCGCATGTATCTTTGTTCATTCTCAGTTCAGGGAACTCCCCAATTGCATCAGTTAGAGTGTTTTGGGAAATAAATCAGTATGTGAGCTCCGTTTCAAAGCTTGGCAAAGAGACTCGATCCCGTGCAGGGGAAACGTAACACCCGACAACTTTTTTTTTTTTAACGGAATTTCAATTTGAATTTATGGAATCTGTTTCTTTCTACGAAAAGAAAAAGCCAGTTAGCTGTTTTTCAGCTAAACTTTAGTTTTACCGCTTTTGAATTGTTCTCCTTGAAAGTACCCAATAAATCAATGGGGCACGTTTTGCCGTGGAAGGAATATTTCTGATGTGTACTGCCGGCTAATGGAACTGGTTGCATTTTATGGGCCGTGTGCTAACTGCTTTATAGAGAAATCTCCTTTACTACATTTAATTTCATACATACAGCAGGGGATAAAACACTGTGTCTGACTCTGCATTATATAGTGCTGGTATTCCTATAAGCTGGGATCAGGCAGTGTGAAGACCCTGATTGGGTGGAAGAACCCCTTCAAGAGGGCAGTGACATCCGCTAGAGTTTATATCTTGTCATAAAAACATTGTGAAAGTCAGATTGTGCATTAGTGTCTGGGGTTGTAGGGTTTATAACTTGTGTAGTTAGTACTGCTATGTAGTCTTGTAGCATGTGGCTACCAAACTAGAATGTGGCCCTACAGCTTCTGTGTAGTACAGCAGAATGTAGGCCTGAAGCCTAGTATAGCATACTGCAGTGAAGTTAAATAACACTATGTAGCCCCGGTTTGTGTCTCTCTCCGCCTGTCCAACAGTATTAATATCAAATAATGGTGAATTTTAAGGTTTAGAGTAGAAGGTAACTTGTGCCAAGAGGAGACCTTATTACTGTGTTGTCATCACGGATTGTAAGCAGCATAGATCGTGCACCGTGAGTTCTGCTGAGCTCAGCTTTCTGCAAGCCCTCCAGCTCATTGTCTACCTGATTAATCAAACTTAATGATTGCAGGAGACTCACCGCTTGCTTAGCATCCTATTGGTTAATTAGAAAACCACGGAAGAGGCTAAACTCTAAAGGGTAAATTAGACTGATGGCAATGAAGATTGTGGCGTTATGCCAAAGCATGATGACCTGTGCATTTTAGACATTGTATATGTTTTTATTATAAATATATATTAATAAGGATTTATCATATCATAAATTTAAAATTAATGTTCCATATCTGACAGTGGTTCAATCGTCCATGAACAGAATTTAAGGATATATCACAATTTGGACTTAATGGGGGTAAAATCGTCAAACTGCACTGAGAGAAGAGCAGACCCCAATTGTATTGCTATGGATTGGATTTAAATGTAAAAATCTGTTTTCACCCAGCATTCTCCCCCAACTAACAGTAGAACAATGTTCATAAATGTTACAATATGCTAACAGTCCACTTATAAGCAGAAACATGCCCTTTGTGCAGTAGGTAATCCTCCATGACCACGTGCAATCATTTAAGTAGCCACGTAGCAAATTTTGATAACCCACATATTTCATGTTACTTTAGGGAAGCAATCTTTTTTTTTTTTTTTTGTCTTGTGGGATTTTCGAACAATACAACTATTTCCAGACTATTCTGTGGAACACGTGTATAATTAAAATGCACAGTTCCTATTCTCTTAACAGCTAATGAAAATAAACTGCAAATAAGCCACAATACTGCAGTGAGATTGAGTGAGCTAGCTACTAGACCGTGTATGGCCCACCTTGAAGTCAGGAGAAGAAGTTAAATCATTCTTATTCCTTTATAGAGTTACCATATCAATCATCCATCAGAGTCCAATGACTTTAAAACAGGGTGACACTATACGCAGGTCTCCACCTTTTGCTGAATCACAATGTACATAATACAGTAGGAGTCCAAAGCAAGGAGGGCTTCATACTGCCCACACTGACCACACTAGGCTGTATGTGCATAACCCTTTATCTGTCTGCTGTCCATTGTCCTGAAAGAGATTATTTCATGTCATTTACCTGCTGTCCATGGTGCTGAAATGGCCTGCTCCTGCACCAAATTAAATAAATCAATGATATGCTGTCTGAGGAGCTTAAAGGGACTGTATCACCTAAACATTACTTATACTTTGAATGTAGAGTATGCAAATTGATTGCAAAATATCTATAAATTGTTTTAGCACAACTGCAAATAAATCCCTAAATGCTTGTGGAGTTCCCTGCGTATGACATGAGCTGTGGCTTGATATGCAAATTAAACGTTTCCCATTGAAAACCAGTTAATTTGCATATGAAGCCCCGGGTGGTCAGGTGATGTCATAAGTAGGAGACTCCAGAGACACATTTTTCTCCTCATTTAGACATTTGCTTGCAGTTTTGCTAACACAATGTATAGATCATTTTCAATCATGTTTATTCTCCACATTCACAGCATAAGCAGTGTTTAGGTGATACAGTCCCTTTAAAGATGCTAAGGGCTGCATAAAACTTTAAATATAATTTATATTTCCATGGTAATGAAATAGCTAAGACTCGTGACAGGGAATGGGGGATAAGTACATGCTGCTTCTCCTTCGGAGCGAAGAAAATGTAAAATAAAACTTTTTTGTATATGTTATAGTTTAGCAGCTCTTTAATATATTATGTTTGTTGGCTTTTTGGTTGTATCTCAGTTGTTAGGCTGTATATGTATGGTTGGGGGAATGTGATCGTGTGATGAATAACAGTATTAATGGACAAATATCTTTTAGTTTGCAGTATAATTTTATTAGTTTATCAGATAATAAGTAAGTGCAAAGTAAAATGCAGTGTTTACGTATATCAGTCAGCAGCAACAATAAAAAAGAAACAACAAAATACACATCTTTTGTGATTCCACTTTTCATAGAATAAATGTCATAAAATCATTCTCCCCCCCCCCCCCCCCAAATATTAAAATGATTCTTGACTTTCCTCTCCGCTATTTCTGTGTATGAAGGAGCATGTGCTTTTAGTGTAAAATCTTAGAATTAAATTACACACACCCTTCTAATTTTCATCCCTTGGCATAGTTCTGCTCAGATACCAAGTAAGACGTGTTTACTGAATATATATTGTGGTGGGATTTTCTTAGTTTAACTTGGGGCATTCAGATCTCTCTTTGTTGGCGATATGAACTCAACCCTTTCCTTGTGCACACAACATGCACAGAAGATCTGTCATCATTGACTAGGAAAGTGTCGGGTAGTTCTGTGTAATTTTCGCATCAGCAGTGCTTCCTTACTCCCCTATCCACAGGATCCTAGTGTATATTGCGCTGTCACTGTGGCTACATGCAAATGATTAGATACAAATAGTTACCTGTTCAGTTTTCAGAGAAATAGTTTCATTTGTTCTATTGTTTTTTTCCAGTTAAAAATTGCGTTTTCAATGTATTCCAGTGTTCCTCCCAGGCTTCATGTTCTCTGTCCCTGTGTCCTTACACCTTGGTACACTGTACAGGCAATCTGTGAAATTGGCTGAGGATGATTGGATTTCAAAACCCGGTTAATTCTTATATGATAATATATTCATTCTCGGTAAGACTCCCAGAACATTCTTCATTCTAAAACCTAAAACCTAAATTACAAGTATGAATTTTTTGGCTCAGGCCTCTGTTATGTGTCTTTCTCTGATATTATAATCACTCAGTTCTGAGACAGAACTGCACCAGACATTCGGAATTGTTCAACACAGCCCCTGCCACGTATCTCTAGTATGTTTGAATAGTTGCCCACCAGGTTATCAGCAAAAATCTTTGTTAAATCTTCCATCCTCTTGAAAACACAATGTAAAAACAGCAATTTTGGATAGCATGGACAGAACTCAGTATGTAACTTTCTAAAGCGCCAGCTAAACAAGAATCCCAGAGTACTTGCCCCTCCTGTAAATTAATTTTTGTTTGTTCCCATCTGGCCGGCTTCTCATTATGTGCATGCTGCAAAAAACTCTGCTTCTCTGTTTATCATTTCTTAAACTGTTGTAATGAAGACCAGCTTCTTTTCCCAAGATAGGATGTTTTTTTGGGACACAAGTTAACTCTTAATGATCTTCAGACGCTGTGCATTCCCCAATCTTTCCTCTGGCACTTATAAATACATATCATCAGTGAGTCTAACTGCCACTTTTTTGCATAGAGAGGTGCAGAGGGTAGCATTAGATTCTACCTTATTTAAGACAAGACTTAATCATTGCTTTTTGTATCTGCCAGGAGCAATCTACCTACTCTCCAGGGATTCAGGTGCAGAAATCATGTAGACATCCCCAGGGCAGCAGTGGACCTGTAGGCTTTATCCATCATTGTCTGATTTTAGAACGCTGATAACAGGTAGCCAATTCCCTGCTGCCACCAGCAATCAGGCTGTAAGTGTCCATCATATGCATTCTGCAGTGATAAGGAAGTGGCTTCAAGAAGAATTAACCGTGACATTGTGATCGGTCACAGAAATCTAGCAAGTAGCTCTGAACTGGCGAGACTGTGATATAAACAGGACTCTCATTCACTCCCCATTTCCTACAAAATCCCATCTAATTCACGGCTCATTTCCCTACAGAAAAGTAAAGATTTATAATGTATTAACCCCTGGCAACCAGTAACCCGTCATTCCAAGGACTTCATTTCAGGGTTCATTGGCAAGGGTTAATTAAAATTCTGAATATGTATTTAGATTGAATGCGGGATGTTTCATAATGTTCGCTGTGCTGATAGAGATATGGCAAGAAGTATATAATACGGCCTTATTTTTCCGAGAGATCTTTGTGCTCAGTCATGCTGCCTGCAATTCATTCCTCCCATAACAAACCTGCAGCAGACAGATGTCAATGAAGCCAGCAGCGGGCATCTGAACCAAAGTGTTGTCTGTCTTGCTTTCCAGTGAGCTTGTGCTACTTCTATTAGATAAGACGCATACTGCGCTTTAACCCCTTAGTGGCATGACTTTTTGGCCGTGTATTACCCTTGGTGACATTGGCTGTTTTACCTTTTTTGCGGTGTTTGTGTTAAGCTGTAATTTGTTTCTCTCATTTACTGTACCCACACAAATTATATTTTTTTTCCCCAGAAAAGGAAGATTGTGAACATATCATATAATTCACTGTAAAAAATATGGTGAAATAAAAACAAAACAGTTTTTCAGATTTTTATTTGAAAATCTTTTACTTATCTACTAAAGCTAATTAAAAAAATACACCTTCTATATAAGTTCTAATATTTGTCCTGAGTTTATAAATAGCCCACCGGTTGCCCCGGGTATCACTCATTAGAGGGGTGTCATTGACTGGAGTGAAAAAGGGTCTAATAGCATTGATTAGACCCTGGGCATCCCAGCAAATTATACGCCTCCGATGTGGCCCGCTGAACATTGAGGTGTGGTCTGTATGAGGTCTTATACTCTTATTCGCCATCGGGCGCACCACGTGGTGAAAAACATGTCTTTCACACCGACAAATAAAAGCGCTTGGCAGAGCACCATGGCATGTTTCTTGGGTATTGTTCAGTTTCTCAACATTGAGGCATTGCAGCATTACAGTTAAGAAAATGGGAAGCTATACTTTCTTACTATGCTCGTTTCACCGCAGGAAGTGCCGTGAATTTCCAATGTCAGCAACAGAGTTTCTCTATGGACGTTCAATGTTGCAAAGGGTTTAATAGAACTACAAGGAGTTTAAACCCTTTAAAAATATATATAAAAATGAGCCCTAACTAGCTATTGGTAGATTTCAGGTAACACCACTTTCCCACATCGACTGCCCCATGCACTTTTCAATACAGAGGAGCAATCAGGCACATTTGATTAACTTCTTTTTACAGAGCACATAATCTGGTGATGTAAATATAGCCTGGATGTGGCTGTAATTCACACGTGGGGTTTATTTTCCATCTATTGCAATTTGAACCTGGAACGCTACCGACATTGTTTTTTTGTGTAAGGCGGCAGACCTGCTACTCACAGCTACCCAAACTTGCGTTAAATTCCAAGTACTCGCCCACTCAACACATCTCATGTGTTATAACAGTTTGAGAACATGTCTGCTTTTTATAAAGAACAGTAGATGTGCTCTATAATCGGAAAACATTATTTAGAAGGTCACCGTGAAATATTTCTTGTTTGACTAGACCCGATTTAGTATAAAGTAAGTTCTTCTACACGACTTCTCACCCTTAAAAAAACCTTTACATTAAGCAAAAAACACTGTGTTAAGTTTGTTATAAACCAAGGAGGTCAGGTGCATGCCGGTAAATATTTTGGTTTAACACAAGAATTGAATGATTTTTAGAAATAAATTTGTTATTAAAGCATACTTCCCAGCACTCCCTCCTGGCACATTACATCCTGAGGAAGGGGGGAGGGGGTTGTATTGAGAGGCCGTTTGTCACTCATTGTTGTAATATTCATTGTGACCATTATTAACATAATACATGGATAGTTTTTTTTATGTTCTTCTCTTTTTCCCTGGTGCTAGTTCCAATATTTAGCTCCTATTTCTTTGTTTTGTATCTGTTTTGTTGGTCGACTTGTCTGTTATTGATTTGGGTCAGACAGGTTATAATTGTTCTCCTCAAGTGAACAATGAGGTTATTTATAATTGGCATATCTGAAGCAAAGTTTGAAAAGTGGAGCATACCAATGGAATGTTCCTGCTGCCTCTTCTACCAATCAGAGGGCAGACAATTTCACCTCTCATGACTCATGATAGCCCCGGAATAGTCACATTTCTTAATCAAATAAAGCTGCTTTTATTGGGCACATCATCTATGAATAAGGAATGCTCTTTAATATTAGAATAAGTTATATTTCTACCTCTATTATACTGTTCCCTTGTAATCAGATTATACCCCAAATGACCCATGTTTATGGTCCTGTAAAGAGCACATAGTTCTAAAGGGTAAGGGGTCTTTTTTATTTAATATTAATGTATATTTGCACCACAGCTTTGTACCCCATAGTACCAGGGGACTGCTGATTAACATGCTAAGGCAATTGGTCTCTGTGCTGATCTAAACGGGACAAATCTCATTTACACAGATATTTACATCTTTATTTAATTAGGGAGTCATGAAGACCCCAGACCACCTGTGTGTTTTAGTGACCTGTTAGAGATGTTAAAAAAAAAAAAAAATATATATATATATATATATATATATGTGTGTGTAAAAAAGAAGAGGAGATTAACTTCAGTGTCATCTGTAATGAGCTCAAGATTAAAGGTTTGCAGATATTTTGCACAGTCTATAAAAAATGTGTAGTTTGGTAAATTGGCAGCTAAATAAATGGCTGCTGGAATGTTTTTTCTAGTGCAGGCTTACTGCTTTCACAATAAGGCATATTATCAGATGATTGAGGCTTGCATTCAAGTATGGCTTTATTATTTATGGTGCTGTGAGGCCTCCATAACTATATCTCCCACAATTAGATTGCATATTAAATGCAACATTAAGTGACAAGTCTATGAGGAATGTGGAAGAATCTGGAATAATTGGGATTGACATCGCTTGGGAATCTCTGGGAGGGGAAGGGTTAATATTGTTTCCAAGAATAACCGCGCCAGGTACAGTAGCAATGGGGGAAGGTGTGCTCGCTCTGTTTCCCCTCCCTGGCCACAGTATGAGATTGAGCTCGCCCAGCATTGTGTTATTTCTGTGTTTGGGAGGTTGTTCACTTAACCTGCCCAACGACCCGTTAATACTCAAAGCTCGTGAGACAGGGAAGGAAACTGAGGCTTGTGAATCTGATTGAACAAGGTCCGTGGCAAATTCTATTTACATTTTACTGCCAAAGGACAGATATGTGCGCTTACTCCTCTGTGAGAGATCAGGAAGGGATGGGCTGGCTCCTTCTCAGAACCGCCATCACATTATAACAATATCATTGCACTAAACACATAGCAGGAGATGTACTAAAGTGTGAAAGGTTTGAGAGAAAACTCATACACTCGTGTATTAATCTCCATTAGCATGAGAGGGATGGTGATGCACATGCTTCATACAATATCACAACTTGAGGAAAGGATCTTCAAATTCTTTTAGTTCATCTTTTAAGCATTAAGTGATATGAAAGTTCTCTGTTTCCCAGATCGCTCAAACTCTGCTGGTTCCGGCTCCCAGTCCAGCTTGTCTATAGTGATTCATTGAAGTGGTTCAACTCATATAGGTCACAATGTGTGAACTCTAACCCTCTGGCATGATTGCGCGGAGGCACTGTCTCATGGGGTGAATGGCACTGTGAATGCGTATTGCAGCAGATACAATCATTAGCAGCCTGGAAGGAGTCTTTCGATCTGTGATCTTTTGCTTCTTCTAATGAGCACACGGTGATCCCTCCTGCCATGCACCTTCTCTCGCAGTCATAATAATTGTTTGTCCCTGAAGATAGCACATCGGAGATCGGAGACTCTATCAGCTCTATCACGCTCTGCACACAGCAGTTTTGGCATGGGTTTTACAAATACATCTGGTAGTCAGGGGACACACGTAACTGGAACGCTTGTCTTATAACATTATAGGGGCTACTTAATAAAGAGAGAATTGCAGGGTACATTGGAGAATTTTTCCAACGCGACACCATTGCCCTAAAGTTTGAAATTGCCATCTCAATTCTCTCTTTATTGAGTAGTCTCTTATGCCGTTCATTTGGTGTGATGTCCAAGTACAGTAATGTTCCGTGTTCTGGTTAGAGAGACATTACTTTAGTTACTATAGGCCCTTACAATAGCATATATGTGCCTATATTCAGCTCTGAAATGATGCCTCCGAAGACCGGACTGATATGGGGCTCATCGGGGACATATCAGGAATCAAATTGCGAGTTACCCATTATGCTGCAATGTGCCTTTCAATAGGTCAGAAATTTGAATCGCTGCCGAAAGCAGCAGAAACATGCCCAAGAAACATTCCCAAAGTGGGGGAGGATAGAGACTCATATCAAGAGGACTTTGGATATTGAGAGAATAACCAAAGTCCTCTGGATTTATATTTATTATTTATTTGTAAATAGAAATAAATGTAATAAATACATAACTCAACTGGCGCCCCGAAAATATACATGGGGGGGGGGGGGGGTGCAGGGCAAGTAACCTTTATCCCCCTTATAATAAATGAGCTTGGAGATGAGCAAATGACTTTCCTAACCATAACCGAGACTGTGAGTTGGTCAAATGGCCAAACCTTTCCCAAACCGATTTGGAACTTTTACCCTTGAATTTCTAAATAATTAATCTCTGTGCATTCAGCATCCCCTGATTGTGGATGGAGGTGTTTTGTATAATAAAGGGTGCCAGTCCCACACTTCCAGTTTGCTCTGGCACCATGAGCACTGGCACACCCTCTGTATATAAAAAAAAATCAGGCGCTGAAAACTGGCAGACAACCTTCACTGAAGCATAATTTATACAGTATGAATTCAGTAAATCTGGTTAAGATGAATGACTGATTAAGGTAGAAGTAATAAAATTAGCTGAGCTTTAGGAAAACACCAAGACATTCTTATCTTAGCACCTGTGCTTGTAGGCTGTTCCATGCATCTACCACTCTTCTTTACATTTATTGTATATATTCCTAGTTGCTACAGACCATTTTTGAAAGTGATGTTTTGTAGGTCCCCAAAGCAATTCTATTAAGTGCTGACAGAGAGCATGCATTTATGATCTATTTCCTTAAGGGAGAAGCGTTTTGGGGGTGCTTAGATGTTGCACATACAGACACCAGAGTTCTAGGTACCTGCTTGGTGTTTCGTTAGTGTGGGATGATTTTTACTCCATGGTAACAAATGATATGTGTACCCCAGGGTCACACTGAGCATTGATTTGTGCTGGATGTAGGAGGACAGTCTAATACTTTTTAGATTACTTTGTGAAAAGTTTCCATTTAGAGACAGTGAGTTATGAACTTACCAATCATGATGCCTGAGGCTGAGTGTCTAACATGCCATTTACCAGATAATTAGCTGGCTTCCAGTATTTTACCCTTTGTTGCACAAAGTCCTAAAAGCTATTTCTAGGTGAACATACTTTCACAGCATGCAATAGGTTAAATCTGCAGGCCTATCGGCACATGCTTTTAGCTGTTTTGTTAGATGGACAAAAAGAGTAAAATAAATATGATTATAAGTGTTAACGGCTTAAATAAAAAGAGTGAAGAATGAACTCCCTCTAGGAGATTACAGTGGATCGTGTTACTCAGAAATGCTAACATTCATATCCAAACGAATAATAAATAATAACAACGATTGAAAATTAGCACCCACCCTAAGCAGACAAAATACCATTAAGAACAACTTAGAACCGAATTGTTATATATAATACTCGCATGATGTACAGCCTGTTATTCTGCTTTAGTGATTAATGCAAGTTAGTTGTTGTAAATGTTACATATTTGCATCTATGTACTGGTCACCCGAAGACTGGATTAAAATCAGTAGCAGCCAAATGTGTTTCCCTGGAGGTGTTGTGGGAGGTGTTGTGGAAGTCTTGACTGGTGTCAGATGGAAGATTTAGTATGCTCTTTTTCATGTGGTGCTGTGGTACCACAACAAAGGATTGAATGGGAGCCCTATAGTATAGGATATAAAGTTCTAGGGAATTAGCTAAATATTTCTAAAAGCTTGATGGCCATAGAAAAATGTTTGGCTATTTACAAGTAATACAATAGCAGTTCAAACCAAGTTTAAATGAACTTTATTCAAACAAATGTATACAGGGATAATGTGAATATGGACTGTTAAAAAACAGGTAAGCTGCACCTTGTTATCAAACGGGCCACACGTTAGATGCCCCTAATATATAGTTTGTCCAGAAACTGTTGCTTTGTTTGGTGTTACTGTATTTCTGCTGTCCACTATGAGCACTTTGTATACATGTTGGACTGTATTGTTTCTTTTTAAAAACGATTTTCATTCCTCCTGGTGTCAAACCCTGTGTTTGGGACTTGTAAACAAGTCTGTTGGAGGGAGAATTATTGTTCAACAAACCATATTTATGACTGTCCTGTTCTAATTCTATAAAAAGGAAAATGACCTAGAAATAGCAAACACTGACAAAATAGTATGAGGCAGAAATAGCCTGTGCTCTGTGGCTTTCATTCCCATTCAGATATGCTATTCCCCAGTGGCCATCTTCAGTAAAATCATGAAAAATCATTTTGTAAGTGACTATTCTGAGCTGCCTTTCATGTCCCGTTTAATAGCTGGTGATTAGCGTGTGATTCTCTGTACAGTGTGTGTGCTCCACTTGGGAATAATTACACAGAAAGGAGTTAAACCCAGTGACAGAAGGGGTGTGACTCGCATGTTAAATAGACCATTCAGCTTGCCCACTGAACGTGCCCAAAAATATTCCTCATATTGACCCTTTGAGTTCCTCGGTATGTACTCACAGCTCAAGTGGTATTACCTTACAAACTTAACTGAGTTTTAGGAAACAGCAAAAAAATCTAGGAGCAAGATAACGGCGCATATACGCAATCACACACACATACACAGTCAGTCTCATACACACACATACAGTCAATCTCATACACATACATACACAGTCCGTCACATACACACACACACAGTTAGTCTCATACAGACACAAGGCAGCAGTTTGTTTGTTTTTGGGATGAAAAAAAAAAAAGTTCACCTATCAAAATGTGTGTGTGTGTGTGTGTCCCCTCCTGCTATTACCGTATTTGCAAATGCTCTGAAAAAGACCCCTTATATAAGTCTTATATTCGAGGTCATCTTATAGTCTGACCTCAAATCAAGGTCTGACTATTAGGCTAGGATCCAGGTCCCCCGCAAAGCTGCAGGGGACCTGGATCCCCCTCGCAAGCAGCCAGTGGATGTCTGCGCAATGTGCTCAGACATCCTCCACTGCTGCCTGGCATGTCCGCTGGGACTTCTATGACGGAAGCCGGGAGGTCACCTGACCATCCGGCTGTCCATCATAATAGGTGGAAGTGGAGGATGTCTGCACGTATGTGTGGGGAGAAGAGAGCCAGCGTTGGGGGGAGGAAGGGAAGAGAGCCAGCATTGGGGGGGGGGGGGGGGCTGGGAGCCAGCATGAGGAGGGGGAGGTAGAGCCAGCATTGGGCAAGACTGGGGGAGGGAGGGGTGGAGAGGCAGCATTGGGCAAGTCGGGGGTGGGGGGAAGGAGAGGGAGCATTGGGCAAGTCTGGGGGTGTAGGGTCAGCATTGGAACATAAAAGGAAATAAAAACAAGAAATGCATTTTTTTATATCATAATTTTTTATTAAATATGAAAAAGCAATTGAATATATACAAGGTAAACATTTTCCTGTAGGGTAGTCTTATATTCAGGCTTTTAGTTTTTTTCCTAAAGGAATATCCAAAGTTTGGGGGGGTCGTGTTATATTCGAGCAAATACGATACACCTCATTACATGAAAGTGGGTGGTTTAGTGAATAGACCTCTATGAGTACATTTTAAAACAAAATCATGGTAGCATAAGAAGTTTGAAATATATTCTCAGTAAAAACAAGTGATCCAGGCTTTTCTGACTAGTTAGACTACTGAGTGTTAATCGGATTGGTACAAAAGACATCTTGATGCTGTCCCCAAGATTTTAAATCTTTCTCTGGTGTCCTGGAATCTGCGTTGAATGACAAGACATGGATTAACATGTTCATTTTAGAGCAGTCACACTACATGTTGGCTTTGATATTACTCTGCTTGTTGTGCCACAAATCTAATCAGTTTATTGGGTCGTGGGAGCAGCCGTATTAATGAAATTAGGAGTTCATTTATGGACAGAGCCAGTGCATCAGTAAAATAAAGGCATTATTTAACATAATTGGGGATATTTATAGATGTGAATCCCAAAGTGGGATCCAGTAACCCTGAACACCAATGGACTGTTTATGCTGTTTATACCACATTTAAACCTTTTTAAATAGTGTAGCATGTCTTTTTCGACCTTTAGGAACGGTAAATATGCAGAATTTCTAAGCATGATATCTACCGTGCTGTATTATGAAATTTGTTTTCTTTCTCCAAGAACAATTTTACAAGAAAAAGCAGCATTTGTTGAAGATTTCTCATTTTCTTGTGTTCCTGAAAATCCGTGCACTTTATCTTAATGCAGTTCCTGTATCTCCTCTGAGGACGCATTTAGCATGCTGGGTTACAATAAAAGCGCTAAAATGTTGACTGAGATAAAATGATTCAGTTTGTACATAGCATGCTCCTCTCACGCTGTCAGGAATGTCTTATTTCTTCTGTACTTTGCCCAAAATAAAATGCTGATTTTTAAAAGGAACATGATTATCCTGCCGGGGGAGAGGGAGAGGCAAGCGCGCCTGTGAGTTGGAAAGTGCTAGTGCGTTTTCATCTCAATTTACTGTTCTAATAAAACTGCTTTTAGGTTCAGCACAGACAGACCTTGTGACGCAGTTGAGGCACTGGGAGGGGTGGGGTTTTTTATGCTGCCAGTTTTTGGGGCAAGAGCCCAGCCTGATTTTAACAGTGACCCCCTAAATAATCAAATTATTTTTGCTGTCCATTGGGGTCACTGTCCGAAGTTTGTGTCTGCAAATTCTGTAATTAAATTAGTCTAGTTAGTCCCACAATTTATAGAATTACATGATTCTATTGCATAGGTCTGTGTTATTGAACAGCATCAAGAGTAGACATTTTATATAGCATTAAGAAAAGAATACAAATAAAGTACATTAATGAGCCATCTTTACTCCATATAACTCTACCAGGAGGCAGACATTTTTTTTCAGAATCACATGGGTCAGATCTTTATTCAGCTGAACCAAGGTAAGTGAAGATCTGATCCAACATTGTAAACAACATGTCTGCCTCCTGAGAGAACGATATGGAATAAATGAGGCTTAATAAGGCACTTAATCTGTATTCTTTCATTAAAGAATTTCTTCATAAATCATCTACACTTGGTACAATCTTTCACATTTTTGCTACACTTGTCCTTTAACACCCTAAGAATAACAGTTTGGGTTCAACTGATCTTTGCTCCATTCACCACGTGCCTTGTACTGAGCTGTTGTTTCATGCTTGTTTAACGTGAACTCTGTAGGTTCTGTCATGTCTCTCTGACAGTGGTGCAGTACAGTCAAGTAGTGGCTTTGTGATTACTACCCTTCTACTCTGTAGTTATCAAACACTTCCTCTGAATGATACTCAGTGGGGCATTGTGTGTATATCAGTGAAATTTGAGCATGCTGAAGTCTAATAACTGCATTAACTTCAAGGAATATAACGTTTTGATATTTTGTTAATGTTGTAACAACCATGATTCTCTTACGTGGTCTGTGATACTAAACATTGGGCAGGTACCCTTACTAATGTGTAAATTGTGTCAATTATACTTCTGTGATCTTTTGTTTATGTACAGTATATTGTGTTGTGTTGGAATTCTGGTATGTTGATATAATTAAGTTTAGTTTTTCCTGATTCAGTACATTTGTGCGTTTGATTTAATCTACCGTATTTGCTCGATTATAAGACGACCCTGATTATAAGACGACCCCCCAAACTTTGGATATTCCTTTAGGAAAAAAACTAAAAGCCTGAATATAAGACTACCCTATAGGAAAAAAGTTAAACTTGTATATATTCACATGTAAATTGCTTTTTTAATAAAAAAATTATATCAAAAAAATGCATTTGTTTTTATTTCCTTTTATGTGCCAATTCTGCCTCTCTTTCCCTTGCCCCCAGCTTTGTCTCTCTCCCCCTCCCTTGTTTCTCTCTGCCCCCCCTCCCTCTGTCTCTTCCCCCCCTTGTAGCTCTCTTCCCCCCTCCCTTCCCTTGTTGCTCTGTCTCCCCCCCTCCCTGCCCCCTCCCTCCCCCTGTCTCTGCCCCCTCCCTCCCCTGTCTCTGTTTCTGCCCCCCTGTCTCTGTCTCTGCCCCCCTCCCTCCCCCTGTCTCTGTCTCTCTGCCCCCTCCCTCCCCCTCACCTTAAAGTCGATCCTGGGTGGCTAGTGGGGGCAGCCGGGGGATGTCTGCACGATACGTGCACACATCCTCCATGCTGCCCAACACGGCAGTCTATTATGACGGACAGCTGGTCCGTCATAATAGTCTGCCGTGTCGGGCAGCATGGAGGATGTCTGCACGTATCGTGCAGACATCCCCCAGCTGCCCGATTTACCCTGGTGGCTAGTGGGGCAGCAGAGGATGTCTGCGCGATGAGCGCAGACCTCCCCTGCTGCCGCCCGGCACGCTCGCCGGGACTTCTGTGACGAAAGCGGAAGTACCCGGCTTCTTCACAGAAGCCCCGGCGGTCGTGCCGGACTTCCCCTGCTGTCAGAGAGGGGGATCCAGGTCCCCTGCAGCTCTGCTGGGGACCTGGATCCATGTCTTATAATCTGACCTCAATTTGAGGTCAGATTATAAGAAGAACTCGATTATAAGACGAGGGGTAGTTTTCAGAAAAAAAATTCTGAAAAAAACCTCGTCTTATAATCGAGCAAATACGGTAGTTTGATGAATCTAGCTGTTTTATTCCAGTAAAGAAAGTTATTTTTGTTCCTGCCAGTCTAGGGTACTGTGTGGTTAAAAGGATGCTCTACTCAGCCAAGGGGTCATGGTTCTGTAAGAGACAGCCACATGTGTCCTGCCAGTCCTGAGAAGAGGGAAGCCTGGCCAGGTACCAGTCGGGTAGTCTGGTTCCATTACAATCACAGAGGAGGGAGGTGATCCATATCATAAGGTGGTCCTGTGACAGAGCAGGCTTGTGCATATCTAGCATAGAGGCTTCTAGTAAAGAATGTGTTTGGTTTTGTAGATTGAAACCACACTGTTCCTCAAGTACCATTTTGGGGTTAGTCTCTCAAGGTGCAGTAAAACGAACAGGAGGTTATAGTCTGTTACCCACCATTAGTTAATACTAATTAACACCAGGCAGTTGTGTGTGTGTGTGTGTGTGTGTGTGTGTGTGTGTGTGTGTATATATATATATATATATATATATAGGTATCCTACTGTATTTTTTACCTAGTAACACTTTTACATTCTAAAACCCAACTCCATTCCCTTCTCAGCTAAAAATAAAAGTGACGCCTCCCCCCTCCCCCCCAATATAAAATATCCAAGCCGCTTCCTAATTAAGGCTGCTTTAGCGGAGACATAAATGAAATCCCAGCACATGGAATATCTGAGACTCCAAACTATCGACTGCTTGTAGAAAGTGCTTACTCCAAAAAGACTGCTGTCATTATGATATATGGAAGGCGGTTAACAAACGTTGGAGCGCTGGGTTCCGTACCGCGCCACCAAATCCTACATTCATTTCAAACAAATCACACGTTTCACTCAATTTATGCAGCTTTACGGGTGAGAGCAGAAAGGTCTTGGCATTTAACACCGTTGGAATCTAAACACTATTAATTACGAGTGCACTTATACTTTATGAGAGTAAAAGGGGATTTTAATATTTGCTCACTTTAAAGGGGAATTATCATATAAAATGACATTTTAGATGTAGTGCAGCTTTAGAAGTGCCGAGAAATGTCTGACTATATTTGTAGTTGTGTGCGCAATGTGCAATCAGTTGGACATTCCTTTTGGTCATGTGACAGCTGTCAATCAAATGTTGGTTTAATGAATACTGAGAAATTGATCCAAATACAGCTTTATACAAGAGTTAATGCCGCAATAGAGAAGACTCAATCTCACTTCAGTAGGCTGGCTGTGTTAATATAGTTTTACGGTTTCAGAGTTTTTTATTTTTTTTATTTGTTTATTTCGGGTTTTTTTTTAAATATATTACAAAGATTAAGATGAACGATCAGTGGGTGATATGTTGGCACCTGTTTAGGAGCCAATAACATGGCAGCCAAAACCATGTGTGTTACAAACATATTCAAGAGTCTGGAACCAAACTCAAGAAATAGTCGAGCTGTGTAAATAAAACAGTTAGTTCTGAAAAATATATAATAATAATAATAATAATATATAATAATCCCACAAGTTTAAAAAATGAAGTAGCATAAATCTTCTACACAGAAACATATAACTTAACAGTACACCTGATGTACAAAGAGCACATACAAATACACATAAGAACATATAGCAAAAACATTTTTCCCTGAACACAAGGGCTGAAAAAACACCCAGGAGTTAAGTACAGGCATCCTAAGAGTTAAATTGCTATAAACTCTGACTTTCAATAAAAAAAGATGCCAAAGAAGGCAAATACACAACATGATAGTGAGTGGTGATACAGATCTCCTTCATCTCTTAAATAACATGATACAGTAAACCTGGCCAGGTATTTTACACTGCTTACACAATAACGGGAATACCCAAGATGGCACACAGGATGTGTTTTGTATCTTCCACAGTTGGTATTGTAGTCTCACAATTAACTCCCTTGGGGGGGGGGGGGTAATTTGATTTGTAAGTCATTATTCAGCCTTTGTTATAGCAATTTAACTGCTGGGATGACGGTACTTAACTCTCTAGTGTTTTTGTATTTGAATTGTAAGTTATTATCGTTTTCTTTAGGGAAAAGGGTTTTTGGTATATGTATATATGTGAATTTGTTTGTGCTTTTTGTATAGCATATGTACTGTTAAGATTTTATTTATTCAATTAGATTTATTTTTATATACTAATTTTTCTGTCCAAAATATTTATTCTACTTCATTGTTTCAACTTGTGGATAATTATTTTTTTGAACTATTGAAGCTCTGTCTACCTTTTTATTTACACTTCTTGCATTCTTTCTTCATTGTTGTCCCACTGCAGTATATTTAAGACTAGCTGCTATTTCCTTGTATCCACTTGAGAAGTATAATTTGCAGAGTCCCCTCCGACATGCAGTAAATTCTCAGATTTTGGGCATTGTGTACATTTATTACATTTGGTGGTGGTTTTTGTTCACATTTTATGGATTATAATCATTTACATTTATGTGTTGTGTAGTTGTTCTTCTTATATATTTTATTTTTAACCTGGGGAACACTTGCCCCAAAATCTGTATAGAGAAGAACTCTCCTCCCAGAATCTGGATTTAGAGTCCAGAACCAGGGAGAACACTTGCTCCAGAATCTGGATACAGAGGAACTCTCAACCCAGAGTCTGGATTTACAGTCCAGAACCAGGGAGAACACTTGCTCCAGAATCTGGATACAGAGGAGCTCTCTTACTGGAGTCTGGATTTACAGTCCAGAACCTGGAGAACATTTGCTCCAGTATCTGGATACAGAGGAACTCTCCACCCAGAGTCTGGATTTAGAGTCCAGAAACTGGGAGAACACTTGATCCAGAATCTTGATACAGAGGAGCACTCCGCCCAGAGTCTGGATTAAGATAAATGCCCCCCCCCCCCCCCCCTGCTGGCTGTTTAGTGTGTGTTAAGATTTCTGGAGTTAATTAGACATTCTTTGTAATGAGTCAGTCTATAAGATCTCTGTGGATTATAACCTTAAGGTAAAGATGCTGCGTGCAGCAATCCAGTCTGCGTTCATGCTGAGGGAGCATTTTTGGCTGCGGTGATATTTAAACATCTGCTGAAGTCTGGAACTCACCTTCTTTGTCTCATACTAACAGCACTTATCGCTGTTTAACTTAATATATTTAACAGCTAATAACTGTCCACACACCATGAATCCCAGAACGAAGGCTGACAGATGTCGTATAGAGAAATCATAACTGAACCCAGGGCTCAGATACCAGACAGCCCAGTTTGGGCCAGTAAAAGCACAATCAGCGGTTTTTATGTGTAAAGGCAATTGTGCTTTTTTTAATACATCCAAAACACTGGTTCTCTGATACTGAAAGGTGTGTGAACCTATACATGGGTTGTGCGTACATAGCACAAACTCTTGTTATACATTGGCATATACGCAATAGCTCTACTATTGGGTGCTATCACTTCTTAACCCTCCATTATACATAACCTGTATAGATACATGGAATGTATGACACATAGGAATCATTCGGCTCATCTAGTCTAATCACATTTCTTTTCTTTTTTTATTTATACATTTTTATTCAGTATGTAGGTTAACAGTATAAAAGACAATTATATATATTGCTCCCCATTCGGGCATAGTGTACTCACATTTCTAACTGCTATGAAATCTTATTTGATCCTTGACCTTACCTTCTGTTCAGGTTAACCTTATGCTCATTCCATACATCAGAGGCGACCAGGTTTTTTTTCCTAAAGGGGGTTGCATAATCAGAAAAATGCATGTGCGTGTTGGCTCCATTACATTTTTGGTTATTTAGCAGTAATACAAAAGTACTTCAACACATGTCTAAATTAACCTTATTCAAATAAAAGTACACAATTATAGGGATAATGATAAATATGGTTAGTTTAGTCAGATGGGCTGTATTTTTGGCCCACTGATAGTATGTTGGAGGCCCTGCCATACATGCATAAACTCCTTCACTGTATCAATCTCTCCCACTTCTGCTGAAGGGAGGTGAGGCGAGATGAACATTTCTTCTCACCAGTTAAGCTATACATTGTGCAGGGGCAAACCTGGTGAGCTTGCTAAGAGGGAGGACGGGACCAGGTTTGTCCCTGCACAATGTATAGCTAAATTGGTGAGGTAAAATGCTCATCTCACCTCAACTCATCTGCAACTGACCTTGTAGTAAATATTCCCCGGAGTGTGTGTGCATGTGGATCCCAATTTATCTGATAATCTCTGATATTAAACATCATCTGCATGCCGGTGTTACTGACAATGATCAGCCATACCCGCACACACATCTTTTCCTAACACCGCTATGTTATACTTAATGCTGAAAAATTCTCCTACACAAGATGCCCATCCACAGTATACAAATCACTCCCAGTACACTGAACATAAACATCCTCAAATCTGTGTCCATCATATGTCTTTGTACTGAACATGCTTTTTCACCCCAGATTATATTTCATTGTAGGTGAAATGTAAATTATTACTTTAATTTGCAGCACAGTGCAAGGGGGACATTTAATAACCAACATGTATCTGTCCAATCCTTAATAGGATGTCTTATTCCAAGTAATCTGTGGCTTTAACAGGTTGATTTGTTATGTGAAATTGGCTATAAAGCACCAGTGTTTGTAATGAGCACCTCAGAGATCCATCCTGGATGTTTTTCTCTTTAATTAGAACTTTAGTGTTTAAAACCTGAATTCACTGTCAATCCATAGGATTGGCTTTGCATTGTGTGCTGAGGTTTTATTTGATTATTTTTGTGCTGATATATAATTGACCCAGAGAGAGACATTAGAGCAAACATCACCTGCATTCTGTGGACCAAGGTCTTGTCTTGTATCAGTGTAAGAGAGTAGCTGGAAATGTAACAGCAAGCGACTAGAAAGGAATTATTTTCCTCCTGTGAGTTTATGTCCAATTTCAAATTGTGCACTTTTGCTTGTCTAAGGTTTTTATTTTTATTAAAGGGCAAAATATTACACAACGCTGTACAGGAGAGTGAGAATACACATGGACGGGAGTATAATACATAAGGAAGACATGATGCACTAGAGGGGTACAGTAAGACAAAATGCAAGACGTGGCTCGTTGCACAGTTAAAGGACAACTGTCAGCAAAAATGATTTATGTTTAGTTGAAAGATGAAGTGTAGGCATTTTAAATAGAAATGATTTAATGAAAAAATACAAATAAACTACTGTATTGAGCCCTCTTTGCTTGTGCAGCTCATTGGGTGGACATGTTGTGTCACATGACAGAAGATCTGAGCCCTCTGACCCAAGTAACATGCCTAACTCCCTTTCATATTTAAACAACCTACACTATGCAGTCTTTCAATTAAACATACCAGCAACTTAATTTTTCCGTGACCGTTGTCCTTTAAGGAGATGTGCTACACGTATGTAAAAACATGATCATAAACAAGGGTGCAGAAATATGAGACATGATGTTGTGTAGGGTACCGAATATACAGCACACTACACTAAACAGACAACTGTAAATATAGTAATGTTGTTCAGTAAATAATAGAATACCACAAATATAGGGCACATTCGCATTACAGTAAAGAATGCTAACATGTAATGTATACAGGGTAAAGTAAATACAAGAGACATTACGCTATACAGACAACTGTAAATATTGTAAAGTTGTAAAGTAAATAATAGAATACCACAAATATTGGGCACATTCGCATTACAGTAAAGAAAGTTAACATGTAATGTATACAGGGTAAAGTAAATACAGGAGACATTACGCTATTTGCAAAATCTGTTTTTACTGTACAAATCTAAAAAAAACAGTGACATTTGAGTTGCTTGTTAGAAGGGTGGGGTCTTTAGGTAAGCTATAACTCTGGAAGGTGGAGGATAGTTTAACCATGTGAGGGAGGAAGCACTAGCATTAGGGAGGATAAGGTGAGAGAGAAAAGATTGCTCTCCGGTCACAAGCAGCGAGTGAACAAGGTGATTAGTGGAGAAGATTGCTGCTGTATTTACCATTGTATATAAGTGTCAGGATTAAAATGTCAATGTGGAGTGACAGATCCAGAGGTGCAGGCTGTGAGGAACGTTGTGTGAGGTATATGATTTGCCAAGAGGTGTCAATGGAAGGATTGATGAGATTATTTCAGAGTTGTAGCTTATCTCATCAGTACAAGGTGTTACCCTTAGTGAGAACAATTTCATCTTTAATGAATAAAAAGGCCAAACGCCTTTGTGAGAATTAAAGTGTATGTGTAATAGTCACATTAACCGGAGTTATTGCATTCTAAGAGAGCTATTCAAAAATGGTGATTTGCAGGTCATCTCTCCAATTTAGCTATAAAAGCTCCCCAGGTTTGTCCTTGCACAATGTAAAGCTAAATTGGTGAGATGAAATGTTCCTCTCAACTCACCTGCATATCACCTTTTGTACATAGCCCCTTTAGAATTAAAATGGACCTCTGCTGGAGTCAGGAAGAACAGACTGAGCAATGTGCCAAGTAATACATTTTTCAAGTACATCAAAAGCACATTTTATTCCTATTTATACACATAGAAAGAACATGTGCGCTAGATGTGGATTGTAGGTAGTAATATTGTTACACCTTATAGTGAGAAGTGATATGATATTGATGAATATCCAATAAAATATGGAGGGGCCCAGGCAAGGTAATATGCCCCCGCGAGGTGAAACACACAAGCTTCCAGGAGGTTTGCTGCACATCAAGATTTATTAGACAAATCTCTGATTGCAGATGCACTCAGACCATACCGGGAATAACGACAGAATATAACAATTATTAAAAGTAGTAGAAATACATTTAATTAAAAAAAGCAGCTGTTTACATGAAAGAAACGACGGTGGTGGAGAAAGATTCGACACCGGGAACAGAACAGCAGCCATATTCCTATTTATATTGATTCCTATATAGTCCTTGCAAGCAAACGGCAAACTCATGTTAGAGGTGACAACCAGATATGGGTTAGTATCTTCGCACAACACAAACATATTGCACAGCACTTTACAAAAAGTAGTAAGTTTGGGAAGTTACACTCAACTTGTTGAAGTGTCTGGTCTCAAGAGCTAGCAATCCATCAGGAACTTAGCGGACAGGTTTTAATATAACACTCCTTCTGCTTCCCCCCTGTGGAACTTAAGTCCCACCTACTGGCGAAACTAGTGATTTAGACCGCTTTCATCTCTAGAAGGTTACAAACCTTGTCTTTCACAAGTATAAAGCAAACCTCTTCTTATGGCAATGAACTTTTCATTTCAATGGAATTCGTTATCTGCGTTCCTTCCCCTCTGCCGCGTGTGCTTGGTTTTCAGAGCGTGTGTGATGAGGTCTGTACCGCTTTATCTTAATGAAATGTTACCGTTTTACACATCGATAAACAGAAGGAAACGAGATGCAAAGTTTGAACTTTCCATGTGGGGATTGTCTTCTGATGTGTGAAGTGCAGAGCTTGCTGGCAGTGAACTTGCTGAGACATACACAATATCAAACCATTGCCAGCTCGTCGCTTTACGCAGGATGGTCCTTTGTGTGTTTTACGTCCCCCTCCTGCTTCAAACGGCTTCCTAGTGACAAACAGGGGCTGAGTGCTTCAAAGCTAGCCGACTGAGAGTTAGGACTTGCATTGATGATAAAATGCTCAGTAATTAAAGACTGCCGCTGACACGATAGTGGTTTAGTATAACACCGCTTGGATTATTCTGCTGCTGTTTGTCCAGCATTCCCCTGTATGGCTTTCCCCCTCGCAGACCCTGACAGATCAGCCCCATGTGACTTGATGTTAACCGTTCTGTAGATGTTAGAGGACAGGCAGCGAATATCATGGTGTTTTATTAAAGTGTCTGTGTCTGTAAAACATCGTATAGAGCAAGAAGCAGACTATAGTTATTTCATATTGATCTCCGCTGTGTCTCTCTGCTGGGTGTAATGCAGAGAGTATGAGCAAATTATAGGATAAGAGAGGGCTAGGCACAGGTGGGTAATGAGCTGATGCTATCTGTGTTTCACAAACACCAGCAATTTGGGGGGGGTTGGGAGGTAGTAGCACTGCAGGATAACTTGAATACTAGGCATAAACACACTAAGGTTAGATAAGTCTCTCAATTTCCTGTTATTGTAGCCTCTTGCAGCATTGAAAGGCAGAACATCTAAACCCCATAACCTTTACACATGTTCCAGATCTCTCCATGTGGTATTTTATTTTAATGTTATTAATGTAATTTGATTATTGATTTGTTAAGTAAAGGTTAAAGGGACCACATTTTTATTTATTTATTTTGAATTGTTGATTTCAGATATCATGTGTTTTTATTATGTGAGTTTATTTAATAAAATATGTAACTAAACAAGTGTGACTGGGCGCCGCCATTTTGTGAGATATAGTGTTTGTTATGGGTCACCTCCCCAACCCCAGTGACTATACAACACAAGTATCTCACTTTGGGGCTGGGGATCATCATCCTGACACTGCCTACAGTTGTAAAATGAGGCTTGCTGGAAGGTTTTGGAGAATGTTGCGTCATGGGCGAAATTTAATTCATTGCACAGGTAATATAGTTAGATCTTATGTAAGTAGTAGTGTCTCTTTAAATTCACTGCCCACACCGAGACAATACAAGCGAGTTTGCCTGTTTAGGACATGGCACCACTGGGGTTGTAGATAAGATGGATCTATCAGGGTCCAGCGTAGAACCAGCTTTATATACTTCAGAACTACTTCCCTTCCTGTGTGTCAAAATATAGACAGTTATCTCAGGGTGTAAGCAATGTCTTAAACTCCTGCTTCACAGAAGAAGAGGTCTAAAGCTCCATGGGGGAGGAAGCCTAGGACACATGCTGGATACTGAATTCTCCTTGCAAACCCACATGACATGCAGTACTAAATATAAATAGCAGTTAAAGTGAGAAGTAGATAAAAAAAAGTGACATCTTTTGAAAAAGACCTGTTGTGTGGAGTGACGAGGCATGTGTGGGTTGGGACTTTAAAGCAAAGTTTGCTTGTCTCACCTGTACTCAAACAGATATTTTCCTGTTTACAATACTGGTACAAATAATGGCAGCTAAGAGTCACCACAGCAGCTAATAAAAACATAACGGTAACAGGAATAACCAGTGGTTCCCTCAAAACACAAGTTATTTAAAATGGTTATTTTTTTTCTTAAAACATCTCGGATAATAGTGTTTCTCTTGGGTAGACTGAACACATTTCAGGAGTTCTTTGGTTCCCATCATGTTCCAACTAAGTCATTTTGATGTAATGAGAAAAAAAAAACAGAAGCTTAATTTATGATAACCGATACAGTGAAATTATTATTCACGATAACCGATACAGTGAAATTATTATTCACGACAACCAATACAGTGAATTTATTCATGATAACTGATACAGTGAAATTATTATTCACGATAACTGATACAGTGAATTTATTCATGATAACTGATACAGTGAAATTATTATTCACAATAACAGATACAGTGAAATTATTATTCTTGATAACTGATACAGTGAAATTATTATTCTTGATAACCGATACAGTGAAATTATCGTTCATCATTTTAGTCTGTGGATCTGCAGTAACAAGTCTCTTTACCATGTCAGGATCACATAGAGGTTATAGCCTCTCACCGATAACACATAATATGCTAGGTATGCAAAATGTCTTCACTATGTATACTCTGCATCACTATACACTGTGAAGTGTACATTATCCATACCACATCAAAATGTAGTGTATAGGCCATGCATGATCCATACACACTATACAGCATGTTCATGATCACTATAAAGTATTATGTATTTATGTATACTTCATTCACTCTATTTATTGTCTGTACATATTCTGCTTTGCTATACACGTTTATCATCAGTTCTGTTTTACTATGCCCACTAATACTCTGCAGAACTTTACTCTGTCTTGACCATTATCAAATAATATAACAGTACTGATATATTGCCCTAGCATAACAGGGTAAGAGAGGCCAGAACAGAGTCTCTGGCCGCACACAGTGAACATCCCCACAGGAGCCCCCAGCAGATACAAGGTTAATAACTTTAGAAGTGAGTGTGTATTTATATAAGGTCAGAGTAAACACAAGGCTGAGAATTGAATGACTGGAGTCCTGTTTAGGTGAAACATTTGCTCAGTGAATCAGTTCTCTGCAGAGGACTGGGAGATGGGTAATCATATCCCATTAAATGGTGCTTTCACCAGGCAGGGGCCCTATCTAAAGTGTATTTACCCAACGCTCCCTTATAATTTCATTTAATAACCATGTAATAACATGTCATAGCTTGTCACACCTCCAGCTAATCTCATTGTTCCATTAACGTGACCCTCAGACACATTAAAATCCCGGGATCTGCACACACTGGCAGTTTGTGAAAAGGCATGCACTATTTGAAAATCATTGTCTTGTTTTTCATTAAATAATTAATTCAGCAGAGATAACAATTACAGACTGCACCGGAGACATGGAGATATAAGTGGGAATAATCTGCTCTGATCTTAGCCTGCAGTTATCCGAGTTTAATACTGGGGCAGAGAAACCCTGGAATCTGTCAAATAAAAATTCATATTTTGGTCTTTGTATCATCCATGATCTGCACTAAATCATCATTACCTTTTTTCTACCAAGGGTCATTTGGATATTTATAACTTAATTTGAAGGCCATACAGAATTATCAACTTAAAAATGACCCTGCTACATTCGGTTAAAGATTTAATTAACTCACCCCTTATGGGATGCCTGGAACTGCTTCTCTTGGGTGAGGCGTGTGATGTTAGCTGGTATTGATGATGTTGCTCAGCATCACTTTGCCAATTAAAATAAGCCACTGTCAGGTACCAATTAACATCCCACAGTCACTTTGTCATTAACATATGCAACAGTCAGTTTGCCTATTAAAATATGCCACTGTTTGTCCATTAAATATGCCACAGCTTGCCCATTAATATTCCAGTGTTATTTTGCCGTTAATATGCCACAGCCAATTTTCCCATTAATATTCCACAGCCATTTTGCCATTAATATGCCAGTATTATTTTGCCTTTAATATTGCAAAATTATTTTGCCTTTATTATGCCATAGCCAATTTGCCCATTAATATGCCACTATTATTTTGCCATTCATATTCCACAGCCAATTTGCCCATTAGTATGGCAGTATTATTTTGCCATTAATATTCCACAGCCAATTTGCCCATTAGTATGGCAGTATTATTTTGCCATTAATATTCCACAGCCAATTTGCCCATTAGTATGGAAGTATTATTTGGCCCAGTGTTATTTTGCCATTTAATATTCCCCAGCCAATTTGCCCAATAATATGCCAAAACAAAGAAAAAAACGCATGCAAGTAAATATGGTGAAAAATAGAAAAATTAATTCAATATAACATACACGTAGACACTTAAGACAGAGGACCCGGTGAGAGCGATCCGCCTGACTCGTTTCGCGTGATAACATGATTATTCATAGGCTATGAATTTACTTGGAGTGCATGCGTTTTTTTCTTTGTTTTCTGCTTACATTATACAGTGCTGTGGTCACTGCACTAACGAAGCACCCAGTATTTTGTGACTATATGATGATTTGAACGAGAGGAGTTCACCTACACAGCGGTGGAGCCGGCTCCATTTATGCTCTTTTTCAATAATATGCCACCCTCCCCACCAGTCATCACCCCTTGGCAGTTTTTGAAAATGCATGCACTATTTGACAATCATTGTCTTGTTTTTCATTAGAGATATAAGTGTGAATTGCAATTAATAAGCCACAACCAATTTGCCCAATAATATGCCAATATTATTTTGCCATTGATAAGCCACAGCCAATTTGCCCAATAATATGCCACCCTCCTCCCCAGTACTCACCTCCTGGCTGCTCTGTGTCCCCAGTCATCTCCTCCGTGCAGTCTTCCCTCCTGCACTGAGAAGGGAAATACAGTCACCGGATATGACGTACTGACATATCCGGTGGCAATGATTTTTGTTTTCGGCAGCAGCATCCAGCACTGCATGGGGGATGCTGGCAGCACGGTGGGTGACTCCCGTGGCCAGCGGGGGGCCACTGAACCAGTGGGCCCTGGGCAAGTGCCCACTTTTCCTATCGGTTAAAGTGGCCCTGGGCATGCAGCAATCTGCGATGCTACGGCCCACGGGCTGAACGTTCCCCACCCCTGGTCTAATGAGTACTGAGGATCTCCTTGTATTTACACCAACAGGCCGGATGGAATCTGCAGTAGTCTGTCAAACGGGACAGAATAATGTTACATATGTAACAGGGGTTTATTGATAATCAGTAGCCACACTCACTGCTGGGAGATGTTTCCTTCAAAGATCTTTAGCAGTTTTTTTGACACTACATTCCTGTAGTGATGCTGTAGTGGCTACGTTCAATAAATGTATAGCACCACCACAAATGCGGAGAATGAAACCAGTACAAGTGTAAATTGTATGAGTGGGTCTGTGCTCAATCCTCCCACCTTAATATCACCTTATAATACCATCTTATTATATGAGTTCATGTATAGTACATCTCATTGTGAGTCTTGACAATACTTTATTTCTTTTATTTTCTAGGTAAGTGTATCCAGTTTCCTTGTGCATGGAGGGCTGCTTTCCAAACCCCATTAGATTTGTGTCCTGTTTATGAGCTTGGTTGGTTAGAAATATTTACATTAATATCACTAATCAGTCACTATCCTGTAAACCAGTCACTAATCAGTAAATATCACTGATTTAGGAGGAACTCACCAGGTTTGTTCCTGTACAATGCATAGTTAAGTCCGTGATTTCATCTCACTTCACTTTTTAGTGAATAGCTCTGATTGGTTACGTTCTAGGATATTTTGAGCCTTGTGATAGTTTAATTATTTTGTTTTAGGCATGGTATGATATTATGACTCAAAGCTTAGTTTAGTTGTGGGGGGCTCTTTAATACCACTAAACTGTGTTCTGATTCAATTGGTGCCACGTGTCCTATGTATTGTTGGTCTTCTCATTTCATGTCAAATTAAGCCACAGCATCCTTAAGCAAATGAGTTTGTCCACAAATCTGTGGCAAATGGATTTTCTTAGTACATTGATTGGTTGGAGTTTGTATAAGAGCATTCTGTGGTCTATGAGACTGTGCCTTCACACCATGACCTACTCTGAAAACCATTGCTAGCTCCCTGCAGCCCTCCACATAAATCCATGGTCTCCAAATTTTTAATGTGGATGGCTGCATACCACGCATAAGCCCAGACTGGGGTGAAGGACACCCTTAAATTAACAAATGATGAGACATCAGACAAGATGGGGAGCATAAACCAAGCCTTAAAGGGCCATACTAATTGCAGTGCAATGTTATAATTAATTCCGCTCCCTGAGTTCATTTTATTAAACTACCAGTTTCCCCACATGCTCTAAAATTCTGAAATATAAATGTATAAGTGAAAGAAGGAACCTGCAGATAACAAATTCCTAAGAACTCTACCAGAACTTGACAAAATTCACACAGGCACATTATGCAAATTTGAAATGCAAAATTGTTCCCAAGTAGAAGGATATTAATGACACATTTATCGAATCCACTCTAACCTCGGAACAGATGTGCTAGAAAACTTTAGTTAAGACACAAATGTTCTCCAAACTTTCACGAACAGTCTGGCATTGGTCCTTTAGGATGTATGCAGATTGAAGGCTATAGTTTGATAAAGGGACCCTAAAGCTTTACATTTAAGGAACCCTATTCCATCCATGCGGTTGGGGGTTCCTGTGGCCTTCTCTGACTGTGAGATATTCACTAGCGTTAAATTTCTCGCAGGTGGTTCGAGGGCAACAGAAGTCCTGCGGCGAGGGTTGTGTATATCCTGCCAAGTGCAACGTGTAGGCCCCAGCACAAGTGTCTGTCACCCTGCATTAGGAATACGTGTGATTTTGATGTACTGCTGTCAGACTGCATCAGGCTCCGCGAGCAGCAAATGCAGAGAGAGTGCCAGGGAGCACAGTGCATTTTACTAGCAAGGACCTCGTCTGAATGAATAGATTTTAACTCCCCTTCCCCCTGTTTGTGCTCCTTCTGGGCACCGGTGTCTTATTTTTATTTTATCATTTAAATTCCTCAGGAAATATGTCAAATGTGCTGACTAGTCAACATAGAACAGAATATTTATAATGTTTTTGGCATCCTATAATCCATGTTTCTTTTACAGGATGCTCTCTGTACCGTAATTATACCTATTTGTTACCTTTTAACAAATAAATAGATATTGGGTTTTGGGGTCTGTGTCAATGTGGTACGATCTCAATGTATAATTATAATTTGATTTATAGCATTCTGTGTATATGGGATACCCTCCTTGCGCAGTCTAATTCCCTGAGAAATACAAACAGATACCGTAGGA
This sequence comes from Pelodytes ibericus, assembly GCA_036172795.1. NCBI lineage: Eukaryota > Metazoa > Chordata > Amphibia > Anura > Pelodytidae > Pelodytes > Pelodytes ibericus. The sequence goes on from CM069862.1 coordinate 131,421,296, forward strand.
AATTCCGCCAATTGTCCAGCATTATCTGAAGCTCTGTCTCTTTCCAGCAATATTTTTACTTAATTTTGTGTTGAAACTTTTGTTAAGGAAGGAGATAGAAGTGACATTTTCCTTTATCTCAGAATAATGTTTCTTAAAAAGACCACATCCTTCTCTTTTATATTCACGCTTCACATTCCCATTACTTGCACCAGTGTCCCCCAAAGGGTTTGATTTAAAACAACTGTCTGCTTTAATGGGGGAAAAGAAGAAATGAAACCACAAGGATTGTGCCTTCTCTTAGTGGATGGTGCTCACTTTGATTACTTAGAGCAGGCTTCTTTGTGTTATATTTTAATATTTTTGCCTTAGATTTGTAACTCAGGGCTATTTCAATTGCTTACATTTTAACATTTGCTATGTACTTTCTGTTCTCCATTTAAGTGTACAGCGCTGACACATGGCATATCGGGGGTGATTGCGTTTGTTCTATCGCTCTGATAAAGTGTCATCTGTAATCCGCAGTTGACAGACCGTGAAGACGGCTCTGCCGTAAACCCACCTTTTGGATGCGACACTTGCCTGTTTTACATTAACCTAATATGAGAGGCCCTCGTGGCTGAAGATCTGTATTATCTCAGCCTTGCGCTAACATGCAATTGTTGGAGAAAAATCAGGCTTTTAAGAGCTTATCCTCTAAAGTGGGGTTTGTCAGCCGCCAGAAAGCGGTCTCAGTCTACCTTTTGTATTGTCCGCAGCACATCCTTCTCCAGACTAGAAGGGGAGAACAGCCCTTTAGAAATAAAGATTTTCATTATCCGGAAATTGAAGAGGTCTTCATTTCTCTTCACGAACAAATAATCTGTACAAACCGGTGATGCCCTAGACTACACTACATGCTAATAGACATTAAGGACAACAAACCCCAGTCCAGTGATCATCTATAGACCTGTTCGCCCCAGAATGCACTGGAGTCTTTGCATGTAGTTATGACGAGAGCAAACCTTGTGACATGAAGCGATAAGGAGAAAAATGTGAACTTTGACTTAATGGTAATTTCTCCTCTATAATAATTATTACATATTTCTATAATTGAATATGCTTTGTTTCCGTTGATCTATTAACACGTGTTTAGTGGTGTATTGTGCTGTGTTTTCATGTGTGTATTATCTTTTGATCCGTGACCCTGTGGCTGACACTCTTCTTCATTCCCCCTCCCTCCGTGCTCTGTGTATTAATTGTACTGTAGTGTGTGCAAAAGTGTCCTGCAGCAGAACATATTAGAAACGATAAACACGATCTGTAACCTTGGGCCAGTTCATTCGCCGGCAAATTGGAGCTATTCCCGTATCTCCCGTGTCTCTGTATCTGTGATATGATGAGGAATTTTCCTTCACCGCTGATAAGCAGCCTGGAGCCAACTAGAAATGGCTGTTTTCCTGTGCTGAAGATCCTGTCTACTGGGAGACCCAAACTTAACAAGAAAATCAAATAACTTCCTCACATGTAACAACTTGCTTCCAATTTATTCATGAGAACGTCAGGGAATGGATACGTGGCCTCTGATGGCTTGGGGGGGGGGGGGGGGGGCTTCGCTCCACTGCTTCTCAAGTATATCTGACACTGAGAAAAGAAAATGGCTGGCCTGCTGTCTGCTTAGAAAATACCTGCTTATCTGTATTTATCAGAGACTCATTTTAACAAGGTGCCCTCATATAGGAGCAGTGATACCTACACAGAAAGGAAGCATGGTTTGTTCCCGGATATAAATATTAGTACATCATTTCAATTTGTGGTCATAATGCAAACTTTCTCAGCTTTAGTTTGTTAGAATATCAAGATGGCTGCTTTCAGTGCGATCATTTGACTGACTGGCAGGTTTTGTGTACATGATGATAATATTTTAATGCTTGTTTTAAAAGGGCTGGTGACTGGAGACATAGCATATGTAATAATTATTGTTCATGTATTGTCTCAGATGTGATTTAATTAGATGCGCATGTCCACGCTTAGAGTATTTTTGTGTGAAGTTTGGATATTTTTTCAGTGGGCCTTCCATAGCAGTTCTCTCCTTTTAACACCCTGCCCCCCACAAAACAGAATGAACTAATCCTCTTCCCATTCATTTTGTACAAATCCCCGAGCAGTCACTTTAATAAAGCATTTAGAAAACCATTAAGTACAGGTACATTAAAGTCATTGGGCTGCAGTATATAGGCTGGATGTGTGCACCTGCTCCGTCTCACAGTGTCACTGGGATTCAGCCCAGTAAATATTGGAAAGGCAATCCTGATGCTCGCAGCTGATGCCACTCTTGGGGCAGATAAGTGGGATTTCCGGCAAGGCTGAGGCCGAATAAGTAGCACTGTCGCTATGCACTAACACAGTCCTTGCAAAGAAGCAAACTCCTTCCGCCAAGCTTGACATGAGCAAGGTTACAAACATTTATTTAAATTATTTGGAGGTATTATATGTCAGTATTACATGCAGGAGCATGTACTTTTAGACAAAGTGTCCCCCATATAAAGTATCCCCCGTAGTGCGAAGTAAACCCTTCCTGACATGGCGTTATATATTGTTGCCATTCCTCTATGTGAGATCCGCCCCGTGAGATTTCCCCATCATTCTACAAATGCAGACTCAGCACTGTGTCCAGAACTCTGGCCACACAGCTATATGTGGAGAGCATGTGGGACTATAGGGAGGTTAGATCAATTAAATTGATCTAACCTGTCACGAGTATTCAAAGCCCCATTCATATAATAGCCTTGATCGTATTTGGGATGCCGCAGGATGAGAGGTTAAATAATACAGAGTCCATTAAACGACATCATCACAGAGTTGAGCGCATGGTGACCCAGTTCTGCCACCTCCTGTCTTTCAAGAGATGGAAAGTAGGACGTAAGATGGAGATAAATGGTCTAAATAGGAGAGACAAGTGTGTTTTGTAATCTCCTGATTGCTTAATATATGCTGCAGAAGGTTCATTAAAGACGCCAGAGCCCTTTTGAGGACTTAGCTTTGTACGGAGCAGCGAGGGGAGGAAAGGCTTATTATATACTATAGCTAAGATGAAAGGGGTTATTAGCTGCAGAGAGGGAAAGAGGCCCAGAGAAATTGATCCTAATTGTAGATCCCTCTTTAAAGGTTGGGAGGTTTAAACGCGTCCGTGTGTTTCTGGGCTTTTTAAAACGCGAGTTCAGTCCGAAGAATATGAAGATGAAAGCTCACGTGTCGCAGATCCCTTGAGGAGCCAGCGTTCAAAGGAGCCTTCCATAATAGCAAGAGTCCAGGGTGACGTGGGTTAACCCTTACTGTGCTTGAGATGTTGGGCTGATGGTGTGATTACAGAGCATCCGAAAGCACATTTCACCATCTCTTAATGTAATTGTCTTACTCTTACTGTATTACACAGGATACTCAACCCTTGTATGTGCACTTATTGTAATGCCTGCCGGACTCCATCTCTATATATACGTCACCCCTGATATATACACTTATTGTAGTATACTACTATACTATATACTATAATAACTACTGTAATTGACCTGTGTATCAATAGCCACAGAACTCACTCCTTGTAAATTAACTTTCTGTAATACACAGTTAACACTTGTATATTTAGTTAATGTAATATGTAAACTTCATCTCCTATATATATATATATATATATATATATATATATATATAACTTTGTTCCATTTTCACGTTCTTTATATTTTTATTAAACAATATATCATAAACAATCATATATATATTAAACTATGTACACTTCTTATGATATTTGAAGTATTCACCCCTTGCATACTAATTACACCTAATGTAATAGCCAGAGTACTCATTCCAGCCCCCATATATACAATTATAATAACGCCTTCAGTATCAGCCCTATTTATCCTGTGCTGCTCTGAACTCTGGTGTCTGATACATGCCTAGTGTCTGCCCGTCTCAGGTAAGTTTTCCAGCTCTCACATGTATCAGTAAACAATTCTAAAACAATTCATTTGATTGGAAGCCAAGCCGCAGCCCCAGACTGCCACAGGTCACTGAATTTCCGTTCTCTGTCACCAAGGAAGAAAAAAAAAAATCATTACAAGCAATTACGAGTAAATGGGACATAATTGGATTTGACTTTTTGCTGGAAAGCGAGCTCTGTAATGACCTATTTTTTTTTTAAAGAAGTATGCCTTCAAAATACCTTTTTCTCTTGGATTTAACATTCATAATTGCATTCCCTGTTGGTGTTGAATTTTTCTGCTGCAGAGACAAATTTATATTAGGTAAAAGTTGGAGATTTGGCACAGTGATCAAATCAGGACTTTACTAAATGTGCGAGAGATTTAGCAAATGCAAGTAAATCACATTAGAAACGGAGAACAGCAAACAAGCTACTCATTATGAGGTTAATCTCATCCAAAACGATACAGAACAGCACTACTGTATTCAGACTGATGCTTTATTACTCATCATGCTGGTCAATAGACCTCAATAATGCATGCTTTTAGCTAGCTTGAGAAGGATTGAAGGAGAAATCCCGGTGCTGTTGGCATCTATGTAAGAGTGTATGAAGTTCGTGCTCTGCTGGGAGCATAGACTGTCAGATTAACATCGGGCACACACAGGCTGCTACGGAAAAAATGTAGAGAGAGAGAGAGAAACAAATTGTACTTTCCTCATAGTACACATATAATAGAGGTACTGGGATTCTACGAAATGCATTCAAAATAATGAGAATTAGCTCTAATGGCGAATACTGAATACAAATATAATTCAGATGGACCGTTTGGAATTGTATATATAAATATTAATGTTAGTAAACTGTGCCTAAATCTCTCCATTCCCATCGGCAATCTGGCATCAAGCTGGTTATGTTCTACCTGACTCTTACTCCTCTGCACTCCAATGTGTTATGTCTGCACATATATGTGCAGCATGGTATATATCTGCATTATGCTGTATTTATTTGAGAGTAAGGTTTGGCTTAAGGAGTAATCTTGCTGGTTACCCCACTTTGAAAACTCTGCCCTAAACTTGACCTTTGAAAAAAAACAAAAACCCATGAAGGTATCTGTCTCACATGAGTTACTAGGCTCCACCAGCAGGTGGATATACAGCTTGGAGAGTGCCAGTGTCTGATTCTACCACACTGAGGCACAGTTCTAGCTCTGACTGAGAAACAGTCAGGTGGGAAACCTTTTATTTTCATTATACAGTAGCACAGAAGCACATCTCTCCAATTCAGAAAGGGTTAAATTGCTTGTTTCCCATGCTCAATTCATAGTGAAAACAGCTCCCGGCTAAACGTGAAGGAGAGAAAAAAGCCGCCGTCTCCTGGATGTTTGCTTTTTGTGTGTCACACGTTCCTGGAATGTAAATAGATTATTAGATGGGATTTATTTTTCGTGAATGTTCATTTGCTTTTTAAAATGAGCATAACATATTGCGTTATGATAAAACCTAAGATGTCCACACATCCAGTTAAATACTCACAGGAATGTACTGATCCCCGGTGATGATCTCAAACACAGTTCTTTCCAATCTGGTCCCAATATTCCGCCTTTTTTTTTTTAAATTACCACTAAGAAGATTGTCCTTTTAGTGGCTTTCATCCCACAATCTCTCTTGTGTTTAAACAGAGGCAGCTGTTTGTTAACAAATGCCTTCTCTATTAAGACAGCAGGAGTCTGTTTGTCTGTCTGTGAAATTTAAATGAATCCCACCTTCGCTGAGAAGCTGGTGCATTACCCATTGACGCGTTGTTAGCCCAATTACTCTTCTCGGGAAGCAGATTCGGCCTCGCGCCCAGAGAGTATATAAGCTATCACTTTGGTTCCAGGCTATGAATTTTTTATGGAAAACGCACTAGATTTCAAAGGCCTGTCAGTCTCCGCTTCGCTTACGGTACAGGTTATTTCTAAAAGCGGCCCTGAAGCCCTCATTAGCAGAAAATACTTATTTTTGCCTTATTTTGGGGATGGATGATTGGGAAGGGAATTGACACTTTCATTCCCAGATATACCTATAGGAGTGTTTTACCATGCTGGGCTGGCAGGTTGTAACGTAGTCATACCATTAGTACAATTTGTAGACAAACCGGATTACTGTCAGTGGACCTGATATTCTGCCTTCTGTCTGTCTGGGGGTGGAGGGCATACCAGCTGTAAATGTGTTGCTCATACAGATTGCTTTGTGTACATGTTATTACAGAATGGTATACCACTGCTTTCATCCGTTATCTATAAATTCAATCCAAGACACACAACTAACTGCTAATTTCCCTTCTGTAACATGCACTTCTCTACCAAATCCATTTCTCCCATTTTGTACCATCCTTTTATTTTCCATACATAAAGGGAAGCTGTCAGCTGACCAAATACTTCCATTTCTGGACAATAATTGTAACTGATGTTTCCTGACAGCATGGAAATAAGAAAGGTGTACTCCAGATGGATGAGAGACTAAATATACACATTTTGCAAGCAAAGGCACAAGGCAGAGTTTTGCAGACATAAAACAATCCTTAAAGGGACACTAAACATAATTTTTTTACTGGAGCTTCTGCCCCTAGTATGAGGATAAACTGGCGTGTACTTTTGATAGTACACGCCACTTTATCCTCTGACAGCTGCCATGCTTCCATAGGAAGCAGGCAGCCGTCTGGTCGGTGACGGTCTCTCTCTGCTAGCGTAGAGAGAGACCCTCGTTTTTGCATGGGATCAGGGATCAGCAGGGGGACTTTAACTAGTTCCCCCCGCTAATCCCATGCAAAAACGAGGGTCTCTCTCTGTGCTAGCAGCTTCAGAATGAGACAACCAGGAACTGCTATGTCTCGCACGTGAGACACAGCAGATAGTAAACCCGCTTGTATCTATTAAGATACAAGTTCGGTTTACTTAATTGTCCCGGGACATGTTTTGTTTAACACTTCAAGGGAACATAAAAATGTAAAGTAATAGTGTATTTCCACCCCAAAGGTAGATGTTTTATTGCTCTGCTCAGCAAGTGTAATGAGATATGGGTCACTGCAGTATATACGGTACTAATATTGTAATCCAGCATATATATATACTTGTATATATTTGGTGTTAACTATTTGGACTTTGACTGGGCCTATTGCTTCTTGTATTAGCTGGAGACTTCTGGTTCAGAGGTGAGTTACACTTGTCTACAGAGTGCCCAATTATGAAAGAGTTGATATTACCATGTTCTGAGTGGGGGCTAGGTGGGACCCCAGGTTTAATCCAGTGAGTCCCAGCCTGTCTTCCACTGATCTGTGTACACACAGCCAGATCCTGAAGTCTCACGCATGAGAAAGACCTGAAGCATATTTATTCCTGATGTAAGAGAACTAACGCAGTGAGTGGGTGGGAGATATTTAATGCATATTATTAACTCTTTACACATTGCCTTACTGCAGTGCTGCACATCTGATGTTTGTACCTCCACAAGGCCTGTTAAACTCTGGAGACTATACAAGCTGAAAATAAACTGTATTCGGCTGATCACTGGTAGCAATAAAACCTTCTAGTCTTCTAATTGCTTGCTCATATCTGTCATACCTATGTCATTCCTTAATAAAAACCAAGCTCTCTTTTTAATGTCCAATGAAAGGACAACATTCATTTTAAGTGGTAGTTTCTCTCTAGGGTAGATGGGCATCAAACCATTTGTGTACTGTCCTGGCAGGCAGCTCCATAAATCCTTTACAGGTAGTATAAAGTATAGATCTTCATGGAATGTCCTCTATGTTTATAATGGTATTTGAGCTTCCACTTCCCAGTTACATGTGATATTGGATTTAGTGACTGGAACTGGTAGTTTGTAGAATTGAATATAAATAGTGTGTCAAGTCTTACAAATACCAATATCATCACTTTTTAACCACTCATGCCTTCTGATTTCCTGCGTACTTGACACCACTTTTTTAAGACATCAGACGTGGTACTGGGCAAGAGACTGACCAAAGCAGGAATTGAGCCATTAAGCCTTTGTAATGTTATTCAAAAGGTTATTGGCATAATTGGTCGTTTTTTCTTGGACATGGCCATTTACTAAAGCAAGGAATACGTACCTGAATCCTTCTTTAATGTCATGCCACGGAGTATGCCCTCCCAGGTAGTCCAACCACTACATATCTTAAATAAATGTCTACTATAGGGAATGCCAATTATTTAACTATTTACATGCTGGAGTTTATTATATTTCGAGTATTTGACAGTCTTATGCTGTATCATTTTATATGTCATTATTAGAAAAGGAATTTTTTTAAAGTAACGGTACGTTAATCTGGATGTTTGCATGTTGTCAGCCCCTGCTCCCTGCCAATTAGCACTTATATACTATGCCTTTAAACCCTCTTGTAATATCAGATGAATGGTGTTCTTAGATCTTGCTGGTCATGTACACTTAAAGGGAAAATAAATGTAGATGTTTATTTCCTGCATCCATTTTGTGAATTTTACCCATGATGCATCATTCTCCAAAATCTTCCAGCAAGTTTCACTTTACAACTGTGTGCAGAGCCTGCATGATGATTTAATAAGATACACCCCTGCTCTCCTACTGGCTCCTCTGTATCACTAGTGGGCAGGACTATGTGACTGTGCACACCTTTTTTTTAACCTGCCTTCCAAAACAAAAAATACATCTTTCTGGAAGAGAGAGGAGATTGACCTGATCATACAGGGTTGTAACTCCACCCCATGTGATGTCATAGTTACATTAACCTCCCAATGCAAGTCTATGGTCAGAATTCTTACTTTTAGACTACATCCTATGTCCGAAGCCCCATAGTGAGATCCTAGCTCTGTAAAGTCACTGTGGGGTGGCACCCAAAAACACTATATTTCACAAAAAGGAGGCACCCAGTCACACTTGTTTAGTAAAAATATTTTATTAAATAAACTCACATAACAAAAACAAAAGACATATCTGAAATCAACAATGCAAAATAAAAAAAAGACCTTTTCATTTTTTGGTGGGAGTGTCCCTTTAATCCCAAGATTTATTTCATTCCCTCATTCAATTGAGAATGCTCTGCAGGTCCCTAAAATGCCATGGTGAGGAAAATCCAACATGTTGCGGGCGTTGTACACTTCCAGCTCACATTCTGTCCTTCAGTACAAATAGTCATTCAAGTCCCCTGCAGAGCTGCCATCAAACACCCTCACGACCATCAGACCTAGCTGTGGGCTAATAGATGGGGATGAGCAGGTACATACAGGTCTAGCCTGGAAATCCCACAAAGTACAAGAGAAATCAATACTTCCTGATGTGACTGCAGAAAAGTCAAATCCAGAGGTCGAGCGTGTGCTGTACAGGAGCCTTGGGCACACTGACCTCTAGTATCTGTTATTTTACACAATGTAATCTCACCTGATGGCAAAAAGGTTACTACAGCCAGAGTGGGAAAATCACGGCCCGATTAATGTGGAAACAGATACAAAGCTGCAGCTGAATAAAATTCTAGAGTCAGACATTTATGTTCCTCAGGCAGCTCGCAGAGATTGTGCAGAGCAACAATAAAGTTTAAGATTTAATGATTGTTTAAGTGGGTTCATTTGAAGTATCACTACTGATCCCATGGATACTTAATTCTGAGCTCCTGGGGTTTTAGCATCATATTAGGTGCTGCCAATCCCTGAATAGGAATGTATTTAACTACCTCATGAACCAGACTCCATTTATTTATCCCTACAATAATGTATGCACAAAGGTTAAACCAAGCATTCACTGGTTCCTGAAATGGTGTAAGACTTCTTACATACACCCTTCTCTAGCAAATAAACACCAAAAATAAGTATTTGGTAAAACACCCAATGTTGAGGTTTAAAACTGCAATGTGGAATCAGTTTGATTCTGTAACAAAGTGGATGCCTCAGGTACAACGTACTTGTGTGTTTTTGTCAGTAATCATAGGGTGGAATTGATAGGAAGAAAGACAAAATCATCTTTTCACATTGGTGGCTCCAGAACTGAATAAGACAATAATGGGCCGAGATGAAGGAAAGATTTGTTGGGAGTCTGTGGCCATTAATAGGAGTGTGAGACAGGTTGGCAGATGCAGATTTGAAGACCCCATATTGACTTGATTTGACATGCGTAGCAAAAACTCACCATCATTCCCTTAATTGCTTATGACCTGTCTAATCAGATTAATAGCCCTGTTAATTGGTCATTTCATGGTTACCTCATTAACCATTTCAGTCTTTAATAGAGTCCTCTTGGGAGCGGTAATTATTGACGGTTAATCTTTTTTTCAGAGTTAGGAAAGTTTTCATTAAGTTATTGGTACTTTAGTGAGAGTTGATTTCATGTTAATGTTTTATTGAAATATTAGTCATAAAGTTAAGAGCTACTTTACCAGGATAATGAAACTGAGGGGTATACAATTCGTTTAGAGCAGGGCATGAAGGTGACAACGACCAATAACTCTTTAAAAGTCGGGAGGGAACAAATGGAAGTCATGCTGAAGCTATAGAGTGGGAGATCAGTGGTCATTCAAACCACAGCTCCCAGAGTTCAATGGGGACTGTGCTGTAGGTAGTTGGATATGATAACAAGAGATTATAGCTTTAAATTAGAGAAGCAAATGTTTAACAGTAATATCAGGAAGTATTACTTTACTGAGAGGGTAGTGGATGTATAGAATAGCCTTCCAGCAGAAGTGGTAGAAGTTTACACAGTAATTATATAGGCAAAAGACTATCCTAGATCGATATAAGATAAGCCCAAGATGAATGGAAATATTCAAAAAATAAGGAGGACTAGATGGGCCAAATGGTTCTTACCTGCTGATATATTCTATGTAATTGTGTGATGTTATTGGTCCTTCATATCACATACAATATTCCAGGTAGGGAGGTTTAAGAATTGATGAGTTGGGGGAAACCGATGGAAGAAATGTTGTTGTTGGTGGGATTTGAGAATTTGGAGAGGCTGAGGTCAGAACCCAATGAAAAGTCATGTTGTAGGTGGCGACAGGAGGTGCAATACTTATAGATATATACAGTCTATACAGTGTCATTACATTATACGTTCAGCTTTAGTATAAGATGAGGGGTGTGTTCTGTAGAATGATTTATTTATCCCTAATGCCATGTTTTATGCACTGACTGCAGTAGACAGTGAATAAAACTTCTGTGGACGTCAATTACTATAGAGCATCATCACTGGGTAAAATGCACTTGAAGAGACCTCAATCCCACTGTAAAGAAATCCTGTATTTTTAACTGTCCCTGACACATTACAAGCAATATCCATCGGGCATGCTGACCTTTTTAAATATTCATTGAAGTAATACTCAATGGAGACATGATTCTGGACTCCATCCCAGCCTCCTGCCCCCCTCCCCACGCTGCTGCAGTACCGGAATTATTTGTAAAACAGACCTTGGCCATTCCTCTGTTTGTTTTTCTACATTGTATATTCATCTGTTTTCCTTCAGCCTGCTACTAGAAAGCACTACCATTACAATGTGATAGGCTGGCATTAATGTACTCAATCCCCAAGTCCCCCTGCGCTGCAGCATCTTATACAGAGGTAATCTGTATATTAGCGCCTGTATTGCAGCTAGTGCTCTGAATTAGCATTTAAAAATTCTGGCTGCATGGCACTGTTGCCCTAAAACACTGTCCTCCGGGATCCTTTGGAGCTGGCGCTGGTTAATTGGGTTTAAATGCAGACAATGGATGGATTTCGTTTGCAACAATTACCTAGAGGCAGAGTGTAGCTGTTCAGCAAGGCACCTGATTGCAGCACTGTTCACTTTCACAGATGTGACCCCAGCTGAGGTTGAGAAAGGGACGTGAATAGCAATGGATGAGTGAGAGATCATGGGGCACTAGTTGTGATTTGGGATGTTTTTTGCATGGCTGAATCAGGCTTTGTTAGATAATACACCATCATATTTAAGGGAGTGACTTATATGACAATTCCCTGTACAGTCACCGTACAGATCAGGTTCAGGTTTTTCTGTAGCTGTATTTTGTGTATTATAGCCCAGTCTGCAGTTCATCGATAGCTTGTGGCCAAACTCCGGGCTCTGTCTGGTTACGATTGTCTTCTAGAAGCTGGACTTGCACAATAGGTGTGAATTGGTGAATGGTAAGGCTGAGGACAGTCTTCAGCAGTGATCAGCAGAGCTGGGAGAAGAACTGTCAGAGTTTGTGTGATTGTTAGGCCAGGGGACAGTCAAGCACAGTCTCTCCCGTCCAGCCTGGGAGAGAGACTGGCACAACCAGTGTGATGAGTGATTGATAGAACATACAGGCACAATATCTGTGTGATCATCAGGGCTGTGAGATGGACTAGTACAGTCTGTGTGATGGGTGGTTGGCAGGGCTAGAAGAAGGACTGGTGCAGCCTCTGTGTGATGGGTGACAGGCAGGACCGGGAGTGGGACTGGCACAGTCTCTGTGTGAATGTCATTCTCCATTGTCTGGAAGCTGGAGGGATTGACAGCTATTTCAGGTGTCTAACTGCTTTTGTCAATTCGACCTGTCTTGGGTTCTGCAGACAAAAGCACAGGCACGTTCCTAGAACAAAGATCCTTTTTTAGGGAGGCGTTTCTGGCTGAGTTTTTTTCCTCCCTTCACATTATTTCCTGCCCTTATCCACTGTTCCTCCTGTTAGATTTTCCTGCCAGCTCCGTCGGACGCCACTCATTCGGTCTCTAGAATTAGAAAGTGTTCTCTGCTATAATGACAGCTCAGTGGGTTACTTCCTGTATTTAAGGCATAGAGTAACTGGCTGTTCCCTGGCTGTGAATGGGTTAGGAATGAGTAGAGTCCAGCACAGTCTTTGCCATTTGATACTTTTTAAGGTAATTGAACCTTTTCTTTTTGTGAAGAGAAAGTTATCAGGTTGAGAGGCACCTGATTCTCATCATGCTAGCCGCCGAGCTTGGAATCTACTTGGAATTTTCAGCTATGGTGCAGGACAAGTAGAACTGATCTGAATAGTAGGGCTAGCCTAATAACACTTAATGGGACTTCCTGGTTCTGGATTTGCATTAGCTTGTGAGATTATTTTGAAATAATAAAAGTGCTATCTTTGTAATACGGTATGCCTATCTTCTCTTGTGAGTAACCAACTAAACCCACTAATAGGAATGCTGAGCCCGGGCCTCTCTTCACCTGTAGTGGCCAGGTCTCCCTTCCTTGGTATTGATCTGGGCCTCCATCCCATGGCATTGACTGGGTCTCACTTCCACTGCAGTAACCCGCTAAACTTACAGTCTAATCCTGTCAGAATCACTAGGAATTGATGGTCGCAGTAAACTCGGCTGCCGTTCAGATACTTAATGATAATTATTGTTGTTTCCACTTGAGCTGAACAGATGCACATTATTTCCATTTGAGAAACATTTGGCAAAACATAATATTACATATTTGAAATGCTACATTATTGAGATGGCATCCATTCATTCCAGCTCTTTTATTAATATGCAATTCACTAATCTGTATCTTCTTTACTGTAACCTTAAACAATGCCACCCCCCATCATCCACTTATTCAGGTTTGTGCCTTTTACTGGGGGCAATTAATGGTAAAGGACCATCTATAATGTTGATCTGTATCTTGCCGTTTTTTTATTGCTCAGAACTAGAACAGAAAGTTTGATATGTTTGACTATACAGAATTACAATACATAAAGCTCACTCAAAAAACAGGTTACATCTTAAAACTACAGTTTCTCAAGAATGACTAAAAACAGCATAGATAAAAAAAAAAAGAGAGCTTTGCTCGCATTAAATGGCCATATTATGCTTAGCCCACCACTGTGTGAAAGTACTCCAATCTTGGTTGGTCCTAACACTATATATTTTTAACAGAGTTAAATCTCTTGATTGCCCAGAGTCATGCCTCCCTGGCCTTGGCACCTCTGCCTATAAATATGTCCAGGAAATGTACAAGTGTCTGGGCATCACTATTACTTCCCAATCCTAGTGCATTTATATGTAATATAAGCACACAGAGATTGTATTATTTCTTTTGACCTTGGCTGTGTACTGTACATTTTAATACCAGCGATGGGAGGGAGGCATGGGGGCACAGGGAACAAACAAATGTCATTAGAGCAGAACATTCTTTCAGACAGTTACTTTTATTTCTTGCCATATGTGCAGCTGTTCTTAAACCTTGAAATGGTAAAAGATCATTAATTATCCTTAGTTGATTAATGAATAGAAATGTTTTTTGGGGGGGAGTAATAACTGCAAAAGAAAGCATACATTTAGATGCACATAAACAAATGGCATTAAGAGCAATTTAGATTTAGTCTTTTGAAACATCTGCTGTATGACGTGTGTCATTGAAAAATCTCACAGAATGCAATGTGTTTGCAAAACATTCCCTAAAGATGTATTTTTGTGTTTTTCTTTTATTTCCATCATGGCCTCTGTAACAGAAGACTCCATGCCTTGTGCTCCTGGAGGGGCCTGAGGGCCAGCCTCCTCCCTACAGACTATGGGCTCTGGCCTTGAATGGGTTATGCCATCCCGAAAGACGGTCTTCACTACCCTGTTCTGATCCGTATTCTTTCCTTTCACAATTGAGAGTTGCTGGGTTTGGGTCTGTGCATCTTGGGTGGACCAGGAGCACCCTGTTTCAGTTCACAGGGACATTTCACAACATGGTGCTGGGGGGTATGGCACCAGGCAGGCAGCCGGAGTGCGGCATGGGAGGGACAGGGGCATGTTAATGAGATTATGCTCTTATCTGATTCCGTGCAGTATATTTATACCTGTGTGTTGGTTCACTAAAGAGTCCTTGTTTTACTCCAACACTGGTGTTGTCTGGGGCTTGGGATAATTTGCTGTATCCAATCAGCTTCCACCCTGCACTGAGTCGTGTCCTATGACTGAAGCTATGATCCTTGTTCCTGAGTGTTGTCCCCGGTGCGGATATACGTCAAAGCCTCTTTAAGGTGTGCTGTGAGTTGGCAGTGCCAGCTGCAGTTATTTACTAATGAGCCTGTAGTTTTCCAGACTGCTCCCCTGTTGATTGAAGATCCGACACGACTTACAATAAAGTGTTAAAGTGCAA
Organism: Pelodytes ibericus; assembly: GCA_036172795.1. Lineage (NCBI taxonomy): Eukaryota > Metazoa > Chordata > Amphibia > Anura > Pelodytidae > Pelodytes > Pelodytes ibericus. The sequence goes on from CM069862.1 coordinate 131,436,322, forward strand.
TGCGCAGAATTGTTTTCACACCCGTCATTCCACTTTCCACCAGGGTCTGATCATCTTATAACTGGCTCTAATTAGCCAAATCGTTTGCTTAGCATGTGGTTCCTCACAAAACAAAAACATTCGTTCGCATCCATGCTTTAATCTGCCCACTTTGGCTTTTCTTGTCCTTTCTTATTGTCTGCTGAGCAAATAATCAGTAAATGAGACGTGTTTCTAATTTTGACTAATGCTGGGGTCCTTTCACATCCCTGATTCCTTCAGCTACTTTACAATTATCTTTTCATTAGTTTTATACAAGAACAAGGATGGTACGAGTTGTCATGCCACTGGTGAGAAGTTAGTCCACAACTGGTAGATTAGCCGTAAGTGTGTAATTATAAAACTATGTATGTGTCTGTCTATCTAAGGGAGGGGATATATGGACAGGGAATGCCAGTACTACACTGCAGTAAGTTTCCATTATCATTAAACATATGCTGATGGGTAACATGATGCCACATAGCAGGGTTTGTTAGTGGACAGGCTTACAGTACTTGTGGAAGATTACCTGATTTCAAGTCATACTGGTAGCAGTGAGACATTACAATTAAATGCTTTATTTAAAACAGCAACATATTAAAAGATCAATGTTTCACTTTTTATATGTAAAATACTGGTAGACTCACCCCTCTTAACCCACGTACGTGGTTATGGCGTCCGAAGCTCCTTCTTCGTCCCAACTGCTCAATGTAGAAATCCAGAAAGAGACTTAGTCACGGTTGTAGGTGCAAAAAGTTACTGGAAAAGTAATAAAAACCCTTCATGCGTATCAAGCTTATGAATAGCACAGTTATAGATGCATCTAAGGCACACTGACACACACAGTTACATACAGAGTCACACTGACACACACACTTACATACAGTCACACTGACACACACATACAATCACACATACAGAGTCACACTGACACGCACACTTACATACAGTCTCACTTGCATACAGTCACACTTACACACATTTGCATACAGTCACACTTGCATAGTGTCACACTGACACACACTTGCATACAGTCACACTGACACACACTTGCATAGAGTCATACTTACATACAGTTACACTTACATACAGTCACACTTACATACAGTCACAGTTACATACAGTTACACTTACACACACATACATACAGTCACACTTACATACAGTCACACTTACACACTTACATACAGTCACACTTACATACAGTTCCACTGACACACACATACATACAGTCATACTTACATACAGTTTCACTTACTTACAGTTTCACTTACACACACTTACATACAGTTACACTTACACACTTACATACAGTCACACTTACATACAGTTACACTTACACACACTTACATACAGTCACACTACCTGGCCAACCACACAGTTTTTTTGTTTGTTTGTTTTTTGAATGTGGCTTAAGACTGCTCCTCCGCGTTTCATTTCATTGCGTGATATTCACATTGCTGTTCTGCTTCTTCACTCCCTCTGACCTATGCGCTGACCTCACACGCTGGGTAAAGGAGGGGTCATGCGCACAAAGAGCTAGGTGCGGAGAACTTCATTCTCCGACGTCCTTCCCGTGCGACCAGCAGTCAGAGGTGCGGCACACACGGGCCGCACCTCAATGCCCGCGGGCCGCACGTTGAACACCCCTGATTTAAGGCATGTATGTTAAATATCTATTCATTAGCTCTAAACAATTAAGTTGTTTTTCTTTTTTCCTGTCCCGTGCAGACCTATTTTCATGACATAAAAATCATATCTTTGTTTGGATTTGGTCTGTGAATTAATTTTTTTTCAGCGGTAACAAAGTCCTATCTGATCAGTCTCTTTTTTGATTATTTCTAATAGACCCCACTGCAGCCACTTAATACTCAGTCATTTATTTACTCTGATTGGGGATACCCTGTTCGTACTTATCTTTTGTTGTGAGAGAAAATCCCAACTGCACACAAAATACCAAAGGCCCTATTCAGATTGTACACAGCGGGTAATATCTTCTCACTAGAAGGCCTCTCAGGACCTAAGATTAACATGTGACTTAATAAATTCTGACTCTTGCGTTGTGTTTTGTGTAGTGTGCTAAATTCATTAATCACTGGGCCATTTATTACTTAATACTGATAGATCCAGCAAAGGTGAAGGAACACAATATTTAGTAAAGAATTGCAAGTTTTTTTACCCATTTTTCATTAACCCATATGGCATTATACTTTGGGATATAATGCTATTTGCCCGTCTTCGTACATGGGGAACATAGAATATAATTAATCTGCATTGTCCCTGGAGCATCCATGTGAGATGTGGCCGCAGTATAAACTCATCACATCTTGATTGGATTGCTGATCTGAAAGCCAAATTAGCCACGGATCCCCCCTGCTCCTAGAGATGAGGCCTTCTCTAGTATGCAGAGCCGGTCAGGGTAATCAGAGAAGCTAATTGTGTTTATAAGGCATTATTGGATTGGGGAAAAGGATCGCTACCTCTGTGATTTCTTGTCACCTTTATTGTAACCCTGGAAGGAGATTTTATTTTTTCCCATTATTGGACAATGTGATTCAGTAGCTACTGCAGAAATGTACAATTTGACAGCAGGTGAAAATGACTTGACCCTTATAATCCTTTCCCGTGCTTTTCAGAAGAAGCTAACAAATCAAAATGAGCTCTAATTCAATCCAAAAAAAACAAGAGTCAGTATTTGATATTTCTTGAAACTCTTAACTGTTTGCGGGGTACGCAATGAGTTAATACTGATTAGCTTTCCTTCATCCTGCTGATAGATATAAATAATGTAAAAGATGAAGATAGGGACCAGTATAGTAAGAGCGTCATGGGATAACCAGAAACGTGGCCGGGTTTCTTCAGGTTGTGCTTTTTGGGAAAAGGTCCCTAATTATTCTGTGTATTGGGTTTACAGTTCCTTTAAAGTGGTGGGTTTAAGAAGTAGCACAATAGCATACAAATAATTTTATATCTCTTCTAGCCTCTTTAGAAATGTTAAAACATTTTCATTATGGCTCGAGGAAACTCCTTAAAGGTCAACTAAACAGTTTTTTATGATAGGGTTAAAAAATATGTCCTGCTGTTCTGGAGTAAACCCAAAATGGATCTTAATAGATACACTTGAGTTGACATTCCAGGCATTGGCAGTGTTAGCATGCGCACAGACAATCAAATCGGGGGCTGGTTCAGCTACATTTTATTAAAGTCTTATTGAAGTCTGGAGAATGCGGGGGTCTCTCACGTCTACCACAGAGCAAGACCCTCATTTTTGCATGGGATCAGCAGGGGGACATGCTGATCCCATGTAAAAACTCGGGTCTCTCTGAGACAGTCACCAACCAGATGGATGCCTGCTTCCCATCGAAGCATGGCAGCTGCCGGTCAGAGGGTAAACTGATGTGTACTATCAAAAGTACATGCCAATTTATCCTCACACTAGGGACAACTAACCTTTCACTTGTGCTTCTCTATTAGAAGCACAAGTGAAAAGTAAAGTTTAGTGTCATTTTAATTAACATTCACTCCTACTTCACTGTTCATTCACATCCCTATTCACAAAAAAAATCCATTCAAATGTCACAGTGAAGCAGCTGCTTCTCAAAATAAATTCTCAAAAATGTCTTTGTTTCTGGACAAAGACTATGAAATATCTTGTGACTGTTACTTCAATAAAGTAACAAAACTTACATTTATATAAAATACATTGAGTTTTTTGGTATTTATTTAATGGGGGAATGAGAAGCACTATTCAAACTCATCTTTTAGTGGAAAAGAAGATGATTGTTCCCTTACTGACTGAATAGAGCCCACGTTCTAACCTCCATGCACAATCTAGGTGTTGGTACAAGAAATACTAAATACAAGTATTGTTCTGCCCTAATGCAATTTCACCGTCTGATACGAGATTTCACAGATGCAACATAGCCATTAGAAGGACACACAGGCACCCAATAGTATGTCCCAAATTAATCCTAATCTTTCCAAACGTTTTAATACATTTTTCATATTAAATTATAGTTCTTAAAAATAAATATAGTATCCAGTAAGGCCTTACTTTTCCTTAAAAAGCAATAATGAATCTGTTTGGGTACACTTAATGAGAAATTGCATTTAAACACACCCACAAGACCAATGCCAAAAAAGCTCTTTTTTAAGTTATAGGAACACATTTAACTTATTGGTAAACTTTAAGGACTGATGTTAGAGTTGGCGCTAATTATAGATCTAACCACAAAACAAGAGGGAGTTCACATTCAGCATCTGGCTAATAAAATAAAGAATTGTGATTTGTTACATGGACGGTAAATGCTCAGTTATTGCTTTAATCCAGTTTTGTCTGTTCCCAGTGAGCATGCCACAGTGCTTAAATAGACAACATGTGGGGTATATGTTTGGAAAGCGATGTGAGGCAGGGACTTCAGAGGTTCACTGGAATCACAGCTGGGTTTAAAGAAAGAGTTTGAAAATATGCCTTGTAATGATTCTTCAAACACACCCACAAGGGTTTCTGTTCCCATGAACTATGAATCTTATGGTGTCCCTGACATGTACTGTAAATATTACTTTTCTAACCAGTAGTTTAGGTCATCAGGGCCCTGTGTGTCAATACACTGTTAGCGGTTCACAAAGGACATGTATATGCACAATCAGCCATAACATTATACCGATATGCCTAATATTGTGTAGGTCTCCTTTTGCCACCAAAACAGCCCTGACCCGTCAAGGCCTGGGACTCCTCTGGACGCTGAAGGTGTGTCACCAAGATGTTAGCAGCAGATTCTTTAAGTAAGTTGCAAGGTGGGGCCTCCATGGATCGGACTTGTTTGTCCAGCACATCCCACAGATGCTCAATTGGATTCAGATCTGGTGAGTGTGGAGGCCAAGTCATCGCCTTGAACTCATTGTTGTGTTTCTCAAACCATTCCTGAAACATTTTTGCTTTGTAGGAGGGCGCATTATCCTGCTGAAAGAGCCCAATGCCATCAGGGAGTATAGTTTCCATGAAAGAGTGTACATGGTCTGCAATAACGCTTAGGTATGTGGTATGTGTCAAAGTAACATCCACATGAATGACAGGACCCAAGGTTTCACAGCAGAACATTGGCCAAAGAATCACACTACCTCCCACGGCTTGCCGCCTGTCAGTGGTCATATGGTCATAATGTTATGGATGATCATGATCTCTCTTCTCTCCTCTCTCTTCTCTTGCTCTCTACTCTCTCTCTCTTATCTCTCTTCTCCCCTCTCCTCTCTCTTCTCTCCTCTTCTCTCTCTTTTCTCTCCGCTCTCTCTCCTCTTTCTTTTCTTCTCTCCTCTTCTCTCTCTTTTCTCTCCGCTCTCTCTCCTCTTTCTTTTCTTCTCTCTCTCCTCTCTCTTTTCTTTCACTCTCCTCGCTCTCTCTCTCTCCTCTCTCTGCTCTCTCTCTCTCCTCTCTCTCTCCTCTCCCCTCTCTCTCTGCTCTTTCTCTATATATTTTATATGTGGTTATGATGTATTCCAGTGATGTGGTATTTAATATCATAAAATGATTACAGTGAATTCACGCAACGCAGCCATTTACTATTTAGACACAAAATGGATTAAAATGAAACCTTTACCTAACATGCATTCACAATTAATGGATCAATGTGATGTGCGCCATTACTTACTACTGATTACAAGTGATTTTAAAATATATTGGATCAGTATTACAGATGACAATAATTAATAATATATTAATATATCACCATTTTATTTGTTTTCTGTAAACCACCGGCAGGTGGGTATTCTAATATTAATTCACTATATTTTTATTCATTGGCCCCTTTATTACTATTTATTTACTGTTAAATTGCAAGTCCTTTTTTGGTATCAGTGCAACTGATAAATTTGCAATATTTCTCTTTCGACAGTTTAAATATCTCTCAGGATTAGGATGGGGTCCACAGCAAGCCCCCTTTATAGGTCAATTTCAGTTCCGTGGAGATTGCATTTATTACCAGGCTATGGAAGAAGGAAGGTTTTTGGTGCATAAATATTGCAATTTGGGTTTATAGAGCATGTTGTTTTTCTAATGAAAACCAAAAAACATTTTACTTTGATTGATGCAGTTTTCAAGATAGGTTGCTGGTAAATGCTACACAGATGATATGTTTTTCTATATTCTGATCACCTTCTTGCTGGTTTCTATGCAATGTTTTCATCGTGTTCCATGAGCTGTCATCTTTCCCGGGAGGGGGGAGATTCTCATCTCCTAAAACTTGATGCCAACTCTTCCATGCGCTGCATATGTTGTATCGCTAAGTGGCACTTTGCAATATGTGTCTCCCCATCTGCTGCCTGCATTTGGCTCTTACCACGTGCACTTTAGCATTTTGAAGTGTGGTGACAAGTGACATTGCTTAATCTATATTTCGTCTGCCAAGAACATTGGAACCATTTATGGGAGTCTGTGACAAAATGAGGGGGGACGGGAACAAATATTTTCTGTCTAATGGGGTCCCTCTGATTGGCTGCTCGGCACCATCTTGAAAGAAGATCACATTGATGCCTAACACTAACTGCACAAGGGACGGTGTCAGCTGCGTTGCTGCTGATCCGATAAAGCCCTTAAGAATTGTAGAACCAGGGGCATTATGGGAAATCTGAACAATGAACTCAGGCCAGGGAGTTTATAGGACAAGCAAGCACGCCATTGCACTTATGCTGCTATATTTGATATTATCAGTTAATTATAAAGTACCATCATACCCCATAGAGCATATTCCACAGACCTGTTCTATCAGTCACAGGGACACATTGTTCATTTCCCAAAATGTTCTTTCTTGTTTCCTCTGGATGGCAACTCTTGCCAGTTTGTTATCCTTGGCTGTCGGATCCAGTGCAGGATTATAACAAGAAGCGGTGAAAACTCCTTTCTATTGTTAAGACTCTTTTTATCTGTTATTTTTTTTTTTTTTTTGCTCCGATGTGCTCCAGTTAGTGGAAACTCATGTCAGACTAAGGCAGTCAGTCCTTACTGCTGGAAAGGGGTGGGTTGTGGGCCAATTTTGGATATATTTCCCCCCACATTATCTCGTAGTTACACACATGCTAATGTCTGCCCGGCATCTGATGTTTCTTTGAAGACAGAATAGTTTAAGGTTATCTTGTCAGAGCTCTGAAGTGATGAGAGTGCAGGGAGGTAGGGAAGGATTTTGACAATCTTTTTCTCTTTAAAGACTAGATGGGATTTCAATGCATGAAAGAAGAGGTGCCAATTTGCAAGCTTTGGTGTGAGTGAGAAGGCAACTGGGGCCTCTTATTCTTTGTATTGTAATTTGCAAGCTTGTGTTTCCAATATACTATTAGATATAGAATGTTATGACTGATAGATCTCCTGCTCAGTGTATTATTATCTTAGCTCCCACCTCTGCCAGTGAGTCAGGACACTTTGTGAAGCGGTCACAGCACAGAGGAAATCTTGGCAATATTTTTGTTGGCTATTAAATTGAATGTTGTTTTACCAACCGAATTTAATCCATAATACACAAAGCAGTGACTCTACAGCATGGCAATTTGAGGCTTTTTTCCTTAGGGAAAGGCAACAATTAGATCTTCCTGCTGTTAAACTACAACTCCTACAATCATTTAGTGACCAGTACACTCCAGGCAGAGCACAGCAGGCCACAGGTTGAAAACTGTTGTACGAAGATAAACCATAAGTCTAGTGAAAATGACCAATCCAGTCAGTTGAGCCAGGGATGTTTTCAGACACTGTGTAGGTGAGCATGTTCTAAGTAAAATCTAGGAAAAGATATAATAAAGCTATTACAGACCGGTATAAGCTGAATCCCAGCAAAAAAAAAAAAAAAGTAACATTTCAAGTTGGAATATATTTTAAATATTGTACTATCCAAACCTCTCTCCTATATCTTTCATAAAAAAATAAATTGTATGAACATAAAAAATGTACTAAAAAATGAAAAGACATATCTGGCACTAAATCCTGTGTGTCTGTTTATAAAAGAGAACACAAATGAGCAGTTTATTGACATAAAATCTAATGTCTCCCAGTAGAGATGGACACTTCATATTTGCAGATACTTCAAACAATTAAGGTGTTTTTTTTCTTGGACGTTTCCTTGCCCTGGTAAACAAAACCGACCAGGATCGCCTCCTTAATTTGTCCTCAACAGCAAGTCAGAGTTCTTTCTTAATTGCAGTTGCCCTGCAGGTCACTTGCCTTGTGGGCTATTGATTGATTTAGTTCTCAAGCCAGAGCCAAAATGAACACTCAAGAAACCGTGGGAGTAAATTGGGGCCAATTAGTTTCCGGCTGATATCGACTCTGCCGGGGGAAATCCATTTTTAGCCGTCGGACCACAACCTGGATCAGTGGCCTGGCCATTCCTATCAGGTTAACTCATGTACTGTGTGAATCACATAGGCCATAGTCCAGCTGCATTCCAGTCTCCCAATACCACGGGATGCCAGTCCCAACCCATGTACAAAGTCACCCTGCCAACCATGATCAACATGCATGGCTCTATGGAAATACCTTGTATGTGCTGTTTTCTATCACAGTAATAACCGCTTATCTCTGGAATATTGAATATCCCTTCCACGAGGTGCCTGCTAAACATAGCTTTATGTTCAAAGTCATAAAGAAATGACAAGAAACATTTCATTAGCCTTGCTATGCTCTCATAAAGACACAACACAATGTTTTACACGCTTCATGTTGGAAAAAGGCTTGCTAATGAATACTGCCTACATGCAATTTTGCTCAGTAATATTAAATTAATATTAGTAATGATGTTTCTCAGTATTAGCCACAGCAAGCAGCCATTGTGACATTACATTTTTTTTTTTTTTTAAATCAAAATATTTCAATTACTTACTGAGTTTTGCAAATAATTGTACATTAAGCTGTACAGGATTGCTTTGATAAATGATTATATAATGTGGGGGCGATTTTAGGGAGGATTTGAGCCAAAAATCACATTGGGGAATGATGACCACTGTTTTTCAAAGCTTCATCATCCAGTCTGCAAATAGTGACTCCAAATGGGTTGTGTCTTTAGGTAATAGGTGGAAATGTTGTGGGGCTTTCATACCCAGAGAGCAAGGGGAAGGGACAGGAGCCAGATTTGACCTGGAAGCAGAGAAGCCATCCAGGAAGAGAAACATATTGAACTATTACAGGGAATAAATCCCTGAGTTGCATAGAGCTTGTATGTGCTTAAGAGTAATTGGAGGGAGAGGTAATAGCATCCATAATTAAGGGAAGTTGTGCAATAAAAGGGGAAAGTCTTTGTGAAAGAGCCAGAGTGTTTTGTTTTCATCTGATACTTGGGTGATTTTCTATTTCGTATTTTTCTATTAGATGACAAATGTATATCAATACCCAATCTTAAATGCCTTTTAAAAAGACATAATACTAACCATAAAAGGTGCATACATTAGTCCTTATAATAAAATGTCCAATACAGTATCTAAATATAATATTTTTCTCAAAGTCCCCCATTGACAGTTAAAGGTAAACAGTAGAATTAGAGAAATACCCAGCTAACATGGTTCCTCCCTTAACAATGTTTATTTTACTCAATGGTCTTAGTATACAGTCAGAGACATGTAGCTCACATCCAAGAGTGTAATGGATAATCATCCACCACCAGGCCCTAAACATCTAAAATGTCCTAATGTAATCAAAAACGTTTTGTAAAGAATAAGTAAAAAACAAATGTACTCACAATGAAAATAGCCAGTAAGATAACAGAAGAACAGTACAAAGCCAGTCACTACAAAGAAAGTAAGGTTCCAACTGTTGGTTACACCCCCATATAGTCCACTACTATAAAACACTCCTGGCTGGCTTCCTCTGATTCCTCTGCTATAATCTATCCAAAATACTTCTGCCAGCTCCTCATCTGTTGCTTCACATTACAAATCCTTCCACTGACATTACATTCCCTGTATCATCAGATTTAATATACTCTAACATCCAATGTTTCTACATTCCTTCTCCTGAATGTTACTTCAGCTTGCGGTCATCCAGTCACGAATATCTCAGAGGTATGAGACAATGATGCTGTCTCTTTATGGTGTATTTCTGCTACTCTCAGATATATCTATGTGTAATATGCATATGTTGGAAATGCAGACCCCTTCATCAGATGAGGACTGATATCTTGATGCAGGGCTATACTATAGAGATGACTGAATAAGATGGGTGATAGGGAATGTTACCCATGGCTGTTGCATGTCACGTGTGCTATTGGTCAGGAATGATATGGCCCATCTGAGACCCATGAATGCACTAGAGATGCATCTGTGGATTGATATGTAATTGAGAAAACTAAACAAAGAATCTAGTCCAAATGCCATATTGTACAGACCTATTCTTAATAATCAGAAATGGGTAACAAGAACCTCTGACTTACACACCTCTAAAAACTCTGCATTCTTAGTATATATACCATGGATTTCAAATGTTTCCAGTTCTCACCACCCAAGATGGAAGGCTGTGCCACACAATACTACCACAGCGCAATGAATTCGCAGCTTATTACAGTCACTAGTGATATCAGAGAGAGTTTCTTCCGCCGCCAGCTCTTTGTAGATTCTGCTGAGATCCAAGTAAACAACAGGATTATTGAACCGGCAGGCAAGCATTTTAATATACTACTTCTTCTAAACACAGAGATATTTGTTCTTCATTGACGTTTCCTTTTCTAAATAAAACATTGAGATTGCCTGATAATCAGTCTTCCATGGTCTGAAAGAAAACCCTACAGCTTTCAAATTGATATCTATTGATATTTTCTTACATGGCATATCTACAGATTTATATCAAAATCTTGCTTTATTTTTACTCGGGAAATAAATATTACACATTCCAAGTCTCTAATATATATATATATATATATATATATATATATATATATATATATATATATAGAAAATAAAGTTTATGTATTTTAAAACCTGCATACACAGTAAACCTCATATAAACTAACTACACATGGGTATAACTTTTATTTTGGAATCAAAACAATTTCCTAGTCCACTATCATGTAAAATACTGCTATATGAGCACACAAATTGATATTGTGCCACTTACCGGTAATCCTCTTTATCAGAATAGAACTAGTTTTACAGTTTAAATAAACTCTTCAGTATTAATGACCAAAAGAAAATTACTAAAAATGCAAAGGAGATAAATCTACAGCAGCTTCAGAAATGTATGTTTTTGCTGTTATCCACCAAACAGCAGATGCGCCAACCTCCTGCCGCTCACCGTCCGTATCGGCGAATGGAGGCTGAAATAATTAGGGTTTATGATGGTGCTCTAATATAATTATATTTATACAGGCCACTTGTCCATAAAGAAGACCATAAAACATCAACAAGGAAAATAAATATCTTCCGGATTCCCTTTTAAAGAATGGCTGGCGTTAACGTCCATTAACACCTCCCTGTCTATTCGGAATCGTAAAGCGCCCTGGAGCATTAAGCCAATTAGATTGCTGGATTGCCTTAATGTCCTGAAATGAGCATGTTACGGACTCAGAAGTTTGGAATTCCTGCTCAAAAGAGATAAAACTAATTAATGATGTTCTGTCTGAAACCCGGAGTGAAAGAAGCTAATGGTGTGAGGCTGATACTTGGTGATTTGTACCCAAGTCTTAGTGTTTCTGGTTTCCTGAACCCTCCTGCTCCCCTTGCTGTCAGACGAGGCAGAACACATTCTATAGTAGATGAAATAAACTGCGTTGATATTTCCAGTTAGGGGTGAAGTGATTATATAGAAACAAGTGTAAATATTATGCCCCTTATTCACAAAACTGCTATTACCTCTAATGGGATGCTAAGCTGCAATATGGACTGTAGTGTTTACATTGAAGTGTCCCCTTTGTGCTCTCCATCTGTGTCTTTGGCTTTAGCAGACAGCTGGTGGGATACCAAATGTATCACATTGTGTGAGTTATTTTAATAATCCTGTCACCACAAAGCCAAATTAGAGGCTTTATACTGAACACACAGTCATAAATCGCTGTTATAGCATCACCTGAACTCTTAAGGGAGGCGCATGCTAACTTGCTGCTGTGCAGAGAATGGCTAGCGCTGTTTAGTTGGCCTGTACCACATTTCTTGGACAATGTACTAATTAACATCTGAACTAAACAGCTGCCATCATTTTGTAATTGTAAATCTTCATTATCAGCAAGATTTTACTTTACCCATCTCATTTAGCTCTATCCTCTTTAGCACCGGACCAGTCCCAGTGACCAATCACTGAGAAGTGAGTACACTCACAGATCACATTTATACAATAGTGACCCTAAGTATGCATGCAGTTATTAAAAAGGTATTTTAGATCTATGTATCAGCAAGCACAAAAGCAGAAAATGGTAGGTATGCAACGGACGCCTTCTAATCTACAGTTACATATGTTAATACTTCTATATATGTGAACGCGGTAACATATGCCATGTGTACACAGCCACCATCTGCACTAGAGTAAGCAACACAATCCTCAATTTGCATTTGTAACCAGAATATTAATTTCATAATATGATTTTCATATAAGCCCACTGGAGTAATGCAATGAGTGGGAGAGATAGTTATACAGTATGATTTGTGCCCTCCCTTGGCGTTATGCAACATATATAATACACAGTTCCTCCACCACCTGAACTTGCACCCCGGCAGCAAGTGTATGCAGTGTATCCCCCGTGGGGATGGTGGGATGGGTAGATGTACAATGTACAGTATCCTCCCAGTGTGCCTCTGCACCAGTAGAGGGGATGGATGCAGTGTCTCCCAACCACACAGAAAGGAGATTATTCAATGTACAGTTCGCTCCACCAGTAATGAAGACATACAACATACAGGATGCTCCAGAGCAGCAAGTGACCATGACATTGTACATTGTACCATGTGCTCCCTTCTGAAGCATTTAACATGGATTTGTAGAATATGCAGTCTGTTCCTGGCCCTAGCAATGTCCGACTGGTATATTGATCAGACCTGTCCCCTCCCCAGGCTCAGACTAAGTAACTGTGTTTTCAGAATGATTCTCGATTTTCTGTCCCTGTTTTTGGTTAATTTTGGAGCTAGGACTCATCGCAGTGAAAGTGCTGTGTGTGATGAATAATAAATAGCACAGAAACGCACACAGCTCTTACAAGTGTTTACTTAAGATGCCATTTTCTCGATGTCTCAAGCATAACTCTTGGGGTCCCAAAGGACCAAGAAATCGCAAACCAAAGAGGAAAGTACACACAGAGTTTGTGTTCACAAAGTGTACAATCCATTTATTTCCTAGTCATCTATCGATCCATCCATGTGAAACCTCACGTCATGGAGCAAAGGGATTATTTTGCAATTCGTTCCCTTTACTTTGCCCTGCTTGCAGTCAGCTCTCAATCATAGAGTGGTCATATTGGAATCTAGTTATGTTATGATATGTCAACATTGGCTATACTGACAGAAACGGGCTGGCCAGTACTGAACCCTGAGGGTGAGATGATAAAATGTGCCAGTTAACCAATGTTCATGGGGGACATTTACTGCACTTTGTGATGGGCATTTTAATGATGTTATATGGACTCTCACAGACCTTGCCATAAGGACACTTATTCATGAAAGAGAGAGTTGACAAAGGCAATTGCCAACATACGGCCAAAGTATCACCAATTCATCTGAATTGGAGAATCTTTTCAACTCTGCTACTTTAGTCTCAAGTTTAAAATTCCCTTGTCAATTCCCTGCAATGCCCTAATTCACGAATAAAGCCCACCGTGTCTTTGGGGTTCACTCTGTTTTGTTTGTGGTATCATATTAATTATTCTGCTGAGAAAAGCAGAACCAGGTTAAATTAAATTAAGGGTAGTTTAGGCAGCACCTTTTGGGTGGCATTTTAATTAGCAAATGAGTTTATGTGGCTCTGATAGAAGAAACTGTGGGGCAGCATGGCGCAGGGTCTTCACAAATTTCTGCTGTATAGAAAGTGAAATGTGTGACAGCTTCATTTTCCCCTTCAAATGAGATGTAATTATCTTATCCAAGCAGCTAATTAATAAATACATATTAGCAATTAGTTCTCTGGGATGGGAATATTCAGCCGCCAATAAATAAATACATCTGATCTCCAGTGATTTGAAGAACGATTTCAAAAGAAACAGAAAGAAATATAAAGTGTGTATTGTCCGTCAATTCACAGCAAATTTAATGATATAGGCTGCTTCCTTTGATCAGTCTTCCATCTGTTTTAGTTCTCTGTGCTTCGAGACTATTCCTGTTTTCTTTTTTGAATGCTAACATTTATAATGAAATAGTTTACGATGGCAAATAAGAACTAATTGGTCTATTTAGTCTGCCTGTAGCAAATAATCCCAGCTATTTCTGACTTCCTTCAGTTAGGGTCTTTCCTGTTTTCAGCCACCATCAACTATCCCGGGTCTTTGGCACAGGGATTTATTTTGCCTCTGTTGACCAAAATCATTTACTCGTGTTTTATTTGTGGACCTTTAAAATGCAAAGGGTTAACTATTTCTGAATAATTTTTAAGCACTTAGGCGTTTTCACTGAAGCGGTTGTGTTCAGCCACTGTTCAGACGGCCACGTAGACTGTCACCGGCATGCGTATCCATAACACATCCTGAGCTGCCGGAACGTATTTTGCGATTGATTTTCCCCCCTTGTATCCGGTTGTCAGAAGCAGACAGAGTTTTTTTTCCACATTGTGGAGATTTCAGGAGAGGAAGAGCGGGACTGAGCCTCATCTAAATTCTGCACACATCTCCTGTCTGTGTAAGCAGCTTGTTATTATTGTACTCTGCAGAATTGTTCACCGTGGATTAATTTCGCCAGCTAAACTCAGAGACCGTGTTTGGCGGAAAAGATTGAACTTTGGCTTCTGCACTCTCTTATAAAGAAAACACCAATGAAATGAGGATGTTTCCCTTTAAGAAATGTGTGTCTGTTGGCGCGGGGCAGAGCGAGGGCAAAGCTTGCTGTGACTACTATTTCTTTGTGCCACCCCTAACCATCTGTGTGCGCTAGATAACAGACTCAAACTATCTTTTAATATTCTGTTTGTCTTGAAGCATAATACACCAGGGTTGTTTTTGAGATTCGCATAGAAAGGCTCATCAAATAACTTTAACACAATTTATTTACAACTTTCCCTTGGCCAGTTTTCGAACCAGTTATTTGTGTTTACTTCAAACAGACAAGGCTTTTGGTGTAGACCTCATCATGCCTACCTGACCCAGTGGAATGGATTTGGGTATAGGGATCCACACACCTTCACATTATGAAATAGGGAATTAGAAATCCCAACAATGATAAAATAAAAATAAAAACCTCAAATATATCTCCTGTGAGCTCTCAAAAAATCTGGAACTCTTTTAACTTGTTTTATTGTTCTCCCATTTCCAACTCAAATCAATTCTGGACATTACTAAATGGAAATATTAAGTGTAAGGAGTTGTCAGAACAGATTTCTATTTGGAGCTAGTAACTAATCCCAATATGTTTCCAATAGAGGCTACCAATGAAAGAAAGTGATAATAATGAGAATTTGTGGTACCTCATCAATTCACACATCCAAAATAGGCATGTCAAATATTTTTTGCACAAGGTTTTCTTGTGTAAAAAGCAAAGTACAACAAATGATAACAATACTTGAAATATATAAAGATTTATATTCCACAAGAGCCTGTATAGAGCACTATATTTTTTCCCCCAGTTATACAACTATAATTGAAAGTCAAGCCAGTATTTTGCTAAACACAAATTACGTGTACATGCTCCACTTAGGGGAGATCACATGTTCTGGATTTCTTAGTACATGGGCACCTTCATTGCACCAGACCTCTCAACTCTCCTGTCTAAGAGTGCAGAAGCTTTAAATATATCGATATAACTGGATCCCTCAGTGGCAGAAATAAAATCTGGTCACTCTTGCTTCACAGCAGAATGTAGAATGCACGTGTGTCCAGGCAGAACCAATTAATTAGTCAAGGAAGGAATACTATATACACCACACAGTGCAGCATATAAACAGGGTCTGCTCAGGTAGCTCCAATATTCCTTGAGAAAAATGGAGCTCCAAGTTTCTGATCTCTGCGGTGATCCAAATAGCTAAATGAATTCAGGCTGCTTAGGCAGCACCGATGTGCTTCCGAACTGGCACAAAAATCGCCCATTGTGGTTTATTTTAGTGCTCAAATCTCAAGATCTGAACTCCTCTACAGTCGGATCACGGAAAAATAGTAGCCTCTATCCTCACTAAAGACTTCTATGGGAAGGATAGAGACTCATGTCAGCAATAAAGCCAAACTTCTCTGGAAATAAAAATAAATGAAATTATTAAAATATGTTCCACCAGGGTACCCCCACATCATAAATTAGTGGCCCCTGGGGCTAGCAGACTCTCCCGCTAGCCTCATATAATAAATAATTGGTACCCCCAGGACTAACAGGCTTCCCCCACTAGCCCCACATACTAAATAATTGGTCGTCCAAGCCCCAACATAGTTCTAAAAAAAGACTGTTAGATGCTTATATATATAGAAATATATATATATATATATATATATAGAAATATATAAATATATATATATATATATATATATAGAAATATAGTTCTATCTGTCTTTTTCTGTCCTCTGCTAGCCCCACATCATAAATAAACCCTTTAATGTGTCAATCAGAAAAATGTCAGCTCACAAAACTGTATGCTTGGATGTAGACAATTCTTAGTTGATCTTAGATTTACTCAGGTCAATGGCATGAAAAGGGTAGCAATTCAGAAAATGTGGATGAGAGCAATTGCTGCTTACAGTTCAAGTAGTAAAACAAATAAAATGACGCATGGTTTGGCCTTTTAACAAACTATGGGAGTCTGTTCTTTAAAAAAAAAAATCTTATGGGGGGAGAAGTGGCCCAAAAAAACTTTTTTCTGAGTTTGGCATACTCAAACTTAAATGTATCTGACAGAACTATGCCTGGTACTTTAAACATGCTTTTTAAGTAGTGGAACTGAATAATTTGTCAGAATAATCAACTAAAATATAAAGAAACAATTATTTTTAACATCACCATTGTTTTTCAGGAACGGTGCTGAAATGGAGTAATAGGGCCTGGTGTGCAGGGTAACCGCACTCCCCTAAGGGCTTGAGGACACAGGTTGGAGCAGTCACATACCAGAGTCCTGAGGTAGCAGCTGCTGTAACCAGTCAGAGCAAAAAACAGAGAAACCCTGCACACATTCTGAATGATAGCACTGGAGAGTAGTATGCTGGATACTGAGGGTTGAGAAAGGCAGACTAAACAGGGATAGCGGAAAGGCATGCTGAGATAGAACAGAATACAGAGTACAGGGCTAAGGAGGCTCTTGACAGAACTGGGACTGGTGACATAAGCAAGGATCAAAAGTAAAGCACTGGAGCAAAAGTGAAACACAGATGAGCAGGGCAAAGCAGAAACCAAACTAAGGGTAAGAAATACAGGGCTAAAGAGAAATACATAAATACAGTGAAGGGACAGACAAAGGGCTTTGCTACAGAAATAATAATGTACACAGATATAACATAAAACAGACTTAAGACTAAAGAGCAAAAGGGACAGACACTTCATAAGCGGAAACAAGATGGGATATGGGGAAAGGATAGAGGAGCCGAGATCGTCAGGTGCTTCAAGAAAAGAGGGTTAGGACATAGACATACATGCAGACAAACATAAATAAACAAACTAGCCTAATACTCTGAGGTGGAACTAGGGAGTTTTTTTTTTACACCTGATGGCCATAATATGATAAGCCTGCCAACCAGCATCAAGGTACCAAACATAGGCTAGTCCCTAAACTAAAACTAATAATTGACACTTAAAACTGTATTATTAACTATCACAGGGCTCTAGGATTCAGGGCTCCCGTATGCAGGGCAGACCCATTACAGGCCTTTACGATTCAGGACAGCCCCATTACAGAGCTTCAGGATTTAGGGCACATTTACAGGTTAAAAGAATACAAGGAAGCTAGTCTATGGCTGGACAGGGCAGGCGCCACTTTGGGGGTGAACGGGCAGGTTCCGCTCTGCGGCCGAGCTAGGGAAGGTGCTGTTAAGTGGCCAAGCTAGGGAAGGTTCCAGGTACAGAGATACAAAGATAAAACAGGAGGGAGCATAAGTAATAAGCAAGAGAGCAAAGCAAAAGGATACTGAAATAAATGGAAACAACCTGATTGAGAGTGCACATGGCTTGAAGCCTGGCATTGTGAGTGATTAGACTTAGAATTTAATGTTTTGCTTTTAGTACTGAACAAATGATTATATTGTACACATTTGTGTGAATAATGATCAGCCATACTTTACAGACAAAGGATTACAGCAAAATAATAATTTAAAAGGGCTTTTAGGATGAACCAAACCATTTTATCACCGAAAACAAGAGTTAAACATTATGATTTCAGCTCTTAATACTGCCATGTACAGATAATTAACATTTCATGTTTCAAATATTGAATGCAAAGTCTCAGATGGCTCTCTTTAAATGGCTTAATTGACATGTTTAGTCTTCAGAAGTTTGTTTTGATAGACTTTACATGAGGGTCTACTCAATAGACATCTATTTGTTCCAAATTGAACTCATTGAAAAAAATCGTTGAATCGAACAAATCCCTGAAATACGGCTACTCAATATCCATCAATTCGGATCCAGTTCAGCAGTTCAGGCCAATTGGAAACCAAAATATCAGAGCATACGATTTTGGGTACCCAATATTCGATGATCACCCCCGCGCCCATTTTGGATTCAGGTAAGATAGGCAGAATTATCCCATTTCAATTCTCCTATTCTGAGATTTAGAATCCAACTTTAAAGACTTCTACTCTACACTACTAAAAAAAACGCATCACAAAAACTGTTACGCAGAACAGACACCCATGAATAACCACAATGAAAGCAAAGGAGTAGCCAGCCACTAAGATATGTATCACAATCACAGACCATCACCTCTGGAATAACAAGGGAAATATATGATAATGCAATTCAAAGAGGTACATGGACAGGAAGGGGGCACCAGGGGCTAGTGATGTAGCTGCTGAGGAAATGTTTCCTGATGTGGTTGTGGATAGCTATCAGAGGGGTCCAGAGGTCAGAACACAGCTAATAGCCACACACTTTACCATAAGTTGACAAGGCATGTCTAACATGGTGTGTACACCTACTATGGTTCAGCCCTGTCCCCAAATGTACTCCTAGCCACAGTCATAAGGAAAGACCAGGGCTGTATTATATAGGGGGCTGGGAGCTCCTAGCCCCATGAATTATAAGGGGGTCAGGGCTACTTGCCCTGGCCCTCATGATTATTGTAGGGGCTCCTAGATTAAGTTTTTTTTAATTTTCAAAATAGTCAAACTCCTCGCCATAAAAATCTTTGGGGCCGATAGAGGGCACCATTTTGGTTTGGTGCGTTTTGGGCATGTTTTGGCTGCCATATGACCTATTCGACAGCACAATGGGGCATATTGGGTATTTAATAACTCAGTTCCTGATATGTTAGTGCATATTGAGTAGACCCAATAATGTCTCAGCATCTAGACCACTGTGTTCGGCATGTGCATGCCTCTAACTTCCATAATTATATGACGCTTCTGTATGGAATTGTTGACCACAAATTCTCAGTTTCACTAAACCTGTCTTTTACCTCCACTATTTCACTAACTCAAGTGGATGCAGACAGGAAATTATACTTACGTTCGCATGGCAGAAGATCCAAATGTCCTACAGTTAGTTATAAGGTGGTTCTTTTGAATGTATGATCTAGTTTAAAAAGACTTCTGAATGATAGTCCTGAAGCACCGTTTAGAAGTGATTCACCAATCTTTTAGAAGTAACCTTTAAACTTCTAGGCTTCAAATAAGGCTTTTGGTGTAGGTCTCACCATGCTTACCTGATATATTGATTTGGCATGGATTGGGTGTAGGGATCTACACATCCACATAATCAAAAATGGGGACTGAAGAATTTTGGAATCAGAAATCCCAACTAAGTAAAAAAGAACTAAAATATCTCTTTAAATTGAGAAAATGTTATGAAGTAGTAATCTAACTAATTCCTTTACCGATACATAAAAAAGATCAATGACAAGTTATTTTTTGACAGTATACTCACAATAAATACATTTAATTTTATAATTGTATTAAATTTTATAAGTTTTCTTTATGTGCTTCTCAGTAGAGTATATTAACGCGTTTTGCGCTTGTATACTGCAGACAGTTTGGACCTGTCCCTCCATCTCTCTTACATTGCTGGCGGGCCTGTAATTAGCGAAGTTGTTCTGTAGCACTGAGGTGATTAGCTGAGATAAATTTAGACATGCAAAGATCTGACGTGCTGGGATGAGCATCTGACAAATGCAAGTTATGACATCTCCCCCCACTCTGCTTGCTCCTTTTAACATTGAAGTGTATAAATAAGGGATTGGCAGTGTCTTGTTAGACAACTGATGTTTCTCAAATTTTAGTAAATGGACCATTATGAAGTCCTAGATGTGTTCCTCTTGGATGAATACTGCTGGGTCAATAGAGGGGACATTAACTGCCCTCCACCACCTTCTTTGAAAAAAAAGTAGACTTATTTTATGAATGGCAGTTATGGTTCAGGCCATTTTGTTGGGATAAAATAACAGATGAGGATCAATATCTTTATCGAACTTGTCAATCTTTTAAAGCAAATCATGGTCCATGCATTTTGCAATTTTGTTTTTATAAAACTAGCTAGAAATGACAGTTGTTCTCCTTCTAGCATCTCTTTTGTCACATCAAAAACACAGTTCAAAAGACAGGTACCCCATGATACGTTGATGTCATCACAGAGTGATTCCTCCAACTAGTTGGCAAGTCTGTAAATTGAAAGATGAGAAAACAAAATCCAACTTGAGGATCCAAAACCATCATACTCATAACAAAATCATTTCTCCAGATACCCTGATTAATCAAACCATCAGAATGCACTACAGGTTATTGCCCTCCTTCACTAGGTATGTTCATGACAGTCATGGAGAAATAAAAATATAATTTCCTTTAATGCTGAGATTCAGCCAGGGGATTCTCTGCTGTCAGATAAATAAATGTCTATTATTATTTTTTGCTCACTGACGGCTTTAACATATTTCCATAAAATTGCAGAATATGCATATATATATATATTTCCTTCATAGTATTTAAAGCTTTAGTCCCAGATACAAAAGACAGTGACAGCATTTAATTCTAGCTGTTTTACTC
Organism: Pelodytes ibericus; assembly: GCA_036172795.1. Classification (NCBI taxonomy): domain Eukaryota; kingdom Metazoa; phylum Chordata; class Amphibia; order Anura; family Pelodytidae; genus Pelodytes; species Pelodytes ibericus. The sequence continues at coordinate 131,457,597 of CM069862.1, forward strand.
GTTTCCGCACGTTGAATTAGAGAAAAGAATTTAATTAATAACCGCTGTTTATGTTGGAGTCCATCTGAATAAGTGTTTGGCCTCTTGAAGTCTGATACACACTGGCTGAGCTGGCGTAATATGTTAGTTATATGTATCAAAATAAACCCCAACTGTTCTCCTATACCCAGACATCAGAAAGCGTGTTGTACAGCAAGAAGTGGCAAATCTTCCATCTATTACAAGATGACTAGAATCAATACCTAAATGTTTGGGGATTTTTGTTCCAGAGAGTGTCATAACCAATTCAGGTGAATCGCTACACGAAACATGGCTTTAAGAACACTAAAGACGGACAAAGAGATGCATGAGCAGATAAACTTTCAGAGACAGAACGATTCATTGATACAGTAAACCATGACAAGAGCAGGGATTTCCCCAGAGCCTGTCCAAAGAAATATTCCGAGTTCTAAAGGTGTTTATTAATGTCTCTATTACACAGAAAAACCTAGAGCACATAAAAAAAACCCTCATTATTACTTGGTTGACTTAAAGTTAAGATGCTTTGGAGCAGGTTCTTTAAAGGAGTGTTCTCATCATTAGTCAAAATAGTTATTTTGGTGACTAAGGGTTGTAAAGTATGTCACTTATTAGTACAGTCGTCGTATTGAAAATGCCAAGAAAATGTTGTCATAGAGAGGTGCTTGGAATCTTAAAATACCCCATCAAATTGTGTCTTGATGCATGAGATTTAGAAATATCCCAGCTATTTGTGTTTTGGTGCATCTGGTCCCAGATATCCCAGTCAGGGCCAGCATCAGGTGTTTTGGGGCCCCTTACAGAAAAAAAAGTCAGCCCCCCACCTCTTTTACCTCCCCAGTGACACCTCCACCCCACCAGGATTTTCTATCCAGCTTATCTTTTTTTTTAATTTTAGAAAAAGACTTACTGTAAATACTTTTTTAGGTGACAGAACCCCTCATCTAGTGGGCTCTGAATGGTTCCCCATCCCCCACCTAAAAAATACAATTATACAGTGAAGAACACTGGTATATCATGTGGATGGCAGAGAGAGGTACATTGGGGGTTAGTGTGGATGGGGAGAGGGACACTGGAGCATGGTTGGGATGGTGGTGAGAAGGATTCTGGTAGAAAAGTGGGGACAGTGGTGAGAGGGACACTGGGGAGACAGTGGGGTTTGGCAGTAAGAGAGACTCTGGGGGATAGTGAAAATGATGGTGAGATGGATAGTGGGGATGGTGGTGAGAGGGACACTGGGAGGAAATCGGGATGGTGAGGAGAGGGACACTGGGGGAAATAATGGTAATGACGGTGCGAAGGACACTGGGGGACAGTGGAGATGGTGATGAGTGGTCCCTGGGGGATAGTGAAGATGATGGTGTCAGGGACACTGGAGGGATAGTAGGGATGGAGCCAGTGAATCCTACAGGGGAAAGCCCATCGCTTTGGCATTGGCTGCCCTACCTCATATCTGCTGATGCAGCTTTATATCCTGGCTGCCCTTTGGGCTACAGCTCCTTACCCCTAAATGTTATGACATCCCACAGGGACTGGTACCTCTAGTCGGCCATAGAAAACTGATTGTTGCCTAAATTGTTGGAGACCAAAATGGAACATATAACAGAGACAAAAATGGCAACTTATAAAAATGGAGGGAGACAAGCAGGTAATAGTTGTACCCCTCTGCTGCCAATGGATTGAATAAAATTGCCAGTGAATGGCATTTCAGTTCAGTGAATCTAAAAATGGTCCAATGAATGTTATTTTGGAGCAGTGGATAGTGTTTTGGTGCTCAGTTCTAGAAATACCCCCAATTATTGCTCTTTTGGTGCAGGTGATCTAAAAATAACCCAGTATATAGTTTTTTGATGGAGAATCTCTACAAATATCCTAGTGAATGGTTTTTTGTTGCATGGACTCTAGAAAGCAGATTTACATGTTCATCATGTAAAAAAAACTGTAATATCTGTCATTGTAAATATTTTTACATGGGAATATTTTTTTTTTTGAGATCCTAGGGATGTGTAACTCCTGTTTTGCACTAGGAGTGGAACCCACACGTCTGTTGGATTGACAGGCTCTGCCATTAGTCCCTCTCTCTGTGGGCGACAGGGGAGGATACACACACTAAGGATAGATCTCATCACAGAATTTGCTTCTCGTTGGATTAATTCATCCTCCCAAATCCAGATCAGGGCTAATCTGTTATCATGCTGCCTTGCTTTCCCATCGTATCCGTTAATTGATTTCTTAAAGAATGACAACACCACTTTTGATATTTTTCTAGTAACTCTTTTACAGACACTTAACCCATCATGCAGAGCGAAAACATCACAGAAACAACAGAATTCACCAGAGATATAAATATCTATGTTTTAGGATTCGCACGGTACACGCCATACTAACCGGCTGGTAAAAAAAAATTTTTTTTTAAAAAGTCATATCATCACCAGTATTGTTTGTACACTGTATGGACAATCGTATTGGGACACACCACTTACTTATACAATTCAATCAGACCCATTGCCACAGGTATATAAATCAAGCACCTAGCCATGCAGTCTGTATTTACATACATTTGTTAAAAAGAGGGTAGTTCTGAAGAGCTCAGTGAATTCAAGGGTGGCACTGTGATAGGATGTCATCTTTGCAATAAGTCAGATCGTGAAATTTCATCCCTGCCAGATATTCCATCGTTCAACTCTAAGTGGAAGCGTTTAGGAACAGCAGAAACTCCAAACCACCAAGTGGAAGACCATGTATAGTCTCAGAGCAAAGTGCTGAGGCGCATGGTGCTTAAAAGTCACCAATGCTCTGCTGATTCCATAGCTGAAGAGTTCTAAACTTCCACAGGCCTTAATATCGACACAAAAACTTTGTACCAAGAGGTTCATGAAATGGTTGTGCATGACCAAGCAGCTGCCTACAAGCCTCGTTTGAATCGTGTAGCAAAAAGCACGCCACCACTTGACTCTGGAGCAGTGGAAATGTGTTCTGTGGAGTCTCCCATGTTTGGCAGTCTGATAGATGAGTCTGAGTTTGGCGGATGCCTGGAGAACTTTACCTGCATGACTGCATTTGCCAACTGTAAAGTTTGGTGTAGGAGGGATAATGGCATGGGGCCGTTTTTCAGGGTTTAGTCTATTCCCCTTGCTTCTAGTGAAGGGAAATCTTAATGCTTCTGCATACCAAGACATTTTGGACAATGCTATGCTTCCAACTTTGTTCGAACAGTTTGGGGAAAGCCATTTTATATTCCAGCACGACTGTTACTCAGTACACAAATCAAGATCCATAAAGACATGCTTGGATAGGTTTTGTGTGGGAGAATTTGACTGGCCCGCACAAAGCCCTGAACTCAACCCCATTGAACACCTGTGGGATGAACTGGAACAGAGATTGCGAGTCTGGCCTTCAAAATCAGTGCCTGACCTCCCAAATGCTCTAGTGGATGAATGGGCAGAAATTCCCACAGAAACACTCCAACATCTTGTGAAAAGTCTTCCTAGAAGTACAGGGAGTGCAGAATTATTAGGCAAATGAGTATTTTGACCACATCATCCTCTTTATGCATGTTGTCTTACTCCAAGCTGTATAGGCTCGAAAGCCTACTACCAATTAAGCATATTAGGTGATGTGCATCTCTGTAATGAGAAGGGGTGTGGTCTAATGACATCAACACCCTATATCAGGTGTGCATAATTATTAGGCAACTTCCTTTCCTTTGGCAAAATGGGTCAAAAGAAGGACTTGACAGGCTCAGAAAAGTCACAAATAGTGAGATATCTTGCAGAGGGATGCAGCACTCTTAAAATTGCAAAGCTTCTGAAGCGTGATCATCGAACAATCAAGCGTTTCATTCAAAATAGTCAACAGGGTCGCAAGAAGCGTGGCGCAAAATAACTGCCCATGAACTGAGAAAAGTCAAGCGTGCAGCTGCCACGATGCCACTTGCCACCAGTTTGGCCATATTTCAGAGCTGCAACATCACTGGAGTGCCCAAAAGCACAAGGTGTGCAATACTCAGAGACATGGCCAAGGTAAGAAAGGCTGAAAGACGACCACCACTGAACAAGACACACAAGCTGAAACGTCAAGACTGGGCCAAGAAATATCTCAAGACTGATTTTTCTAAGGTTTTATGGACTGATGAAATGAGAGTGAGTCTTGATGGGCCAGATGGATGGGCCCGTGGCTGGATTGGTAAAGGGCAGAGAGCTCCAGTCCGACTCAGACGCCAGCAAGGTGGAGGTGGAGTACTGGTTTGGGCTGGTATCATCAAAGATGAGCTTGTGGGGCCTTTTCGGGTTGAGGATGGAGTCAAGCTCAACTCCCAGTCCTACTGCCAGTTCCTGGAAGACACCTTCTTCAAGCAGTGGTACAGGAAGAAGTCTGCATCCTTCAAGAAAAACATGATTTTCATGCAGGACAATGCTCCATCACACGCTTCCAAGTACTCCACAGCGTGGCAGGCAAGAAAGGGTATAAAAGAAGAAAATCTAATGACATGGCCTCCTTGTTCACCTGATCTGAACCCCATTGAGAACCTGTGGTCCATCATCAAATGTGAGATTTACAAGGAGGGAAAACAGTACACCTCTCTGAACAGTGTCTGGGAGGCTGTGGTTGCTGCTGCACGCAATGTTGATGGTGAACAGATCAAAACACTGACAGAATCCATGCATGGCAGGCTTTTGAGTGTCCATGCAAAGAAAGGTGGCTATATTGGTCACTGATTTGTTTTTGTTTTGTTTTTGAATGTCAGAAATGTATATTTGTGAATGTTGAGATGTTATATTGGTTTCACTGGTAAAAATAAATAATTGAAATGGCTATATATTTGTTTTTTGTTAAGTTGCCTAATAATTATGCACAGTAATAGTCACCTGCACACACAGATATCCCCCTAAAATAGCTAAAACTAAAAACAAACTAAAAACTACTTCCAAAAATATTCAGCTTTGATATTAATGAGTTTTTTGTGTTCATTGAGAACATGGTTGTTGTTCAATAATAAAATTAATCCTCAAAAATACAACTTGCCTAATAATTCTGCACTCCCTGTATGGAAACTGTTCTAGCTGCAAAGGGAGGACCAACTACATATTAATGTCTATGTATTTAGAATGCAATGTCATAAAAGTCCCTGTAGGTATAATGGTCAGGTGTCCCAATACTTTTGTCCCTATAGTGTATATTTATAAATATATATCTATGTATTAAGTATAATTCTTCCTGTAGTTTAGTTGGTGTTTCTGTGAAACCATAGCGTTTAATGTGCTGTGTGAGTTGAAGGGTTAATGGGAAGAGACCAGCACTGACTAATGGATCTCTCCTGTCACATCTCTTGCATATATTATAAAACAAAGATGTGCTGTGTTTGAGCGCAATAAAGCCAAACGCTGTGATCAACGGCGTAACAAATACAAGGGGTGAAACCGAGGTCATCCCCTTTAAAATTGCACCTCACAAGCTTCCTTAATGCCCAACTACAAGGCAAAGGTACAGTGACCAGTACTTAGTATTATCTGCCAAAATAACATGTAAAATTGTAATATAATAACAGTATTGAGCAGATAATAAAACTGGGCAATCCACTGGTAGCCTCACATGATGTATAGAGATTAGCACAGGGGGGACTTGAAGGGTGGAGGGACAATGGGCAGCTTCGGCTTCTTTGCATTCAGTCCTGTGACACTTTGTAAATCTAATCTGCCAAATGTGATTGACCTTAAATATTACTCAAACCTGCAACAATTGGTAGCCACATACCACGTCCGCAGGCCACCATCGGTCATCTAGTCTATTATCAGTGCTTTGAATTGGAAAATTGAGTAGAGTAGAAACCTTTATGTACAGTGTTAAGCAGTTATCATCAGAGCCATAGTGTGAAAGAGAGCATGTCACTGTGGCTTAAAATAATTTGCAGCATATAAACACTGGCTTAACACTTGGGATTTTGCAGGAGATATGAATATCCAAAATCCATGGCATATAAAACAAGAACAGATTATTTGAATTTGGACATTGGCTGCCACATCTTCCTGATGTGTTACGGTTACTTTCAGTAATCTGTGCAAAATACTAGTGGAGAATCCACATATATTTTCAACAACCAAATACAATATATGCATAATACAGTATTGTGTAGCTGTGAGCCTAATGAGGTGAGGCTTACCCCTAGCCACACCCATGTGCATAACGAGCCCCACCCACATGCATATCTAGCTATACCCACTCACAACGTTAAAAAACAACTCTATTAAGTGCCCACCCTGTCCCACAGAAGACCATGGTCTGCACGTAGGAGCAATGCACAATGTTGTTCTGGACTATGGTTCATATGATGCTCAGCATTGTGGCTGGCTTAGCATCATGGAAATCCTAGGCTACAGTGGCAAGATTTGTTATGGTTGACCCTCAGTAATGGTGAATTTAGGGTTTGCGGGTTTTATATCCTATCCAGTTAAATAACCAATAAAGGAGCTTGTTCTCCGCTGGATTGTTCTGCACGCAGAGTGTTCATCCTGAAATGTAATTAACTCAGCCACAGAATGTGCCGGGCTGATGAGATTTTTTACAACCATTAACATTTTTTTTTATTTTTATTTTTTTGCTGAGTTACACTTTTCGTTATTAAAACATGAATAATTTATAATTAAGCAAGTGTCCTGGCCAAACAATTAAGGCCTAAATGAAAAAGATTAGTTTGAGCCACAGTGTGATTCTTACCATGTGTCTCTTTTTTAAAAAGAAGACTCTATGGAGTATTAAACCCTGCGAGGAAACGCAGAGCACAGACACCATGTAATATTTCACCAGCTCTGACAGGCCGGATAAATCTTGCTGACTTTAAAGGTGATCCTGACCACAGTGTGCTGCTTGTATAATGTTAACCATGTGTCTGCCATTGAGTCTAACGCACTGCTTTACCTGTTCAGTCTACTTTAAAGTAAGGTGTAATGGACTCACCGGATAGCCTACCCGCAGAGTTAGTAAAGATGAATAATGGAAGGAGTGTTCTACTACTATTACAAGGTAAATATAATAACTATAATACATTATACATATGTATGTAAGTTTGCATTGCTCTAAATGTGAAACTGTGTAATACAGCTCTGGACTAATGAAAATAAGTGAAATCTCAGTGTATGTTTCCTGGTAAAACACTTTATAAATACATTTTGAGTGTGCTTGTATGTGTTTGCATAACATAATTTGGAATAACAAGGACAGTGGGCATGGTGGAATATTTATCACGCTTGTGAAATGAGATAAGGAGGGCTGATCATTATAGTCCGAGATTAAGAGCTCATCCCAAATTCTGACAATTTGGCCAACCCTGGCCCAGTGGTTACTGGGTGGTAAACCATTGTCCTTTGGCTAACCCCATATTTTTAAGGGAGTGCTGGGGACACCTTGGGCAACCCTCATCCCCATTTATTTATTAGCAGGCCCGGGACATTTTCCAGCCTCAGCCACGTTCATTATTAGAGGGCTAAATCTTTGGCAGGCCAGGGTTATTATTAGCAGGTCGGAGACATCTTGCGCATCCCCATCCCCGTATTAAATGGGTACCAGGGTTATCTTGTCCAGCCCCTGGCTCTGATATTGATCAGGGGGCTGCTGCCCATTTCTGCTTAATAACGGGAGGGCAGGGGCATCTTTCCCAGTCCCTGGGCCCGTTATTTGTTAGCAGGCATCTTTCACGTCTCCTGGACCTGCTTTTAAAAGGAGGTCCATGATACCTAGTACTGACCACACATTTTGGCATGCCCCAGTATTTAAAGGGGGGGGGGGGACAAAATTAACTGTATGATAATTATCTGTTAAAGAACACCCGTTTATTTACCAGGTGCGGCAATGATTTTTACCGCAACTGCGTTTATTTCAGTGCAATTTGCCACCTTACAGGTGGCGCGTCCACATGGTAATTTGGTCATCGAAGTCCAACTTGACCTCCCTCCACTTTTTAGTGAATGGAAATTTTCATTTCATTCTATGAAGGTTGAGTGCGAGATGGGAGCCTGTGAGGGAGGGAGTGGAGAGAAAGGGTGAGGTTTGTTTCGTGATTAGCTCAAGGTGGTAGAGTTGGGTCATCAAATAAAATTTTGATACTAAGTCAAATTTGACCTCTCAGCACAACCATCTTGAAATAAATAAAACATGTTGTGAACAGAACAGACCCCAACATAAAGCAGGGCTCATCAAATATTTGTAGACTTTAGCAGCCAAACATACCAATTCAGGCCGGTTGTTATTAGTGAGTAGATAAATAGTACAACCATGTAAAAAAGGAGCCAGCAGTAGGGATTGTAGAAGCTCTGGCTCCTATCTTTGTCATGCCCTGCTGTACCATCACTTGTTAGAGGATGTGCTTGGGGAAAATGAGTAATGTACGTTCAGGAATAGTGAGGGTTAATTTTCCTATACGTGCATGAGACAACCCTTGCTTTTATTCCAGGCTGCGTGCATCACTTCCATGAGCAGTATTTCTGTGGAAACTTCTCTGCTCTAATTACCGGCTGTTTCCAGCTCTAATTAGATTCACCTGTTCGGTTATTTTATGTTTTCTTAAAGCTGCTGTTGATATACCAAGTAGAGATTTATTCCTTTCCTCCTAGCATATATAAAAAATAAACTGTCCTTGCCTGACCTTGGCACTGCTGAAGCAGTACTGACGTCAGAGCTGATCCGCGTTATGCTATAAAGGGTTAAATCCTTATCTCTGAGAGGGTGCAATCGGTGAGATACTTCATAAACACCAGGGGCGTTATGAATTAATACGGCGCACACACGATGCCAACTAATGGCACTATCAGCGTGTGCGCCTATGTAGAAAGTAGGCTCCCCACATATTTCAGGAGATTGCACGTCCTCAGCCCGTTGAGTACTATCTGGTTGTGCTTATTGCGCCGGCACTTCCACTGTATAAACACAGGCGCTGAAAAGTGTTTGAGAACCTCTGCCAATGTTTGCTGAGTTCCCTCTTTGTAATAATGGGCATTAGGCATAGAATGGCAGATTCACTATGAGAATGGTATGAGAATGAAAACTGAATGAGTTTGTGTTGAACAATCACTTAACAGAATGGGAAACATAGGATACATGGTACAAAGGCACTAAGATGGAACAGGTCTCTGACTAGAACACAAGTGCTGGGCGTCCATTAAGTCTGACTAGAACAAAGACCTAGATTCCCATAAGTAAATGATGCAGTAAAAGGAACATGAAGCATTGTAACAGGGGTGATATGTTTAGAAAGGATTCTCACTTCACCATGTATATAGATAGGCGTTATGACAAATTATAAGACAGGGCTCACCTTGCCTGGTACAGATAGGGAATTATTGAAATTAGAGTTTAATTTTTTTTTTTCAAATGGTTTTCACGTCTCAAAAAGTATACGGAGTTGAGAATGATATATATACACCACAGCATATTGCTACATTAAAAGCACACACCAAGGGTATTTATCAAACAGCAAATCTGAAATGCAGCCAAAAATTACAGTCGCTTAAAAGCTCATATATATAATTTGCGTTTGCCTTGGGCTGATAAATTCACTGGCTGAGGCATTCATTTTAATAATACACTGTGCTACAGGTGGTTTTCTTCTTTAAAACCATATAATTAATAAGGCACTGCAGTGGTTTCAGAAATGTATATTTTGGAAGATGTAGGAACCAGGACGCAGGAGCATAGAACTGTCCGTGGTCCTGAATCTCACGTCACACACATTCTCTATTGAAATGAAGCATGTAAAAACCTATGGCAGTTACACATGGATTTACTGCAAAGTTAAATGCCCTAAAATTTAGAAACGAAAGGCTTTATTGATAAAAGAGAGGCTTGCAGGGAACTGACAAGGACATTGCAAACTTAAGGCCAAAGTAGCCAAATTGTAGAAATTCATACAGTGGAATTGGAGATTTTTTTAAACTGTTTTTGGACCATTCCCTAGCCACATATATTTTATATGCTATGACCAGGTAAAAAGGGGGAATTTGTCCAGACGCTGTCCCTAGTATTATTTTTTTGGGGGAAGAGGACATTTTGCAAGCCTTCATTGTTCTAGAATTTATTAAACAGATGTGTTAATGATATTACTGCACCCGTTAACTTCTTTAGCGCCATGCATTGAATTGCAAATACCAATTCATTTACTTCTGATGGGCAATTTTATGTTAACGGACAGCACTGAATCCAGCTCCTTGTCTTTCTGACCCATTGCATTCTCCTTCTAAATAATAATAATTTTATAAAATCTGGTGCCTAGAAACAAAAAGCATATGTTTTTCCAGTTGTTTTGGAACCTCTCGATGGGATGCAAGAAACTAACTGCAGGCAATACATACGGGTCGATTCAATATACGCCAATACTCGGCCCCAAAATGGTACCTCTGCATTGCGGATGAAGTTAGGGCAAGTCAGGATTTTAAAAATCATAGCCAATTCCATACCAATATCTCCCGACACCGAAATTAACCAAAACGAAGAGGTAGCTTCAGTCTTCCCTATAGAGTTCTTTGGGGAGGACTTCAACTTATTTTGCGGCCATTCTGGAGGACACATTACATAAAAATAAAGTAAACGAACATAAAAGTAATATTTTTATTAATAAAATGCTTATATTAATGGAAATATGCTATTATACTATATAACATTAATATATTATAATTGTATATTGATATTTTTGTGTTTAAAAAATGTTTAATGTAATTTTTCTACACTAAAATTTTAAGAATTGAAATGGCAAATTTCGCCTATGTTAACCAAATTCGGTGCATGTTTGGGGTTGATTAGCACATATTGGGTACAAAAAACAAATGTGTGGGATCCCTCTCAGCGAGAGCGGGCAAAGGCTGAAATAGCTGGCCCTATAGGATGTAACCTACTCGGAAGAGGAATCACCATTTTTTGCTCGCTTGCACCATTACAGAGGAAACCTCTCCATTAGCGTATCAGACTGGTCCCACACATAAAGGCAGTCCAGATCCAAATAGCCTGGCAGATCTCATCTGCACGAAGAATGCAGCAACCACAGACATACATTTTGGCCTTCAATGGCCTCGTCAGTGTGGTACGGCTGGTATCCCTCTAGGTGCAGCATATTGGGTAGCCGGAAATCCAGACGACTCTATGCTTTAGTTTCTAGACAGCCTGGACTGCCGATTCAGACCCAAATTCAAGGATATTGAGTGACCGCATTTCAGAGATTTGTGAAATCCTGCAAAAGTGCCCAACCCAAATCTAATTCGGGGCTAATCGGTATACATTGAGACGACCCTATAATTAAAAACTAGGAAATGTAAAGAGTAGTTTAGCAGTTTGATATAATGAGGGATATGTGTACAGGTGTAGTGCAATTGAACCATAATTCTTGCCTATCCCTATGTTTAAAATGATTTCAGAAAAAAGTCTCAGTGCGCCTGTTGAGCCCAAAAATAATAAGAAAGTGATATTATTATTGTTTAAGAATTCTGTCGCAGATTATGTATAAGAAAAAGTCGCAAAATTACTCCCCTTTCAGATCACTTCATTGATGTACAATTCTTCACCATTTCTAATCTGTTGTTATCTGCACTGAACAAAAAAGTTGCATATTGAGAATAAAAAGTCGCACTTTGGCCCCTTTTTTTCTTATGTATAAAACCTAAGCAGACAGTTTTATACATAAACAGCAAAATCCTGACTGAAGGAATGAGGATTAAACACAAAACAGCACCACTATTTACGCATAACCCCCAATGGCTCAGCTCCGTCCCAAAAAAATATACCAGAAACCATGTATTACATAGAAACCTAGATTGTGACATTGGATAAGAACCTATTGGCCTATCTAGCCTGCCCATAAGGAAATCTCAGAAGAGTTAGAGACTGCAGAGCAGCACTGGGAGTTTTTAGACGAGAGTATGTTTTGATTTATGTTTAAACAGTTTGTGACTTTAGTTTACTATGAAAACCCATTTTGTATTTGTCGTTTAGATAGATAGTATCCCACAGTATAACATTATGCAGTGTCCCCTCCTCTCTCCCGTGTGTGCAGATAGATTTTATTTCCATTGCTTTGCTTGTAGCGCCGACTGCCATCTCTCTGTTTATGAAGCTGTGCGGCTGTACAGTTCATTAGCTCTTTCAAAGTTTACTCGTAATGGCTGGTCCTAATGCACCCAATTTCAAACTTCCATCTGTGCTCCATTCAGCAATAATAGAGATTGTTTTGGATGAGTTAAGTTGCCCAAATAAACCACAATGCCAGTCAGGGTAACAAAGTTCTTGATGGGAGCATCTGTCGGCTCTCTGCATCCCAATCTTAGAGGCGACTGCCTGGCAGACCAGAACTGGCACAGAATCACTGAACTGGGCTACCAGCTGGATGTTCCCATTGGCACTATTGGGCACACAGTTCATTCAATTCTCATGAAAACACCATTTGTTAATCTGGACAAGATGTTCTGCTCAGAAACAATAAATGTATGGGTTTGTTCCAATGAGTGTCACACTATGCACAGAACTTCTAACAGGAAAATGGGCTATATTACCCAGTTAGCTAAATGTACTATTTATTGGGCTGCTGGCAGTAATAATACATCAGATGGATGTGGGCAGTTACACACACACACACACACACATAAATATTTATATATATTTATTTATTTTGTATACTTTTTCAGAATAACACGCGGTTTGTATATCAGAAACAAGTATGTGGCAAAGTTTTATATGTGGAACAATTGCCATGGGAACTAGAGGAATATTACTTCTGATTGCTCCATTTTAGTACTTTACCACCAAATTGCTCTGTGTAATTAAACAGTTTGTGTTCCCTTTATGTATAGACTGTTTGCATGCAAATTCCAATGAAGAGTATTGCGCGAATAAAAGAAATTCTGCTGGTGGTAAAATGTGCAACTTTCTAAGCAGCGGTTTTGTAATTGAATGGCAAAATACTGAAGATGTGGTACCAATAAATAAGAACTGTCAAGGTATAGTTTAAATGTTGGAGGTCTTGACAGGAGCTGGAATTTATTACCAGATTACTTCAGTTCACTGACCCAGAGATTAGTGGTCAGTGCCAAGTGAAATAAACATCTTAGGTCAAATATACATCCACCTAGCTCAAAAATGACCCCATGCTCCTGCTTGCAACCATTGGCGGCCTTTATAGCATGTGCTGTAGCTTATGACTGGCTCCTCTGTAACATGCCCAAGGTATCCAGCATGGTTATTTAGTAACTAATCCCCCTGTTCCAGACATTTGAGGTAACTTGACCTTAACCTTTGGCCAGCTGTACATTACTATGAATATAAAGTGATTAATAATCTGCCACATTCATATGCTCTGGAATCTAGCAAACTTACAATCTGCAAAATGTAACGAGAATTCCTCCCCAGCTCCGGCACTAATTAGTCCTCACTAAGTGCTAGCTCTTGGTCTCATGGGAATTTATAACTCTGCCTCATTAAGACAAGGGTTGTACCGTATTTACTAAGTGGTTATATTTTCAGTCTGCTATTATGGTGGCGGCACCATATTTATTCCCCAGGACGTCTCCTATCATAATAGATGTTCCTATAGCTTTTCTTCTTTGGAATAAGTATCTGAATTCACTATATCTAAAAATATTTCTCTCTTATGGACATCATAATGATTATGTTGAAATTTCTTCTTCTTTCATGTCAGGACAAGAGGTAGGATGTTGGCTGGGTTATAAAGAACCATATCTGATTGTGGGATACACAAAATTGTTTAGCCTTTAGGCCCCTCTCTTTTACTATTCCTTTTAAATAGAAACTGCCCCGTTTCCATATCAATCCACATTGTTCTATGTAAATATGCATGTTTAGTACAGTTATTTGTTAAAATATGTTGGGGCTTTAGAACATTCTCCATATTGCATTCACCTACCCAGTTACTGGCCTCCTTCAGGGTGGCTTTCTATGTTATGACTGCAGTGAATCTCTGCTTCTTCTGAGTTCTGGGCTATAAGGGAAACATAATTCACTCCTCATTCTTATCTCACTCTTACCCCGAGCTAAACGCTAGGCAGTCATGAACTTATTTAAGCATCTTGCTCAGAAATATTCTGCTGGAAGTCCGGAGATAATGCTGGATTTATGTTTAAGCCTGGAATTATCAAAACAATATATAGACAGCGCTGTAAGTAAAGGTGAGAGACAGAATATTTCATTGTTAAATACCCTGTGATGCACAGTAATGATTGTCTCTCATTTTATCGATCATCTACGGTATTAACCCTATTATCTCCACATGGTCTGGTGTAGCCAACTCTCCTTCACAACAACAGGATTAAGGTGCCTGGCGGGATGAGCCAAATAGCAAATGATTTAGGTAAACTAGAAAAATGGTCAAAGTTGTGGCAACTGATGTTTAATGTTGATAAATGCAATATAATCCATTTTGGGCATAAAAACCCAAGGGAAGAATATAGAATAATTGATACAGTCCTAACCTCATCATCTGATGAAATTGATTTAGGTGTAATTATTTCCGAGGACTTATAGCTAGGCAGATAACGTAATAGAGCAGCAGGGAATGCTAGTGGAAAGCTTGGTTGTATAATGAGGGGTATTAGCAGTAGAATGGGGGAAGTGCTCATGCCACTGTACAGAGCAGTGGTGAGTACCCACTTTGGGAGTATTGTACACAGTACAGAGACCATATGGTACGCTATAGACTATACAATTCAGAAGACTGAATGGCAGATTTGGGAAAATGTTTCCATTAAGTCTACAAGTTAATGTTTCTCTTCGTACAAATTCCTAAGTGGCCCAAGAGCATCTTATCTGCATGTAGTTTCTTTGCTTTTAGGACATAGCAGCTCATTCTTGCCATAATGCGTCATCTTAATGCTCTCCATTTATGTGATTTCCCAAAGCTGCATGTTTTAACGAGTGTTTGGGGTTTCCTATAATTTACACTGATGCTGTATTATTTACAAGATTTTGAAATTACAGAATCAGCGGTTTATTATACTGTGCTAGCGGCTCTTCATTGAGCATTTATCAATATTTAATCAATAAAGCTGGGGTACACCGTAAAGGGAGGCCTACGTGGAGGTTAATGTTATTGACTGTTTAGCATTTCCGTCTGATTGCATACCTTCCCTCTTTTGAACAAACAGTTCCATCTTTTGACCCAGATAGCCCTGTTCCTGTTTCCAGCTCTATTCTCACTGTTATATTAAAGTGCATAACATTTGGTATGTTGGTTTATAACACAGCAATAACACTCAATCATTCATGTTTAAACAGCAGTAAATAATGTCCAGGTTGACTTTACTAATTATATTTATTATTTAATAGTTATCCATTGGCTATGAGTCACTTACAATTCATGAAATTGCCATTTAATTCACTCACCTGAATTTAAAGAGGGATTAAACCCTAAAAATAAAAATTTGCCATATAATGATGCTTACCTTTTAGCCTACTCTGATGTGCTGGAACAAACAACTTGCCTATAAATCTTGCATTTTAGAGCAGGATTCTTGCAAGGATCAACATTTAAACATTTAAAAAGAAATAAAACTTTCTAAAAATGGAGAGAGCCAGGAATCATAGCTCTTGGGGGACCAGGACAACAGCCAGCCAAGCAGGCCTCTGTTAGCAATAGAAGGATAGTTGTAGGTGTAAATAGTATGCCCAGAATTTCTCAGTGGAGGATAATCACGCCTTAGTTAGGCCTATGCTACAACTGGATGATGGGGCAGCAGCCAAGAACTCAAGCCAGAGGAAAAGGAACCAGCTCTGGCAGGAGATCGTGGATGCAGTCAACACAGTTGGTGGGAACAACAGGACTGAGGAGGTGGCGAAGAAACAGTAAGTGCATTTACTATAATTTTACACTATATGCCTTGAATTAAATTGCACTACACACATAACTTACACACCTGTAGTTGATGTAACACATGTATTAGCTGTGTCAAGGATAGCGAGGACAGTACAGATAAGGAATGTTGCATGTGGCTGGACATGTTAATATGGCTGCCATACATTTTTAGAACAGTAGCTGTTCAGAGAATGTTGGCTGTAGAGCG
The DNA here is from genome assembly GCA_036172795.1 of Pelodytes ibericus. Taxonomy (NCBI): domain Eukaryota; kingdom Metazoa; phylum Chordata; class Amphibia; order Anura; family Pelodytidae; genus Pelodytes; species Pelodytes ibericus. Next base: position 131,473,661 of record CM069862.1, read on the forward strand.
GATGAGCAAGCAGTACATTGCAGCAATTAGCATGCATTAATGTATTTAGCAAGTAGCTAAGGGCCATGGGAGTTGCAGTCCAAAACAGAAATGTGAACATAGATGTACAGTAGTATGATATAAGTAGTGTGCAAGTACATATCTATGTATTGCATGCTACAGTGAAAGGAATGTTAAACGCATCATATAATAAATTACAGTATTAGGGAGCAATTGATTTAGCATACACTTTTGTAATCTAACCTAAAAGTACTAATTACTAAATAGTTAGAATAAATGCAAAGAAAAAGTTTAGATTAAAAAAAGATACGTTCTTTGTATTAGAAATGGCAATGTTGATTAGTTCAGGATTCAGATAATGTGCATGTTAACTGAAAAGCAAGGTGATCACATCAATCTGTATTGCAATGTCCTTAACATCTTCTTGTCTCCCAGATACAGGTGTGGAGGTGGTGGATGCCAGCGTTCAATATCAGCCAAGCACATCACGAGTGCATTCACAACCTCCTCCTGTTCCTCCAATGATGGCATTCAAGGCTGCTGTCCATGGCCTGCTGGCTGATACTCAAGCAGTTGCAACCATCAACCAGCACCTGGCCATGATGAGGAGAAATCAAGAGCTCTTTCATACCAAGATGAAGAAGAAGAGTGAGCAATTTTATAGACTGTTAGATCTGGGAGTTGTGCAACTGCAGTGTAGCTTAAAGCAGAACACTGAAACAAATTGTTGAGGTACAAGTACACTAAACTGACCATTAAGCATTTTATACATAACCCCCCAAAAATCATAATTCAAAGTACAAAAAACTATATTTACAAAATTTCCAAGACAAAAAAATTGAAATTTAAATAAAATATTTCCTGATATAAACTTACCTATTTTGTCTGTGTTTTATTAATGTAATTTCACACCCCACAAACTTCCAAAGGTAATGGTACCCTTAAATTTAGTCAATGTTGTGCCCATTCACAAGAAAGGTAGCAGGGAGGAGTCGGGCTACTATAGACCAGTAAGTCTTGCATCAGTAGTGCATAAAAAAAGAGACACAGCTCAGCACCAATGTTGTGAAGGTGAGTTTAATCCGAAAAAGGTAATGTTTTGACCAAAGTGGTCTTTTTTCAAGCCCTGGCTCAGGCACCATACATTTTGGGTTCTATTCCTACCATTCTACTAGTGTGTTACATCAGCAGTGGGGAAATGAATGGATGCCATGCTTCAGGGAGACATGCCAAACTAATCTTATTGATTTTTTTGATAGGGAAACTATAGATCAAGTTTGTGCAGTATATATATACATATATGTGTATATGTAAAGTAGGTGTGTGTGAGGTGTTTGTATATATGTGTATATGTAAAGTAGGTGTGTGTGTGTGAGGTGTCTGTATATATGTGTATATGTAAAGTAGGTGTGTGTGAGGTGTTTGGATATTTGTGTATATGTAAAGTAGGTGTGTGTGAGGTGTTTGGATATATGTGTATATGTAAAGTAGGTGTGTGTGAGGTGTTTGGATATATGTGTATATGTAAAGTAGGTGTGTGTGTGTTTGGATATATGTGTATATGTAAAGTAGGTGTGTGTGAGGTGTTTGTATATATGGGTATATGTAAAGTAGGTGTGTGAGGTGTTTGTATTTATGTGCATATGTAAAGTAGATGTGTGTGAGGTGTTTGGATATATGTGTATATGTAAAGTAGGTGTGTGTGAGGTGTTTGGATATATGTGCATATGTAAAGTAGATGTGTATGAGGTATTTGGATATATGTGTATATGTAAAGTAGGTGTGTGTGTGTATATATGTGAAGAAGCCGTGTGTGTTTATGAATTGCGTGTATGCTTGCGTGATTGTCTGGCTCCTAAATTTTTTGGCTGGCTCCTAAAATCTAATTAGATTTGTCAAGCCCTGTTTTATGGTGTACACACAGCTCTTTGACTGAAGCAGTAGATGTTGTGCTGTGAATGGATCTGTTGTATACCAAGGATGCATGGTAATGTTGGTGGGAACTTGGTGATATAATCTACACTGTGACAGGTAGGTGGAGTTAAGTTATGCTAATTATATCGAGTGGGCAGCGCTTTTGACGGTAGGTGTGGTCAATTGGAAGCTAAGCTGTGTCCCTGGAATTTTTTTTACAAATGTTGGCAACTATGGATAACTCCTCCTACTGAACCCTCATTGTTATAATTCCTTCTGCCCCATGATGTGGTCCAGTGCTTGTAGTACAGATTTAAAGGGTAACTGAATCTCCATTTCATTCAGAAATCTACATTACTGACATATTTACTCCCATTACTTGTTGCCCTGCCACTTCCCATAGATTGGCAGGGTTTAAAATAAACACTTGGGTAGGACTGTGATATGGAAGTAATGATAACTCTTTATGGGTAGGTTAGTTTTACAAAGCAGGTTTTCATGCCTTTTCAATTACTTGCTTTATTGTGAGTCTGTTGCACAACCTGCCAATAGGACCTGTGGCCAGGGGAACACTTTAGGCAGACACATTATAACATCAACTTCTCTCACACTGGATTCTGTGTGGTGACTGATTCCTAGGCCTCTGTGGATGTGAAAGGGTTACGTAACGGTGATTACAAAATTGGGATTTTATAAATGTTTAAAACAGAAAAAAAGAGAAAGAACCTTCTGTATCTCCGCACACAAAGCATTGTGGGTTTATTTTCTTGCTGTTCAAAGGATGGCACTCAGGGTAATTGTCTCTTAGTAAAAATAATGGGATGTGTCCAGGAGGAGTCACATAAAGCAATTATATGGTGCAGAAAATAGGAAAGCAAAACAAATTAGTTTTAACTGGCAACATGAGTCAATATCACCTCAAAAAAGATGCGTATCTGCGACAAACACAGGGCGTGTTAACACTTTTCATTTGCGCCGGTGAATCCGGAGCTGACGGTTGGTTAGTTTCTTGATTACAGAAGCCTGTTTGTAACGGTTTGAGGATGCAGATCTCCGGAGTCTGTTAATAAACTGCATTGTGTGAAAATAGCTATGGATTAGGGCAAGCAGCGTCTGCCAGAGGAGATCATTTCCCAAACTCTGTGCCTCATATGTGCTCTTGTGTTTATATTATCATGGAAAGAGGATGCAGGGGGGGCTGGGGGGCACAGTTAGGAACATATTGATTGTTGTTGAATTATGATGCTGCCTCTCCCAGCCTGAGGAAGGCCCATGTGGCTTGAAATGCTGCAGTTGCCAATAAAGATTGTGCCTTCACTTTTATTTAATAAGCGCATTTGGTGATCCATGATCACATTAATGTACTTCTGTTACAACATATCCCCCCCCCCCCCCCCTTAACCTACAAATATTATTGTACATATCCATGTTCTGCACAATACAAACATTGAAAAAAAAAATGGCTAACCCTTTCAGACACGTAGGCTTATTAAAAAAGGCCACTCCTCACTCTGTCACTCGAAAGGGTTAAAAAATGTAGCCATGTTTAATAAAAATCATTAGGCATCTCTGATGCTATATTTAGTCAATATTGCATATTAACGATCGCCTGCCACTGCTTTCTATATGCCTTGGCAGACTGGTCCTGAAAGCACCAATAGAAATGATTAGCTGATAGTGAGTTTGATGTGAGCATCCTTGAAATAAAAGTGTAATAGAGAAGAGTCTCTGTATAGAATGTAATCTTGGACATGCCCCATGTGCCTTTGATATGCACCATGTCGTGATGGAGAGAGAGGATCAAAAGAAGTTCCAAGGTTAATCACAAGTTCTTATTGATCTGCGATTCAAGGAATAATGCAGTCACCCATCCACCCTATGGTAATTTTCACCTTTGGAAAACTAAATCTGATTCATTGACTGTCTGTGTGAATGAATATCAGGAGGCCAGTCTGCCACGGTTATACAGTAAAGAAAAAGCAGTAGAAGCAAAGTATGGGTCTCATTCCCAATGAAACACAATTTGCATGTCCTGATTTAGCCTCTGCTTTTATCTTACAGGCTACGTCTGTTCATATGTATATATTCTGCTATAATCGCATTACCCTGCTCTCCAGTCACATTACAAAGATAATTGGGATTTTACGAAAGTTCATCATTTGGTTTCTAGTATACTATCTTATGGCATATTTATGTATCCATATGTGACTGATTTTTGTAATTCTTTAATGTTGACCTATCAGGTTTAATTAAATCTCCCATGGGCAGTGCTAAGATTGCCTTACCAGCGACCGTGTTTAATAATTGACAAACAGCTTTGACTAACTGATCATAAATGACTATGAGTATTATAGGAACAGTACATGTATTATATTATTATAATGCAAAGATGAAATATTTACATGGGAAATCATGTCTCTTGAGATAGTGTGAATATGAATGTCCACTTATTTGCACAGTTACTGTAAAGATCTTACAATATTTCTGTTTTTAATGTGTGTATGTACAAGGCTATTTAGGAAAAATAAACATTTTGAGTTTTCTGATTACAGAATGGCTCTGTAATCACATCTCCCACTGCAGGCAGTTTAACGCTATAGTGTATTGCTCATTGTATCAATTACATGTGATTCCTGTTACATTCATTGGAGAGACACAAGAATGTACATTTATGACTTAAACCTGGCTGTGACTAACTGACACATTCAATACGGTCACTTATAAAGGTTGAATGCTATGCACACAGTCACATGTATCCGTTTCCTATACAATTACAGCGCTCGGCCGTTGGATGTATATTAAATTACTGGGGTGTATGAGCGATATCATTTTTGCTTAAAATGACTTGTTATTTATTGCCTCACAATAATTTTTAACTGTTGAGTATATCTTTATCTTCTGCCTTGTAGTTCTGGCAGTATCAGTGGGATCCCCGTTTGGTTATTATTATTATTATTATTATTATTAAGACGTTTGGTCTTATGAGAGGTGCAAAAAAATGAATGCTTAAAGGACAACTAAACTTTTTTTTGACTCATTGTTTTTCAATAAATAACTTAAACTAAATAATTTTTCGGGGGTGGGGGGGGGATTACTGTATACTTAATTTGATTCATAAAACAGTTTAGTTGATCTTTAAGATGGTTTGTTATTTGTTGCCTCATTATAAGTAGCACCTAACCAATTTATCGTTATTCTCGCTGGCTGCATCAAGAAGATTCCCATTCGATGACGGTCAATATGTCCTTTTATCTGGAAACACAGAGGCCAGTATAGAGCTAGCGTTTTGCAAGTTGCTCGAGCGCATTTTGTGAAGCGAAGGTTTAGGGCTAAAGGTTTTCTCAAAGACAAACGCTCAGATTTCTGTATAGTTCAGAAACAGCTGTGAGCCGCTGTTGTCAACATGAAACGTCGTGTTGAACAGTTGGCCGCCCCTGTTTGTCTTGGTAATAAAATTTTGAGTCTGTTTCATGTGCTCGTGTTCCCAGATGCTGAAGAGTTCTTACCTGCGGAGGTGCATTCTGGAGATGCCTTTTATTTCTTGCTCTTGCTTTAAGTACAGAAACTTAGCCGTCTCTAATTGTGACTAATCTTTTAAACTCGCGCATCAAACTAGAACAGCGGGGAAGAGCGTTTTGTTATTAAGGTGAAGTAAAAAAATTAAAAGCAGAGAAAATGAATAATCTTGTGTCGTGGTCCTTGCAAATCATTGCTACTTACTGCACATTAATAGCCATGCTGGACATTGGAAAGGAAATCTGCTTTTTTGACTCAGAGAAATACTAGCAATAATGGTATCCATCAAGTACATCAAAGCATCTTTTTTTTTTTTTTTTTACGTTTTTTTTCCCCCAGAAACGCAGGAAGCAATTCCAACTATGTGCAGCTGATATCACTATTGCCTTCTGATCTGGAATGGTCGAGAGAATCTTTTTATCCAGGATGTGATATATTAGATTGGACGGGATGGGAATCTTCCATTATGATTGAAGTGTTCCGGGGGGGGGATGAGGGGCATGCTGACTGTGCCCACGGCAATAACATAATTATTATCTGTGCTATTACTCTCCACATATGTAAAACACAATTAGTTAATAGTCAGCTCGTCTGCAGTGGCAGCTTGGATACATTTATTAGGCTAATGAAGGACATTAGATGATAGATTTCTGCACTGTGCCTTCACTCTCCTAGGGCTATTCAGGCAAATGGAGTATTCATTAGCTAAAAAAAAAAGTTTTAATTTGGTACCTATTCATTCTCTGGCCTTTTCTTAAAGCAACGGGGCCAATAAACCAAGGGTCTGGGGAGATTTCTAATAAATAACTTGCATGGAGTATATCTTGTCTGTTACACAATGTCATTTAATTCACTGAAATTATTATGACAAACTCAAAGACCGGATGCTGCTATGGATTTTAATACATACACAAAGGTTTCTGTGATAATGATGTTCCCGGCCCTTATGTTTGAATACATTCACATTAATCAGTTGAAAAGATGACTGCATCTTTTTCCTGATGAGATCTTGTTGTATATTAAATTGAATTGGAGATATCATCATCTTGGTTTAGTAACTTGAAAGGGTGACCTGTATATTGAAAAAAGTACAAATCAATTGTAATATACCACTCTATGTACATACATGGTCATCTTGGTTTAGTAACTTGAAAGGGTGACCTGTATATTGAAAAAAGTACAAATCAATTGTAATATACCACTCTATGTACATACATCCCACTTGAAATATAATACTGCACAAGGATGGGTTTCAGTGGTCCAGCAGATTGTTTTGGATACACAGCCAATCACAGACATGATCTTGTATTTATTATCAGTTTGCTATTTCTGTGGAGGAGCTGGTACATTCAGGGTTGCATGTGGAGATGTTATTGATACCCACTTGTTCCTGTATATCCTTATGGAAATTGGACCAAATGTTATGTTTATTCATTTTTCGGAGGCTTCAGAGCAACCTCTTGAGCAGCGGCCTTGTCTCCCAGTCCCGAGTGGATGGGGGTAAGTAGACGGCTCACAGATCATCAGATTTATCACTGACCTTTCCATTTATAATGTAAAGACTGGGCTAATTCTGCTTGCAAAGGTTAAGCAAGCAACTGCCATTCAAAGCCATTTAAAAGCTTTATGGTTTGTGGTGCTTGGACAGAAAAAAAATGGAGACCTTTTGGTGACTGGATGTCGAGTATGAGCAGTGCTGTATTTACCGCGAGGCATCCTAGGCGGATGCCTATGGCGGCAAATTTTGGGGGGCGGCAGCGCCCCCCAGCACTGAAAAAATAAATAAATCAAAAAATCCAAAAAATACGGCCCTTTAAAAAAAAAAAACGCGCTGGCAGGCAGCACAGAGAAACCTCCGTGCAGTGTGCCGACACGGAAGTGCCGACAGTCACGTGACGGGCGCGCTGACGTCATACGCGCGCCCGGTCACGTGACCTGTCGGCACAATCGCCGGGAAGCCGAACAGGCAGCATGGAGGGACCATGCTGCCTGCCACTAGCCACCAAGGAAAGGTAAGTGCTGATGGGAGACTGTGTGTGTGTGTGATGGGAGACTGTGTGTGACTGAGTGTGATGGGAGTCAGAGTGTGTGTGATGGGAGACAGTGTGTGTGACTGAGTGTGATGGGAGTCAGAGTGTGTGTGATGGGAGACAATGTGTGTGACTGAGTGTGATGGGAGTCAGAGTGTGTGACTGAGTGTGATGGGAGACAGTGTGTGTGACTGAGTGTGATGGGAGTCAGAGTGTGTGTGATGGGAGTAGGAGTGTGTGACTGAGTGTGATGGGAGTAGGAGTGTGTGACTGAGTGTGATGGGAGTGTGAGCTTGATGTGAGTCTGAATGATGGGGCATGTCTTAGGTGTGTAACGTGGGTGTGCAGCTTGGGTAGGGGGGTGCCCGGATTTTGTCTGCCTAGGGCAGCACAAAATCAAGATACACCACTGAGTATGAGGCCTGTAAAACTACACCCGAGTAGATAAGGATTCCGTTTTAGTGTTTTCTGTTTAAGTTTAAACTGGGGCCTGTTTTCTGGGCCTTGCAGCTATGGCCTGGTATCAGCTTTTATAGTCCACCTCCTCATCCTGTTCCCATGGTGTGAAATGAATGTTATATTGTACTGCAGGATTTGGAAAGACAAATGTAAAAATGACAAGACTATTTGTCTGAATCACCTGTATTCCAGCTCTCTCCACAGCCCCAGCTCTAGTCTTTTCTCTTGACTGCTTATAGCCTGGTCACTCTAGCCACTGGGAAGTTTACTGTGAATTACCCATGCAGCCAGTGACCACCCAGACTGAATAATTTCTGCATTATCTCCCTGGGAGCTGCTCACATTAATTAACGTTCTGGTAGTGGTATTTCCAGCCCTGCGGCTGTGTCCATGTGCCTTGGGACATGTGGGTTCTTCACATCACTTAATAAAAATAAATGTATCCTTAATGCACCTCACTGTCTCCGGGGAGACTGCCTTGTCATTATTCTGTGGTATAGTGGGGTACTGTGTAGCTGTCTCGAGTGCCCCATATTCTTACGATTTAAGATCCAGACACACATAGTTTTATTAAACCGATGACAGTTCCATGGATTGTTATATGTAAAGCAGAGACAGACAGTTCCAAGGTAAAGCCCCTCTCTCAGAGACAGTAGCTGTCTCTCTCCCTGGGTTTCTGAGTGCTCCCCTTCAATCTTTTTACAATAGTCCCACTTTGACAGCAAGTGTCTTTCTAAACACCACTAACAAGTCCTTTCTAATTATTTTCAGAATGAGCACTTTTAGATTGTATGGTGTAATTAGTGATGATTAGAGTCACGAGCTGTGAGTGCACGAATTGTACTGACTACTGACTGCTTTATGAGCTCTGCCACCGGCTAATTAACAATCTAATACCCAATTAGTGGTCACTTGGCTTCCTTCGCATACATGTCACTGCCACTGAGTGTCACATCATAAGTGTGGTAATGCCACAGAAAGGTAGAGCTAGGTGAGGGGTTGAAGGAGCTGTTATAACTGCGGATGGTGTTATCTGTGTAGCAAGGAAAGTAGTCACCATAGAGGAAGCATTATCGGAGGAGTATTGGATACCAGAAGAGATTTAGAGCAGTTATAGCTAGGGCTATAGGTTATAGAAGCAGATAGGCAATGGGTTACAGGCACAGTCAGAGGAGGTGTTATAGGGTGAAGGACTTATAAGAGCAGTTATAGGACCTTCATATTTATTTGAAGTATTAAGTTAAGGTATAGTGTATAAGTAACAATCTGACATTGACAGGCAGTTCTTCACTATAATTATGACCTTGCCATTGCTAGCAAAGGGTTAATCTGTCCTGCTTTGTCCAGCAATCTGTAACATGTTTTATAGATCTTACATTGCACAGTTCAATTAATTCACCTAGACTCCAGATCACTGCTGGCAGAGTATTAAAGTGTCATTTGATATAGAGAACCCCAAGAACCATCCATTATCCTATTTAACCATGATCTCTGCTCTAATAAAGCATTATTGCCACTAGGAATCCTGTCACCTAAACATTTGTACTGTGAATGCAGATAATTTAATATATATATATATACTATGCATAAATTAAGAGAAAAATATGTTTTCTAATTTCTTTTAATGGGCTGGGGCTGAACCACTTTTCTCTTTTAAATGCCCCATTCGGTAACACTTTTCAGTCTTCCTATCTAATTGTATCGTCTATCAATCTCTTTGCCTCTCTCACCTCGGAGTTTAACTCTCTGGGGAAAGGTTTTCTAACTTTTTTTTTTTATCTTTTCGAACTGGTGCCAGTTTCCTGAGTTATCGTCAAGGGGATCCTACCCAGGCCCTTATCTATCCATCACACGGAAACAGGTCAGTCTATGGATCCTGAAGAGATTACCAGGTTATCGAGTCGTCAAGTCCAGCAGAAGCAGTTTCTATCAGCTCACTCTGTTCAGTGCTAAGCCACTGACCAGAGGTCTGATGCCATCATGGAGATGTTGCGTAACATATCTGTTTCTAAGACGGTGCCACTGCCGGTTCTGACTTTGCCTCTGTTATCTGTCCAGCCAGCACCCCCGCAGTCTTGTCCAAAGCTTACTTCCTGGGAGATCCAGGGCATTACCTTGGCTTCTTAAACCAGTTTCCTGAGCTATCTTTAATTAGATCCTACCCAGCTCCACATTCATCACAAAATGTGGATCCTTCTGTTTATGACATCAACTCCTGGCTTTATATGCAAAATACACATTAACCTTGGGAAATAGTTTGTTTGCAAGTGATTCCAAAAAGGTGAGGGGACACCATAGACATATTTAAAATATATGTTCAATAATTCTTCTAACATATTGCGAAGATCGTTTTTGATCATTCTCTACATTCACAGGATAATTAATGTTTAGGTGGCAGGGTACCTTTAAATATCAGGAGCAGGATGTAGGCCAAAAAAAATGGCTTGTAAAGAGGATCAGTGAACCAAACCTCTAGGCAGCAGAATATATTTATAAATATGAATAACCATCATCTGAGGTTTGTGATATTCAGTAAATGTAACATCCCACACGTGTCTGATGTTTGCGTGATGATGCCATACAGATGTACATTCAAAATCTGCTTCTGCGGACTTCATGCTAACATTATACATTATTGGGGATACAAAATCATGGAGCACACAAAGTATACACACATATGGTTATATGCATTCTTTGTTCTGATTTTACTATTCCTTTTGTTTCCTCATTTTTCAACCTTATTTTCATATTGTGTTCATATTATCTCATTAATGGCTGAGCATCATCTGACATGTAGTCCACACCAGAATCTTTAGAAATATAAATAATATATACAAATATATATATACAATGATAGGCACCAACACAGAGTTAAATGACTGGTTTGGCAAAATGGGAAATGCAGTCCACAAAGCAGCTTACATACAGAGGTAGTTAGATACAAAGAGAATGCTATGCACAGATAATATAAAGAAATATATATTGATAGTTAATGTATATCACTTCAATTGGAACAGACTTCACAGCCAGTCATTTAGCTTAGGATCATGGGAAATGTAGTTCAGCTCAGCTAAATGTTAATATAGGAAATATTATTTAATATATGATCTGCAACAGGAATCTTTGGTAAAGTAATAGGAACATATGGGTAATAATGAGTTAAATGATGTATGCATGAGGTTTATCGATAGGAGGGGGAAATGGCTGGAGTTGAAGGGTCACTTGGAAGGATATAGATTATTTGGATTGTAGCTCCTCCTCTTATCGGTGAGGGAAGAACTTGGGGTTATTCGTTTACCCATAGAACCTGATGTGTCCTGAGGGTCGAACATAGGCTTTACCACTCTACTTGTAGTCCACTGATAAGAGGAGTCGGTGAGATCATTGTGACAGCTGATACAAGCTGCATTGTGTTCCCTGCCTGTGTAATCATTCTGGGATATTGCATGGTCCTAAAATGAGGTTACACGGGGCAGGGGATGTCATTTTCAAACGAGGGACTGTCTCGGATAAACCGGGACTTCGCGGTTACCCTAGATGCTGTTATATCACAATGGGTTTTTTTGTGAGTCCTGAGAACCCCGTTATATAGGAATTTGAGTGTACTATTTCTCTAAAAACTGCAAGAGGTTCATATATAAAGTGGATAACAAGGCAAAAAGGCAATCATTACAAATATTACAGAATCCCTTGTAGCACTTTTATATTGGGGATTTGATATACTGTACTGACATTACTGTAAAATATACCTTACAAGGTCTGTCAATTTGAATGATAGCACTGGCACTCCCCCTTCTAATCTAAGTAGCAATATATGGTATAGTATATGGTGGGTGGGGTAATTATTTTGTAATCTTACTCACCAGCCCTAAAAACCCTCTGGTGACACAATGGCTCATGGTATGATGTTTCTTTGGTCCATACCTTCGCTATACAGAGCATCCATAAGATCTGCTTTGACTCAGAATGGGTTTTTCAGCTGCGGGTTCCCCGAGGGGCGCCGGCCTGACTGTTTCACTATAGGATGCAAATTCTACTATACATCCTGTCAGTTTACAAACTATTCCTGCCAACTCTCGCAGCCCGACCCCCTGCTGGCAATGTGCACGTTTTATTATTTCCATCTTCTCTGCATCTGCTTTCCCAAGCAGACAGCGATCTCTGCGTGTGACAGAAAGATTGGAGATGATTTTCTTGTTTTATTTGTTTTTTTTTCCTCCTTTCAGCCTTCCCAAGGAAACTAGCGCATACATATGAAATATATATTATAAGATATTTGCATTCTCTTACATCAGTGCGTCTGCGAAGGTGTTACTGAGCACTGCAGTAATAATTATCAGGGAATTGAAATTTATTTTACCCCCACTGCCTACCTTTTTGGGATGTTTAGATGTCAGGGTTCTTTATCTGGCACCTGAAGGGTTAATGCGATTTTGTTCCAAAGCGCAGCAGATGTGAGCTTTCTAATCAGGCAGCCGGTTGAAATATAGATTCTTGGCCGCTTATTTCGGCACCTTTCTGAGCAAAATTTATCTTTCACACCCTGCATAACGCCATATGCCCAAGAATTGCAAGAAAGAAATATTTCACTGTCAGTCTTCCCAACCAGCACCAACAGAGCCTGTTTATAAAGCACCAAAGCCATGATCGCAGGATTCATGACTTATCTCTTCCACCAATGAGTGCAGTGACTTCTCATCCTGCATCCTCTCACAGGGTTGTGTACCCACAATGCAGCTCCATGGTTTTTCTGTAATTGGTTAGTATGTAAAACTAGTCTAGATGTGGAGAGCTATTAAAGGCTGCTGTGGTTTCATTCTGAAATCTAAGCTCTTTCTTGACATATATTTGTCTAGCATTGGTCATAGCAATACTGGAACAAAGTTTAAAAGTGGTGCAATCAGTGAAAACATCCCAATGGTTTCCATGGTGATTGCTTCACTTTTGTAACTCTGTCCTAGAATTGCTCTTTATCCAAATCTTCACTAGATCCCAGTGGTGGGATCAAAGGATAAACAGCAATCCTTACTGCATTTATAAAACCTGTCTTTAAATTGTACCTACACAACGTATGTTTCATTATGTTTCTGACCATGGAATTATTTATTTTATCAATATTTACCTCTGCTATATGGCCTATCTGCTAATATTTTCCTATCTACAATGCCCGCTACTTCTTTTTGTAAGGTGTAAAGAAACACGTTATCTCAGTTTCCTCAAAACGAGAAAAGGTCAGTTTAAGATGAATCAGATACATCAATGTGCCAATAATTTGATTTTCAGTTTGGGTATTCATTACAAATAATTAGGCAAATTTGTGCTGTGTTCAAATCAATGGATGAATGTTACTTTGTTGTTTGAGAAATCGTTTCCAGTTTGTACTGGCCAACACAATTTTGGAGAATGCAAATCTCATGCAGTCTTATAAAAATGAAAATAGTTAAGATAATTTTACATTTGGTCACACTAAACCAATATTTGATATTTGGCAAATTTGTAGCCTATTTGTTGTTGTGACATACATCAACATCTGGATTTGACCACCAGAAAATAAAAAGTCTGTGCAAAATGTGACTACAGTCAGTGGTGTATCTTGGCCAAGGCCGAAAAAGGCCTTGGCCTTTTGGAGGCAGTACTGGGAATGAGTTTGGCACTGGAATGTATTTGGGTACTGATGGGACTGAGCTGGTGTTTGGGGCACATATATGGTACCGGGATGGTGTTTTGGGCATAAATATGGCACTGGGAAGATTTATTGGGCATAAAGGTGGCACTGGGAAGGTGTTTGTGCACAAATGAGGCACTGTAAAAGTGTTTGGGCATAGAGCTGGCACTGGGAAGGGCACAGAAATGGCACTGTGTTTGTGGACAAAGGTGACACTGAGAAAGTGTTTGGGGACAAAGATGGAAGGGGCAAGGTGTTCTGGGACAATGATTGTGGATCCTAAACTGGAAGGTGTGTGGCCTGGACAGGAAGGAGCGGGGCAAATTAAGAATTGTAGTCAGACCTAGGGCAGCACAAAACCTAAATACACCATTGACTACAGTGCAATATCTAATGATTCCAGTCTACTACAGCTGCTGTAGGAAATAGCCCTGTCCGCTGTCTCCTGATCTTAACACGTGGCACATAATTATGTATATTTTCCCGATCACAAATCATTTCTGGTGTCATAACGTTATTTTAATTGTGCCAAACATCCAAAACTCACATTCCCACTTACCTACACATCAGGCACACTGCAAAGTCTGTGAAGGTCCATAGAACATCATTAAATTGTCCATTATAAAATCAAGAAAATGTCCACCATGACCAGTGGATGGTGCTTAATCCATCCTTTACTGTAAAATAGCCTGCATTGCTGCTATATGTTTCTTCTGCAAGGGTTAAAATGGCATATAAGAAGTGACACATATGCAACTAATCCATTTCATTTCACAGTATTAGCAACACTGTGCCCCAGGGTTGGTGCAATCATGTACCATGCGGAGTGCTGTAGCGGGTATCCAAGCATTGTATTATTAAATTGTTGTATAAATAAAATGTTACATTAATATAATTATTAAAACAAACATATCAGTGTGTAAAAAAAAAAAAAATAAGAAACATTAATTGTGTTTCCGTATATAATTGTAGTTTGCCAGACAGACAATTTAATGAGCGAACCAGAATTGCAAACCATGTCTGGTAAAATAAAGCCATTTGTATTTATTTCTGTCTTTTGCATAGTAAATGAAAATAATGCCTGCAAGCAAATTGTAAATATACCAATGTGCCGCTTCTCCTTCCAGACTAAACTGTGAGATTCACGCTCCCGATTCCCCCTGCACGCGCTCAATGGAAACGCACCCCAAATGTGCCAATTTTAGCTCTAAGTAGGGCGTTTGCTGCTAAATCCGGTGAGTTTCACTAAACTCGTGGAGTTTAATGCTCCAGAACGGGGACTGCTCCTGGCAGGACACTATGATTGGTCCAGGGATTGGTTTCCATGGCAACCAATGGATGCTGAGGAATACAGATAGGGTATAATTTGTTTAATGGACGGCAAAAGGTGATGTTTGTTCTCTCGCTCTGCGTCCTGGGGCTGCGTTTAAAATCCATATGTGCAGCGGGGCTGGATTAGTAATGGGGAGGCAGAGCTTTACCCCACGTATCCAGAATGATCCTGTGACTTTTTAATACTCAAGCAAAGATCCAAAGCACATTATAACTGTTTTTATTTTATTTCTATAGCTTTATCATTTTATGAAGTACATTAGAATTCTTTGTGAACAGGGTAGATAAGGTCTATTGATATTTACATGGGATTTCTTTCCAAGGAAAATAGGTTGTTTAAAGTACAGCGCTTATTATTTATAAAGCATATATTATAGGCCCATTATCATGTCTAGACTACAGACACAAAAATACCTTAATCAGACCCAGATAACTTGCTGTAGATCTGCCAGGGGGAAGTATAAGCAATGATATAACAAATAGGAATTGCAGGTAGGGCTGCCACTGCAGTATTTTACTTTCAGGTCATAAACAATTGGCTTCAAGCCAACGTTAACTCTAATGAGGCAATAGCATGACCGGTATGTTTTTTAACAAAAGGTGATAACCCTATTGCAAGGCATTCAGGTGCAACTGTTGTTCCCACCAACTCATTTTATTCCCTTGGGATTCCAATACCTCTTTCCACCCTGCTCAGTCATCAGCTGTATTGTAACACTTGACGTACACAATGGACATATAAAGTGTCAAAATAAAGATATAACCCCCAACTGTCATTAGCAATGCCAATTTAAGGGGGGGGGGGGCTGTCCCGCCGAGCTCTATATCTGTCCCGCTTTTCGGAATTCAGGACTGCCTGAAGGCCAGTGGAGCTGTCAGGATGACTGACAGTGCCACCACACATGCGCAATAGTGCTGTCAGCGCTGACACTTGGAGTTTCCAAGCTTCAGGCCCCCCCACCCCCGGCGTATTGATTTGCCAGGGGGAAATGATGGGTATTATGTAAGGAGGCAGTACATATTCCATCACATTGTGTGCAGATGTCCAGTGTGTACTGTGTCAGCCTTGCAAGCATAGACATACAAGATCAATGATTCTCCATTATTTTCGGTAGGGTATTACTGAATATTGGCAAATTTGAGAATCTCTAAAACTGGGTTAAGCTGTGGATCATGCAGTTTATTCCACGCTCAAATATGCAAAAACTATGCAAAATTAATCAGGCAAGAAATAATGCAGGCTTTATGCAGTTTGCTCCACCATTGCATAAAAATAATTACAGTAGGTCAGAGTGAACCTTTAATTGTACCCACTGGATTAGTGTTGGGATCATGTGGCTATGATTGATCACCCCATTCCTTCCTAATCAATGCTTTTCACTGATTTCTAGCTGTTTAACGCTTTACTGCATCTTACTGGCAGCTCTCCCTGCTCCTAAAGGAGTTAACATATGCTAGGCACACATCCACAATCACAATATTCGCCAATTAAATTCATCAACGGAAAAAAAAAACTTTTTTTTTTTCCATAAAAAAAAACAAAAAAAACATGCATTGCGGTGAACGGGCAGCAGTAATGTGTTCTGTAACTAGGCAGGTGTCAAATGTGTTCTCATATTTCTGTCTTTCTGACGGCTGGAAGTACATCAGTCCTGCAGGAATATTGTTCCCTCTGCAATTTCTGCCATCACAGTGATGTATCAGGATTTTAATGGAAATTAATGCAGAAAAGGTCCGTGCACTAACTACGCCAGTACATCACGCATTAACCCTTCAGCAGTCACATAGGCCTCCTACATAGTTCCTGAATTAATATCCTGCACCGGACAGATGACACATGCTGATTTAACCCTTTAAAACTGTGTGTTTGATTGATTGGGGCCAATCCTAAATGAAATATTTGTTCATTAATTCCCGTATTTGTGGTGAATCCTGACTGAGCAAATCTCCCTACAAGTGTCACCATCTCCAACATCTTCTCCTTGCAATTAATTATTTTGCTGCAAACGGATGTCGTGCCCAGCATTGATTTAGCAATGTAGCAATTAACCAGAGGGGCAAAACAATGGTTTGTAATTATAAACATTGAATGCCTCCATGAGCTCATCACGAGGGCTGGGAAAAGTTACCTCCTGGTCACAGGGGAATGAGTGGATATATAAGGCTCTTAGTATATTTAGTTACAGTCTGACCCAAATATGCTCTAAGTCATTGTTGTGCAACTGGCAGTCCCATTGCCCCATGTGACCCGTAAGGGCTTTTCTGGGGCCCCTTTGTGCCTCTGTTACCTGTCCCCGTCCTTCTGCATTTAAATGTGGCTCTTCACCATATAAAGCTGAACAACACTAGTGCGTCTTCAGAAAGGAAGTCTCTACCCATACCCATGCAGCTATAAGTGTTTGGTTCTAATATACCATACACACTGATCTTGTAAATACACATCATAGAATTTCTGTGACAGTCTTGAATTCTGGTGTTGGACGAATCTGCCCAACCAGGCGA
Organism: Pelodytes ibericus; assembly: GCA_036172795.1. Classification (NCBI taxonomy): domain Eukaryota; kingdom Metazoa; phylum Chordata; class Amphibia; order Anura; family Pelodytidae; genus Pelodytes; species Pelodytes ibericus. The sequence goes on from CM069862.1 coordinate 131,491,079, forward strand.
TGTTTGGTAGTTGAAAGTTGAACTTTAAGGTTTCCTTATCTTTATAATGATTGTTAGCTTTAGGTGACCGCATATAATTCAGTCAAGCAGGATATTTTGGAGTTCTTTTTATAACTTTCATGATCAAGAGAAGTGGAACACAGGGTGTAGCCTTGAGACTGGAGGGGCATGTCCTCACTGCTGCACATGCGCAGTAGTGCTGGAACGTAGCTTGCCAGTTAATCATGGGGGGTATGTTTGCAGATCCATGTCCTAGACTTTAATTAATCATTGTGAATACACCGCAGGAATAGGGACACCAGAGGTTTAAGTTGGACTGCCTATCTAAATGTGGTCAAGAATGGGATAAAGCTCTAGCCCTGTCTGCTTCTCCTAATCCAAAGTCCTTTTATTTTCTATCTCTCTTCTCCTTTTTTTTTTTCTCTCTTCCTTCTCTTTCTCTTTTCTTCACTTATTTTGGCAAAATACTTTCATATTACAGTAGATGCGAGTCCTTCTTCCTTTGCAATGTATGTTAAATCACAGCCTGAAAAGTGGATAAATTATGCTAAATGTGTACTTGCGGAAAGTTGAAATCAGTCCTGACACAGATATTCAATCGCTGCTGGAATGTTCCCTTTTTTTTTCTTTTTTTTTTTGCCAAACCTCAACCCAAGTAACGGTCAAATTATGCTGAATGTTTATTAGCGGGAAAGGCGATACTAGTACTGACATTAATAGCCAAAAATGTAAAAAAGGAAAATGTGTAATGTACGTGTTTGTATTGGTCTGTTTGTATTTGATATGTATATGATAAAAAATAATTATAAAAGAAAAAGTTGGGTCTGTGGGATATTGGGCCCAATCTGGTTCTGTCCTGCAGGACAATTGAAACGCATGTTATTTTTTCCCTTTCTCTATGCATCATCAACTAACTATAAGCGTGAGTAGGGTGGCCACCTTTTCCTCAAAAAAATACCAGCCATGTGTACAAGAGGGAGGGGCCATGAGGGGTGGAGCCACAAAGGGGGAAGATTATCACTGAAATTATTTATATTATTTGTATATCATGCCAGTGAAAAGCATGTGTATATATATAAAATATATATATTTGTATATCATATACACACACAAGCTGTCTCTCACACTCATAAACAAGCTTTCTCGCACACACTGTCTCACACACACACACACACGCTGTCTATCACACAGACAAGCTGTCTATCACACTGTGAGACTGTGTCTCTTGCTCACACACAGACTTTTTACTCACAAACTCTCCCTACACCAACCCCCCGCCCCCCCCCGACAATATCTCCCACTCGGCCCACCTACCCTCACAAGCATGTTATGCCGGTCTAGTGCAATATGGTGGGTGGTTGGGAGCAGTTGGTCAATATGCCAATAATATTTTTCCACTCAATATGCCAGTAATATTTTGCCACTCAATAAGTCAGTATTTTATCTTAATATGCCAGGATTCAGCCATTCAATATGCCATTCTTTTGCCATTTAATATGCCAGTATTTTGCCCTCAATATGCCAGTATTTTGCCCCTCAGTATGCCAGTATTTTACCCCTCAATATGCCATTCTTTTGCCATTTAAAATTACAGTATTTTGCCCCTCAATATGCCATTCTTTTCCCATTTTAGTATGCCAGGATTTTGTCACTCTATAGCCACTTAATATGCCAAGATATTGCCATTTAATATGCCAGGATATTGCCATTTAATATGCCAGGATATTGCCATTTAATATGCCAGGATATAGCCAATTAATATGCCAGGATATTGCCAATTAATATGCCAAGATAATGCCAATTAAAATGCCAGGATATTGCCAATTAATATGCCAGGATATTACCACTTAATATGCCAGGATAATGCAAATTAATATGCCAGGATATTGCCAATTAATATGCCAGGATATTGCCACTTAATATGCCAGGATATAGCCACTTAATATGCCAGGATATTGCCACTTAATATGCCAGGATATAGCCACTTAATATGCCAGGATATAGCCAATTATTATGCCAGGATATTGCCAATTAATATGCCAGGATATTGCCAATTAATATGCCAGGATATTGCTATTTAATATGCCAGGATATTGCCACTTAATATGCCATGGTATTGCCAATTAATATGCCAGGATGTTGCCATTTAATATGCCAGGATATAGCCAATTAATATGCCAGGGTATTGCCAATTAAAATGCCAGGATATAGCCAATTAAAATGCCAGGGTATTGTCATTTAATATGTCAGGATAGAGCCAATTAATATGCCAGGATATTGCCACTTAATATGCCAGTACTGGCTGGGGAAGCAAAATACCGGGCCTTGCTTTGCCGGTATATTACATATACCGGCCACGGCCCCGAGACCCCAAATACCGGCTGTGCCGGTAAATTACTGGCCAGGTGGCAACCGTAAGCGTGAGTGGGAATTCAATTTCCTCTGTGCTCCACACTCACCAACACAGGACCTTGTTTAGAAAACTAAAATCTATCATTACTGAACAATTAATAACAAGTGAATACATTTATATTTGGGGGGGACAATGATGTAAACAGTAATTAGCATTTATCTCGACCAGAGAGCACTCAGACTTGCAAGGTAAAATTATACCTGTAGCCAGGAGATTGGCTGTCAGTTTGCGCATTCATTCACTGCGTCTCCCCGTGCCGTTCCTATTCATTGCGGTGCTAAATGTAAGCTCCATTTTCTTATGCAGCAGAGACCTGCTGTGCGTATCTCCACCCCGACATCGTTGTCATCTTAATGCCTTGAATTGTTGGCTGTTTATAACTTCCTGTTTGTGGGGGATTTTTCTAAAGACTGTAATGCTATTAGAATAATATGCATTAGTGATAATATTAACGCCTTCACAGTCAATGCACATTACTATGTAAGGTTTAATCCAGGAACAGCAGTGGCAAATTACCTCTCTCTGCTAATAACAGTGACTACTAATGGGCATTTTCTGTTTGCGTAGCTGTATCATGGTGGAGGCTCTGCTGTTACTATAGGTGTGATATCACGATCAATGTATCACTAACCGAGAAGGGTGTATTTGGATAACAGGCCTGTCATTACTTGCGGCCCAGGTTGCTCTTATATTTATTACTCCTCCTTAGTCCATTGGTCTCTGGTTGTTTATGTACCTTTTATGATTAGGGTTGCCACCTGGCTGGTATTTTACCGGCAGGCCGGTAAAAAATTGGCATGAGGGCAATGTTAAGTCTATGGAGACAGTACTAAGGCCGGTATTTTTTTGAATAAAAGGTGGCAACCCTATTTATGATGCAGAGATTAGGTGGCAGCAGTCTCACACGTTCATGGGTCTGTCTTTAACCATTTGAACATTAGAGGGGTGAGAGAGTTCAATCCCTGTGTGACACTAATGGGTTTAAAATAATCTAATTCCTAAGACTATACCCCTTATTTATCTTTCTCAGCTCCAAACACATCATACAGACCACAAATGCAAAACATGTGCAGGTGTTAAAATGATGCATGACACTTCTCCTCAGCAATGCAGACTCAGCTAGGCTTTTCCTTTGAAGTATTTAGACTGAGAGTTACCACCGTGCCAGTATTTTACATTGAGGCCAATGTTAAAGGGACTCTGTCACCTAAAAGAGTTTTTATACTGTGAATGTAGAATAAGGAAATGTCAAAAACAATTTATACATTGTGTTAGCAGAATTGTAAGTAAATGCATACTTTAGGAGAAAACTGTTTTGAAAAAGTTTGTGGTGTCCCATGTTTATGACATCACCTGTGGCTTTATATGCAAATAAACTACTTTTCTTTTGAAAATGTGTAATGTGGATATGAAACCACAAGGTGGGATAATAATCAAATGGAAAGAGGAAAAAACTGTATTCACAGGAGAATCCACCGGGCTTCAACTGAGACCAGAGCAAAATAATCCAGCTCTGAAGGGGTGTTGTCCAGGTAGTGCTTCCAAACAGGTGCCTCCCAAATATGCCGACCCAGCACAGCACCAATAGGAAGATAAATGAAAAGGAAATGGGAATGGCACTCTGAATGAATGTGAAAAACTAATTTAATGGCAGAAAAAATAATATAAAGTAAATACAGCAAGGTAGTGGGAAAAAGACTTGACGCGTTTCGCGTGACTAGCACGCTTAATCATAATCAGGAGACTCCACAGACACATTTAAATCATATATTTTTCTCTTAATTTGTGTATTTGCTTGCAATTCTGCACACAATGTATAGATCATTTGGGATTATTTTTTCTTCTTTACGCGATGACAGATTGCCTTTAAGTCAATGGAGGTAATGGCCAGTGTTCTGACATTTCCTTTGGGAATTCAATAAAAATTCCATTCAAATCACAGAGGAAATGCAGACTACCTGCCACCACACATGCGCGAGCCTCTCAGAGAAGTCAGAGATGCCGACAACTGCACTTCCCATGATGCCTTCCTACTCCAACAGTATGAAATGTAAGCAATTAGACCAGGCGGGTTAGAGTGCGGGTAACTACTGGGGTTAACTCTAATCTCATTTTTAACCCAGGTTTATAAATTACACCACTGGGGTTAGTGTTGTGGTTAGTTTAAGGGTTAGCTGTAATCTACACCATTAATTCTTACCCTGACTCCCCTAGAACTAACCCTAATCAGTATTCTTTTTAAGAACAAATGATAACCCATGAAACCATAGCCTCGACTCAAGAACCATAGGGAAAAATTAAATATATATAGTGTAAAACCAAACACAGTTCATTTTTTGTTTTGCTTTTACACTAAAATATTGTATAGCATTTTAATCATTATTATTGTAATTATTTGTTTTATGATTCCATGCTGCAGTGAACAAGGAAAGGCTCTTATTACACTGTTTGCCAACAGGCATCAGACCGGGATTGGATGTGGCCTGTACGATTGGAGACTGTGTGCATTGTTACTTTAAGTGGACTAGGCTTGTCTTTGAGCATGACTCAAATACATAACAGAATATACATTGGGGAACGGTTAATGAAAAATATAGAAACCACCGTGTAGTTCTTCAGAATCAAGAAAGAATGTAATTCACCATTATTTTTTGCATAAAATATTGCTTTATCCACCAGCAGTGACTGTTTTCGGAAGCATGGTTTCTGTGGTATGACAATAAACATACCTCTTACAGAAGAGACAATTAGAAGTCCTCCCCGGCCTGACCAAGCAGGGCGGGTCATACAACCCTACCCTGAATGAATGTATCAATAGCGGGGTGTGTGGACGATCCAACCCAATCCGTAGTTAACACCTACTGACTAAGATATTTGCAAAGCCATCGCTCAACACTTGCCCTTCCGTACACACCTCTCACTGTTTCACCATATCTCCCCATTATTCCCCGCTAGCAAGTATGTTGGTACTTTATAAATAATTAATTTTAATTCCAATTACTGGAGGGTGATATTATTCATTCCCACCTGCAAAATCAGCATTATCTCCATCAGACTAGCAGCAGGGCATCTGACGCCTGGGGGATTTTATTGTTAGACTGCAGTGTATTTTGCCTCCCAACATGTTTCTTGTCCCTCACACTGGACCACAGAACCCCTCCTTCTTTCTTTGCCCTTGGATTCTCCAAGTGGCACAGACCCCTCCCCACATGCTACATGCTATGCAGCCTTTAATGAATGAGTGAATTTAGTATCAAGCGCTCTAACAATATGAAGTTGACTCCTGCAGCCATCTTTACTGCTAGCAGAGATTCTAGAGTTAGGCATATGCCCTCTCCTGCCCCTCCCTGCAGACGCCGATGGGGTTTAGAAAAGGCAGCGTGAGTATGAGTATTTCACCTATTCCATTGTCCTGTAAGGGGTTCAGTTACTACTATTCCATATTTTCATTGGGTTTATGAAAAATCAAAGCTCTTCTCACATTTACTCCAAACACTCTGATTCGATGTGTTTCTGGGGTAGAAGTCGAAGTGTGGCATAACAAAATGTGTGCCTGTGTTTGATATAACTGTGGCCAGAGATGAGAACCAGCGCCAAGCTAAAATTAAAATAAAAGGTGTGTGGCTTAGAGAGACTTTTGCAACCTAAATATAGCTTATACTAGAAAAGTGGAGAACAAAAAATAATGAAAAATTATCTATATGATTTTCACGTTGTGTTGCTAAAATTGCAAACAAATGCATAAAATAAGAGAGAATATATTTGTAAAATTGTCTAAGCTGTCTCCTGTTTATGACATCACCTTGTGGCTTGATATGCAAATCACACATTTCCCACTGACCGTTAGTTCATTTGCATATAAAGCCACAGGTGATGACGTAACCAGGAGACACCAGAGATGCATTTAAATTTATTCTCTAAATCCACAGTAGAAGCAATGTTTAGGTTGATTTTAATACAGGATTCTAAAGATTAATTTAGGAACGTTAAAGCTCAAGTTTTCAGATTCTGACAATCTGTCCAACCTTACACTAGTGGGTTTTTTTTGCTTTCCTTATTAAATCTTTGACAAGCACCAAAGTCTCGTGTTGAGTCTTCCATTTACACATCTCCCTCCATGTTATTTTAACAAATACTAACAGCGATCTAACCACTCTTGTCAAATTTTCTGATGTTAGGTTTTTAAATGTAACCATCAGAAGGGAAATAAGTAATATTTTTTTTATCATTACTGCACCCGGAAAAAAAAACACCCGCTAAAAACCTCCATACTTTCTATAGATGTTTAGCAGACCAGTTAAAAAAAATGTCATTGAAACACTGATCCGTGCGGTAATGACAGCCATTAAAAATGAAAGGGCAAAAAATCCTTCTTCCGGAGTACGCCTACTAATAATAAATGCCCCCATAACCCCATGCCCCCCTTTGTGCCAGTGGCTGGCCAAATGCCCCTGGCACTATAAATAAAATCAATAAATATAATTTAATCCTATGTTTCTCAACTGGTGGGTCCCCACCCAAAAATAGGTCATGAGCTGGTGAGAAGTGGGTTGGCTCGTCTTTGTGAAAAAGTCTAAACATGACGTATTAATGCACGCTGTGTTCACTGTCTGAAGCTGAGAAGCCCGCTATAGAACGGATGGTGTTATTTCAATCATGTCTGTAATATCTCTTCCACCACCCCTCTAGGAAACCGCCGAGGTTCACCATTTACTTCGGGGATACAATCCCAAAATGCACCAGAAATGAGTGATGTGGTAGATACAAGGCAAAGAGTGTTTACTGTACCTATCTTTGTTAGAGTTGTTTTGTCTACCATCACCCAAACTTTGAGACAGTTCAGAAGCGAAATGCATCCCCCCCAGCTTTCCCATTAATTCTATTTCGTTTCATACGTGTCAATAGCTTTTTATTTTATTGGGTTTTTAGCTCATTGGCACTTTTTTTTTCACTTGTACTGTGATCAATTCACTATTTATTTTGTGAAGAAGCCCTGTTTTTTGTTTGTTTCATGTTTTGGACAGTGCATATATACAGTTTGGAATACTGTACAAATTATTTTGTGGAATAAATTACAATGTATCGGAAATTAAATTATTTGGGGGTCGTGACTTGATGACCAAGGACAAATATGGGTCCTGAGGTTAGACAGGTTGAGAACCAATGATTTGATCCCTATCTACCCCTACATGCCACTACCTTGCCCAGGTAGGGGTGATGAGCAAAAATTTCCCAAATCTGGGGAAAAAAAGCAAATTTGAGTGGACAGTGAAAATCACTAGAGGGTCACATTTTTTGCACCCCTAGCATAATGTAAACGGGGAATTAGGGAATAACAGCTTTGTTTGATAAATGTTGTTATTCCCTTACCGCAATGCCAGTAGTTTAACAGCCTGGATATTTGCGGTCCTTGTTGCATTGAAAAGCACGCTATTCCAAATGGGATAGTGTTCAGTATTGTAAAAGTCACGGATGCAGCATTTAACAGGGGACACTGAATCTACGCCATTAAAGTAATTGTTACAATGACAATAAAGTCAAAACAACGACTGCAGAGGTAATCCATTTCTGAAAAAAGGTAATTGTTCAAATTGTATATTCTCCTGCTCAAGATGAAATGGTTTTAGTTGCACCCAAGAGGGTCTTCTCAATGAAGAGAGAATTGCAAGGAATTGACACTGGAATTTTAACTTAAGACCAAAGTAGCAGAATTGAAGAAATTCTCCTGTTCAGCTGCATTGGAGCATTTTTCCAACTCTGCTACATTGGCCTAAAGTTTGAAAATCCTGTCCGAATTCCCTGCAATTCTCTCTTTATTGAGTAGACCCTAAGATAATAATCTCTGAAACCAGTCAATTCTAACCTTCGAGCTCCATCACACTGAGGATAGAATGCGACTGAGAGTCAAAGCATTCCAGACATATTACTTTTTAATGACTTGCATTATTACTGTCTAATTACAAGGTGCGATGCGTTACAACCGAGACTCAACCAATCCTCACATCTTCACAAGTAAATTATGAGAGCAGGTCATTAGAAATTCAAGGGACTTATTATCACAGAGCTTTGCCTTCCTGCTGATGGGACGAAGCACAAAGAATGGGCAGTTTTCTGTTCTTAATTATTCTAGACCACTTAGCCCCTTCTATTTCTGTCTTACTAGATAATCTTGGGTGCTAAATCTCTGCAGATTTTCACATGAGCACAGGATGGGTTGGCACACTCCATGTATAAACGGGTAATAAATACTTTAAGTCTTTAATGCCCAAAATGTGCATTATTCGCGAGCAGAAAGAGCTGGGGATAGTGAACAAGTACAGAGTGTTCCTCGGCAGATACATCATTTCTTTGAGGCTGAGAATTCAACCGCTAGAACTATACTTTCTCTAAATGAAAGAGAGAGAAAATGTTAGCATGAAATTTGAAACGTAGATGAAACTTTCTAAGCTGAAAAGATATAATAATGAAAAGAAAATCAAGTATTAAAAAACTGTAAATAACTCCAGGGACATGATTTGAAACCCAATCTCTTTGACGCCGGGCACAGGTTACACCTGTCCGATGTTCAAACACTTTCCATGCAGCTTCCAGAGCTAATTATCTAATGAGGTGCAGCAGAGCTCCACAGTGATGAAAAGGTTAAGCGGCAAAAATGAGACAAAGACACATTTCCTCTAAACCAAGTTCACAGGTTCATTTAGTTCATTTTTTTTATTTACCTTATAATTGGAAAGAAGTTATTTAGGACACTAATGACTTTTTTTTCATATAGGTTAATTATAATGTTTAATATGTGTGCTTTGGTATTTAATGTTTTGTCTGTTTGTGTATATAGATATATATTTGTTCACTAGTACAAACATATGATAATGAGTGACGCTGAAATGACCACAAATGCTATAAGGGACACTCCAGGCATCAGACTACGTTTGATCCATTTAGTAGTATGTAACCTGTAGGTTTGAAATCTTTTTTACACAAATGCAAGCAGGCATTCCTTGGACTCTCAAACTTTCTGGTCTAGCCTTCCCTGCTGTTGCTCATGTGCAGACACCAGCTCATTCATGCTAAAGTTCCTCCTGATATTTACATTTTCTTGGGCAGGGAGGGTTTGACAGAACTGATTGAAGGCGAAGTGGATTCTGCACATGTGCAGTGGGCTTCCCCATAGATATCTGTGGGAGCCCTCTGATTGGCTCCCAAAAGATACTGGGAGGTTTTAATTTTTTTGCTTGAGCTGGGGATGTCCTCACTTGGATAATGCCTGGGAAAGTAAGTTTCTGCTTTAATATGGATGTATTTACCCATTTAATTTTTCCAGACTGGTGTACTTTAAAACTATATATCAATATATGTAAAGAACATATATGCCTTTGGTCCCTTGTAAGCAAAACAATTTAAGATCTTAAGCTCAATTAAAGCAAACTGTCAAGCAGGTTATAGTCATATAATGTAACAGAAACCTTTAATTTCCTTAGCTATCTCATTCATGTTTAAAGATCTTTACTATACAACAATATATTCTGTAGCTTTTCCACTACACCAAGGATACTGGGTAAGCCCCTCTTTGGCATATGTGTACCTAGCCATAAGGCTGGCAGTGAATTATGGGATGTGTAGTTCCCAAACATTTGCAGAGCCAAGACTAGACCACACTGCTGTAGGAGCTTATAGTTTTAAACCACATCCGAGCATTTGGTGAACTGCCAGATAGCCTTTGAGAAAGAAAAATAAGTATATATTTATTGAACTGTCCCCAAGGGCAGAAATAAATAAAGACACTAATGACGTACATCCCCCTCTTTGTTTTTTCATTTGATTTTTCTCTTGTCTGCTTTCAGATTTTTCCCCTTCTCCCCAATTTCTCCTCATTCCACAAGGCCAAAATATGTTCATTTCTGGCTAATCGTTTGTGAAGCTTAACGAAGGGTCTGAGCATTTTCTCTTAATTATCCGTCTGCCATTTGTCTCGAGCAGTTTTGGCTCAGAGCAGTTTGAAGGCGGGGGGAATGTGGAGGTTTGACAATTAGCTGTGCCTTACGGCGTCTTGAGGAGCGCCTGGCGATGGGGAAATATGTTTTCAATGAGACGGGATAGTTAACTATTCCCTGTACAGCTCCATGTAAAGTCATAAAAAACAGTCATAGTCGTGGTTTAAGACTTTGAGTAAGACAGTACCTCGTAGGATCTTATTGGACCACATAGCTTATGGAGGAAAAAGTACCTACGGCAGGTACGGGGGCACAAGGTCAATAAAAGCAGAATGATGAGACAGAAGTATGTAGTCGGGCCATGGGTACAGGCAAAATGGCAGAACTGTATGAAGGCCTGGGGCAGGCAGCGTACATTCAGGAAAAAGAGACAAGCTTGCAGGTCATGAACCAGTAGTTCATTGTGCACATAAATGATTATGAACAAGATATCAAAGTGCAGGAGAAAGCTGGATAGTGCATACAAGCTTCAGAAAAGCTGAGCAGCACTTGGACTGCACAGGAGAGTTTTATAGGTATTTATGCGCTGAGCAGTAAAGCGCAGAGTCCCTGCATAAAAAGGATTAAAACACAGTCTAGAGAGCTCTTTAATGAGCAATATAGCATGCTACTGCGCATGTGCAAAAGCTTGGCGCCTCCTAACACACCAGCAGTTCTTCAGAGGACAGAATGGCCTGAGCAACAGCCACTCCCCCAACTAAGTACTGCGTGAATCATGTACTCAGACATAGACCCGCTGAGATACCTAGCTGAAGCATGTCCCGCCAGGATAGATAGCCCAGCAAGAAAGATACTACTGGAAATTTTACTTTGACAGATAACCTTCTACTTGTCAACATAATTTCAACAACATTTTCTTGTATCTTCCATGAACATTGCAATGAGTTTTTAACTTAGTTTTTTATATTTTGACAGGATATGTTGAGACTCTGTTGTCTTACTCAGTAATTTTGCTTTATTTGTCACCCAACTTTTATACTATACTAATTAAGCTTGCTGATACTGCACTTGCTTTGCTGGCAGATGTATGTAGATATTTATGAAGTGCTGACATATACCATTTTGCCCTGATATTATTACATATCACACAGAATCTTTCATGTTAGTTCTGCAAGACTTTTTTTTTTTTTTTTAAAGAACAGGTTTCTGATCTTTACAGATGTCAGTGTACATGATTATAAGGAGTCCATTTTGAAATTATTCTTATGAACGATAATAATGCAATGATGCAATTTGTGGTAATTGGTTTCTGTTTTGCAAAGTAGTACTTAGGTTATAAATAATGTTAGGGAATAGTAGAGACCACCTTTCTATAATGTTGTCCTAGCAGTAATTATATAAGGAGTAAAACGATTTGATTGCAATGTCAGCCAGGAAAACATAGTATGATCACCTCTTGAGACCCCTCGGAATGGTGTAATTGGTGCTGCAATTGACGTGTGAGTACCTTCACACTGCAACCAAGCCCTTTTCCACTTGTTCCTTTTCAGTTAATCTGAAAGCTCCTGACCTTTCTGTGAATTTTAATTCCACGCTGCAAAGTAAAATGTCATCAAATTTTTGTGGCATTTGATACGGTGAGGGGAGTTTATCATCGTTCCATTTTCCTGTGTTCACATGTGCTTTCCGGGATGATAATTAGCTTTGGCTAACGTTTCATTTGACCGAAAGGAGCCTTGAACATGCCTTTATGAACAAATAAATGAAATTTGGATTGGGTAAATATTATTGTGATAATTCAGTTTGCATCTGGATTATGGACAACTTCCCCTGATATTTATTTTCCAGGAGCAGAGTCTAAGCAGATATCATGAGCTAGATTCTCATGGCTATAATAAGAATTAAAAAAAGATTATTATTAACCCCGTTGTGATACATTGGGGTGAGGAGGGACCTGCTCCTCTCTGAAGTCCAAAGGGTTAATGACTCCAACAAGGAAACCTTATTTCCCTGTCAAAGAGAGTTTTCCCGATTTGGAGCGTCCTGCGCACAGGAGCTTGCTATTAGAATCTCTCCCATCATGCACTGCATATAAATAGAGTATTGTTAAGGCACGTTGGATATTGCGAGCTGCATTAACAATTCATGGAGATGCTGTAAAACGGCTGATACAGGATTTTATCGTCAAATTAGAGGGTGCGGTGCCTCTGTAGTCACTTACAGGATTTCAGCATGGAACTGGGTCACCGATTTTATGGGGAATTTTGATATTCGCTTAGCTCTGCAATAATATTGTCTTTAATTTAAACATTTTGTTTCAAAGGTAAAAGTTAATGAACAATGAGGCCTCCAGTAGATAGAAATCGCTCACTTTATGTTACACTCAGTGCAACTTTGGAGAATTCTTTAGTGTTTGTTTCTACCTCATCTACTGGGAAGTCATTCCATATAGCTACTTCTCTTTGTTGTTGTATGATTTTGTGGAGCCTCACACACCGGTATAGCAGTGTCACACTGTGCTTTATATTGATATCTGGCTTATGACAGTGATGCGGGTTAAATTCAGCATGTAACAGAAAGTACACAAATAAGTGTTGAGAGTTAAATTGTCTGGAAAAAGGGAAATCTATGACATTGCATGTCAAACATTTCAGATCCGTACTGTGTAATGTGCACACAAACACTGACACATACAGTGCAGTACGTGGAGACCTGTTTTTGGGGGGGGGGGGGGGGGTTTACACCATTTTACTCAAAACTGCGATCTTATTTTCTTGGGAAACAATTAGATGATCATTTTAATATTTTTACCTAATATTTTCACACACAATCTGAATTGTGGTATATGTTATGTTACTTGTACATCAGTTTATCAGCTGTCTGCAGAAGTTGCCAGCCCTCTGTCAGTATTCAATCAACTACAACTTTCATTTTGAGTGCACCAAAAGAGATGGTCTTCCCCTCACTGTGACTGTGGTGAAAGACCCCTCTTTCAGTTGACAAGTGCCACTCAATGGCAGGATCACTAAGTGATAGTCAGTGACTATACCAGCTTGTATGCTTAAGGTTGAAGCATAACGTTTCCAGGTTTTGGAGAAATAGCAAATACCTTTTAAAGTGCATGTCGATTCACCGACTTTCTAATTCAGTACATCAATAACTCTTGTATGGTGCTTCTTGTGCGCTTGCTTCTGTGTGTGCATGCGTGTGTGCAATGCATATATATATTGTGTATGTGTAGCCCTGATCTTGCATGTGTGTACTTCATTGGGATTTAGCATGAATCAATGTGAGTCTCTGTGATTTTGTCTGTGTGTGCACGTCCACACACATCCCTGTGGTATCCTTGATATCCCCTGTGTGTTTGCGCATGTCTCTGTGACCTTGCCTGTGTGTATACATCATTGTGTTCTTTCCTCTGTGTGTGTATCCGCAGACATTCTTGTAAACTTGCCTGTTTGTGGGAAAAAGGGGAAATTGCTGGTGTGCAAACAAGGCTGTATTTTTGCTGTTAGTCTATAATCTAGTTTTCTCAGGATGTGTGCACACGCCTCTTTGTGATCTTGCCGGTGTACATGCACGTTCCTGTAAACTTGCCTTTGTGCATGTCTTTTTAGTCTTGCATACATGTGTGCACTCACATCCTCATGCTTTGTCCTCCGTCTGGATGGTCAGTTTAATATTTCTACACCTCCTTTCAAAAACTTACTGTATCTTCTTTCATCTCTTTATTCTTTTTTACCAAAATACCATCTTATCCTCCAAAGACTTTTCATCTTTTTTTTTTCCCCCTTGGATCAGCAAGAGCGTTTTTTTTGTGTGTGTGTTCACTGGTACTCCATTGTCTGCCTGCTTATCAAAAGCCGCTTTTTGCATGTAATTAAAAATGAAGAGGTTAAGGGGTTAAGTTCGAAAGTCTGCTAATGATGATACCTTGTCTTTATTCTCCTCCACACGATGCGCTACACTGAACATGTTTACAACCAGTGAGGAATCAAAGCTGCCTGCTGCACACTACCGTAAAATAAGATAGGGGTGCGGCTGTTCGTGTTAAACCTTAATTGCCAGGAGAATTCTGAGCTGAGTGTGAATTTCACTTGGGATTTGGGGAAATTTCAGTAAATGCATTGCCTGGCTATTTTATCGAAGAAGGTTTTCACAGCGGTGTGCTGCATTCCCAAACTGCTTGTTCATATACCATTATATTTCCAAGGACTCAGAGAGAGATTTGGAGACGACAGACAAAATAAATTAATGTTGAATGGAATAGATCTGAAATCTATTATTCCAATGCAGACAGAATCTCCTTGTATGTAGCGATTGTGAAATCTAGACTTTTTCGAGCCTATTTGTACTTAAAATCGACTTTTCCATTTTCAGTAAACAGATGATGTTCTGCAGAGATAGACACGAATGCTGAAAGGATTAAATAGCTGTTTCTCATGCTGCACCTCTGATATCGGAAGGAGAGTATTGGTATGGGTGTATGGTCATATCAGAATACTGATTTTGTGATGGATGACTTCCATCCCCAATGAATTCAGCCCCTCAATTCATACCTGCAGGGGACGGGGAGGTCTGGTTACATTCAGGAGAGTAGTCTACTTTAAACGACAAGTTGAATATTAAGCTGCTAACTGAACAATTACATTAAGTGTAGACATTTTATACAGAAATGCGCTGAAAAGCCCTGTTTATAACTCTATCAGGGGGCAGTCATCTTGGATCAACCCAAGATTCTAAACAAAATGTCTGCTGTTTGAGTTATAAAAACAAATAGGACTTAATATGGTATTTACTTGTATTCTTTAATTAAAACATTTCGATTTCAAATTCTCCCACTTAATTCAATGACCCTATTCTTCTGGTATATTGCTCCAGTAGTTTAGTAAGCATGTCAGAACGTGACATTTCAGACAATCTTCCTCATATCCGCTGCTTGGGATACTAAACTGAAACTTGACCTTCCAATTTTACAGACGGTGACACAGCAAGCCTTGCAAAAGCTCCAGAGACAGCTCAATATCTAGTGACAAGCTCCATGCACAAGCCACACAGATGTAAAAAACAGCTTCTACTGTTGAGACTGAGAGAGTCCCATCACAGTTCCTGGAGAGGCCCAATTTATTCTGCAGAATTTAAATTTGACTTTGTTTTAATATAAAATAAATTAGAATTATTTAATTCAGCAAAATATTATCATCAATAATTTGGTTTTCTTGACGTGACCTATGATTATCAAACAAAAATTACCTTAAGGGTAATGAGGGTATCTTTATTAATATTCTTTCACCATTATTCACTCGATACCCTCCAGTGGGTAGATTTTTATTATTGTTCTTATTTGAATGCAGCTATATGTCCAGAATTGTGTTCCCCAATTAAAATAGCAAAAGAAGGACACTGGGAATGTTTGAGTGATGTTGCACACTTGCACCATAAATCCATATGCTTTTCTACAGAGGTGGAGTAGGTCGTTTCAATGCATCCCCATCTCTGACTCCCAAAAGATGGTGGACATACCTTTTTTTAGCATTGGTGGAAAGATACCTTTTTTTTTTAATTGCAGATTTCACTTTTTAAAGTGTTCATTTTAAAATTAATGAAATATATTTTTTTGCAGGCTGAGATGTTCTTTTAACCCACACAGCACAAATATGTCTAGTTGTTAAACATTTTTAAAGTTGGTTTAGTAGAACATTGAATGACAACCAAAGAAAGCCTTGGGTTTTGTCCTCTCCCAGTCTGGTTTGAATCCTAACTGGAGTTGTACAGGGAAGATGCACATCAAAGACACAGACATTTACCGATGAGACATCAGTGCAATTACATCTGACCGCAATGCCAGCCTACAAATTAATGCCGTTTATTTAGTCAGGAAAGGAGTCTCATGTTGGTCATTTCCGTGGCTGGACGGGGGAAGTGATCAATATATACATTTAAAGATAATGTTCTTTGTCTGTGATTTATTGAGACTGTGGAGAAGAAAGCAGTAATTAATGGTGGATTAGTGGTACCAACTCATGGCGGAGATGGGAAGGGTTTAGAATTAGTCTGAAAATAAGTTGTAGTAACAATGAAAAAATGCCAATGCCAGCAAGCATCTTATATTTGTACAGTAAAAGGGTTATTTAGAAAAGCTTCTAGTGAAAAGCAGAGGCAAACTAGGTTTAAGTCCTGTAATTCAGTGCTATCACCACATAGGATTCTGGACACATAGGATAAGGATAGACAAATATGGTCAACAATGATAGTCTTTTGTCTCCGTACCCACATGGACCACTTGGAGCACATGTACCCTGCTCAAGACGGTGTTATGGTGGCGGTGTTTCCTGTTGCCTTTTCCGCACATTAACTTCTATTCAAATAGACATAGAGGGGAATTGTGTAACTAAGAGAGATAAGATGCCCAGATGCATTAAAATGACACCTGTGCACATGAATAGAATGATTACCACGATACAAAAAAGAATCAGACTTGAGACACCCAGGCCACAGCAAGGAGGTGCGATATGCATTATTTTTAAATGGATTCCTTTTTCTACCGGTATGCTATAACATGAAATTCATTCAGTTTGCTACTGTTTATTTTCAGATATATTTATATACCCTACTAAGTACATTGGTGAAAATGCCATCACTGGTTTATATTTAGTGAAAGAACCAATTTATTTATTGTACATGTCCCTCAGATCCACAAATTAAAAAACAACATTATAGTCACATAGCACCCAGAAAGGAATCCCCTAAATCAGGGCTCGACAAACCCCAGGCGCCAGGTCGCCATGGCGACCAGGAAATTAGACCTGGCGCCTGGGTGCAGTCAGCCTCATGCAGTGGCGTAGCGTGGGGGGTGCAGGGGGGGCCGGCCGCACCGGGCGCAATATCTGGGGGGGCGCACTAGCCCTATGCGGCCGCGTGGCCGCCAGGGCCGTCTTTAACGCGGGGCAAACGGGGCAGCTGCCCTGGGCCCATTTACTCCTGGGGGGCCCCAAGGCAGCTGTCCCGTGGGCCCCCAGCCCCTGCTGCCGCGTTCACAGCGCATTGCGCTTGTGAACGCTTTTTTCCGGCAAGCCGCATCCGATGGATGCGACGGCCGGAAAAAAAAAAAAAAAAACTGACGCCGGATGTGACGTCGCGTCACATCCGGTGTCTGCTTCCCTCCTCCGTGCAAGAGGGAAGACTGCACGGAGGAGACATCCGGGCGGGGGACACGGAGCCGCTTCATGTAAGTACGGGGGGGGGGCTGGCTGGCACAATATTCCTGGTATCTGACTGGCACTATATTACTGGGCATCTGATTGGCACAATATTACTGGGTATCTGATTGGCACTATATTACTGGGTATCTGATTGGCACAATATTACTGGGTATCTGATTGGCACTATATTACTGGGTATCTGAATGGCACTATATTACTGGGTATCTGATTGGCACAATATTACTGGGCATCTGATTGGCACAATATTACTGGGTATCTGACTGGCACTATATTACTGGGTATCTGATTGGCACAATATTACTGGGTATCTGATTGGCACTATATTACTGGGTATCTGATTGGCACAATATTACTGGGTATCTGATTGGCACTATATTACTGGGTATCTGAATGGCACTATATTACTGGGTATCTGATTGGCACAATATTACTGGGCATCTGATTGGCACAATATTACTGGGTATCTGACTGGCACTATATTACTGGGTATCTGATTGGCACAATATTACTGGGTATCTGAATGGCACTATATTACTGGGTATCTGATTGGCACAATATTACTGGGCATCTGATTGGCACAATATTACTGGGTATCTGACTGGCACTATATTACTGGGTATCTGATTGGCACAATATTACTGGGTATCTGAATGGCACTATATTACTGGGCATCTGATTGGCACAATATTACTGGGTATCTGATTGGCACAATATTACTGGGTATCTGAATGGCACTATATTACTGGGCATCTGATTGGCACAATATTACTGGGTATCTGACTGGCACTATATTACTGGGTATCTGATTGGCACAATATTACTGGGTATCTGATTGGCACTATATTACTGGGTATCTGATTGGCACAATATTACTGGGCATCTGATTGGCACAATATTACTGGGTATCTGACTGGCACTATATTACTGGGTATCTGATTGGCACAATATTACTGGGTATCTGAATGGCACTATATTACTGGGCATCTGATTGGCACAATATTACTGGGTATCTGACTGGCACTATATTACTGGGTATCTGATTGGCACAATATTACTGGGTATCTGATTGGCACTATATTACTGGGTATCTGATTGGCACAATATTACTGGGTATCTGATTGGCACTATATTACTGGGTATCTGAATGGCACTATATTACTGGGTATCTGATTGGCACAATATTACTGGGCATCTGATTGGCACTATATTACTTGGCATCTGATTGGCACTATATTACTGGGCATCTGATTGGCACTATATTACTGGGTATCTGATTGGCACTATATTACTTGGCATCTGATTGGCACTATATTACTGGGCATCTGATTGGCACTATATTACTGGGTATCTGATTGGCACTATATTACTTGGCATCTGACTGGCACAATAATACTGGGCATCTGACTGGCACTATATTACTGAGCATCTGGCTGGCACAATAATACTGGGCATCTGACTGGCACTATATTACTGGGCATCTGGCTGGCACAATAATACTGGGCATCTGGCTGGCACAATAATACTGGGCATCTGACTGGCACTATATTACTGGGCATCTGGCTGGCACAATAATACTGGGCATCTGGCTGGCATAATATTACAGGCATCTGGCTGGCACTATATTACTGGGCTCTGACTGGCACAATATTACACGCATCTGACTGGCATAATATTACAGGCATCTGACTGGCACAATATTACAGGCCTCTGACTGGCACAATATTCCTGGCCTCTGACTGGCACACTATTACAAGCATCTGACTGGCATAATATTACAGGCATCTGACTGGCATAATATTACAGGCATCTGACTGGCACAATATTACAGGCATCTGACTGGCACAATATTCCTGGCCTCTGACTGCACACTATTACAGGCATCTGACTGGCATAATATTACAGGCATCTGACAGGCACCATATTCCTGGGCTCTGACAGGCACAATATTCCTGGGCTCTGACAGGCACAATATTCCTGGTATCTGACTGGCACAATATTATTGGTATCTGACTGGCACAATATTACTGGTATCTGACTGGCACATTATTACTGGGCTCTGACTGGCACAATATTGCAGGCATCTGACTGGCACAATATTGCAGGCATCTGACTGGCACAATATTACTAGGCTCTGACTGGCACAATAATACTGGGCTCTGACTGGCACAATATTACTGGCATCCGAAAGTTACAATATTACTGGCATCTGAATGGCACAACAATTATGGCATATGTGTGTGTGTGTGTGTGGGGGGGGGGGGGGGTAACATTAGAGGTACAGGATTGAGGAAGTTGGCTCCATCTAGCCCAGTCTTGGATCATCTCCAGGGTATGGTTCCATTTTGATGTTTAGTTTTTGTTCTTGATATTGTTTGTCGTTTACGATGGTTGTGAGACGACATATAATAGCATGGCCCATGCTAGGTTACTACATGTGTATATTTGTATTCATAGACCTGCTGAAAATGTGGAGAATGTGTGTAATGCATGTTCGCACTCAATAAAGTGTTGGAAAATAAACTTGTATTTAGATGCATTTTACTTTAATTACATAAGTATTTTCATAACAAACAATACATGTGCTTGGGGGGTAAGGGTTTCTTTAACTAATCTAGTAGAAGAGACTCGAGTGCTAAAATCCACGGGTTAGGGGGCGCAAATTACTTGCCTTGCCCCGGGTGCTGACAACCCACGCTACGCCACTGGCCTCATGGTCCCCTTGCCGCAGCCATCCGATTTTTCTGCAGCGCGAGGGGGTAAAGTCTGTGCCGATGGCCGATGGCACAGACTGCAAGCTCCGCCCCCTCGCGCAGCGCGTGTCTGAGTGCCGGGTGTCGTTACGTGACATCCTGTCACTCAGCACGCCGACCAAGTTCAGCTGCAGCACGAATGTCCCCCTCCCCTGCAGTGAGGTAAAGCAGCAGGGAGGGGGGACACACCAAGAAGAAACCCCCAAGAAAAGACTGTGTGAGGTAGGTATGTGTGTGTATGTATTGTAAAGTAGGTGTGTGTGAGGTGTTTAGATATTTGTGCATATGTAAAGTAGGTGTGTGTGAGGTGTTTGTGTATATGTGTATATGTAAAGTAGGTGGGTGTGTGTGTGAGGTGTTTGGATATATGGGTATATGTAAAGCAGGTGTGTGTGAGGTGTTTGTATATTTGTGTATATGTAAAGTAGGTGTGTGTGAGGTGTTTGGATATATGTGTATATGTAAAGTAGGTGTGTGTGAGGTGTTTGTATATATGGGTATATGTAAAGTAGGTGTGTGTGAGGTGTTTGTATATTTGTGTATATGTAAAGTAGGTGTGTGTGAGGTGTTTGGATATATGTGCATATGTAAAGTAGGTGTGTGTGAGGTGTTTGGATATATGTGTATATGTAAAGTAGGTGTGTGTGAGGTGTTTGTATATATGGGTATATGTAAAGTAGTTGTGTGTGTGTGAGGCGTTTGTATATATGTGTATATGTAAAGTAGGTGTGTGTGAGGTGTTTGTATATATGGGTATATGTAAAGTAGTTGTGTGTGTGTGAGGCGTTTGGATATATGTGTATATGTAAAGTAGGTGTGTGTGTGTGTGAGATGTTTGGATATATGTGTATATGTAAAGTAGGTGTGTTTGTATATATGTGAAGTAGACGTGTGTGTTAATGAATTGTGTTTATGTTTGCGTGATTGTCTGGCTCCTAAAAAAAATTTCTGGCTCCTAAAATCAAATTAAATTTGTCAAGCCCTGCCCTAAATTACAAAATACCAGACATAGTGGGGATCACATATAAATCCTAGATGTACCTTGTAGTATTATACATAATGTGGCAGCACAGTTAACTCTTTCAGTATGTTGCCTTTCCCTTAGTATTGTTCTGCCTGATGCCATGTTGGCACATGGGTGCTGTCTGAAGCCTGCAGGTATGCCGTATCTGGAAAGTGGCAGTTTAATAGCGTAGAGGGTGGTGTGAACAATCACTTGTAGCAATCCAGGGACAAGAATAAAGGTGATGGCTCAGAAGGGAAGGCGAGAAGCCTACGTTTATCATGCGACTATCCTGCTCTTTGTTGCTTTTTTTCCCCCCTCTCTGAATAAATAGTAATTAAATCATGTATGCACTGACAGTGAAATTGCTGAGAAATGAATCCTTGCACTGTAATTGCTTCAATTCTCCTGTTTTTCTAAGTAGTGGGTCGCTTCCCCCATCGGTTTGCGCAGTATAAAGTGACACCAGCTTGTGGTGGCGGTTGATTTAGCATTACATGGGCTGACACTTCTCTCCGCACATGCATACATAAAGTCCTAATGTGGATTTAATAAATATTCATCTGGAAGAGCCTCCCCCCTCGGCAGCGCGCATGGAGGACATAGTGAAATCGCTCTGCAAGATGCTATCAATCCCCCCCAGCTAATTGAAGACTCTCTGGCTGGGAGATTATCCCATCACTGCCAGTTTGGTCTGCAGAGCATTGCACACCTCTCGCCTCCGCCCCTCCCCAGGATAGAGAGAGGATCTGCCACTGCCACCATAACAAATTGCAGTTTTGTAGCACTGAAGAGGTTAAAAATAGTCTTGATTATTTTGATTATTAACCCCAGGAGTGACAAAGATTAGTCTACTTTAAGGGCTGTTTGTATATAGCACTGAGATCACATGGTAGATGTTAAGGCCCTATGGCATATTTCCATCACAACATATTATTGTTAATTTTCAGCACTTTAATTGGCTTCCTATTGGACATATATATATATTCACCAATCAGCCATAACATTATGACCACTGACACATTTCAAGTCGGCAGAGGCAGTGTGATCCTCTGGCCAATGTTCTGCTGGGAAACCTTGGGTCCTGCCATTTATGTGTATGTTACTTTGACACATTCCACCTACCTAAGCATTGTTGCAGAGCATGGACAACCTCCCATGAAATGGTATTCCTTGATAGCATTGGCCTCTTTAAGCAAGATAATGATCCCTGCCACAAAGGAATGGTTTGAGGAACACATAATCGAGCATCTGTGGGATGTGCTGGACCAACAAGTCCGATGCATGGAGGCCCCACCTCACAACTTACAGGACTTAAAGGATCTGCCGCTAACATCTTGGTGCCAGATACCACAGCACACCTTCAGAGATCTAGTGGAGTCCATGCCTCGATGGGTCAGGGGTGTTTTAGGACTTAAAATATATTAGGCAGATGGTCAAAATGTTATGGCTTATCAGTGTATGCATATTTTTTTCCAACCTCTGATTATTTTGTTATCAGTCTTCTGCTTCCTATGTGATCTGTTCACATAGAACAGGGGTCTATTGCCTGTCAGATGGGTATAGTGAGACCCTTATTTTTGGTGTTTTACTCTCGATATTTTTAAAAAAAGTTACTCACTGGATTGATATGCCTTCTCTCTACTAAATGCCTTGACCCTCATCATTAATAAACTCATTAACAAATACTGGCGCAATTGACGTGTGCACCAATGTACAAAGTACAAGTTCTGCCTCAGTCGAATACGTGCATTTTTGTTGTGCTGGCGCAGACTAAAATCAGGAGCTTATACAGAACAAACGGTGATTGTGATTATTTTTTTATAACACTCCCGACACATAACCCCCAGTGTGTTCACTGCCAATGTATAGGAAATCACTTTTAGGTGAAGCATCAGAAGATTAAAATAGGGAGATATAATCGGGAGAAATTTGGCAATACATGACTTCTTCAGCAGCCAATCCAACCAGTCCTGATACATCGCTGTAACTAGGTATTTTTGTACCCAAAACAAAAATATTGGGGAAGTTGTGTTTCCCCAATATATTGTGCCACAGTCCCCTAATTTATCCAAAATCCCATTAATTGCCCCATTGAGCCTTCTGTGATCTAGGATTTTTGGGCCCTAAATAAAAAAATTAGTTAGGGCTGCCATATTGGCTGTTTCCGCCTCTCCACAACGGTTTTCTCTCAATTAGGTGCCGTGGAGGCCTTTAAACCAACCTTAAGTGTCTGCTTAAGTATTTGCTTATATGGGAGAACCACCTGTGCAAAGCATGTCCAGCATACCACAAATACCATCATTACCCTAAAGCCCTCTCCCTGTCTCAGCTTTCCTTTTACCTTATTGGGCACTAGCAGAGTGTGTAAGGGTAAGACAATGTATGTGCCCTGTGTGCTGTAGACATGTAGCAATGGAGCATGCATTTAATTAGTTTTTAGATGCCCGGATATTATAACTCAAGATGTTTTTTTGTTGCACTGTAGGACTGTATGTAGATGGCTGTACCAACAAATGCAATATGTGATCATTTTATTGTCAAACATTGTATTGCCCCCGCGCCTTTGTCAGTTGCATGCAATAACCTTTGGGCATGACCTATTAAGTTTTCTTTCTTCCCTTTCAGTTAAATTCAACGGATGTAAGAATAGAGAGCAGGGTGTCTTGTATGAGACCAGTAACCCGGATTTCAAGGTTGGAGCAGATGGAGCCGTATACACAGCCCGCCAGGTTCAGATCCCCTCCAAGCAGGCACTGTTTAAAGTGGCCGCATGGGACCACCAGACACCGGAGAAATGGGAAACTGCCATCACACTGCTGGTGGAGGACAGACCTCTAAACTGGAGCTGGCATCAGGTGTGTATTATGTGATACTATGTGATCATGCCACAAAATATATGCATTAATATGTAACTAGGGAGATGTGGTGTATTCCTGCAACATTAATGTGCACATCAGATTCCCCACCTCCAGCCCCTGCCCATGTTTGGCTTCCATCCGGTCATCTACACATCTTTCACCTCCATCCGGTCATTGACACATCTTTACCCTCCATCTGGTCATCTACACATCGTACACCTCCATCCGGTCATCTACACATCTTTCACCTCCATCCGGTCATCTACACATCTTTCACCTCCATCCGGTCATCGACACATCTTTCACCTCCATCCGGTCATCCACACAGCTTACACCTCCATCCCACCCCTGATCATCTTCCTACTCAGTCATGCCCCCTCTCCTTGCCTTTACTTTTGCATCACCCTTATTATTTTTACTGCCTTCTTTTGCCCTGAGACTGCTGATCTACCTTGTTAATCCCTTGGTGACACAGCAGCAGTGTTAAATGCCTGAGGTCTTTCCATTACCTGCTATAAAAATGATTTCAGGTCTCTGGTAAAATGCTGCACAAGGTAAACTCCTAATGGCGGAGACAAATTTGAATCAACAGAATGTAGGTTTATTTGGTTATTCATTCTAGCAGGAAACCTGATAACGGTTCAATTAAAAAACGCAAATGAGGCAGCATGTTCCCCACAGGAGAAAAGTCTTTCCCCTGAGGCATTTCAGCTCAGAATACTGAGTACAGGTAGCCCT
Organism: Pelodytes ibericus; assembly: GCA_036172795.1. Classification (NCBI taxonomy): domain Eukaryota; kingdom Metazoa; phylum Chordata; class Amphibia; order Anura; family Pelodytidae; genus Pelodytes; species Pelodytes ibericus. The sequence continues at coordinate 131,515,998 of CM069862.1, forward strand.
ATATCAGCTCAATAATACCACTAGGTCTACAGTGATTAAACACACCCTTCCTGTCCTCCTGCTCCAATGATCTAATGCTGCTTATGTGGTGGCAGTCTGCTTTAGTTTTGTGAAAATCCGGGGGAGGGATTTCTGCTAATTATTTTGTCCACTGTCCCATGTCGGATGGGATTAGGGAAGTGGGTGCCCTAAACAGCTGTTTTATTTACTTTTATGGTATTGCCATCACTGTGAAAGTGCATTACATTATTGTTACCAGGAGGAGGTCAGCAACCCATCTCGAGAGGATGTCGTATAACGTAGATCAGTGATGAATTTAGCTTTTCAAATACATACAGAAACAAATCGAGAGATGCTGTTTGACTCTGCGCTTTTCTGCTCATAAAAGTAAAATATTTCCTGTCTCAGATTGGAAATGTATGAGAGTGTTTGTGTTTGGTGACATTTACTGGATCTGCAATCTATGGCTCCTCTATTCTTTGAGCTGCATCTGACACATCTTTTGTGAGCATAATTCAGGAAAATAAAAGGAATGGACCACACTGTTGATTTTATGACACTGTTGGTCATGTGACTGTCTTGTATAGCGAGTCCTGATTTTAAGTAATCACCTCCTAATCAAACACCATGCTGCAGCATACATGCAGATAAAGGTCATTCTCCCGGGATTATGTGAGAGATCCACACATGGCAGGATGATAGTTCCTTGGATATGTCACTAATGGTCACCTTGACACTGCAGGGGCTTAAATGCAACGTCAACATGAGTAAGATATGTGGAGATGGACATGTTTGGCAAACGTCACCCTGGAGCCGAGATTCTCCAGAGGGAAATCTTCAGGCTGTTTTAGCCTAATGAGGGTGGCAAAGAATCAAGGTGATGCAGAGGAACCGTTCCTGGGGCACTGTCCATCAGTATCTCTAGTAGTCTTATACTAGACCCATACATGGAATTTGGAAATCTCACAGAGTGAGATAGACACACCAAATCATAGCTTGCCACATACAGTGCCACACTTTTGTGTACATACCCCTAAACTGGAGTGCACTTTTTATACAACTGATTGAACTGTAGACTTGACAAAAGAGCTTACAATCAATGCCATATCTTACCCATGTGCCAGAGGCCATCTCTCTGCATTAACTTAGTTTAAACCAGCCCACGTTTGCAGAATCCAAGCCCAGCTAAAGTTGGGATTCTTGTTAACCCCTGTGATTCATTTGGGAAAGAAGCTGTTTTCCCCTATTGTCTTATTCTTTGTTGGTGAAGTCACATGGAAAGTTGTCCTCTGTAGGCTGCTATGGAAACCAGAGAGAATGGCTGGAGACAGAGCTCATTAACCAGTTTAAATATACATGATGCTAGCAGGCATTACACCAAACCATTTTTCAAAGGTGCAGTGATGAGGGCGTCAGTAACCGCTTGCTGTAGATCTATCGTTTAAACACACAATCTCATTATTCTCTGAGAGAGAGCAGATCAGAATTGGCACTTTGAAGACAAAGCACATTATTTGTTCCTTAAACTATTATTTAACCTAGAGCTACAGGGGAGTTATGGAAACACTGCCGGTGACAGACACCACGAGATGGTGCTTTATTCCTGACTTTGTTACCTCTACTGCAGCTGCTCCGTGCGTGCACATAAAGTGCTCTTCAGCGATTACTTCTGCAAACTGCGTAAATGTTCAGCATAAGGCATTGGCTTTCTAATTTGAACATGATTTAAACCTGTTTCTCCCCAATTGCACACATTTTGTTTTTAACTCTTTCACCGTTACTGGAAGACATAAATTTTCGTTAAGTGTATGTAGTTCCAGTTTGGTTGGCATTAAGTAACCACAAAGCCTGGGTTTAGGGCTGTTTACATCCATTTAATGGGGGGCAGTAATCTCTATTTACCTATTCAGCAACTTTATCCAAACTATTTCAAGGACAGTGAGGAAGCGACATTATGTCATGTTAATCGTATCTCGCGATACTTTGCTGCCTAAAATGTCCGTGTGGCTGAGGAATGGGCTAATATAAAAATCATTTTGGCTCCGTGAGTACAGGCTGAGCATGAGGTGAAATACACAGTCATTTCACACTAACTGATTTTATTCACTAACCAGACTGAACCGGCAACTATGTGACCTGCCTCTGTGCGCCCAGACCCTTCACGACGCCGAAATGGAGCATCGTGACTTTATTTGAGGTTATTACCCACTAATTGATTCATGACATGTGAGTGAGGCCTTCGCAGAATGGGCCTGTGACCTGGACTGGGCTAATTTGATGGATCACAGAACAACAATAGTCAAGCAGCTTCCTGGCATGACGTTTGTTCACCCTTTCGATCAGCCCCGGGCAGCCACACGCGGCAAAAAGAACACTGAGTTCTCTCAAGGGCAAACAGAGGACAAGGAGACGGACTGGCGAATCACACTTTTTCCTGTTTCTTTATACATTGGATTGAAGTCCCCTGGCTTTTACCCCGGTGCAATAATAATATATTTCTTTATCTACTGCACTGTCCAGTAATTACATAGAAATTTACACAGAAAGGCAAGTGTATCAGATTTAGATTACAAACAAATGACAAATTTAGACCTCTGATTTACCTACTAATACTGTGACATGATTTATGGATTTGTTGGTATTAACCATTTATCCTCATTCTGTGGATTTTGATAGCTGAAGTACGTGACACTCTCCAAATTTCACACAGTTGTGTCACCACATGCCTGCTTAAAGGGACAGTGTCACATTTGAATGAAACAGGATTTGTCATTCAGGCAGGTGCCGTGATGATAATTTGATGCCAAGCCCATTCCTTGGTATACAGCACAAAGAAATCTTGGTATTAAAAGAGGTCAGCAGAGGGTGTATGAGAAAGACACACATGCTGGAAGTACTGTAGCTAGCGACCTTGGTCAGTCCATTAAACAATAATTACCTGTTCATAGCTCATTAGCACTCGGTGAAGGACTGGTAAACAGCTATTCATTGCCCAGTGATGCAGCACAATCTTACCTGACTAGTAACCCTACACAAACAGATCATTAACAACACTGGGGGTGTTATTTAATGTGGTCTATTTACGCAGCACTGTGGATAGGTCTCTGACATGTCACATTCATTATCGGAGGAATTCTGTTTGTAAGAACCAGCTGTGTCCTAACTGTAAGCTACCACTCACACTTCTACACCACCAAAGCATGCACTGCTAGCTCCGACATTCACTCCATTATTGCTTAATGTTAAATTGCTAACTTCAGCCCAGAATGAGCTCAACACCCACACTGCTGGACCCTCTTACACCCCATCACTGCCTAGTGAGCTGCTTATTGATCGGTTATTCTACCTTTCACTCACATTCCATCACTGCTTCCTGAATGTGCTACCTGCTTCCTTCCTCTCACACTCAAACACTTAGCTGAACAATGTGGGCTAGCCACAAACATGGGGAAGATGGCGATAAAGAGCTGACAAGTTGCTATGAAAGAGAGGAGCCCTGTATTTGGGGGGTTAATGTGCATTTTTCAGCAGCTTCTCGATCAGAAGAAGGGATGAGGCTGAGGCAGTTGTTGCGTAAAGCCGAGGCCTCAGTGATGTTGCATATTGTACAAGTGTCATGCTTAATATCACTATTTTCATGGCGAAGCAGCATCTCACGTCTCATCGGCAGTGACATGTGAGCAGGGAAGGATCCCGCCACCTGCCAGGGAGTATTTCTCCGACACTAAAAGCCGTCCGTGCCTTTTCCAAGATGTCATTAATTATTCCGTGTGCATGAAGACTTCAGGACACATCCAACCTGTCAGTCCCACACAATGTCCAACGTACACCCAATTGCACAGGAACAGCCGTCACTCATAACCTTTAACCCCCAACCCACAATTTCACTGAACTAAACATGTAGATGTAGAACTTACGTAGATAAGAGGGAACTAACCACTCACTGTCCCAAGGAATATCACTTTTAACTAACCAGCAGCATAACATTTCCCCACCCTGCCATACTGAATGGATGTCATGTGGCATCTGAGTGACTATAACTCCCATTAGGAAGGATGTTGGGTGCAGGGATCCACACTGCCATTTCTCAGCTCAACTCTATCTGCACATAAGTGACAATGCTTTGTTTCGTGCCCATTTACTACAGTTAATTGTGATGGTAACGTCTCCACTATATATTCGTTGTTTATTAAATAAAACTATTGTAGTTGATTAGGTAAATGAAACGTTGACACAGAGCTTCTTTTTTGGAGCACCAGCTTGTTATGCCTATTTTCCAATGCAAGGAACACCTTTTTCCCTCATTGGAGTGACATATTCACCTCTCGGCTCGTAGAAACAGGACCAGGTTGAATGCGAAGCAATGTTTCTTGAACTCTTCCCAAACACTACAAAATACTTGTTTACCTGGATACATCATTATTTCTTTAAATAAATAAAAAAAATAACTTTTAATATGGCAATTTTCTATTTTCTTTGTAAAGCTTTCCTCATGCATATTGGCAGCGTAGCTGGCGGCCATTTTAAATCCCAGGAATTATATAACCTTTGAACCATTAGTAGAAACAGAAAAAATAATATATCTGAAGGTCAAAGCAGTTTTTCTCCAGAGAAAACAAACATTTTAAAACCGAGAATTGATCGTTGCTTTTTTAAAAAAAATGATATATAGTATATTTGAAGTTTGGGGCCCTAAATGAAAGGCTCTAGTCCCTTCACATAACATCTTTTCAACTTTTGGCGGCCGTTAATGGTTTATTTTGTGTCTATTCAGAGATTCTCTATATACAGACAAAAAATACATCTCTGCCGCCTGAAATGATTTTATAAATAAGCTCCAAATTATATGTTCGGCACAATGGAAAATACAATTGCGTGTCTGCTTTTTGTTTGTTATCGATGACTCTGTCTCATCAAAGGACGCAAGTCTCCTTTGTGGTTGTGTTAACCCGTGCGCTGCACACAGTGGCTAATGCACTGTACAAACTACTTAGAAAAGCTTTAGTGAAATCCAGATCCAAAGAGAAGACTGGAAAGGATTGTGTTTGTAGCTATACCATCCAGGATGCCTTTAACCTATTTCAATACAACTTATCTTTAATCCATTACTCCTGACATCTGTAAAGACCCAACTTGTCAATTCTTGGGGCACCAATGCTCCTCACTAAACTTCCCCCTCTACCTGCCACACAGGTAGTAATGGAAAACAATTGCACTAGAGCCAGAACATTCTTCAGTAGGGTGAATTCTCACTGTTGCTGGATTCTACCTGCCTCTCCAACCAGCAAAACATCCAATATTTAAAAAGAACACTCCTAGGGGTCTATTCACTAAAAGGTGAGATGAACATTTCCCCTCATCAATTTAGCTATCCATTGTGCAGAGACAAACCTGATGAGTTTATCTCACCTTTTATTGAATACCGTCATTAGTGTCCAAAGTACTCCCCAAGGCCAGTCAATTTATATAAAGCTTTGCTTTTATTCATCGTCATTCAACGATTAAAAATCATTCACATTGCAAATCCCCACATCCCCTTCTCCTTTCCCATATGCAGTGGCTTTTGTTTCCTTGTTCAATCACCAAGCATTATCCCAACTATCTTTGTGCCTTGTACAGACAGGTGAGTGGATTGACCTAAGATGTTCTCCTACTATTCCTATTTGACATATTATAAGAATTTTATGAGTAAATTGCTTCATTAACTATAATGTAATATTACTATAATATCACACCGAGTTGATCTGACTTGCTGTGTGTAAAATTAATCAACTAAGTTAAACTTTTGGCACGCTGCCATGGCTTTGGCACATTTGGATCCTGTCGTTTATAATGTCTGCTGATTCCATATTACAGATATTATATGAAAAAGCACATCATTCTTTCAACGACATGTTTTACAAACAGATTGGGCTAAGGAGTAAATGTTTGTTGATCATAGGGGAAATATGGGGTTATGTTATTCAGGGTCAAACTGGAAAAGCAGAGCAATCAGCAGAAACATTCCTTTGGTATCCATGGTGAAAAGGCCACTTTTACACTTTGCCTCAGTATCAGTCTTTCTACATAACTCACAAAAAACATGACTTTCAATCAGTGACGTGAAGTATATTAAAGCAGGGTGTCCACATGTTTTATGTAGTACTCCGCATGTTTAGAAATGCGTGTGTGAATTGGGATGCAATGTATTCATTTATTTACAGTAATAATAATTTAAAACAGAACAAGGTTTGGTTATTTAGCAGTAGTACAAATCAGTCCCAAACAGTTTAACCTTAATATATTTAAATAAAGGGTAATTCAATAAACTGGTCCGCACCTTATTGTCAAATGGGCCACATTTGGGGGCACGGCTTGCATGTTGGACGCCCTTGTATTAAGTCATTAAATATTATGAGATACATCCTCGTGGGTCCTTCATTAACCCTTTCCAGTGTTTCTCTAAAAATCTCTTTTTCTTCTCTCCACAAATCTCATCATTGGGAAATGCCCAGCAGAACTGGCCCTCAAATTATCCTCAGGAAAAGACCCGCACTTTATTACCATGGCGACAGCACTATCATACAAATGGGCTGAGGAGACAAAAAAGAGATTGGGTAATTCCACCAGTTAACGTTCCAGAAAATTCCAGGGGGCCGTTTCCTGAACACCTGGTGCGGGTAAGTGTCTGCGGTATTCGGCTGATTGTTGTGATAGAGAAGGTGCAAACTGTACTTACACTCTAGAGGGGGTGTGGGGAAAGGAGAAATATTCAGGAAGGTGGGTAGAAGAATATATATTCACATCACTTCAGAGTTTAAAATGTGTTAAAAAAAAAACTGAGAATCAGACGACACATTCCCATACCTCTTACAGAGGGAAATAAATCATTAAGGTACCTCTGTAGGAGGTATGTTAATATACATTCTTCCAAAGGCAACACACACTTAAAATGTACATTATTAGTACATTAGAATTTATTTGTAATTTGTACTATATATGTTAATAAACATGCCTTCCTTCATACTCATTAATTAACATGCCTCCTATAGATGTGCATCAAGGCGCCTTCTATAGTTTTAAATAAACCCTTATTCGCTTAACAAATGTTTATTAACATATGCTCCTTCATACACATGAATGCATCACATTAATACACACATTAAGGCCGCCTCGTGCTGTAGTCACCAATTAACGCACCCTCTATAGATGTGCATTAATAATTATTTTATTATACTTGTACATTCCACTAAAGAGTCCTGTTATGACACTTTCTGCCATAGATGACAACACATCCTCTCCTACAGACTCCTATTAATGCACTTTCTCCTATAGAAGTCCAATAATGCATCACCTCCTCTAGAGGCCCAATTACACAGTCTGCTGTAGACACCCAGTAATGCGGCTTCTGCTGTAGAGCCTTCTATATGCTATACATATACCGTATGTTAACACACATTCTCCTAATAGACCTACAATAACTCTCCATCCCCTACAGATGTACCTTAACATGTTTTATCTTAGAGAGGTTCATTAGCACACCTTACTATAGATGCACATTGGCTCTTTATTCATTAACATACCTTATCCAGTGTATTGCTGAAAAGTTCCATTTTAACACTATGCCATCTGGTAGCAATATCGGGCTTTCAATTCTACCAAACACCACAACTTTGCTGGTTCCAAGTACATGTTATGATGCATCCCCAGAATACAGCTCCACTAGCCACTACAGGTAAGTAAATGATTATAAGTCCAAGAGTGGTGTTGGTGTTATCCTTCTTGCATATGCAAGCAAGCTTTCTGTATGTTAGGTGTCACATTGTGCTTTGCTGGTTTCACACATAGCACAGACAGTGCTGAGAGAATGTGCAGTGTTTGGAATAATAGGTACATGAATCAGGTGTTTGATCCATGTGCATCCCAAATCCTGGGTGAGTTTGCCATTTCCCTAAAAGCTCAGATTTCTCTGTACTCTGTCTGCTGTCAGCTTTCTTATACATGGACCCTTCTACAGTGTGTGATTCCCCAAATTACAATTCCTCTCACTGTCTGTCCATGGCTTAGAGAGACGTGTCTCCACTGGGCTGTGGCTGCCATCTCTAATCCAAGCTCTGTAGCACACAATGCAAATTGCAGTAACAGCATGAAGACTGAGATTCTCTTCCTGCATCAGCGAGGCCTGTTCCAGTAATTAGAAATGTGGTTTTTATTCTAAGAGAGATACATGTGCTTTGTGATTAACTCAGAAAATGGTGAAAGTTGGGTTTGTTAACATTCTCAGCTCTCCACTTTGCTTTTGTGAAATCTTAGCCAGTCTGATAATCTGCCAACATCACTGTAAATCTCTGATTTTCTCAGTGGTGGAACAGCTTTAAGGGCCTGGTTGTAGAAATAATTGATGTGCCCTGTCCTAGACCATTCTAGGGGTCAGGACTGGTGCATTTCGCCCCTGCATGCTGTGTTGTTCCCCTCCCCTTTTTTGACCTTGTCAATCCCAGCCATCTCTTCCATTCTCATTAGCATTGTAGCACATTCCATACACAGCCCTACAGCTCACCATAATCCAGATTAATTGCGACTCCCTAAACCTTCAAGTGTACATTCAGCTTTCTGCAGCATTTTAATACTTTCTCCACTCTTTCCCCATGTTCAGCACAGCTCTTTGCAGTCCCCTACCCTGACCATCCCCCCCAAACTCATGGACTCTTTCCACTGACTCACATTAATGCAGCAGGAAAATTCTGTATCTCTCGGAATGCCTGGATAATTTGCTGGAGAACATTCAATTAGAATATATTAATGTTTTAGATTTCCCTCATTAATTTAATATCTGGAGGTTTAATTTGGTCCTGATATCTGCTGCCGTGGCATGCGTGGGCAGCGTGTCATCCCATATCTCCACCTTTCACTCACCAGTGAGCCCAACTTGAATGATCAGAGGTAGTCTTGGCAGCAAGGGGTTAACCTTTTCACTACCAGAACAAAATGAGCCATAAGCTTTTCAGTTTGGGAAAAGAAGAATTGATCATTTATTATATTATAGTAAGATATAATAATACTGATTAACTTAACTTGCAAACTGGTAACCACCTGCCTAATAGATAACCAGGTGGTAGGCTAGCACTAAGCTTGCTAACCAATACCAAGCTGGTTAACTTACACTGAACTTTGCTAACTGATAAGCATCCTCCTAGTCAGACTTTAGGCCTGCTGAGCAGCAAGCATGGATCTGTGGGTTTGCTCATTCACAAGTGAGGCAGGCCTGCTCTGTAGCATGCATATGGAACAAACCCTTCTAGGCTGGAAGATGTGCCTAATAAACTGAACCTTTCTTTGGCTTAGGATTAGTGCCTGGGCACAGAGAACCTTTTATCTGCTATTTTATGCTATCTGTTTTAGCCAGTGTCTGGCCTTGAACCTTTTGCTGCCTGCCCTGCCCTGGCCCATATTTTGATAATTTGTTGCCTGTCCTGATGCTTGGTCTCTTGACCTGCACTTTGTTTTGCCCACATACACTAGCCTATGCATTACACTTTGGGCTACAAGTGACAGGGGCTGCTACTACCCGAGGACTCAACCTATTTTGATAGTGGATCATCGGACAATAATCTAAGCAGTGAGTATTTTGCAATTTGGGTCCAACTTCCACTGGTGTTACAGCTACCGATCAGTGATATTTTTTAACTAATAATAAGCTTGCCAACATAAGCAGTTGGCTAACTAGCACTGTGTTTGTTAATGAATAATAAGCTGTCTGACCTAGCATCAAGCTTGCTAACAGATAACCAGCTGGCCAGTAAGCACTGATAACACCTGACTAATCCTGAACTTGATAACCAATCCTGAGCTTGCTAACCAATCCTGAACTTGCTAACTATTCCTGAACTTGCTAACCAATCCTGAGCTTGCTAACTATTCCTGAACTTGCAAAACACTCCTGAGCTTGCTAACTATTCCTGAACTTGCAAAACACTCCTGAGCTTGCTAACCAATCCTGAGCTTGCTAACTATTCCTGAACTTGCTAACCAATCCTGAGCTTGCTAACCAATCCTGAGCTTGCTAACTATTCCTGAGCTTGCTAACCAATCCTGAGCTTGTTACCTATTCCTGAATTTGCTCTAACTAATCCTGAGCTTGCTAACTATTCCTGAACTTGCTAACTATTCCTGAACTTGCAAAACACTCCTGATCTTGCTAACCAATGCTGAGCTTGCTAACTATTCCTGAACTTGCTAACCAATCCTGAGCTTGCTAACTATTCCTGAACTTGCTAACCAATCCTGAGCTTGCTAACTATTCCTGAACTTGCAAAACACTCCTGAGCTTGCTAACCAATCCTGAGCTTGTTAACTATTCCTGAATTTGCTATAACCAATCCTGAGCTTGCTAACGAGCTTTCCTGGCTCATTGTATGTGCGCAGATAAAGATTCCTTTTTCCAGCTGCCTGGAAGCATGGAATGCGCCTGTTCAACTTTCTCCCGTTTTATTGCAGCGTTAAATATTTTAAAGACGTCTTGTGCATCTGCCCTGTGTTTAATTGTCCTGTCAGCGCTCTTTGCTGATGAGCGATTATCTTGATTTGGGATTTGATGCTATGCGGGTCCTGCTATTTATTTACAGGAGGAAGCGGTTTCCTGTGTGCACCAAATGTGGTCTTAACTGCATCTGGTCTTGCATTTTTTTAGCTTTTTTTTCTTCAACATAAAATGTTGTCTTTTTTCAGTTGGAGGAACATTTAAATGGTTAGTGTTTGTCAGTCTAGTTATTCTGGGGTTTCATGACGTGGTACTGGACCTTTCTCTGTCCATGTGCTATTTTTCATGCTGGCTTGAATTATATCACATACAAAATTAAAAAATGTACACCTATTTCCAATTTAATGTTAGAACAATCCTGTGTGTGCACACTGGGTGCTGGGGAAATCCTGTGTGTGCAATCTGGATGCTGGGACAAATCCTGTGTGTGCAATCTAGGTGCTGGGGCAAATCTTGTGTGTGCTAAGACAAATCCTGTGGGTGTGGATACAGGTGCTCTTGCAAACTCTTTGGGTGTCCTGGCATGACCTGTATACATGCGTGATCGCATTATTGGCATTACTTTGGAAGACTGAGTACGCTGGTCTAAAAATGTTCGCCATCACTGTTTAGACTCCGTGGACTTGGTATAAGCACCTGTGACTTTTTTGTCTGATTATGTTCCTATCATTCCTGGTCACATTTGAGATGATGTGTGGGGTATGAAGAGCTTGTGATGTAATAAATGCTGCATTGCGAAATGACACATGGCCCAAGCACTTTTAATGGAAAGGGGTAGGGGTAAGGAAAGGGTGCAGCTTTTTCTTAAATGAACCCTTTCACTACCAATAACCAAACTGGCCGTGATGAGGTCAATTATGTTATGTGCAGAGATGCTGCACACACAGTCTCCCCTTTGCTGCTCACAAGTTGCAGAGCTATTAGCGTCCACTCTGCCTGTGAGCTGGATGGGGGAATCACAGAGCCGCGGCAGAGAGATAGGGAGGGGAGCAGACAGCCGAGCCGAAACCGCAAAATCTTCCACTTCACACAAATCACTGAAGGTTCCTGCAGTTTGCAGATGATAACGAGCAGGACAGCATGTTCTGGCTTGGTGCTTGAGCACCATATGGTCCGACTCCAACAAACCCCTATAGGATGGGATGTGGGTTTAGAGAGACGGAATAGCTAAATGCTTTTTGTCTCATTGCCTCCATGTAGCTCCCTGCTGGAGCCACACATAAGTTTTAGACTCTCGGCTGCTTAGCAACCTTGTCTTCTCTCTCCCGCATCATCTCTCATCACGGAAAAAAAGAACAATCGGCTAATGGCTTCGCAGGACACAAAGATTGTGAGGGACCCTATTGCCCTTAATATTGGACAGTGTATAAAATACACAGAACTTGGATATAATAACAGATCCACATCTACATGCTAATCCCAGCTCTATGGATTTCTCCTTATCACACAATAAACTGCAGGCCTGAGAGTCCAGATATGTACAAGCACTGTTCCTAGTGCAATATCCTGTTATACATTAATGAATAGTGTGATATAGAATTGTCCAGCGTGGTTGGTGAAGCCGAGCAAATCGCATCAGGGGTGATTTGGGTTCAAGTCTCCATCCAATGTCAAAATAGGCGTCTTATCTCCATTCACAAAGTTTAAAGTTTATTTGGTGCAATATTTATTGTATGCACAGCAGCATCCTCATTAATCTTATAGTTAATCATTTCTTCTTAGCAGTATTAGACTCTATGGTTTCCTTCATGTTCGCATCATATTTTCATAAAAGGGACCTGACCGGGTATATGATTATGGGGTGGGTGGATCTTTAAATAGTAACTGGCTTTTAACTCAGTGTAGAGGTGGTGATCGCTCAGTAATTATGAAATTTTTGCGCCATTGTGGTTTTTTAAGGAGATTCTAATCACGATCAAGAAGGATCTGGGAGTTACTTATCTTTTGAGCATCTCATGTCATCTATATACTTATCTGAATAGTTATTTTCATTTCTGATGTGCCACGTTATTGGTTTATCAGCATCGACTATAGCAATACAGGGGGCAAATATAAAAACTCCCACAATGCAAAGTGCCGGGAGAGGTATAAAAAAAAAGCCATTTGCTATGTATAATAGCAACTGCACCCTTTTTATAAATCTCGACACTTTGCAGTGCTCGCCTAACAGTGAAGGGGAGGCAGGAGATTTTGGGAGCCATCTTGCTTTGGTAATTAATAGTTTTTGTGAAATTGCTAATTAGACCAAAAGATGTGTATGCTTAATGCGGCCAATCCATGAGGTGGGTAACAGATTAGTGTTCCCATAGACATGTTATAGAGCAGCATGTTAAGGGGCAGGTGACAGTAATTTGCCTTTTTAGAGCGTCGCAGTGTATGAGATAAAGGCAGTGCAGCGATGGATTTAAAACACATACAATTGGCATTTCTGTTTTCTGTGACACTGAACTAAACAGCAATCCCTGCTACATAAGAACACACAACAAAGGAAGTGAAAGACTGGTTATAGCCTCTCCTTCAGAAACTATTGATCTCGTCAATACCTAGAATTGAAATATCCACAGGTTACCGGCAAACAAACGGTATCTGGATTCAAATAATTTCCGCTCTCAATCACTCCAGCTTTATGTTGTTAAAAGACAGGAAAAATTTGGGTTCCTGTCTTTCTGTGTTTCCATTAAAAGAACCTTTAATTTCATGCAGTAATTGCCTATTTGATCAGACAAAAGGTGTTGTGAATGCAGTCATTTCAGCTTGTGATTAGCATGTCTGTGCAGCTGCCAGGCTGTCTGCGGAGAGAGAAATCTTGCGAATATTTTATTATACAGGGGCCCGAGAGCAGTCCGTACTGACTGGAGAGAAAGTGGGACGTGCCTCACTGGGCTTGGACCACGTTACTGCGGCATACTCTTGGCCGTGTAACATACCTAGGGTTTGTATATTCTGGCCTGCAGCTAATAACCTCAGCCCAGAGACAATATTACGTTGATCTAGATTATCGGTCTGGCGATTATCTTGACTCATGTGGCAGTTTTGAAACAGTAATCACCTTAGGGGAACAAGTCCTGTATAATGAGAGAGAAGAGAGGTATTTGTGCCAGACCCAGGGAAATTATTCCATCATCTTCCACTCCAGTACAGAGACACAGGAATCGTGCCTCGCTCGCAGAGAGAGCCATCTTGGAAGAACTGCAGGGGCTGCTTTGGTGGAATATAATGCACCATTAGCCACTGTTATTTTGCTTTACTCGCACAATGATCCAACTCTAGATGTTGTGTTAATCGTGTATTCAGCAGCATAGTATCCTGAAATATAAATCACATAAAAATAACAACATGCGAGACAACACTGCCAGTCAGGAATGTAATAAACATGGAATTGTGTCAAAGTTATTGCAGAAAACCAACTTGCTAGGACAGCGACCACCAGCCTAACCCGTTTCATGCACACTGTACTTACTCATAGGCTAGATTAGAGATTTGTTTGCCCTGGGATTTACTTTCATATTGGAAATATGTGCAATTGAGGTTACAATTATTTGTCCCCTAAGTCTGTGTTGTACTGAGATGTAGCAGGGCTTCATTTACATATTAGTATGTGTTTAGATAACAGGTCCTTTCATTTTAAACATATTTCCATTGTGTTGAATGTTGAGAATTACCGGTAGTTTTATTATTTTAGGTCCCTAGTGTGGTGTCTGGTTTCACTGCTAGGCAATGACTTGTATGGTTACAAACAGAAGTTCCATGTGATCTTTGGCACCAGTAATCTAGAGATGGTACAGAAACTCCTGTGAGTTTAATGATTTAGACTGGCTGGATAAAGGTAACATGTCTTGCTGTTGACATGTTCAGTGAGGCTGGTCAGTTTCTCAGTTTGTGGACACAGGGGAATTTCTCCAGGCGGCAGCTGGTCAGACAGCTGTGAAAGTGGATGGATGAGCTGCAGACACAGGGGATGATTCCTGTACAAAGCTCCTGCACGGTTTGGCAGCGGGATCCTGCTGAAGAAGATGAGCAGCAGCCTGCATTCCAAACAGAGAAATAAAGCTCGCTCCTTCCCTGCATGGATTCTGCATACCCAAAACATGCTGATCTTTTCATCCCAATACAGGTCGGTCTTCAAAGACCAAGTTTCTTTTGTGTTTCTTCTATAAAGCAACTTTTTCCAATTCCTTAGATCATGAGCTTCATAATTTCCAATGGGTCACAATTCCCAGGCAGGTTCTGCTAGCATTCAAGAGTCCCCTTATTTTTGACCCAGTGTCACATGGGCTGCACGTGGCCCTCTGGGTTTGTTGGGCAGCCCTTATTCTGGTTAAAACACCATATACTCTATTAAATTACCTCATGAAATTAAAAATGTCCTGTCCGCCAGTCTTCTGCATGGTATGGCCTTCCACATTTAAAAAAAAAAGTTGAACAACACTGCTTTAATAGTAACCAGCAGTATATTGTGAACATCCCAAGTGCAAAAAAACTTCCTCCTCACCGTGACTGAGGGGATTTCTGGCAGCCAGTCTATGAATAATAATTCCTATGGATAGACATCAACCTCTCTGCCACCGGCCGCTGATAACAGGTCCTTTCATTTTAAACATATTTCCATTGTGTTGAATGTTGAGAATTACCGGTAGTTTTATTATTTTAGGTCCCTAGTGTGGTGTCTGGTTTCACTGCTAGGCAATGACTTGTATGGTTACAAACAGAAGTTCCATGTGATCTTTGGCACCAGTAATCTAGAGATGGTACAGAAACTCCTGTGAGTTTAATGATTTAGACTGGCTGGATAAAGGTAACATGTCTTGCTGTTGACATGTTCAGTGAGGCTGGTCAGTTTCTCAGTTTGTGGACACAGGGGAATTTCTCCAGGCGGCAGCTGGTCAGACAGCTGTGAAAGTGGATGGATGAGCTGCAGACACAGGGGATGATTCCTGTACAAAGCTCCTGCACGGTTTGGCAGCGGGATCCTGCTGAAGAAGATGAGCAGCAGCCTGCATTCCAAACAGAGAAATAAAGCTCGCTCCTTCCCTGCATGGATTCTGCATACCCAAAACATGCTGATCTTTTCATCCCAATACAGGTCGGTCTTCAAAGACCAAGTTTCTTTTGTGTTTCTTCTATAAAGCAACTTTTTCCAATTCCTTAGATCATGAGCTTCATAATTTCCAATGGGTCACAATTCCCAGGCAGGTTCTGCTAGCATTCAAGAGTCCCCTTATTTTTGACCCAGTGTCACATGGGCTGCACGTGGCCCTCTGGGTTTGTTGGGCAGCCCTTATTCTGGTTAAAACACCATATACTCTATTAAATTACCTCATGAAATTAAAAATGTCCTGTCCGCCAGTCTTCTGCATGGTATGGCCTTCCACATTTAAAAAAAAAAGTTGAACAACACTGCTTTAATAGTAACCAGCAGTATATTGTGAACATCCCAAGTGCAAAAAAACTTCCTCCTCACCGTGACTGAGGGGATTTCTGGCAGCCAGTCTATGAATAATAATTCCTATGGATAGACATCAACCTCTCTGCCACCGGCCGCTGAATATTTATATACATCCTGCCAGTCCCAGTAGTAAAACCACATCCGATTTGCAGCGTGTCTGTTCACTTTGTGTCTGCCAACACCAGAGAGGGTAGAAGTGTGTATAAATATTCAGAACCCAGGCTTGTTATGGTCATCAGGGTCGGCTCCTTATTTAAATAATAAAGTGTTTTCCCTTCATGACCCAAATTTGGTAGGCCTTAATATTTGTGGATCTGCTAGTTATGGCAGACTTAACATTTCTGCAACATCTAAAAGGTTAAATGAGTACACCCCACACATACACAGTAACTATCCAGTGAACCACAGTATAAATGTGTCACAATGGATGCCATGAGAGTCGACAGCCAGGGATTCTGTGAATGAGCTCCTCAGTGAGGACAGGTATGGGAATCATGTGCCAAGGAATCCAGAGACTGACGAGAGGACACTCTTTGTGCGTGGAATAGAGCAAGAACAGCAGAGATTTCCAGTTATAAACTCAGGTGACAGCTTTTTAGTCTGAGATGTGATCAAAGTTTATTTCTTGCACAAACCTCCATCTCTTTCTTAGCCTCCTCTCTACAGGAAAGGAGCGCCAAGCTGCATACATGACATCCCTCTCATTCACACACTCACCTGACAGAGCTTTTTATGCACATTCCACATTTGGCAACCAAGATGGTATCCAAAAATAGGAAAGTGTAATGCTAGTGCTGTACAGCCTTGTGTAATAAGTTGAGAAGTTGGTTGGACACCTTACATAATAAGAACAATATTGCAATATTCTAATATTTCCTCATGTTACCATCAAACGTTATTAGACAAGGGCAAGAATTCTTAACATTTTAACATGTTATTTTTAATCCCTTTTACTGCTTATATTTTAACTGCTTTTTCTGAACCTAAATATCACATCATTTCCCCTTTGTCTGGCACACCTAAAGTTTAAGCCTTCTATTAGGATCAGTTTCTTAAAGGGGCAGTCCCGCTTACAGTGTCTGAAAAAAATATTTTTAGATAAGTGCATTATGTAAAGAAAAAGAAATAGATCTGTCTCGTCAGTTTTTTTCCTCAACACTTCCTATCTCCATAAAACTGCAAATAAAGTGTAATAGATTTATTACTGTTGCTATCTTTCCTTCTCATTGGATGTCGCTGATTACTTACCAAAAATATATGCATTTCACATATATTAAACATGTACACACATAGCAAAAATAAGCTAGGTGGAACTCCTCTTTTAAATAATCCTTGATACACAATTGTAATTAGAATTCAAACGTTATCATGTTCTCCGTTCCATAGTAGTTCCATCTCAGCCGTTTCACTAACCTGTGCCACGTCATGCCACTAAGTCCGTTTTTTTAAGCCAAGTTTAGTAATATACTCATTGAGCAGTGCAAATCTCTGGTTGCTGCTTTTATCAAGGTGAGAACAAGTGGTACATGTGTGAGTAACACCCTGCTCTGGATGCATGTAATCACCAGTTTTCTCAGCGTGTGTTGTACAAGAGTTTTGCTGTTGGCTATACAAGTTGGTGTCTTGGCTCTCACTGTTATTGACTGACAGCCAGGAGACCGCCATCCCAGATAACCCTGAATTAAAATATCGTTTGGCACCTGACACTGCGTGGCAGTAAGAAACATGACACCTGAATATTGAGACCATATTCACTGCTGGCTTCTCACATTTTGCAGCAGCCTTTCCTCCTCGTGCACTGCAGATTTAGCAATCTAAAGATTCTCGCATCAGGTTAAAATGGAAGCAAAAACTAGTAGGAAGGATACAAATCTGTAGTGTAAAGAGGAGACAAAGGGTTAGTAAAAATAGTTAGAGGAAAAGAGAGGCGGGAAAAACTTACAGGGGAGAAATGTGTTGGAAGCCAGCTGAAGGGAAGGAGTGGAGGAGGCTGAAAGATTGAGGGATATAAAGGCAGATTGTGTTTTTTTTTTTTTTTACATAAATCTATCCTTTTAAGAAGCCTGGTGAGTGTTATGTGCTGGAAATACAGTAGGTACATCTCATAACATGAATCTGGAGATGGATATTTGTTTATAAATATTCTTCAGTCTTGAACTGTAATGAGAATTCATTAATACATTGTTTAGTATTATTTGTGGATGTCAGTATGATTTGTTTAGCTACCTATATATTGATATGCTATTTCTATATATACATTCCTAAATATACATGTATTATACTGTGGTAGATCTGTGTTTTACATCAGTAGCTTCTTGCAAAATCTAACTTTAGCCCTGGCCAGGGTCAGGCACCAACATTGTTCATGGTGGACATTTACTGGCCTTTGTGATGGACTATGTCATAATGTTCTATGGATCTTGACCCATACATTGTTGTCCTTGTACGGACAGACTATTTGCCTATACCTGGCTGAACGAAGCAGTATGAATGGTGCCAAGTTTACTGCTAAGAGCTGTATCAGCTGAATTCTTTCTAAATGGTACAGTGCCATCTAGTGTCCCCAGTGTATATTGTCACCCATGTCTAAAATCACCATAACATGACTTTCTGTATCAAAAAACAAAGAGCGATCGTCTTTCATGTGTTTTAATTAGGAATGTTTAATATAGAACAAAGTCACACTAAGTTGCAATAAGTGCTCTATAAATTAGTCCCTGCTGCATTTAGTTAGATCTTAATGGAAAGTCCCTTGATTTATGTGTGAGTACTATGCAAACTTTGTAACTCCAATGTATTTACATCCTACATTAAATTCTAAAGGTCGACTCAGGGAGAGAAAAACTGGAGCTCCGAATTTTAGACCACAGTAATCACAGTGCAGTAATCCGAATAGTCGGGCTACTCAGGAAGCACAGAAGAGATGGGCACAAAAATTGCTCATTGTTGGGAGGACTTCGGCTATTGCGAAAATGGCCAAAGTCCTCCCAAAATAAAAGAGGAGGGGCCGCGCTTCTCTGCTTGCCCTACAAAACATTAACTGGCCCCTTGTGGCCAACTGAGTGACTCGCTGGCCCCATGAATAAAAATTAATAGCCCCATGGGCAAAATGCCTCTGGGCCCCTAAATAAATATATGGAGGTCAGAGCTACTTGCCCTGACCATCCCATCCTATAAAAAAAGTGACGGGAGCTGGGGAAGTGCCTGAGAGCAGGATCAGCAAAAGGCGGTGTAATATGCGTTCGCCTAGGGCGGCAAAACGTCTTGTACCGGACCCGTAACGAGCATGCCTTATTAATCAGAGTTTCTTTGGAACAGTAACAGCAATACATCTCTGGCTATTTAATGTTGTCACTCGCATATTCTTTTTACTAGAAGTTCAGTTTTATACTTGGACAGCGATGATCTGTACATGTGTACTGTCTATTCAGAGACAAATAAGTCCCTTTGTAGACTGACCTTCAGTTCTCAGATAGAGTTGCCCTGCATGAATCAATGAGTGTGTGGCTGCAATCGCTAGAGAGCCAGCCTGGCTTGTAACAGGAGATCTGTGTTCCAGGAGATGTAATGCAGGTGCACAGACAGCTTTGCAATATGTAGGCTCATTATCTATATCACAATGGCAGGAAAATCATCTACAGTATTTTACCTGGACCCCACACACAGCATCTCATCCTTTACACATCTGTGTCCAACCACATGGTCTTCATGTCTTTACATGCATACTCATGCAGTGAGTTGGGGATAATGAAATACTAAGCAAGAGGGCACATCTTTGCAAGTAAATGCCCTCTGCTTTTTTTTTAAATATATGGGGTGAAGCAAAATGGCTTGCAGTATTTCCGATCACCCCCAGTGACTGTGTGTAACTAGCACCTTCATTATATTAAAGGGACTGTCTGGTGCCCAAAATGCATCTTCCAAATGTTAATGCATATCAATGTGCTTTCAAAAAAGTACTTTATCATGCCTGTTTTACATTTTACAATGCTTAGATTTTAAATACTTGAATGAAATTGTGAAATTACAGCCGTTTGGAAGAAACCAGTACTCCCCACATTAGCTGAGTAAAAGTAAATTTCTTTTTTTTTTTTTTTGCTGCAGGAACCAATGAGAATAATTCTATTTAAATAAATGGATTTTTCTGTCTCTGTCTCTCTAGTGATGTCATCAGACAATGTGTTGCATTGTTTATAGATCCTACTATGTAGAAGAGCAAGTCTATTACAGTCCACATATTGGGGGGCATGTATAAACACAGAGCACACGCAGATTGCACCAAATACCGGTGCAGTCAGCATGTGCACCAATTTATAAAGCAACCTCACAGGAGCATACGTTATTTATGCCAAATGCGTAGATTTAAATTGTGTCGGCATTCGTTGCGCTTGCTCAGCATGTGTATAAAAAAATCACACAAAGTGACGGGAGTTATAAAAAAGTGTAATCGCCGTTATACATGTCCCCCAATGGATTAAATTCCAGCAGCACAGGAAGTGACTAAATGAAACAAAACTTTATCTGTTCAGTGTCTATACAATCAGTGCTGCCACACCTGATGTAAACATGCAGAGTTATCACTGGGGGAGGGTTTGAGTCAAAGATTAAAAATGTGATTTATGCAGAATGCCTGCATCCAATCACACTGGAGAAAAGCCTGTGCATTATACAAGCAGCAATCTTCATCTTGCACCAAAAGTGAGTTTGGAAACAAGACTTTCCCTTTAATGCCAGTTCCAAATACTCAACCAAGCAAGTTTGTGTTCTGCATAATAGGCGTGATGGTGAATGTTCATTGATTTGTCCTGTAGCTAATGCAGAACATTGCTGAATGTGATTTGTGAGTGCAACAAAATTCACAGCAATGTGCAGTAGGCGAGTGTATCACAGAGATCCATAGTAATAAAACTCCAAGTAATGTGCAGTGTGTGAGTGTATCACAGAGATCCATAGTAATAAAACTCCAAGTAATGTGCAGTGTGTGAGTGTATCACAGAGATCCATGGTAATAAAACTCCAAGTATTGTGGAGTGTGTGAGCAGAGTGGAGAAATAGTCTTCACCTGTACACAGTGACAGACGCTTTGAACAGATTGTGTAATCTGATGTGTTCAACACCCTGTACAGTGAATGGGTGTACCACAGCATTAAATATTTACAGTAATGCACGGAGTGTGTTAGTGTGTCACAGAGCTCCAGCTCAATAAAACTCCATAATGTGTATATTAACTGCACTAAATCTCCTGTAGTTTATTCTATTACTGTGTTCTTATTTTAACTGATGTAGGCAGTTATATAAATAAACAAATGATTTGTAATATCTCACTTCTGTCAATGGAATATGTGCGTCTTTTGCTACCTAGAGATTAGTATCTGGTACGTGCAATGCCATGGGTTTATGGACAGACTAAATGGACAAATTGTTTGTTATCTGCCATCACAATGTGCATTTCTTTGTTTAGTTTCTGAGCTTGGAGCAAGATGTGATATTGTGTAAAACATGTCAATCACACATGTCAGAGATCCAGTGAAACAGACAACAAATCACATATTGCCTGCATATCTTTCAGATCCGTTCTGACAAGGACCGGGAGAGCATGATCCGATACAGCATCACCGGTGTGGGGGCCGACCAACCCCCCATGGAAATATTCAGCATCGACCCCATCTCAGGCCGCATGTATGTGACAAGACCCCTGGACAGAGAGGAGAGATCTTCCTACCACGTGAGCAGAAATCACTTATATTACCACACCTGTTTTGAAAATAGAGTTAACTGCAGTTTAAATCTTATTTAATTAACTGTAAGATGACTTTTTCCCTCAATATTTTGTTTATAATAATTTTATCAGAGTGTTTCCTTTATATCCCATGGGTGGCAATAATAGTATATTTTATTTGATCAAAAGTATAAATATTGCCCGGCACATAATGGCCAGCCAGAGCATGTTTCCGTGCATTCTATGTGTTCAGCAGCAGTGCACATATGGCCAGGCGTACACACACGCCGCAGATGATTGTGAAGAATATTCATAGCATCGTTGAAGCAACAAAAGCCCATTACAGAGACTGTGAATTGTGCATTAAGCGCGCCCTGAGGGGAAGATAAATACGGCTCCTCTTACTAGCGCACAGCCAGCAAAGAAATTACCTCATTCGCAAACACGATCTTGCCATTTGGAATCCGGAGCTGCAGTTTGTGACTTGAAACAAATCAAACATGCAGCTGCATAGTACGCGAGTGTTACCCATACACTGCGCAGGAGCACTTCCCGACAGGCCCCTTTGGTGGATGTCTTCTTTATTAGGTCAACACAACTTGGCGTGTTGTTTCTAGAGTCTTGCTTCCCAAAAGCCCAGTAAAACAGATACCCAGCCCAAGCAGAGTCTGAATTCACTGTTATAGAGGACACATTGATAAACATGTACATGGGAGCCCAGCTCTGCGGCTGACATGTAAGAACAAGGCGTCTCCCTGTGCTGGATGAATCTCCACCAAAATTACCTGTCTCTGCATTGCAGTAATGACTCCCTGGTGCCTTTATTTTCTTTTATCCATCTTCCCATTGCAAGAACGACCTGTTTCAGCATCTGTCTCTCAGCCAGAGGTGAGAATCACACCATCTTTTGGAGCCTGTCAATCAATTTCAGTCAGGAGAACATATGTTCCTCTCGTTCCCAGCTCTCAGCTCGTCTGCAGAGAATAAACACAAACAGTGATATAGGATAATAATAATATAATCAGATCTCCTTACATATCATCGGCTAGACATTAAGCAGCGTTACACCATAGACCATGCCATTATTACAGACTCCAAACTAGAACAAATAGTCCACCTTGAATCAGGCCTCATAGGATATGATGACACTTGTATTTTAGTAAATCTGGCTCTTTAGAGCTGGGGTAATGATGTATGCCAAGAAATATAATTTGGCACATGAAATCCAGACATTGTACAAAATTTTTCCAAAAAAAAAAAATGTAAGGAGAATATATACAAAATGGTAAAGTGAAAAACATCCTCGGCAAAAAAGGAAAAATGAGTGCGTACAAGAATAATTTCCACCAATGAGGCTTAATGATGGATGCTTAGAAAACCATAGAGTTGCTGTGGAATAGGCAAAGTGTCTGTACAGGGACAACAGTGCCTGTGGCAATATCTGTGAAGGTCCATAGAAATCATTAAAGGGACACTAAACATGATTTTTCACTTGTGCTAATATAGAAGCATAAGTGAAAGTTGTCCCTAGTATGAGTATAAACTGGCTTGTACTTTTGATAGCACACGCCAGTTTATCCATAGGAAGCAGGCAGCCGTCTGGTTGGCGACTGGCTCGCTCTGCTAGTGCAGGGAGAGACCCTCGTTTTTGCGTGGGATCAGCAAGGGGGACCCTAACTAGATCCCCCTGCTAATCCCATGAAAAAATGAGGGTCACCCTCGAGCCCCCGCTCTGATTGGCTGTGCTCGTGCTGATGTTTGTCATTCAAGGAAGCAAGGGTTAAACAATGTATAATGTTCCTTTAAATGGTCCACTGTGTTGACAGTAATGTTGATGAATTCCCACTTGTAAGTGGCAGTGATCAGAGTAAATGACTGATTGTAGGAAATGCTCAGGCACTTAGTAACAAAATTAGATAAAAAGTAAATAGTTGCATCTCATATTAACCTGACCCTGCTGAACCTCACCCCCTTGCCTAGTGGGAAGTCATCCTGGAAGTTAAACAAATTGTGTGTCTCTGTTTAGTTAAACAAATTGTGTGTCTCTGTTTAGATTGCTCCCTGGGTTTATGATCTTCCCTCTATGTTGTGGATAGTGGAGGGTGTATTAGTTATGACACAGGATTCCAGACATCCTGTGGGTTTTGGATAAAATAATCCCTCCATACAAGTGCTCACACCTCTGTCCTGTGTCTGTTTCCAGCTGCGAGCTCACGCTGTTGACATGAATGGAAATAAGGTGGAGAATCCTATTGACCTCTCGATCTATGTGATTGACATGAATGACAATCGGCCTGAATTTTCTAGCCTGGTTTTCAACGGTTCAGTGGACGAAGCATCCAAACCAGGTAATTTTAGGCCTCCATACAAACTGTGATAAATAGATCACTGTAAAACTTTTGCTCATTTGCTCAGGTGGACATTTCAGGACACCGTGACCACTGCAGGGGAAATAAATACACCAATATACTCTTCAGAATTGAGATAGCAATCTTCAGTCCTGTGTTTGACTTTTGACTAATAACGAAACAGATATGAGAGGCATTTAGTAGGGGCTATAGTCTGCCTCTCTCTCTCTGGTTTACTACATATGACAGTTTAATGCTATTCTGATTTTAAAGTTGAACACTGCACTGTTACCTGGAGCCAAGATTTGGGGGAGGAATGCTGAGACCCTGCAACATGTTAGCAATGTTGTATATATTTTTATTGATTAAAGCAGAGTATTCCAGTACCTGTACAGACACAATAGACATAAATATATAAGAGTTTTTTTATCTTTTTCCCTTTGCATACTACGGAGAGGATTACCTCCACGTATAGGGTAAATACGAGTGTGTAGTGTTTTTGGGAAGCGCACTGTTCACGTTGTGTGTATTGTTCATAAATATAATACATTACATTACAGTATATCCCTCTTGCCCCCTGATCAGAGTCTAGGGTTGCCACCTGGACGGTATTTTACCGGCAGGCCTGTAAAAAATTGGCATCAGGCCAATGTCAAGTCTATGGAGATAGTGCCAAGGCCAGTATTTTTTTTTTTTTTTTTGACGAAAAGGTGGCAACCCTATCAGAGTCTGATCTTGGGAGGGGCAGTGACAGATTATTTTGAGGTGGAAGACAGATCTTGGAATGTAGTCAAAAGCAAGTGGAGTGACAGACATTAGTTGTGAACTGAAGTTCTCATAATGCCCAGCCAGCCAAGCCTTTCCCTACAACAATAAAGTGGTGATGGCCAACATCTGGCAAATTACAGTGACTATAGTGGCAAGTGTTTGCCTACACTAATTAGGGACATAATGAATCATTTTTGACACCCTCGCTGCTATTAATGTATTCCCATGATGCTCAGTTGTGTAACTGGCTGAGTATCATAGGTGCTGTAGACCACAGCAGGTACAATGCAAAATAAATTGGTTTGGAAATAGATGAAGCAATAGCATCCATGGCTGACCTTTGACATTCCAGCTTCTCGTAAAGGGATTCTTACCTAAAAGTAGCTCATGCTGTGAATGTAAAGAATAAAATAAATCTACACATTGTGTTAGCAGAATTGCAAGCAAATGCATAAATCAAGAAAAGGGAAATGTTTGTTGTATGTCCATGACATCCCCTGTGACTTGATATGTAAATTAGCTACTTTCAATGGGAAATGTGTAATTTGCATATCAAGCCACAAGATAATGTCATAAACAGGAGACACCACAGACACATTTGTGTGCAATTTTGCTAAAACAATGCATAGATCATGTTTGCACTTACTGTATAAACAATATTTAGGTGAGAGAATCCTTTTAACTGCAAATCCTATGATGTTCAGCCATATAAATAAACGTGTGTTCCCCTACTATACACATGGCAGAGTGACAGAGAGAGAGGGGCATACAAGAAAGTGACAGAGAGGGATAGACAGAGTGACACAGAGGAGAGAGGGGGACAGTCAAGAGAAAGACGGACAAGATAGTGACACAGAGCGAGAGACAGACGAGAGTGACAAAGGGATAAAGAACAGTTTCACTGAAAGAAAGAAAGGGGACAGACAAGATAATGACACAGAGGGAATGAGAGTAGGACAGATGAGAGTGACATAGAGGGAAAGAGAGACAGACAGAAGAGAGAGTGATAGAAAAGAGAGGAACACAGAGGGAAAGAGAGTGGGACAGACAATAGAGTGACAGAGAGACATGCAAGAGAGTGACAGAGAGGGGGAACAGACGAGAGCAACAGATAGAGTGACAGACAGACAAAGGGGTGACAGAGAGAGGGGGGACAGACAGGAGAGTGACAGAGAGGGATGGGCAGGCACGAGAGTGACAGAGAGAGGGGGCAGACAACAGAATGATATAAAGAAGGGGGCAGTCAAGAGAGGGGCACATAGTAATGCCAGTTGCCCCCCCCCCCCCCCCCCTCCTACAAACACTAAAAACATACAAACACCCTGGGAAATCTGTTTTTGGATAAATTCCCTCCTTGTTCCACCATGTTTAAACTTCACTAAACCTTATGGTAGAAGAAGGGAACATGACCGATCACTTTGATGAAACATAGACTTGCTTGAAATGGTATCAGAAGAGCCAGTGTTTCATCGGCAATGAGTTATGTTAAAGGCTCTTTGAAGCTCTTTTCCTTGGGATATTGGCGCCGTTAAGAAGGCGGCTCAAAGTTTCTATCAGAATTCCCCAGACCTGTCCAAGCAGCCTTAATCAGCAGAGCTGAAAGGCTTGCACGCTCACTCAGTATTTAACTCCCAGGCTATGCAGTTGCTGCAGAAAAGAGCAGCATTTCACTGGAAATCCGGCTGCAGACTGCTCCAGTGTCAGCCACGAGCTAATGAATTGATTAATTAATGAATCATTTATGTGACTCCATGCTCCAGCAGGACTTCTACTGAATAACTATATCACAATTAAAACGTCTCACTTGGGTGGAACAATTCCCTGGCTTATGTTTACTCCGCACTGTAACATCTCCATAAGGGGTTTATCTTCCTAATGTAGTCCAGTCCCATGGATTCTGCATGTGCTTGTGTTCATATCTAATTGCATCTGTATAATTAATGCCACATGTTGCTCTTTGTGCAAGGCCACATCTGGCTTCATTTTACAGAAAGCCTTGATAATTTAGTAATGTTTGAAAACAAAAGGTAGCTGTGTGTGCTGTGAATGTAGAGAATACAACATGATGATTCTGACAAATGCAGAAAATAAGAGCAATATATGTTTTAAATGTGTCTGTAGCGTCTCACATCAATGACATCACTTGTGGCTCGATATCCAAATAAACTGGTTTTCAGGGGGGCGACAGGTGATGTCATAAGCAGGAGACATCACAGACACCGTTTTTTCTTAAATTCTGCTAACACAATGTATACATTATTTTCCTATTTTTTTCTATTCTTTACATTCACAGTATAAGTAATGATGAGCTTGACAGCATGTCTTTTAATTAAATCTTTTGCTGAAAAAAAACACCTGAAACCCTGTCCTGTTTGTTTCTGTATGACATCACATGCAATGAAGTCTATTGATAAGAATAGGCATTATTGATTTGGGCGTTCAATCTATTTCATGTACATAGTCTGAGAATTTAGTCATCCGTGCTTCTGTCGAGCGGACAGTGTCAAGTTAATTTGTAATGTATGGAGTGTTGATTGGCAAATTAGCTATTTCCGTATTCCGTCATTTCTTCACCCGAAATGTAGATACTCGGTGCCCTGTGTCCAGGTGGGTGCTGCTGGTTGGATTGCAATAGTAATTATACATTCACAGGGCAGATTGCTATCCTGTGATGCACAGCCTTAATCCTCTGTCCCATCTGCCAGTCGCACAGTTATATATAAACATGACCCGGCCTGTCCCAGGTGAGAGGCAAACTTCCTCCTTCGTCCAATATGTGTTTACTATAAATGCCAACTTAATGTGGGAATCGATGGGCTTCTGTCCTGTTACCCTTTCCATACAAGCTGTACACTGCAGAGATCACCAGGCTAATTTGACAGATTCCTATATAATTAACTCCGCCTGACTGAATAAATGATAAGTTTGCCTGTGTAATTAACTGCCCTGCTCTCAGGCACACTGTCAGCAGGTGGTATAGATGCTATAGACATTAAACCTCCTCTATCTCGTAAAAGAGGCTTCCCTATGGAATGAATTCCACACAGGAGGTGAAATAATCTTTCTCTACACCTGTGGGATGACAAACCCCTGCACCGAGCATCCCTTTTCCTGTATTTAAAGCAGCCTGTCCACAGTGCCGGGGGAGAGACATACAACACCATGCCTGTGTCTGCATTTCTCCACCACACTTGACTTCCCCCCACGGGAGATAAATGCCAGTAGGCGAAGCACAGATGGGGCAAGATACTTGAGAATCATCTGCATATGAAGAATTTAAATCTTTAGCCTTGGTGATTTGAACAGAAAGCCAATTACGGGGCTGAGTTCGTTTTGAAATGAAGCTGTAATTTGAGGCTTGTGAAATTAATCCTTTAAGGCTCACGGTGGCAGCCGCACAGACTCACATGAAGTGCTGCCATCCGGAGTTCTTTCATTTGCCTTCTTTGCTGTTAATACAATTAATCAAGAGGTGCTGAACCCAACGAAATGGGATTCAAGCACGATCTGTGATTACAAGCCTGGACATCCAGGGGGCTTATAAAATGTCACCTGTTTCAATCGCAGGTACAAACCACAAAACGGCGTCAGCGTGTACAATGAAAGCAGGTGGTGGTAGTAGCACCTAATGGATTAAAGGAGGATGACATGGATAGGCATCCTTTTACAGCACCTGTAAAGCTGCTTTACTTTACCTCTTGCTCTGTCGATTGCTTTGTCCATAGCAGAGTCACTGTCACCTAAAAAAATATTTTGTGGAAGAAATATTGTGCAAGACAGTTAAAGAAGCAGTAATTAGATCATTTTAAAAATATGCATTTCAAATTAACCATTTTTTAAATCACTCTTTAAATTAAATTGTCTCGTTTTGTTTACTGGATATCATAAGTAAAGTAGTGGAGAATCTAAGCACTAAAGAGTTGCTTCTTGGCACTGTTAGTGGGTGTGGCCTGTCATGACAGAAATGCCCCCTATTGGACTGTCAGTCTGACAAACAAGAGCCTAACAGACCAATAGGAGATATCGATAATCGAAACAACGATAGAAAGATCATTTGGAAAAGAAAAATGTCACATAAATAGGGCAGATGTAGCATTCTTGGTCTTAATCATTTAATTTCACTTTACTCACTTTAATGATACAGTCCAAACTGGCCTTGGTCGTTGAGCTAAATGTTTCAGTCTGGCATGGACTATAGACGTAATCTTATATAAGCTGTTTTTACCACCTGTTCAAGGCAGGAAGTTAACAATCACCCTGAACGTAATAACAGTATGGCAAGAAACAGAGCGGAAGGCTTAACATACCGTGCAAATCCCATGCAAACTTGCAACCACTGTTTGTATACAAAGAAGCTAAGCTATACTGGAAACATGTCCAAGAGAAGGAAATGTGTAGTAAAACAGTCTGTGTATGTAATGTGATTGTATTCAGCCAATATATAAATAATATATGTATATATACCTATACTATTGCAATGTTGGCTGATATATAATAAATGGGACTATGAAATAAAACAATGTATTTCCTATAACTGTGTGAGATTATGTGTATGCCTTTCCCAGGTACCTACGTAATGACAGTTTCTGCACACGATGCTGATGATATTAACACATCAAATGGCATCGTAATGTACCGAATTATGGCACAGAGTCCACAGAGCCCATCCCAAGATATGTTTGTGATTCACAGTGAAACAGGTGCCATTAACACGGTGGCAGCAGGACTAGACCGAGAGGTAAGAAAATGTATAATGTATCATGGAGTGATGTATATAAAAACTGCTCATGCATGCATAGTGAAAGAAACACAAGGAACGCCTGCCTATTAGTTTACTAACACAGTGCCAACATCTAAACTGAATGACAGCTGCAATGATTTGTGTCTTACTGATATTTTACATTTAATTAAGTCTGGCTTATTGTCTTTTTTTCTCTGGCTCCCCCTTTCTATTCTGTATCTCTCGCACATGGTTTCACCGTATCTATAAAGGATTTACGCCGCTCAACAGTAATTAATGACACCTCTTTGCAATGCATGTTAACTGTACCTTGTGGCTATTTTAGAGAAGAGCACAATGTGAATTGAGATAGGCCTGATCCAGAAGACATTACTACAGAGCATCGTTTTACAACTTACAGGGAAGATTTTCCCAGCAGAATATAATTTATCTGAAACCACTGGGAGCATTAGGCAGATTTTGGATCGTCTCTGTCATGAGGTTTTTATTTCTACTTTTTCGTATTGTTTTCTTTTTAAAAAATTTGCCCAGATATCCGATCCTGCTCTGAGCTAATCAGTGCTTCCAAATTACCTGGGTAATGTATGCAAAGCCCATTAGCTCCCAAGCAGCATGGTTAATCTGCCGGGAGACTGTGCAGCAGGTCCAGGATTGATAACTCTCAGCCAAGTGCGAATCCAACCTCCATGAAATCATAAATTAAAAGCAAAACATGGAAACAGTTTCCCTGTGTTTCTTACCAAGGAGATAGAAAAACGGCCAGCTTCCTGGGTACAGACTGACAACGAGGCAATGCATGATCAGAAGAAAAGCTTATTATAGCTCCTTATTTATTCATCATCGTTCCTTAAAATCTGATACATAGACAGCTTGGTGCATCGGAAACCTTAAGAACGCAGGACAGAGCCAGTTACTCCTCTGTCTGTCAAAAAAAAAAAATCAAGGAGAAATATGTATTTCTCTGACATCGATCACTGGTAAAAAGGTTGTCTGCTGATTGCTGTGAAAAAGGCCAATGAACGGGGCACCTGCAGGGACAAGTGGTTATCCCAAGGAAAGGCATGTTGAGAAGGAGGCTTCAATGACAGACCATACTTGGCATTGCTGTATGTTGCTAAAAAATGAGCTGGAATTGGGCTGAATGACTTCCTGATCACATTATTGTATTGTCGGGATGAAAAGGTGTCACTCATCAAGGTTTCTCCAAGTGACAGTGGGAGGAAAGACCAGTGGGACACAGAAGCTCATGCTCCAATCAGCAAATTACCTTACACACATGGGACGGTGAAGAAAAGCGCCTGTTAGAGCAGAGAGGATTGCAGACTGTCACTTTGAACAAAGAGTCCTCCTCATTCAGCTGGGAACATGGAGAGCTTGAATCGGAATTTCTATTATTTGCAGTACCCCTAACTGATAAACCAACGCACTGCATTGGATAGATTGAATCAGCTTTATTGATCAGTGTGACACTGTGCTTTGTTCACTCGCCGTTTGCCACTCACGGCACCTGGGAGCCAGTCACTTCATCTCCCTCAAGGTCATTGCAGACAAGAACTGGTCTAGCAAATCTTTCCCAATCCTGTCCTAACCAGTAAACTCAGAACAAGAAAGGACAACTAAATAAACAGCAATACCATAAAAAAAAATCACTTCCTACAACTGCAAAGTATTTGGTTTGATTTTTCAGTTACTTCCTAAAAGCCGAATTGCTTTGTCAATCTCCTTACCTAAACAGTTAAACAGGGAGTCGTATAACATTAGACCGTGATAGACATGTATTGAGAGAGAGAGATAAAGCATTAAATTCCTGGGGAAAGGCCAGTTGCTGACCATGGTTCTGAAACAGGATACTGTGTGAAACTGTGGATTCCTCCGCTAATTGTATAATTTTAGGGGAAATTGTAAACTCTGCAAGCTGATAAACATTTGTGTGTTTTGCTGTACAATACATTTTCAATGGTAATGGTACAAAAATCTTGTCCTCCCCCTCCCCATAGCAGTGTCCCCTTGTTTAGACAGTTGATGTCATCTTTGGACAAGAAATAGAAAAGGATAAAGAAGCATCCCGGTGACATAATTGTGAATATGTCTAATTATGGAGAGCTATGTAAATGTAGCATTTGTACATGATTAGAAACATCAGGAGACACTTAAATTAGTGGTTAAAGTCTGTAGCATCTCTCTCTCTCTCTCTGCATGTAGACCTATATGTCTTCACTACAATCCTCATCCATCTCTAATTAGGTTATTTATGGGCTAATTGGCAGGAGTTGACGACGATGTTTGTGAATAGTAACAAATTGTATTAAACTTATGTTTTTGCTCATCGTTTTATTCTCTTTTCCTGGATTATGGAATTTGATTGAAAACATTTTATTTTAGCATTATAATGCTAGATGGTTACAACTTGTGTCACCCCAGGCTGTTTATTCAAAATGTTATTTGTTGCAGTTTCTAAGTCCTGACTCGAGAGCAAACAATGGGAAACACTTATTTATTGTTTTTTTTTTTTTTGCAAAGCAAGGTATTGGTGAATGTCTACCTGGCATATTCTTCTGTACAATTCTTTAAATATTCCACTGCTTCTTGTGGAATTCAGACAACAAATACTGTGGCTTTAAACTATTGGCTGGCTATGAAATGGTTAACCTGATGCTGGTGATGCTTACAAGAGGCTATGGTAATGAAAGGGAGAGAGTTTACATGAGCTATTTGTTACTTTTGTCTGTTGACATGCGATACGTGTGGTTGTGGGATTGAGTCTAGGCAGTTGGGGTTTTATATGTAAATTCTAAAAATGCATTCCAGCATGTTTGAGGTTGAGGTGGGATTGAGGTCACAGTGTACACACTATACCCATGCCATATGGTATATCTTTGTTCCATGTACTTTCTGAGTTTACCCTAACTTGATCCCTCCTCCAAACAGGGCCGGCGCTTCCTATAGGCGTACTAGGTGTCACCTAGGGCACTAGCTTTGTGGGGGCGGCTGCTGCTTGAGGACTGGGATATATGTATCCCAGCGTTAGGCAGCCACAATACTTTTGTTCTTTCATTTTAACTGCATGTATAGCGCTGACAAAACCAGGGAGGAGTAGACTGGTGCCGAGGTGAGCGGAAGTGCTGCTCGCGCTCCCTGCACATAGTGATGATTCAGAGAGAGACATCAGACATGGGGGGGGGGTTTAAAGAGAGAGTAATCAGACATGGGGGGGGGGGAAGGAGAGACAAAGAGACACCAGACATGGAGTGGGGGGAGAGAGAGACCAGACATGAGGGCAGTGAGAAAGACAGACTTAGGGGGAGAGGAGAGAGAGAGATATACATGGGGGAGAGGAATAGACAAACATGAGGGAGAGAAACAAAAGAGGGGGAGAGGAGAAAGACAAAAGGGGGAAACAGATGAATGGCATGGGGGAGAGCGAGACAGACACTGCTGGCATGGGGACAGTGAAACAGAAAGGGATGGCATAGCGGGAGAGAGAGACAGACAGGGATGGCGTAGAGGGAGAGCAAGACAGAAATGGAGGGAGAGTGAGACAGACATTGAATGTGTGACTGTGTGTGAATGTTTGGATGCATGTGACATTACATGTGTTATACTGTGTGTATGTGTGGCTGCATCTGACATTGCATGTTTGTGTTCATATGCCTGCATATGTATGTGACGCTTAAAGCAAGGGGCAGCAAAATATATGTTCACTTAGGGCTTCAAAAAGTCTTGCACCGGCCCTGCCATCCCACTATATGTTTTTAGCCTACATATCATTTGAGACTCCTTAGACTGTGCCATGTCCATGTAGGCAACAGGGTCTCTCTACGGCTGTTTTTAAAAGCTTTATCAAAACCTACGGATCACCATCTCCCAAACAAAGCGTGGACTCAGCTTTGTCTGATATATTTTACTTTTTTACTACCATTTTCAGTATTGTTGGTAATGCCCTCTTGATTGACTATGTTTGCTGTGTCACGACCTCTTATTAACGATAGT
This sequence comes from Pelodytes ibericus, assembly GCA_036172795.1. Lineage (NCBI taxonomy): Eukaryota > Metazoa > Chordata > Amphibia > Anura > Pelodytidae > Pelodytes > Pelodytes ibericus. The sequence goes on from CM069862.1 coordinate 131,549,529, forward strand.
AGATCCCTAAAAACCTGGCAAACGTGAGGTTGAAATAGTGAAAAGGCTTTGTGAGCAGGGCATTGGTAAGCAACAGGTGGAGCTGCAACTACACCATACCAACTTTCCTCAGTGTGGATCCTATACAATATGTTCTCTAGCCACGAGCCAGGTGAGCCTTATTTGAAGGTGCTTAGAACATTAGGGCGTTTATAGTAGACCATCTGCTGAAATCATTCTAGTCTTTCCTGTCTTCATCCTTGACCGATCCTCTCACATCATGTCTGGCCTTCTTGCCATCCTCCATCCTGCATTGCCGTCCATGTCAGTACTTCCTGCCATCCTCCATGGCTGTCCATGCCAGTACTTTTTGCCATCCTCCATGGATCAGACTTGCAATACCTGTTGTTATCTTACATGGATTATCCTTAGTCATCATGTAGTTTTATTATTTTCATCCTTTATAGGCCGGCTTAGTCATCATGTCCTCTGTGACCTTTACTGTAAAATAGCATACCCAGGAGGTGGCCAAAATATTTGCCCGTTTTGTGCATTGTCGTATATTCCTTTGCTTAATTGGAAACTATCTTTGTCTACATTTTTCTGTGGTAATATGTGTGTAACCTGAGGGGACTGATCCTATTGCAATATGTATAATATTTGTACTTTTAGGGAGGCTAATTATAAATGTTAAGATGCAAATCATCTTCACAGACAGAAAAAGACAGAGAGGGGCAATAATCTTGTAAGCAGTTGTGGTACAAGTGTGGTGGGTTATTTGGCCTCTATAAGATCTAATGAATGATTATGGGGACAGTCATGTACAAGTCAATTGCCTTGTAACTCAGTCTGCGCCTGGCCCATGGGGGGTTTCTTTGGACATTATCAGCGGACATGTAATTACAGAGGTCTCCAGGGTCCTCTCCTGGACACATTTCACATTGGTACACAGTGCGAGCATAAACAGGTCTATTCTTACTGTGAAGTTACAGTTTGCTAATGTAAATTAGATATTTTTTTAAACTGATGCCTCTGTGCTTGTAACCTCCCAATTACGGCACTCGCATTCAGTGTGGACAGGCTCAGTGTCGCATCCTAATCACAAAGGTAAAGAATAACGAGCGCTGGAGGCTGCTGCTAATGAAAATCATTACCAACTATTATCTGCTTTAATTAATTTATTCATCAAATTCTGATTTGGGTGGCAGCTCTCGTGCTGGGAACTCTGTGAAGATCGTGCTTTGTTGTGGGATCTACAGACTGGGTGTTCGGAGTGATTGGAACACCATTGCATTAGGACATGGAATAACTGCAATATCAATAGATAGCCACAGAACATGGCTACGTCTTCACCCTCCCTGTAATACCACTGACTATTGTGACATCATTAACTGATCTCCCAGCAGGACTTGATTAGCGGCTGGGGAATGAGTACAGTTTTGAAAAGGAATTTAAATCAAAAATCAAGCATTAACATTTGAAAGACCACCTGAATCGCCATAACATTAAATCAAGTGTTACCGGGTGGCGCACTTTCAAAATGTGCATCGTCAAGCATGCAAATAAGCGTTAAAATGTGCGTTGATTTTCCACGTACTGCAGTTCCCTGTCAGACTGCACTAGCTGAGAAGACAGAAGCAAAGAGTTCACTGTTAGTTCACACAGACAGACAGGAGAGAAAGTCAGCTTGGATTAACAACATTGATTGCACTATATCCTGCATAGTTTGGGAGTATCTCTCACTGTCTTAGCTCTTGGCTATCTGAAGCTAGTATTCCATGGCCACTAGCCAATAAATAGATTGCTATCACTAGTTTTCCATGCATTACTGATTTTGACAATAGAGTGTATGCAGGTAGAGAGAAGCAAGTCATTTGTGGTGTGCTTTGGAAACAAGTAGTTAGATTTACTGGTCCACCCAGTGTATTGGATGCAGGAGGAGAGTGTTATACTGATGGGACCACAGATCTTAATTATCACTACATTCTAGGCATGTCCTTCAAAAGTCAGGATGTATAGAGTAATAGCCAAATACTATAACTAGTGCTCACAGCCTGCCATGTGTAGGAGACAGATTCCAAGGATTGCAATTGCAACTTGTGAATACAGCGTGCTCTACAGCAATTAACCCACGCCCATTCTCTCAGACATTGTGATCAAACACTGCCATCTGCTGGACATCATCCTGCCATGCATGCTTGGCATTTACTATTGAATTGTTGCCCTCTAAATGTCACAACGCTGAAATGTTATTGCCGACTGAGCATTTGCATTGAATGGGATTGTGTCCTGCATAAACCTAACCCTAATGTCGCCACTAACCCTACATTCCCATTAAAATCTGACTACCTCCCAAACGTAACCTTATTTCCCCTCTTAACCTATTTCCCCCTAACCAAAACTCTATAGTGACCAAGGCAAAGTGTTTTGTACAAGGACACTAGTTTCCATGTGAAGTTCCACAAAAACTTCAATAAATTATCCATCACAAGTCCAGTAAATGTCCACCTTGTGGAACAATATCCCAATTTGCCTTTCCTTTTTAAATACTTTGTTGTAATTATTATCCCACAATTTGCTTATTGTATACTCGCCTACACATATAAGGTTAAGCTTTTAAAGATCCGTATTTGGATAGACCTTACCTGGGCAGCGTTTCTTTTAGTTAGTGGCATTTCTCTGTATGTACATCACAAAGTTCACTTTCAATGTATTAAGCATTTATTTATGTTAGTATTGTATTGTGAAGCTTCTTTAAATCCTGGATAATCCCACTTCCTATCTGTAACGGTATTGCTACCCAAGGCCGGTAACACCTCTGCCCGTTGTGGAAAATCACCTCCTTAGCCCCCGATTACAGCTCAGCATTCGCCCAGCCAGTCTTTCTGGAACCTTTCTCTTTGTACCCAAGTAGCAGACATGACCACTAGCAGTTAGGTACAGCAAGAATGAACAACCTTTATTTGACAAACCAGCACAGACGTATAAACCACACAAACATGACATCACAGACATTAGTATACAATGGGGGGATGGAACCAAGTATAGTTCTCCACTAGGTCTTCCTTCTAGGTTCTTCAACTGAGTCTAGGTATGCATTGGACCCTTATACTGTAATGACCAAACCTATCTCTTCCCCCAGGATGTACTTCCAGGCTGCAAACCAAATAGGAATTAACATACAGTGAGTAAACCTAATTACAAAACACACAGTAAGATACAGACACATAATGAACACAACATAATCAGTTTGACATACAATGGGGAAAAGTTAAGATACATACAGAGTACACTAAATTAAAGTTGTTAATTGAAGGATATCACTGTACAACAGGACAGTGAATTACTTACATGACGACAATGGGTAAGGTGAGATAATGACAGGGGTTTGCAGGAGAGAATACAATGTTAACATGGGGGAAACACAATGAATGAGACAAAGTCTTGGCCCTCCCAGTGTTCACATCTTGGCTGACATCCTGAGTAAGCCTGTGTTTCAAATTCCAGCTGAAAACAGGGTTCTGCTGGTGCCTTCAAAGTCTGTACCCCCATACCTAGTATATCCACAGATGGGGTCCATAGTCCAGAGGGAGTCTTCTGGCCCCCAAGGCCCTCCAAGAGCCCCTGTCATGCAGGCTGTCAGGATTCACTTCGTGACACTATCCTACCATAAAATCACTTAGATTACTGCACTGTGCTTTCTGGTTGTTTAATGCTAATCCACATACTATGTGTGCCAAAGTCAAAAGGTAATTCAAAGATTGCAGTGTGATGCCATTTTTTTTTTGTTTTATTTGACTAAAATGCCAATCCACATTCATTTCAATATTCCATCTCCACATATGCAATACTAACAGATGCCATTTGTGTTACAGATCGCATCCACATAGCTTTTGATAAATCATTACGCCATGCCTTATTGTGAACTATATGTTTATCACTGACCTCTCTCTCCGCACAGAAAGTCCAGCAATACACAGTAGTCATTCAGGCCACAGATATGGAGGGGAACCTAAACCACGGACTCTCAAACACAGCCACAGCCATTATTACCGTGGCAGACGTCAATGACAATCCCCCAGAATTCACCTCTAAGATGGTAAGTCTTGGCCATTCCATGGTAAATATATTGAAACACTGTTGAACAACTGTTCAGTATGGATGGAACATGTAAAAGTTAGAAAATTGGTTCTTATGAGGAAGCAAGGTTTAAAAAAAAAAAGTTTTGTTTTCCTTTAACCCCTTCCTGATGCTAGGACGTCCTATTTTTTGGTCCAAAAAGATGCCAGGACAGCAAAGAATGTCCTGCCTTTAACAGCTCATCGCAGCTCCTTGTGAGTTGAATAAAGGCATCAGACATTTAATCTGCTCCACCCAAACCTTCACAGTCTGTGTGCGCATTGGTGGAGTACTTTAAAATAACCACTAGATTGTAAGCTTGCGCGCATAGCTCCCTACCTCACATATCAGTCTGTCCCTGTTCATCTAACATAGGATGTAGTTCCTTTCTATACTCTGTACCAATTACTATATAAATAAATGTTAATGTAATGAATATATAAAACAACAGATAGACTAACTGAAGCTCTCCCACCTCACCCTTCCCATCTGGCTTTTTACAAACATCCGTTTGCTAGTCTGGAAGTCTCTAGCAGCCATGTTCTTGGGAATTGATAGTACCCAACTGTCATCCCTGGTCTCTGGCCAAAGCTAGTATCACTAATCCACTCCTAGTGTTTCATTTTTTGTCTTTTGCCAAGTGTTCAGTGTGTGAATTATTAAAATAAAAAGAAGGTGCAGGACATGAAGAATAATCTCAGCCTCCAGACAGCCTCACTGTAACGAGTTCCTCTCCCTCCTCTTATCACTTGCGGCTTGTTCACGATACGATCAGGTATTGTGAAGCACAGCACGTGTTAAAGGTCAGTCCGACGGCAGCATCAGTCACCAGGGAGTGCAGGAGATCCAATTCTGGATAAATTCCTAATTTGTCTTCTTAACAAGATGATTGTATCAGGGATTTCACTGTATGAGAGGAGCAAGGAGCAGATTAAAGATTTCTGCGCTGTCAGAGCAGCAGATCAGAATAGGCGACCAACTTTCCAAAGTCAAATGGTAATGTACTTTCTATGGCTCCCAGATACCTTCACTTTACAATATTAAACAAATACTGGCATCATTGCTGAAAAACCAGGTTTAACATCGGTTAAAAACGAACTGAATCGCTAATGGCCTCACATCAGGAGCAGTGATAAGGAGAGAACATATTCAAATGTGAAGGTGAAACACACAGAATGTGCACCCATCATATTTCACTGCCGGCTGTAAACCTGTTAATTAATTCAGTAACATTTATTACTGATAATTCATTACCAGAGAAGTTTGTCACCTCCCAGGAAGATGACAGATAAAAAAGAGCAGGGATTGATCCGTGACTAATTCCTGTATAATTTTTGAAGTACCATTAAAAGCTTCCTCTGCTACACAAGCATTCCCTGCGCAAACACAGGCGTTAATAACACAGCCTATTAATGCATCTTCAGGGGTTATAAACTAACAGTGGAGCAGAGCTGCTTTAATGCGCATGTTTGTGAGTTGGCTGGCACAGAAGCAGGTACATCAGTCTCTCTGGGTATGATTTTACTGAATTACTGAGTCGTTTGCATGCACATTGTGCTGTGGAGCCATTTTGCCTGTATGTAAATAAACTGCGTCAATAAAATAGCACAATAATGAGACATGTCTGTCGAAATATTCACAAGACTTACTGTCTGATTAATGACTATTTTGTCACCTTAGAAGTGAACGGTTTTGGTTAATTGCTGAATGGGTCATTTCTAAATTACCATAGCAACATGTGGGGGGATAAAGTAATAACTTCATATGAAAGCTTCATATAAAGATCCACATGATGGGCAATGTCATTGGTGACTCACTACACATGACACCGTCATACGTGCCCAGTTATTTTAAATTACGGAGTTGCTAGACATGACAAATTCCGCAAATATGTAAAAAATAGAGCACACTTAATGCAGCATGCTACAACTAACCAAATTTAGTTTTTTCTTGGACATTTAAAGTTTTCATGGTCTAGGAATCCACTCATATCATGCAAAGACTTAAAGATACACCGTACAACTCTTACAATGCTGCCTATGGCATCCTGAATGCACCAACTGACAAAATGCATAACGTGTCTACTGTATGACACCCCTGCTTCTATAGTGTTCCACCCATCACCTCAAATAGTCATGGGTTTACTGTACTACAGTTATAATAATATAGGTCCTGCACCCTAAGCCATGTGCTTCAGAATGTTATATGACCCTAGAGCTGGACAGCACTATTCTATTCTAGAGGGTATGCATGTTCTCATATTGTCCAAAGTTGAATAATATTCTCATATTAGAATTATAAACCTTGACTGTAGTAAAGAATGTAATCTTGATCTGTTCTCTAATGATGGAAAATCACTCTCTGCGCAGTTCCTTGGTGAGGTGGCAGAGAACCGCGTGGATGCCGTAGTTGCCAATATGACCGTGGTAGACCGTGACCAGCCTTACACACCTAACTGGAACGCCAAGTATAAAATCATCAGTGGAGATCCGGCCAATCACTTCATCGTCAAAACTGACCCAGTGACCAATGAGGGCGTTGTAACTGTGGTGAAGGTACATAACTGTGTAATATGTGACAGCGTAAGCAAACTGAGTGTAAACCAAATGCTCTAATATTGTGCTCCCAATAATAATTATCAAAATCTATAAAAGTAGAAGTTTCCTCTTTCTTTACAGTTTTTTCTGTTAGTGTGGAAACCTGTGCACGTCACCTGAAGTACAATGCAAATCTGTCTTGCTGTACAATGATATATTTTGCTGGTTAAAATTTGTGTCCTGGGTTATTGTGAGCTCAGAATATGTTTGAATTGAAACATGTCATCTCTTAATTCCTTTTCAGCCCATTGATTATGAATTGAACAAGGCCTTTTTACTAAACGTCATGGTGTCAAACCAGGCCCCTCTGGCTGGTGGGATCCAAATGTCTCTACAGTCCACGTCAGCAGTAACAATCTCGGTCACTGACATGAATGAATCCCCGTACTTTCCTAACCAAAACGAACCAATCAGGCAGTTAGAGGGAGAGCCAGCAGGACGACTGCTAGCAACATTTTCTGCCGTGGACCCAGATCGATCCATGCAACAAGCACTCAGGTGGGTGTAGCAGGCCAGGATACGAAATAAGGGGTGTCTTTTTTTTTACCTATATTTATTAAACATTTGTACACAAAACTAGGATTAGAAAATATTTATGGCATGGGGCAGTGGTGACAAATGTTTTTAAGCCTGAGTGCCCTTTGTTGTGTAGGATGCCAAGTTCAAAAGCTCACCTCCATGTATGATGATGGTGGTAATGCACTTAGAGGCCAATTGCCATCTCAGAGGCTCCAGAGTGCCACAGGTGGCACCCGTGCCATAGGTTCACCATCATTCGCATAGGGTGTGATTCAGTATGTTTGAATAGATGGAAAATTGGTACATAATTTACATTGAATCTAATTTGTGTTTGTTGATTAAACCAGAATAAAGAACTGAATGTTTCATAAAAAAATGATCTCACATAATTTATGGGAAGAGATTAGGACATGGAGAAAGTACTGGAAACGAGAGAATGAAAAAGGGAAAGAAAAAGAGGAAGGATAGATTTACTGTCTGGAGTTTACCCGGCAATTTACTAGTTATCAATAGTTAATGGGGAGTCACACTTTGCGGAACTTCTTCCACGGGTTCCAAATGGTTGCAAAAGACTTGGATCGGTGGTTCATAGACACTTGATAGATTCCATTTGCTTGTTAGCATCAATTATTTGTAAAATTTCAATAAAGTCTGGAGTGGAGGGAGATTTCTGGTTCCTGTCTATCAATATTTTGAATGGAGGCGGTTTTTTGCTTTGTGGTTATTTACTGATTTGGGCATAACTGCCAGCAGGGCATATTTTGGTTTTGTTGGTTCCATAGCCGTTGGATTGCAGGGCACTCCCACCAAATGTGGTACATTGAGCTGGTTGCTTCACATCCAGCATAATTTGGATGTGGCAGGATATATTTTGAAAACTTTTTCGGGGTTAAGTATCAACGTAGCATAACTTCTTTTTCTGTGTGATTATCAAAGGAGAGCTGTGTGAAGGCTGATTGTCTATATGGGTGTTTTCAACCAAGACAGGGCAAATATTAGGGATTGGGCCAGGTCACATATTGGGATATCAAGTGGGAAAATTAACTATGCGTTCTTTGTCAGCAATGATCCTACATAAGTATTTCCTACTGAAAAACAAACAAGATAAAACATTGCCCAAAGTCAATTGACATTTTTTAAATCCTAAAATTATCTTCCAAAACATTCAAGAGTAAAATCTTTCTAGCTCCCGAATGGATGAGGGCAATATTGATGCAAATTTTCAAAAATTTGGGGCGAACAGAAGACTTACAAAGATTGTCCATGGTGAGAAGATGGTTAAGTCCATCTGCCATGAGCTCGGCAGTTTTGTCACATCAGAGCTTATTGATAATCGGTGATAATGTCAAACTCAGCAGGATTATTTCCTCTGTGGCCTGCTGTTCTGCAGAGAAGAAAGGACTGGGGTGAGGGTGAATTATTAGATTTGATACAATGATGTCCATTTCACTGTTACTTTCCAGAGAGTGTTGGACAGGAGAAAATTATTTGGCTTTGGAGATATTGGGTCAGGGAAACAGCTTGATAACTGTCCTCCTTGTAGTGTGGGCTAAGGTTGTGAGAATAAAGAGGGGTTAATGGTGGGATTTGTCTCGGCTCTGTGAGGTTTAATTCATATCAAGACTTTTCTTTCTTTGGTTGCGATGGAAAAAGCGAATGTGGAATCCAGCTGTCCTGTGCCCAATTACCCACACTTCACTTGTGACATTTTTACAATCATTATATGATTCAGACATGCCACTTGGGGGTCCGACTATCTGACAGACAACATGATTAGACTGACTCAGGGAGGCTTCCTCCCATTGCTTGTAGGCGCGTAATGAAGCCAGTTAGGAAGACATCCCCAGCTAACGAGGCAATTCCTTCTTATTTGTTCCAAGGTTGCGATTCCTGGTCTATTGCACACTGTGTCTCTGGCTGGCAGTTTTAGGGGTCCGATGCTTGCCCCTAAGCTTTTCATATAAGTGCACAATTGCCTTAGTTTGATGGAGAAAGCCTTCATTTAAAAAATAAATAATAGTGTCTTGAAAAGGCTGTGGCTTGCTGCCTATAGCTTTGTGTTACCTGGAAGGAGGGTCTGTGTTACGCAGCATTGTTAGGTCCGTGCACACCATGTTTTTAATGTGTAAAATAGTCGGTGCTACCTCATTCACCCCATTATTATTACACAGACTATTTTAATTCACAGCATAGCATTAGTTTTTCATAGAGTGTAAAATCTTATTCTTCAGTGTTGTTGAATCTTTAGATTATCCAAAATTGTTTTCAAAGTTTAATTTATAGCCAGCACAGAGTAGAATAACTCGAAACACTCCAAATACAAAATGCACTTTATGTATCCGAAAAACAGGGTATGTTGAAAGCTTAGGAAATAAAGTCCAGGACAGTATGGTGCCTCATCACGCAATGCTCCATACCAGCCCAAACTGTGTGAAAAAACACTATGACATTATGCAATTCAATATACTAGAAAGCAAACACAGCATACAATTTAAAATCATAGAAAACAAAAGGGGACATGTTTCACAGTATCATGGCCTACATGTGAGACGATCAGACAGAATCAGTCAGTACAAACAATGAAGCAGACACCTGGTTTATAGATTTGGGGTATTCTTTCAAAACCCCATGTGACCCCTGGTACTTGCTGTAGTTGATCTAGGCCTTTATGTTTTTTGCACTGTAATAGAAAGCTTAACTACAAATCCATTTCAGTGGACTTATTTTACAGGATTGGTGCTTCCCTGTAGTTCATGGATTCCAAACCCTTTGAGATCATGCCCTCTTTCCAATCAATGTCTCACACACCCTAGATACCGTCTATGAATTTTGTTTGGTATTTGTATTCTTTCCTTCCCCCTACCTCTAGAATATCTAGACACGATGCCTTGAATACTATGCCCCGTGGAGAAAGCACTGCTGTAATAAGTCATGCCCGCCAACACGTGATCGTAATGGTCTTGTGATTACACTCTCAGCAATCTGTCATCGTCCACCCTGGTACATTTTCTAGAAATTGTCCCTAGGTCTCTGCTGAGAGTTACCTGGAGGTAGTTTATATTTCCTGGCACAAAATGAACCCTGTAGGGTCAATCTTACAGCAAAATTGGCTCCATCAGTAACTGGAAGTGCTTTTAATGAGGCTCAAATGTAAACTGTCTGAAGTTTTCAAAGTTTTAAACCCTTCATCTCCGAGTAGAGTCTTGGGCACTTTCCAATCCATGTTCACAGTTAATTGCTGCAGTAGAAAGTCACCTTGTATTGACAAAAAGTTTCCCCAAAGACAGAAATCGGGACTGCGCAGCACAAATTGGAAGCATTTTTCAGTAAAGTGTTTGTTTCTGTGCGGAAAACCCTTTAAAATCACGGTGTCCTAAGTTAACCCAGACAGAGATCCTCTCTCTTTATTTCCTGTTTCAGATATTCCAAACTGTCGGATCCTGCAAATTGGCTCACCATTAACGCCACAAATGGTAAAGTTTTCACCACCGCTGTTTTGGATCGTGAATCTCCCTTTGTCAAGGACGACATCTATGAGGCTAAATTTCTGGCTACAGACAATGGTGAGAACCACTTTTAGTATGGCTGGGTTTTGGCAAATTGCTTTATTAATACTTTGGTTTTACTATATTTTATCTCTGTTACTGCTGGTTTTTTTAAATGTTTCATCTGTTTTGAAACATATAGTTGACAACTAATTTAACTTAGCCTTATGAAATTACTTATGCTGAGTGCATTTAGTGTACACGTCAAAACTCTTCCTGTCTCCTGAGTTGCTAAACACTATAAAAATCTGTATAATGAGGAAGTCAGGTGCATGCTGGGAAATATACTACCTTAGTTTGCAAAGATGGTAAATGCAACTGTAAAATTTCTTAAAATAATAAAGTTTATTTTTTGTTCCCCCCCCCCCCCCCCCAAATGATACCCAGTTCCACTGATCATTAATTCCGTAAATCAATACAAGTTATAGGAACAATATACATAATAAGGCTCCCTGAATATCCTAGCAGCAAAACCCTAACCCGTGTTCTGATTGCCCTCAGGTGTCCCTCCCGCCAGCGGTACTGGTACATTGTTGATCCAGCTGATTGACATTAATGATAATGCCCCAGAACTCCAGCCAAAGGAAGCACAGATCTGCGAGAGACCAAACTCAAATGGAATCAACATCACTGCCACCGATGTGGACCGCAAGCCTAGTGGAGACCCCTTTGTGTTTGAGTTGCCGACTCTCCCCTCCGTTATTCGCCGAAACTGGACTATCACCAGGATAAATGGTAAGATTAAGACAAGAGTATCCTGTAAATTGCATTACCCCAGGCAGAAATGGTGATAAGTAAGAAGCTTTAAATAGTTCAATAAGCCTTTCATTTGCACAATAGCAAATTATTAGACTCACAGCACCTCAACAAACCTCTGAGTCATAGCCTGTTTTTGGCTGAATTATCACATCTTCCTACCCTTGTGTTATCACCCACCTCTTGTGCTTATTCCAGGTAACTACGCACGGCTCAGCCTGCTGATTGGTTATCTGGAATCTGGGATGTATGAAGTCCCTGTCATTGTGACAGATTCCGGTAACCCTCCTCTCTACAACACATCCATCATCAAAGTGAAAGTCTGCCCCTGCGACGAGAACGGTGACTGTACAACCATTGGAGCTGTGGCGGCTGCCGGACTGGGCACAGGAGCCATCATTTCCATTCTCATCTGTATAATAATCTTGCTGTGTGAGTAATGATTCTCTTCTGATTCACTGTGAAAACACGGAACATGTGCATTGTAAACATGTGTATGTGTTATACACTACTCATTTGTGTAATGTAGGGACATGAACAGCTGTTATGTGCTTTCTATGCACCATCAGTGTCTGAACGGCTCAGATTAGGATAACTAGGTGATTACTGATTAATGTTAAAGATTCGCTATTGGTAATAGGGAATAACCATGTGAAGAGCAATAACTGTTTAGGCCTCGCCATTGGTAAGATAATTTAGTTGATTACCAAGCATTGTTTAGGTTTAGTGGTTATATGGAATAACTAATCAATTACTAGTCAGTGTAGGTTAAACTAGTGTTTAGGTTTTTCCATTAGTAGCATGGATTAACTAATCTTATACATGTTGGTTCTTAGACCTCCCCATGGGTAACAATATAAATATTTATTTACCTGCCAGCATTTAGGTTTCCATGTTGGCAATATGGATTAAGTAAATGATTACCAGTCAGTTCCCTTCATCACGCAGGTCTATTAATCTATACATTTAAGTCTAGTCCGTGTTTAATGCATATAATGCAATGACTGTTGTAATATACCAAACCACAGTAGAGACAGCTTTCGGTATCAAAACGTAGCAACTGAAAAAACAGTGTTTTTTTGATTGAATCTAAGAATTAGTCATGCACCTTAACAGGAATTTCAAAAATAATCAGACACTATTAACATACATGTTCACCTTTTGCAATAACCATGAAAAAATCTGTCATATTCATAATAATCTATAATGTATATATAAGTGGGACACGTATTACAGAGGCGTAAATAGAGAGCATGGAAGTAATGTACAGCTAATGCAAGAATAACTACAAATATGTATAGAACAAAAAAAGGGAATGATTTCAGATAGGTTTCCTTCACCTCAAATGAGGTCACATAGGGAGGAGAGGGAAGATCAATGGAAAAAACCTATTATTAGCTTACATTTGCATCTGATTCTCCTAGCACACATTAGAAGTTATTTTATATAATATATGCAGACTTTACACACCTGTTGTAAAGATGACAAACACTGATTAGTTCCAGGGTTACGCAGTGTATAAAGACTTCATGCAGATGTTTGATGCGGCCATGCTAAATGACATTGGATACAAGGTAAATGTGTCATGGGGCCCAGGACGCCCAGGGTTGCCCTTGTTAAAACACACAATGTCAGGATCGGAACAGGCTGTTCACGGAATAATTCCAGTGGCGCAGCTGAGCACCTCGCAATCAAGGGAAATAATCACTGAACCTGTTTGTGTTGCTCTCTGAATATTTTCTGCTTTCATGTTTGTTTAAATTACGGTGATTTGCATGAAGTTAATTCTGTTTGAATCCTGTCATTGTCAACTAACACAGTGTTCTTTACAAAGGTAAAATGTGTTCATATAAATGAGGGGGGGCACATGTAGCATCCTAATTATTGTACTATTAACCTGTACGTTAATTTGGCAGGTTTCGGAAGTGTCTGCCTGGCACGGTGAGTTTGGTTGTTAACATTGTCCTCTCATTTTAGCTATGGTCCTGCTGTTTGTAATGTGGATGAAACGCAGGGAGAAGGAGCGGCATACTAAGCAGCTTCTGATTGACCCAGAAGACGATGTGAGAGACAATATTCTCAAGTACGATGAGGAAGGTGGCGGTGAGGAGGACCAGGTAATACAAGTTCTTCAGTGCACAGTGATAGGGCGCAGGACATTGTATCATCTGACCTTGTTATCCATTAGTTCAGTAAGTCTACACAACAGAATGCACCATTTATGCATAAAGCATTGTAGTGCTTCAAGCTATGCAATGATCTGCTAAGGACATACGATATGTAAAACCAAATACATTACACTGTGTGAAAACCCACATTCTGTGGTTGATTGTTTAATCCTGATTACTGTATTAACCACTGGGTGACACATGCTGCTTGCGTCCCAGAAGACACTAGCACCAAAACGCCACTTTTTGTTCCTGGCCACTGATCACAAGGTGATATGTAGCTAGGGACACAATTGCAGAGAAACGATCAGGGTCTTAGTAGAAGAATCATGTGACCTCCTGACGTCACTTGAGATTTAGTCAAATGTAGCCGGTACTCGCTTGGAGTGTCACCTTCATTTTTCCAGTCAGGCTGAGGCCACTCAAAGTGGCAAGTCCCTGCAGCAGGATCCGAATACAGCTCATTGTGCTGAAATGCGATGAGCTGTTAAATGCAGTGCGTTCTTTGCTGTCTATTGGGACCCAAAAATAGGAAGGCATAGAACATCCTAGCGTAGCGAACGGGTTAATTTTTGGTATGTGATATTATAAAAATGTACTGATGTATAACCACGGCAATTTCAATATGACGTGCTAACTTCAAACGTTGATTCTCTACCAGGATTATGACCTGAGCCAGCTGCAGCAGCCAGAGACACTGGACCATGTTCTCAATAAGGTGGCAGGAGTCCGACGGGTGGATGAGAGACCAGTGGGAGCCGAGCCACAGTATCCAATTAGACCAGTTATCCCACATCCTGGCGATATCGGAGACTTTATCAGTGAGGTAATTAACACATAGCCACATTATATGCGGTGCTGCTGCTGGCAGGTGTTTTCACAAATCTAGTGTGTTTATCCATGGAGCCAGTGACTGTGCAAGGATTTTTGCCCTATGAACACCATGGCTCTTTTTTGGTCTATGTCCCTTCCTAAGTTTCATTGGAGTTTCTGTTAATAGACTTTTGAGTGACAAAGGTTAGATCCCATGGTGCTGAGCCAGTGAAGAGATGCCTGAGCATCATGTGAAATTTAGTCTAAGTAGCTGAGGTGCAAATGGTTAGCTGGAAAATATATTTCCCTTGATCCTCAACCAAATATTTAGCTGACTGAGGATCATATGGAGAGTAGTCCAGAGCAGATGGGAGTGCCATAAGTTCCATAATATTCAGCCAGTTATGTGTTAAAAGGCACATCTACTTCCTGTTTTTCTACATTTATTGAGTTGGTCTCTGGTTCCATCTTTATCACATCTCTTGACTGACTAGGCTTCTAACATCTGAAGAAGGGTACCATGCCCGAGGTCTTGCTCAGTATCAGAAGGTCTGTTCTTTATCTCACCAGCACATACATCCTTATGTTCCATTGTGTCACCCGCTGCACATTAAGATTGTGTGGCAGAAGCACAAACCTTATGCTTCACGCTGTGCCAGGCCAGGCAGGGGCGAATCTGTAATCTCTCTTACCTACTCCCAGGTACAGAGCCCCAGACAAATGGCTAATTAAACTTGTAGAAACCCCAGCCCTGCATAGAAATATAAAGTATCACTCTGAATGCACAAATATCATCCATGTGGGTTGGTGTAGAATGCGGGATTCTTAAATAAAATGCAGTTTGGCCAAGTCCCACATACAAGCCTCCAGTCCCTTCTGTCAGAGAAAGACATATTAGATATCTTTAAATCCTGCCTTATTACACTGGGAATTTCTGTCTTCATTCATTTCTGTTATTGAAAATGTTTGGCGAGTTTCTTCCCTCTCTCTTTTATTAAAGAAAGTGAATCCATATCCTGACAAAATCAGCATTTTATTTCCTCAGAGAGTTGTGAATATCACTTGCTGGCCGGTTTTAATTAGAATAATCCATTGTTCATCCTGAGGGGGGGTTTTATTTCTGTCTCTTTGTGTTCAATACAACACATCTACTTAATGCTATCAAAACACTCACAGACTGGGGGAAATCGTTAGCTTCATGCTGTAATACACACCCCAGCAGTGGAGGGTTAAACGCTTTGCCCTAGCCTATTTATTTACTCCATAGTATAATTTTATTCTTATACTCCCAAAGATAACTACATATATACACTGTGTTGTAAATTCACAGGGTACAATATTATGAGACGGGTAGGAGGTATGGAAGAGAGTTTTAAGTTGCATGTCATTTAGCATTCTTATCTACCTACCCTATCTATGTATCTAGAGAGTGCGTCAGTGTATTCTGTTAGGGAATTTATAACTGCTATTGCACCTTTTTGTTGGGGTTCCATGTGACTTACCTTACCTTACTGCCTTACCTTAATGACTAACTTTCTGCATACTTACCTCTCCAGGGTTTGCGAGCAGCGGATAACGACCCCACAGCCCCTCCTTATGACTCACTGCTGGTCTTTGATTATGAGGGGAGCGGATCTACGGCAGGCTCTGTCAGTTCCCTCAATTCCTCCAGCTCGGAGGAACAGGATTTTGATTACTTGAATGATTGGGGACCTCGTTTCAAAAAACTGGCGGACATGTATGGCGGAGGAGAGGAGGATTGATTGGATGTCCACGTCTTACCCACAAACAGAACAAAACCTCCTCCATTTGTACAGCGGCAGCTTCTTTTTTTAGTTATTATTATCTCCCCAACCCTTACTACTAGCTGCATTATTTTTAGTGGTACGTTAGAGAACATTCCTTTTTGGCTGATGTTTAAAGCAGTATCCCCTTTCTCCTTATTTATTTTATTCTGCACCAGGTACATGCTATTATTTTCGTCCGGATTTAACCCCTCCTGTGCTGGAGAGGCAGGTGCACATTGAGCAGCCTACCAGGGATCTCCTGCCTTTAAATAGTTACTGGCCAGACGTCGAATTACGATAAATGGAGAGACTTCTTATCCAAAGTATTATCCTCGTTGCTTCTGATTGCCTCTTTACACAAAGTTGGGGATTCCCACGAAGGTTGGACACGTACAAGGTCGAGAGGTTATTAGCTGTACCTCTTTGCTAAATGCGCACCATACTTCAGTGCCATAAAACAGGACAGAAATGTAAAACCTCTGTTTGTCACATTCCTACTATGATCTGTATTCTTAAGTCATATTCTGTCTATTTCTAATTGGCTTGGTGTAATAACCTATGTCATGGAACTGCAAAACTATAAAGATTTTTTGAGGGGAGCACAAGTATTAATACTTTGTCCTCCGGCTGGATATGAACTAAGGGAGAGGGCTGTGCTCAAGGGTCTGCTCAATAAATAAAAAAAAGAATTGCAGGGAATCGAGATGTTAATATCAAAGGCCCAAGTCGCCAAGCTGGAAAAATTCGCCAATGCAGCATTCCCGTCTCGAAATCCTGCAGTTCTCTCCACATTGAATAGACCCTTAAGATGTTTTTCTAGCTTTCCAGCAGAGAAGGGGTTAAACTGTCCTTGGAATGGAGCCGTTTGTTATAATTTTTGTTTTGAGTTTCTAAGCGATCCAGCATGCCTGCGTTACATTACTGCTGCTACCTGTTCCCCCATTATTTTGTTTTTATATATATCTCTATATATATATTTAAATATATATATATACCTGTACATAGGTGAGCAGGGAGGTTTCCTGGTGTTTTGATGAGTGATATGCCACTCTCTCGTCATAACTTGAAGAAGAACACACACACAAAAAAAACCTTTTTTAGAAGCACTGTTTTTACAAACGGAAACAAAATGACATTAAAAAAAGTTTAAAAAATAAAAATATTAAAAAAAGCAAGTTTTTGAAAAGTGCCTTTTCGGTACATAACGTGAGGTTGTATTAGTCTCAGGAGAGGTCGGAGGAGGGAAGAGGTGTGAAAGATGCCCGAGCAAGGCTTTTAATAACTCTCAGCTGCCATGATAGTGAATGGGTTAATGGGGACTGGGACCAGCTTGGCTTTTTATTGGCTGTTAGTACTTCCGCTGCTTTCTCTTGTAGTGAAGGGGTTAATACGGCACATTCATGTTCACTTCCATCCAAATTGATGAATTCAAGTTACCATCACCATTCAAGTTACCATCACATTCAATACATTTCCTGCCCATTATCCCTCCAATGAGGAGGTGTTGCAAATTTTAAAGAACTACAATACTAAAGAATAGGATGACGTTGAAAGCAGGCAGTGTTTTCTGAAAGCTGATGCAGTGAGAGGCTTATACCAGTGATGCTCTGTGATACTGCACTGACAGGCCCTCTGTATCACTCCCAGTCAGATTAGTGTGAACTAACAGAGCACTCAGTGGATAGGCACACGGCTCACCTGAAGGAACGTTCTCAAACCTGCACGGTTAGAAAAGAACGAAGCATTATGCTTGCAAGTTACTGCTTCTTTATCATGGATCTTTGCTGTGTTCTGCTGGATTTTAAGTCTATAGCAGCAGAGTAATAATCTGTAAACGTTTCTGTACTCACAGGGTTAATCGGCGTTAAACTGCGCTGTAAATCTGTCATGTGACGCTGCTGTCATGGACATGTTTCCAAACACACAAGAGAACTGCGTGTTTCTGGTAAAACATGATTACAAATAGCTGCAGAAAAGGCCAATAAAAATACAGCAAACTCCTCCATTAGCTAAAATTTGTTTTTTGGTGCAAAAAAAAAAAACTGAAATATCCATCAATGTTATCTTGTGGTGTCTAGGGTTGCCGCCTCGGCCATTTATTCCACATATAAAAATGTGGTTCTGTTTGACCCCAACTTGATTAATTAACTTCCTCCCAGTCACAAATGGTTCAAAAAAATTAGGTGGTAACCCAAGTGTAATCATCGGATGCGATCTTTGATCAAAGACTGGTTTGGCCTTGCACACATTTCCAGCTCTATACATTTCTATATTTAGGAGTCAAAACATCTATCAAGCTCAAACCTATGAGGTTTACAGAATATTTTAAATTAGTTTATAATTAAGAGGGTTTTGTGTTACACGTTTTGTAAAACGGTGGAATTGCCCCCAAATTCACCTTAAACTTTGCCCTCGAATTCACCCTAAAGGGACTGTATCATCTAAACATCATCTAAACATTGTTTTACGCTGAATGTAGAGAATACAAAAAAAATCTATACATTCAGCAGAATTGCAAGCAAATGCCTAAATTATGACTAAAAACTGTATTTTAAATGAGTCTGTGGATTCTTCTGCTTATTACCTCTGGCTTGATATGCAGATTACACATTTCCCATTGAAAAACAGTTAATTTGCATATCAAGCTACAGGTGATGTCATGAGACCCCACAGACACATTTAAAACACATTTTTCACATGGTTTAGGCATTTTCTTGCACTTTTGCTAACAAAATGTGTAGATCATCATTTTGTATTCTCTACCTGCACAGTAAAAACAATGTTTATGTGATATCCCTTTAATTTTCACTGCTATAGCTCCTCCCACTGCCTCAAATAATTCCTGTTGCAGAGGCGATGAGTGTTATTCACATTATAAAAAGCTAGAAATCCATTTTCACCCATCAGGCATATAATGGGCTGAAAATATGACAATATTGTTTTTTTGTGTTAACCTCTATTTGTTCGCCTAAAGTATAAATATGCAGCCAAAGACCCCAGGGTGACTAATTAAAGAGGGAACTAGCAGGATATGTGGTGGAATGAATTCCAAGCTGTTAAAATCTATCAAACAACATGATTATTGAAACAATAACAGCTGTGCTCATACAGGGGGTCTGAAGTGTTATTAATTAGTGGGTTTCAGGTTGGTAATAGCACCCCGTATGTCTTATTCTCCTGACAATATGATTCCCTGCAGAGCGTGTTACTGTGTAATCATGCAATCCAGTATCATGTTTCTATGTCGTTTAGGGTGATTGTTAGTCCTAGCCATGATTCTGTACAAATATTTCCTGTTCACCTGTTTGTTCATTGTTTATTCATTGCAAATGGAGGAGGGTAAAGAAGAGGAAGACATTCTCGTTGGTTTCAGGATGCTTTTAACTGCATTAATTATTTCTACATTCTCAGCCTCCTCTGGACAAAGTAAAAGAGTTCTATTCTTCAGTTGCTGCCATTTCACCTTGTTGGAGGAGGATATGGTGTACTGAAATAAAACTAACCTCTTGGTCTTCTGGCTGGAAAAGGAAATTGAGCAAACGAGGAGTAGATACCAAATACTAGCGAATGCTGCTCTTCAATTGGGGGCATTATCGCATCGTTAAATGTGGTGCTTGCTTTTCAGCTGGGAAACTTTGAACCAGATTCAAATTCAGTTCCTCTATGTCTCCAACATCTTCAACCACCTTGAGTGGTTCTGCTCCAAAGCTCTTTTCATGCATGTTAATTGTTATGCAATCTCTTTGGAGAGACTTCTGGTAGAAGGACATTCTGAGAGCATTTTGTTTGGACCTTGGTCTTGAACCCACTGGACTTCTGGTTGGAAGCCTCACTTGTTGACCTGTGTGCTATGCAAACCCCAAGGGGAGATGATCCAGTTGTTAGAGATCCATATAGGAACAATTACAAGTTTCTGCACAAAGAAGATGGATAATTTTGCACCAATTCTGGAAGAATACTTAGCCGTGTCTTATTCTTAAGGTAATACATGGTGACCCATAGAAGGTCATTCAATACCAATTAGAAAAACTGTTAATAAGTGAGACTCGGTTCTGTTGAGAGGTAGCATCTAATGAATAGAAGATAATTCAGTCTGTCCGCAAAGGATGTTCTACAAAGACCAAGGTCTAAGAGGTGTATATCTACATGGTCCACATGACTTTAACCGCTTTCATTTTGGAGAATTGTATGGGGGCATATTCTTCAAGCTTTACCCCATAGGGGGTCAACAAATTATTTCTCCTCTGGAAATTTAAGGATAAAGGGTATTTCATGTGCCATTGGGGGTTCTGATTCCATGTCCCCTTCACTGCCACAGAGGAACAGGACCACGTCCTGCATCTTTCCGTGAAATAAGTGTCTTAAGACGTCACTCCTGATTGACATGTCCATGCTGGATCATTGCGCACTGTGCTTGTAATATACATGGGGAGCACAGTGTTTGCTAGAACAAGCTGCTCCTGATAATTTGTGGATTGCCCACTTAGCACCCTTGTTTTAGCCTTTTCCAGCTCACAGGTTTACAAAAAAGCTTACCTAGGCTTTTTTGTCTCAGCTGATGGGAGAGATGGTCAGGTTCGTAAACCAAGCCAACCCTCGTGTTTGCAATTACATATACCACAGGCAGTCCCTCCATCCCTCCACGGGCAAGCAGCCACACAAATCTCAGACTGCTCTCACCATCATCTTTCTTCCTCCTGCATGCTCCCCCCCTTTGAGTTGATGATGCTGCTCTCTGCGCCCCCCCCCCCCCCGCCTCCCCACACACACACCTGCATGAGAGGTTTGCGGTTCCCCCTAACCATGTTCACACACCAGGCTCATAATGCCACTCCAAAAACACAGCCTGTCCTAAAATGTTCTTTTGTAAAACTGTCAACAGCACAAACTTTTTTATATATTGTTGTTTGTAGTTTTTGTACTGAAAGAAAACCAACAAAAAAAAAAATTGGCCAAAATTTATCAAATTCTATACATGTGTCCGTGTGTCTGCCTAGCGCTGCGGTTTTTCGGATAACGGTTAATTGTGTGTTTATGCTGATATGGATCCATGCCATCTTGCTCTGGTGTAAAATAAATGGGAAAAAAAATCTAAAAATAAAAGAAATAAATAATCCAGACTGGATGAGTGATTGCCTCCTTGAGTGTGCTTGTTTCTTTCTCTGATATAATCTACCTTCACAAATCCCGTCCTTATGAACTAGATTAGTGTTTCTTGAAGCGGGGAGAGTAGTTATGTTCTACAAAAATGATTCGCTGCTGATAGGGTAAATGCCCTTTGCGGCACACACTTAAAGAGATGATAATGGTTCAGAGAAAAAAACTTTAAATAAATGTAATTAAGAAAATCTACTGTTCCATCTGTGGCTAGATGTACAGAACTCTCTCCCTCTCTTTAAATCTACACACACAAAAAAAAATTCTGTGGGATTGTAACATAGTTCTAACTGCTCCATTGCACACTATCTGGTCAGTGACCCAATATTAAATTCTAAATGGGATGTCAGTTGTAGCAGAGGAGTTTGGGTAGTTTTTGTAGTTTAAAGGACAAATGTTTATTTGAAATGCATCAAGTTTAGGCTGTTTGTTTCTATTCATTAAAGCATCTCTTTAAAATACCCTGTTGGTCCGTCTTTGCTTATATAGCTCTAAAGGGGCAGACATGTTGTTTAGAATCTTGGGTCAGATAATGAAGATATGATCCAACATGTCTGTCTCCTGATAGAACCATACAAGGAAATAGGGCTCAATAAGGTACTTTAGTTATATTAGTTATATATATATGTCATCAAAGCATTTTACATGGAACCCCTTCCCATTTGTATGACATTCCATGCCATCCTACTTTTTAGTTCCTAAAGGCTTGTAGGACGGCATAGAACATCCTGTATGTAACAGCTCATCACATCTCCCCCAACTTGCAGCAGGATCCCCACTGCTACTTTAACCCCTTTGCGACAATGGACGTGTCAGGCACGTCCTGCCGGGAACTCCGTTCCCGACAATGGACGTGCCTGGCACGTCCTGCGGTGAAACTGGCGTTAAAACCGCTTTAACGGTGCTGATCTATTGCCTCGATGTCGAGGCAATAGCCAGCACTGAAATCTCCCATCTGGGGCACCCACGATCACCCCACGGAGCGATCGTGGGCGCCATATTGACGGAGCATGGTCTGAGCTTCGGAAGTGAAAGTAAATTCACTTCCGTCGCTCTGAATATGCTGCTTGACTGCCCCTAGAGGCAGCCAAGCAACATTTCAATGTAAAAAAAAAAAAAATTTAATTAGCTGAAAACTAGTATTATGTTAGATTAGCCTATAGGGTTAAAATTAAATAATTTTTTTACATAAAGGATAGGGTTAAAATTACATTCAGATTAAAATATATTAAGGAATAGCATAAGGGTTAGAGTTGGTGTTAAATTTAGTGTTAGGGTTAAATTTAGCCCCATAACTCGCCAAAAAATACCGAAAAATATGGAAACATGCATATTTCTGAACTCGGTACAACATTTAGAAACTATTTAAATGGGGTATTTTTTAATTACTGTATTTGTGTAAATTATATTTTAGGTCAAAGTTAGAAAAAGTGGTTAAAAAATTTTCATCATATTTTATGATTTTTTTTATAGTAAATTATAAGATATGATGAACATAATGGTATCTAATGAAAGCCCTTCTTATGATGATAAAAACAACATGTAATTTGTGTGGGTACAGTATGTGAGAGGGAGGAAAATTACAGCTAAACACAAACACCCCAGAAATGTCAAAACAGCCATTGTCACCAAGGGAAAGTCAAAGTAAAAATGGGGTTGTCACCAAGGGAAAGTCAAAGTAAAAATGGGGTTACTAAGGGGTTAAGTGGCCTCAGTCGGCTACATTTTGCTAAAAATCCTGCAGGATGGCATATCACTGTATCACCTAAACATGTTTTTGTACTGTGCATGGAGATCATGAAAAATGATTCTAAATATTCTATACACTGTGTTAGCAGAATTGCAACCAAATGCCTAAATTAGGAGAAAAATGTGTTTTAAATGTGTCTGTGGAAACTCCTGTTTATGACATCACCTGTGACCTGAAATGAAAATTACACATTTTCCATTGAAAACTATTTATTTGCAAAAGAAGTCACCGGTGATGTCATAAATAGGAGACAACACAGACATTTGATATGCATATTTATCCTAATTTTGGCATGTGCTTGCAATTCTGCTAACACAATGTATAGATCATTTTCAGTCTTTTTTATTCTCCAGATGCACTGTAAAAAACAATGTTTAGGTGATGCAGTCCCTTTAAAAAAAAAAAAACAATAAACGCATATTACAGCTGCATTTTAAAAATAAACCAAGGGGCGAATCACACTTCACTGATGGGCGTGTGACAACTGTAAAGTTTGGTGGAGGAAGGATAGGCCCCTTACTTCCAGTAAAGTGAAATCTTAATGCTCATGCATAGCACAAACATTTTGCTATGTGGAAGGCCCTTTTCTGTTCCAGCATAACTGTACCAAATGTGCACAATGCAATTTCCATAAAGACATGCTTGGATGAGTTTGGTGTGGAAAAACTTGACTGGCCTGCAAAGAGCCCTGAACTCAACCCCATCAACACCTTGGGAGGAACTAGAACGGAGATTGAGAGCCCTGCCTTCTCGTCCAGCCTCACCACACAAATTGCTCTAAAGTGTGAATGGCAAAAACTACAGAAACACTCCAAAATCTTGTGGAACGCCTTCCCAGAACAGTGGAAGTTCTTAAATCAAAGGGGGGATCAAATACATATTAATGTCTAAGTTGGTATGTTGCTCAGGTCTCCCAATAATTTTGTGCATATAGCGTATACAAAGGAGTAGATGATGGGTAGTACATTATATATTTAGTAACAGGGACAAGTAGAAAATGATATATAAAGTAACAGAGACAGGTAGAGCATTATATATAAAGGAGTAGAAATGGTTAGAGCATTATATGTAAGGAATAGAGATGGGAAAAGTATCCGTGTGTAAGGCCTCACTCAGTTTGTAGACTCATCCAAGCTGTTCCAGTGATTACAGTATTCTTTCCTTGCTTGTTTCTTTTCTATGCTCACTCCTGCTTTTGCTTTTACCTATGCCTGGTACTGCCTTTGTTTTGCATACCTGTACCTTGTTCCCTCCTTGCTCGGCCACAGAGTAGCATCCCTCTCTAGCTCAGACACATAGAGGTATCCCCCACAGAGTGGCAACCCTTCCCTTGCTTGGCCACAGACTGGTACTCCCCCAGAGTGGCACATGCCCAATCCAGCTACAGTCCAGATCCTGCCCTGTTCCAGAGCAGCCCCTGCCTGTGAGCACATGATTTATGACGAGGGAATCTGTACTTGTGATGACTTATGTCCCCTTAATGAAGTTATCCAGCGAAGCAGTAGTGCTGGTCACCTCCGGAGGTTGCTCATGTAATTGTAGTCTATGTCTGCTCTTATGCCCTGTATCCTGATTCCCTCTATTTCTCTATAATTCAGCCCTGTATTATCTTAGCCCTGTCTCAGAACTCTGTTAAACTCTAATGTCCCTGTTACTTTAGTCTCTGCTCTGATCCATTTCTGGTTTTCCTGCTCTCTGTTATTCTATTGCTCCATTCCAGGATTTCTTAGTTTCCTCTTGCCTAGTTCCTCCATGAATGCAACCACATCTGTTTCCTCTGTTTTCTTTCTTCAGCTCTGCAGGTATTTTCTCTGTTTGTATATCTGTGTATTGTTATTAGTTTGTTATTTGATTTTAGTGTAGGAACTTGCCTTGAAGTGGTTGGCAAGCTTCATTTTATGGCCATAATTTAACCAAATCTTCACCTAAGAGTGTTAGATCAGTTCCCGCATGTGTGTTTGTTTATATGTGTATGATCTCTTATCCTCTCTTCTTGAAGCACCCGAGGATCTCAGCTTCTCTTACCTAACCCCATGTCCAGGTTGGTTTCCGTTATGAAGCCTTGGTTGCCCTTATGTGTTCCTTCAGCCCTTAGCCTGTCTTCTGTGTGCTGTTCTGTGTTATATTTGTATCTGTTATGTCTCCTTAGTTATGTAGTTATGTCTTATGCTTTGCCCTTCCTTGTATGCTGTAGTTCTTCCCTTGCTCCTTGGTCTGTCGAGCAGCCCTGCACTCTGTATTTCTGCTCAGCTCTGCCTCAGTTCCTTTGTACTCGCTTTGCTCTGCTTGGCTCATCTTTGCGTTACCCTGCTACATCCTGCTAACCTGTTCTAGTTTTACTCACTGCATGACTGGCTTCCACAGCTGCTACACAGGGCCTGGGAACGTGGCTGCATAAACTTGGGGTCTCAAACCACCGAGGGCTTGCAGTTACCCAGCACCAGGCCCTGTGTCTCCATTTCCAGTACATTGAACTCCTGCTTCGGGCTTACAAAGTGAAATAACATCCTGGACCCATGCCAGACTTATGGCTATGGGCTATAGTCAGGGGCCTGACACAGTGCTGTATCTCGGCCTAGGGCACAGTCGTTCTGCAATATAAAAGAGCCTTCTCCAAACTGTTCCCACAAAGTTGTAAACATTGTCCAAAATATCTTGGTATGGTGTAGCAGTAAGATTTTCCTTTGCAAAAGAGTGTATTGTGGGAATTGAGGGGGGCATGGCCGGAAGTGGATCTGAGCTTGAACACACGCTCTCGGTCCTGCTCCTGTGGGAGAAAGATACCACCTGAATGCCGTACCCCTGGTGGGGAAATCAAAGACAAACGAAAAGCAAAAAGAGCCCTGAAATGAGGAAGAGTAACAAAAAGGTGAATTTCACTCCGAGCACTCCAAAGAAGGAGTGAATGCAGCGAAATATTATTTTTTGTGATTCAAGTGTACAGATCCTGCAAAATAACGCATGGGCTACACTACAATCCAAGAAAAGACAGACACTCCTGACAGAAGTCCTTAAAAAAGCGAGAGTCCGTTTCAGTTGCAGAGACCCACTATTGTGGTCAAGAGAGGATCAAGCATGTACCCGGTAAAATCGCCGGAAGATGCCCCAAGATTGCAGAACCAGACCTCAGGGAATGGAAAGACTATTTAGCCGGAGACTACCATCTCCCTGAACTCATTAACAAGCCTTGGAACGCTCCCCCTCAAAAGATCAAGATGATGAAGGGGAGATGTAGAGAAACATATTTATTTTGTCTGGTCATCAAACTAAACAATGCCTGTCTTTGAGCTAAGCGGTATGACTGTGGGGCAGCCCTGCTCTGAAAAGTCTGCAAATTACCCTTTTTGGCCCATTTTTATTTAGGTGGTGATTGGACTTAAATAGAACTCAAATTTAGTGTTTGGGATTTTGGTTAAATTAAGAACCGAGTTTTAAAGGTAGGAGGGAGGGGGAAGGGACTACATTGCTCTTTTTTTTTAGATTGTGAATAGCTTCTTTGACCTTCCAAAGCATAAACAATTATGTGTGCCTTGACGTGGCTGGTGAGCTTAGTTATGCTTCGACCAATTCATGGAACCAAAATCTCTCGATTATTTTAGATTTATATATTTGTTGCCAACTTTATTAGGGTGAGAAGCGGAGACAGTTTTTGTTTTTTGTATAAACAATTTTATTGGAGGTACAAGATTTAATCACCTTTATTGGAGGTTATAAGATGTAGAGGGAAGTTATAATGGCTCCCCTTGCATTAAAAAAAACGATGCTTGATGGAGACTGGTCATAAACCAAATAGTTTTCTCACTTATATTTTGAATAATGGCACATTATAAATGGCACGATGGGATAATATGACTTTTTCATATATGATGCAATATATAAATGCAGTGTGCATCCATACAACATGTTATCTTAACATTAAGATAATATGTTGTATGGATGCACTCTGCATTAATGTATTGCATTGTATACATTTTGGTCACTCCAGTGGTATGCAACATATGCCGATTCTGGGGTGCTGTCCAAACAATAGTTTTTTGCACTTTTAATATATGAGACATATTAAAGCTTATAGGTGAATAAAACATGGTGCACAAGATATTTGATATAATAAAAAGGGGTAATAAGGGTGGGTTGTATCTATAATGAGTAATAGATTATGTAAGGTTATGTGATTTTCTGGTACACAAGGGTATAACCACTTATAAGCAAAAGGTTACAATGTTTCTGATAAATTTTATAAATGAAAGTTCAAGAGTTAAAACGTATTTTGTGTCCGAAGGAGATGTGACAGAACCCTCCATCACTTGGGCTCCTGAACAGGGCTGAATGCTAGCCTCCTACCCACAGACTATGGACCAACATGGAATTATGTTGTGTTCATAATGTGTCTGTACCTTAAGGTGTAATGTTTAATTATGTTAGATCCAGTATAACTGTTTTCTTGTCTTCTTTTGTCAAGTCAGAAGGCAGCATGATGTTTTGGGCAATGTTCTGCTAGAAAACCTTGGGTCCTGCCATTCATGTGGATGCTACTTTGACCCGTACCACCTACCTAAGCATTGTTGCAGACCATGGATACCCTTTGATGGAAAAGGTATTCCCTGATGGCATTGGCGTCTTTAAGCAGGATAAAGCGCCCTGCCACAAAGCAAAAATGGTTCAGGAATGGTTTGAGGAACACAACAATGAGTTCAGGCTGTTGACTGACCTTTAAATTCCCCAGATCTCAATCCAATTGAGCATCTGTGTGATGTCTAGTCCATTGAGGACTTAAAAGATCTGCTGCTTGGTGTCAGATACCACAGACGTCTAGTGGAGTCCATGCCTCAACAGGTCAGGGCTGTTTGGGCGACCTACACAACATCAGGCAGATGGGCATAATGTTATGGCTTATTGGTGTATATTGGAATGTAAAGAGGTTATTAGTCCTGTGTGAGGGGGGCATGTAATGGGGGTGATGGAGGCACGTTCAGTTTCAGTATTATACTGTTTCGCTGTATATTTATCAATAGTAACTAAAGCATCATGTGAATTGAATATTCTGCAATATTGGAACAAGATACTGTTGAAAAGGCATGAAGTCTAAAGTTGGCATACTCCACTATTATGATATTACTGGGGGGCGGGTGTGGGAAGGTCACTTGCTTTCCCTGACATCCCAATAGTATTTTTGATGAGGTCGTGCAGGCTTCACCCTATGTTGTTATGAGGTGAAGGGGGTATGTCATGGGGTTATGGGGGCATGAAATGGGGGTGATGGGGGCATGAAGTCAGGGTGATGTAATGTGGTGATGGGGGTGATGTAATGGGGCCATGTGGTGCTGTAATGGGGTCATGGGGGCATGTAATGGGGAGATGTAATGCGGTGATGTAATGGGGTCATGGAGGTGATGTAATGGGGGCATGTAATGGGGTGATGGGGATCATGTAATGGGGTGATGGGGCACGTCATGGGTGTGCAAGTTGGGTTATGGGGCATGCAACGTGGGTAGGGTGGTGCACCAATTTTGTTTGCCTAGAGCAGCACAAAACAAAGATTCACCACTGGGGGACCCCTGCCTCATTGCTATCTATTGGATGCTGAAAAGGCATTTGACAGGGTGAATTGGTGTTTCCTTATAGCAGTTCTCAGTTGCATACGATTAGGACCTAACATGCTGTCCTGGATTGAATCATTATATAATGCACCATGGGCTAGATTAAGAATTCATGGAATTCTATCAAGACCAATTCCCCTGTCAAAAATGGCATGAGGTTGGGGTGCCCCCTCTCACTGGTATATTTAATCCAAATATTAGAGGGCTAGGGATAGAGGGAGAGCAAGATAAGATATCTGCATTTGCAGATGATCTTTTATTTTTTGTGACTAATTTCGAATATTAAATAACCATTTCTAATATTGTTAAGGAGCTTAACTTTAATGGCAAATTTTCAAACTATAAAATGAATCAAGGAAAATCAGAAGTATTAAATTTATCTATCCCTGAAGACAAAGAAAATGTATACAATCTTAATTTCCATTGAAATGGATTAATAATAATAAAAAAAAAGTCAGATATATGGGTATATAGCTATATAGGGATTTAAATTACGTGTATGAATTTAAATTACTTATATTTGTTAAATAAAATTTAAATTGATGTGAAAGAATGGGCTAATAAGAAAATCTCATGGTTTGGTAAAACAAATGTTGTAAAGATGAATTTGTACCAAGATTCCTATAAATCATGCAGATAGTACCCATAAAGCTCCCTTTATCGCTTTTTATTTCTTTTAGGAAGATAATTAGGGGATTTATATGGAATAAGAAAGAATTAAGACTGGGGTACGCTTATTCAATAAGACTCAAGTCACAAAGAGTAATGGGTTTGTCAGACCTAAGGTAATATTATAAAGTAGTGCATCTTGCCAGTTTCATTGATTGAAATAAGTAAATAGAAAAGAAAACTTGGGTTAACAGAAACTGATTGGGGGGGCATATTATATATTGTAGAGTAATGAGTTAGCGCATAAGGGTTCTCTTTCTGTTAGGTATCAAGAGAATGCTTTTGAAATATTAACCCAATGATATACCCTCCACAAAATAAGTTAAAATTGCAAAGATAAGTGTTCGAGATGTATTACCCAAACAGGAACGTTTATCCATGGAAGGGGTGGTTGATATTATTAGGACGTTTGTAGACTCAGATATCACACTGGAAACTATAACTATACTGGTTCATAATAAAGTATTGGAGAAAGCAACAAGTACCGACGATAAGGGAAGGATTTAGTGTGGTTTAATGAAATTTATAGGATTGAAGATATTATTCATGGTGCCCAAGGGAAGATGTTCAGGGACAGTAAAACATTGATGAAACCATGGGCATCCGCAGAGATTTTTTCGGGGGGGGCATAATTTTACCATCATCCTTTCGGCGCCGCGCCTCTTTTTGACAAGTTATCATGAAGTGGAGGAGCTTTGTCATTATCAGTGAAGGCATGCAAAGGGTTGATAAACCCTGCACCAGATACAGATCCACAGCACCAGATATAAACCAACCACACTAGATATAGCCTCACTGCACCAAATATAGATCCACTGTGCCAGATATAGACCCACAACACCAGATATTAACCCACAGTACCAGCTAAAAAAACATGACACAATATATAAACCACAGCACCAGATAAATATCCAGAGCTCTAGCTGAAACTCCACAGCAACAGATAGAACAACATAGCAAAGATATAACCCCATAGCACCAGATACAACACTATAGCACACAATATAACCCAACAGCACCAGACACAACACTATAGCACACAATATAACTCCACAGCACCAGATACAACACTATAGCACACAATATAAACACAAAGCAGCAGATTCCCTAAACACCCAAATTCCTAAATCCATGACATTTCTTTATCTCTTTCCCCATTTTTTATATTTTATTCCTCCATGTTTGCCATCTCTTTCCCCATCATTTTGTGCTTTATTCCTCCATGTCAGTGACCTCTTTTCACCTACATTTTATCTTTTCTGCCCCATGTCACAATTTTGTCTGTATTCTGCTCCAATCAATCACCTCTTTTCATCCTCCATTATCTTTTCTGCCCCATGTCATCCCATTTTGTTTGCAATCTGTTTCCATCTATCACATCATTTTATCCTCCATTATCTTTTCTGCTCCATCCACTTGTCACCATGTTGATGTGAGCAGAGCCTGGTCAGAGGAGCTGCTCAGACTGGACAAATGGAGACCTCAGGGAAATGGGAGGGACCTCCCTGGATTTACCCCACTCTTCCATGTACCTTGTTTTTTAAAGCTATTATAAGCTCTTCCTACCTGTTACAGAGGCTCAGCTATGGTCTCTGAGTATCTTCCCCTGTTTCCTCCATGATGTTGCCCTGCAGGCTCTCTTCTGTCAGTCATGCTGCCACATGGAGGGCTGAGGGGCGGGCTATAACTTCATATCCCCGGGCACCCCTGTCATTGGTTCTCCATGCAGCATGACTGAGACCAGTATTACAGCAAGCAGAGTTGCAGAGAGCAACAGCTTTGGGTGCCACCTCCTAATGGGGGCCCCTGTGGAAGGTAAGTGTCACATGGAGGAAGGGTGAGGGAGACTGGAATCCTGACACAGGCTCTTGGTATTATACTTGGTGACGTGAGGCTTGCATGCAGCTACTCAGCCATGGAAACCCATTAGATGAAGCTCACGCTGAAAAGGTTTTTGTGCCAATATTATTGCTAGTGGAAGTTTGGAATCTTCATCTATTGAATCAGCAGAGCATTGGTGACTTTTATGCACCATGCACCTCAGCACTCGGTAACCCTGCTCTGTGACAATACATGGTCTTCGTGGCTAATTGCTGCTGTTCTAAACGCTTCCACTTTTCCATATTTCCGTTGAATATGTATAAAATTTCATAAACTGACTTATTGCAGTGGTGTCATCCTATCACAGTACCATGTATGAATTCACTGAGCTCTTCACAACAACCCATTTTTTCACAAATGTTTGTAACTGCAGACTGCATGGCTTGGAGCTTGCTTTATATACACCTGTGGCAATGGGTCTGATTTAAACCCCTGAATTGTATAATTAAGTGGTGTGTCCAATATACTTTTATCCATATACTATATATAAAGGAACAGAGACGGGTAGCCCATTATATATCACGGAACAGAGACGCAATACATGTGTAGCGCGTTATATATCAAGGAACAGAGACGGGTAGCGCATTATATATCAAGGAATAGAGATGGGTTGCACATTATCAAGGAATAGAGATGGGTAGAGAACTACCGTATTTGCTCGATTATAAGACAAGGTTTTTTTCAGAAAAAAAATTCTGAAAACCCCCCCCTCGTCTTATAATCGAGCTCATCTTATAATCTGACCTCAAATTGAGGTCAGACTATAAGACATGGATCCAGGTCCCAAGCAGAGCTGCAGGGGACCTGGATCCCCCTCTCTAACAGCAGGGGATGTCTGCGCGATGAGCGCAGACTCCCCTGCTTCCGCCCGGCACGACCGCCAGGGCTTCTATGAAGAAGCCGGGTACTTCCGCTTTCGTCACAGAAGTCCCGGTGATCGTGCCGGGCGGCAGCAGGGGAGGTCTGCGCTCATCACGCAGACATCCTCTGCTGCCCCACTAGCCGCCAGGGAGAATCGGGCAGCTGGGGGATGTCTGCACGATACGTGCAGACATCCTCCATGCTGCCCGACACCTCAGTCTATTATGACGGACCAGCTGACGGACGTATCGTGCAGACATCCCCCGGCTGCCCCCACTGGCCACCAGGGACCAATAAAAAGGTGAGGGTGGGTGGCTTTAGAAAGAAATGGGGGACGGGGACAGAGGGAGGGGGAGAGCAACAAGGGGAGGGAGGGGGCAGAGACAGAGACAAGGGGAGGGAGGGGGTTGGAAGAGACAGAGACAAGGGGAGGGAGGGGGTTTGAAGAGACAGACAAGAGGGGTGCAGAAACAGACAAGGGGAGCGAGGGGGAGACAAAGGGAGGGGGAGAGAGAGACAACACTAAGGGGAGGAGAGAGAGAAAAATGGGGGATGGGGGCAAGGGAAAAAAAAGAAATAAAAACAAGAAATACATTTTTTTATATCATAATATTTTATTTAAAAAAGCAATTTACATGTGAATATATACAAGTTGAACTTTTTTCCTATAGGGTAGTCTTATATTCAGGCTTTTAGTTTTTTTCCTAATGGAATATCCAAAGTTTGGGGGGTCGTCTTATAATCAGGGTCGTCTTATAATCGAGCAAATACGGTATATATCAAGGAAAAGAGATGGGTAGAGAACTATATATCAAGGAATAGAGATGTGTAGAGAATTATATATCAAGCAAAAGAGATGGGTAGTGCAATATATTTATAAAGGAATAGAGATGGGTAGCACATTATACATTGCGGCATAGAGATGAGTAGCACATTAGATATAAAGGAATAGAGATGAGTAGCACATTATACATTACACAATAGAGATGAGTAGCACATTATACATTACGGAATAGAGATGGGTAGCATATTATACATAACAATATAGAGATGGGTAGCATATTATACATAACAGAATAGAGATGGGTAGCGCATTATATATAAAGGAATAGAGATGAGTAGCACATTATACATTACGGCATAGAGATGGGTAGCATATTATACATAACAATATAGAGATGGGTAGCATATTATACATAACAGAATAGAGATGGGTAGCATATTATACATAACAGAATAGAGATGGGTAGCGCATTATATATAAAGGAATAGAGATGAGTAGCACATTATACATTACGGCATAGAGATGGGTAGCATATTATACATAACAATATAGAGATGGGTAGCATATTATACATAACAGAATAGAGATGGGTAGCATATTATACATAACAATATAGAGATGGGTAGCATATTATACATAACAGAATAGAGATGGGTAGCGCATTATATATAAAGGAATAGAGATGAGAAGCAGTGACAATCCTGATCAGTTTGCTTAGTGGGTGAAACTCACCAGGTTTATACCTGTGCAATATTTAGTTAAAATAGTGAAATGAAATGTTTATCTCCCCTCAACTCACATTTTAGTGTATAGTCCCCTCTGTCAACAGAATCCATGTAGGGTTCATCCTAATGACTCTTCCTCATTCATCCATACAGTGCCACAGTTTGTAGAGGTATTTTCATTTCTTCTCAGGGAAGTGGCGGGGGGAGGCAAACTATATCTTAAAAATGCAGAAATCTTAAGAAAATATATCCAAATAGCAGGCAGCAGATTTTTGCTGATACCTGAGCGTTCCATCTCGCATACCTTGGCCACTAAGGGGTTAACAGCCCTGCAGTAAGTCGGATAACCGTAAGGATTAAAACTCCTAGTCTCTCCGGGAAGTGCTCCTAAGTGCAATATAATGACTATCTAATCCTTTGTAATTACCCGAGTACAAACGAGTTTTGTTTAATTATGTGTAATTCATGTATAACTAAAAGGGGTTAGTATTTGTACTTACTCCTGTCTGGGCTTCTCTGTCCAATTACATGCCTTGCTATTTAGTTCATCAAATGAGCTACTATTAAGTGTAATTAGCGTTTACTTACAGAGGTAATTACACAGTCTCTGCCCGACCACAGTGTGGCCATTAACACGCGTCATTTTTGGTGTTTCCACAGAGATGTCAGACGTGGGAGGTGGGTATTTGATTTTTTTTTCATTTGTTAACTTGTTTGCTAAACATTTGAGGACCTCGGCCATGTGCTATCTTTACTAACTCTTGCATTCTGCCATTGCATTCCGTATGCTACGCAGATTCGGTGGATAACAGTCTCATCATAAACAATCAGCAGAGGAGGACATGCAAAGTTGTGAGAATTGGGAGATCATAGCACATGTGGAATTACCCAAAAAACTGCTGGATGCATTTTGATCGCTCCGGAGAAGCTGGTTTTAAAGGCGCAGTGCTTTTAAAACATGCGGCGCGCCCAGCAGTTGAAAAGAGCATAGGAAGCGTTAATCACTTTCTATTGCTTTGTGTGTGTTGCTGACATTCCTCGTAGCCCAGATACCCCAGATCTTCGGCCACATCATTTTTTTGGGCGTAAAAACCCAAAAGCAGAATATAGACTATTTGGTACAGTCCTAACCTCAACATCTGAGGAAAGGGATTTAGGAGTAATAATTTCAGAGGACTTGAAGGTAGGTAGGCAATGCAATAGAGCAGCAGGAAATGCTAGCAGAATGCTTGGTTGCATAGGGAGAGGTATTAGCAGTAGGAAGAGGGAAGTGCTCATGCCATTGTACAGAGCACTGGTGAGACCTCACTTGGAGTATTGTACGCAGTACTGGAGACCGTATCTCCAGAAGGATATTGATACTTTGGAGAGAGTTCAGAGAAGGGCTACTAAACTGGTTCATGGGTTGAAGGATAAAACTTACCAGGAAAGGTTAAAGCATCTTAACATGTATAGCTTGGAGGAAAGACGTAGCAGGGGGGATATGATAGAAACATTTAAATACATAAAGGGAATCAACACAGTAAAGGAAGAGAGTATATTTAAAAGAAGAAAAACTACCACAACTAGAGGACATAGTCTTAAATTAGAGGGGCAACGATTTAAAAGTAATATCAGGAAGTATTACTTTACTGAGAGGGTAGTGGATGTATGGAATAGCCTGCCAGCAGAAGTGGTAGAGGTAAACACAGTCAAGGATTTTAAGCATGCGTGGGATAGACACAAGGCTATCCTAGCTATAAGACCGGGAACGGGGGACTAATAAAAGTACTCAAAAAAAAAAAAAAATTGGGCAGACTAGATGGACCGAATGGTTCTTATCTGCCGACACATTCTATGTTTCTATGTTTCTATGTTTCTATCATAGTGGCCAAGATGGCGCTGCCCTTTTAAGTGCAAGAGCACAGCTGCTTATTGTGCTCTGTGGACGTTACAAGATTGCCTCATGATAGAGGCAATCTGTAATTGCCAGTCAGTGGATTGCAATCACCACTGCCTGTCAGATCAATATTTGGCAAAATATTGATCTACCACTTTGGACCTGCCTCACTCTCCTCAGTTGCATTTGTGAGTGAGAGTGGCAGATCAGAATTAATGTTTTGTTAAAATACAATTTAATAACATGTTTTAGACCCAAGGGTTTTTATAAAAGCCATTCCCTGTGTTTAACCCATTCTCTGACATTGATCACTGCATAAACAGTGATCTTGCACAACAGCACGATTTGTAGTCTGTGCATTTTTTTAGGGGTTCATTTTTTGTACTATAATTTATTACAGTACAACAAAGGCTCTTCTAAAAGCTATTACCCCCTTCCTTGCTGTAGATCACTGTTTAGGCAAAGATCCATTTGCAGAGGCACTTTTTTACAACCGCTAGGGTTTAATGATACTCGTTAGGGGTTACATGTACAGTTATAATATTTTGAATTTTTTCTGAAGCTGCTTGAGCACATGTATAGCAATCAGTAAGTCAGTTAGTGGCAACGGTAGTGTGGTGATTGCTCACCATTCCGCTGGTCAGACCAGTATTTGTAAATATTGATTTGACCAATTTGGATCTGCCTCCCTCTCCTTAATTAAGTTTTTGTGAGGGAGAGAGACAGATCAGTATTAGTGGTAAAATTAAATTTAATAAACTTGTGAGACCCAGGGGCTTTTATAAAAGCCTTTCCCTGTGTATTAACCCCTTCCCTGCCATGGATAACTGCATAAGCATAACATTTTTAGATGTCTGGGCATTTTTAGGGGTTAATTTATTTGTACTGTCAATTATTACAGCACTACAAAAGGCTCTTCTAAGAGCTAATAACCCATTCCTTGCCGTAGATCAGTGCTTAGGTAATGATTTTGAGGCTGCTGACTCAGGGTCCCACTTTGACCCTGGTCAGTTTTCTGAAACATCATCTAGTGATGTATCGTGGCTGCTGGGCCCTTGTCACAAGGAGTCATTGTACTCCAGCTGGCAGTGCTGCTGAGAAGTGTATAGTGCCCTATCGTTATAGATCAGCTATCCCTCCTTTCACTGCAGTTTGTCCAAAATTTTCTGCGGGACATGGTCTTTCAATCAAAGATTTTTGCCCAGCGGCAGTGTGCCGCCCACATTTATTTTAGGCGAAGCAGATATTTGACCCCGTTGATGTGCCAGAATTCCTTATATTCTGGGCACACACAATGCTGATACGGATAATAGGGAGCACCAGCCCCATATGCATATGTATGCAATACCTTAGTTTGTCTACTTTTCAAAACAATATGGATTTATGGGGGTAAAATACATTGGCCTGCTGAAAAATTTCGCAAATGTAACATGGGTTCAGGTTGACTATGACATAGTTGCCGACATTGGCCTTTTTTCAGGGACATATATTTGTTCCACATGCTGCAGAAAAAGCATGAAAATTGCAGCCCAGCAGTATCATGGTTGCCAACATCGCCCATGTTTTCAGGGACACATATGTGTTCCACATGCTGCAGAAAAGAGCATGCAAAGTGAAGCCTGGCAGTATAAAGGATGGATATATGCAAAGACGGAATCCAATTAATTAATCAGGGTAGAGATCTCATAGAACAAGGGTGTCCAAGTTTTTTCTTCAGTAGGCCACTTCACAAGAAATATGTGTGCGTGGGCCACATTAATTTTTCATTGAGAGAAAATTATATATAAAATATCATATTCATTATTCATATTCTTAAATATATAAAATTCACATTAATGTGCAGTGTGAGTGTATCACAGACTCCACAGCAATAAAACGCACACTCACGCTGCACATTACTGTATCACAATACACAATAAGACACACAGCAAAACCTGCATTAATTACACAATCACACTTCTACATATACATTCACTGCCACAAATACACACACAGTCACACATACAAACACAGCCACTTACACACAGAAGCACACTTTGACACCCTTATACACACACTCCCTTATATATAAATATACACATACACACACCCTTACACACATGCACAAACATCCAGACACACTTAAACACACAGGGACACCCTTCCAAACACTCCCTTCCACACACACACACACACACACACTCCCTTACACAGATACCTACAGACACACACTCCCTTACACAGATACCTACACACACACACACACACACACACACTCCCTTACACAGATACCTACACACACACTCTCTCTCTCCCTTACACAGATACCTACACACTCTACCTTACACAGATACCTAAACACACACACACACACACTCTCCCTTACAAAGATACCTACACACACACACTCCCTTACACAGATACCTACACACACACACACACACACACTCCCTTACACAGACACCTACACACACACACACACACACACACTCCCTTATACAGATACCTACACACACACACACACTCTCCCTTACACAGATACCTACACACACACACACACACTCTCCCTTCATTATTCATATTCTTAAATATATAAAATTCACATTAATGTGCAGTGTGAGTGTATCACAGACTCCACAGCAATAAAACGCACACTCACGCTGCACATTACTGTATCACAATACACAATAAGACACACAGCAAAACCTGCATTAATTACACAATCACACTTCTACATATACATTCACTGCCACAAATACACACACAGTCACACATACAAACACAGCCACTTACACACAGAAGCACACTTTGACACCCTTATACACACACTCCCTTATATATAAATATACACATACACACACCCTTACACACATGCACAAACATCCAGACACACTTAAACACACAGGGACACCCTTCCAAACACTCCCTTCCACACACACACACACACACACACACTCCCTTACACAGATACCTACAGACACACACTCCCTTACACAGATACCTACACACACACACACACACACACACACTCCCTTACACAGATACCTACACACACACTCTCTCTCTCCCTTACACAGATACCTACACACTCTACCTTACACAGATACCTAAACACACACACACACACACTCTCCCTTACAAAGATACCTACACACACACACTCCCTTACACAGATACCTACACACACACACACACACACACACACACTCCCTTACACAGACACCTACACACACACACACACACACACACACACACTCCCTTATACAGATACCTACACACACACACACACTCTCCCTTACACAGATACCTACACACACACACACACACTCTCCCTTCATTATTCATATTCTTAAATATATAAAATTCACATTAATGTGCAGTGTGAGTGTATCACAGACTCCACAGCAATAAAACGCACACTCACGCTGCACATTACTGTATCACAATACACAATAAGACACACAGCAAAACCTGCATTAATTACACAATCACACTTCTACATATACATTCACTGCCACAAATACACACACAGTCACACATACAAACACAGCCACTTACACACAGAAGCACACTTTGACACCCTTATACACACACTCCCTTATATATAAATATACACATACACACACCCTTACACACATGCACAAACATCCAGACACACTTAAACACACAGGGACACCCTTCCAAACACTCCCTTCCACACACACACACACACACACTCCCTTACACAGATACCTACAGACACACACTCCCTTACACAGACACCTACACACACACACACTCCCTTATACAGATACCTACACACACACACACACTCTCTCTTACACAGATACCTACACACACACACACACACACTCTCCCTTACATAGATACATACACACACTCTCTCCCTTACACAGATACCTACACACACACACACTCCCTTACACAGATACCTACACACACACACTCCCTTACAGAGATACCTACACACACTCCTTTAAAGATACCTACACACACACACTCCCTTACACAAATACCTACACACACACACACACATACACACACAGAGAGAGAGAGAGAGAGACTCCCTTCCAGACAGACTCCCTTCAACACACAGCCTTACACACATGCACACAGACTCCCTTACACACATACACATTGTCTCCCTTCTACACATACACAGATACAATTACCGTATTTGCTCGATTATAAGAAGACCCGAATTAGAAGACGACCCCCCAAACTTTGTATATTCCTTTAGGAAAAAAACTAAAAGCCTGAATATAAGACTACCCTATAGGGAAAAAAAGTTTAACTTGTATATATGTAAATTGTTTTTTAATATTTAATAAAAAATTGATATTATACAAATGCATTTCTTGTTTTTATTTCCTTTTATGTGCCAATGCGGCCTCTACCCCCCCCCCCCCCCCGCGTTGTCTCTCTCTCCCTCCCCCCCCCAAACTAATCTCTCTCTCTTCCCCCTCCCCTTGTCTCTCTCTATCCCCCCTCCCCTTGTCTCTCTCTTCCCCCCATTGTCTCTCTCTATCCCCCCCTCCCCTTGTCTATATCCCCCCCTCCCTGCCTCCCCTTGTCTATATCTCCCCCTCCCTCCCCTTGTCTATATCTCCCCCCTCCCTCCATCCCTCCCTCCCTCCCTCCCCCGCCTTGTCTTTCTCCCCCTCCCTCCCCTTGTCTACGCCCCCCCCCCTCCCTCCCCCTCACCTTGATTCTTTCCCTGGTGGCTAGTGGGGGCAGCTGAAGGGTTTGTCTGCACAACACGTGCAGACATCCTCCATGCTGCCCGACACCTCTGTCTATTATGAAGGACAGCTGGTCCGTCATAATAGACGGAATTCTCGGGCAGCATGGAGAATGTCTGCAGGTATCGTGCAGACATCCCCCAGCTGCCCGATTCTCCTGGTGGCTAGCGGGGCAGCGGAGGATGTCTGCGCGATTGTGTAAGGCTCAACAATTGTGTATTGTGCAGGCTCATCCAGGCTGTATCCAGATATTTCAGTATCTTTCTTGCTTTGCTTTCTTGTTTATGCTTATTCCTGCCCTGCCATGGAATCCTGTTATGTTTTCCTTTCTTCCTGTCATTATGTTTCACTCCAGTTTTTCTCTGATTCCCTCTGCCTTGTTAGTTTACTTCTATTTAAACCACACCTGTTTATATTCAGTCCTTTGAAATCTTAAGTTCTGTGCAGTTGAGTCTACAGGTATTCTGTTGGTGTTCAATATTAATAGTTAATCGCTTGTCATTCATTGTGGTGTACCCTGACATGGTTGGCAAGCTAACATCTAATTGGCCAATAGGTGAACCAAACCCCCATCATTTTACCATCTTTAGTGTTAGGCTAGTTCCTGTTTTTATGTTTGTTTCTTTGTACGTTTCTCTTGTGTTCTTTAGCCCTGCCCTCTTTATGTAGTATTAGTTATCTGTGCCTGTCCCTTTAAGTTCCATTTGTGCCCTGTGTGCCCTGCATTAGTCCTGTGTTATTATCTGCAACTCTGTGCCTTGGATTGTTTATCCTTAGTTTGGGTTCTTCTTTATCTTGCTTCTGTTTTACCTCTGTCCTGTAGCCCTGCACTCTGTTTATTTACAGTATTTTTTCCAAGAAAAGTCTCTCCTGCACCAAGTATTTTTCCAGGTTTATTTTCATATGTTATACACACATTCACAACACTAGCACCATTGCTATTGATTACTGCAAATTGATTATTGCAAATCATATATTGTGTGTCACCTTAAGGGTATTTTTTATACCATCACACTTATCATTCAAGTGTCTATTAGACATGTGCAGGGCCGGACTGGGAACAAAAACCAGCCCTGGAAAAAATTTATATACCAGCCCCATCGCATAAGATTTTTAAACCAGCCCATAGCATAATATAATTTTTTTATTCATAGAAGGGAAAATCATGCATTTTAAAAAGCACATCTGAACAGTGTATTATTTATAGATAAGACTGATATATAAGCCTGTCTAGGGCAATATATATACCTCCAGTATGTACACAGAGTTATATGAATTGCCCTGTGCAGAGGTATATATCAGGGCAGTGTGTGAGACATGTCCTGTAGCCTGTCTCTCGCATATCTGTAGCCTGTCTCTCTCTCTCCTTTCTGTGGCGTCTCTCTCTCTGTCCTTTCTGTGGCGTCTCTCTCTCTGTCCTTTCTGTGGCGTCTCTCTCTCTGTCCTTTCTGTGGCGTCTCTCTCTCTGTCCTTTCTGTGGCGTCTCTCTCTCTGTCTTTTCTGTGGCGTCTCTCTCTCTGTCTTTTCTGTGGCGTCTCTCTCTCTGTCTTTTCTGTGGCGTCTCTCTCTCTGTCTTTTTTGTGTGTGGCGTCTCTCTCTCTGTCTTTTCTGTGGCGTCTCTCTCTCTCTGTGTCCTTTCTCTCTCTCTCTGTCCTTTCTGTAGCGTCTCTCTCCCTCTCTGTGGCGTCTCTTTCTCTCTCTCTCTCTGTGGCGTCTCTCTCTCTCTCTCTCTCTGTGGCGTCTCTCTCTCTCTCTCTCTCTGTGGCATCTCTCTCTCTCTCTCTGTGGCGTCTCTTTCTCTCTCTCTCTCTGTGGCGTCTCTCTCTCTCTCTCTCTCTGTGGCGTCTCTCTCTCTCTGTGGCATCTCTCTCTCTGTTGGGTATCTCGCTCTCTGTGGCGTCTCGCTCTCTGTGGCGTCTCGCTCTCTGTGGCGTCTCTTTCTCTCTCTCTCTCTGTGGCGTCTCTCTCTCTCTCTCTCTCTGTGGCATCTCTCTCTCTCTCTCTCTGTGGCATCTCTCTCTCTGTTGGGTATCTCGCTCTCTGTGGCGTCTCGCTCTCTGTGGCGTCTCGCTCTCTGTGGCGTCTCTTTCTCTCTCTCTCTCTGTGGCATCTCTCTCTCTCTCTCTCTCTGTGGCGTCTCTCTCTCTCTCTCTCTCTGTGGCATCTCTCTCTCTCTCTCTGTGGCATCTCTCTCTCTGTTGGGTATCTCGCTCTCTGTGGCGTCTCGCTCTCTGTGGCGTCTCGCTCTCTGTGGCGTCTCTTTCTCTCTCTCTCTCTGTGGCGTCTCTCTCTCTCTCTCTGTGGCGTCTCTCTCTCTCTGTGGCATCTCTCTCTCTGTTGGGTATCTCGCTCTCTGTGGCGTCTCGCTCTCTGTGGCGTCTCGCTCTCTGTGTGTCCTTTCTGTGGCGTCTCGCTCTCTCTCTGTCCTTTCTGTGGCATCTCTCTTCCCACCTTTCCTGATATTACTTTTAAATCGTTGCCCCTCTAATTTAAGACTATGTCCTCTAGTTGTGGTAGTTTTTCTTCTTTTAAATATACTCTCTTCCTTTACTGCGTTGATTCCCTTTATGTATTTAAATGTTTCTATCATATCCCCCCTGTTACGTCTTTCAACCAAGCTATACATGTTAAGATGCTTTAACCTTTCCTGGTAAGTTTTATCCTTCAACCCATGAACCAGTTTAATAGCCCTTCTCTGAACTCTCTCCAAAGTATCAATATCCTTCTGGAGATACGGTCTCCAGTACTGCGAACAATACTCCAAGTGAGGTCTGACCAGTGCTCTGTACAATGGCATGAGCACTTCCCTCTTCCTACTGCTAATACCTCTCCCTATGCAACCAAGCATTCTGCTAGCATTTCCTGCTGCTCTATTGCATTGCCTACCTACCTTCAAGTCCTCTGAAATTATTACTCCTAAATCCCTTTCCTCAGATGTTGAGGTTAGGACTGTACCAAATAGTCTATATTCTGCTTTTGGGTTTTTACGCCCATGGTGCATAATCTTGCACTTGTCCACATTAAATGTCAGTTGCCACTGCTCTGACCATTTTTCTAGTTTAGCTAAACCATTTGCCATTTGGCTTATCCCTCCATGAATATCAACCCTGCTGCTAATCTTATGGGCAAATAATAATATACTTATGGGCCACAAAAATCCACAATCGTAGGTACAGACGGATAATGAATAATCCTTGAGAATGTATTGGCATAAGAACAAACAACAAGCGCCTCTGGTTGCTGACTACTCTAGGAAATCTGATAACAATGACTTACCACCCACCACCTGTGACTGGCAATGTTTGGGGGTGGCACTGCAGGTGTGGCCCACACCTCAGGCCAGCACTGTGTCACACATAGAACAGTGATGGGTAACCTTTGCACTCTCCATAATTAATAAATTGTAGACTAAACATCTCATGATACACATTATCATTTTGTTGAGCAGTAGGGCATATATAGCCCACAGTAACTGCAGTGCAGAAGAGTATACATCACTGTTATACAGATACACACATACATTTACATACAGATACATACAGCCATGTACTTACACATCTTGCAGAAACAAGAGTGTCTCTTCCCCTGCTCACTGCAGTACATCCATTCATGCTGTCCTGTCTGATTGGACAGTCACAAAGGAACAATCCCATCTCTGGCTATAAGAAGTCTGGTTCTGAGATAGCCTGTGACTGGATCCTAATCCCTGAGATCATAGCATTCTCTGATGAGTGCAGGGTGGGCAGCTATCATGAAGGTAGAAATGGTGTATATTACGGGCTGCTCCTATGGGCTCCTGTACCAATTCTAGGCCCTGGGCTGATTCTGTGGACTCCTGTAACATGTCATGCCATGCAACAAACAGTATTAAAGTGAGGAAGCGTGCAAACTACTTGCTGCTTGTTAATTCACACAACGCATATGCAAATATCAAACAGCACTCTGGGGCAAATATGTCAAAAACAACTTCTCAAATCGGGCTCTCCTTCCCCTACTGATGTCGGTGTACACAAATGTGGGGTAATTGATGTATTTCTTTATTCATACAACATTATACCTCCCATCATCACCCCCCGAAAAGCGGGACAGAGTTAGAGCTCAGCTGAAGTAGGTATGTAGTATGTTTTTACATTTATTTATTCTTATGCTATGCATTCTCTTAAAAAAAAAAAAAAGAAAGAAAGAAAGAAAACAGCTGCCATGCTGTTGCCTCCATAGACATAACATTGGCCTCAAGCCAATTTCTTCCAGCTTGCCTAAAATACTGCCTGGGTGGCAATTCTGTTCATAGTGATTAATTTTGGTGTATGTTTGTATCACACAATGTCTTTTTCCTTATGAACTGAGTCTATCATGAGATGGGTGTTTGTGAATAAGAGATCAGTGATACTCAGTTCAGCTGTGTTAACAATTTGAAAGCACAAATTAAACTTGATTGCAAAGTGATGGGACATATAAGTGGAAATACCACATGGAATAAATTACAAATCAAATCTATACAGATGGTTAAAAGAGTAGAAAATGACCGCTGAATGAACTGTGAAATCAATGTGGACAGTCATGAGTAAAAATCTAAAACATGTTTGCTTAAACTCACCTGATTGTATTGGGGATTAATTTTTAGGTTCTTTGATATTTTAGAATTTAATTTACTTTGTTCCATAGGTGGACAAA
This sequence comes from Pelodytes ibericus, assembly GCA_036172795.1. Taxonomy (NCBI): domain Eukaryota; kingdom Metazoa; phylum Chordata; class Amphibia; order Anura; family Pelodytidae; genus Pelodytes; species Pelodytes ibericus. Next base: position 131,594,510 of record CM069862.1, read on the forward strand.
TTACAGATAATAAGGGATTTATTATAAAGGGAGACAAAAAAAAATTATTATTATTTAATCAATATTTATTTCAGCAAAAGTAATAAAGTACAAAAATATAAAAATTTTCACACATAGAGGGGCTTAATCATAGGCCCATTTATTCTAAATGGCACATTGGGATAGGCTCCGGTATGTGCTGGGAATATCTTGGTTTTGGCATGCAAGATTAGTAAATTCCAAGTTTTAATATTACCGTATTTGCTGGAATATAAGACCAGGATTTTTTCAGAGCAAATGTTCTGAAAAAGACCACTCGTCTTATATTCAAAATTGTCTTATAGTCTGACCTCCGCTGCAGCCCAGCACTTCCGTTGGGACTTCTATGACAGAAGCTGGGAAGTCACATGACCTATGTGCAGACATCCCCCACTAGCCACCAGGGAGAATGGGTACGTTGGGGGAGAGAGGTGGGAAAGAGGCAGCGTTGGAGGGATGGAAGGAGGGGAGGAGATAGGCAGTGTGGGGGAATGGAGGGGGGGAGGAGAGAGGCAGCGTTGGGGGGATGGAAGGGGGAGAAGAGAGGCAACGTTGGGGGGAGAAGAGAGGCAACGTTGGGGGGAGGGAGGAAGAGAGGCAGGGTTAGGGGGAGGGAGGAAGAGAGGGAAGAGAGGCAGGGTTAGGGGGAGGGAGGGAGAATGTAGGAAGAGAGGCAGGGTTGGGGGGAGGGATGGAGAAGGGAGAAGAGAGAAGAGAGCCAGCGTTGGGGGGGGGGGGGGTAGAGCCAGCGTTGGGCATCAAAAATGAGTCTAAGAGCTGACCAAATGGCTCCCAGCTCCCATTATACACATGGGGAATAAGCGGAGGTAGACATTCTGCCATGTTGTCTCTCACTCACCGTGCATGATCTGAGGTTATAGCATCATGGGTCACGTGACCTACCAGTGCTCAGACTCTAGACATAGAAACAGGCAATGTGTCCGCAGATAAGAACCATTTTGGCCATATAGTCTGCCCAATTTACTGAATACTTTCATTAGTCCCTGGCCTGGTCTTACATTTACATACCTTCCAGTCCAAATTTAAGAGGTCTGTCCCACCGACAGCGGGTCTCAGAACACCGGAAAATGCTTAGTGCTCATGAGCAGCATTGTCACTGACATCCCCAGACTGCAGCCCCCCCCCCCCCCCCCGACTCTGTCCCGATTCACCGGTGGGCAATGTTGGGAGGTATGTCTCTAGGGTAGCCTTATCCCATGCTTATGCTTAAACTACTTCACTGTGTTAACCTCCATGACATCTGCCTGGAATGCTATTCCATGTATCCACTACACTCTCAGTAAAGTAATATTTCCTGATATTACTTTTAAACCTTTGCCCCTCTATTTTAAGACCTATTTTAATGTCCTCTTGTTGTGGTATTTTTTTATTTTATTTTTTTTAAATATACTCTCCTTCTTTACTGTGTTGATCCCCTTTATGTATTTAAACATTTCTATCATATCCCCCCTGTTACGTCTTTCCTCCAAGCTAAACAGTTTAAGATCCGTTAACTTTTCCTGGTAAGTTTTATCCTTCTACCCTTCTACAGTTTAGTAGCCCTTCTCTGAACGCTCTCCAAAGTATCAATATCCTTCTGGAGATACGGTCTCCAGTACTGCGTACAATACTCCAAGTGAGGTCTCACCAGTGCTCTGTACAATGACATGAGAACTTCCCTCTTTCTACTGCTAATACCTCTCCCTATGCAACCAAGCATTCTGCTAGCATTTTTTGCTGCTCTATTACATTGCCTACCTACCTTTAAGTCCTCTACCATTGTTACTCCTAAGCCCCTTTCCTCAGATGTTGTCCTGCAGATGCAATGTGGGTGTTGCATGGGGCATTCCCTTGGTGTGCAATCTGAGTGCTAGCTGGGGTGTGTCCTGGGTGTGCAACCTGAATTCTTGCTGGGGCAAGGCATATGGCGGACATGACTTAAAATCCAGGTCACCATGCCAACAACACTCTAGCTTGGTGTCATATTGGAATGAGCACAATGAACTGGACATGTTAACTGCACCACGTGAATAAACAAAAAGGGGGGGTGGAACAAGTAATTGTATTTCTATATATTTAAAGTTGTGGCCACCGACAGTTTCAGCATCACTACCTCTTTAACCTATAATTCATAACAATGAAGTCTAACAATATGTTATCAATACTGTAGGGGGTCACAATCCAACCATTAAAGGTCTACTCAATAAAGAGAGAATTGCAGGGAATTGAGATAGGAATTTCAAACTTCAGGCCAATGTAGCCAAATTGGAAAAATTCTCCAATGCAGCTATTAATTCCCTGCAATTTTCTCTTTATTGAGTAGACCCTTATGTTTATTTCTGGAGCAAGGGTGACCTCTGCTGATGATGCAGGGGAGATATCGGCTCTTGATAAAAATACAATAGTCAAATTAAAAGGGACATTTGCCTTTATTTATAGTATAGTGACCAATGTAAATAGATGGTGAGATACTGAGACTATGAACAAAACACACACAAAGCTAGCCATGTCTAATATGGGAGTTGGGACCAAACAGGAAGTACAAATGTCCAATATTCGTAACTTTCCATGGTTAACTTCATCATTGGTAGGGAAATCTTGCGGTCACACGACCAAGGACTTCTGTAATTCCTTTTTTATTTATTCATTTTTAAATAGTTAAAATATTTCCTTGTTATAGAGTACAATATTTCCCATGATGCAACATCATCCAAAATCTTTCAGTCAGTCTCACTTTACAACTGAGGCAAAAGCCTGCATTATGATGTCATAAGATACTCCCCTGCTCTCTTACTGGCTCCTGTGTATCACAGTAGGCAAGACTAGGTGGCTTTGTACAATTCTTTTTACCTGCCTTCCAACACAAAGAGAGGAGAGTGACTTGAACAAACAGGATCATAACTCCGCCCCTTGTGATGTAATAGTTGCATTGCTGTCCCATTCAATGCAAGTCTATGATAAGAATTCTGACTTATAGACTGTATTCTGTGTCCCCAGCCCCACAGTGAGAAATTTGTTCTGTAAAATCACTAGTGGGTGGCACCCAAAAACACTATATAATTGACAAAAGGGCGGCACCAAGTCACACTTCTAGTTACATATTTTATTAAATACAGTCACATAACAAAAACAAAAGACACATCTGAAATCAACAATACAAAATAAAAAATTAAAACATTTTCATTTTTCGGTGAGTGTCCCTTTAATGGTGGTAAAAAAAAATATATATATATTTTTTAGATTAACTGTTCACCTGTTTTTGCCTTGACAACTGTGGATGATAAATTCAATAAGCAGGTTATGCTTCTACTTCTATATGCCTGTCACTGATTGATTATATTTCTAGGCATAGTCTCTAAAGCCTTCAATTAGAAGTGTTTTATTCTGTGTGGTATTGCTATTATGACCTTTAATTGTATCTGCCCATTAGGATCTGTCAATTATTAACTGATTTATATCCACATACTTTATTGTAACCAAACCAATTTCTATTGATCTATTGTGCTTAAGTGTAGTGCTTGAAGATATGTCCCTTGGGTATGAAGTGCATCAGATGTCTACTGCAGAAGATCTGGAGCCAATTTAAAAATTGGAGCATAAAGGTGAAAATAATGATGGAAACATTGGGCATGCATGTTATGTGTAGGGTTGCCACCTTTTCCTCCCAAAAATACCAGTCATGTGTGGGTGGAGCTACAAGAGGGAGGGGCCATAAGGGGGTGGAGCCACAAAGGGGGTGGATTATCACTGAAATGATATATTATTTGTATATCATACCAGTGAGAAGCGTGTGTGTGTGTGTATATATATATATATTTATATATCATATACACACACAAGTTTTCTCGCACACACACGCTGTCTATCACACACACAGACAAGTTGTCTATCACACACAAAGACAAGCAGTTTCTCACACACAGACTGTCTCTCTTGCTCACACACAGACTTTTACTCACTCTCTCACAGACTGTCACTCTCACTCTCTCTCTCACAAACTCCCCCTACCTCTCCGACAATATCTCCCTCCCGCCCCACATACCCTCACAAGCATGTTATCCCGGTCTAATGTAATATGAAGGGTGGTTGGGAGCAGTTGGTCAATATGCCAGTACTATTTTGCCACTCAATATGCCAGTAATATTTTGCCACTCAATAAGTCAGTATTTTTCCACTCAATAAGTCAGTATTTAGCCATTCTTTTGCCATTTAATATGCCATTCTTTTGCCCCTCAATATGCCAGGATTTTGCCCCTCAATAGCGTTTAATAGCCATTTAATATGCCAGGGTTATGCCAATTAATATGCCAGGATTTTGCCAATTAATATGCCAGGATTTTGCCCTCCATATGCCAGGATTTTGCCAATTAATATGCCAGGGTTATGCCAATAATTATGTCAGGGTTATGCCAATTAATATGCCAGGATTTTGCCAATTAATATGACAGGGTTATGCCAATTAGTATGCCAGGATTTTGCCAATTAGTATGCCAGGACTTTGCCAATTAATATGCCAGGACTTTGCCAATTAATATGCCAGGATTTTTCCAATTAATATGCCAGGGTTATGCCAATTAATATGCCAGGATTTTTCCAATTAATATGCCAGGGTTATGCCACTCAATATGCTAGGGTTATGCCACTCAATATGCCAGGGTTATGCCAATTAATATGCCAGGCTTATGCCACTCACTCAATATGTTGGGTTTTGCCAATTAATATGCCAAGGTTATGCCAATTTATATGCCAAGGTTATGCCAATTAATATGCCAGGGTTATGCCATTCAATATGCCAGGGTTATGCCAATTAATATACCAGGGTTATGCCCCTCAATATGCCATGGTTATACCCCTCAATATGCCAGGATTTAGCCACTCAATATGCTCGTTATGCCACCCTCCTCCCCCCTTCCCCAGACCCCAGTCCTTACCTTGTTGATGCCATCTCCCGGTGCAGGTCCGTGGCTGTGAGGGAAGCATTGTGTGCTCCCCTCCAGCCGTGCCGATCAATAAAGTTTGTTGAAAAAAAAAAGTTTAAACAAACTTTATTGAAGCCGCGCGGCTGGAGGGGAGCGAACAACACTTCCCTCACAGCCGCGCGGACCTGCAGAGCACCGGGAGACGGCAGCAAGGAGGTAAGTACTGGGGTCTGGGGAAGGGGGGAGGAAAATACCGGGCTTTGCCGGGGCCGGTATATCCAATACAATTCAGCCCCGGCCTGAAGACCCTAAATACCGGCCGTGCCAGTAAATTACCGGCCGGGTGGCAACCCTAGTTATGTGTGGTTCATACAGCAGTACATACAGTGTTCCCCTGTACCTCTTTATAAAGGTGCATGAAGACATCCAGGATGTATTTGGTCTTTACCTGGAATATCTAGGTCCGAACCCTGTGAATCCAGCTGCAGAATATGATCTCTAGAAGAAAACTTGCAATGGAAAAAATGCACATTTTATTTCATGGTTATTTCATGGTCAGCCTTAATATGCATTATTTGGTTGATTTCAGGCCTGCATGGTCCTTTAAGGACAGACGCCGTCTCTATAGCAAGGATAATGGTAGCCCTAAACAGAACTGGTCCACAACAGCTTTACAAATGCCAGATACATTAGTATTGACATAACTGAATAATGTCTGGTTGAGAGGAATTCCGAACTGAGATTGTTCTTTTAGGTAGATTAACCAGGCAGTGAGCATCAGTCATAAATACTTAACTCAAAATCAAGGAGGGATGGTTCGAACCATTACTTAAAATCCTTATGTCAGAGCAGATCACCTATAATGCCTCACTTTGACACAGGTGTGCAAGTTACCTTTGTACACGTAATGAATGCAAGCAAGCAGGGGAGCCACGGCACACTGATATATTTCTTACAGTCATTGGAACATTTCAAGCACTTCAATAGATCAATACACTTTGTTTATTGCCCTGCCACTCGCAGCCTTCCTCATTAGCTGTGTCCTTTGTACTTTTTAACTAAGGTTACCTCGCAGTCAGTATGCCACTTAAAGATCTATTTCTCTGCCCCTCGCAGACATACATTACAATTAGCCAATATGACCTGCTGTTAGCTGAAGGATATTATATATATACACAGATACAGGACGATCCCTGTATTCAACTGTAATCAGTGACAGAGAGAATGGTAAGTGCTATATTTTTAATATGTCTGTGATCACTGGAATATTAAAAGTAAATTAATATAAGCCATGGTTTAAGGTGAAATTAATCTAATTAATACTACTTCCAAACCGAAGACAAAATCCTTCCTCTCTCTCTCGGATGTAGGCTAAGGTAGTGTCCATTTCATCCATTTAACCACAATAGTGTAGACCAAGCAATAAATACTGTTAACTGAGCGCTCTGATGCCACAGCTGAAAAAACAATACAAGGATAATGGAGCTATTCATTTGGTAAATGAACATATCCTCAACTAAATGACCCATGCACACTATTGATATATACATATATATTCAGTATCACTCTATAGGCTTTATACATGAAACAGGGAATTGCAAAACTAAAGGGACACTCCATTCACCAAAGTAGCTTTGGTATAACTGAAAGTGTATAGTCTGTATATGATATAGGTTTTTGCTGTATTAAAATTACTGCTTACATAAATTTGATTTATGTTATAACTAGAGTTGAGCGGACACCTGGATGTTCGGGTTCAGCAGGTTCGGCCGAACTTCGAAAAAATGTCCTGGTCTGTGCTCGAACTTGACCCCGAACCCCATTGAAGTCAATGGGGACACAAACTTTTGGCCACTAAAATGCCTCTAAAAAAGTCCTGGAAAGGGCTAGAGGGCTGCAAAATGAAGTAAAATGTGGGTAAGAGTAGGACAAGTGTCCTGCAAGCAAATGTGGATAGGGAAATAACTTAAAATAACATCAAATACATACAAATTACAAATACAGCTGAGCCATAAAATAGCACTAGATTGAATCTTTGATTTTAGCTTTGGAAGAACATAAATCTAAATCTAAAGCATGGCTGCCAGGAGGATCAACAGAATTATCCATTTGAGAGAGGGTTGGAGTGCAGGGTATTCTCTTTCAGTTTATACTAAGTGACCCATAGGTTGAGGAGGCGGTGACCGTGGCGGTGTACGTGGAAGCGGCGATGGAGGAGGAGGAGGTAGCCAGAATTTTTCAAAGTGCACTGTAACAACAGTATTCCACTGTTCTATTTGACTCTCAGATATGAAGTGCACCGCAAGACGCAAATGTACTATTTAGCACCCAAAACAATTAGAATTTTTCAAAGTGCGCTGTAAGCACAGTATTGGACTGTTCTATTTGACTCTCAGATATGAAGTGCACCGCAAGACGCAAATGTACTATTTAGCACCCAAAACAATTAGAATTTTTCAAAGTGCGCTGTAAGCACAGTATTGGACTATTCTATTTGACTCTCAGATATGAAGTGCACCGCAAGATGCAAATGTACTATTTACCACCCAAATCTATTAGAATTTTTCAAAGTGCGCTGTAAGCACACTATTTGACGGTTCTATTTGACTCTCAGATATGAAGTGCAGGACGCAAATGTTATATTTAACACCAACAAATTGCAGTATTAAAAAATGCCTAGATGTTGCCCACTGAGCTAACAGAACAGGATTAAAGTCATGTGCCTGGCACACATGCAGTTGCAAGTGCACTGCACTCTCTGTGGCACTGGGCTCAGGGCAGGGTAAAAATATGTAGTATAGCACCAACTAAAATAATCACTGTAATTTGAATAATCGCTGTGGGATTATGCCCCTCAATATGCCAGGATTATGCCCCTCAATATGCCAGGATTATGCCCCTCAACATGCCAGGATTATGCCTCTTAATATGCCAGGACTTAGCCACCCAATATGCCAGGATTATTATGCCACTCAATATCCCAGGATTTTGCCCCTCAATATGCCAGGATTTTGCCTCTCAATATGCCAGGATTATGCCCTTCAATATGCCAGGATTTAGCCACCCAATATGCCAGGATTATTATGCCACTCAATATGCCAGGATTTTCCCACACAATATGCCAGGATTATGCCCCTCAATATGCCAGGATTATGCCCCTCAATATGCCAGGATTATGCCTCTCAATGTGCCAGGACTTAGCCACCCAATATGCCAGGATTATTATGCCACTCAATATGCCAGGATTTCCCCACCCAATATTTCAGGATTATTATGCCACTCTATATGCCAGGATTTTCCCACACAATATGCCAGGATTATGCCCCTCAATATGCCAGGATTATTATGCCTCTCAATATTCCAGGACTTAGCCACCCAATATGCCAGGATTATTATGCCACTCAATATGCCAGGATTTTCCCACACAATATGCCAGGATTATGCCCCTCAATATGGCATAATTATTATGCCTCTCAATATGCCAGGACTTAGCCACCCAATATGCCAGGATTATTATGCCACTCAATATGCCAGGATTTCCCCACACAATATGCCAAGATTTTGCCCCTCAATATGCCAGGATTATGCCACTCAATATGCCAGGATTATGCCTCTCAATATGCCAGGATTTAGCCACCCTCTTCCTCCCCCCTTGCTGCTGCTCTGTCTCCCGGTGCTGCAGGTCCGTGGCTGTGAGGGAAGCGTTGTGCGTTCTCGTCCAGCCAATGCGCATTCAATAAAGTTTGTTTAAAAAAAAAGTTTTAACAAACTTTATTGAATCTGCATCGCACAACGCTTCCCTCACAGCCACGGACCTGCACCGGGAGACAGAGCAGCAGTGAGGAGGTAAGTAAGTGGGAGGATTTTTTTTTTTCACGGTTCCGGCGCCCCCTGCTAAGTTGCACCATAGGCGGCTGCCTAGGTTGCCTTACAGGTGGCGCCAGCCCTGCCAAACCCTGAACTCCAACACAAACATACAGTTGAATGTCCGTGTTCGGGTCCGGGGTCCAAAAACCGTAATGTTCGGTACGAACCCGAACAGTGCGGTTCGGGTTCGCTCACCACTAGTTATTATTATATTTCTCTTCCTAACCTAAGAAAAAATTAAAATAAGCTTTGTCTTAAGGTGATAATACACTAATTTGGAAGATATACTAAGGAGACAATAATATCTACTGTGCGTGTATTTAATGTCATATATATATAGAATATAAATATTACATTTAAAATCTACATGCTTCCCAATATTTAAAGCTTAAGAGGATGGTTTTTTTAGGCACCAGACCATCCCCCTTGTGAAACGTTCTATGCCGTCCTAAGTTCTTCAGCTCATCACAGATCCCCCACTGTCAGATGAGGCCAGTTTGAGTTGCATCAGTCTGACATGGATAAAGCGACATGCATGAACTTCCATAAGGCTATTGTTTTCTCAGATTTTAAATGCAATCTTTTCTCCCGACCCTACACCTACCCAAGGTAAGGTTGTTTGTGGGTCCTGCAGTGCCCTCCTGTGGCTACAAAATGGAACAGTAGAATATCACAAAACCTTCCCAAACAATTTATAAAAGGTATTACATATTAAAGCTGAAACTTTTTTTTTTTTTAAATGCATTTTTTTGCAACACATCTTTGAAACTTTCCTTTTGCAAGATGGCTCCCCGGGAGAGGCACATGTGCAGCTTTATTGCATGTTCATCATATCGTTATCGCATATGCATTAAAAAAAATTGCCTTTTTTGACCAAATACATTTACAGAAACCAACTACGTTGTATATTTGTTTTTTCAGTATAATCCTTTTATAAACATTGTTACTTTTGCTTCTACAAAATGCCAATTTATGCCTTTCTACTACGTGGCTGAGGCAGCTCAGCTTTCATCATAGTGGAGAAACAAATAGGAAAAAAATATATGAAATTAATTCCAAGATGGCTACTCACCATGCAGAAACTATTTTGGAACGTGACACGTCCATAGCATTAAATTCAGCATATTATTAGAAATACGCAGCCTGCACATATCACGTGTGTGTATACTTTTGTCTATGGTAAAGAGGGACTAAACTAACTATAATCAGACAGTAGGTAAGTCCAACGGAGCTACATTCAAAAACAATTCACAACTTTTTTGGGGGGCAGTTTCATAGAAATCTTGGAAGCACCAAATGGTGCGTGGTTGTCTGTGATGTCATACACACCTTCAGGGGGGAGCAGTCCATCTCCTAGTCCTGTGTTCCGACAATGATGCCTCCTGCCTCCGACGGTATGAAATGTGAGTGATTCAACTGGGGGGTTAAAGTTAGGGGCTATCCTAACTTCCCTAGACTAACTACTGAAGTGTAGTTGTTGGAATCTTTGCCGAGAGGCTCACACATATGTGGTGATCGGTAGTCTGCATTTCCATGTGATTTGAGCGATGGCGTGCATGTGTGGTTCCACTCAATGGTAAGATCTGAATTCCCAGAGGAAATGTTAGAACACAGTCTCTCTCTGCTTCCAGAGGGTAGTCCACCATGAGATGGCAACTCTCTTAATCTCTACGTCTCTGCCGATATGAGAGCAGCTCTGAGCAAGGAAGCAGAGCTTTTAACGGAGGTACTCAGTCGGAGTACTGACAGTTCTGTTACATTGGTGGCAGCCGTGGGATTGCTGACAGTTCAAACCACCACCAGGATCTATCTTCAGGAGCGGATGAGTGTAGCCTGAGAATGGACATGCCAAGCTACACGGATCTCATGGAACTGAACTACACGACTATGCTGGAGCCATCGCGTTTCCAGCGGGAGGTACTGTGGTGCTTGGCCCAGTATAGCAGCAACCCTTCGGTGGATGTGATTTCTGCAATTTTAACAGAGGTGTATCAGCTCAAGAGGGCGGCGCTTGAATGACAGGCTCAGAGGCTATTTGACCGTGTTCAACAGTATGCCCCAGAGATTCCACATTTAATTGATGGGGCCGTGGAGGATGTTAACCCGGGAGGGGTTGTCAAGACTGCGGTCTCCACACCCAGATCAGTGGTATGATCCAGTATCAGAGCTGTTAGACTTCGGTCAACAGCCAGAGAAGGTGGCAGTGGATGGGACTGTGATCTACACTGACACAGAACCAGCAGAAGAGCTGGCATCAGGGTGGAGTACTGCTAGTCTCTGCCCTTTCATATCAGAGGAATAAAAAGTTTTAATTTATTCTGCTATATATGGTGTAAACTTGGGAAAGGTGGTTAAGGCTGCGGTCTCCACACCTGGGTCACAAGGATGCTGTGCGGCGGGACACAATCCAATACCAAAGCTGCTTGAGCTTTCTCAGCATAGATGGCTGATTCTGTGGAGCTGATGAGCTTTGCATCAGAACATGTTGCTCCAAGAGGGGATGCAGGGCTCCTTTACCCAACAGCAGACCATTCAGCACAGAGGTGCAGACGGCAGCTCTCCCCACCGTCTGTGTGAGTATCCAGGACAAGATACAGCAGTTTATCTCTCCAAAAGCCTGAGTCCCCGGGAGGGGATGCATGTGGCTCCTCTCCTCGGGCAAGAATAGAGTCTGTGGTTTGCTGTGTTCCTCGTGTAGAGGGTACTAGCCATGCATTTCGGATCTGGACTGCCCTTATGGGTGGGATCAGTCTGATATGCTAATAGAGTGGTTCCTTTGCAATGGTGTAAGCAAGCAAAAAATGGAGTCGCTCTCCCGAGTAGGTATTATCCTACAGGACAGACTATTGCAGTACTGTCTGTTCTCGGGCATTGTAGCACCCACCCCACTCTTTGTCGCTAAGAATGGAGGATTTCCCAGGTGCACCTGCACCTCCCCAGTAGAAACACTGGCAGCAGGGCAGAGAGCCATCTTCCCTCCCCTTGTTGAAGGGGCCCTTGCTACCACTACCATCTCCCCAGCGGCTGAAAAGACTCCAGGAAGAAGATGCAGTTGGTACTTCTCCCCAGCGGCAGTTATGTTCCATGAGAGAGGCAGAGGTCGGCAGGGTGAGTAACATGCCTGGCAGGGCAGTCTGTTTGGGGCACCAATTTTGGGATGGCATTGAGAGGCCAAGTGAACTGACCGCGGAGTCAACCCGTTTTGGGTCAGTCCCCATCGAAAGGGGGAGAAATGTGATGGAACCCTCCAGCACTAGGGTGGAGAGAACCAATGGCTTGCCTCCTCCCTATAGATTATGGATCCTGGCATTAAAAAGGGGTTCTATATTTGGGGAGGTGGGCAGTGGGTAAGTTTGCACTATGCATTGATTACAATGTGTCACAGCAGAGTATTGTCACGATGCTCCAAATAAACTTGTATTTGTTACATTTCATGTCATGTTTAACCCCTTAGTGACTGAGTGCTATGCTGCATTTGATGTACCTTGAAGACCAGAATTCCATTATTTTTGTCATTCTTTCGTTGTGTTCAGTCCACCCACACATATTATATATCCATTTTTTAAAGGACGGATAGGGCTTTCATTTGATACTATTATTTTCATCATATGATATAATTTACTATTAAAAAATATATAAAATATGGTGAAAATATGCCATAAAAAACACTTCTTCTAACTTTGACCTGATTTTTTTTTTAAACAAATTACAAATAGTAAAAAAGACCCTGTGTATATATTTCTACTATTTGTCCTGAGTTTAGAAATACCAATGTTTCCATGTTTGCCTATGTTTTCTTTCAACTTATAGGGCAATAAACAAAATTTGTGTTTTTTTGTTTTCTAACCATTTTCTTCTACAGTGACCTTTTAACCCCAACCCTAAATTTACTTTTTCCATTTATTTAATTTATTTTTCTATTTCTAACTGTAATACTGTCTAACTGCCTCTAGGGGCAGTCAAGCAGCAGTTTCAGAGCGACGGAAGATATTTTTTCTCTCTCTCTTCCGTCGCTCTGTGCTCGGCACGCTGTATTGGAGGAGCATGCTCCAATACAGCACACACCCGCGATCACCAGGGGGGCACAGAAGGTATTGCATGATGCCTCTATCGAAGCATCATTGCAACACTTTACACACATAGGCAGTGATCAGCTTTCACTGCCTTTGTGTGTTAACGCGCATACGATCACATCAGCGGGGGGGCTGAAAGCACTCTCAGAGGCTGCTTTGGATCCGAAGCAGCCTCTGAGAGAAGCTGCAGGCTTGTAGGGTTGCGCTAAGGAGTGCAACGCTACATGTAAATGGAGGACGTATATATACATCCTCAAGGACCATGCTTTTCAGGACGTGTATATATACGTCCATATGCGTTTAGGAGTTAAAGCTGTACAAGTTCTGTGTGACTCAGCCCTTGCCAGGGCTAACTAATCCCAGCACTGATTACGTCTAGTGGTTTGGAATATTGCCACAATAGGTTGCTCTTGGAATAGCAGATTTGAGCAAGGAAGCAGAGCTTTTAATGGAGGTACTCAGTCGGAGCACCGGGGGTTCCGTTACAGTGCCCCAGCGTCAGTGAAACGGTGTGGTCATGCAAACATAATTTCCATTTCAGTTTGGGAGCGAAAGATCACTTGCATTGCAGAAAAACAGAAAGAGACATGGTACAGATAAATTCGTTTTTAATAAAGGAGTTAATTTTCTTTCAATCCTATATAAAACAAGAGCAGTTAAAAACTTCATTTTTTTTTTAAAGTAAAATATTTACATATAAACAAGTAACTGTGCAAAATGTACATGAAAACAAAATGGAAAGACAAGATCAGCGAAGGGACGACAAGGTGACGTAACAGCTGTTGGATAAAAATACTGATCAGAGGTCAGTTTACAAGGCAGAGATTTTCGGTAATAAGAGGGATGCACATAAAGCCAGACTATATACACTCAGAAAAGTATTACTAATTGACAATTTAATACAGCAACCTCTGAAAATATAAAGAACCAATTAGTATATTTTTTGTAATAAAAAAATAGGTACAAAGAAGGGAGCTTTGCTTTGGCGACAGTTAAAGTCTGCTGCCCCAGCTTGCATACGGTTCTTAACAAAATAATTATGGTTTTACATAGTAATTTGTGGTATATGGGATAAACCTGTGTTTGTTATTTTTTAATCCCCAGTATAATTTTGCCAAAAACTATCTACAGTAAGTTCCCAAACACAAAGGTCAGGGATTTCACCACTCCATTTGTCAGAACGGATCCTAGCATTATGAAGCTAAATGTTACAAAAAAAAAAAATGGTTGAAAAAGAATTTAAAAAAAACGTAACCCTTTCTGCCTTAGTGACTTACTGCTTTAACATGTCTCTTCAGTCTCTGGTATAAAGAGGGTGAAGTGGTTAACATGGAAGGAAAAAAAAAATTAAATTTAAAAATACACAACATTTACAAAAGAAATTAAATTATATGAATAGAAACAGTGCAAGTAAAATATAGATCTAGGCCATATAACGCTTGTCCTCCTTTTTATAAACTTTGCATTTGTCCACACGTTACAAACTTTACAAAACAAAAGCAAAAATAGCATTGCATTGTTTTTATTTAATATGTTTTCCCCCCCGTTGAGATAAAAACCCTACTCATTTTAACCTTATTGTGGAAAATGAGACTTAAAAACAGTTAATGTGAATAACATTTAAAAAATAAAAATAAAGGAAAAAAATAAAAAGACAGTGCTACACACAGTGTTTGATACAGATAAAATCCCATGGGTTAGGGTCAATTTTGTGATCCCACAAGCGCTTAAAACCAATAAATATACGAAAGGAGGATTGCAGGGGTCAGCTCTGCCAGCTGTAAGAATGAACTGATGCAGCATTCATTAACCCATTCCCTGCCGTGACAGAGAAGGGGTTAAGGAGCATAAAAGCCTCTGGGACTTCCCATTCACTGTTGAGTGATTTTAAAATGAAGATTTACACAAAAATTGAAATAATTTAAACAAAGAAGAAAGAAAAAAAAAAATCAGAAAAATTCATAATTTCAAAACTGGACACAGCACAGGTCGGCTAATGTGATGCAAGCTGTGGTGGGTAATCCGTATATGGCTTGGTTTGCAGAAGGCAGCGTTTCTGAAGGCGGCTTTGAAATTGTCCATTCAGAAGACCTGTCCTCTTGCAGGTTTCCTCGCCGTCTGTTTCGTGTGGAGGATTTTAAGGAGGGTTTATGAATCCAGGGAACTTGGAGATTGATTAAAGGTTTGGAGAGGGTGGTGGTGATTGTGACTTGCTCTTAAACCATAAACATCTCAGAAAGAAAAAGAAAAAAAAAGAAACAAAAGAATTTGCAATGATATAAAATAGTCCTGGGGAGGAATTGGCGGGGTCGCCTTTGCAAAAAGAAAAAGAAAAATACCTTGATCTTTCCCATTTTTGTTGAGTTTTTGTTTTATGGTTTTTGTTGTTGCAGATTGATCACTTAAGGAATGCTTTGTATAGCAATAGTGAATGGCTAGTCTCTCGTTCATTCTCCAAACAAAATATGAGGTCCCTGAGATTGACCCGCGTAATCCTTTGTCTTGTAAACTGTCGGCTGCTTCCTCCCCCGGAGCTGCTGGCAGTCGCTGTACTTGTGCTGGATGACTGTGAACCAGAAAGGACACACTGTAAGCTATGGAAATGTCTAACTCGTCTCACTATCTGCAATGTACTGTGCATGACAATCTGAGCATAGATTGAAAATCCTTTGTTTTAAAAACTGTTTACATTGAGGCTTAAATAAAAGTTCAGGTAGATCTAATCATTTCATTTATAAAACATATGCTTACCTTAAGTGGTCTTCTATCAGCACTATTATGGGCCCAAAATGTATGTGTGCACATCCACCCTACCACCAAATCATTATGTTACCATCCCTCAATTCATAAAGTAAGGGCTACATGTGAATCTTTATGGAGGCAGCCATATTTGGAGACTTTAGCTCTGTGCCAAGGGCATAGAAGTAAAGCTGAAAATCTAAATTAATAAGAAGATATATATTTTGCTAGCAATATGGCTAACCTGGTTGCTGCTGAATTACGAATACCACAATTCCCCAAGAGCCAAAATACAATTGCTGAGAAAACACAGCTGGGCATAGCCCATAACAACCAAAATGTGATACCATGTCATATATGCATAAAGGGTGCACTTTAACACTAATGTACATTAACAATAATGATATCACCCTATAATAACAGGTTGCATGCAAGAACGGACTATAAGCAGTGTAAACAGGTTTAATAAGGAAAGAAAAAAAATGTTTTATCAAACCAAGTTGCTTTAACACTTATATTTATACTTTTACATCCGACCCTATATTTTTGTCTAATTAAAATCTTAGTTAAACAAAGTAGTTGTAATCAAAAGATATAATACTACTACTAAATGACATGCCTAGTCTGGAGGATCCCAACTGCTCTGTGAAGCACCTTAAAAGGCACCATCACTAAATCTTCCCCATCAGCATGACCAGCAATTGTGCTCTCTGAAGAGTAGACACAAACTTTCTGGCCTTGGTCGGTTTAAGTCACTGAATTAGGTACCATGTTGAGAGATACTGCCTTTAAAGAACATGGTTTGGTGGTGACAGGGTATTTTAACCAATAATATTATTAATATGCCACAGGGAAATTAAACTTTGTTACACTCTGTTACTATATGAATTTGCCAAAACAAAAAAGTTTGGGTTGTGTAGTTCTCCTAAATCAATATTCATTATGCCCATCTTCTGCATGCTTTATGGCTAAATACCATTCTCCTTGTTTTTTTTATTTTTTATAAAACAGTAAATATTCAGAAGCAAACTTCTTCCACATTCTGGCAGCTCACAGATGCATGAAGCAAAGGAAGATAGTGAGGCCAGGAACGAAGGCTGTGTTTATCGCGGTTTGTCAGTGTAATTGTTCATCGGGGCTTCTAACGCCTGCTAAGATGTTTTGAGTGTAAATCTGAAACATCGTTAAGCGGACCCAACATCTGGCAGGGAGGTTTGTTTGGCTATTTATTATGTGTAATCAGAATGCAGGGAAAGGAGAAGGTCTGCCCAGCTGGCACTGGAGCAGGTGTGATGGTCCATACCGCTTATGGAAGAGGATCTGCTCATTATTTGCCCATTCGGGTCCTGAGCAAGCTTCCTGCTCTCCTACAACATCTGTCTAACAAGACTTGTTCCCAGCACAGCACCAAATGCTGAATTACTCACTAAACTGAAGGGCTGTCTCCCTAGGTGCTCGGTTGTATTTAAAATAATGCACAGCTGTTTCTTTTACCAACTCAAACAAAAACCATCACTTCATAGAGATTTTATATTTCCCCTATAGGAATAATTCTCTGTGAATATACAATTTATATAGGAATCTGCTTATCTTACAACCAAGGTTAAATCTTGGATATTATTATTAATTATATTTAAATCTGCAAGTTTATTAGTCAGATTTACTGATTGAATGTCTGATGAAACAAAAAGCTGTCCATTGAGAGGTCTGTAGTAATCTATGCGTTTCAGAGCACGGTATATTTAAAGAGACTCCGTCACTTAACATTGTTGATATAGAGAATATAAAATGATCAAAAAAAGAGCTATACATTGTGTTATCAAAATTGCAAGCAAATGCATGAAAAGATAAATCTGTTTTAAATGTGTCTGTGGTGACTCCTGTTTACAACATCAGTTGTGTATTTACATGCAAATGAAGTACTTTAGACGGGAAATGGAATTTGCATATCAAGCCACAAGGTGATATCATAAACAGAAGACACAAAAGACACACTAAAACCTAATTTCCTCTACTACCACAATGGATAGATCATTTTTTAAAAATGTCATTCCCTACATTCACAGTATAAACAAGATGTCCCAGTAAGCTTCTGCTTTCCCTAATGTAAATTTTATCCATCTCACACTCTGACATGCTCCATTTTACCATCTAAAATCTGGAAATGAACTTATATATTTAAATTACATGTCTCATAAACAGTGGCAAAAGCGCACAGACCTGCCATATAATGTTTAAGTTATAATTCTAATATAACAGAGGTGCAAACTCTTAAATGACTTTGATCAGAGAGGATGCCCTCTCAGTGTGTTACTGTGCACAACACCAGAATGCTTGGACAATTTTCATCCGCCAATACTGACCTCTGACCCAGAACCGGGCCCTGGAGAGTCTACTTTCCTCTTCTTTCGAGGGCCAATAGCTTCCAACGCTGTTCGATTGGCATCTCTTTGCCTCATCTGTGCCAGTTCCTGTTGCTGCATCTGTGGGAAAAGAGATAGATTGTCCTAAAGTCAGAACCCTTTCTCCATTTTAGACAAGCCTATTTGGTCCTATTCAATGCTCTGCTTACCTCCTTCGCTTTCTGTTTCAACCGTAACTGCTCCGGATCTTCCTGCCTTGATCGAGACTGTGCAGGGAATAGAAAAAAAGTCTCAGAATGAGAGAATATTTGACATCATGATCCGATACAGAAGTAGTGGCACCACTGGTCCAAAAGTGCAGTTTCTGTCTCAGCAAACACTGGATTAAACTGCATCCATAGATAGAAATGTACAACTCAAAATGGACTATAGGACTGTTGTCTAACCACAACAACCCCAACAGTAGCACTATGATAAAGAAAAAGCTAATGTTTTTAATCATATTGCTTCTTGTTGTATAATGACAACTGAGATTGTTTTTCCTGTAGTGAGTTTTAGATTGAGTGGTTTGTGGGCACCAAAACTTATGTCTTGAGGCCTTAATTATTCTCTTGGCCAATCCCATGCCGATTTCTTACATGTGCTCAGTATATAACATTATTCATTTTAGTAAAATGCTCAGTGTCCCTATATTTGCTACTGTGAGCCAGCCACATTGCTAAATAATCTTCCAGAACTCTCACCTTAGCTGCCCGCATGAGGATTTCTCTCTCCTGCTCGTCTTTCCTCTGTTTCTCTATCTGGTCAAGCTGCTCAAAGAACTTGAGCTGTGTTCGAACATCACTCGACTGTTCATAGCGGTCATCCTCCTGCAGGACAAAATCAGAGATGGTATAAGATCCGGAATGTTGCACATTGACCGTCATGGTCTTAACAGGGTTGAAACTAGATGGAACAAGGACATATTGCTTCTGCAGTTTTTGGCTCTGCTGCTTTTTAGGGAGTCATTTCAGAATGTGAAACAAAGTCCTTATTTGGAGAGTGAATTGGTTTATTTATTCATGGAGTGAAAGATCCAGGTTGCATCGGAGTGGTTAATATAGAGACAACACATAGGCTAGAGTACAGGGTTTAATCAAATAAAAAAAAGACCATAATGATTAAAATAAAAAGCCGCTAAAACTGGTTTTAAAAGGAGACTAACATCATCCGTTTCCTTGGAAACCCAATCACAGGCGGAGGAGTTCATTCTCCATGCATTCAAAGTACTCTACCCATATGCTCTACTTGATATGGTTGGGATTTTCTGCCTCTCTCCCTCTGTATCCTTCCCCAGATCAGCCCACTCTATTTTAGAATAAAGCTTTACTCAAACAAAATTGAAGATTTGCGTCACTCCTCATTAATAAAGGAGATTTTATTTTTCAATTTCCCCTGATTTAATTTAATTTGAATGGGTCAACAACATATCTTTTAAACTCCAAAGTGATATATTTAAAATCAGAATAGGCTATAAGGCTATAGGCTATTTATATTACAAGGTATTTAAGGCCTTAGTAGGATAGGGGGTTAATTTTTTTTAATGGAAAATTAATTTATAATACAGAGTTGGATAGACTAATAGATACCGTATTTGCTCAAATATAAGACGACCCCACAAACTTTGGATATTACTTTAGGGGGAAAAAAATTAAAGCCTCAATATAAGACTATCCTATAGGAAAAAAGTTTAACGTTTATATATTCACATGTAAATTGCTTTTTCATATTTAATACAAATTTTGGGGTTTATCCAGCTATGTAAACAGCCTAGCTTACAGTCTGTAGGCCAACCTTCTACACAGATATGAAATGGCTGCTGAGCATCACCTTGTGAGAGATATTCTTCTGTTGGGCTGTTTCTGAGATTTTTTCCACAATGTTTTGTAGCCGTTGTTGCGTGGCATGGGAGACGTATCCGACCACATCTGGGTGGATTTCCGTGATCCCATGTTTTTTACCTGTGGAAAAAGACAGACAATCACAGTTATACACTACACTTTACGATGCCCAATAAATAAAAGCAAAATTATAAACATCTGATTCAAACAACCATTGTCCAGGATCGGATTACACAACAATGTGCCAATTTGCTTGTTGCACAGAACAGATATCAAGACCCACATAATGCTGGAGTGCTCGACTAAAGAAAAGAAAAAGAACTCCTGATAGAAACCGGAACCCTAAATCATCTCAAAGCTATTTTATTTACTGGTGCTTTCCCCTTCCTGTTTATAAGATCAAAAGGACATTTTTAGATTTTGCTTGCAATGGTATGCAGCTCACATGAAAAGACATTTGTCTTCATGCTAAATCAATACAGAGAGTCGTATTTAGCTACACTCTCCTGATTACATAAGAAAACAAGATTTTCTTACTGTAGATGGAAGACACCGAGTGTCACTACTGAAGCTGGCCTCCTGATAGCAGTATAAGCTTCAGAGAGAGAATAAACATGCATCTCTTAAATTATGTGCCATTTTCTTCATCCTATTGAGCACAGTACAAAAGTAGCTTTTTTGCTTTAAACTCTTTACTAAAACTGCATTACAGAGCATCCTCTGAAGACATAATTTTACCTCTAAAAAACGCTTCCTTACTAATAATCTGACTAAAGAAAAAGAAATGCTTATTTAGGAAATACAGTGCAATATTGTATACAATCCCACCACTGTAGCAGTTTGTAAGCTAGACTAAGCTTGTAATTCTTATTTTGCCAGCCCTCATCATAACAGAACTATGCAGCAAGCAACAAACAACTGCTATCTCAACATTCGCCCAACATGCAGATTTCCTCCACTGTATTATTACCATTAACTGAGTGACACGCATTTAACACGTCACTCCACGCAGACAGGGACTTACCAATTTCGAGTATCCTTCTCTGTAGTAATGATGGGAGGAGAAATGTTTCATCTTTGCAGGACCGCGTTAAAGTGCCCACTAGCTCCGAGTTGGTCGCCAATATTCGAGCACTTTCCTCCGAAAGGTTGACACCCGCCATGGACGCCACATCATTAATGTCATCATCATCTCTGAATAGGAAAAAAGAAACCACATATTAGGCCTGACCCCACAAAAACGTTCATTCAGGCCACCAACAAAGAAAAGGGCTCTGGGTTCTGAATGAAACACATGCGATACATTCAAAGGCAGCTTTACAAATCACAAATGGAAAGGCACTTATGCACCGTAATGTATGAGCAGCTAGCTCTGGAAACAGAGCAATGAAAGTATTGCAACTTTCATCTATATTTCTACACATTTGTAGGCCATCATGTATATTTAAAAAAATAGCAAACAAAATGGATTTTTTTCTGTATGATTTCCCTGGGTGTAATTAAGTGATCTCACCTGAACGACCCGCCCCCTGGTTCTTTTAATTTGTTTTTCTGGATAGCTGCAATCTGTGCGGACATCGTGGGCATGGTTTTGGTACCAGGTAATACCGTTGGCTTCACCACAGGAACTGCAAAGAAATGGAAAATATACATTTTATTCCAGTAAATGCCAGGCGATATGTTAATACCGCCAGGCTGCAAAACAAGGTAACTCATTCCTATACTAAGGGGTAATACGGTAAGTCAGTCCCACACACTTGTGTCAACAGGAACGTATTACCACTCACTGGGGGAAACGCATTCATTTCCAGGCACTACAGTAAATACATCCTCACCTACCTGGTAGTACTTTATAAGACACAACAACAATACAAATAAATAACAATATCCACTTAAGATTTTTTTTTTTGTTTTGTTTTAAATACTTATTATAAATACACACAAATAATATTAGTGGGAGATAGTTAATTTTGTGCAGAGACAGAGGTTTGTAGGATACTAATAATCTGACTATTAATTCTCTCACAACTTTCTCATCAAAAAGTGGCTGCACCTATAGTTTGGGATTCTTTCCTACATGGAACTTTTAGAAAAGCTGATGGCAGAAAAGGTATTTTTGCAGTTATTAATAAAGATTAATGCAAATATGACAAAAGACATATGAGATTTATTTATTAACTGTATAGAATTCTTTGTTCATTTCGGAAATATGATTTCCAGGAGTAAAGCTATCACTGCATAAAACAGACCGGAGCTATTAAAGTTTACCATGCTTTACACTTGTTGACAGCAGGTCCAGACTCACCTGTCTGCAGCTGGTTTAACTGTATCTGCTGAGGAGTTGCCAGCATTAACCGATTCTGAGGCTGTCTAAGTGCTACCATAGGGGTCTGTGTCAAGGTGACCTGTGGGGGACGTACCACAGCCCCTGCTTTGTGCGCCTGCTGAATAACCTTGAGGGAAGAAAGAAAAACACTGGGCATAAAACTTCAGACTTAGAAACACTAGACAAATTCATTAACATCACCTAATCCCATCTTCCTGATTCACTTGCTGTAATCAGGAAATTTATCATACATTTTGCCTTTTCAGATTCAAGTATCTTCGACTGCTAGTCTAATTGCATGTGAAAAAGTTTGCAACACCTCTGACTATAAAATTAAAAACTTCAGATAATAGGTTTTAGCTACAAACCAGCCTAATAATAGTGGTGTTTTTTTATTAGGCCGGGTGAGAAAACATGAGAAGGAATCCCTTAAAATAGCAATTAAATTAATCCCTGTATGTTCCATTTTGTTTGTGGTGAATTTATTCTGTATTATTTACGTCCAATAACACTGCACATTTAATTGGTTTACATTAAAGACTGTTGTATAGATGGGTGGCATCCCATGTTAGCACTTCCCCAGCTTTTATCTCTGGTGTGAGGCATCTGCCCGAGATAACCAATTAAATCCCTACAACCAATAATTAAAGGACTAGGATTCGATTTAAGAATTCTTGTTCGGGGAATGCGCACATACCAATGGTGTAGGCTGCCCAGGCTTGGACTGTGCAGTTTGTGTGAGGCTGATGACTGGCTGCTGCAGCGTGTTCGTGACGGTAGCAGTGGTCTTCCCTGCCGTGCGCTGCACGGAGCTGCCCAGCATCACTGCAGTGAGAGCAGTGGTTGGCTGAGAGGGGGGCTGCTGTTGCTGACTCTGCTGGATGAAGGCTGCTGAATCTGGTGTCAGCTGCCGCAAAGCAGGGAGACTTCGCTGGAGAGAAAGAGCAGACATTACAAACGTTATACATGGCAGCGCCGCTACATTATTACAATGCAAAAGGTGAGCAACCAACTGTATGTCATGTATCTTTCCCATTCAAAATGACTGACAGGCAGATATAAGACATTGGCTGGTGGACTACAAATCCATAAAGATAATGTCACATAGATGTAGCAATCTTACCTTCAGGAAAGGCACAAGGTACGGTTGAGGTGAAGAATTCAGTTCTCTGTATAATCTACTGGTGAAATCTTCGGCTTCAATTTTTCCATCCTGTGAATATGTAATGACACTTGTTACCGCCATGAACAATAATGGGCTCACCTTGCAATGTTACCGATCAGAGGCCGGTAACAAAGAGTGGAGTAACCAAAGGAGGGGCAATAAAGAACTATTTGTCTTTAAGAATATTTCTATAGATGCAGATGTGTATTTTGCCATATGTCTGCTGTATGATGGCACTATACGAAACTATCTTAATAACACATTGCACAGATGATAAACAAGCCATGGCTTTATAACTTGTACAAACATATGATTGGCAACAAAATTAGAATAAAATAAAGGGTAAAACACATGCTCTGTGGAGCACTGTGGAGATGAGAGGATACTGGTAGACATGGCAGCTTTCTTACCAGCAGGTTCTGGACAAGTTCTTTCACATTAGCCGCCGTTTCAGAGGATTGTTTACCCGATGAAGCCAGTTTGATTAGCGTGGATAAAAAATTCTTGCATTTCTTCACATTTTCCATGGTTTCCTGCACAAAAACCAATTACACATGAGTCAGTCTCACTTTACGATCATGGAAACGTCCATACACCAAGACAGCACAGTATAATATCTTCATAATTTATTATTTGAACAGTATTTAAATTAAGTATTAAAAAAAAAATGCCCAGAAGCATTGCGATCCCTTTTTCGTCACATTTTTCATCCTTTGAGAAGAAACCTCTTACATACTGCTCTCCATTTTAAAGATTTCCCACCCTGTACCTTTAAAGAGGGGTTAAAATCTTAAATAGAAGCCACTTTTAATGGTTCATCTAATGGTTACAATATATCCTGGTAGAATATACTGTAACAAAATAACTTGGCTATGAATCTTCTGCATGTTCTGTGCTTGTTCTTCAACCCCAGTGCTGACATGTTGTGTAGCTCCTCTGAGACACGGAGTCCTCAGCTTTTATCACGGTCTACCTACTCCCTCCTACATTCTTCCTGGTTTTTTATACAGGTTGAGTATCCCTTATACAAACTGCTTGGGACCAGAAGCATTTTGAAAAACAGATAATTTTCTCCAAAAAGATAAATTAATGCCTCTTAGCACTCATGGAATACAGTGATATCAATGCAAATACTGTATAGAGCAAATAAATCACTTTAATTGTGATGCGAGACATCGTTGGCGCGTCTGGCCTGCACATGTGCCATTGTATTACCCTTTGTGGGCGTGAGGAAATCTGAGAATGCTTAGAAAGGTTATATGACAACTTTAGGGGGGCTAGACACTGAACTGGTTGTGCGCTTGCATTCTGACAGCTGTGTGCGGAATTTGCGGC
The DNA here is from genome assembly GCA_036172795.1 of Pelodytes ibericus. Taxonomy (NCBI): domain Eukaryota; kingdom Metazoa; phylum Chordata; class Amphibia; order Anura; family Pelodytidae; genus Pelodytes; species Pelodytes ibericus. The sequence continues at coordinate 131,619,195 of CM069862.1, forward strand.
AAATTTTGAAAAAGTGTTTGGATAACAGATTTCTGGATAAGGGATACTCAATCTGTATTAGCATTCACTATAACATTCACTCCGATTTCGTCTTTGAACTGCTCACATTTGCATTCAACATGTTCATTCTCTTTAACAATCTCAACCACCCTCTCAGCTTACATGACTGACACATACACAGCAATAGGAGAGACATTAGTTGTTCTACCGACTCAGTAAAGCAGCAGCTTCACAAATTGTTTGTGAAACATTAAACAAACATTAAAAAACGATACAAAAAACAGGGTGAAAGTGCTTTTCACATATAAAAATTGTTTTTTTGGTGTATAGATCTCTTTAACTTATGCCCAAGTTTGCTAACTGAAATGTTGATCCTAATATCCCACTACTCTAAGTTACATTTCACCAACTACTAAACCTTTACCAAAAGTTGCAATTAGACGCTCACCGTGGTAGCCGTGGTTGGAGTGGCAGTTCCTTGCACCGTTCTCTGAGCTGTCCCAGTCTGCACGGCTGTTGCTGTCCCCAAAGTGGCAGTTTGTGCTGTGCTTCCAAGCACGATCTGATTCTGCACAACACACAAGAAATTAGGATAAGCAGATGCCCTACTACATGGGGGTGGAGTGGTAGTGAAAGTATTAAACAACAAAGCCCCTGAAGAGATCAGGTGCACGTAAACATTAACTGAATAGTTTCCATGAGGTGGAAGAGTGATAGTTAAGCTTGACACTGCAAATGTTTGAGAACTACATATCCCATGATGGTCAGTCAGCCGTAAAGTCATGAACATCATAGGATATTTAGTTTCCAAACATCTGCAGTGCCATAATTTGCCATCACTGGGTTGGAACTTTGATGAATGGAAGCCATTAAAGTTTCTTTCAGGCTTTAAGTGACCACGCCTGCGCATGCGAGTACCATAGCTCTTTATGAGGAATGTTCCATACCTTGACACAATATTACATTTTCCTGTAGTTACTGATGTGCGCATTTCTTACCCCGGAAACCATTTTAAAACTCAACAAGAAGTACAGCGTATACAAGAAAATTCCTTCCCATAACCATACCATTAATGCAGGACACCTTTTGAAATACTCACTTACTTATACATTTTTCTGATTCTGCATGTGATGACCACTAGGTGGCAGGCATGTCTAACCAAAGCACTGTTCATCCAGAGAACAGTATTGATTTGTCTTAAGTAGTGGAATTATTAGACACAGATCTAACATAGAAATAGGGAGGTTGGGAAAGATAATCTGCCATAAGTACTAGACAATATCTTCCATTGGATACTTGCATGGAAAGTGTTAAAGGTGCAACAAACCTCAAAATGCATACGCATTCTTAATCTATATCGCAAAATGCAGCAAAATGCAGGCAGGTGACCAGATGGTGGGATTTTATTCCCTTGTGGCTTGTGTAGTAAAGACTGGCTTCTGTGGTTACACAGGTTTACTACACAAGCCAAATGCTTATTTGGATAGTTGCTGTCCAGAAAGGACACTCACCTGTACAACAGGGGGTCGTTGTAGCGTTGTGGTCTGCTGCACTGTCGTCGGTGTTTGAGATACTTGCTTGATGATGGTAGTTGGGGTCACCTGTCTTGCCAAGAGAGGGGCTCCGGGAGACTGCAAATAAAATGAACATAACTAAGCTGTCTAACTGGGCAGGGAGCAGAAAAGGCAAATAAAGAGATGTATGAACTGAATTTGTGCACACAGATCAGCCAGTAGATGGAATGTACTCGCAGACCAAAAAGTGACGATTTATTGCCTAATTCTTCGTATTATTTAGTTCTTTTGTTTATAAACTTTTTAATGAATCCAGCTGCCATCTAGCATTAAAGATTCTAGGCTTGGCACGGGTTTGGATTCTTTGAAAAATAGGCTTTCGTCTTTTTCACTCATTTCACATATGTAGTGTTTTTATACAATATATAGAGGTCTCTGATGTCGCAAAGCATGCATGGGTCTCACCACAGAAGTGAATGGAGTGGTTTGCAAAGCACTATTTAGAATATAGAATATTTTTATTCTCCTGGTATTGCTTTTTTTCCCTTTAAAAAGTTTTGACAATCGAGCCATGGGAGCAGAAGAGGTACCAAGGTTTTCAAAGCAGCTATTTGAATGAAGAGTATGCCTTTCTTTTTGTTGAAAATGCACATTAAAGTACTCACAGAGTAATTTAACATGCTTTAAGGGTGGTGTGACCCATTTTGGATTTATATCTTTAATATAATATAATGCACCACAGGGCAATATTCTGCAGGACCATCACAATTAAATAAATACTTGGAAGTGACCTTACCTGCACTGCAGAGATCTGCACCGGAGGGGCGCTGGTGGGAGTGGCCGGCCGTGTAGACATGGCATTCTGAGATTGTGACTGGGCCTGAGCTTGAACCTGAGCCTGCATGTGGGCCAGCGCCTGCTGCGGGATCATCAGTAGCTGGCCATTCTCACTCCGCACGAGAACCATTCCTGAGGGATAAAAATACCCGTCAGTATTAGAGAGGATCCAGGATCTTAGACATGGCATGGCCAGGCTCTTATACATGCTAAACAGAGCAAAATCCGTACCTGCAGTAAACATACCAACCTGGCCTCTGGTCCTTGGTCAGTGAGCACATACTACATTCATGGCAATTCTAAGGTAAAGCCATTCTATGATTTTATCATCAATGCTCTAAAGATAGTTCTTCCCTACAAAATCATTGCAAACAATTCTCTCTTCGTAGTCAACAGAGGTTTAAAAATTCACGCAATTAATCAGAATGATTCCCATATTTAGATTCCCGTATGGGCTAGCAGTTAGGATTCCTGGTTTTATCCTAGGCGGCCAGGGATAAACTTCCAATATGAGAATAAAGTAAGTCTTTACCTTTAACATTTTCTTTTAAAGGGAATCAACACAGTAAAGGAGGAGAGTATACTTAAAAGAAGAAAAACTACTACAACAAGAGGACAGTCTTAAATTAGAGGGCACAGATTTAAAAGTAATGTCAGGACATGTGTCTTTGCGTGCAAATGAGGGTGAAAACAAGTCTCTCAGCGCTGAAATGGATTGTGGACGAATCGGTCCACAGAAGATTACATGATAGAGTCCCCAAGAACTATTGTTAGCTTTAGAAATCGTATTGTTTTAAAGTGTTATTGTTTGACTACAAGTTTCTTAATTTACATATGCATTCTGAAAGGCATTCTATTTAAAAGCGTTTGCAAAGATTTTACATAGATCAAGAGGAAAATTACATATGCAATTATGATTAGACACCAGCTTTCTATGATTTACAAACAGGGGTGGGCTCCGGCCATCCAGGTGTTGCAGGACTACATTTCCCATACTCCTCTGAGAGGCTCTTAGCTAAAAAAGCATTATGGGACGTGTAGTGCATCAGCAGTGGAGGGCCGCATGTTGCCTACCCCTAGTTTACAAGGTGGTAGCCAGACGAGACTTAAATAGGTTTTGAATGAGTTAAAGAGAAATATCTAAGCAACAGATCTAATTTCCAGCTTAATTTTATTAATTGAATAATAAAAGGATGTGTGCTTTATCTACCTGTCTAATGGTATGCACCTTGTACCAGAAACACACTGTAAAGCACAATGGAGTGCTATATCCAAGAGTGTGACCGCCTTTAAGTAAATAAATAACTGAGGTTTACACCGTCTGTTCCTGCAAGGCAAAGTTTAAAGCTCGCTCTCTCTGCTGAGAATTTCCTGTGCTTTATATAACACAAGCTCATTCTGTATCCAATCTACAGGCAACAAGAACAATCCTTTTCTCCATGTCCAAGTGTACAAATAAAACTAAAGAAAGTACACAGTAACAAGTTACAGTAATGCCATCATTTAACTGATTTAGCACCTCTTGCATTGGAACAGATTATATAATGTATTTTTACCACCTTCCAGGAAAGGAAACAAAATCCCAGAAACCACAGCTCCTGAATCCTTTCTGCTGGCTCTTAACTTATTTGATAGTTTTAGAGAGTGAGAACTTTATGGAAGTAACATTTCCGTGGCTCTTATATAAAAAAAAAAAAAAAATGGCTGGGTTTGTAGGCATACATTCATAAACCTACATGTTTCATTTTAGAGTATTGGAGAATACAAAGGTCACAGAATCACCAAATGTTTACATCTCAAATCAAAAAGATGAAGGATTTGGCCACATTGATGTGATTGCTGCAAGCGCTCACTACTGACTGTGAAATATAGATTGCAATATATAAGCCATCACCAAGCTGCAGACCCAACATGCAAACATGGGTATTGAAAATCGTAAATTTCCTTTGCCTTCAAGTCTAATAGTCTTTAAATGACAATTCTGCTCAAACACTAGTAGTTTCAATTACATATCTGTTAACTAAAAGGATAGTGGAGAATCTGGGAAAACTGGTTTCTCCGAAAATTCTTCAATAGTCAGAATGGGGGATTAGTATAATACTAGGAGTATATTTAATAGTGTTGGCATTATTGCCAGGTTATGTGTGACATTTAGTGAAGGAAGTGCTATTTCAGCATTTATAGGAAGTAAAATTACTGTGTGTATGCTGTTCTTTCAATAATGTCTTGTAGCGGTCAGCTTGACGATGGTAGGTTCTGTATAACACTGTATTTAGCATCACTTTGATGGGTTCAATTAAGGACATAAGCTGTCTGCCATCCCCATTCCTACTGCAAGCTCGGAGTTCCCTACTTAATGTTTACTAGTTTCACACACACTGCACACTGAGGGACTTCCAAGGAACCAATCCTCCCAGCTCCCTTTTATTAAACAGACAGATTAAGAGCAACTGAAGATGGTGCACTGCTTGACATCACTTACAGTCTTTCGGAACAGTATTGTAAAAGTGAGAACATGCACTAAGCCAGTCCGGGGAAATTAACTAAATAAACACCTGTTGGATTTAGATTTATTGACCCCAGTTACTGCACAATTCTCCCCAGCTAATTACAATATAGCCCAAATTCTATAGACTTTATGTACGAGTGACACCTAAACAACTTTAGATAGAGATTTCAGGATGCAACACTAATTCTCTCTGCAGCCAATGTTTACAACTATTTCATTGCAAAAAATGCTGAAATCCGGCTATATTAAGGTTTTCCAAGAAGATATCATTTTACAAATTATACATTCTAGATTTTTCTGAGTCATCTATAAAATCCCCTTCCGCCTTTATATGCAAACAGCCAAAATGTTTTACTTTCACTATCCTGGAAAAGTGGGTCATCCAGAGAGTCCTATGTCAAGTACTGACAAAAGATTGTCATATCCCCTTGATTAATGAGATGAGTCAAACTCATTTCTAACAAGATATAGGAATACAAATTAACCACTTGACATATTCAAAAAATACATGTTTATTCTCTATTTGAAGGCCAAACTAACCCAAAGTACTAGGGAGATGGGATTCCTAAAACGTCTACGGCTGCCTTCTAATTTTTTGGATTGTTACACATAGGAACTTGAACTGATCTAAAAGTTATATTGATAGAAAGAGTAACAGGGAGAAAACAAAATGTTAAATCCTGGTCAGTCTGGTTCCTACTTTCTACATCGCTGTGACACTCTTAGCTATTGTGATCAAATAACATGTTGTTTTAGGTTGCAGGCAATGCAAATAAAATGACTTGGGTGCATTCAAGTTAAATGATGTAGATTTAGTATAGACTATTAAATATTACACATATGGAAGGTGTTGGACTGCCACCATGCAGGAATAGAAGGCAAGCTCTTCTTTTGGATGTCTGACAGATTTTATAATATTTTAAATAATGTGCTATCTTTAAAACACATTTCCCAGTATAATTCCCACTTCCTGCTCTGTTGTTTCAGAGCAGTGCCATGCTCCGAGAGTACCCCAAATGATGGATTTCCTAGCCTCTGGAAAAACTAGTAGCCGCATAGACAGAGAAATGTAATCAATAAGTAATATTGTCTCTGCAAAAAGATTTCCTTAAATACATTACATTAAAGACCAGTAACATATATACATCATATAGTGGAACACTTTTCTGTGGCTTCTGTAACAGAGTTGTATACCTCCCCTCGAACCGAGGTGTTTCCTAAAACATATTTTCACACTAAAAAACAACTAAAAAAAAACCACACACAAAAAAAAAAAAAAATCACTTTACATGCAACAGACAACTATATGAAATACAGGAATACGAGGCAAGTGTCAGGCAGATAAACATATACAGGCTATTGATAATATTGTATCTGGATTAGGCCGAACTCATGCAGTAAAAAGGAATTCCCGATTACTACACTGCAATTTCACTGATTGGAATGCAAACCTGGAATATATCTAGGAGGGCATGTGTATTCAGAGACATGTATACGTTCAACATACATCCAACTCCCTAAAACACCCTTATGTGGATCGTCATGGCAACCAAAGTTATCAGTCTGGCTCGGTGCGCTGTTTCTTCCTGCAAGCCTGCTCTCATTCTGTCACCAAGTAACGTATGCTGTACGGAATGGTAGCCATGTTTATAGATATGCAACGTCTACACCAAGTTTTAGCTAGTGGTGACCACACACTGTGCTGTAAGCTCGCTGCAGGTGTAGACAGAGAGCAGACATCACTCCCCAAATCAACTGCTCACGTGGTCATATATTGGGACCCAGAGAGGCATGATATGCAAATAAATCTTTTGATTTGAAATTCATGCATAGACATCTATATAAAAAATATTCCAAAATCTAAGGAGTCAGTAAATATACTTCCAGTAATCTTAGTTCCTGATGTTTGTCAGACACTGGACAAAGTGACTGCCTTACTAATGGTTACATGAAACAAGCAGAGTGCTGTGAGTGTAACTTGATTCACCAAGAGAAATACCCTTATAAAATTTTACAATCTATTAAAATAAATCTACAAAAATTCCCTGCTCAGTAGGTATATACAGGGTGCAAGCATCCACAATGCAACGTCTGTAACCTTTAATCTATACACTTTATATATACTATTTCTACCATCTACTGTAGCATAATCCATAAATCAACTCTCAATTCAAGATCTGTAATATGTTATAGACAATGTCCATTTACTGCATTGGTCTGTATTATGTCAAACAAATACGCTAGCCATTTACTGTGTATTATGCCATATGCACACTCTGGACTGTAACTTGTATTATCACATCTTAACTCAAACCTGTTACAATATCAAGTCCTACATACATACATACACACACTTCTACCTTGTTAGCCAACTGTACTCTATGACAGGGTTTGCCACTTCCCACTAGCTATGAGTGCTGGTGGCTCCAAACATTTTTTGATTGTTTCACATAAAACAGAAGTATAAATTTTTTTTTTTTTTTATCTCTTACAAAAAAACAGAACAACCCAAAAAAAAAAAAAGACTACAAAATATTTGTGAGGCCCTATAGCCATTTGCTGTGAATCCCATTGCATGCACTGTAGTCAGATACTGCATTATCTTTGCATGCAGATTGACATATTTGTAGACTTTAGGAGCCAAGCAGGTGGTACTTACATAAAATTCTTTGTGAAACAATCAAACACATTAAAAGCCAGCAGTACGGAATTTAGGAGTCATGGCTCATGGAATTTGTAAAACCACAAACTCCAGCCCAAGGCTTAATATTCCATGAGCCAGGGAGCTGTTGGCTCCTAAATTTTTGAAAGTGTCACACTCTAGTCCCTTTCTGCATAACACAGGCATACTGTAGTCCCTTTCTCCACATTACATCACACACACTCTTGCCCGTTTCTCCCCGTTGCGTCACACGCTAGCCCGTTTCTCCCCGTTGCGTCACACGCTAGCCTCGTTTCTCCCCGTTGCGTCACACGCTACCTCGTTTCTCCCCGCTGCGTCACAGACACGCTAGCCCGTTTCTCCCTGTTGCGTCACAGACACGCTAGCCCGTTTCTCCCCGTTGCGTCACAGACACGCTAGCCCGTTTCTCCCCGTTGCGTCACAGACACGCTAGCCCGTTTCTCCCCGTTGCGTCACACGCTAGCCCGTTTCTCCCCGTTGCGTCACACGCTAGCCCGTTTCTCCCCGTTGCGTCACACGCGCCAGCCCGTTTCTCCCCCTTGCGTCACACGCGCCAGCCCGTTTCTCCCTGTTGCGTCACACGCGCCAGCCCGTTTCTCCCCGTTGCGTCACACGCGCCAGCCCGTTTCTCCCCGTTGCGTCACACGCGCCAGCCCGTTGCGTCACACGCGCACAGGTACACTCTAGCCCATTTCTTTATTACAACACACAGTCTAGCCAGTTCCTCTATTATTTCACACACATATACACAATATCTAGCCTGTTTCTCCATTATGGGACCCCACTCTACACCCTTTTTCCAATTTTAATAGCAGCTATTTGTATATAAGTAGTTTACGTAAAGTCATTATTAGTGAAAATGTTGTTTTTACATACATGCAATGGAGTAAAGTACAGTTTATATAAACATTACATTGCATTTATACTCAGTTTTTATTTGTCAGATTGGATATAGAGGTCTTTGCTGGACTTTTAGGAAGATTCCCAAATGCACCTACCAAAGTAGGAGTACATGCACCTACCAAAGTGAGAACTATTATTTGCTGAGCCCATTTTACATTACCAAGAGTGCCAATACAGTGTACAAATAGTGACACAATTATATAAAGCTGTCATACACACGCAAACTTGGTGTTTAAACAGAGGCATATTAGATTTAATTGAAACAAAAATGTATCATATATTACATTTGTGTTCCTGTCTTTACAGATACAGACAGTATTGACCCCTAGTTCAGTGTTTTACATATAAAAAATAAATAAATCATACTAAACATTAAATATATTAACACACAAACACATATGACATATCATATCTAAACAGCCCAATAATGTGTCAAGTATGAGCCAGAATTGTGTTAAAATATTGAAACAAGTTAAAAAAAAAAAGTTTTTTAAAAACTGTAAGTCTGTACAAGACAGCTATTCTTTTTGCGCACATCAGCCCAGATCTATTTGTGCATTGGCCTACTTTTAAATGCATGGTGGCCTGATGTCTTTCCCAAACATTGTTAATTTATTTTAATTCCCATACGGGATTGCTTTCTAGCATTCCTTTGGGTAAAATAGTGCCTCATATCAATTTCAAGGCTTGATATACTTGTCCTGCTCCTTCCTTCCAATCCAAAATATTAGAATCATTTGATTCAGCATTCAATTCCACTAACACTTACAGTAAAGTTCAAATGATTTCTATCCTATGATAGAAATATGATAAACATGATAAAGTTAGACATACTGACTGATTTGTGGGGGTACTCATCTAGGGCACAAAATAGGAATATTTAATGCAAATAAAATCAAGTCTTTTCACTCCACTTGCCAAATGGCTGCAAAACCAAAGGAGAACTTTCTGAGGCAGGCTGCTATATGGATAATAATCGCAATAATATGCCAACAAACTACAAAAGTGCCTTACACACAATGCTTTTAAAATTAACCCTAGGATCATAGTATATTACAATAGAATAGTAAAATTGCAATAGAAATGCTGGTTTCTTAAGGGGAGTAAAACAAGGAAACTGACTGCACACATTCCAAACTAAAGACTTGGGGTTTGTCTAGCCCCCATTCTAGATCTATATATCTGGGCCACTTTCAGGTAGCCCCAGCTCTCGCTTCGAGGCAATCCTCCCATTTTCACACCTCTAATTGTCAAGTCACAGTGCAATATTTCCCCAAAATGACAGAAGATACACACCATTGCAGAACTCTTGGACAAAGTTATATATTCACTATTATGTTTTGCATTCTCTAACTGGTAGTAATAAAGAGGGAAAAAAAGGCTTTTTACTAACCAACCTGATTCACTATGTTGGCGTTAGCGTCACCTTTTCCCCACTGCCACGAAATGTCCCAGCTGGCCCCCCAAAAACGGGTCAAACAACTGATTTTAGCACTGGTATCTGAATTGTGCTAAAAACCCAACAACCAGGTCACGTAAACAGAAAAAGGTTTGGTGTGAATGGAATTGCAAATTAGTTCCCAAAAAGCCATGCAATATGATAGTATATTCAAATATGTGGCACTTATTGCAAAGCTAGCACCACTAGTACTCTGTGCACGGGAAGATCATGTACTATTACTTTGCATCTGTAGCAAGTATGAGGTTTGCGATTTAGAGCCAGCGAAGTGTTAAATGACAAATCAGTTGTGCTGATAAACAAATAACATGTATAGCATTGCAGACTTTACCAGAAAGCAAATGGACTATATAAAACATTTTAAGTATGTATGTTTAACGCTTCTCCATCCAGAAACCACAGTTTCCAAACTCACAAAAGCCTGCATTATCATCTCAAGGTAAAGGGGCATTTGGGGACATGGCAGACCAAGGCACACTATGTAACAGATATGTGCATGGCACTTAAAAACGTTGCACATGGTTTTAATGCTGCACAATTATTTAAGCCACAGTGCTCTTGGAGAGCAGATTGTTCCTCTGTGTGACAGTTGCAGCAAGCCAGAAAGGGTTCATGCAAAAGTAGTTTCTTTAGTGTCTAGGATTAGCCTGACCGAACAATTGATTTAAGTCTCCAAGAATCACATGAAATAGTTTCAAAACACAGCATGCAGAGAGTGCACAGATATCAAGAGAATGTTTATCTGACATGAGATTTTAAAAAAAGCACTTGACCTACCTGGAGGAAGCTGAAAGTTTTGGATGTTTGGTGGGTTCTGAGGTGGCTGGGGCACACGCGGCGCTAGCATAGGAGGATTGATGGTTGCCCTAATACCACCAACTGGCGCTGTAGGAGTCCTTGGCAAGCTTGGAGGCACAGTGCTGACTGCTGATTTGCCCATTGCTGTTGGGGTGCCAGGGGCATTGCCTGTTCCTCCAGGGCCTGCATGTCCAGCTTGCATAGTCTGCCCTATTACGATGCTACCAGGGTTAGGCTGGCTCTGCTGTGGGGTCTGGATAATAGTTTTGGGGGACTCAGACTTTATCACCTGGCTTGGGGTCGAGATGGGCTGACTGTTCATTTGCAAAGATACCCCAGCAGAGGGTGGCAAAGGGGAATTAATCACAGTATTACTCCCATTCTGAGTGGCTGGCACTCCTTGATGCATCAGGGGTCTCACCAAAGCTACAGTGGTGGGCACACCTGCCATTCCTGCTTGTTGCCCAGCTGCCCCAGCAGTGGAACTCGATGAGGAGGAAATTACAGAAGCTGACACATTGGTTGTCCCAACAAAAGATGCTTGGATTACAGTGTTGGCTCCGGTGTTCACCCCACATTTGGTGACTGAAGCTGGGCCATTGTTGACCAAAGTTACAGCAGGTGCTGCTGTATTGCTGTTTCCCTGGAAAGGGACTCCATGTACCCCTGGACCATGAGAATTAATAACAACATTACTCCCATTCATGGTTTGAAGAGTGGCAGACTTTCCATTTCCGGAACCATGGTTGGACAAAACAGACGCCATAGTGCCCAGGACCCCAACTTTAGCTTGGCTAAGAGCCCCTGGTGCCTCAGATCCAGCTGACTGGGTTCCGTCCGACGGCGTTGTGGTTTGCGGTCGACTGTTGTTGTTGATCACCCCTGTTACTCCAGGGACTACTGCTCCTAAGAGACAAGAAGGCGATATATTAGTAAAAGTCTACCTGATGCCACCAAAACAGTAGTCACAAGGACTACATAAAACAATGACTTACCATCACAGATGGAGTTTTTTTACCCACAAAAATAGAATCTCACCTTCCAACCCATGATCACTGTCCTCTCACTTTTTAACAACTACCAATCTGCATAACCAACCCCAAAGTAGCTAGCCATTAAGATCTCTAACCTGAGAACTAAGGTGAATCAGGACATTAAACAAAAAAAAAAACTAATAGCCCACTAACACCTTAAAAAACCCAGTCATCTCAATAACACCAAAAAGTTAACTTGTAAACCTCACTGATCACTGAAGGATGGCTCTAAATAACAACAGCCAGCCAGTCTGCCTTCTCTGTCACTACACAACAGCAACTAGTGCACTGGCACCTCAATGATACCCCCAAAGTAGCCACTGTATCCTCAAATGCTTTGCTGTAGAAGATACAGACCTGTAACTAAATAAGTGACCAACACATGTAACAGGAGGGTACAGGTTTCACTCCAGACCATCTGCTGACCACTATCTACCTTAAAGAAGACCACAGACTCTCCATATACATGTCCGCTACAGCCAGTAAGCCAGCCCCGCCATCAGTAGACTCCGGACTCTATTAGAGACCAAAGTAACCGTAAAATAGGGCCAAGGACACCCCATGACATGCCCCCTCTAACCCAGCCCTCGTACCCGCCACCATGGTGACCCTAGTGGCTGATTAAGGGTCCTATGCCCCCAAAGTAAAGCCAGTACCTCCCTAGACCAGTAATGTGCCCCCTGCTCACCCGTTTTGTTGGCTTCCAATGTAAGCCCCAGCTTGGCCTCTGCCTGGCCCCCCGCACTGCCTGCCCCGGGGCTGGAGACATGGTTGGCCAGTGTCTGGCTGCGAGGCTCCCCGGGGCCTTGGTGATGGTGGTGTGTCGCGGCCGCTAGCTGAGACTCTAAGGATCCCACCAGGTCGCTGACCACTTTCTCATCCACGTCCGTGTTAAAGAAGACCTCATCCAGCAGGTCCGAGCCCGCCGCCGCCATCTTTACACCGCTGCTCAGCTCAGGCGGCCAGCGGGGCTCTGCGCATGAGCGGCGGGAAGCGACGTACTGCGCGTGCGTGTCGGACGGAACACATCACGGCCGAGTGCGACTCTCATTGGAGGATGCCTCCGTATATAAACAAAGGGCAAATGGCTGCGAGCGGCAGACGGAGAGTGGTGAAGAACCCGTGAAGACCTAGGGATGAGGGGGAGACCAGGGGCTCTTCTACTCGGTCCTGGCAGGGGCAATATGACCCCGGATAGGGCCGGATGGGAGCAAACTGGAACGGGGAGGCGCTGAGGGGGGAAACTCTTCTTGTCTGGATTCATTCAAAATGGCTGCGGTGTGTGGAGGGCGCCACACCTGCTCCGCCGCGGGGACTCGCGGCGTCTGAAGGGAAAACACGGAGACCATCCGTCTCCTACATCACTGTGTGTACATCCCAATATCTGAAGGGACACCTTTAGTAAAGTCTCCGTGGGGCTGATATTTCGAATACTATTTGGGTGCGTTAGGGCGTCAGTGGGGTTGGCGCACTGCATATTTCGTTTGGATCAGTTACCACTTTAGTATATTGCTAGAGTGCTGTCTGTCATGGATGTGTGTTACTTCATGAGGGTCAGTATAAGTGGCGTGGCAGGGGTGCTATCAAGCCTCATGCAATGTTATTCCCTGGAATGGGCAATAGGAGTTGAGTCTAGGTAATGTATTAGACATTTTGGGGGCAATGATTTGAACTCCTAAGCTATATTTGTGGCCATGCGCTGGTACCTACCTGGTGTCGTTTTTTTTTTCCCCCCATTACATTTTTTTAGTACCGTTATGCCTTAGTGGGAAGGATGCTGTGTAGGGTAATGTTGACCTTTTTTATGTGGGTTCAGGGTCATACAGTCACACATTTCGTATTGGGGATGGAATGTGACCTGCTAGCACTGGTTCTGTGAAGGTGTATTACTGGGCCCAAGGGTACTCGAATTATAGCGTTCTAAAATGCTTAGTGTTACAATCCAACTGTAGAGCTATACGTTGAGGCTGATTTTTTTTTTTTTCTTCTTTGAATTGTTTTTAGATGATTGTAACTGTGTCCTCAGGATGTGTAAATGGTGACATTTCACAATCCTGCAGGTCTTGACTATCCAGTACAAAATATTCTATTCTCAACTTCATTGGTATCTACTGCAGAAAAAAAAAAAAAAAAAATATATATATATATATATTGATTACTGCATGCTAATGTAATGCCTATTCAGAAGGTGTGAGAAAGGGCTACCATATGTTAACCTCAATGCTCAAATGTATTTTAACCTTTTGTTTTTCTTACCAGTACAATAAAAACAACTCTCATTGTGGTTGGTGTGCTATACGGACTGTTAGTCTATGATGCTTTGTCCCCCAAAGTGTGTTCATGAGATATGGGGAAAGATGTACTAAAAAGTGTTTAACTAGGATGGATACATTCAGATATTCTCTGGTTTCCAAGTATGTTCTAGGGATGATACTTTTTGTATAACCTCAAAAGTATGTCACTATTACCCAATTTAATGTTACTCCTTGGAAGGATTAAGAAATGAGCCAACCCTGCTGGTCATCACAGAATATGTAGGCATGCTACACCTATGGACCTCTTTCTGCAGATTATGAGTGTTTGCGTATTGCGCTGGGCCATAAATTCTCCTATTGGAAATAATTGGGGAGGCCTTGGGCACACGTGTTCAGTGGCATCCCCTTGCATCGGAGGGGAGTGGTCAGATACTGGGAACATATTTTAAAACATACCGTATTTGCTCGATTATAAGACGAGGTTTTTTTCAGAAAAAAATGTAAGTCTTATAATAAGACATGGATCCAGCTCCCCCTCGGTAACAGCCGGAGGATGTCTGCGCAATGAGCGCAGACTCCCCCTGCTGCCGCCCGTCCCGGCGGAAGTGCCAGGCAGCAGCAGGGGATGTCTGCGCGTATCGTGCAGACACCCTTCGTCTGCCCCGCTAGCCACCAGGAGATTCGGGCAGCCGGGGGATGTCTGCACTATACGTGCAAACATCCTCCATGCTGCCCGACACGGCAGTCTATTATGATGGACCGACTGTCCCCACTAGCCACCTTGGAGAAACAAGGGGGGGGGGAGAGGCTGCATTGGAAATAAAAACAAGAAATGCATTTTTTTTTAAATATAATTTGTATTAAATCTTAAAAAGCAATTTACATGTGAATATATACAAGTTAAAAAAAAAAATTCCTATAGGGTAGTATTATTTTCAGGCTTTTAGTTTTTTTTCATGAAGAAATATTAAAAGTTTGGGGGGTCGTCTTATAGTCGAGCAAATACGGTACATCAGATGTCCTAGAGAAATGATTATCTGGGAGAAACCTTCAAAATCATAAAAAGGATTATTCTCAGCAAAAAGTTAAGTTCTTTTTAATTGAAAGATTGCATCTTGTATATACATTTTTAAATAGAAATAAAGCACCTTATTGAGCCCTTGGTAAGGGACTTTATTCTTTCATTAAACATTTCTATATTTAAATGCATACACTTGTATTGCAATTGTTCATTTAAACCTAACTTGTTTTTGCTTACCGTAGTTTGTCTGCTTTAATAGTTATTAAAGGTGGCCATCCTTTAATTATTATTGGTCCCGGATCCATCTCTATACAGACATTTAGGGAAAGCTGCTTTAAGTTAGAGAGCTATATATGTAGGCTCACACTAGGTATTTCTCCAACTGTTGCACTCAATGATTTCCCCTCTTTTCAGTGGGGCAAACATCTAGAAAGCAAAATTACACACAGAATTTTGATCATGGCTGCCATTGGGGTGATACAGCTAGTAGGGGACTGCCAATTCAACAAAAATTCATATACTTTTTGTGCTGGTCGAATTGGCAACAGAGTGATTTACTCTGATGCCGAATTCGCTGCTGCCGTTGGCTTCTTGGATGTATTTTGTGTAATACAGGGCTTGACAAATCTAATTAGATTTTAGGAGCCAGCCAAAAAATTTAGGAGCCAGACAATCACGCAAGCATACACGCAATTCATAAACACACACGGCTTCTTCACATATATACACACACACACCTACTTTACATATACACATATATCCAAACACCTCACACACATCTACTTTACATATGCACATATATCCAAACACCTCACACACACCTACTTTACATATACACATATATACAAACACCTCACACACACACCTACTTTACATATACACATATATACAAACCCCTCACACACACCTACTTTACATATACACATATATACAAACATCTCACACACACCTACTTTACATATACCCATATATACAAACACCTCACACACACCTACTTTACATATACACATATATCCAAACACCTCACACACACCTACTTTACATATACACATATATACAAACACCTCACACACACCTACTTTACATATACACATATATACAAACACCTCACACACACCTACTTTACATATACACATATATACAAACACCTCACACACACCTACTTTACATATACACATATATACAAACACCTCACACACACCTACTTTACATATACACATATATACAAACACCTCACACACATCTACTTTACATATACACATATATACAAACACCTCACACACACCTACTTTACATATATACAAACACCTCACACACACCTACTTTACATATACACATATATACAAACACCTCACACACACCTACTTTACATATACACATATATACAAACACCTCACACACACCTACTTTACATATACACATATATACAAACACCTCACACACACCTACTTTACATATACACATATATACAAACACCTCACACACACCTACTTTACATATACACATATATACAAACACACACCCACCTCACACAGTCTTTTCTTGATGTGTCCCCCTCCCTGCTGCTTTACCTCATTGCAGGGGAGGGGGACATCCGTGCTGCAGCATGTCCTCACTCATCAGCCTGCTGAGTGCCAGGATGTCACGTGACGACACCCGGCACTCAGACACGCGTTGCGCGAGGGGGCGGAGCTTGCAGTCTGTGCTATACGCACAGACTTTACCCCCTCGCGCTCCGAAAAAAGAAAAAAACATCGGATGGCAGCGGCAAGGGGACAGGGAAGGTAACTTCACCCAGGCGCCAGGTCTCATTTCCTGGTCGCCATGGCGACCTGGCGCCTGGGGTTTGTCGAGCCCTGGTGTAATATACAGCGTGGCTAGGTGTGTGGTGTACACGGAGCATTCGCGCCTGATTGTAAGACAAACAGGCTATATTCAGTGGTAAAGTGCTTCAAACTTTTCAGTACATGGGCTACATTTTTGCAGGCCAAAGAAAAAGCATTATTATAATTAAAATTTCTTGTTTAATTTCCTTCCTCTGCACCCACGACTTACCCCACCAGGTAGATTGCACTCATAGGACTTACCCTAGCATGCAGATTGCACTCATAGAACTTGACCCAGCACGTAGATTGCACTCGCAGGACTTGCTTCTGCGTCCAGCCAGGACTTGCCCCAGCACCGAGGGCTCCTGTCAGCCTCCTGCACCGTGCAAGAGGGAAAACACAGCAACATAACATTGGCCGCTTCTCATGGTCTCAAGTGCAGCCGAATACTTAAAGGCTGCAACCAGCAACCCTGGTAGGCCAGTCCAACCCTGGGAGGGGGAAAGTAGCTGTGAGGTAATTTGGAGACCCCTGCTATAATCTATGTTGTACAGTGGGTAAAACATAAAGTAGCACAAAGACCCTTATACATTCCAAATCTTTTAGTCAAGGTAATGGTAATTTAGGTTGAAAAAAGTATTTGCTCCCCTGCTGATTTTGAAAGTTTGCCCACTGACAAAAAATGATCAGTCTATAATCTTAATGGTAGGTGTATTTTAACAGTGAGAGACGGAATAACACCATAAATCCAGAAAAACACGTCAAAAAAGTTATAAATTGATTTGCATGTCAATGAGTAAAATAAGTATTTGACCCCTTTGACTTAGTACTTGGTGGCAAAACCCTGGCTGGCAATCACAGAGGTCAGACATTTCTTGTAGTTGGCCACTGGGTTTGCACACATCTCAGTAGGGATTTTGTCCCACTCATCTTTGCAGATCCTCTCCAAGTCATTAAGGTTTCGGGGCTTACGTGTGGCCACTCAAACCTTCAGCTCCCTCCACAGATTTTCAATGGGCTTAAGGTCTGGAGACTGGCTAGGCCACTCCATGACCTTAATGTGCTTCTTCTTGAGCCACTCCTTTGTTGCCTTGGCTGTGTGTTTTGGGTCACTGTCATACTGAAATACCCACCCACGACCCATTTTCAATGCCCTGGCTGAGGGAAGGAGGTTCTCACCCAAGATTTGACGGTACATGGCCCTGTCCATTGTCCCTTTGATGCGGTGCAGTTGTCTTGTCCTCTTAGCAGAAAAACACCCCCAAAGCATAGTGTTTCCACCTCCATGTTTGATGGTGGGGATGTTCTTGGGGTCATAGGTAGCATTCCTACTCCACCAAACAAGGCGAGTGAGTTGATGCCACAGAGCTTGATTTTGGTCTCATCTGACCACAACACTTCCACCCAGTTCTCCTCTAAATCATTCAGATGTTCATTGGCAAACATCAGACAGGCCTATACATGTGCTTTCTTAAACATAGACCTGTAGGATTTCAGTCCTTCACGGCATAGTGTTACCAATTGTTTTCTTGGTGACTATGGTTCCAGGTGCCTTGAGATCATTAACAAGATCCTCTCATGTAGTTCTGGGCTTATTCCTCACTGTTCTCATGACCATTGAAACTGCACAAGGTGAGATCTTTCATGGAGCACCAGACCGAGGGAGACTGACCGTTACCGGATTTGCTCAAATATAAGACAACCATGATTATAAAACGACCCCCCAAACTTTGGATATTCCTTTAGGAAAAAAATTAAAATATAATATGAATATAAGACTACCCTATAGGAAAAAAGTTTAACTTGTAAATATTCACATGTAAATTGCTTTTTCATATTTAATAAAATTTATGATAGAAAAAAGTGTTTCTTGATTTTATTTGCCCATCTGCCTCCCCAGATGTAGCCAACGCATCTCCCTCACAGCCATCTGTCCACCAGACTTAGCCAATGCTGCCCCTACCCCCTCCCTCCCTCAGACTTGCCAATGCTGCCTCTTCCCTCCCCCAGACTTGCCAATGCTGCCTCTTCCCTCCTTCAGACTTGCCCATGCTGCCTCTGCCCCTCCTCCCTCTCCCCCAGACTTGCCCATGCTGCCTCTGCCTCTCCTCCCTCTCCCCCAGACTTGCCCATGCTGCCTCTGCCCCTCCTCCCTCTCCCCCAGACTTGCCCATGCTGCCTCTGCCCCTCCTCCCTCTCCCCCAGACTTGCCCATGCTGCCTCTGCCCCCCTCACCCCCCAGACTTGCCCATGCTGCCTCTGCCCTCCCCTCCTTCATCCCCAGACTTGACCATGCTGCCCCCGACTTACCCCAATTTCCCTGATGCCTCGTGGGGGCAGCCGGTGGATGTCTGCATGATACGTGCAGACATCTTCCGCTGCTGCCTGCAACTTATATGACGGACAGCCAGCAGGTCACATGACCCCGGTGTTGCGAGAGGGATCCAGGTCCCCTGCAGCTCTGCGGGGGACCTGGATCCCAGTCTTACAGTCAGACCTCCATTTAAGAGAGTGCTCCTAATCTCAGCTCATTACCTGTATAAAAGACACCTGGGAGCCAGAAATCTTGCTGATTGATAGGGGATCAAATACTTATTTTACTCATTGACATGTAAATCAATTTAAAACTTTTTTGACATGCGTTTTTCTGGATTTCTTTTTTGTTATTCTGTCTCTCACTGTTAAAATACACCTACCATTAAAATTATAGACTGGTCATTTCTTTTTCAGTGGGCAAACGTTTAAAATCAACAGGAGATCAAATACTTTTTTCCCTTACTGTTAGTCACCAAAGTTCAACCATCTACCTATCATTCCTGCTTTTGATCCAAATGAAGGCAAAAAAAAGTGAGCTATTTTAAATTTGGTGCTTATCGGGAAAAATTCCTTCTCGACTCCAAAAGGCAATCATACTTCTCCTTGGATCAAGAAGCTAAAATATTAATGTTTATTCTATTATTAATAGCCCTGTATGTCCTTCTTTTCTAAAAAGATATCTAGACTCCTTTTGAAGGTATCTATAGTATTTGATAGCACCACTCTCTTCCATATCTTTATTGTCCTTACCATAAAGAATCCCTTCCTTTGTTGTTTATGAAACCTTTGCTCTTCCAGACATAGGTTAAGTTTTAAAGAAAGGATTACCGGTATATATTTTTTTTACATCCAGACACTTTCATTTGTGGTATATTATGCATCCACCAAACACTTTTTGGCAGAGGATGTGTGACACTCACAGATGATATCTTCCTTTTATACATTCAGCCAATGTTTTCAAATGAGTCTGGGATTACTAGCGCTGTAATGTTTAAATAATCCTTCCATTTCTTCTAACCTATGCTGGCAACAATACTTGATTGATTTTTAGATGTTAAGCCATTCACATTACACCCAGAATCGTTTGGAAAACTAACTTCTTGGTGTATGATGCAAGCCACCAGAATGAGAGATAAAAAGTACTACATCACTATCCAACATTGGTGGTGGATGGATTGGACATGTAGAAATAGTGGCATTCAGGGGAGGGTTGGCAGAGTTTAGTCCAGGGAGAAAACACAATATGGTGGTGCAGCTTCATCAGAGATACACACACAGATAAGCTGGACAGATATGTTTACAGATAAGGCACAGAGATTGACCGACAAGAAAAATGGACAGAAGGCTAAACAGTGCTACAAACTGGGGCATTTAGAAGTGAAAAGTGGTGCAGCCCCAGTCCATTGAGTGAGGGTTAAAGAGCAGCCCACGGGGACAAATGTCACTCTGTCCCTCCTTGCAAGCCCTTCCCTGGTGGCAGTATCACTGTGCAAATCTATGTATGAAGCCAGCCCTGGACAAAAGTTGGGAGTTAGGCTTATATGTGCCATATCAAGGAATGCAAGCTCCTTGAAAATGTTCGCCACTCAGAGGGGGCAAGAGACACTAAAATGGGGGTGCAACACATCAAGACCATTACAGCTGCTATATAAATTAATAAAAAGCTAAAACGATCTAATAATCCCATTAAATAAGATAAACATCCACTCTAAACTCAATAATCCCTGTAGACACATTGCAGCTTCCGTAGCACTGGCTATGAGATTTAATCTAGTATACCATGCAGTAAACCCTATTTAAATTAAATAAACACTTTCCCATTGAGGAATGGAACCAAGTGCTCACACTCTCCTTGGCTTCCTAGCCCACTGTAAGGAAAATCCCTCTCCAGTCCCTAGAAACACTCAATGTCATTCAGAAATCACAAGCTGGTACTTGACTCTTTGTACAGAATAAGACAATGCTGCATGTTTCAAGCACAGCAGATGTGGATATATTTGAGAAACAGCTGAACATGTATGCAGAACAATACATGATAAAATATGATTAAGTAAAGGAACCTAAACACGTTAGAAGTAATTCAATCATTTCAGGATTTGAATTTGGTGCTTAAAACGAAATCCACCAATGAGAACAGAGAAGGAGCAACCAATCCCCAAGCTGGGGGAGTGGTTGTGACTTTTAACTTCAGCTCTTTAACTCCCTGGCTCATCAGAGGAAGAGAGCCTACTTGTCTTTAACATTTTGGACCAATGGGAGAGGCGACTACTGGCTGCATGTGTAACTGGCGAGGGAGTCCCAAGTGGACTGGGCACAACCTTTATTCGGCTATCTGCTTAGGGTGCTCCCACGCTTGGAAGAATAAGTGTGCACAGAAGGGCTAAATCACAGCGGGAACGTGGATATAACAAGGGACATCAGGGAACACAGTAACCGGTCATCAAGTTCCCTTGCTAGAGTAGTGCTGCACACAGTCTCCGGTGTTCAGAAAGATAGGGGAAATACCTATTTCGGATCTACTTTTGGCCCTCATTAAGCTGACGTGACCAATCAGTTGCCAGGTTGACAGAGGGGGAGTTCAAATGGTCCAATCATAACAGCACCTACCAAGTACTTTTCCCTGGTAGTCTCCAGGGGTAGCCTTGCATCTGTAAGACGCCTGAAGTTAAACTCTGGTGGCCTGTATACAGGGTTTGCGGGGCACAGCAAGTTGAGGGTTGGTTGTGTGAATATCGTAATTGGTGACCTGGGCAGGGTCCATAGTCCGCATGGAGGTGCCTGGCCCCCAGGAGCCCCAGCCACAGAGGCTTAGGATTAATTTTGTGACAGGGAACATCACCATTTTATCATCTGTTACTTATAATATAATTTAACCAGGGTGTGAAATCTCATAATACGTAGACATGGTAACGGGACGGCTACCAAAGCTTGGTAGCAACTCTGCCTGGTGTAGGAAATAACCACCTGAGCCCCCAATTAAAGCTCAGCATTCCCCTAGCAATTCTTACCTGGAACCTTGCTCTTTGTACCCAAATAGCAGAAAGGACCACTAGCAATTAGCTACAGCAAGAATGAACAACATTTATTGCAGGAAACACAGGATATATATATATACAGTACGAGATCTGATAACAAAAGGATTTAACAATGGAGCTATTAAACACATTAGCAGTAGTTCAATTATTTCAGGATTTGAAATTGGTGACAGAATATCTGGTGACCAATCAGCACACTGGGAAGGAAGGGGCGACCAATAACAGAACAGGGAGAATAGTTTCGTCCCTTTAAACTATCAGCCAGTAGGAAAGTAAGCAACGTCACTTTCCGGATATTAGGGGGAGCTCCTACCCAATTTGGCTGGGGGATGGGACAATTCATCGAGGCTGCATCCGCGCAGCCACTTCACCGCCGTCACTTCACCACACGACAGCTCGTTGCGGTAGATTTCATCGCGGGACATTTCATCGTTTTAATGTGTTAGAGTTAGAAGATAGAGTTTTAGAATTAGAATTTTAGTATTGGGGTTAAGGGTGGTTAGAATTAAGGTTTAGGGGGTTAGAATTAGTTTTTAGAGTTCGGGGTTAATTTTAGTATTAAGATTTAGGGGGTTAATTTTATTATTAGGGTTCGGGGGTTAGTATTAGGGTTTAGGGGGTTAGTATTAGGGTTCAGGGGTTAGTATTAGGGTTCGGGGGTTAATTTTAGTATTGGGGTTAATTTTAGTATTGGGCTTTGGGGGGGCACTTTGGGGGGGGATCATTTATTAGGGGGGGTATTTTCTTTTTACCTTACATAGCCGCGTCCGCGATGAAACGGCCGCGTTATTCTTCATTGCTGACAGTTCAGCGTTCTAACTGCCGCGCTGAACTGTCAGCGATGAAGTGTCCTAGACCCATTTGACTGTAGCCGAATGTGGAGGCTCCAGGCGGCAGGGCGGATATTCAAGTCACGGAGGAGCTTCTCTTGCTGGGGAGATACATGTTCTAAAAAAGGGCTCTAATCACTGAAGGTACCAGGGGAAACAAGGAACACAATATGACCCCTGAGACAGGGATATCGGGGGGGTTAAACGGGGACACAGATGGGGAAGCCGGGAATAACAACAGACTGTCACTGAACCAAAGAACCTGCGGGGAATAAACCTAGTCCGGAGATGAATTGGCTGGTCACCGCTCAGCCCAATTAATGTTGCCGCCTACATAGCTGCTTTCTTGGGTAAATGAAAGTAGAAAGTCTGGCAGGCGGCAACCAGAGGTCGAGCTACGTTTTTTCCACAGGGGGTCAACCAATCCAGTAGCGAGCTACTCTTTAGCTGGCAGGCGGTTTATTTGAATGCACCAAGAGAAACAGCGCCTATCCGGGACTTGTCCATAGTCTTAGAAACAGGGCTCAGAATGCTCCCCCAAAAGATGTCAGATTTCAAACACATGAAGCATCTGCTAGCTCACCAAATTGCTGGCAATCCCCCAGAAGAGTAACGTGCTTACTTCCAAGGTGGAGGATCGTCAACCCTCGGTAGTTCTAACGGTACACCTAGACTTGCAATCCAATCATGTTCCACAGCATTTTCCCTTCTCACCGGTACACTGATAGAGCGTTTTAGGGCAAAAGGAGTTTGAGGCAGGTTAGTGAACACCGTTCATTCCAGATGGAATTTCAGGTTGTAATTTGGGTGGCTCGGCCAATCAGTGACCAAGCTACCTATTGACTTTTAACGGACAGCCAATCAGACGAGAGCTTTCTCCTGGAAGTCTCTAGCAGGCAGCATAACAGAGGTAATCTGCTTTGGAGTTCCAGGAGGTTTCTGACAATCTCCGGTGAGCTGCATTTTGCAGATAGGGGGGCACAGGGAGCTGGGGGTCGGGGCCAGTGATATAGCTCCTTTGGTAATGGGTTGTTCTTGACCCACAAAGAGTCCATAGTCGACAGGACTTCTTCTGGCCCATAGGGCCACAGTCACGGTGGCTCTCCGAATTCATTTTGTGACAGATATGTTATAATTCTGTGTGTAAGTATCGTTCAATAATGGCCTGATCTAAAATCTGACTGACAATCTCCAACCAAATCGATGATTCAGGTTTACGCCATTGTCAAGTAATACATGTCTTAATTGTTAGTAACACATTCATTGCCAGACATTTTGTTTGTTAGTGTAATGTAGTTCCAGGAGGCCAAATTTGTGGTTTCAGAGAGAAACGTTTCACAAAAATAGAGAAGATCTGAACAGTCTTTCTGTTTTATGCCATATAACTTGATGCAATCTCACAATGCGTGATACCGTGTAACGTAGGCCTGACTACATTCTGACAGAGTTCCTAACATAAAACCATACTTCGTTTTAAAAAGTATTTCCCAATTCTATCTACTACTTCCTTATCAAAGGAGTTAAAGTGTCATAGAACAGATGTGTTAATCTAGAAATTAGCCAACAAATAGATCCAGACCTGATAACGATGCAATCGGGCTTGCCCTTAAGACAGGGCTTGACAAATTTAATTTAGTTTTAGGAGCCAGCTAAAAAATTTAGGAGCCAGACAACGGCACATCACAATATCATAAACGCACGGAGACAGTCGCATACACCCACCTCACATACACAGCCAGTTACATTCACACACGCCAGATACACAGCCAGTTACATTCACACACCCCACATACAGTCAGTTACATTCACACACACACCACAAACAGTCAGTTACATTCACACACACACACCACATACAGTCAGTTACATTCACACACACACACACCACATCCAGTCAGTTACATTCACACACACACCACAAACAGTCAGTTACATCCACACACACACACCACATACAGTCAGATACATTCACACATACATACCCAGCCAGTTACATTCACTCATACATACCCAGCCAGTTACATTCACTCATACATACCCAGACAGTTACATTCACTCATACATACCCAGCCAGTTACATTCACTCATACATACCCAGCCAGTTACATTCACTCATACATACCCAGCCAGTTACATTCACTCATACATACACAGCCAGTTACATTCACACATACATACATACATACATAGCCAGTTACATTCACTCATACATACACAGCCAGTTACATTCACACATACATACATACATACATAGCCAGTTACATTCACTCATACATACACAGCCAGTTACATTCACTCATACATACACAGCCAGTTACATTCACACATACATACATAGCCAGTTACATTCACTCATACATACACAGCCAGTTACATTCACACATACATACATACATAGCCAGTTACATTCACTCATACATACACAGCCAGTTCCATTCACACATACATACATAGCCAGTTACATTCACTCATACATACATAGCCAGTTGCATTCACTCATACATACACAGCCAGTTACATTCACTCATACATACATAGCCAGTTACATTCACACATACATACATACATACATAGCCAGTTACATTCACTCATACATACACAGCCAGTTACATTCACTCATACATACACACAGACCAAAGAACAAAAATGTATTTCTTAGGGTGTCCTCCCTCCCTGCTGCTTACCTCATTGGGAGGGGGACATTTATGCTGGAGCCCGAGCTTCTTTTGGTTCCTGCACGTGTTGTCACGTGACAATCGGCACTGCAGCGTGTTGCGCGAGGGGGCGGAGCTTACAGTCTGTGTGATCCGCACAGACTTTCTCCCCTCGCGCTGAAAGTAAAACGGATGGCAGCCGGCAAGGGCACTCTGTGACAAACAGCAACCGGGCGCCAGGTCTGATTTCCTGGTCGCCATGGCGAACTGGCGCCCGGGGTTTGTCGAGCCCTGCCTTAAGAAAACTTTTACCCTGAATCTCTTGAAATACTAGGATGGTATTAACCAGTTCAATATGTTTCATAGTGGATATACTACACAACATCCAGTTTCATCAAGGGCTATTCATCAGCGATAGTGCCGACACTCAATTGTATGGTGCATAATATTCATAAATAAAAGACAAACAAAAGAAATATGTTGGAGAAAGGCCATGATCTTTATTGAATAGTGGTAGGGGTTAAGTTTAATAACCAAACTGTATATAGACTACATTGTATATATTACAATGTAACAAACTAGAGCTCAAGCTACAGCCAATTAGCTGTAAACTAACAGCGCATGCCACCTAACTAAAACTTAACCCTATGTAAAAAAATAAAATAATAAAAAAAATATTTAATACAATTTTAAACACCAAGGGCTTTTATAAAAGCCATTTAACCCCTTCCCTGCCATTGATCGCTGTGTACGCAGTGATCATACACAGCAGCACATTTTTTGCTGTCTGTGCATTTTTTAGGGGTTCATTTTTTTTTTACTGTAATTCATTACAGTATAAAAAAAAGCTCTTTTAAGAGAGATTAACCCCTTTCTTGCTGTAGATCACTGCCTAAGCAGCGATCTGACGCAAATGCAGCAATCTTGCTGCAGAAGCATTTTTAATTTTTTTTTTAAGTTTTTTATTACACCCGTGACGTGTTAATTATACCCGCTAGGGGACTACGTTTAACGTAAAAAATTTTTTTTTAGCTGTCTGACCGCATGTATAGCGATCAGTAACAGCTGATAAGTGACAAAGGCGGGTTGGCGTTTGCTTAGATGAGCATCACCATTCGTCTGGTTAGATCAATATTTGTAAATATTTGATCTGACCCGTGTAGATCTGCCTCCCTCTCACTTGAGTTTTAGTGAGGGAGGGAGACAGAGCTGTATAATGTAAGTTTTTAATTATAATATATTTAATAGAATTGAGACCCAAAGGCTTTTATAAAAGCCGTTTCCAGTATTTAACCCCTTCCCTGCAATTGATCGCTGTGTACGCAGTGATCTTACACAGCAGCACATTTTTTGCTGTCTGTGCATTTTTTTAGGTGTTATTTTTTTTTACTTTGATTTATTACAGTATATCAAAGGCTCTTTTAAGAGCTATTAACCCCTTCCTTGCCGTATATCACCTCCTAAGCAGCACATATGGTCACTGCCTAAGCAGTGCATATGGTCACTGCCTAAGCAGCGCATATGGAGCAATCTAGTCGCAGAAGGATTTTTTTTTTGCTATCAGCATTTTTTTTGTCAGACTCGCTAGGGGTTAGTTATACCCACTAGGGGATTACGTGTATTCCTTTTGAAGCTGTCTGAACGCGTGTATAGCGATCAGTAACAGCCGATCAGTGGCAAAGGTGGTTTGGTGATTTCTCAGATGAGCATCACCATTCGTCTGGTTCGTAAATATTGTTCTGACCCATATGGATCTGCCTCCCTCTCCTCACTTGAGTTTTAGTGAGGGAAAGAGACAGATCTGTATAACATAATTTTTTAATTGTATTAAATTAAATAAAATGTAAAAAAATTGTGAGTCCCAAGGGCTTTTATAAAAGCCATACCCTTTGTATAGTGTAGTGTATTAACCCCTTCCCTGCCACTGATCACTGCACAGCAGAACATTTTTTCTTGTCTGTGCATTTTTAGGGGTTAATTTTTTTGTACAGTACTACAAAGGCTCTTATAAGAGCTATTAACCCCTTCCTTGCTCTACATGTTCAAATTCCAAGTTTGAAAATCAAAAAGCGCACCTCTCAAATGTAGCCTTTCAACACCCAACAAAGCTGACAAAGCTATGCATGGGTGGCATCCCTGTGCTCGGGAGATGTTGCTGAACATATATTGTGGTATTGTTTGTCAGTGACACATACCGAAATATGTGAATTTGTGTCTAAAGTACAATGTATGTGGGAAAAAATACACAATAAAATGACTACCACAAACTTTGACAAAGGCTGGTGGTAGAATTGGTGCATGGAAAGTGTTAAAATAACACCATTTAAAATAGCCTAGGGTGTCTACTTTTACAAAATATATACTTTTTGGGGTAAAATACACTGTCCTACTTTAAAAAAAAGTCCCAAATGAAAGATGGGCTCAGGCTGGCTACACGTCAATATTCCAAGTTGAAAATGCGCACCTTCACAATGTGGCCCTTTTAGCCCCCAAACAACCCAACAAACCTATGCATGGGTGGTATCCCTGTACTCAGGAGATGTTATTGAACACATATTGGGTTATTGTTTGGCAGTGACACATACCAAAATCTGTGAATTTATGTCTAAAATACAATATTTGTGAACAAAAACCACACAAAAATTACTACCACAAACTTTGACAAAGGCTGCTGGTAGAATTAGTGCATGGAAAGTGTTAAAATACCACCATTTGAGATAGCCTAGGGTGTCTACTTTTAAAAAATATATGGGTTGATGGGGTAAAATACACTGGCTGGTTTCAAATATGTCCCAAATGGGACATGGGTGCAGGCTGTCTGCATGTAAAAATTTCAAGTTGGAAAACAAAAAACTGCACCTCACAAATTTGGCCTTTTACCCCCCAAACAACCCAACAAACCTATGCATGGGTGGTATCCCTGTACTCAGGAGAAATAGTAGAATCTATTTAGCATGTTTTTTCGTTCGCTATTGTCGATGAGGAGAAGTTGTTTCAAAGAAAAACAAAGAAATTTGTGTATTTGTTTTTTTTTACCATATTTTTTTTTTTTTTTTTTTAATAATATGATAAGATATGATCAAAAATATGGCATCCATAGAAAGCCCTTTTTGTCCCGATAAAAACAATATATAATATGTGTGGGTACAGCAAATGACGAAGAAGAAAATTACTGCTACACACAAACAGCACAGAAATGTTAAAATAGCCATTGTCCAGAAAGGACAAAAATGTTTCAAAGGCTCTGTCCTTAAGGGGTTAAGAGTGTAGGGCAGGATGTGTTTTCCCTTCACAATATTTTCCTACCAACATAACTAAAAAAACACTAGGGGCGTCGCTGCTCACAGGAACTCAGGTGCCAACATAAACAATTTTTTAATACTATCAGGAAATAAATAGCCCATTATTATACATATCTGCCTACCCCAGGAAAGTCAGTAGACAGGTAGCCATCCTACAGAGTCTCCAGTAACAATCCTGTAGAATTGACAAGCGGCCACGCTTTTTTTTTTTTTTCTAGAGTCTGTACAATACCAATATTGTATGACTGGAGACAGATGTGATTAGAACTCGGCGGTGGGGTGTTTGCGTCAGCAGTTGCCGGGTTCAATGATCTGCCCCAGTCAGCCAATCAACGCATTATTCGTCACATTCCAGAAAAAAAAAAGCACCGTTCGCGCAGCAACAAACAAGTAGGGCCGCGGGAACGAGTAAAGGGCGTGGGAAACTAGTGATGGGTGTGTCTAGCGCTCATGATATAAAATGGGTGGCAGTGGGCGGTTCCCCACAAAGCTGCAGGTTCCTCGGGAGGTGAAAGAGTAGTAAAATTAAAAGCGCGGACCCGGGTGTGTCGGCCCAGCCGGCCAACAGGATGAGTTCCGGGACCCCATATATCGGCAGCAAGATCAGCCTGATCTCCAAGGCCCAGATCCGCTATGAAGGCATTCTGTACACCATCGATACTGACAACTCCACCGTGGCCCTGGCAAAAGGTGCAGGGGGAGGGGCGGTATGTGCGTCACCAGCTGACCAGGGCCCTGCTGGGGTCAAACGATCCCCTATTGGGGGGGGAGTGAGAACACTAACTGCCCCCTACTGGGTGTGCGCAAAAAGAAAAACTGCCCTCCCCAAGTAGGAATTAAATTACCCTAGTGTGGCGAGGGGTACTAGCTGCATACTGGAGGGAACAACTGAAGATGAGCTGTTCGGGTGGTAGCCACCTTGCCATCGGTCCAATTTGTTTTTCTACCACTCCCATAAGAGATAAAGATTACCTTCTTCCAAGAGACGTGTAGGTTATAACCTGTCTCGCCGGCCCACTGCATTTCTGACGTATCACCCCCCCCCCCTTTTTTTTTTTCTTCTGGTTTGTAGGGGTATTACGGGCTTCCAAGCCTATTCTCAGATTTGCTTTTCAAACCCCCCCCCCATACGAGAAATAAATATACCCCCTTCCAGGGTTAAAAGCGGTCTCTCCCTCCCACTACATTTGTGACGTATCAATCCCCTTTTCTTTTTTTCTGGTTTGGGCTATGCTCCCTTCAATAATTTGTAGGGGGTATCACGTGCTAGCTAGTCTACTCTCGTCTTCGTCACTTGGTAGGGGATTGTTCCTTGTTTATTAACCCAATTCCTGTTTAATGGTGTAATTGGCCAACTGTGTTTTTTTTCTTGTACATGAAAGCCCACTGTCACTAAAGAGGTACCTTTGCATCGCATCCCCAGACACTGTATGTTGGTTTACCTAATTATTTTGTAGCCCCACATCCACTCCATGATGTA
Organism: Pelodytes ibericus; assembly: GCA_036172795.1. Classification (NCBI taxonomy): domain Eukaryota; kingdom Metazoa; phylum Chordata; class Amphibia; order Anura; family Pelodytidae; genus Pelodytes; species Pelodytes ibericus. The sequence continues at coordinate 131,649,651 of CM069862.1, forward strand.
ATATCCAATCTACATAGTTTGCTTCCTGCTACATATTACAGTTTGGGCCTACCTGCTTTTTGAAAGGGACACTGACTTAATTTGGCCCTCCTAGGCACCATCCGCTATGGTGGCTCTGTTCCACCATATGCCATACCATGTCTGCTGGGAAACTATATTGTGCAAACTCCTCATTGTGAAATCTATTTATTTATTCCACAAATGTCAGTTTATCTCCTTGTTGGAGTGTAATGTTTCAGTGTTAATCTGGATGTATGTATCCCTCTTCCTCAACCTGTGATGCTGAACTAATCACAGAATATTTCTTACTCAGTCCGCTCATTTGGAACAGAAGACCGTCCTACTGATCGTCCGGCTCCCCCCCGGGAAGAAGTGTACGAATATATAATATTCCGGGGAAGTGACATCAAAGACATAACTGTGTGTGAGCCACCTAAGGCCCAGCATGCATTGCCCCAGGATCCTGCCATAGTCCAGGTATGCTACATCTCACGGACTAGTTAGATGGGACTTGTGCCTTTACTGCAGCACCAGACTTGGTGGCCAAAAATGGAATTTTGGTCATACAGGGTAAAATGTTATCAGTGTCCTGTGAACCTGTCACTTCAGGGGTTAACTTTGAATGATCAAATGAGCAGCTCAGCTGCTGTATACAGTGTTTGCTCTGGAGGACAGCCTTGCATGTGTAGAGGCATTCTCCCTTTTTGGTTATTTTTTTTTGTTTTGTTTTGCTCCCATATGAATCCTTTGACATGCTGTTATTAAAGTGTGTTTTTATGAATTAAATCCAACTGGTTGTAGAGCAAGTATGTAGAACACTGCTTCTGCCGTGGAATTGACATGGGTTCCATGAAAATCCATCTAATTCAGCCAGAGGGGGGCAAGTGACTTAAAGGATCTCGTTTTCAGAAATGGTGACTCCAAATGTAAATTGGGAGTACCATTGAGTCCGGATTGCATTTTGAGTACAGTTTATTACTCCATGCCAAAAGAAGCCTGCTCCCTAAATATCCCAATTCCATTATGGCATCCCTTTTTATATTAGTGGGGTTTTATAGAGTTGTTGGTAAATTGGGCTGTTTTGACTTGGCATAAGGTCTTTACAGATCCAATTACAGCAAGCATATATAAAATCGTTGGGCCTTAATCTATAACTGGCTGTGCATGCTACAATGACAATCTATTCTTAAAGGTCTTGATCAGTGAGAAGCTGGGAACCCACCTTCTGTTAACATGGGATGTCCAACTCTTTATGACGGCAGTGCTCTGTTGTGCTGCTGTCATTTGAAACAAACGCACATATAAATCATATGCCACTGTATTTTTTTTTTTTTAGTTTTTTTTGATTGAATTTATTGCATATAAAAGGAAAAATAAAATTAGGTGTTTATCTCCTGGCTCCATTTTTGTGAATATTTCCTATGATGCAACATTGTCCAAAATCTTCCAGCCAGTCTCACTTTACAACTGTAGCCAAAGCCTGCATGATGTCATAAGATACACCCCTGCTCTTACTGGCTCCTGTGTATCCTAGTGGGCAGGACTATGTGGCTGTGTTTTTTTTTTTTTTTTTTTAACCTGCCTTCCAACAGACGAGATTGCTCTGATCATAACTCTGCCCCTTGTGGTGTAATAGTTACATTACCCTCCCATTCATTGCAAGTCTATGATCCGTATTCTGGCTTATAGACTGCATTCTGTGTCCCCAGCTCCAAAGTGAGAAACTTGTGCTGTAAAGTTAGTAGGGAATGGCACCCAAAACATTATTTCACAAAATGGCAGCACCCAGTCACACTTTAGTTAAATATTTTATGAAAAAGTCACAATAAACAAGACATATCTTAAATCAACAATACAAAATTAAAGTAAAACCACTTTCATTTTTGGTGGGAGTGTCCCTTTAAGAGCAAACTTTGATGCTGGCATAAACAATTCATCCATAATGTGAAATGCAAGTCCATATACTGCTTAGCCCAGGGGCATCCAATATTGGTGCAAGGTGTGGACTGACTTAATTACACTCCATTAACCCTATAATTGTTTGCATATACTTTAATTAAACTTTTTGGAGATAAAGTAATATTTTCTATACCTAATGGGCTGTTCAACAGTTGTAAAATTAAAGAATGTGTACTTCATAATAAACGTGGACACCTTGGTCACAGGTGTACACTGTGATCAATAACCTGATCTGGTTGTTTTTTGTTCAGTCGTCCCTGGGTACAGCTCAAGCCACATCCTACCAATCATCTGCGCCTTACAGCCCATTCAGAGGCATGCCAACCTACAGCCAGCTTGCTGCCACTTCCCTTCTGAACCAGCAGTATGCCACCTCACTGGGTTTGGGTAAGTGGTAGGTGCATTTCCTAAAACTGTACTAGAACACCTAGTGTGATTTTGCTTATGTGGTACCTACACTAGGAGCCTTTTACCATATACGAAGAGATTTCTTAGTGCCAAGGTAGTGTCCATAGTCTTGCATACCAATGTATGGCTTAGGAGTGAATTTAAATGGTTGTTGCTCTCTAGCACAGTCCTTACTAATGTATGAATGTTCTTTTATCCTATGTAGGATAAGTTACCTGCAATGCTAATAGTTCTGTTAGAGACTTGAAACAAACTGATCTGTACAAAGCTCATTTGTCTCTTGTCTTCTCATGTAAATCTCTTCATTTAGAGAAGCTGGTCAGTCCCCCAGCATCAGCTGCGGCATCCAGCTCCTGCTCCTCTCCCTCTCCGCAGCCTGCCGTGCCGGACCCTGATATTGTGGCAGAGCCTCTTCACCTCTCTTCGAAGGGTAACAGCCCCAATGAGCTGTGTTAGCTTCCGCATGCTGCCACTTGCCCGAGATGCTGGCTTTACAGATCAACCTGCCAAATCTACGTTTTCCTAGTTTAAAACTTTGCACTGCCTGCTTGGCTGTTGATGATCTACTGCATGGGGAGTCCACTTCCCTCTTCCTCTTAGACGAAATGTAAATTGCTTAGCAACTAAAGCAATGCTGGTGGCTTCATGTTTGCAATTCTGACTTTGGTCTTCACTAGGCGTTTCTTTCTAGTATGATCTGTAATGCTGCATCGCACCTGCTATAAATGCCACCGCTAGCACTCCTTATTAGGTCAGTCCCAGGTGGGCAGCCTTGTGATATGGGTGTTAATGTGTGTTTGTTTTGTTAAACTGCTTTTTAGAAGTGTTGTAGCAGTGTTAGAATATTTTGAGGTGCCTCACATAGGTGTAGGCCTTATGTTGCTAGCTGCATGTCCCTCCTTCAGCCAAGGCCAGTGACCAATACCAATTACTAATCACCCCCCCCCCCCCCCCCCCAAACAGGAGGCTTGCTACAATTGATTGATGCATACACTGCCTCTTTTCTAATGTTAGTCATCTAAATGTAAATAAATTGGTGTAACCTCCTGGAAATTAAACCTATCAATTCTGTTAATTTTATACTTTCCTGACCCAAAACATTACTAGCCTATTGGTGTCATTGATAAATGGCTGGGGCAGTAGGTGCTGAACATAGTTTTGGGAACTACAGGTTAGTGGCTCAATTCTGGATTAAACCTTCAAACTTGCTTGTACTCAATAACTTCATGCTTGGCTGTAGTGAAGCTGCTGGTAGAATGCACTCCTTTTTGTAACATGTCGAATTGCATGTGTTCCAGCAAACTTCTACTGTTGCCTTTATTCTGACACAAGGTGGTCTATTAACTAAAAGGAAGCTGAGGTGATATGAATATTTTAGTCTTGCCAGGTTAGCTATACATTGTGCAGGGGCAATCCTGTGAGTTTGCTTATCAGTGGAAACTCACCATGTTTGTCCCTGCACAATGTATGTTAAAATGGTGAGCTGAAATGTTAATCTCACCTGCGTGAATAGACTCCAGTTTTATTTTTAGTACATTACTTAGTAACTACATATAATCAATAGATGTTTGACTAGATCGAAGACTGAGCTTGTATTCTAATCCATCCATGCTCAGGGTCTTTTGATAGCTGTTGTATTTGAAATGGCTAGGATCAGGGGCCTGTCCCTGCACCGTACACTATTTCATGCAATGTGCTTTATATTGCAGCTGCACAGACTGTAGCCCTAGAACTGCTAATTTTCTCAAGCCTGCTGTCTGAACCACTTGATATCTCCTATGATTGTATTCTATATTGCATGGATATAGACAGGCGTTCTGTTATGCTTTGCTTCGTTTCCCTGGTGGCAGGAATGTTCTCCCCCCCCCCCCCCCCCCCCCCCCTTGTGCTCTACCTGGTTGAACAGTTTTAAATATTGGTCCAGTTATACCATTGACAGCGCCTCCAGTGTTCCATGCTGCATCTGATGTGGTGTTTATTATCTGCAGCAGGCTTTCCCTCTATCCCAGTGAGGAAAAGCCCCATGGTGGAACAAGCTGTCCAAACTGGCCCTATGGAGAATGTGGCCCAGAAGAAGCTGCAGTTGGCAAAAGGACCAGCTATTGGCCAGCGTGGAAACCGGCAGGTTCAGGCTTCTGTCCACCCTCAATCAATAAATGGTAATTCGCTTTATAAAGGCTGATACTGAAAGCTGATGGTTATTGGAGCAGATTGCATTAAAAAAAGTAGCTTCTCAAAGTATCAAAATATATTAAACTAAAAGAAAATAATATTTTCAAAAACATACTATAAACGCACAAGAAAAATTATTTAAACAAATACATTCATAGTAAAAACAACCACACCATTCACACACCCTTAGAGCAACATTCTTATACCTTTTACTTGATAGTCTTGCTACGGTTTGGTTGCTTGAGGAGAGTATATTTAATTAGCACTATTACCACAAAACAGCATGGAGCATAGTTGGTGTATATTATATAGGTGACAGGTAGTCTAGTTATTTTTGTAGTAGTGAGTGATGTACAGTTTTATGGAAAGCCAGAGTATGACTGCTGTTCAGTCCTATTGTATTTTGCCATACTGCTGATGGCAAGACCAGGTTTCTGTATTTGGTCACCTGTCATTTTATATGTATGTAATCAATTAAATAAGGAATTGGTCACACTGTTCAGGCAGTTGTAAACTAATCGCAGCCTTGATGCTAAGGGAGAAATGCTAGCCCCTTCATGTCTTGTGAAGTTCACTGTGGGTAGCCTCTAAATATATAATTTAACACAGTTAATGGAATTGACACTTACATGCATGGCTTTCTGAATGCAGAGGAAGTTTAAAAAACATATTTGGTAAGCCTGCTATGTGGCAGTGATGCATGCAGTTATTTTAAGATTAACTTTAGAGGCATGCTCAAACGTTTGACATTGAGGTTATTTTTGCTTAATTAAACTTGAACAAATGCTTTTTACAGTTCCACCTTCCAGTGCTCCAACACAGACCACAGTGAATGATGAGAACAGACGACCACAAAGACGGAGATCAGGTAATCCAGGTTAATGGGCCATCAGGAGCATGGAGGGATGGTGCTCTAAAACACGAGGAACAATGTCTGGAATTGGTGACTACTGCATCGTACCCATTGTGTCATTTAAGAAGGTTGCTAGAAACATGGGAACTATAAATCCCAATTGTATTTTCACTTTACCTTCTCCTGGTAACTCACTAGGCAACCGGCGGACAAGAAATCGGTCTCGTGGTCAAAGCCGACCAACTACTGTGAAGGAAAATGCAATAAAGTTTGAAGGAGACTTTGATTTTGAAAGTGCAAATGCTCAGTTTAACCGAGAGGAGCTGGATAAGGAGTTTAAAGATAAATTAAACTTTAAAGGTGTGTGTGTGTGTATATATATTAACAGACATGTTTGTACGGTCTCCTCATAGTCTGGTCCTATAAGGCTTCTGTCTCTACCCAACAGATGACAAGCCAGAGAAGGAGGGTGAGGAGAAAGGAGACTCTGGCGTGGAAACGCAGAATAGTGATGGAAATCCAGAGGAAGATCCGCTGGGACCTAATATTTATTATGACCGGTCAAAGTCTTTCTTTGACAACATCTCATCAGAGATGAAATCCAGGTACTTGTCAAAAAAATGTAGTTAAGACTCCCCTGTTGAAGCCTCTCATGCTAATTTTTGAAGAGCCAAAAAAATATCTTTGGCATGTTAAATTTTCCATATTTAACTACTTTGACACATGGTGCTTTGTGTCCCAGACAATGCAAGCACCAAGAGTCACTATTTGTTCCTGGCCACTGATCACAAGGTGATCGGTAGCAAGGAACACTATGGCAGAGACCTGGTCAGGATCTTAATAGACCCTGCGGGTCCCTGCCAAAAGATCGAGACCTCTGGACGTCACGTGTAACGTCATGCGCGATTTAGTGAAATGTAGCTGGTGCTCGCTTTGAAGGGGATTAAGCAGGTGAAAGAAACATGCATCACCCTCTAGTCCATGTGACACTTGACCCTACTGCTGTAACCTAAGCATTACAGATGCACCTTATACTTTAGTGCCACTTTGTCAATTGCTCCACATGTTTGAAGGCCTAGTTCTAAAAGCTTTAACTTTTGCTTCACTAATGGTAGCAAAGGTTTGGTTTTTGTTACTGCACAGAATGTTATCTCCTTACAGACGGACCACATGGGCAGAAGAGAGGAAGCTGAACACTGAAACATTTGGAGTCTCTGGCAGATTCCTCAGGGGACGGAGCTTTCGTGGTGGGTTCAGAGGAGGAAGGGGCAGTGCAGTTCCTCGCAGAAACCAGACTACTCAGAGGGCTGGCACTGGGAGAGTGTAAAGTCTGCAACAACATGGACAGACAAGGGGTGCCTTTTTGTTTTGTCCCAAACTAGTCTTCCATATTCTCCCCAAAGCATTGTAGCTATTTCCTCATGTAACGCTGCTTGGCCCCCTAGATCCTTTTACCATTGGCTGTACGGGCTACAGATTGGGTTTGGAATGTGTGGCGAGCAGGTAGCATATTCTAGGGGAAGATAAATCTCTTGCATTATGAAGCTGCATTAGTGAGCAGCTCTATTTGGAAGCCAGCCTGAAATGAGGCGGTGTCTGACTCTTTATTTTATGTGCGTTATTTGTTTGTGACTGGCTTCCCTGTTTTAGTGAGTGGAATTGTCTGAGCCTATGTGCTCTGCCTCCAGCTCCAGAACCATACACCATAATACCTTTATTTTATTTGACACTGCAGCTCAGGATGTAGGATTTTGTGTTTTACAAAATGGTGTGAAGCGTACCAGTGATGACTGTTTTGGGTGTTAGGATTTGCACCCCCACTTTCAAAAAAAAACCACAACATTTTTAATATATATTTTTTTGTTCTTTCCTGAACACTTGTATACTCACCATGTAGCCAAGTACATAAGATGAGCCTTATGGATGGGTGTGGGGGGGACGTGGTCTCTTGAACTGTTTGAACCCATCACATCACTTGCGTAAGATTGACAAATTTATTTCACAAAATGCAATGTCTCCCAATCTGGTAGAACAAGATGAAGCCTGCATGATTAAGGTCAAAATTGAAGTTTTTGCTTTCTTTGTTTTTTGAAAAACTGCACTTACCCAGTATTGTCAATTTTTTTTTAAGTTATGCATTAAATAAGTTAATTTAAATGTCTTTATTTTTGTAGAAGCCTGGTGCTAAAAACCAGTAGCCCATGGGGATGTGATGTAAATTGTAATCTACCAATAAACCTACAAATATTTATTTTTGACTGGAGTTATTTGTCTGGTAGTAAATGCTGGGTTTGGGAAAACTTAATGTGCTCCCAGAATAAATGCAGATAGGTCTGTAATAAAATTCCAGATTAAATGAGGTTTTCTATGTTGTGCCCTTGCATACAGAGCATGCTAATCTTTAAATCTACAACTTGCTCATTGGGACTCCAGGCCAGACCTAAAATTGAGGTTTAAATGGTGCTATAAAGCAAATGTGTAGACTTTTGGAGCCAGCCTAGTAATTGGTAGCTTAGGGAAAATGGTACTGCCATAGGTACATAAAAAAAAAATACATATGGGAGCCAGGTGTAGGGATTTTAGGGTCCATTCATTGAAGTGACTTACCCCATACCTACAAGGTAATACAATGGTGTGTGCAGGCCTGACGTGCCAACGGCAGGTTCTCAATGATTCCTCGCATCACAGCTAAAATTATTTATTTGCTCAATGCAGGATTTGCAGTACTATTTCATGAGTGCTGAAACTTTAATATTAATACTTTAGATTTTTTTTTCCCCACCAATATTAATCTGAAACCAACTTTTTATCCAATAGTAATCTGGTCCCTAGCATTATGTATATAATAAAGCTAGAGAAATGTTTTGTGAACTTCAGGACTCTGACCAGTTTGGAAAAAAATGTGCTTTGTAGAAATGAAGGGGCGGGCAGCAGTAGCAATTTCTGTCAGACTACTGACTAATTGTAACTTCCACCGCCATTTTGCTAGAGTTGACAATACCTCTCTCCCTTGCCTGTCCATCTGTATATGTGGAGGGAAGAGTGATTTGTAAGTTTGAGAATCAGGTGTCCAAGCTAATGCACATGCAGAATCTTCCTGTGTTCAGGATGTGATGCCATTCCCTTGTCTACATTGGCTATGCAGGGGAAAGCACATTTACTACGGAGTCTTTAGCCTGCAAGGGCTCTGCTACCTTACGTGGTCCCCACACAATGGTTTTAAGGAAGAGAACTTGGTGCCACAGTGCCAACACAACTGGCTTTCATCTGTGCCTAAACAGTGTTATACACAATTTGCTCACTGCCCATTTGCCTACTTTGTAGTCTTTACCTGCTAGGGCACAGATGTCCTCTATTTTATCTACTTTGCCATGAGTCAAAGGTAGGATGTTTCTAGTTCTCTAAGACACACATAAATGTGAATGGCCAGATGTCAGTGATTTGGCGACTGTTGGCCAAGGCTGTTGGGAGATGCTCTTATCTGGTCCCTTTATTAAAGTTGGAAGATTTGTGTGACACCCCTTGCATCAGCTTTAACATGCCCCTGATTCTAGCTATGTTCTTATGCAGTGCCTTCTGGATAATGCAAGGTCACTGCATCCAGGCTCAGGCCAGCAAAAGTAATTGGATTTCTGTGAAATAGTGGTGAATGGCAGAGGTTTGTAGATTGCAATGTTACTCAACTAGACATGCAATATGAATCTATTTTTTGTTATATTTACAAAAATATATCATACAACACTGGCATATATAATGACTTATGAAACATTAAAAAAACTGAAAAAGCAATCGAATAACATACACAAATATTATAAATATTTGTAAATGAAATAAGTAAACTAAGCAAAAAAATAATAAAATGAAGTGTCAAGTAAATAATAACATGGTCCAAAAAAAAAAAAAAAATCTGGAAGCAGAGTATGTATTCAGTCAGGTGGGAACATGGTTAAAGTCTGAATTATCTTTCACATGATTAATGTGGACAATCTAATGGGAGGCCCAGTAATCTACATCCAATTCAGGTAAAGCATACTGCTAATGGTGTAGCTCTGGACCATGTGGCAGAAGGTTGAATAATAGGTTCTACATTTTAAGGGTTAATTTAGTAGAGGGAAACATGTCTGCCGCCTTGGGGTGTTGAGATGAAGGCAACCATAACAAATTTTTAATAGCACTAGGTAAACTCTTATTTGCCTCCATCTCAAGCCATTGGGGCCTGTTATCTAAATAAAATTTTAGTGTCATTGCTGCATTAGTAGCAATGAATAAAATCTGGCAAACTCTTACCTTCCCTTACTTTGAGTTAGACGTGCAATGTGAAGTGTTGATTCTAAGCAATTACTTTTTAACAACTGGATAGTGACCCTATATACAGTGAAAGTCATAGCTACAACCAATTCATTGTCCTTACCATTAGTTATTTTTCTCCCTCTCAGTGGAGGCAGGATTAAAGTTGACAGGTGTCTGCCTCCTTCAAAAGTGATAACTCACGCTGTCATCTGCTTAAATTGAGTAAATCATGAAAAGCAAACAGGATCTTAAATATTAATTGAAAGAACATGAGAGACTTAGCGGATTCTTTCCCATTTAAATCGTGCCCTCATAAAGTAAAGGGCTTTGGTATTTGGCTAACACAGCACAACTACACTCCCAGAACTTCCCACCTCTACTAACAATGCTACAAAAAGACCTGCACATCTCCTGGACAGGTAGAGCGAACTCTTTGAAGATGAATGTACTTCTGCAGTAACTCAACCTGTTCCAGACACTCGGGATCAAGATCCCCCTGGCCTTTTGTTTCTGTTTGAACAATGTTCTGGAACTTTGTGTGGGCCCAGAAACAATTGAGACTCAAACTTGATTTGGAATGCTAGGTGCGCGCACACATACTATCATGCTTGCCACCCTCTGAGGCTTCTGGTGTGGGTTTACAGGCCAGCCCAGAAACTCTGGGTGTCAGTAGAAGTTGGAGTTTTACACTGACTCTCCCCCAGTTGCGAGCTCATAGTGAAAATGTGTATGTGCCTATGTTTTTGTAAGTGTAATTTTGTATTTCATCTGTATTTTATTTAGATACTGCTCCATTGGCTTTTTACTCTTTTATAGATTCATTAAAAGAAGATTTTTTTCATGAACGTGAGGATCATTGTTATCTGTTGACGGGCTTTTTAAGAAGATTCGTTTGTGAGTGCATATATACTCCATTATACACCTCCTGATACACCATACAGTGTTATACTATGATCCATTGTTTTTTTCTCTTCCATGTTTTTGCACTCATTTATCTGTTGTGTTACATGGAGGAACTGGCCATGAAAACGCTCACGACCATTATACTCAAATCTGGTTTCACTGGTTAGAATTTTTAGAAGACCCTTGTATGCAGTTAATACTCATAAAAATGTACCTCCACAATCCCCACCACAGGGGTAGTCTCTCTTCCCTAAATGTCCGACAATGTTTCAGGGTTTACATATTGGTGGAGCTCTAGATCAATTTTGTTCCTTTACTGGCTTTCGCACCATGCACGACTGTATGATGTTTGTTGATCCTGTACTGTATCTACCAACTCTTTTTAACTGCTATCCGAACATGTAATGTATAGACATATGACTCTGTTTCCCCATATCTTTCCTATTATTGCCATCCCCATCCCCCTTGCCCTTTCTGATTTCTGTACCACCTCCCCCCAATTTTTCTGTTTAAAAATATGAACATAAATCTAATAAAAATTTACAAGAAAAGAAAACCAAAGAGGAGAAAACTGGCCCTGGATAGTACGTAACCAATGTTGCCAAAATATAAACATTTGACAAGGCACAATGGTATAGAACATAGAGAATCAAAAATGAGTGTCTCTAGTAGCCATAAACCTAATCTTATGAAACTTGGTACACATAAAATAAATAATAAGCCAGCTTTTGATGAAGAACAAGCATACAAAACGCGTTAAACATGTGCCCATACTGACCGTTATACTACCATCCCTCAATTTTGCCTATACATGCTTCTGAATTATTTTTAATGGCCCTATAATAATATTTTGATTTTTTTTTTTTGTACATTACATCAGTCTGGATCCTGTGTGCTCATGGAATACTGTTGTTTACACACATAAAATAAAGGCCAGATATCTGCTTACAAACCTGGTCAAAAGAATCCAAATTAAGTACACATCAACACAGTAAAAAGTGCAATAGGATAAGAGGGCAAACTATGACGATACTAAACTATGAACCCTAGTCCAGGTGTCATCTTTGAAATGCTTCAATCATGCATCCAACCACCATGGGAAAACTGTCATCAACATAAACAGAATTTTTGAACAGTATTCAGTTTGTGCAAAAAGTCGCTCCATTGTTATTACAGGATAGAAAAGGAAAATACAATTTTGCGGCTCCCATTGATGATGCTGTGCTCAGATCCTGCTACAGGTACTTTCAACGGGATCTCACCTGTCAAATCAGGCGACTCTGAGTGGCCTAAAACTGACGCTCAAAGCAAGCACTGGCTACATTTTACTGAATCGCGCCGTGCCCAAACAAGTCCCTGTGACGTCAAACGTGGCGTCGGGAGGTCTCTGAAATTGTGTCCCTAGCTACCAATCACCTTGTGAATTATTTATTTAACTTAAATGCAGCCAAGTTAAATATTTATGTGTATATATAAATATTGGCTTATATACTTATTTGAACTTTTTAATATTACATTTTTTTCCATAAGTAAAAAAGATATTTGACAAAAAAAAAAAGTATTTTTATTTCCTTCCTCTGCACCCAAAGGACCAGCCACAGCACCATATTGTACCCACAGTACTTGCCATGCACCCACACAATTTGGCATGCACCCATAGGACTTGCCTCATAGTACAGCCAATTTGCCCATTAAAATATGCCACATACAAAAGCCTAATAAATATGACAGATTCCCGCCACCCTCCTCGACCCATCCCCCAGTACTCACAGGGCTGCTGCCTTATGCGGTCTAGGTTGCAGGAGGAGGACCTGCCAGTGTCCCCTCCATGCAGGAAGCTATTAGGATGAGGGAGAGTGCCGGACAGATCCTCGTCCGTTTGTGAAGAACATGCTGCTGTGGTTTCTGCACGGTGATGGAGCGCTTTTGAAACAACAGTGCTCCCTCGAGGCATCTATAAATTGTCACTGCTGTTTAATTGAGGGGAGCAATATTAAGTAGGGGGTGGCCAAGGCCCTTGTAAGGTAGCCATGGCACCACAGTGCGGGAAACGTAATATTTATATATTTCAGGTTTCGATCTTACAATGACCCTCTGCTATGGGCTGGAGGCAAAAGAACTAAAACAGTGGGAGAAACTCACCAGGTTTCTCCCTGCACAGTGCTAAATTGGTGAGATGAAATGTTGATCTCACATTTTAGTGAATAGCCTCCATAGTCTCAAAGAATAACTTGCAATTTAAGTACAACAGTCTTCGTACCTGCAAGCTGCACACCTGGAATTTTACTGATGCAAACAGTAGGTTGAGTTGAGTTAAGAGATTTAAGTTAACTATAATACACCAGTATAAGCCAGGAACATACAAGCACATACCCAGTCAGTGCCAACATCCCAGAATCCAAAGTGGCCTCATCTGACAATGGGGACCCCGCTGCAGGAACCGCAATGAGCAGTTAAATGTAGGACGTTCTATGCCGTCGTAAAAGCCTCTAGGCACTAAAAATCCTATCCCATGGTGGAGGGGAAATTTACTCTAAATTCACCTTTAATCCTTAATGTTTGCAAATGTGTAATAGAAAGAGACTGAGAGGAGTTATTGTATGTATATTGGTTATTGTCATGTTCAGAAGAATTTACACAGACAGTATATTTTTAGCAGATCTGTAAACCAAAAGTTTATTTAAATTTAAAAAACAAAAAACAAAGCATGTGATTTATTTGTAGATTCCATCAGACACTACGCATCCTTAAACACAAATATAACACAACTAATTATGTCTTCTTCTGTTTTTTCTTTTCATTCTCTTCCTTTTCTTTCTCAATTTCAGCAACATATCTTTCAATTTCTTCAGGGTTTAAGATCTAAGAGGTGATCAAAGTACATGTTAATGCCAGCCATAGAAGCCTTTAAAAAAAAAAAAAAACAACAATTCTTCATAACTTTTAATCAGACGTTCTGTGATAGTGAAATGGCTTTTGAGTAATTCTCCTATGGAACTTCAAAAGTGACTTCCAGTCCGTCATGGCACATGGGTCCTTGACAAGCAATGCAGATGTGTGCGTCAACTGTTTATCCCCTCATCCGAGATTGGTTGTGTGCACACACACAAAAGGATGGATAGACAGCTAGCATAGAAGCATCGTTAAGAAGTGGCTTTCGGTCTGATTAAAAGTTACCAATGAGGGTGGAGTCCCTTTCTAACAGTCCACATTACAAAGCCGAACAGTTCCATGAGAAAGACGAATTACTAAGTATCAGCACATTATAAAAGGACTTTATTCATGAGAAACTTGCACGGAATTAAGAAGGTAATTTCAAATTAAGGCCAAAGTAGTGGAGTGGAGAATAAAGCCCATAGTGTAAAAGTTTTTCAAATTGTTTTAGTTCTCTAAAATATATTAAAAGGGAGCCATTCATAAAAAAAAAAAATGGGACTGCTATTGCAAAACTGAGAGGTATTTTTAAGAAACAAAAAGCTGAATGAAACATTATATACCTATAGAAAGGTAACATACTCAAACGTAATGAGCTATCCACAGGTGTTAAAACATAATTAAATAGACTTTAAAAGCATTATCTAAGTATTAAAATACCACCCCCACCTACCTCAAAAAATATAGGAAGTACTAAAAAATAGTTATATTATAGACACTTAGATTATAGACAGTTATAGCTCAGAGGTAAGGAATCTAGCCAGTGACAATCTCTACTTATCAAAAAAAGACCTGAACTCTAATTATTAATAAAAATCTTTGGAAAGAAATAATACATTCCCACACTACATCAGACTGTATTATAGCTAAAGATTCTCTTCACCAAAACATATTTTGTAATGTGAATGTAAATTGACCATTTCACTACCAGTCCTCCTCAATAGATACATGGTCTGAATGCAATTTCATAATAGAATAGACACAGCATCTACCACTTTTCAGCAGCAAACAGCTTTCCATAAATTACACATTTCATTTGGCTGAATCCAAGTCACCCCAAGATCTACCCCACAGCAATCAACACACAAGATGGGAATTATTAAAAGATGTACAGACAGGCTGAATTCTAACTCCATTACATTAGTCTGATGAATAGTTCTTACCTTGAGTGGCTGATCTTTCCTCATCACCGCCAATTCAACATTTTTGCCACCAGACTGTACAACCTGGAACAAATACCGTATTGTTAAAAAAGTGCCCATTTATTTAAAATACAGCACCCAAGTTAGTAGAGTATACCAGGGCTCGACAAACCCCAGGCGCCAGGTCGCCATGGCGACCAGGAAATTAGACCTGGCGCCTGGGTGCTGTCGGCCTCATGGTCCCCTTGCCGCTGCCATCTGATTTTAACGCAGCGCGAGGGGGTAAAGTCTGTGCGGATGGCACAGACTTGAAGCTCCGCCCCCTCGCGCAACGCGTGTCTGAGTGGCGGGTGTCGTCACGTGACATCCTGTCACTCAGCACGCCGACCAACGGAGTTCAGCTGCAGCACTAATGTCCCCCTCCCCTGCAGTGAGGTAAAGCAGCAGGGAGGGGGACACATCAAGAAGAAACCCCCAAGAAAAGACTGTGAGGTGGGTGTGTGTCTATATGTGTATATGTAAAGTAGGTGTGTGTGAGGTTGGTGTCTATATGTGTATATGTAAAGTAGGTGTGTGTGAGGTTGGTGTCTATATGTGTATATGTAAAGTAGGTGTGTGTGAGGTTGGTGTCTATATGGGTATATGTAAAGTAGGTGTGTGTGTGTGTGTGTGTGTGTGTGTGTGTGTGTGTGTGTGTGTGGTGTTTGTCTATATGTGTATATGTAAAGTAGGCGTGTGTGAGGTGTTTGTATATATGGGTATATGTAAAGTAGGTGTGTGTGTGTGAGGTGTTTGGATATATGGGTATATGTAAAGTAGGTTTGTGTGAGGTGTTTGGATATATGGGTATATGTAAAGTAGGTGTGTGTGTGTGAGGTGTTTGTATAGATGTATATATGTAAAGTAGGTGTGTGTGAGGTGTTTGTATATATGTGTATATGTAAAGTAGGTGTGTGTGTGTGTGAGGGGTTTGGATATTTGTGGATGTGTAAAGTAGGTGTGTGTGAGGGGTTTGGATATTTGTGGATGTGTAAAGTAGGTGTGTTTGTATATATGTGAAGTAGGCGTGTGTGTTTATGAATTGTGTTTATGTTTGCGTGATTGTCTGGCTCCTAAAAAAAAATTCTGGCTCCTAAAATCAAATTACATTTGTCAAGCCCTGGAGTATACAATATAAACTTAGGAACGGAGCATATGTTCCAGTCCAGTAAATCAGGAAACCGTCCAAAGAAAAGAATTATATACAGGAAAACATGCAAACAAAATAGAAAAAAATCTGCAGATATGGTCTATATATCCCAGGGCTTGACTTAAGTTTGTTTTAGGAGCCATCAAAAAAAAAAATCTAGGAGCCAAACAACGTCACAGACAGTCACACACACCAACAAAACGTATACAGTTAGTCACATCCCCACACACACCAACAAACAGAGTTAGTCACACACATACATACACAAACACACCAACAAACACATAGTTAGTCACACACATGTGTGACTAACTATGTGTTTGTTGGTGTGTTTGTGTATGTATGTATGTATGTATGTATGTATGTATATGTGTGTGACTAACTCTGTTTGTTGGTGTGTGTGTGTATGTGACTGTGTGTTTGTTGGTGTGTGTGTGTGTATGTGACTGTGTGTTTGTTGGTGTGTGTATATATATATATATATATATATATATATATATATATATATATATATATATATATATATATATATATATATATATATACATATATATACATACATACATACATACATACATACACACACACACACCCACATACAGTCAGTCAGTCACACATTTATATATACACCCACAAATACATACAGTGTTTCAATAGGCATTTCAAAGCGGTGCTCAATGCAACATGGATGACCAGCTATGATTTCTTCCAATTAGTATTACTCACTTCTAGCAGAGCCTTGATGACAAGTTTAATAGTAAGATCGTCTGTTTCAATGGCTTCATCAGTGTAGTGTTTCTCTAGGAATTCACGCACAGACTTGGCCCCCCTGCCGATCGCATTGGCCTGTGTGGTAGTGCAGGAGAGAAACATACTTAGCATGAACTGCCTATATTCGTACCACATAAGATAGAGACTGAATCCACACAATCTTACCTTCCATGCATGGTAAGTCCCAGATGGATCTGTCTGGTAGAGTCGCGGAGTCCCATCAAAGTCAAACCCCACTATCAGAGCAGATATTCCAAAAGGTCGGCGACCATTACTCTGAGTATAACGCTGAAGATACAAAGATTGTGTTCATTCTCTCAGATCATATTATTTGCCCAGACACTGACAGGAAATATCACAATCCATTCAAAGATATTATTTCTCAGCCAAACCTGGTATACGCTTAAAATTTGAAAATGTAACCACCAAGCAATAGTGTAGTATTGGAGTAAAATCCAAATTGAACAATGGGGGATGGTATATAAACAAGGCGACACACGCAGATAGCACCAGTATTTAGCGCTATCTCCGTGTACACATATGTGTAAAGCAGGTTCCTGACAGATGTCTGGAGTCTGTACAGTCTCCGCAAATCCTGGATTCAGTGAGCTGACGCAGTACTTGTATAAAGACTGAGGCACTGTGTGGCGAATGTATAAAAAAAAAAAAAAGAAGGTGCAATTTCCATTATTCATAAGGAACCAAAGACCAATAAAAAAAATGTCCACCCTTGCCGTAAAAACAGCTTTAATCCTTTTGTAATGCTGTCATACATGTGCAGAACATTAATAGGCTATTGCATAATGTTTTTAGAACATAAATTAAGCAAAAAATATAAGCACTACAAATATGGTGTGGTACATATTTAAAAAAAAAAAAAAAAAGGTAACTTGTCACTTGACCAAAGTACCCTTTATAGACATTCTCCTGTTGAAACAAAGACACACTTATAAGGTTACCTTGCAGGTCACCATTGTCTCTGAAATATGTACCACATGGATATTTGGAGTTTTCAACAAAAAAAATTATAATTTACATACACAAAAGATGTCTATATAATTAAATTATTACTAAAATGTAATTTGATATTTTCATCTTCCTGAAAACTCCAGGAGCTCTTCCATTCAGCTCTCTGCCCCATTTCCAAATGTCTAAAAGTCTCTGAATTCTCACCTCTTTAAGGAAGCTTGCTATTCATCCTGCTAGAATGCTTCATAATTAACCTGTAGCTAATCCCATCAGCCAAACCCACCTAGCTCCAACCTTAATACTGTTCTACATCGCCTCTTCACTCCCTTATGTATCTCATGTATCCCACTCCTTCTAGATTGTAAACTTGCGAGCAGGGCCCTCTACCTCATGAATCAGTCTGTTCTTGTTCGTCTAACTTATGAGTATGTAATCCCCCTCTATACATTGTGCATAGCGCTACTTAAATAGTTAGCACTATATAATTAAATGTTAATGTAATATACATATGATTTGCCAGCACATAAAATGGTCTGTTGGGTTTGTATGTTTTCCAAAACAGGTTCACTTTAAGCCTTATGTACCAATTCATCTCTCTTGTCCAAGGCGTGACTGTGCTGGTGAAATGTAGTGAAACTAAGTGACTGGCGCTAATACTTGGTGATAAATATAAAGTGCAGCTTAAACACTAGTGTCATCCCGGGGGGAAAAAAAAGCTAATAGTGAAAATATAGTGTAGAGCCAATAATATAAAAATCAATATAAAAAGTAGGAGGGACCTGACTAACGTCAGAAAGGGAGTACATTTTGTTTGGTGCACATTACCAGTCTATTTCATTGACGGAACAGCTGGGACCTTCGGGCGAAATCAATAAATTTTTTTATTTTATTTTTTTTAAGTTGAGCTGGGCCGCTGCAATCATGTACAACCATCTTCTGTACAAGTGACTTTTTATCCTTTTACATGCGCATGATTCTTTTATTTTACTTTACATAAGCCTCACATTGGGGGGGGGGGGGGGGGGAAATAAATAATTGTACCTAAACTACTATACTAGTAGTCAGCTGCAGGAGATTGATGGGGATTTAATCTCCAATCTGCCATCTACACCAGAGACGGTTCTTTAGGCTGTGGTATATGCGAGTGCATCATTTGAAGGCACAGGGTAGTCTGAAGATAAGGGCAGTAAGAAATTATAATAAAAACCTTCATCACTGCCAAATGATTACCATCTCTGGCAGCCAGTCTAGTAATACAGCAGCAGATACCTTCATACCTGTTTCAGACTGGCAATATACCGGGTGATGTATTCCACTGTCACTGGATCTTCCACTGTTAGTCTATGGCTCTGACATTCTACACGTGCGCGGTTTATAACAATCCGAGCATCAGCTGTGAGACCTAAAAAACAGAGTGGGGGATTAGAGAGTGAAACACATTTTCCAAGTTGCCAACATTGAATTTGCACATCCAGTATTATACATATTTACCAGCAAAAGCCATGCACACGTTCTCATCCAAGGCACAGATTTTTCGCACCGTTCGTTCATCCTGTAGTTTGGCAACAGATTTCTTCTCGACACCAAGGACAACAATCTCTTTCCCTCGAACCCCTACCTGTGACAAAAGGAGGCAATGACACACATTAGATGCTTTTAAATAACTACTGGTATCTAGTATTGAATCCTTTTTCACAGCATGAATTATGCAAGGACAACTTAATTTTTTTTTTTTTAAACCCTTCCTTCGTTTAGATCCCCTCTGTTGGTGGAATTCAAAAAGAAAGGTCTCTCTCCATGCCAGCTGAGAGAGACTTCTGCAACAAGTGCAACCCTGACGCTTCCAATGGTAGCATCGTGGCTACCGGGCAGAGGATACATTGGAATGTACGTTAAAAAGTACATGTCAGTTTATCCTCAAACCAGTGCCACTCATTTTCTCACTTGTACTTCTATATTAGAAGAACAAGTGGAAAAAAAGTTTAGAGACACTTTAAGTGTTGGTTACCTTGTCTATATGCTGACAGTCACTTTACACTAACCAAAGAAAACCTTCCATGACCCTCATCCTTTACAGAACTGTTTTAATTCTATCCCTGTCATATACATCCCACCATTCTAACCGCATCATTATTGGCAACCCGCTCCCAGTAATCCCATTCTATAGAGTCCTAGACATTAATCACAGCAGGATAATGGCCCTTCTATACGCCATCCTATAAAGGCTTCTATATTAACAGTAAGCACTCAGCCCATGTGATCATTCTATATTAACACATATACTAGTGGTAATATAGTGACCGCCCCTATATACTTCTAGTAGGCCTGTTTAACCCCCACACTTCACCACTAATGCCCCAGATATTTTATATTGCACGCTGCGTGCGGCCTCGTTCCTCTTACCGCAGTGGAACCTTTCTTGACAGCCTCCTGTGCATATTCCACCTGGAAGAGGTGCCCATCAGGGGAGAATACGGTGATTGCTCGATCGTAACTCATGCTGCCCGACGAACAAGTCCACTCACAAAGCGAAAGTGACTGAAAACAGCTCACTCATCCCAGTCCTATTCACAACCTGAGATCCTCTTCCTGTGCTGCGCAAAGACACAACCAAATACCCTCGCTATACTAAGCAAAGAGCGTAGGACAAACTCCACCCCCGGGATCCTGCGCAGGCCGGCGTCTGTCACAGGAAACCCGGCTGGTGGAGTGTACCATGTACAAACGGGGGTTGAGGGCAGCATTGCATAGCTATCTACCCTGCTTGAATGTTTTGCACACCACTAGTTCGATTCATAACCCATTATCAAATTACATTCTATAAGAAAATACATGTTTATTCTGGACAAAGTGGATGTCATGCAGACTGGATTAGTCCATTGGCACCTGCTGCCCCCTGTCTGCTGCAGAGAATGAGAATCCTTTGGCCAGTAATAAGGAGCCCATAATAATAATAATATTATCAGGATTAATTCCAATAGCAGCAGGTACCCAGGATCGAGGGGTACAGGCTACACCATGTCTGTGGCCTTTGCTTCAGCCAGACCACGAGGAAAAGGAGAAGTCACCCAGCAAACTATCCAGAAGGTAAATATATGCTGGTTTATTCTAAGGGGAGGAGGGGAATGCATGCTTCATATAGCATACATAATGCAGGGTGCAAAAATGGTAAAAATGGATATGTGTCACGGGCATGGTGCAAAAGAAGAGAAAATTAAGTGCAATGAGGATTCTGCAAAAATAATATATAGATATATAGCCACATAGTGTTTCACCTGTTTCAGATACTTGGAGTGTCAGGTTTTGAATACTGTATGTGAAACTGCACTGGGGTGCAACAGATCGTGTGCAGAACATTTCAATGTCCTCACAGATTCCTTTTACCACCCTGATGCCAGTAAAAGAAAATGCATCCCTGGCTGGTTTTATCATTATCTGGTATAGGGGGAGGGTTTGTGCATAAAATGCTATGTTACTCCATTGTGTTCAATGTTAATCTCTCCCAGCTTGTACTCTGTCCTCCATGGAGATGTGAATAATCACCTGTACATTTATTATCCTGCTAGGTGCAGAACTACACATACTACATGGAAATAATGACTGGGGAATTTTTTTTTAACCTCTGTATGGCATAATAGATTTTATCAGTCAGATTAGCGTTTAGGGATCAAAGACCCCTTTTAATGTTATCCTAATAGGGCCTTTGAGGCAACGCATTGCTTTGCACTGAGAGGGTTAAGGAGAGTAGTTGTTTAGTTTGTTTGTACATGGTGTTGTTACTACTTTAGGATTTTAAAAATAATTTAGAGAAAATCAGTCTATTTGCATTACTTATTAGGTGCTGTTTTATTTTTGGAAGATTTGTTTCCAACTTTTGAGAATTGCTAAGATGTTAATATTTGGATTGTTTTTCAATTCATGTTTTTAGGGAGATTCCAACATGTAAGTCAATCTTGCATTTTACATTAGTATGCAAGCCAATTACTTGCTTTGGTGAAGCATGGTTATTGCAAATCGTGTTTATGGCCAGCTCTGTGTTTGGTTTTATACTGCATTTCTTTCTTATACTAAAACGGTGTTTAGTGAAATTGTTTCTATTCTTCTTTCTATGATCCATGCAAATCTACAGCCAGGTGACTTGCATCTGACTAGATTTGAAATTTATAATAAATGTAGTCTTCCTTTAATGTGCAGAAGTACGATGAGTGCTGGCTTGTTATTATAAAATTGGTCAACTGTCTGTGAAATTCTAAAAGAACAAAGAAAAACAAGATAAACCAAAATTAATTTTTTTATTCCAAAAACAGCAAAAAAAGACAGACACAGAGGTTATGTCTATATTGTATCATTTCTCTTTCTAAATGTAGCTTTTCATCTGTATTTTTGTGGCAGATGTTGGATGAAAACCATCATTTGATACAGTGTATCATGGAGTATCAGAGTAAGGGAAAGACAGCAGAGTGCACTCAGTAAGTATGAGTTCAGAGTATTATGCTCATCAACCAAGTGTCCCTCTCTCCGCTATAGTTGCAAATAACGTGAAGATTTTATTGCTCCAACTTAACTGTACATTGTGCAGTTTCTCCTGTTGGAAGAGCTCAATTGGACCTGCATAATGTTTAGGTTCTATTCTTCAGTACAAATCACCAGGTTTGTCACTGTGCAGTGTTAAGTTAAGTCAGTGAGATGAAATGTTCAGCTCAGAGCAGCTCACCTGCTCCTCACTTTTAGTGAATATCTCCCACAGTGTCTAATTAATTATAATGGCAATAAAACTCTGTTTAACATGTATTTAAATTGCAGTAAGTCTGTTTTATCAATTGTGTAACTAAAAAGATATCAACAGGTTATAACACAACATGAAACTTCTTGGAATTGCCCTGAAACGTGTCCTGTTCCTCAGAATTAAGGAACTATACCAGTTTCATGACAATATATACAGTGGGGTGGAGATAAGAAGCAGATATTTGCAAGGTGTGTTTTGGTATCGGTATTATTTTGTAGCACCCCTCCTAGTTATTTTTGCAGGGTTGATAAGCATTTTATCTGAAGATTTAAATATTTTGCACATTTCTCTAGTGTTCCACAGGTTTTTTTTTTTTTTAAACTGTTTTGTATTAGTATGTTGTTTGTTAAATTCTCCTTTATTTCTCTCCCACAGATATCAGCAGATCCTCCACAGAAATCTTGTTTACTTGGCCACGATAGCAGACTCTAACCAGAACATGCAATCCCTCCTCCCAGCGGTGAGTTTGGAGATCAATTCCACAGACACCTCGTTCTACAAATATAATGGTCTACACACTATGCCTTATCCATTCCGAAATGAATTTTGATCAGGGATAATAGCCAAATGAAAGGGAATCCACGAAATTCAACTATACAATATGCCACATTTTGAGCGCAATTTGGCTATGCAGGCCAGCATTAGAAGCATTGTTATCGGAACAGTTTTCACGTAAAATCAATTCGGCTACACAATATGCGGCAATCAACCCAGAATACAATTCTGATTCGGCTATTGCTGCATTACAGACATTTCAATTTCTCCAGTTCTGATCTGGAGAATTGAAATGGAAAAAGTCAAAACCCAGCCATTGGGGAAGCCAATGATAAGCCGTTTTTTCTTAAAATTAAATCCCTGCTCTCAGAGCATGGATTTCATTAAACATCTATCTCCTGCTGGTAGAAAGGGACTTTGCGCGTCTTTTTATTTATTTTTTTAAATTTTGGTAACAGCGGCATATTTTTAGTAGAATAGGTGTATTATTTGTATTTATTTTTTGCTGGCTCCTTTTCATGGGCCAGAAGATATGTATCGATGGCATCACAGAACGCCGGCTGGCACCTGGATTCAGGTAATAATTTAATTGACACCCCAAAGGGTACTTTATTTTTGTACAGCGTGCAAACCCCATATGTGTTATTTCTTATCAGAGTCTGAGGCCATCAGGCATCCCCATACCCTGGGGGCAAAGTTATTTTATTGTATTTGGGGCAGGGCAAGTAGTGCTATATAAACTGGGCTGGGAACCATTTGAGCAGCTCCCAGCCCCATTTTCTTATGGGGGAAGGGGTCAGGGCTACTTGCCCTGGCCCTCATGCATTCTTTAGGGGCCCCACTGGGGCTAATTCTCTTTTTTTAATTTATTTTTGTAGGAATTCAGCTATTTCCATAAAAGCCAAATTCACATAGAAATGAGTCTATGGGGATGATAAAGGCTTTTCAGTTTGGTGTATTTTGGTCTGCTTTCGGTTTCAAACTTATTCGGTGTGTTTTCGGCTATTATGGGTGAATTGTGAGGCTATTCGGGGTCACATTGAGGTGTATTGTGTATCTCAAAATTCGGCTTCCGTTATGAACCCAGTGTCCCCAAATTTGTCCGGACCACACAGAGTATATTGTGTAAAACCTCTTGTGACGCAAATAAGCGAATCCAGTTAATAAAGCCTTTACGAAAATAATGCTGGCAGCTCATTTACTAATAGATGAGTTTTAGCAAAGCCTCTTCAAAAGTATATCATGATGCAAAAGCTGTTATTAACATATATGCATAATATACGTAACAAACTACTCCTCTGTTTCATGCTCATTCATTTTTAGCCACTCACCAAATTCAGGCAATCACCTGACCACAACAATATCCACAATGTATTTCCTTCCATTTTAGCCTTCTGTCACTAAAAAAGTTAATCATTTAATAATATAAATTGTATTATTCTAGCAATGTTGAAGTTAAATAGGAGCATAATATCACAGAAGTCTCAAGTTGTAGTTATTGTGTTCACATTATTTCCTGTAGTCTGCGGTTCTGACAAGATGGCCAAAAATAAATTTCTTACCATCGAGTGATAACTCAAACCACTGATTTGATAGGTGGGAGGAAATGCTGTCTGAGATGCTGACAACTACATTTCCCATGATGCCTGCCTCAAACAGTATGAAATGTGAACGGGGCTTGGGTTTACAGTGAGGGTAAGGATTAGGGTTAACTCTAATTTGTTTTTCAACCCAGGTACATACATTACTCCAGAGTGGTTAGGGTAAAAGTTAGCTGTAATCTACACATTTTACCCTAAACCTTTACTCTAATCCTTAGAGTTAACCCTAATCCTTACTCTCACTTTAACCCTAACCCCCCTTGTCTAATCGCTCACATTTACCATTGGAGGTGGGAGGGACCATGGGAAGTGTAGTTGAAGTAGGTATTTCCTCCCTGATGTCAATTCCTGATTGTACGCATGCGCTGTTCATCTGATGGTAAGAATTGCATTCTCTGGCATATTGTCAGAACACCAACTGTATTTACCTAGGAAATGACACTGTTGTGTTTACAGCCACCTACACAGAACATGAATCTAGTCCCAGGAGGGATGAGCCAGACTGGGCCCAGCCAGACGCTCCATTCACAGGGTACCGTCGGTGACGCCCTGGGTGCCAGCCTGCCAACCTCCTCTCTCATGCAGAGTCAGATCAGTAATGGTGAGACCCTTCTCTCTGCCAGATTTTGGCTGCCTGGCAATAGGGATGCTACCTTGGAGTCTATCCGAAGAAAACTTGCAGGGGTCCTGAGGCCATTTGCTTGACCTCTCCTATTAATTCCTCCCTCCTTCTAAGAATACTTAGTGTGATTTGTTTGCATGTATTTTGTAAGTTTATGTGATTATTTTGTTGTTATATGATTAGGTCAATCAAATATAATGTGAAGACTACACCATTGCTAGTGTTTTTGCGCTACATGACTTTCACTGCCTTGTTTTGTCAACTCTCTGTGCATGAAGAGAATAAAAAATTATCATAAATGTTAGCAGAATTGTTAGCAAATGCATAAAATAAGAGAAGAATGTGTTTCTGGACATCATGGCATAAACCATCTTTAAATTGTTAGAGTCCCTTTTAAATATCACATTTTAGTGATTAGATCCTAAATGTTTCAGAAGATGAGCTGTGTTCTTTTCAAGCAGACCAATGTTGACTGCTTCAGCACACTGCTCACATTGATGACTAATACTGCTTTCATTCCAGGGCCCAGCCATGTGTCTATGCAGCAGTCTGGTCAAACGACCATGCCGACTACAACCATGAGCATGGCAGTCAGCTCACATGGCACAGCCCCAGGATATAGCCATCCTGTGCCCAGCACCCAGAACATGCCAATGCAGAGCCAGGGGGGCATTGGCAACTATGTATCAAGAACAAATATGAACATGCCATCCAACCCTGGTAAGAACAAATCTCCAAAGGGCAGATTCATGATGTCTGCAGGAGTTTTCCGTGACCTTTTCCTTATAAACACTACTTTTAATTGATGACCTCTAATATTTTTTCATATTATGTCCCAGGCTGTTAAGCCAGCTTTGACATATTGACTCTTAGCGTCTTTTTCCTTGTCATTGCCCAGTATCCATGATGCACCAACAAGCAGCCAGCTCCCATTACACCACAGCACAAGGAGGCGGCCAGCACTACCAGACACCATCTTCTATCTCCATGATGAGTCAGAACAACCAAGGAAGCAGCATGATGGGGCAGAGACCCCTTGGCCCATACAGATCCTCACAGCAAGGTGAGAGTTTCAGACATTCCCAATCTGCCAACCACACAAACTCTGTGAGATATACACAAAAGTGAGGTGCAGGGGAGTTAAGGTGAGACAAACATTTCTTAGTTATACATTGTGCAGGAACAAGTTCAGCTGGCATTGTTAAATCTTTAATTATTGAAGAAATGTTCATCTAACCTGCCCCTCACTTTCATGGGATAGCTCCCTATGTCTCAGCAACAGAGAGTGATCAAATATATAATTACACTAATCCGACTAAGGGGGCAATTCACTAGTGATTTGAGGTGAGACGAACAAGGGAAACTCACCATGGTTGTCCATGCTCAATGTATATCTCTATTGGTGAGATTAAATGTGCATTTCACCTTTTAGTGCATAGCCCGCTGACTTTGAACGTAAGCCATGCTAAAAAAAAAACTAAATGAAATTACCGGGTACTACAAACATACCATTCTGTGAAACCTTTTTGTCTTGCAGTATTTATTGCATACATTTGTTTACCCCTATACTCCTGTATATACCTTTTTAGAACGGAATATATAAGTACGCATTATCTCCTATTCAAACAGGTTCTTCCCAGCAGTACCTGGGCCAGGAGGAGTATTACAGTGAACAATACGGCCACACCCAGGGATCCTCCGAGCCAATGACCCAGCAGTATTACACGGATGGTAAGTTCTACCTTGGATAAGCAATGGAGTTGTTATGGTAGAGGCTGAAAGCTCTGTTATTATGACCTCGTATCGCTTGGCTTCAAGTTCATTATTTAAGAGGTGTAACAACCCCATTGTGCATTGTGTGAATTTGGACCTGGATATAATTATTTAGTTTATTGCCAAAAGAAGGTAAAAAGGTAACAAAATGGGAGAAATCATTGGAATGCAGAAGAGAAAGTGCATAGACCTCTTGCAGCACCTGAAGGTAAATATTGTAGGTGTCCTTTGATACAGAGTGCAGACTTATTTATTGTGTATATTTTAGTTGGCTTTACTGGGGGCTTGGACTCTACACAGTGCATGCGACTGGTGTGTCCCATACAAATACCCAACAAAATATGGCAATTGTGTGTTTAGATCTAATACGTTATCTTTTTTGATCCTCACAGAGAACCTTTTCATAATTTTCTTCACTATGTTTCCTAGGACATAGTGACTACACCTATCAACAATCCTCTTACAGCGAGCAGAGCTATGACAGCAGGACATTTGACGACTCATCGCAGCATTACTATGAAGGGGGTAAGTCACTGTAAAGGACCGTCTACCGGACGAAGTAGACCCTCGGTCCGTTGTGGGAAATCACCTCCTTAGCCCCCACTTACAGCTCAGCATTCACCCAGCAAGTCTTTACTGGACCCTTGTTCTTTGTACCCAAATAGACAGGACATCTAGCAGTTAGGTACAGCAAGATTGAACAACTCTTTATTTGTGATTTACACAGCACATATATACCAAACTGCAATCAGATAACACTTGATTAAACAATAGAAAACTTAAACACATCACCAGTAAAGCAGTATCTAGCCACTTTAATCTGGAGCCAGAAGCAAGGTAGTCAGACTGGGTGTCTGACATAATTAAACAATGGAAGGCTTAAACACATTACAGACAGGGTCCATAATCTACAGGGAGGTGTTTGGCCCTCAGGCCCCTCCAAGAACCCCAGTCAGGCAGGCTGTCAGAATTCACTTCGTGACAGTCACCCACAGCTAATTCCCACAAATACATCCTGATATCTTGCTTATTTATTAGTTATACCCTAAAAATATAATGACTGTTTAACAAATAGTCATGCTGCAGCCATCTTGATTTTTGTTACAGAATCTGTGAGAGTGGCAGTTTGCACTAACCATGCCTGCTATAGATAGTGCTATAGTTTACTCAACAGCTATATTATAGCAGTGATACCATTTGCTAGTTCATTTGTAACACGATCACAGAACTTGAGCAAGCTCTGCTGTAGTCTTCAAAAAAAGCAAGATGTCTGATCAAAGCAACACTATTCATCAGAAGATTGTAACTGCCCCAATCACCATGTATATTGTTAATCACCATGTATACAGTAATTTTTGTTGTTCCTTTTGTTTTGCCACTTAGGTGTAACTGTCCCTCCTTTTTCTAATTTCTGTAGTTGGTGTACTGGTGATATGTTTACATTTAACCCTTTCCAGGAAATGCACAGTACAGCCAGCAGCAGTCAGGATATCAGCAGGGAACAGCCCAGCAGCAGGCCTACCCTCAGCAGCAATATCCTAACCAGCAGAACTACCCTGGGCAACAGCAGGGATACGGTGAGATTCTTACTGCTTGCTTGGCACTCTTACATGTTTCTCAATGTTCGAAAGATGTCTGCATCCATGAAAAGAGACCTATCACGCTGTGTGTACCATTTACAGATTTAATACAACCACCTCAAGCTTTGTGCAAGAGTTTAACCACTTGTGGTTTTGAAGGGAAAGACTGTTACCGTGTATAAAAAGCCCACCCTATTCCTATGTGAAGATGCTCTATACAGATTTGGATAGTTGACTATTAAGAAAAATGCCATCTGAAACAGAAGAGATACAATTATTATTAAATATTAATGTATTCCATTACATTTATACAGCCTTCAGTAAATCATTGTAATTGTAACTGGCTCGTCTGGATATTGAAATAGGTTGGGTTAAAATGTTATCAGTGGTGAATGGAGGACAGGGAGAGTGTTTCTTTCCTCCATCTGTCTGGTTTACCCTCTGTCTCCAGTGGGGGATGTTGAAATCTTACATATTCAATGTATGGAAGGCATTTAGTAAATGCATTACATTCTTATAATTAGAGACAATGTGTGGCCACACTGACTTTTGCATTACAATATACTGGTGGTAAGTTTCTTACTGGTTTTGTAATGCAAGCTACATGGTGTAGACCCTGCTCAATGTTTCTGAGTGACCAAACAGCATGCTGAATAATCTTACCTAAAGAGCTTGACATCTAATCTCCATTTTCTGTTACTCTCTCTAGTTCCTGCACAAAGTTCATCTTCTCAGTATTCCAGCTACCAGCAGGGTCAGAGCCAGCCGTACTCGGGTTACCGGGCACCACAGACTGCATCCTCCGCCCAACAACAGAGACCCTATGGCTATGAGCAGGTGGGTCCTGAACAATCTGTCTGTACATTAAAATAGAGATTAATTACACTCTTCTTTTTTCTTCCCTCTGTGCGAGTCCTGTGTTTCCATGTTCACCCAATTCTGTCGCCTTAGTCCATTTTTCTTCTCTTTATGGCACAAGTGCCTCTCTATTCGTTGTCTTTTTTTTTTTTCTTTTCTCCCTGTTCTCCTCATGTATCTCTTTCTCTTTTCTACTTACACTCTGTCTCTTTGTTTTCCCTCTCTTTCTCCTTCCTACACTGTCTTCTTTTTTGCTCCCTCTGTCTCTCCTCACATGGCTGCCGTATCACTTTCTTTCCACTTCCTGTGTTTCTGTTTTCTTTCTTTGCTCCCTCCCTTAGCTTTTGTGTGCATATCTCTCTCTGGTTCTCTCTTCTCTGTGTCAGGATGTGTGTGTATCTCTCTCTTCTTCCCCAGACTCCTGTTCTTCTATATTCTTTTGTACACACCATATATTATGAGGTTGTTATTGATCTTGTCCCATCCATCTTCTTGCAGGGTCAGTATGGAAACTACCAGCAATAATAAACGAATGTGGCGCGTACGTCCTTCTTGTGGTATGGATGATGGACTAGCATGGATCGCGTTAACAAATCATTCTAGGGCCCCTGGCACATTGCTCTATTCATCGTCATGTTTGTCTTACATGCAGAAGGTTGTAGGGATGGAGCCACATATTAACAACCAATGAAGCACTGGGAGTTGGGGGGGGGGGGGGGGAGAAAAGAAATGATAAAAACTCACAGGGTTAAAAAAATAATTCATAGGTGTAGAAATGGCTGTGTATCAAATAAAAACGACCTACAGCAGGTGCAATAAAGACAGTTAGGACAAATCAGTTTTTATCCCCAATCAATAAGGTAACTCAGCCATGTAACAGTGGAGTATCCAATGTGAAGCTGGTCTGCAAGCTCCTACTCTAGATTAAAGATTCTTTAGCTTTAGTGATCAATACTGAGCCAATAATTTAGACATCTTTTTTCTAGTATAAATATCCATCACACCTGGAAGTTTAGGATGTAATATCTACACAAGCTTATTATATTTATATGACGTGAATATAAATATATTTCCTACTTGGAATCCCCGATAACTCCATTCAGTCTCAGGCATTGTTCTACTGATTAAAGCCTACTGGCATTTAAAGATACAGATAGCAGTTTACTGAACAGGACTATGGGAAAAATAAGTTTCAAAAGATGGGTATGAACGAAAAACGGAATGTTATGCTATGAAATACAATGGAAATATTTTTCAGAGGTAAATCTCATTTTTACATTTTAAACAACTAGACTGTTTTCAAAGATATTGCAGTTTTAACATTTTGTATTTTTGATCACAGCAAAGCTCTTCTGAGTATGTATCTTTTCTAAAAGGAGATCAATATGTGTGTGCATATGCATATATTTTGGGACTCCTGCTATGTGGACTACATTTCCCATGATGCTCAGCCTTTACCTCTGGTGATCCAGTGGTGGAGCGTATTTACCTAAATATAATACCACATCTATAAAATGTAAGGTATATTATTCCTTCTTGTGATTCTGGTTTTAAAGCGACTATCACCTAAACATTGTTTTTTCTGTAAATGTAATAAAATAAAATTCTGTAAAATAATAAACAATTGAAAATGATCATTACATTGTGTTAGCGGCATTGCATGCAA
This sequence comes from Pelodytes ibericus, assembly GCA_036172795.1. NCBI lineage: Eukaryota > Metazoa > Chordata > Amphibia > Anura > Pelodytidae > Pelodytes > Pelodytes ibericus. The sequence goes on from CM069862.1 coordinate 131,680,622, forward strand.
ATGCCTGAATTAAGAGAAAATGGCTTTAAAATGTCTGTGGTGTCTCGTGTTTATGACATCACTTGAAGCTTAATATGCAAATGCACTGCTTTCCAGTGTGAAATGTGTGACTTGCACATTAAGCCACAGGGAATGTCATAAACTGGACACTTAAAAAAAACAACACATTTTCTCCTAATTTAGGCATTTACAATATTCCTAACACAATGTATAGATCATTATTTTAATTTTTTTAGTACATTCACCGGATAAACAATGTTTAGGTGATGCAATTCCTTTTAAGGTGGTATTATAAACTTGGTAGGGCTTAGACTGTGATCAGCAATGCCAGATGTTTGAAGCCCAATACAGCAGTTAATGTGGATCACTGAAACTCTGTATACCCAGTAATTTTCAGCCCATCGTATTAAGGATTCTTTTCCATAGCTGACTGTGCTAAAATATGAAACTCCTTTACCACCTAGTAATTCATCCGTCTCTCTGCTGCCTGCTATTATTTCCAAAGACATCAATAGGACACTAAAGCCAATGAACAACTTAACCCTTTTCCTGTAAGATATATTTGTTCCCCACTGTTATGTCCTCCCGGGAAGCAAGTTTGAACATTGATAATACCAGTCACATCTCTTGTGTGACAATCATGGTTAGCTTTTTCTTTCTTCAAGGAAATTTGAGCAGCACATTTACATGGAACACAGGTTGTGCCAAGACCTTATAGAATAAGATTGGTGAACAGCCTGGCTAAGGGCGATGGGGTCCATGATCAGATTCAGTCTTGTTGTATAGTATAAGGCCTCAGTCTTGCTCTATGCCATGAACTTAGAATTCAAAATTCTGTTTAGTACTGGTTCTAAGAGGATGTGGAGGGAGGGACTGTAATAATGAGGACTCCAGTGATATTTTAATTTATTTTTTTGTGTGGCACTTGGATAAGAATTGAGTGATTTTAATATGTAATGTTATTGTGAGTGAGGATTTCAATGCAGCGTCCTGATCCAAAAGGACCATTTTTGTGTTTAAAGGATATTTCAAGGAGCACTTTGGGGTGGGAAAAAGGGAAAAGTATATGTCTGCTCTTCTGATTTGTATATTGAGTTCCGCATCATCATATATTACTGTGTTTAAAAGTTATGGAGGTTACGTCTAAACATGGCACAGAGAGCAAATTGTGGAACTTACTGACTAAATTTGTGCAAAGTGTATGTTCTGTTTGTCTGATAATTTTCAACACTGTTGTAGTACATCTGTTCTTGGTTTTCTCACATTTATAAATATATGGGCAAAAGAGACCTTCCAACCCTACCTACATTACATAATGATTGCAGCTAAGCTAAAATGAATTACTATTATTTTTTGTCATTGTCATAGCTTGCAACACAAATATTCATATATTATTCCATTGCTTTTATTGTGCAGAAAAATCTGAAGCCTATGCTGATTTTTATTTGGCACTAAACACTTTATATGTAGGCGCAAGTGTTTAGTAGCACCACTATTTGTTCATGAGCCATATTTATACCTAACCCAATATATATTTATTTGTGCAAGCCAATTTAACTCTTTGAATGTCAGAGAGTCGAGCAGTGCTTGTTTTTCTGACCCTAGTAGGGTTAAATTGATGATATGGGGCAGATTCCTTGGGGATTAGCTGATACATGTATTGATGAAATTTGTTTTATAAGTGTGTTTAAGTGTGAGTTCCCAAATTGTGAATTCTAGGATAGAATCTGTTCAGGTGGCTAAGCTTTTATAGATACAAGATGGCTGCCAAATGTTCAAAGTGATCTGGCCTTCCTATTAAGGATTGATGTGTAAAAACATGGATTTTCCAGCCCAAAGATTTCTGTGACTGCAATGATTTATCCAGTTGCTTAGGACTATAATACTCCACCTTTAAAAGACTGTATTTATTAGAAAAGAAAATCTATACATACTGTCTAGTGCATGGTAACCCTGCTCTGTGCATTTCAGAAACGCTCTCATTATTAAAGACAAGAGGCAGCTGCTGCAATAAAACCATTTCAAAAATGATAATATCCTTAACAATACTTTGTATTTATTTGGCATATAATTTTCAGATTTCAAGCAAGGATTGTGCTAGTATTGCCATGCTTTACACAAAAGCACGAGGAAGACACAAAAATATGCCAACAATTGTTTAAAATGTCTAGCAACTAAAAATGCTTTAGGAATACCCTAATTTACTGTTGTTGTAAAAAAGCATCCTGATCGCTTTATTGATATTTCCATACCTTTTACCTTTACTAGTTCAGTGACTTCTGTGTTTAGTTATTTTGTTTAACCCCTTGTACGTTCCAGTACAATGCACCTATGCTGCCTCTGGCAATTTGGATAGAGTACAGGTGACAGACTCTAGTTAGCTTGTATTACAGGCTTACTAAATTTTTACGGATAAAACCTTAAGAGAATATTAATGGTTTCAAGTGAAAACTGTTGGTCTCAGCTCTGTGTCTTGCAGGTTCTTCAAAGTGCAGGTAGTTATCATCCTCATATTACAGAGGAGCTATGCAGGTCTGGACTTCGCTTCTTATAGGCAATAGGGTTTTGGAACCTCAACTACCATAATTATCTCTAATTCTCAATGTCTGTAGTGGATTATGGGATTTGTAGTTCATCACAGCTGGAAGGCTGCAGTTGGACACATAGTCTATAAGTTGTGTTGACCCACAAAACCAATTGCAATGTCCAGTTCGTCGTCAACCTGGTACCAGTGTTTTGTTCAGAATGGAAACTCTTTTTAATATATGACTTTTCATTTTAAACAAAAAAAATATTCCTATAAGCACTAGATATGTTATTTTGATTGATGAACCTCTGCTAAAGAGGAGAGTTGAACCTGGAACGCCAGAAACCTTTGGGGACTGGAGGCTGACATCACTGTGTATGCATTTAACAAATGGCTATAAAAAGTTCATCCACTGCATCATATCACTGAGGACTTTAACTCGGTGCTGGACTCTGCTGAGATAGGGTGACCACTATTGCCAGTTTTGTATAGGGTTGCCACAAACTTTCTTCTAAAAAAAAAATACAAACCATGCTATTGCCTCTGTAGGCTTAACAGTGGCCTCAATCCAAACAAACAAAAAACAGGTGGCAATCCTACTTGAAAATGAAAATTCATTCTTGAGGGCTGGGATCAGTAAATACATACTAATTTGCAGTCTTTATTCTACTCAATGAAGCTCTGGTGTTTGCATTTTTCCATAAACATCCATGAATAACCTGAACCTGGGGTTATTCTATATTGTGATTTCATTGAGAAGCTCTTATTATCTTGGTTAGGTATAATGTACCATTTTTATCTGCATTACTGAATGTTTTAAAGAAATGTCATTAAATGATGGAGTCTGCTTTTTATGAAAAATACAAAAACATTTCAAGCACCTTTGTCCTTTGTGTTATTACTGAAGTTCATGTGTTCAGTTTGTTGTTTAAGAGGCTGAACAAATCGAGAATGGCAAAAATGAGGCTGAAGTTGGTTTCTTATTCAAATGTTTTCTTATAGATTCCCATTTTAAAAAAACCTTTTGTGCTTTTATTCATATAAACTAGAACTCTCTTTTTTTCATGTGGTTTGTGTGGGTACAATTCTATTAGGAACAAATCTCTAGTTTTGTTTACATAAATCAACAGTAAACAAACACTAAAGTTACAATTTTGAAAAAGTAACGGATGATTACAAAGGGTTAAGCTCCTTTGGGCACCTTATCTAAGGGAGGAAATACAGAGAGTAAGAACCTACATAATACGCACTTGTTACCAGCCTGGCCCTAAAAGGGTATGGATAAGAAAACAGGTGCCAACTATTACAACTGCTTATTTTCTTAATTTTGATAAGTAACTGATGATCCCCAGTGCCCTTACACAGCCTGGCGGAGGTGTTACACAACATCTCCGCTGCTACTTCCACCTGAGCGAAGGATGGGGGAGGGAGGCAATTGTGAGAGACATCCAGGGACATGCTGGGTTCGAGGCTGCACACCTTGGAGGGACCAGTAGCACCCTGTTTCAGATCATCCAGACGTTCCCCAAAAGGGTGGTGGGGGCATGCCGATAGGAGGATGGTTGGGGGGGGGGGGGGGGGGTGCCATGGGATGGACTTATCTGAATGGATGAGTGACTTGGTGAATTGGGCTATGATTACAATTCCTTCTTGGCTTAGATCATGAGAGTTGTGCCGGGGCTAAAGGAAGCGGAGATACTCAATCTGTGTAAGATTGTATCAATCTGTGATTGATACTCAATCTTGAGCAGCAACATCAAATTGTAGCTGTATCACCTAAACGCTGCTTAAACTGTGTAGCGTATACAGGGACTGTATTCCTCCCCGACCTCAATTATTTTACATACCCCACTCGTTGCCACAATATGTTTAAAAAGATTTGCACTCTATAAATTTCGAATTCTAGTGGATATAATAAGTTATAAAATATAATATATATTTAGATAGAAAAATTTAAATACATAAAGGGAATCAACATAGTAAAGGAAGAGAGTATATTTAAAAGAAGAAAAACTACCACAACAAGAGGACATAGTCTAAAATTAGAGGGGCAACGATTCAAAAGTAATATCAGGAATTATTACTTTTCTGAGAGGGTAGTGGATGTATGCAATAGTTGAAGTGGTAGAGATAAACACAGTCAAGGATTTTAAGCATGCGTGGGCTAGGTACAAGGCTATCATAGCTTTAAGATAGGGAACTGGGGACTAATAAAAGTATTTAGAAAATTGGGCAGAGTAGATGGGCCGAATGGTTCTTATCTGCCGACACATTCTATGTTTCTAAAGATTTGCACATTTATTAATTAGAAATTAAGTTTAATTATAAGCATTTGCATATTTAATTAATATTCATAATTTAATTCAGTAATTATAATAAAAAATAATGAAAATCGCTGTTTATTAGTTCGATAACTGTAATAAAAACATTCACATACAACTAAAATATGCAGTACACATAATGAAATCGGTGTTTATTAGTTTAATAAAAAAAATTCACATACAAATAATAACGTTAATCAGTTTAATAAAAAACAAACAAACATATGCACATACAAATAATACAAGTTATGAAATGACGGTGTATTATTATTACATGATACATCGCCACTTTAAGAAAGCAAATGAAATCCGAGCGAAACAATGTCTCGACCTTCGAATGCTTCCCCGTGTAAGACTGTATTTTTGATGGAATGGAAAGCACAGTAATGGAAATTGCTTTCAAACAGGAACCGGAAGTTCAGCGGTCACGACCTCTGACAAGTCCACCCGAGTGATACAACACATAGAATGGCGCAGAACTAGAAAGTCAGTGATTAGAGGAGGAGGAGTAAGCCTGAAAACGACAGCGCAGAGGATGCTGGGAATAAGACCGGAAATGGCGTCTACACCTGCCCTGGGGTAGCCAGCAGGTGAGAGTTGTGTTTGGTGTCGTACAAAGTTTACTGGTCCAGATAACTGGGCCACAGAGCATTCGTGCACCCTTCTTCCTCCACACTGAGTGTTCGCGTACTAAATATATACCTTACTATGTGTGCATGTAGTCCGTTCAAACCGCAGTGATATTATGTAAATTATGCAAAATATCGATTCTGCAATATAAAACAAGGGATGGAGAACGGTTAACGTTATCAAATATTATTCACAGTAGTGTTACAGCTACATCCACACAAAATCCTATACTACTAATCTTTGTTAAAGCCACCGATATCATTAACACTCCATATAAGACTTATCTTTCATGAAAAAATTGGTAATATACGGGGGGGGAGGGGAAACGCCCATTAAGTTTCACCAATACTGGAGTACTATGAGGCATAAATAAGTGATTTATGTACAGTAAAGGGAATCTGTAGCTTTTAGAAGAATAATCTCATTATGTGTGGTTGCAAGCAGTGTGATCACATTTTGTTTCTGCCAATTAAAGGTCTGTTATCTACAAATAAAAGTAGATTTCCGTTAGTTTCATCTTATTTAAGCAGGAGAGAGCCTGCCGGCTTGTCACTTCATGCACTGTTAGTGTATATGCAGTAAAGCCTTTCAATAAAGCTGAATATTTGTTGTTGAGATCCACAGCTACTGGGGTCAGAGGGTCAGCATTAAATGGTGATTACCCCCCCAACTATGCCCACTTCTGCATTCACACACTAGTTACGTAGAGAGGCGTTCACCTAACCTCAAGTGTCTCAGGACTCCTCCATTAAAAAGAGATGTATATCTTTTGAATGGTGTACATTAGGAACTTTCTGTAGGATTAAAAAAAGATTTTAAGGTTTAGTGTCACTTTAAAAAGCCATGGCACACACATGGTAACAGGCATGCTGCTTCTTCCAGTCATATTGGATCTATGCTGACTGAATCAATATGGGAAATGGCAGCTTCTTCCCCATGCTGTTTAGGAATGTGAAAAGTAAAGACAGTTCTGTTAAAACATTAAGAAAATACCACATACCAGAATTTATTTTAAACAGTTTTGAATTAATTAATTTATATCTTAGAATGACAGGCATCCTTTAATCCAGAGCCAGGTTGCTTTATTGATGTATAATCATTTTATAGAAGTACCTTACCTCCACATCAGATAATTAATAAATCATTGCTTCAATGATTATAGTTGTTGTTCATTTGCAATGATTTGGATGATACTTGGCCATATTCTTTCTTCTTCTCTGTATTCCTTTAATTTTCAGTCTCCATCCTTGGATAAATAAACTTTGAGATTGTTGGTGGAAAAACATAAGTGGAGGTCTGTGTGCATTTATGTATTAAAATGCATTAGTACACTATCTTTAGCATTTATTACTGTTAATTCTTCTTATCCCAGCTGTTGATCGTAACTTCACACTGTTATGTGTAGCCATGTTGGCAGTGCGTGTGCTTCCCCAGTTGCGTGTGTTAATTGAGGACTTGAGAATGTGCCAGGCTGTAATTTACCAACACACCATTTTTCGAGAATCGCAGAAGCCCTTTCTGCTGAGGATCTGTCGCCTCTCTACTGGTAGCTCTTTATGTGCCAAGCCTCGTGGTCTGGCCAAAAGGAAGCAAGACCTTTCTGAGAAGAAGCTGGTAAGTTGACAACGGTCTGGTCATCTGTGAATACACAGACCTGCTTTAAACCTTGAGATGCTTATAGCCTGTATTGTTTAACATACTCTAATACTGAGGGACACATAGTGTGATTTTGTTTCTTATACATTTCATAAGTTCAAAAAGATATAACAAGTAGTTAACAGCGGAGTATTCAAATGATCCTGCAAAGGTAGAAAATAGTGTACAACTAAAGTGAAATGACAAAAAAAATACCATGCACAAGAATGAAGACCTGTGCTTTATTTATCGTTAAGCAACATTGGAATCCTCACTGTATTTTGGTCTTCATTATTGTAGTTTATGGACATTTACTCTTCGGTATTTATATTTATGTTGTCTTGTTTCTATATTCTTATTAAAGCAATTCTTGAATACCACCTGGAATTTGAGACTTTTCCTCTCCTTTGTTTTTTGTTTAATAGCTTAAAACTTCAGTATCAATTTTTGTGAATTTCAGACTTTGGATTTTGTTTTTAATCTAATATGCACCTAAAAATGCCAGTCACCAGTCTGAAATATAAGGTCAATTCAGTATGAGAATGATTTTGATATTTGTGAGGTTAGGTTAGATGTCCCTTAAGAACAGTCTTGTGGCCCTTACATTTAAAGGGCAATAATTATCATAATATTTCATGTCTTTCTTTCTAGACGCGCTACTTTGTTGACCACCGCAGAATCAAAGTAGCAGGAGGGGCCGGAGGCAAAGGCGCCTGCTGTTTTCACAGTGAACCGAGGAAGGAATATGGTGGTCCAGATGGAGGAGACGGAGGAAATGGTGGGCATGTAATCTTAAAAGGTAAAATGAGCTTGGTGGATTATAGATTAATAGACTTTGACTTATTTTGCACATACTAATTCTCCTAAGACAGAATATAAACAAAAAAGATAGAATCCCTTAAATATTACTCAGTTCTTTTGCAGTTAATTTTCATCAAAAGATTTATACACAGGCATTAACCAAATACCTTGGATTTAAGACCTGGTTGCATAAACAGAAAACTGTAGTTCTATTTAGAAGACAAGACCCTACTTAAAACAAGCTGCCTTTTCTTACAATCTCTCTTTGACTTTCAGTGGCCCACAATATTAAATCTTTGTCTGCAGTAGTGCCAGTGTATCAGGGGAATCATGGAGAATCTGGAGGCAGCAGCAATTGCTTTGGAAGCAACGGACAACCTAAATATATTTTGGTGAGCACAGGAGTGGCTTCACATACACTTTCTATTGTTTAAGAAATAGTTTTACCCCTTATTTTTTCCTCCTAATCATATATCCATGCTTTACACAGAGGGAATTGCATCTCCCTCACTACTGGATTAGCACTGACGGTGGGGGATGTTGGTATAATATGATTAAAGAACTGGCTTATTTCATTTTGTTATATTTATGGTTCTTACTTTCATGCATTGATACTGTTGAAGCTCTGACCATAGTTAAAAAATAAAATAAAGCAGCAGCATAAAATTACTTTTTACATTTTTTTAAAAATTATTAATACTAGCTGTGATGGAACAGCCCTGGTACCCCCACTGGGTACCTCCATCAGAACTTTCCTTCCTTGTTGTGATAGCCACCTCAAGTCACCAGACAGAACTAGTGTTGTAGATAGCTCTTCCAAATCACCAGACAGGAGCAACATTTATACAGAACAATATCTGATAAAACACAATTTAACAATAGGACTTTTAAACGCATTAGCGGTAATTCAATCAGTTCAGTATTCGATTTGGTGGCAGAATAACTGAACACCACAAAGAAAAGAACGACCAGTGGGAGTGGTCTTGTCTCTTTAATCTCATTAAACCCTCAAACTATAGGAAAGCGAGTAACGCCACTTTCCAGGCAGTAGGGGGTGCTCCTACCCAATTCGGCTGTAGCCTAACAATAACAGGCGATAGACTTGCGATTCGCTCAACAGTTCCACAACATTTTCCCCCTCTCATCGGTAAAGCGATGGAAGTTGTGATGGCTTTAGTGAACACCACTCCTTTCAGGTAGCGTTTGCATAGCCTATTCGGCTGACTGAGCCAGTCAGGGACCTAGCTACATTTGCCCTTTAATTGCAGGGCCAATCAGTGAGCAGACTGACTGATGGGACACTCAAATGGTCCAATCACGGCAGTGCCTACCCAGCACTTTCTCCTGGTAGACTCCAGCGGGCAGTTTTGCATTTGTATGCTGCCTTATTTTCCGGAGGTCTTTATTTATTTGGGGAAAGGTTGTCCTGACCCTGAGAGGGTCCATAATCCACTTTTAGATGTTTGGCTCTCAGGGCCCTCCAAGAGCCCCAGTCACGGAGCCTACCGTAACACTAGCTTTACTACCTGGCTCGGTATTTATTATATATATTATTCCCTTATATTAAAACGCAAAAATAAAAATGAATTGATGCTTGCATGAAAATTTGAAGCTCATTGGCGATCGGACATCATTCATCTTTTCAGCAGTCTCGTTGCTCTTGTAAGCAGTTCACAATCGTTGTTCAGCAAATAGCACCTCTGTTTTCTCAACTGTGTTTGTTGCTTCGCCGCACAGCTTGTTGAGTTTTGCCTGCTTCACATGATTGTGATCTTTCTTCTTCTGTGTCGGTTCATGATAGTGACACGCTATGCATCCTATGGTTTTCAAAAAACATTCAGCGTGTATTCGGCCATGATGGCCAAATTACGAGGTTATTCTGGGTCACATTATGTACCTCAAAATGTAATTAACTTGGTAAAGGAGCAACATAGAGAGCTTTAAATAGCCACATTGACTTTAAAAATTCCAGCATGAATAAGCCTTTGCAAATTTTATGGTTCTAGAGGTTTTTAGTCATTTAGACAAACATACATTTTCTATTTTATAGTTAAGATCTTGGAAATGTAATCTATAGAATGGTTTACTGCCAAACTTATTCATTAACAAGACCTATTTTTTTTGTTAATTACCAGGTTCCCATTGGTACGCTAGTGAAAGAGGACGGGATAGTGTTGGCTGATCTCTCGCAACCAGGGGAGGAGTTTGTGGCAGCCCATGGAGGAGCAGGTGGGAAAGGAAATAGATTTTTCCTAACAAACGAGAATCGCGCACCCATGGTGGCAACACCAGGTGAGCTAGGTGAAGAAAGGGTCCTGCAACTGGAGATTAAAACCATGGCGCATGCTGGCATGGTAAGATTCTGCTTTATATTTCTCCTCATTCATTATATACCCTCCTGTGAGACATGCAATCTACCTCTCAAGTGCACCATCTATCTTAAAGGTACAGTCTAGGTACCCAACAACTTTGATGTAATATAAAGTTTAACCCCTTCCCGACCTTATGATCAGTTAACTCGTCATAAGAGCCGCCGCATTAGCGACCTTATGACAAGTTAACTCGTCATGCAGTCTAGCCGGCGGTGCGCTCCGCTGGCACCGCCAGCTAGTCTGCAACGGGTCCAGGACTAAGCCTCGCACCCGAGGCAAAGCTCCTGGACCCGATCGGTGCATTTCCGGGCATGTGATCGCGGTGATAACGTGATCACCGCGATAACATGCAAATTAGATGGGAAAGTCAGTGTGTTCACACACTGACTTTGCCTCTAATTCACTCTCTGTGCTTCACATTCTTATAGTGAAGCACAGAGAGCGACCTGTAAGTAAAAATAAATTAATTAAATACACAGAGGTTAAAAAAAAATTAACCCTTTCATTGCTGATCAGTTTTTAACTATGATCAGTTTCCTTCCACTTTATGGCCCTCATTTAGTTTTTTTTAAACAGATTTTTTTATTTTTACAATTTATAAAGTTTTTTTTAAATAAATAAAGGTAATTTTAATATATTTATTTAATAAAATGTAACCCCTGCATGCCTGTTGCATAATTTTTACTGATCTGACATCGCACTCTTCTCAGTTTTTTTCTGTCTTTTTTGTTATGGGGGGTTTGGGAACCAATATTTTTCTTTTTTATTAGTTAGTTAATTAGGGGGGATAAGTGGGTTAGTGTTGCACTAGTTATGTAGCTTATTATTGGGAAAATAATGGGGAAAAACTTTTTTTTCCTCAAATTTCCTCTTTTATATTTATTTTTTAATACTTAAATGTAAATCATTTTTATGTATAGGGTATCAAAAGATAGCTCTAACTGTCCTTTAAAAAACAACATATAACTTGTATGGGTACTTTAAATGAGAGAGAGGAAAATTATGTTTCAAAAACCGCATATTAAAAATTGAAAAACGCTCTGTTCCTTGGTCCAGGAAAATCCCTGGTCCTTAAAGGGTTAATGCCTGTGTAGCACACAGGCTTTTTTGCAGAGAAAAAAATATGCAAGGATACTTTTTATAAAACAGTTTCATTTTTAGCTCTTGACCCTAGTGATCTTGCTTTATTTCAAGCACCATGGATTTGTATGGTGACTAGCATTGGAGAACCTTGGGTCAGTTCTATTTCCTATTGGCATTTGCAGTTCTGCAAAGAAAGGAGATGGGGTGGAAGTGAATGAATTACATTAAGAGGAATCTTCAGTGCAGGGATAGACGGATAGACAGGGAGCCTGACTCCCATGTTATTTATTGTGCAGGACTGAGAGGAGACTTTGAAACCGAAATAAATGATTGGAATAAGGACTGAAGCAGAGACAAAAGGGAACTTTAGCAAAGAACTGCAGTGTAGGAAAAGGGTTTTAGTAGCAACTCCAGTGTAAACAAAAAGCAGGGACTGCAGGAAAAAACAGAGGTAGGGTTGTAAAACAAGGTGAAGGGCAGCTAAGCAGGAAAACCCTAGAGCGGGGGGACCTAAAGCTGGACATCCCTTGGAGGGCAGGGGAGGGGGACGGACCTAAAGCTGGACATCACTTGGAGGGGGGGACCTAAAGCTGGACATCCCTTGGAGGGGGACGGACCTAAAGCTGGACATCCCTTGGAGGGGGACAGACCTAAAGCTGGACATCCCTTGGAGGGGGGGACCTAAAGCTGGACATCCCTTGGAGGGGGACGGACCTAAAGCTGGACATCCCTTGGAGGGGGGGACCTAAAGCTGGACATCCCTTGGAGGGGGGGACCTAAAGCTGGACATCCCTTGGAGGGGGGGACCTAAAGCTGGACATCCCTTGGAGGGCAGGGGAGGGGGACGGACCTAAAGCTGGACATCCCTAAAGCTGGACATCCCTTGGAGGGGGGGGGTGATGTCATTTTTATTATTTCTAAACGTGCATGTTTTTATTTTTGTGATATTTTGCTTTGTGAATAGACAATGAGTTTTTTTCGCAGGTGGGTTTTCCCAATGCAGGAAAGTCCTCGTTATTGCGTCTTCTCTCCAATGCACGCCCTGCCGTTGCTCCATACCCATTTACTACGCTGAATCCTCACGTGGGAATAATTAACTACAGAGATTATGAGCAGATAGCAGGTATGTGTAGGGCTTTGCTACCATAAGCCAAACTCTCCTCTATGGTTTAGTAATCTGAACACCTGTTACATTGTGAAGAAAATTAATTTAGGAATCTTTAGCTGTAAATTATAGGTCTACACCCAAAATTGATCCAATATGACATACTGTCAGCAGTTCTCCTTAGCATATTTCAACCACTGCAAATAGGCCTTGCTATATACATATCTCTATATCAATTTACTCTGGTTAATGGATTATTCATCTCTTAATATTTCAGTGGCCGACATCCCTGGTATTATTGAAGGTGCCCATAAGAACCGAGGTCTTGGGCTTGACTTTTTGCGGCACATTGAGCGATGCAGCTTTCTCCTGTATGTACTGGACCTCTCTCACCCAGAGCCCTGGACCCAGCTGCACAGTCTTCAATATGAACTGGAGCAGTTTGATGAAAGCCTTCCTGGCCGGCCTCACGTTATTGTGGCCAACAAGGTGGACCTTCCTCAGTCACGGAAGACACTGGAACTTCTGCGCCAAAAGACGGAGACTAAGGTCATTGCTGTTTCAGCAACGACTGGAGAAAACTCAGAAGAACTCATACTGTACTTGCGGGATTTGTATGATAAGTATAGGCAGGATGGCAAGAATAAGAATTATTTAAAATGGTAAGCACTGTGGGAAAGTTCTCTAAACTGCTCAATACCTCTGTGCACAGAGCTCAGGAAAAAAAAGACGGAGAGGACCAGATGGCGTGTGTAAGCAAAGTTACAAAAATATTAAGCATCTGGCCACTTAAACTCTGGATTACCTAATGTGATATTTATTACTACATTGATGTGCTATTACAATTCAGTCTAATGATATAAAAATAATGTATTGTACCACTAGGTGGCACTCTACACCATCTAAAAACAGTAAATGGATCTTATTTTTACAAATAGGTTTAAATGTGTTCAACTTATTTTTCTGTCCCAGATTGTTTGGGTGTAGTCCTGCATATTTTCCTGCCAGGAACAAAAGCACTGGGCATATGGCAGAGCTTGAAAAATTGAATTCAATAAAAAATTAGGAACCAGACAACAGAACATGTAAACAATCACACGGGCAGTCATGCACATAATCACACATGCATACAGTCACACAAGCAGTTTTTGCTATTTGTTTACAAATTACATTCAGTGTGTCACCACTCCCTGCAGCCTTTGCTCATTGCTGCGGGTGGGGGTCACTTTTGCTTCAGCCTTGTCTCTCGCAGGTACAGACCATCTTCAAATAACATCCCGCTGAGTGTCACATGACACCGGGCGCTTACATTCTAAAACAAGGGGATGAAGCAGGCAGACTGCAGCCATTACAAACTTTGCCTTCTCATGCTGCTCTCCTCCGACAGCGGCGTGGGGCACCATTTGTATTTAACAACCTCCATTAACAAACTGATTTCCAGGAAAAAGTTAGTACCTCTGACATGGCTGGATACTGGGCTGTAGTGGAGCGTCTCATGAAAAACACTGTAGCAGTGTTTTGTTGCAGAAACTGTTAAATGTATGACTTACATTGATTAAGTGGCGTTAAATTATAGTGACTGAAGACCATTATTTTAGCCAGTACCTGTTTGAAGCAGTGGTATGACTTCAGAAAGCTTTATTGTGAAACACAGATAGATTTGCAAAATATATTGGTGTAACTGTTTTAGTAATTAGAATATTCACAAAAAAATAAAACTGGACAGCACAAAGCATGCAATCTTAAATCTAATTATATAAAACCGATTTATTTCTTAACAGTTATATTTTAACAGGTTCTTCTAGCAGCCACTGTATGCATATTATGTATAAGCAGTATTCTTATTAACAATCTTTGTGATTTAGCAGTGTGTTTTGGCAATTACCGTAAAGGAAACAGATAATTTGCACGTTGGCTCCTCTGTCTGAAATGTACAGACTGTCTAATGAGATAACAGCTTGCAAGATCGGACCTGAAGCAATTATTGTTGGTGGCAAAGGTTATACTAGGAAGATGTCTGCAGCGATGGAAACAACGTTATGTATTCACCATTGGATTTTTCTAGCTGTTACAGTACTGGCAGGAGGATGAGGCTCAAGTCCTATCACATCCCTCTGGCAGTGTAAGGGTTCAAGGCATATCTATATGGTACAAGCGTAGGTTAATGCTGAAAATTAGAGACTTGACCAAGGATTAAATAACATGATATTTATTACTGTAAGAATAATGAACAAACTGGACATAACAAGCAAAATGTACTTGGCCCACACTTTAGGTGGTTGTTAGGGCTCCTAGACCAAATAATTGGCTCAATTATTACAGTTATGATTTAGGAATATCGGCAAACTCTTTAAAAAGTAGCTTTTTGTTACTTTTATATACCAGCTGAAGACTGAGAGGGAAGGGGGATGGGACAGTTCATCGCAGCTGCATTAACTCAGCCCCTTCACCACCCCCTCTACTGTGATGGCCAGTTCATCGCACAAGAGGTCATCGCGGGACATTTCATCGCTAAAGGTGAGTATTGGGGGGGGGGAGATTAGTATTAGGGTTCATTTTAGTATTAGAGTTCGAGTTAATTTTTAGTATTAGGGTTTGGGGGGGTTAATTTATTTGAGGGTGTACGTTCAGCGCTGAACTGTTAGCCCTTACATTGCCGCGATGAAGCGGCCACGTTCATCTTCACCGCTGACAGTTCAGCGTTCAAACTGCCGTGCTGAACTCTCAGCGGTGAATCAGCCTCGCTGAACTGTCCTAGACACAGTGGGAAGATCAGTAGAAGCTTCAACATTGGTATATTTTCATGAAACACACTGTATTTGCTTAGAAAGAAGACGACTGCCCAAACTTTATATCTCAGGAAAAAAATAGGGCAAAATATAAGGCGACCCTTAAGGAAAATAACTTTTTACTAACACAGGGCTTAACATATATTTAAATTTAGGAGCCAGTGCCAGAAGTCACCATCACAAGCGAGAAAGCTGTTTGGGTCTTAGTCCTTATGGCTATTCTATTCACACTGACCCAAAATAGATGTCGGCTGACGCATCCAAAATCTACTTACATATGCTCTCATAGAAGCCCTGGCAGAAGTGTCAGACAGAAATGGAAGATGTCTGTGTACAGAGCACTGAAAACCACTGGCTACCTGTGTGGAGGATCCAGGACCCCTTCAGCTCTGTGGGGGACCTGGATCTTAGTCTTAAGACGAGGGGACGTTGTCAGTCTATTTGCCCTGAAAAAAACCCTCTTCTTATAGTCAATCAAATACTGTATATACAATACAGATTTGAACACATCTTTTTCTAATTATTTATCTTAAATACGCATTGAAAAAAAATATTTTCAAGTCCGTTTGGTACCATGAAGACACAATAATGATCCTGCTATGAAAGTAGCATGATACAGAATGTTAAGGTATATGTGCAATCGTTCTGTGACATTCTGCTCTACCTTATGCTGCACTGTAAAGAAACTGGTGATGACGGGCCAAACATCTGCGGAAAATAAACAGATGAAAAGAAGATTGTATTCTGATTGGCTGCTGGTCAGTAAACTCCAAGCAGTTACTATAATAACCTTATAGTAACACTTGCAGCATTAACCTTTCACGTATATATATTGTTGCCTTGTAGTAGGCACCACAAAGCCCTTTTACATTATACATTGGCAACAATTTGCACAGTACTTGGTACAGAAATTCAGTAACTTTTTCTTCATTGATTTTTGCATAAACACTTATAAAAACATTTTTACATACTGTCTTGTCAATACAATATCTTATTTTGTAATGTGTAGATTATAATATTTAGCATAAATACATCACTTACATAAATATTAGCTTATACTAATGAATGAAAATGTGTACAAATTGATAAAGATAAAAACCTGTAAAAGTAAAATAAAAAACAAGATAAAATAAACATTTGTTTATTATAAGAGACCAAACCTCTGTATGTCGGACTCTTGAAAATTCCATCCACGGTATTTATACATGAACTTTGTATTTTTTTCCTCTATTATTACTCATTAATTCATACATTCTTATAAATTGTCCATTTAGTATACGGCAGTGATATTTATTTTTTTTAAGTACAATTTTAATGTGTTTAATTTCAGTTGTTACTGTATACCATCTTATTAGGTCTGTATAAGATGTTTCTTGACTGAATGACAACATGAAACATTTTTCATAAAGTAAATATTTTAATCCAATGTGATCTATTTGGTTTATTTTTAGATCTTTTTATTGATAACATCTTTCATTGGTAACAACATTCAGTGAGACATACTGAGACTGATTATAAGGTGTAGAGTCTTATTGGCAAGCATACAAGGAGCAGACACAGGAGATATATTAGGTGTTAGAAAAGCCTAGAAAAAGGGGGGGGGGTATATTGGGAAGACTTAGCTGCATAGGTAGGATTTGTGGTTCTTATGGGGGTGGGGAGTACTAGTTGAGTTAATGAATTGAAGAATTGAGTTATGAGGGACATTTGAAACATTGCAAGGGAGGAAAAGCTTGAAAGACCTTTAAGCCGTAGACTTTCAAACTTTAAGTCCTGTTGTGCTTCATGAGAGTTGTATTCTGACATGAGGGAACACTGATTTAAAGGACAACTTTAGGCAACAAATTAAGTTCTGATTAATTGAAAGATGGCATCAAGTATAGGTGTTTTAATAGAAATGTGTTAATGAAAGAACAGAAATAAACTACCTTATTCAATCCTCTTTGCGCCACACTTCTCTATTAGGGGGCTGACATGTTGTTTCGAATGTTGGGACTGATCTTCATTCTCCTTGGGTCAAATGAAGGAATATCTGACCCAAAATTCTAAACAACATGTCTGCCCCCTGCTATAGCTGTTTGGAGCAAGACATCCTCAATAAGGTACATTATTTGTATTCTTTCCTTAAAGAATTTCTACATAAACCATCTGCACTTTATGCAATCTTTCAATTAAACATAAATACATTTTTTGCTACTCGTCTACTTCAAAATGATGCTGCATATAAACGTGTTGTTACTGTGAATTTATTTATTTAGCACAGGTGCAGCTTAGCAGATCAGATTTTCAAAATGTGTGCTTTAATGTAAAAGGCAGCTTTATGAGCAGAGTTATTACTGTCATTTTGTTTTATATCCGTACAGTGCAGATCCAGGAGCATCATACTCGCTGAATTGGTAATGTTTTCCTGGGGTTTTTCCATCTGAGATTGCGCCAGGTAATACGGTGTGATGCGTGTAATTCTCAAATGAGCCAACCTTTGTAAAGCAAGTGTAGAGGTGGAAGAAGAAGATCGGTGTTTGGGTTCTTAACAAAGATGGATAATTCACTTGTTTTATAATGTACTGTTTGCGAATTTGTTCGGCGGATGTTTAGTTAGATTGCTGGAATTTCAGATTGGACCTTCATATCTGCAGTGTACATAAGGTTAATGATTCTCCAATCTCATCCCCCAGCAATTAGCTCTCCAGGACAGCACAATGTCTCAATTGAGACTGATGGATTAATTCTGAACCATCCCAGGTTTCCCTCAGCTTCTGTCCCAAACAGTTAAATGGCAGAAATTGTATTTGTCAGCTGCTGGATTAAGCTCATTTCAAGAAACATTCATCATAATTAGTAGTGCGAGAAGCAAAAAGACAACAAATGTGGATGATCTGGTGTGTAGAAGGCACTTCCTGTGGACCTGATGTTGATTCAATAGTTTGTTATAGGATAATGTGACTGATTTTTGGGTGTCACTCGGTATGAGGTGATCATATTTCTGCTTTATTTACATATTACTTACACTGCAGGGCTGTTGTCAGTAAACCAGTCTGCAGTCTTACATTTTTCCAGTGGTGCATTGAACAGCATTATTTCTTTACTTGTAGCAAAGAATGGCCTAGTCCATTCCGGGAACTTCCTTACTTCCGGAGGTCCAGATATACACAATGTATAGCTTGGAGGAAAGACGTAACAGGGGGGATATGATAGAAACATTTAAATACATAAAGGGAATCAACACAGTAAAGGAAGAGAGTATATTTAAAAGAAGAAAAACTACCACAACTAGAGGACATAGTCTTAAATTAGAGGGGCAACGATTTAAAAGTAATATCAGGAAGTATTACTTTACTGAGAGGGTAGTGGATGTATGGAATAGCCTTCCAGCAGAAGTGGTAGAGGTAAACACAGTCAAGGATTTTAAGCATGCGTGGGATAGACACAAGGCTATCCTAGCTATAAGACCGTGAACGGGGGACTAATAAAAGTACTCAAAAAATAAATTGGACAGACTAGATGGACCGAATGGTTCTTATCTGTCGACACATTCTCTGTTTCTATGTTAATCAGTCTCTGTGAGGGCAATCAAACAATGCAGGTTAACGCTCCACACTCCAAGTAAAAAATGATTTCCACTCTTTCATTATGGGTACCCTAAGCAGCTGCTAATGATTTCTTGCTATAAACCTGAAAAGAACTCCTCCTGCTTCTGATCCTGCCCTGCAGAATGTATAATTCATATGTGTTCAGCAGGAAACTGAATACGTTAGTTTGTATGGAAACCCTTCATTGATTTAATTAAGTGGTTAATCTGGATACACTTGCATTTTACATTCTGGAGAGTAGCATGTAAAAACTGGCTGATCTGGCAATTCTAGCTGTTACTACTGGTGGAAAATAACTGCTCTGTATCGGCTCCTGTTTAATGTATGCATACACAGGTAGTATAGTTATCATCTGCACTACTCAATGGGTCTACAGCTTTCCTCCTACTTCATCACCTCTTCCCACTCGCGCCTCCAAGATTTTGCCTGAGCTGCCCCCTCTCTTTGGAACTCCCTTCCTCAGAGCATCCAGCTCTCTCCTTCCTTTTCAGACTTTAAAAAGTCCCTCAAAACACATCTCTTGAATTGAATTTACTACCCATCCAACTAGCATACCGATTGGTTTACCTCTAGCTATTCCCACCTAGCTCTCGCTGTCCTCAATCACTGTTAAGATCAGGTTGCTTACAACTGATCCAGCTAGAACGCACATAAATACTAGACATGTGCAAAACTAAAATTTTCGTTTAGTTTTCGTCCATTCGGACGAAAATGTTATTCGTTTCGTTCATTATTATTCGTTCGTTTTATAGAATACAATGTAATACTATTGGCTTTCTATAAACCGAACGAGAGCCCCATTCATAAGAAATTCTTATGAATGGGGCTCTCGTTCGGTTCATAGAAAGGCAATAGTATTACTTGTATTCTATAAGCCGAAAGTCTATAAACCGAACGACTTTCGGCTTATGGAATACATGTAATCCTATTGCTATTCTATAAACCGAACGACTTTCGGTTTATAGAATAGCCATAGGTTTACATGACCAAGGTATGGCGAATTAACGCAACCTCCCCCCAAGAAAATACACGGACAACCAACTGGATATGAAGGTCACAGTATTTATTAAGAAATACTGTAACAAAGATTTTGTATTATTATCAGTAACGAATCAACTTAAACGTATACTAAAAACGTATACAACCATGATAAACACATATAACATATATAACATATACATACCATGTACAAAGGATACCATCTTGTGGAGTACCACATGTATAAGCCACTAAGCGGTAGCATATCTAGGATTGGGTACCCGAGGATCGGACGTAGGCGTAACCAAAAATATCAGTCTACCGGCGTCAATGCCCCTGCACGGTAGCCACCTGATATTCACTCCCCAGGGACCAGCCCGTGGGGAGTCCGTGCAGCTAGCTCCCAGAGCTACTGCCTCCCGGGTTGGCCATACCCAAGACAGCCAACCCCCTGCACTGACGTCATACCTCGAGTACCCCCTGCCAATGCCACTGAGTGTGAAACCTTACACTCTATTGGCTCCTCCACACCGCTACCGCTTTTTCGAGACCGGACTGGATCGCCAAATTCCACAGATCACAGCCAACATCCGTCAGATGGACCCCGTCTCTCCGATACAGGGAGGCATCGGAACCGTCCAGCACTGGATGACGCACCACCAGGCCACCGTTGTACAACATGAACCGTGAGATGGCACTGTTCAGTTTCTTCCTGGCCCGCTCCACCCCCGAAGGAGACCGGGCGCCCCGCCAGTGTAGCCTTGAAATGATGTCGGACCACACCAGAACCAGACCCGGAAATTGCAGCCACAGGCGCAGGATGTCTGCCTTAATGCCATAGGTCAACTCCCTCAGCGGTGTAAAACACAAGTCGTTTCCTCCGAGGTGCAGGACCAGCACATGGGGTGACCCAAGGCGATCAACTGATTGTGCCACGTATCCAGGCATGGCGTTCCAGCGCATGCCGCGACAGCCTATCCACTGCAGATCTACCTGGTCCCGACAGAGACCCAAGGAAGCCCCATTGGGACGAACTGCAGCCCGCCTTGCTGCCCAGTAGACAAAAGAATGTCCCAAAATCCACGTTCTGCAGCATGCAGAGGCTGAAAGAAGAACACAGCAGTGACCCCAGTGCTGGTGTAAGTGCCCAAGCACGCAGACGACATACTCAAGTACACATAATATATATATATATATTTTTTTTTTTTTTTTGCAACACCATAAACGAACAAAAACATCAACATGGAAGAAAAAGTGTGAAATTGCAACACCATTTTTTATTTTTTTAATGAATTATTTTTTTTTTTTTTTTTTTAAAACATATGCCCTGGTATACCAAGGACGGACACTAGACGAGGTGGGGTCGGATATAGGATTTAAAACGGGCAGACTCCCATCTACCAATCAGTTTTACTACAGAATCACCCAAACCCCACATAGCTGCTTCCGTGGCCGCCCCTATCCTAAAGGAGTGGGTCCCAAAGGCAGCCGGGTCCAAATCAAGACACGCCAAAGATTTCCTAAAAACCGAGAAAAACTGGAACCGGGACATTGCAGAGCCATCCCTGTGTACCAACAAGGGAGAGCCGCCATCAGGACGGAGATGTAAAAATTGCTGGAGACAGTGCACCGGGCAAGTGGGAGAGTCCGGGAGGGCCAGCAGGGATACAGTCAAACCTTTTCCAACCCGATCCGTTTTTGATCTCCTGATGAGGACGCAGATGGAGTCACCCTGACGCCGTACGTCCTCCAATAGCACCCCCCCATGCTTAAGACGGGTGGGGCTGACAAGCTCGCCCACCCGAAATGCTCCAAAAAAGGCCCATGAAAATGCCAAAGCAAAAAGAACATTCTCAAAGGGGGACGAGCACACCAATGGCAACACTTCCAGAATGCGCAGCAGGATAGAGAAGGTCACAGGACGTCGGCTATCCAGCTGCTTGAAACCCCGGCGGTAGCCCCTCAAAGCTTGCCTCACCAGAAATTCCTTCGTCACGTCAGGACCTCCAGAGAATTTAAAGTAAGCTGCTACTGCCGACATTTTGCGGTTCAGGGATGGGACTGTCACCTTCTCCGTGAACAGATGCTGAATAAACCATAGCAAAGCGGAGAGCACACCCTCATGTGTTTCGGGCTCGCCCGCCATCCGAAGAAAGCAGCGCCATTCAACCCAGACC
The DNA here is from genome assembly GCA_036172795.1 of Pelodytes ibericus. NCBI lineage: Eukaryota > Metazoa > Chordata > Amphibia > Anura > Pelodytidae > Pelodytes > Pelodytes ibericus. The sequence continues at coordinate 131,702,630 of CM069862.1, forward strand.
TTAGAATACGCGGTCCACGTGTCTGGCACCATGGACCGGTGCAGGAGTGTCAAGGCGTTCCGTCTGCTAACGTCCATATCCAGCTGGGAAATGGCGTGGCCGCTCTGTCGGTGTCTGGCGCCAGCAGCCTGAATCGATCCCACTGTTGGCGAGACAAAGAGTCGGCCACCTCGTTGTGCACACCTGGGACGTGTACAGCTCGGACCCACAAATTGCGCCTCAAACACCGGAGAACTAGCTGTCGTAGCAGATTGATCACTGGGGGGGACGATGCGGAGATATTGTTGATGGCTTGGACCACCCCCATGTTGTCGCACCAGAACCGGACCTTCCTGTTTTCCAGCAATGGGCCCCAGACGATGATGGAAACCACTATTGGAAACAACTCCAAGAAGGCCAGGTTCTGAGTAAGGTCAGAGCAACGCCAGGCCTCAGGCCACAGGCCAGAAAACCACCTCCCGTGAAAGAACCCCCCAAAACCCACTGAGCCAGCTGCATCGGTCCACAGACTCAAATCCGCATTGGAAACTGCTGGCTCCAAAAACAACGTCCGCCCATTAAACGACTGCAAAAACGAATCCCACACAGCCAAGTCTGCCTTAAGTTCCCTTGTGAGACGGATAAAGTGGTGCGGAGAGCGGGCGCCAGCTGTAGCTAAAGACAGACGCCTGCAGAATATCCGACCCATGGGGATGATTTTGCATGCAAAATTCAGTTTGCCAAGCAGCGACTGCAATTGGCGCAACTGAACCTTGCGTAATGTGCACATTTGCGACACCAGAGACCGAAGATCATCGACCTTATCCATGGGGAGGCGACACTCCATCTTCACAGAATCTATCTCGATTCCCAAAAATTTTATGGTGGTGGAAGGCCCCTCGGTTTTCTATGGGACACCAAACCGGGCCATCACCTGCTCAATGGTACATAGGATGGATAAACAGAGAGGAGAGTCTGGAGGACCAACACATAAAAAATCATCAAGATAATGGAGAACTGATTTTGCACCAGCTTCCTCTCTGATTACCCATTCCAAAAAGGTACTGAATGTCTCGAAATAGAAACATGAGATGGAGCACCCCATGGGGAGGCAGAGATCGACATAAATGTCCCCCTCCCAATGGCACCCGAGGAGGTGAAAACACTCTGGGTGCACCGGCAGTAGCCGGAAAGCCGCCTCAACGTCAGTTTTAGCAAGAAGGGCCCCCTTACCCATAGTTTGGACCCACCTTACCGCCTGATCAAACGAGGTGTAGGACACTCTGCACAATTCGGGATCAATACCGTCATTAACAGACTCGCCCTTGGGAAAGGACAGGTGATGTATTAAACGGAACTTGCCGACCTCTTTTTTAGGAACCACCCCCAGCGGAGAGATCCTCAGATTAACCAAAGGTGGGGAGCTGAATGGACCAGCCATTCTACCGAGTAACACCTCCTTATGCAGCTTGTCCGACACCACGGCAGGGAACTGAACAGTAGACTTTAAGTTCTTGGGGAAAAGGGGGGTCGACAACCGCTTCGAGGGGATCCGAAAACCAAACTGGAAGCCATCCCTCAAGAGCGTGGCGGCAGACTGATCCGGATACTGATTAAGCCAGGGGAGCATTGCTCCTACGGCCACCGGCGTCCTCCCCTTTTCCCCCAGAATTGTTGGAATTGCCGGATTTGTCCTGCTTATTCCGCTTAAAACATTTAAACTGGGGGTGACTGCCCCCACAGCCGGAGCACTCGTGTCTGAATCTACACTGACTCCCCCGCTTGCAGCTCGAATCATTAAACTGCCAACACGTGCCCTTTTTTGCCGAGGCTGAAGACCCTGAGGCAGAGGGACCAGCGGGCACTGACAGAAAGGGTTGGATTGCGCTGCGACCAGGGGCCATGATCCGTAACCACAACGCTATGTCCCTATGGTCCCACCTCACGCCTTGCCTGACTGCCAAGCGCTGCCTAAACTCCTCGTCGTAGCGAAGCCAAGCCTGGCCCCCATAAACCCTATAGGCTTCGTGGATGGACTCCTGGTAACAAAAGAGTCCGGCACAGTGTTCCGGGTTCTTAGTCGCAATTATACTAGCTAAGGTGGAAAAAGCCTGGAGCCAGTTGGAGAAGGTCCGAGGGATGAGGCGATACCTCCTCCTCTCCTCGTCCTCCTTTTTATGATCATCCTTTTTGGATACAGCGTCCAAATTAAATTTTTCTAAGGGGAGGAGGGTGAACAATTCAACATACTCCCCCCGGCCAATTTTGTCTCGCACCTCTTGCTTGAGATGGGCGCCCATAGGCCCCTCAAAACACACGTAAATGTCTCCCCGTGAAGAATCCGCTAGCCGGACCGGGTCTACGCCCTTCGACTTGACCTCAGGGATCGCAGGCTTAGTTGCCGGGGATACCACCGGGTCAGGAACTACAGCAGGGGAAGAAATACTAACTGGGAGAACTCCGGGCGAAGCAACTAAAGTAGATACCGGCGGTGTCGGCACTGAAGCTGTATATGCCCCCCAAACCTGCGACGGGGAAGGGTTATCCGCTGCAGACAGCGTCCCAGACTCAAATGATTTTAGAACGCTAGCAAGGCTCGCCACTAACTGCGATAGGCCACCCACCGTCCCCGTGGAACCCTGAGAATTCCCCGCATTGTGTGAAACAGCACTGTGGGTGTGTAAGTGTGAGTTAGGGATAGAAGGAGAGATAAAATCGGACTCACCCCTGGACAGGTGCCCTGCAGGAGGGACCGCCGTGGGCTCAGGAACCGGAGATCCTCGTGGAGACTGCGAGAAGAGCAGAGGACTGCCAAACACCGAACCGCCCATCCGTTTGTCCGCCGGAGGAAGACTAGGGGTGCCGTCTGATGTGAGGAGCCGGGCATTCCTGGCGCGGGATCTCTCCCCGGAAGGGTGCTGCACTCCAGTTGACGATTCTTGCCTGCCAGCAGTGAAGACTCTCGGGGAAGCTGACCTGGAGCTCCGGCTGTCCGACCTGATGAGATGTCTGTGATTCCGATCTGAATCCCTTGCCGGTCCAGTCCGAGACGAAGATCCGTGACGCACCGGCTCCCTGGTCCTTGGCGACACTCGGGGGCCCCTCTGTAAAAAAGGGGACCTGGACCTCGGGTACCGCCTGGCACGTCCGCCAGGTGCAGGGGGGGAAAGGCGGTAGGAAGGGGACCTGGAGGAGTGGTGGCGGTGGGGGCCACTATGATGAGCGTCCCGACCCTTCTGTAAAGAAGGGGAACTGGAGGAGTGGTGGCGGCAGCCACTATGATGAACATCCAGACCCCTCTGTAAAGAAGGGGACCTGGAGGAGTGGTGGCAGTGGGGGCCACAACACTGACCCACCAGACCCCTCTGTAAAGAAGGGGACCTGGGGGCCAGAGATCTGCCAGTGATATACTGGCTGCTCCTGGATTCCCTACCTAATCTGGGAGGGGAGCCCACAGAGTCACCCCTGTCACTACCATGAGTGACAGGTGAGGCTCTGGGGTTATGGGGGGAGCAGGATCCCCTCCTGTGAGGAGATCCCACTGCTAGTCTGGCACTGCGGGGTTAATGTGCACAGATCGCGGTATACGCGACCTGTGCACGCGGCCACATGGTTCCCTGTCAGATTGATGTCGGGAAACCATGTGGCGCGCAGAAGCGCTTCTCGCAGCCGTGTGGACGGACATGCGAGAAGCTGAAGACGGCAGGGACCCACGTGCGGCCGCCGGATCAGGTAAGCGGGGAGGAGGTAGCACATCAGTGCACCTCCCACCCCTAGCCACCAGTGGATCCGACGCCAGGGGAAGGGAGGGGGGGTTCCGGACACGGAGGGCCTCCTGATGCTCCTGGCCCTCCGGTGAGCAGGGGGGAGGGGGGGGTAACGCGGAGGGGGGGGACAAAACGAGCATGGCAGGGGTAGGGGGATCCTGCAGGAGGGATCCACTGGCCACCGATGACCTAGTAACACGGCCCCCAGATGGCAGGGGGGCAGGGGAGGACAGAGGGGCAGGTGAGGACAGAGGGGCAGACTGATGTTTTTTAGCAGCTGCCCTCTTCCTCCTTTTTGGAACAGGGGGCTGGGGCAGGGGCTGAGGCACAGTGGGGGGCTCAGGGGTAAATCTAGAAGGGGCTCTGGACCTCCTAGGGGTAGGCCTGGATGGACCTGGGGCAGGAGAGGGGGAAAGAGATGGTGCAGTGGGGGGGATGGGAGATGGCAAGGTACCTAATATAGTGTTTATACTGTCTTGCAGCCAATCTCCTCCGTGCAGGACAGCAGCATCCCTCAACTGTGACATCAGAGCGTCCATCAGAACTGGTAAGGTGCAAACTGATTTCTATAATCCAGGAAAGAGGCTGGGCAAAACCACCGCAAGGGTTTATATAGGTTTTGCCCAGCCCCCAAGGGGGGAGGGACGGCCGCCCATGAAGGGCAATTACTGGCCGAGGGCCTATGACTGACAGACTTGTGATGAGGCTGCATCACCAACCTGTTGTCATGCTGCCCTTTCATATATTGCATTATTACAGGACATTACTTGCGAACGAACGATCGGTTTATAGACTTTCGGCTTATGTAATACATGTAATCCTATGGCTATTCTATAAACCAAAAGTTTGTTGTTTAAATTTGAGGTCAGATTATAAGACAACCTTGATTATAAAAGGGGTATTAACACTTCCCTTGCTGATCACAGTTTCTTTTTACTGTGATCCGTTTCCTTCCAAGTTTATGGACTTCATTTAGTTTTTTCAAAATAAATTCTATTTTGTACATTTTTACTATATTACTTATATTCTTTTCATGTATTAATGTAATTACAGTTAACTCCTACAAGCCTGTGCTGTGATTATGACCAGAGCAAACGTTAACCCATTCGTGACGTTGGGACGTTCTATGCCGTCCTGATTTTAAGTCCCTTAAAGTCGTTAGGATGGCATAGTACGTCCTGTGTTAAACAGCTCATATCGCGGCTCGGATCATGCTGCAGGCACTTGCAGCGGGATCCCACCTGTCAGATGAGGCCATTTTAAATGGCCTCAGTCTGACAGGGGAAAGTTAGCTGGTGCTCAAAAACGAGCACCAGCTACATTTCTCTAAATCGTGCGTGACGTCCGAAGGGCTTGCAATTTTTGGGCAGGGACCCACAGGGTCTATTAAGACCCTGATTGGGTCTCTGCCATAGTGTTCCTGGCTAACGATCACCTTGTGATCAGTGGCCAGGAACAAATAGTGACGTTTTGGTGCTGACGTCATTTGGGACGCAAACACCATGCGTCACAAAGGGGTTAAAACTCTCCACTTTTTTCAATTTATTTTTTAATACTAAATTAAAATCATTTCATGCTATTGGCAATTTTATAAACCGAAATAGAGTCGGTTTATGGAATACCAATAGCAAAATACATAAACCGACATAATGAACGAATTTCGGTTTATGGAATTGGCAATGGCATTCTATAAACCGACTCTATTTCGGTTTATAGTAATGCCATTGCAAATAGCATTACATTATACATTCCATAAACCGAAAGTCTATAAACCGAACGTCGTTCGGTTTATAGACTTTCGGCTTATAGAACAGCAATAGCATTACATGTATTCTATAATCCGAACGTCGTTCGGTTTATAGACTTTCGGTTTATAGAATACTATTGGCATTCTATAAACCGAACTAGAGTCGAGTCCCCATTCATAAGAAATTCTTATGAATGAGGAGGCACTCTAGTTAGGTTTATAGAATGCCAATAGTATTCTATAAGCCGAAAGTCTTTAAAACGAACGACGTTCGGTTTATAGAATACATGTAATGCTATTGCTGTTCTATAAGCCGAAAGTCTATAAACCGAACGACGGTCGGTTTATAGACTTTCGGCTTATAGAACAGCAATAGCATTACATGTATTCTATAAACCGAACGTCGTTCGTTTTAAAGACTTTCGGCTTATAGAATACATGCAATGCTATTGGCTTTCTATAAACCGAAAGAGTGCCCATTCATACGAATAGGTCAATTGACCTATTCGTATGAATGGGAACTCAATTTCGGTTTATAGAAAGCCAATAGCATTACATGCATTCCATAAACCGAAAGTCATTCATGTCGGTTTATGGAATGTACAATGCTATTGGTATTGTATAAACCGACTCTATTTCGGTTTAGAATGCCAATAGCACGAATGGACGAATGAACGAATGATTTTCGTTTATTAACCATTCGTTCATTCGGATTTTGTTAGTTAATATTTTCGTTATTCGTTTTTCGGACGAATGGACGAAAATGAATGCACATGTCTAATAAATACTCTTTGGCCAAACTCACCTAGTGCCACCCTTCCACACAACTGTTACTACAACTACATTCTCTCTGTCCTCTTCATTCCCTCATGTGTTTCATGTACCCCATTCCCTCTAGATTGTAAGCTTGCGAGCAGGGCTCTCTACCTCACATACCAGTCTGTTCTAGTTTGTCTAACTTAGTATGTAGTTCCCTTCTATATTCTGTATCTAGCGCTATGTAAATTGTTGGCGCTATATAAATAAACTCCTGCACATGCTGAATGGTGGATCAGAGGATCAGTAGAAGCTGTAAACCTGAAATAATTGATTTAAAAAAAAAAACTCCAAACAGGGACTATAATAATTTTATGATAAATCTTGTGGCATGATTGTTCCAGATTAATGCATGCCCAGTGGTGTCGCTAAGGGGAAGATGCAGGGCCCGAAGCCCTGAATGTGTACTGTCTAAGACCTGAGTGTCCTATTGAGATGATGAGGCCATTCAACAGTTTGGGGGGTGGGGGGGACTACCTGCCGAAACTTCAAAGAAGATGAGTTAAAAATGAAAAGCATGTGCTGTCTCTCTCCTTCCAGCCCTCCCCTATCTTTCTGTTCCTAGTAGGCTGTGAAACATGACAGAAATGTTTGAGGCTGTTCCCTCTCTTCTCCCTAGGTATTTACATGCCTCCTAACTGTCCTGATTTGTGCAGAACAATCACTATTTTGGCAGCCTGAGCTCTAGAGAGCTCAGCGGGATTTGGGGACTTCAATCTTGTGGTCCCGATTTCATTGTCTGAGACACTGGAGAAGGCATACTGAGTATACACAGGTTTGTGCACAGACACAGTAACACTGATTGCTTGAGTGGCAGCGCTACCACCTATGTGTAGTAGTACTGACAGTTGACCTCCCAAGCTCCACCCCGCCATCCTGATTTGATGGGGAAGAAGTTGGGAGGGTATGTATGAACTATGAAATATTTTAGCATTTTGTGAGAATTTGAGTATCTTTCTTTCTATCCACGCCATCATGGCAAAATATTCACAAAATGGAGCTAGGAGATAAACACCTAATTTTATTTTTCCTTTTATATGCAATTAATTCAATCATAAATAATAAAAAAAAAAAAAAAAACAGTGGCATATGATTTCTATATGTGTTTGTTTGAAATGACCAGGTTATCTAGTTACATCTAACGTACGTGGTAGTGTCCCTTTAAAGCATTCACCAAATCCATAATGCAGGCTTATTCTTCAATATAAATAATACAAATTTTCATAATATTGGAGTCTACTGAAAATTCGACACAAAATGATAAAATCATGCTCCTGGTAGCAAATTCCTGCAGAATAGAATAAATTTGACTTAATCATTTTTAATAAAAATGTGATTTCTTCATGCAGTCCTAACAAGTTGCATACATTAGTGAACCTGTCAGGTACAACAGAATTTAATCGGCACTGTAAAATGTATAATTTGAAGGAAACCACTTTATCCATTTCACAATATGTTTTTCTGTGTCAGCTGCCGTTTCCCACTATGTATTTAAGTTGACGTCACAACCTATCCAGCTGTCAGAAATCAGCATTAGCATTTACTATTTATCTAATTGTCTTTGTCTGAATTGACATACTGCGCTACAGGAAGACTATCAGTTACACCACAGGGAAACTGAGTGGGCCTGAGACAAAATTAAATAGTAAAATAGATATTTTTAAAACATGTTCTTATACAGAGAGGATATAGCAATTTAATGTTCATAGAATATTCTCTGGTACATTTTGGCTAGTGTTCAATAGTAATGTTTTCTAACATTCTCGGTAGAGACTATTGGGTTGTTTTAACATTAACTGTGGCCCTGTTATCAGAAACTTTATTTCTGCTACATCAGCAGTTTAATTTTAATAAAACTGTGTAAACAATATCTTTAAAAAAATCTTTTCCCTCTGTTTTCTCTTGAATGAAGGGGTATATTGCATCACGTCACCCTTTTTACAGAGTGGAATGCTAAAAGCATTCAGATCAGCTGAAAGTTCTTAAGTTCTGATTGGCTGCTGGAGGCATGCTCTTTTCAAACCATGGCTGGCTCTTGAGAGGGTTTGCTGCAATTGCAGGGAGGCCAACCCCACACTGTTAATTACATTTCCATTTACTTGGTTAGATAAAAATAACATGACTTTGTTGTTATTATGATTTCAACTGAGTTAATCTATGCAGTTAATTCACATTTCTTTTTAAAGTTAATGATGCATTATTTAACTTTAAGTTTTGTTTTTCAGGTTGAAATGCTTATAATAGATCATTATATTATTGAATAGATTTGATTTCAATATAAAAGTATTTTTTGTAGATTAAGTCTGACCTGTAAAAACTGTTCTCCAAATACTCCACTAGATGGGTTAACTGAGGGCGGGCAGAATTAGGAATATTTTGTTTTTTTGCAATACAGCAGATGACCACAGGGGGCATCATGAATATGATGCTCTTACGTTTATGTGTACAATTGTTATAGTGTATGTTAACTTATGGTAGAAAAAATGGGAATAGCGTGTTCATATTGCGAACTGCTTATTGGGAACTTTGTTTAAGAGGCTTTTTTTTGCCTTCCCCCTGACACCCCAGATTCATAGTGCTTGGGATACCTGAGGGGCAAGCTAGAAACTGTCTCTAAAGTGACATTTAGTTCAGTTATAGAGTTCCAACATGTGACTACTGAACATTAAACCAGTTTGTCTCACCCACATGCAACATAGTAACATAGTAATTTAGGTTGAAAAAAGTCCATCAAGTTCAACCCTTCTACCTATCATTCCAGCTTTTGATCCAAAAGAAGGCAAAAACCCCTATGGAAGCTAATTTTGCCTCCTAGGGGAAAATTCCTTCTTGACTCCAAATCAGATTTCTCCTTGGATCAAAAAGCTCTATTATTAATGCTTATTCTATTATTAATATCCCTGCATGCTCTGCTTTTCTAAAAAAAAAAAAAAACAAAAAAACATCCATACCATGTTTAAATACATCTATTGTAGTTGATAGCACTATGACACATGTGAAACTAAACTATGCCAGGATGCTAGATATTTCTTTGGAATACATACAATTGCCACAGTGTTAAATTACAACTGAGGATAGTCGGAACCCCACTTCCATTGCAAGAATTGTTCAATGAATCTGCAGACTGCAAGGTGAATTATCATGACATCTTCCCCAACATGGAGGCATGTGGGTGGCACATATCTTCTGCTGTGAAGCTCAATCCTCTTGGGATGTGTTCCATGTCCATACTCCTATTTTTATGTATTTATAGAGGAAACATTCTGATCTCTGTTAGAGAATAGTTGCTTCTGTCTGATTGTTCGTGGAATGCTTATGTGAAATTGATCGACATTCATCCTTGCTTTTATCAGGCTCCTTTCATCTTCCTTCCTTTTGTCGCACGGTCACCCAGTAACCCTTTACATAACTTAATTAGACAAGGGAGGGATGGGTATTGTACCTAATGTCATTGATATGTCTGGTGATATATTGGAGACTGTATTCAGCTTGGACCGTGTTAACTGTTGATAGTAAACAGACTGTGTATATTCACTACATTGTCTTTCTACGTGACCAAGTGTCATGTCTATGATCATATTTATTTCCTAATTTATTATCCAGAGATTAGATAGGATACAATACACAGTTTGTCACTTATTTTGCTGATGGAATAACTGGATTCTGCAACTAATTTACTGGCAGTTTATCATAGGTTTTTCTGGGAGCCAAACATCCTATTTTTCCAAGATGTATATTATAGATAAGATAAAGGAAAAGTGACACTGAGTGTTTTGTATACCACATCTGTGGTCACTATCTGTTTACAACAAACATCAATGACTGGGTGCAGTCTATCCAATTTTTTTTGATTTAGTGTTTAATGGTAAACACAGAGAGCAGGCATGGTGGTATTACAAAGCATGACAGAAGAAATCAGAACTATGTGTGTCAAGCACAATTTTTACACTTAATCACAAGCCTGAGAGTTTAACCCCTTAGTGACCGAGTGCTATGCTGCATTGATGTGCCTTGAAGACCAGAATTCCATCATTTTTGTAACATTTTTGTCATATGTTTGTTTAACTGTGAATTTCTTTCTTCATGTTCAGTGCACCCACACAAATTATATATCATTTTTTAAAGGACAAATGGGGCTTTCTTTTGATACCATTTTTATATGTGTACTCCATTAGTTAGTATGGAAAACAAATAAAGAAATAGAAAAATATGTTTAAAAAAAAAACAATTGTTACATTTTTCCTTTAATATCTTTTACATGGCTACAGAAGTTAAAGTAAATTACCTCAAACTAAATTGATTGACTTCTCATAATTTTAAAAATACATCGTATTCATAGATTTCTGTAAATTGTTTAGTTAAATTATTGCAAGAGGAACATCAACATGAGAAGCTCTATATTTTTAAAATGCTGTATTCTGGGCTCCTAACTGTAATGGCAATAAAAAACATGGAACAACCACATAACAGCATACAGTTTTGGAAAGTACACACCCTAAGGTACTTAAATCGGCCGCCGATGACTTTCTACGTGTAGTCATTTTGACCCCAATTTTAGCCAAAGTTGGGGATCATTTTTATTTTTTGCTTTTGTTTTTACAATCTTTGCCGTGTTACATGGCTTTTTTTGTACATAGTATGTGCAGGCACACAAAGACCCCCCAAAATGTGTTCAGCTACATCTCTAGATTACAGAAATACCCCACATGTATAGGTTTCTCATATTTTTCCAAAGTCACAGGGCAGGAAAGTGAACCTTGCTCTCACGGACTTCAAACTCGGAATTTTCACAGATTGCATTTGTGGACATTGGGATCATTCCTGTTGGCGTAGCAGCTCAGGAACTCAAAATACCCTACCCAAGGCATATATTTTTGGAAAGCACACACCCTAGGGTACTTAAATCGGCCGCCGATGACTTTCTACGTGTAGTCATTTTGACCCCAATTTTAGCCAAAGTTGGGGATCATTTTTTTTTTTGCTTTTGTTTTTACAATCTTTGCCGTGTTACATGGCTTTTTTTGTACATAGTATGTGCAGGCACACAAAGACCCCCCAAAATGTGTTCAGCTACATCTCTAGATTACAGAAATACCCCACATGTATAGGTTTCTCATATTTTTCCAAAGTCACAGGGCAGGAAAGTGAACCTCCCTCTCACGGACTTCAAACTCGGAATTTTCACAGATTGCATTTGTGGACATTGGGATCATTTCTGTGGAACTCAAAATACCCTACCCAAGGAATATAATTTTGGAAAGCACAAATTTAGATTTCGTGCAGTGTGTGGTACTTCTGGAAACATTTGCCTATACACAGTCCTGGCTTGGAAGGACAGGTAGGGCAGTAGAAAACTGAGTCCTTTCGGATGCCTTTTCTGCTGCAGATTCTGCAGCGTTTTTGTACGGTTGTTTTTTTGGAAGTGGGGGGAATTTTGAATGGGTAATGTTTCCCACATAATCTTTCAATACTTTCGGCATGGACAGAAGGAGGGCGCTGCTGCTCAAACAAAAGGTTAGAAATAATCTGCAGAATATATTCATACAATTTTGGGCGGGAGCTTGTGACTGCTTGCTTATATAAAATAAAAGAGTTAAAAATGGCAATCTGGCTTAGATATATGACAACCTTTTTGTGCCAAAACCTTGTTTTTCGATGCACTAGATATGGCTGTAGGCACTGGTCTGACAAATCCACGCCACCCATGTGTTTATTGTAATCCAAGATGCATTGGGGTTTTTCTTTATGACCCCTCCTTCCACCACAGTTATAATAGCCTCATTGTGGATCGTGGATATCATGTACACATTTTTTTTATCAGTGTACCTCAGTGCCAGTATTTCACCATTGCGCAAGGCTGATGTTTGCCCACGTTTTTGCTTGGGGAGCACGAGTTGCTGGGGGAATCCCTTGCGATTTTTTCGGACAGTGCCACAAACACAAGTCTCAAACAGAAATAGATTTTCTAATAAAGCGTTGCTTGTATAGTAATTATCAAGGTAAACATGGTACCCTTGATTCAGCAAAGGCAGCATGAGATCCCAAACTATTTTCCCACTTATTCCAATATCTTGCGGGCAGCCTGGGGGATCTAGGTGACTGTCCTTTCCTTGATAAATGCGAAAGGACCAAGTGTAACCTGTGTCACTTTCACATAATTTGTAAAATTTGATCCCATACCTGGATCTTTTTGATGGAATATACTGTCTGAACATGAGCCTGCCCTTGAAGTGCATTAACGATTCGTCAATTGAAATCTCCCTTTTGGGTATGTATAATTCAGAAAATCTTTTATTAAAAAACGAAAGAATGGGGCGAATTTTAAAAAGCCGGTCATATTGTGGGCTGCTTCTTGGTGGGCACTCTGCATTATTGTTGAAATGTAGGAAACGCAGCAATGCTTCATAGCGTAACCTAGTCATTGTTGCCTGGAATATAGGTGTACAAATAATGGCATCCTTGCTCCAATAGGACCTTATTGATGGCTTCTTAACTATGCCCATTAGAAGTGTCAGTGCCCAAAAACGTTTGATTTCTTTGCAGTTGGTTTCATGCCAGGACTGCTGCCTGCTGTAAAATGAATTGGGGTGGGCTGTTAGGTATTGCTGGGCATACAAATTTGTTTGGACTGCAATCATCTCAAAAAAACTGTCTGGCAGATTTAATTTTAAAAAATCACTAGGCTCAGATAATGTTACATCCTGGTTTGTTATGCCAGGAGTGGCAGTAAATTTAGGGATTTCATTAAGTTCTAAATTTGGGCGTACCCAAGTATCTGGCTGATTACCACTCAGTTGTTGTGGGGAGTGATCATCGTCACTGAATACAGACATACAGACAGATGTGTCACTATCAGAGGAATTGGCTAGAATTGCATATGCCTCATCTGCTGTATAACGCTGGGCCATGCTATTATCTAACAAAACTTTTTAAAAAACTTTTAAATTGTTTGTAATTTCTAAACTCCCTCAAACAGCCCTCTAATTCCCAATCACCAACTACACCAAATCAGAGGAGAAAGCGTTAAAATTTAAAATAAGAAACAGGTCAGAACTGACGGTCTATAACCAGGTTTTTAATAGTCAGCCAGCAACCGCAGCCAACAGATAAAAGTTAATCTTTTTAAAAAATAATAGTAAAAGCAAAAGGGACTGATTGAATTTTTTTTTAAAAAAATGACTAATAAAAATATTAATTTTTTTTTTATTAAATGTGGGGGGGGGGGGGGGTACTCAGATCAGCACATAGCTGTATTGATCTGAACAAGGGATTTAAATGAAATAACTGATTTTATTAACTTTCTCTTCACAGTTCGTTCGCAGCTACAATGTTACTCTGATCTATCACTCTCCAGTACCTCACCAACAGTGTGAGGAGGAGTGGGGCAGATCTAGAGGCAAGACAATGTTTACTAACATTGCCTTTGTCATTGGGTATATGATCACTGTGATTGGAGATCACAGTGATCATATAGCCACTTTATTGGTTCCAGCAGGACCTGCCTCTGTTGGAAGGTAAAGTCCTGTAGCGGGAACCAGTCTGATTGGGGCTGGATTGGGAGGGGGGGCGCTAGACTGGGAGAGGGGCTGGACTGGGAGGGGGGCTGGACTTGGAGCTGGACTGGGAGCGGGGCTGGCCATTCAGAGAAGCCGGGAAAAAGAGCCGGCATATGTAGCATACGCTCTGGAGCGCATGCTACATTGAAAGCATACGATCACTCTAACGGTGATCGTATGCATGGGGGGAAATTTGATTGTATTTGGAGGTCTGCCTCGGGAGCCGAGGCAGCCTCTTACATGATTTTACTTGTGTAGCGTTGCGCTCGGAAGCGCAACGCTACTTTCCCCCGCATACGATCACATTCGCAGTGATCGTATGCGCGGGGGGAGCGGGAGGGTGCTGGAAAATAGATTCAGAGGCTGCTTCAGATCCGAAGCAGCCTCTGACAGTGAATGATCGCTTGTAGAGTTGCGCTCAGAAGCGCACGCTACATTTAAACACAGGACGTATATATACGTCCTCATGGTCCTCCAGGACCATGCTTTTCAGGACGTATATATACGTCCATATGCAGTAAGGGGTTAAACTTAACTTGTCATAGAGCACAGTGTTTTTTCTTGTATTTTCCATATCCCTGTGCATAATGCATTCATATTGTAGGCACCATAGTGACAAACTGCATAATACAGAAGTGTTTTGTCTGGTTCAAATCAGTGTAATGTCTGGAGCAACACAGGGCCGATCCTAGGGTCATGGGCGCCTGGGTTCAGTTTTTTTTTGGCGCCCACAGGTGGGCGTGGCTATATGATGAACTCCTCCCTTTTACACATGTCTGTTCCAGACATGCCCATTTCATTATTGGGGAGAGGGGGAGGGAGAGCACAAACTTTATTTTGATTTAAAGGACCAACACAAACTTTTATTTTAAATAAAGATATTTATTTGGCCATAACACTGCGTGGTGGTTTTATTTATTTCTCTCTCTCTCCCCCCATACCCTCATGTCCATCTCTCAGAAAGAGCTGACTGAGGTCTAAGGGGAAACATGGCGCCGATCTGCAGAGCTGACTCTGAGGGGCAGCAAAGCAACACATGGGCAGCCCATTTGCAGAGGTGTACCTAGGGTCTCTATCACATGCCACAGTACCACTTTGCCCCATAGTACATGTTATTTTGCCCCACAGAAGATCCCACAGCATCACTTTGACAATTAAAATGAGCCACAGTCAGGTACCAATTAACATGCCACAGTCAGATTTCCATTAACATATGCAGTTTGCCCATCTAAAATGCCAGTTTGTCCATTAGAAATGCCATAGTTTGTCCATTAATATGCCACAGCCAGGTTGCCCATTAATATGCCACTGTTAGTGAAGACTTCTGCCCTCCATGTGACACAGTGACATGGGCAGCGGGACCATGTTTCGGCCAACGGGGGCCCTGGTATACAGTGGCCGTGGGCAAGTGCACAATTACACACAATCACACATAAATACACACAGTTACACACATACATACATACATAAATTTACACAGACATCCTTATACACACTGTCTCACACACACAGTTACACACAGTCACAATTACACACATACATACAATTATACAGACACCCTTATACACACTGTCACACACACACAGCCACCCTTACACACACACACACTCATGTACACACATACTTATCCACATTGAAACACACACTTATCCACACTGACACACACACACACACACTTATCCACATTGACACACACACTTATACACATTGACACCCACATATTTATACACATTGACACACACATACTTATACACATTGACACACGCACTTATGCACACTGGCACACAAACAGACACACACACATTTCTTTTATTTTTTAACCCCGCATCCCCCCAAAAAAACGTTATGATGATTGGTCCCCCTCCCTGCTTAATTACCTATATTTGCAGGGAGGAGGAGGTTTTCGACAGTGTCTGCAGAGGCAGAACACCAACATCTCGGTTCTCATGCCGTATATCAGGTACATCTCACCTGTGGCACGCACCTCGGTGAGAAGGTGCTGGGGAGGGAGCTCCCTGTAACAGCGCCTCTCCTCCTGTGCACCCTCCCGCGCACCCGCCCAGGATCGGCCCTGGAGCAACATAAACCTCTGAGGCTAGGTTTAACCTGTAACCCTGGTCATGTATTCTACAATCGATGTGAACCACTCTCTATGGCCTATTAATATGTGAATGTGCACCATATATGAGCATAACAAATCCAACCACACATATTAGGTAATAGCACTCAAGAAGCACTTTGGGTCTACATCAGATTCCCTCTCCTTTTTTGCTTTTACAATTGCTGCTGCAATGTCAATAACTTTCGGCCTTTAAAAATAGTACATGCAATGGCATGGAAAACTCAGAAACCTTCTTGTCACAAGATGTTTATTAAAGCAACATCAGTGTTATAATTGTCACACCCACCATTCTTAATGAAGCTTAAAAAGATTTTTCCCATCTCCTCCATGGTTGATGTAGAGAAATATTGGTAGTTAAAGATTATACAACGTGCATCAGAGACTTCTGTCATGTAAGAAAATATACTTTATTCAGACAGTTGCACAGAAAAACATTATTTCAAGTTGACCTTGGTCCAGGTTGGAACTTTCTTACACAAACATGCAGAGCTCACAAACATAACAATGAGAGCAGCGAGATTTGATTACAAACATTTCAAACCACAAGAGGAAGAGATGGAAGATAGATTCTCATTGTCTGTGGTACCTGTTTTGTTTGTCCATACTTATCATATTTTATTTTTGTTAATAAGCTATAAGTGACAATGTACGATGCCAGATTTTGCTGCTTTACATATTTGTTTTACAGATAATCCTGTTTTTGTGCTAAACACATATTTTTTTTAGAATTTCAAGTGAAATTTAACTGCAAAATTCATTTCTGCTCTATTTATTGCATGGATGCATGGCAGCAGGAACATCTTTTAGATATAAAAGAGAAGCATAATTGGGTTATAGATGCTAACCCCTCAACATCAGATGATACTACAGAAAACATCAACTAAACGTGGAACTTCTTCCTATTCCCATCCGCATGGGCCACATTTAAATCAGCCTCTAACTCTCCCAGAAACATTTCATAATGACTAACGACACACAGCTATCTCTAGTCTTTCACTTTATGGGGAAATTTCGTTCCACCTAGGTGACCACACCTCCTGGATTGCCCAGTACAGTCGTGCAGTAGGACTTTATATCCCATGTAACCTAATTTCAGAACATTGCAGAGGCCTGGAATGAGAGATCTGAATGAAGGTCTTAGTCAATCAGACTTCCTAACACTCCTGATTGGTTGATAATTTCAAAAGCCTCTTTTGATTATCTAAGTAGCTCAGTGTAAGCTGTAGCAGCCTGCCTGCAGCCAGCACCTGGTAAGAAATCCTGTGTGTGACTGTGTGTGTGTATATGATCTTGTGTGTGTGTGTCTGTGCATGTGTGTATATGTGTTTCATCTTGTGACAGTGTGTACTTTAATTTTACACACACACACTTTCACACATAAAATACTTATTAGTTAAATTATTGGGCAGCTTTGGGTTATATATATATATATATGTGTGTGTGTGTGTGTGTGTGTGTGTGTGTACATATAGATATCTATTTATACTGTATATATACACATGTATTTATATATATGGTCACACACATATATATTACGACTGTATATCTCTTTATAATATCTGAAAAATCTACATGGCTCTCAAACCTTCCTAATCAGTTCTATAAATATGATGTATTTTATATGTATGTGACTGTGCGTGCAAATGTGAATCAGTGTGCAATCCAATCTGCTTCCCTTGTGGCCACCTTACTTCCCCCCCTTTATCATGCAATACGTAGCTTCCTAGTGAGTAGGGTTGACACCCAGCCGGTATTTTACTTGGCTTGCTGTCAATGTTAAGTCTATGGAGGCACCAGCAAGGCTGGTATTTATTTGTGGAAAAGGTGGCAACCCTACTAGTGAGTAGTGACATTGCCACTGGACATACTTATTTCAAGCAGTGCTGGAAGTTACTATTGGGCTTTATCTTCAGTTTCTGGGGGCAGAGGATCTTTTTAAATGCCCTCTTGAAGCTATAATGGCATAGTGGGTAGAGAATGGGGTTAACAGCAGAATTTATCCACAACAGCCAAAAGGAAGCTTCATACCAGTAATTTGGGACACAATGCCCCCTACAGGCTGCCCTAATGATCATCAGCAGGGTATACGGAGCCCAGCATAGCCCAAATATACAAACAATCACTGCCAGAGACTTGGCCACCTTTTTGTCTCTGGATAATCTGAACCGTTGAGAGATTCCTTGAGAAACAATCCTCATCCGTTTCTCCAGAGACGGATTGGAGCTAGACTCATTAAAGCTTCTTCTGGTACTTCTGGATTTTCCCAGTACTGGCAGGGTACTCCCATTTAAAGAGGCTCTCTTCTCCTTTTTCACCCTTTCAATAATTTCAGCCTCATTTTCTGTGTCTATTGTCTGCTGGTCCTGACCTCCAGCCCTTGTAATCTTCTGCTGCAGCTTCCAACATTTTAGAGAGCTGGACCTGTTTGGTTCTGAAACTGTTTTTGGATCGTTATTGTATAGTTGACTGTGAGGTTCCTGTATTAGGTCTAGTCGTGTTCTGGTACGTTTCTGAATGTTCAGGTAGATACTAACATTGAAGAAGGTTACGCTAATGAATGGTGTGAAGAACTCCAAGGTGGAAGCTGTAATCAGGAAGTACCAGTTGTAGAAGAACTCAGCAAAACATTCCCCTTCTGGGATGATACTCCTACCTGCTATATACTCCCAGGTGATGATTGCCGGTCCATACAGAAGGAAGGCTAGAAGCCAGACCATGGACATCTTCAGCACCGCATGTCTGCTGTTACTCTGCTGAGCCCTATAGCTCACCTGCAAAAAACACATTGATACTTAGCTGGGAAGTACCATCACGGCATTGCAATCACAAGCAACAGAACTGAATGACCAGCTAATGAAATAAACTGTGGGTGAATATAAAAGCACTAATTTAATAGCACACAATAGACACATAATGTACAGAGTTCATAGGAATCACAATCAGTGAAGCGAGGAGTGCTAAATACTCAGTGTCATGTGCAGTTTAACTGAATAAATGTAACACTGTAGCTGCTCGTCTCCAATAACTAGGTGCAGAAATCTCTCCTAAAGGAAATGATTTAAGCACTCATTCAGCGGCAGCCAATGACCCCTATCTCCAGCACAACATCGCTAGGAAATCATACAGACTAACACGTGTTTTGTGTGCCTAACCAGAAGTCTCTTTCCCAGTGCTCCTGCTGCATTGATTGTAGGTGACTTGGAGATTTAATATTACATCACAATGTGTTGTGATCATGTTTGTCAGTTTATGTTGTGTCTATTTGTGAGTGCAGGTAAATCGAATGGATTGTCTTTTTCATTTGTTATTTCTTTCTTCCCCCATGCAGTGATGAATTTAATAAGGGGGTAAAAAGGTCTCCTGATGAGGGCCCTTGTTAAAGGGACACTCCCACAAAAAATGAAAAGGTTATTTTTTTTTTTGTATTATTGATTTCAGATATGTCTTTTGTTTTTGTTATGTGACTGTATTTAATGAAATATGTAACTAAACAAAGTGTGACTGTATGCCGCCATTTTGTGAAATATAGTGCTTTTCGGTGTCACCACCTAGTGACTTTGCAACACAATTTTCTCACTTTGTGGCTGGGGACACAAAATGCAATTTATAAGTCAGAATTCTGATCATAGACTTGAATTGAATGGGAGGGTAATGTAACTATTACAACACAAGTGGCAGAGTTATGATCCTCTGTGATCAGGTTAATCTCATCTCTTTGTGTTGGAAGGCAGGTAAAAAAAAAGTTGTACACAGCCACCTAGTCCTGCTCACTATGATACACTATGAGCCAGTAAGAGAGCAGGGGAGTATCTTATGACATCATCATGCAGGCTTTGGGCACAGTTGTAAAGTGAGACTGGCTGGAAGATTTTGGACGATGTTGCATCATTGGAAATAATCACAAAATGGAGCCAGGAGATCAACATCTAATTTTATTTGCAATTAATTCAATCATATAAAAAACAGTGGCATATGATTTCTATATGTGTTTGTTTTAAATGACCAGGTTATCTAGTTACATCTTATGTAAGTGGTAGTATCCCTTTAAATGGTTTGGCTCTGCAGTATCTGAATGTCTGTTTTTAATTGACTATCTAATCCCTAGAATTATAACAGTCAGGAACCTTAGAATGTGGACGCCCATCTGCATGCTGAGACCTGTGGTGCAAATAACCCACTGCTACTTCCATGTGCTTACAGCATGTTCATATGAGCCACCAGCATGCAACCATGCTGTCAACAAAATGAAGTTCTCTGCTGTTAAGCAAGATCAGCATGAAACCTGCAGACAGGTATAGAAAATAACAGAAAAAAAGACAATTTATATGCCTCTTGGAGGTGGGCATATATATGAAGGTGCTTGGATGCCGGCTTATTGGTAAGGGCCTGGGAGAGGGATGCCGGGCTGCCATCAGGGGGTACAACATTTATGGTTGTAAAGGGCCCGACCTCCCAGGATAGGTGCTTGAGGCTCTGTTTTATAATAATAATGATAATATCATTTTTTTTTTAAAGTTTGTCGAGCAGGCAGTTAGACCTTTCCACGGGTCTTCTGAAGCCATGGAGGATGCAGTCTGGGTGCTTGAGAAGTCCTGTAGATGCAATCGGGGTACTGGCTTGGCTAAGTCCTGGGTATGCAATCTGGGTTCTGGGGCATCTCATGGGTGTGCAATCTGGGTGCTGGGGCATGTTCTGGGAGTGCAGTGTGGGTGATGGGGCATATCCTGGGTGTGCACTCTGGGTGCTGCCTGGGGCATACAGTGGCTATGCAATCTGGGTGCTGGCTATGGTATGTCCTTGGTGTGCAATCTGGGTGCTGGCTGGGGCAATCCCTGGGTGTGCAATCTAGGTTCATGTCAAGATCTGTGGGTGCAATCTAGGTGCTCTGGTAACACCTGTAAATGCAATCTTGGTGCTGTGGCAAAACCTGTGAGTGCCAGGTGGGTGATGTTTCAAGTGCTGTGTGTGCTGCAAGGTGGTGCTATGGCAAGTTATGTGTGTGCAACCAGGTGCTGTGGGTGCAATGGAACTGGATGTGGGGACAATAATGAAAGGAAGGCAGGAGAAATTAAGTGAGGGGGGCAGACCATTTGTTCTGTAAGGGGTGCCAAAAATGTCTTAAGGTCTGAGTTTGATGGATGGTACTGAAGTAAAGTTTGGTGACAGTGCTAAGAAATAAACACTAGGGAGAATTGTTAGTCAACACTTGGAAAAACATTTACTTATTTGATATGTTATTTGACAGTCCTGGAGCTCTGTATGGTAGGGTGTAAGTGCAGCTCGGAACATGGGTGTGAGAGGAATGGGGAGGAGAATGATCAATAAGTGGGGATAAGTCTTTTTTAATTTTACATTTCTCTGAGACCCAATTGCACTACTATAATAACAATAAAAGTTTGGAATGCTTATGAGATTTCTTCTAAGTATACCTTCTTAATATTTTTGCAAGGCAAAGGGGTGAAGAGGATCCATACCCTAAGTTAATGTCAATGCAGACACACGAGCATGGATCCCACTGTCTGTAAAAGATGTGTCTACTAAGTGTGCGTTCTTATTTTTCTTTCAAAAGTGAAGGGGATTCTCACCCAAACTTAATGTCAAACTCGACACATGGGAAATTATACACTCATGATTATTTTGGGGGTGAGGGGTGGACACATATTGTCCCTATTTTCCCCCTGTCCCATACAAATACTTCCTTACCTTCTCCCCATTGGCTACCTTTGTTGGCTCAGGAAAGGGGTTTCCTGGTGGGAGGCAGATACCCATTAATAGCAAAATTATTTGACTGGGATAAAAGTAGTTAACCCCTTAAGGACAGAGCCTTTGAAACATTTTTGTCCTTTCTGGACAATGCCTATTTTAACATTTCTGTGCTGTTTGTGTTTAGCAGTAATTTTCTTCTTTGTCATTTGCTGTACCCACACATATTATATATTGTTTTTATCGGGACAATAAGGGCTTTCTATGGATGCCATCTTTTTGATCATATCTTATCATATTATTAAAAAAAATAATAAAATATGGTAAAACAAAAAAAAATACACAAATTTCTTTGTTTTTATTTGAAACAACTTCTCCTCATCGACAATAGCGAACGAAAAAACATGCTAAATAGATTCTACTATTTCTCCTGAGTACAGGGATACCACACATGCATAGGTTTGTTGGGTTGTTTGGGGGCTAAAATGCCATATTTGTGAGGTGCAGTTTTTTGTTTTCCAACTTGAAATTTTTACATGCAGACAGCCTGCACCCATGTCCCATTTGGGACATATTTGAAGCCAGCTAGTGTATTTTACCCCATCAACCCATATATTTTTTTAAAAGAAGACACCTTAGGCTATCTCAAATGGTGGTATTTTTACACTTTCCATGCACTAATTCTACCACCAGCCTTTGTCAAACTTTGTGGTAGTAATTTTTTTGTGGTTTTTTTTCACAAACCTTGTACTTCAGACATGAATTCACAGATTTTGGTATTTGTCACTGCCAAATAACACCCTAATAAGTGTTCAGCAACATCTCTTGAGTACAGGGATACCACCCATGCATAGATTTGTTGGGTTGTTTGGGGGGTAAAAGGCCAAATTTGGTAGGTGCAGTTTTTGGTTTTCCAAATTAAAATTTTGACATGCAGACCGCCTGCACTCATGTCCCATTTGGGACATATTTGAAACCAGCCAGTGTATTTTACCCCATCAACCCATATATTTTTTAAAAGAAGACACCTTAGGCTATCTCAAATGGTGGTATTTTTACACTTTCCATGCACTAATTCTACCACTAGCCTTTGTCAAACTTTGTGGTAGTAATTTTTTTGTGGTTTTTTTTCACAAACCTTGTACTTCAGACATGAATTCACAGATTTTGGTATGTGTCACTGCCAAATAACACCCTAATAAGTGTTCAGCAACATCTCTTGAGTACAGGGATACCACCCATGCATAGGTTTGTTGGGTTGTTTGGGGGGTAAAAGGCCAAATTTGGTAGGTGCAGTTTTTGGTTTTCCAAATTAAAATTTTGACATGCAGACCGCCTGCACTCATGTCCCATTTGGGACATATTTGAAACCAGCCAGTGTATTTTACCCCATCAACCCATATATTTTTTAAAAGAAGACACCTTAGGCTATCTCAAATGGTGGTATTTTTACACTTTCCATGCACTAATTCTACCACTAGCCTTTGTCAAACTTTGTGGTAGTAATTTTTTTGTGGTTTTTTTTCCACAAACCTTGTACTTCAGACATGAATTCACAGATTTTGGTATGTGTCACTGCCAAATAACACCCCAATAAGTGTTCAGCAACATCTCTTGAGTACAGGGATACCACCCATGCATAGGTTTGTTGGGTTGTTTGGGGAGTAAAAGGCCAAATTTGGTAGGTGCAGTTTTTGGTTTTCCAAATTAAAATTTTGACATGCAGACCGCCTGCACCCATGTCCCATTTGGGACATATTTGAAACCAGCCAGTGTATTTTACCCCATCAACCCATATATTTTTTTAAAGTAGACACCCTACGCTATTTCAAATGGTGGTATTTTAACACTTTCCATGCACTAATTCTACCACCAGCCTTTGTCAAAGTTTGTGGTAGTAATTTTTGTGTGTTTTTTTTTCACAAATATTGTATTTTAGACATAAATTCACAGATTTTGGTATGTGTCACTGCCAAACAATAACCCAATATGTGTTCAACAACATATCCTGAGTACAGGGATACCACCCATGCATAGGTTTGTTGGGTTGTTTGGGGGCTAAAGGGCCACATTGTGAAGGTGCGCATTTTCAACTTGGAATATTGACGTGTAGTCAGCCTGAGCCCATCTTTCATTTGGGACTTTTTTTTTAAGTAGGACAGTGTATTTTACCCCAAAAAGTATATATTTTGTAAAAGTAGACACCCTAGGCTATTTTAAATGGTGTTATTTTAACACTTTCCATGCACCAATTCTACCACCAGCCTTTGTCAAAGTTTGTGGTAGTCATTTTATTGTGTATTTTTTCCCACATACATTGCACTTTAGACACAAATTCACATATTTCGGTATGTGTCACTGACAAACAATACCACAATATATGTTCAGCAACATCTCCCGAGCACAGGGATACCACCCATGCATAGCTTTGTCAGCTTTGTTAGGGGTTGAAAGGCTACATTTGAGAGGTGCGCTTTTTGATTTTCAAACTTGGAATTTGAACATGTAGAGCAAGGAAGGGGTTAATAGCTCTTATAAGAGCCTTTGTAGTACTGTACAAAAAAATTAACCCCTAAAAATGCACAGACAAGAAAAAAATTTCTGCTGTGCAGTGATCAGTGGCAGGGAAGGAGTTAATACACTACACTATACAAAAGGTATGGCTTTTATAAAAGCCCTTGGGACTCACAATTTATTAACATTTTATTTAATTTATTACAATTTAAAAATTATGTTATACAGATCTGTCTCTTTCCCTCACTAAAACTCAAGTGAGGAGAGGGAGGCAGATCCATATGGGTCAGAACAATATTTACGAACCAGACGAATGGTGATGCTCATCTGAGAAATCACCAAACCACCTTTGCCACTGATCGGCTGTTACTGATCGCTATACACGCGTTCAGACAGCTTCAAAAGGAATACACGTAATCCCCTAGTGGGTATAATTAACCCCTAGTGAGTCTGACAAAAAAAATGCTGATAGCAAAAAAAAATCCTTCGGCGACTAGTTTGCTCCATATGCGCTGCTTAGGCAGTGACCATATGCACTGCTTAGGCAGTGACCATATGTGCTGCTTAGGAAGTGATATACGGCAAGGAAGGGGTTAATAGCTCTTAAAAGAGCCTTTGATATACTGTAATAAATCAAAAAATAACCCCTAAAAAAATGCACAGACAGCAAAAAATGTGCTGCTGTGTAAGATCACTGCGTACACAGCGATCAATTGCAGGGAAGGGGTTAAATACTGGAAACGGCTTTTATAAAAGCCTTTGGGTCTCAATTCTATTAAATATATTATAATTAAAAACTTACATTATACAGCTCTGTCTCCCTCACTAAAACTCAAGTGAGAGGGAGGCAGATCTACACTGGTCAGATCAAATATTTACACATATTGATCTAACCAGACGAATGGTGATGCTCATCTGAGCAAACGCCAACCCGCCATTGTCACTTATCAGCTGTTACTGATCGCTATACATGCGCTCAGACAGCTAAAAAAATTTTTTTACGTTAAACGTAGTCCCCTAGCGGGTATAATTAACACGTGACGGGTGTAATAAAAAGTTTTTAAAAAATTAAAAATGCTTCTGCAGCAAGATTGCTGCATTTGCGTCAGATCGCTGATTAGGCAGTGATCTACGGCAAGAAAGGGGTTAATCTCTCTTAAAAGAGCCTTTTTTTATCCTGTAATGAATTACAGTAAAAAAAAATAACCCCTAAAAAATGCACAGACAGCAAAAAATGTGCTGCTGTGTATGATCACTGCGTACACAGCGATCAATGGCAGGGAAGGGGTTAAATGGCTTTTATAAAAGCCCTTGGTGTTTAAAATTTTATTAAATATTTTTTTTATTATTTTATTTTATTTTTTTACTTGATCTGATCTGTCTCTCTCCCTTACTAAAAGTAGTAAGGTGAGGGAGGCAGATCAATACTTGTCAAAGGCAATATTTAGTAATATTGCCTTTGACAGTATGGTAAGTGCTCATCAGAGCACTTACCATACATGCCTGCACACAGATCACATAGATCTGCTGTGCCGGCATCGATTGGCTCCCCCTAGAGCATCGGAAGTGAAATACTTTCACTTCCGATGCTCTTGCCATTAGAAGGGAAACGCTGCCTGTACAGGCAGCGTTCCCTTCTACTGAGCCGATGGGGTCGCTCAGGAGAGCGACCACCATCGGCTCTGGGGAGCAGAACGGTGTTGTTAAGTGCCTCGCTGGCGAGGCACTTTAACAACACCGGAGATGCTTAGAAAGCGAACGATCGTTCGCTTTCTAAGCACATGTGTGCAGCGGGCGCAGCCATTTTTAAATGGCTGCTACGATCACTCCGTGGAGTGATCGTAGCGCGCCCCTGCACATTTGGGGGGTGTTGCACAATGCCTCTACCTAGAGGCATTGTAGCAACACCGTTAGAGTAAAGAAAGCGACCGCTGGTCGCTTTCTTTACTCCATTTAGTGCATGACGTGCCAGGCACGTCACCTGTCGGCAAGTCCTCGATTTGCCGTGACGTGCCTGGCACGTCACCTGTCGTTAAGGGGTTAACAGACCAGCATGTACCTGCGCAACATGGGAAATTTAATTTACAATAGCTGGAGTAGTAAAGATTAGCCACAATTACCCCAGTCTACAATTCCTATGGTCTTCAGCCAGTAATGGCTGACTGTATATCATGGGAGCAGCAGGGGCGTACCTAGAGCATTTGGCACCCGGGGCGGACCCCGAGTGTGGCACCCCCCCCCCCCCCACAATAAAAATGCAAGAAAACACCCACAATTTTTTCAATGTTTGAAAATTGTACAATTATAGTTACCAGGAATAGTGTGCCAGTCAGATACCAGTAATATTGTGCCAGTCAGATACCAGTAATATTGTGCCAGTCAGAGCCCAGTAATAGTGTGCCAGTCAGAGCCCAGTAAGTGTGCCAGTCAGAGCCCAGTAATAGTGTGCCACTCAGAGCCCAGTAATATAGTGCCACTCAGAACCCAGTAATATAGTGCCACTCAGAACCCAGTATTAGTGTGCCACTCAGAGCCCAGTAATAGTGTGCCAGTCAGAGCCCAGTTATATAGTGCCACTCAGAACCCAGTAATGTGCCAGTCAGATACCAGGAATATTGTGCCAGTCAGAGCCAGTATTATTGTTTGTGCTAGTCAGAGCCCAGTAATATAGTGCCAGTCAGTGCCCAGTAATAGTGTGCCAGTCAGTGCCCAGTAATAGTGTGCCACTCAGAGCCCAGGAATATTGTGCCAGTCAGATGCCCAGTAATATTGTGCCAGTCAGTGCCCATGAATATTATGCCAGTCAGATGCCAAGTAATTTTGTGCCAGTCAGTGCCCAGGAATATTATGCCAGTCAGATGCCCAGGAATATTGTGCCAGTCAGTGCCCAGTAATAGTGTGCCAGTCAGAGCCCAGTAATAGTGTGCCAGTCAGATACCAGGAATATTGTAACAGTCAGAGCCCAGTAATATAGTGCCAGTCAGTGCCCAGTAATAGTGTGCCACTCAGAGCCCAGGAATAGTGTGCCAGTCAAATGCCCAGTAATATTGTGCCAGTCAGTGCCCATGAATTTTATGCCAGTCTTATGCCAAGTAATTTTGTGCCAGTCAGTGCCCAGGAATAGTGTGCCAGTCAGATACCAGGAATATTGTAACAGTCAGAGCCCAGTAATATAGTGCCAGCCAGAGCCCAGTAATATAGTGCCAGTCAGAGCCCAGTAATATAGTGCCAGCCAGAACCCAGGAATAGTGTGCCAGTCAGATACCAGGAATATAGTGCCAGTCAGAGCCCAGTAATATAGTGCCAGTCAGAGCCCAGTAATATAGTGCCAGTCAGAGCCCAGTAATATAGTGCCAGCCAGAACCCAGTAATATAGTGCCAGTCAGAACCCAGTAATATAGTGCCAGTCAGAGCCCAGTAATATAGTGCCAGCCAGAACCCAGTAATATAGTGCCAGTCAGAACCCAGTAATATAGTGCCAGCCAGAGCCCAGTAATATAGTGCCAGTCAGAGCCCAGTAATATTGTGCCAGTCAGAGCCCAGTAATATAGTGCCAGCCAGAGCCCAGTAATATTGTGCCAGTCAGAACCCAGTAATATAGTGCCAGTCAGAACCCAGTAATATAGTGCCAGCCAGAACCCAGTAATATAGTGCCAGTCAGAGCCCAGTAATATAGTGCCAGCCAGAACCCAGTAATATAGTGCCAGTCAGAGCCCAGTAATATAGTGCCAGCCAGAACCCAGTAATATAGTGCCAGTCAGAACCCAGTAATATAGTGCCAGCCAGAACCCAGTAATATAGTGCCAGTCAGAGCCCAGTAATATAGTGCCAGCCAGAACCCAGTAATATAGTGCCAGTCAGAACCCAGTAATATAGTGCCAGCCAGAGCCCAGTAATATAATGCCAGCCAGAACCCAGTAATATAGTGCCAGTCAGAACCCAGTAATATAGTGCCAGTCAGAACCCAGTAATATAGTGCCAGCCAGAGCCCAGTAATATAGTGCCAGCCAGAGCCCAGTAATATAGTGCCAGTCAGAGCCCAGTAATATTGTGCCAGTCAGAGCCCAGTAATATAGTGCCAGCCAGAGCCCAGTAATATTGTGCCAGTCAGAACCCAGTAATATAGTGCCAGCCAGAACCCAGTAATAAAGTGCCAGTCAGAACCCAGTAATATAGTGCCAGTCAGAGCCCAGTAATATTGTGCCAGTCAGAACCCAGTAATATAGTGCCAGCCAGAGCCCAGTAATATTGTGCCAGTCAGAACCCAGTAATATAGTGCCAGCCAGAGCCCAGTAATATAGTGCCAGTCAGAACCCAGTAATATAGTGCCAGCCCCCCCCCCCCCGCCCCATCACTTACCAAATCGCTGCTTCTCCCGGACGGACGACTCCTCCGTGCAGTCTTCTCTTCCCTCCTGCACGGAGGAGGGAAACACAGTCGCCGGATGTGACGTATCGTCACATCCGGTCGCTGTGATTTTTTTTTTTTTTTTCACCCGGCGGCCGCATCCAGAGGATTCGGCCGCCTGAGAAAAAAAAAAAAAAAAGGTAAGCAGCGCGGGGGGTGCCGGCAGCACCGGTGGCACCCCCCTAGTCAGTGGCACCCGGGGCGGGCCGCCCCCCCCGCCCCCCCCTCGGGACGCCACTGGGGAGCAGTCAACAACAAAAAAGTTAGTGTGTAATGTAGTGTAGGCCACCACAACCCCGGTCTAAAACTACAAGTAGCTTGTCTGCTAAAAGGGGAAGAATTCTTTCAGGTAAGTGGTATAATCTCTTGCTTCAAGTGTTTGCTAGAGTATTCTGAGTTCTGTGTTTGCTTTTGGTGTTTAGAATTTTTATAACTTTGAATGTTTTATTTAATGTATTTATATCTTGAGCAGTTTTTATAAAAATGTGATTTGTTGTTTTAGAAAAGATATCAATTAAATACTGTTGAAATGCTGTTTTTACCATTTTTCCTGGAAAAAGTAATTTCATAAGCGCATCTACCTTTTATTAATTATTCTAGTTTCCAAATTTCCGCAATTTGGTGTTTTTGGCTGCAGCATCTATAACTCGTTTGAACCAAGGAAACCTTTATATTATATATCTTATTTCTGTGCTTGAGCTATTTCTGTTTCCCAGTTGTACCACTAGTCTTGTTAGAAGAGTTTGTGGAGAATAGAGGACCAATGAACGTGGAATCTGAGGAATCAATGTACCCATCCTGATACCAGCCCAAAACTGCCACCAGCAGTTTGATACCCGATGTTCTGCCTCCTGGGAAGTTTTGGGCAGTTAGAAATTATATCTGTATGCTTTTTTATTTATGTTAACCTCAGGTCTTAGTGTCACAGGTATGTGATCCAAGGAAAGCCAATGCATTCCATCTTTTGTGGACACAAGCCAACTATACAAGTTATCATACTAATAACATTTCAAACTACCCAAAAGGAACCAAATTGTGCAATGGACAGTGCTGAATGTGTGAGTTAGAGAAAGGTGTGCAATAATCCATAATTCAGTGACTTTAATAAAAAATAGCATTTTGATTTAAATAAAAGATGGCTAAAAAATGAAATAACATTTTCAGTTTCTGCTCTACAGTTGCAGGGGGTGAACAGATTTATAATGAGCTTTAGGGTGCAGGAGTGTACCTAGAGTATTTCGCACCTGGGATGGCGCACCCCCCCTTTCAGTCACTAACTTTAAAATAACAACCTCCAAAAATGTATTTTTTGCAAAAATATTTATCAAGCAAATTTGAAAATTGTATGTCAACTGGAAAAAAAAATAGAAATTTGAAAAATAAATTATTCACTTAAAAAATGCTAATGTTTTAATAAATAGCACTTGCCTTGCACCTCAAAGACTTGCCATTGCACTCACAGAACTTGCCATTGCACCCCAGGAACATGTTATTGCACCCACAGACCTGCCATTGCACCTCGGGGACTTTCCATTCCACCCAGAGGACTTGTCATTTCACTTCAGAGACATGCCATTGCACCCACAGACTTTCCATAGATTTCTGTTCAGTGCTACTTACCAGGTAGGCTCTGTAGAGCCGGATAGCAAATCCTATTATGGTATCTTGAGAACGTAGATTATCTTTAGTTGTTTAAACTAAACCATATTTATGATGACAATCTTTTCTATCTTGCACAGTTAGAATGGATGTCTCTTTTTGAATACTTGTCAAGTACAGCACTGAGTAAAAGTTCATCAAGCATATAAAAAATGTACCATACTAAATAATCCTTGCATATCAAATGAAAAGTACTCACATATACCAATTTGTAGTCACCTTAACTAACCATATCAAGTATAACTTGATCAGGATTCCTAAGCATTATGTATTTGCCTTCATACACAAGCCTCATCTGTATATAGTGAAAAAGGATGAGCAAACCAATAATGCTACAAAAAAGAACTTTACAAATGGTGTACAGAAAATATATATGACATAGGTGTCCACTAAGAGCCGGCAGCCGAATATTAAACACACAGACAACTTCAAAAACTGCGTGAGACAAGTGAAGAAACAGAAGGATTTTCCGGCGCACAGTTCATAGACACTTGATTGAATCAAGTGTCTATGAACTGTGCGCCGGGAAATCCTTTTGTTTCTTCACAAGCCTCATCTGGCAAAGTACAGTACACAAAAAGATAAAGTGATTTGTGTAAAATGAACCTTTGTGCAGAAAACTTTAACAAACGAAATAATACTTGCGGTACCACACACGCTGCAGCCTTCTGAAGCACTCCGAAATGCTCAAATACAATAGCAAGAACAAAAGCAGATGTAAATAGATGCACTCTTCTCCTCCTGATGAAGCAGTGTTTAGTACGGTGAAACGCGTAGAGGTGTCAGCAGATCGTGTTTCAGCGCTGCACTTTCTCCTACTTTCTCCTACTTCCCTGGATTTCAGCTCCGTTGATGTGAATGTCTCCTGGACCTTTTATGTGACTTATTCGTCCACTGTTTGTGAGTTTTTCATGTATTGGGGGCCAATACTTGTGTATGCATATTGGTCCTGCACATGTATATATTTCTATTTCAGAATATTATTAAAGGTGTTTTTTAACGGATATCCATGCCTCATCTGATGTGACTGTCACTCACGTATGTTTGTGAGTGCATCTATTTACAATCTTCAATTACACTTTTATGATGTGGAATTATTGCACTATTGTGTTATGTGTTTTATTTAAGGTACCCACTCTTTTGCGCCAGTCTGCTTTTTGTTCTTGCTAAAGTACAGTACACTACTGGCACTTTAAAAATTAATAAATATACCCTACCTAGGACTGGGTGTGTTTTTCTTACTACCTTTCCTCTCTGAAGTAGACACACACTTGCTTTTTGAGGCTGACAGACATTTGTGTTATGTGCAGTGGTATTTTTGACTTACCCACATTCCCTGGGTCGGCTGGAGGTGTGGTGCCTGGGGAGTTGCTCAGTGCTCCGCAGCGGACACTCACATACCTGCGAGTCTGTGATGCACTGGATTTCCCCTCTGTCCCACCCAAGTACACCACTGTTATCCTGCTCTGCTGAACTGCATGAACAATATGTTTTTTAAATAAAGGAGTACATAAGCTTCTCATTCACAGCAAAATGTACTAATATTGGTTAATCAGGGAAGACCTTGCTGTTAGAGAGATTCCCTTCTGTATATTTGAGAATATGAGCTCCAAATATTCACAATGAGGAAGCTATAGATTAGACATAACCTTAATCCACATGAATGGTGCCAGTCAAGGTAGAGGCACCCAACATGCATTAATACAGATTGTATTAAACACTCCCTCTGTCAGTAATAGACAATAAATATTAATACAGCATCATTCAAACCATTTCAAGCAGAGCTGCCTTCTGGCCGGTAATATTAAAGAAAAAAAAAAATAGCTCGAGGCCAATGTTAAGTCTATGGATGCAATAACATAGCTGGTATTTTTTCAAAGAGAAGGTGGCAACAATAATTTTAAATAATACAATAGATGCACTCTTATAGGTAAGTGTAAATTACTGATTTACTTAAGAGTCTGCTCAATTAAGAGAGGATTACAGGGACTGAGATGGAAATTTCAAACTTTAGGCCAATATAGCAGAGTTGGAAAATGTCTCCAATGCAGCTGAATGGGAGAATGTTTCCAATTTGGCTACTTTGGCCTTAAGTTTGAAATTCCTGTTTCAGTTCACTGCAATTCTCTCTTCATTAGTAGACCCTTTAAACTTATTGCTAATTAACAATATCCTTGTATTTCCCAGTAATAATAGTTTTACTTTTTTTGTGTGCTTTCTTTTTAAGTGATGCCTTTGTATTTGAGAACCCTGGAATTGCAATACACAATGCCACTATGTCTCATGTTGGACATATGTCTGTTCTTTGATATATTTACACTTTGTATTCTTGTATATTTGTATATATGTGTCTATATATGTGTCTATATATATCTATATATATATATATATATATATATATATATATATATATTTCTTCCATTTAAAACAGGTGTGATCATGGGCATAATTTTACCGTCATCCTTTCTGCGCCGCGCCTCTTTTTGACAAGTTATCATGAAGTAGAGGAGCTTTGTCATTATCAGTGAAGGCATGCAAAGGGTTGATAAACCCTGCACCAGATACAGATCCACAGCACCAGATATAAACCAACCACACTAGATATAGCCTCACTGCACCAAATATAGACAGGGGGAGGGGGAGAGAGAGACAGAACAGGGGGAGGGGGGAGAGAGACACAGAACAGGGGGAGGGGGGAGAGAGAGAAAGAACAGGGGGAGAGAGAGAGACAGAACAGGGGGAGGGGGAGAGAGAGAGACAGAACAGGGGGAGGGGGAGAGAGAGACAGAACAGGGGGAGGGGGAGAGAGAGACAGAACAGGGGGAGGGGGAGAGAGAGACAGAACAGAGGGAGGGGGAGAGAGAGACAGAACAGGGGGGGGGGAGAGAGACAGAACAGGGGGGGGGAGAGAGACAGAACAGGGGGGGGGGAGAGAGACAGAACAGGGGGGGGGAGAGACAGAACAGAGGGGGGGAGACAGAACAGAGGGGGGCAGTGGCGTAGCGTGGGTTGTCAGCACCCGGGGCAAGGCAAGTAATTTGCGCCCCCTAACCCGTGGATTTTAGCACTCGAGTCTCTTCTACTAGATTAGTTAAAGAAACCCTTACCCCCCAAGCACATGTATTGTTTGTTATGAAAATACTTATGTAATTAAAGTAAAATGCATCTAAAATTTACATAAGTATTTTCAAGAAGTTCTTGCTGCTGCCTGGGCTGGTCTGGTGTGGTTCTCTCCTGCGCTCAGTGCTGCTCTGGGCGGCCGCTGCACTGTCCCTCCCCCAGATAGTCCCTCGCTCTCTCTTCGCACCAGGGCCTGGAAAAAATTACATACCAGCCCCATAGCATTGCGGAGTCATCAGAATTCAGCTTAACAGCCCATTAAAATGCGGACGGCATATAACGCCCTAACAGCGTTAAAGGGACACTATAGTC
This sequence comes from Pelodytes ibericus, assembly GCA_036172795.1. Classification (NCBI taxonomy): domain Eukaryota; kingdom Metazoa; phylum Chordata; class Amphibia; order Anura; family Pelodytidae; genus Pelodytes; species Pelodytes ibericus. Next base: position 131,736,332 of record CM069862.1, read on the forward strand.
ACCCAGACCACTTCAGCTCAATGAAGTGGCCTGGGTGCAATGCCCCTCAGGTTTTAACCCTTCACATGTAAACATAGTAGTTTCAGAGAAACTGCTACGTTTACATTTGCGGTTAAGGCAGCCTCTAGTGGCTGTCTTCCGGACAGACACTAGAGGGGCATCTGCGACGCTGGAGCCTGGAGGCACATTTCGCCTCCATCGCGCAGAGTGCCCATAGGAAAGCATTGAGAAATACTTTCCTATGGACACTTTGAATGCATGCGCATTCAGCTCCAGTGACGTCGGACGGGGAGCTGACGTCAGACAGGGAGGAGAGGTCACCAGCACCGAGGGAGCCTGGCGCTGGATTAAGGTAAGTAACTGAAGGGAATTTAACCCCTTCAGCGCCACGGGAGTGGGACCCTGAGGGTGTGGGCACCCTCAGGGTACTAAAGTGTCAGGAAAACCGCTTTGTTTTCCTGACACTATAGTGATCCTTTAAGAGTTTAAGGGGTTATTTTGGCCTGGGGAAGCCAAATGGTTATACACCTATGCTTTAAACCAGGAGTAGACATCCTTTGCCACTCCAGATGTTGTGGACTACACCTCTCATGATGCTTTGCAAGCCTTAATGGAGATGTAGTCAAAAAACAAAGGGAGTGTCAAAGGTTACCTACCCCTGCACTAAACCAAAAATATATAATACAGTTCCTACCCCATAAATATAAAATTTAATGCTATGATATTTAATGCTCTCATCCAACCCCCTTCCCTCCACAGTTCCTAATAAATATATTACAAATATAATTCCCTCACCCCTGTAGCCCCACCTATTTACATTTCCTTCTACATACACACATATATATAGAATATTCATTAGGCCACAAATGTAAAAAATATAATCATTGCCTCATCTCAAATTCCCAAGTCAGATCTTTCCCATCCCCCCCTCTTCCCCTAATACACTGCTGACCCCCCTCCCCCTAATACACTGCTGACCCCTCCCTCCCCTAATACACAGTTGACCCCCATCCCCTAATACATTACTGCCCCCCTTCTTCCCTTCCCCAATACATTACTGCCCCTCTTCTTCCCTTCCCCAATACATTACTGCCCCCCTTCTTCCCTTCCCCAATACATTACTGCCTCCCTTCTTCCCTTCCCCAATACATTACTGCCTCCCTTCTTCCCTTCCCCAATACATTACTGCCTCCCTTCTTCCCTTCCTCAATACATTACTGCCCCCCTTCTTCCCTTCCCCAATACATTACTGCCCCCCATCCCCAATACATTACTGCCCCCCTCCCCCATACATTACTTCCCTCCCTCCCCCATACATTACTTCCCCCCTCCCCCATACATTACTTCCCCCCCTCCCCATACATTACTTCCCTCCCTCCCCCATACATTACTTCCCCCCCTCCCCATACATTACTGACCCTCCCCTCCCCCATACATTAAATGACCCCCTCCCCTCCCCCATACATTAACTGACCCCCTCCCCTCCCCCATACATTAAATGACCCCCTCCCCTCCCCCATTCATTAAATGAACCCCCTTCCCCTCCCCCATCCATTAAATGAACCCCCCTCCCCCATACATTAAATGAACCCCCCTCCCCCATACATTTAATAAACGCCCCTGGAGGGGGGAGAGAGATGAGAGAAAACAGGTATGGGGGAGTTAGAGAGAGACAGACAGACATGGCAAGGAAGAGGAAAGGGACACATACATAGGGGGGTGAAAGAGACGGGGGGCGCCACGGACACTTAAGGCTGGCCCTGAACCCAACAGCACCAGACACAACACTATAGCACACACAATATAATCCCTCAGCACCAGATACAACACTATAGCACACAATATAACCTCTCAGCACCAGATACAACACAATAGCACACAATATAACCCCTCAGCACCAGATACAACACTATAGCACACAATAGAACCTCTCAGCACCAGATACAACACTATAGCACACAATATATAGAAAGAAGCAGACATGCACACTGGTGTATAAGTCAAAAAAACTTTAATATTTATTAGGTAAATGTATCGACAGATGGGTACGCGTAAACAGTATATATCTCAAAATAGGGGACACATAGTACAAAAAAGCGTAAATATATAAATGTGATAGAAGCTGTAAATGTGGGAAAAGACGACCATAAAGGATCTCCGAACGCGTAGCCTGTGCCCTTACCCCTCAAGTCCTCTGCTATTTTCACACCAACGATCTTACCTCATCACAGCCTGGAACTTACTTTTTTTCAAGCAGAGAGTGCTATACTTACCCAACTCGACCATACCACCAACGAATTGAACCACTGGATCTGGGTGAGACTGTGTCCATTTCTATGGACCTTATCAGAACCTACTGATCAGCTGTTTTTTCTGCCTGTGATTTCTACGTTTTGATCTGTCCAGCTATTTACTGCAAGAGGCACTATTTGTTGTTTTTTTGTTGTGTTTTTTTGTGTTTACTTTCGTTTATTATCCGGTTCATTGGACTTTGCTATATTTTTTTCTATTGTTTATATTTTCTTGTGGTTCTATACTTTTTACTGATACTCTATTTTCAAGGTGTTTCCATTACATAACCACATTTTTTCTTTTTCTCCTGATTACAATTTTTTCATTTATTTTTGTTCTGGACACACACCCTTGTGTCCCCTCCCCTGTTTTTTTGCTCTCTCGGTATATTATTTTTCATGCCTTATTTTTTCCTTATCTTTTTGATGTATTTTCCATCTGCGGTTCATTTTTAACACTGCCTTACTTTTCCATATATTTTCTCCATTGTTTTGCTCGCCATTTTTTATGGTCGTCTTTTCCCACATTTACAGCTTCTATCACATTTATATATTTACGCTTTTTTGTACTATGTGTCCCCTATTTTGAGATATATACTGTTTACGCGTACCCATCTGTCGATACATTTACCTAATAAATATTAAAGTTTTTTTGACTTATACACCAGTGTGCATGTCTGCTTCTTTCTATATATTATGTATTTTCATATATATGCCCTTTAGGAGAGAGCATATTAGCAGTACATAGTTTGCCCCTGTACTCTTTATCCTCCCATTCAATTCCAACGGCCTTGTTCTCAACCCCTTTTTGTACTATAGCACACAATATAAGCATACGGCAACAGATACAACACTATAGCACACAATATAACCCCACAGCACCAGACACAACACTATAGCACAAAATATAACCCCTTAGCACCAGATACAACAATATAGCACACAATATAACCCCTCAGCACCAGATACAACAATATAGCACACAATATAACCTCTCAGCACCAGATACAACACTATAGCGCACAATATAAGCATACGGCAACAGATACAACACTATAGCACACAATATAACCCCACAGCACCAGATACAACACTATAGCACACAATATAAACACAAAGTAACAGATTCCCTAAACACCCAAATTCCTAAATCCATGACATTTCTTTCTCTTTCCCCGTTTTTATATGTTTTATTCCTCCATGTTTGCCATCTCTTTCCCCATCATTTTATGTGTTTTATTCCTCCATGTCAGTGACCTATTTTCACCTACATTTTATCTTTTCTGCCCCATGTCACAATTGTGTCTGTATTCTGCTCCAATCAATCACCTCTTTTCATCCTCCATTATCTTTTCTGCCCCATGTCATCCCATTTTGTTTGCAATCTGCTTCCATCTATCACATCATTTTATCCTCCATTATCTTTTCTGCCCCATCCACTTGTCACCATGTTGATGTGAGCAGAGCCTGGTCAGAGGAGCTGCTCAGACTGGACAAATGGAGACCTCAGGGAAATGGGAGGGACCTCCCTGGATTTACCCCACTCTTCCATGTACCTTGTTTTTTAAAGCTATTATAAGCTCTTCCTACCTGTGACAGAGGCTCAGCTATGGTCTCTGAGTATCTTCCCCTGTTTCCTCCATGATGTTGCACTGCAGGCTCTCTTCTGTCAGTCATGCTGCCACATGGAGGGCTGAGGGGCGGGGCTATAACTTCATATCCCCGGGGCACCCCTGTCATAGGCTCTCCATTCAGCATGACTGACAGCTGCAGAGACCTGCACCAATGTGGATGGGAGACCAGTATTACAGCAAGAAGAGTTGCAGAGAGCAACAGCTTTGGGTGCCACCTCCTACCCCAGCAACTGGTGTGCAGTCCCCTAGGGACTAAAGGGGAATTGCAAAGATCCAGGGGGGGGGGGGACAAGCACCCCCCCTTGCCCCCCCCCCCCCCTGCGGACGCCCATGGGTGTGATTTTGATTCAGTGCTGTTGGTGAGAGGTCCCTTTTAGTATATTCATACTGAGAGATTTTAGTCTCTCTGACTGCTTTTGTTACTATGAAAACCTCCTCCACCATCTGAATTCCATTGTATTTCATGATATTAATTAGTTTTATTGTATTTATGTGTCTGCACTGTGTCTTTTCAACAAGGCTATAGTCCCATTTGTCTATCTGTTTGTCCATTTACTACAGCACAACGGATATGGGATTTTGTAGCAACTATAATACATGGGATTAGGAGCTGGCATTTTGGATTCACCTTTAAACTTATTTTGAATTAAATATAAATGATATTACTTTGACTTTCCCCATTATATGGGGCAATGCAATTAACCCCTTTATTGACTACAGGGCAAAGGTTAGGCACCAATATTCACAGTGGACATTTATGGGACTTTGTGACAGACACGCTCCATGGTCTGTGATTTTTAACTTTATTAATAGTTGTCTATACACAGTGATAAGTCAGAATGCCTTTAGCAACAGGAAAGGGGGAGTTGCCCGTTTTGTTCTGGATGAACAGAATTACAAGCAAATGCCTTAATTAGGAGAAATTATGACATCTTACCTTAACACAGTCAAGGATTTTAAGCATGCGTGGGATAGACACAAGGCTATCCTAGCTATAAGACCGGGAACGGGGGACTAATAAAAGTACTCAAAAAAAAAAAATTGGGCAGACTAGATGGACCGAATGGTTCTTATCTGCCGACACATTCTATGTTTCTATGTTTCTATCTCCTGCATCCTAATATGCAAATTACACATATTCCATATAAAAGCATCTCATATGCATATCAAGCCACAGGTGATGTCATAAGCTGGAGACTCCAGACACATTTAAAACACATTATTCTCCTAATTTAGGCATTTACTTATAATTTTGTTAACACAATGTATAGATCAGTTTCATTCATTCCCCCCCCCCCCCCCCCTCCAGATTCACAGTTAAATCAAGGTATAGGATATATAGTCCCTTTAATGTAAAAATGAATAATATAAGGATAACCATCTGTCATACCAGTGCTAGAGGGTTACTTAGTGCATGCAGACTAGATTGATTTGAAGGGTATCAGTGTTAGAGGACTGGGGCAGTGGGTATTTGAAGGTTAAAGTGGTGGATTACTGCTACAGACACAGCATGGATGGTGTGTGTTTCAAACTCACACGTGTGTACTTATATGATGTAAATATAAATTCAATAATTAAAATCAATCAAATTCAGGTTTCTAAGTATCAGTTTTTGAAGTTTAAGAAAGTGTAGACATGATAATTGAGGTCTGTACATCTCCATTTGCTTTCTCATTCAATCAAAATCCTACATGTGTTCAGGTGTACAGTTTTATAACCCAGGTACTAACAATTGCTTTTGTTTGTGCCAAACAGTACTATGAGGATAATGGCGCCTGGCAGTGAGAGAGTTAAAGATTCAGCCTGGCTGTATCATTTCCCTGGACTGCTGACTGCAGGGGGTATTACATCGACTAAAGATTCCCAATCACTGATCCAATCTGGTACTAACAGACTCAATTCTTGGAGAGCAGAATAAATTGTTATGTACTGAGCATCACTAATTCAATCAATGCATGCTGGCAGCCAGTGGCGTACTTACCGTTAGTGCAGGGGTCGCAGCTGCGATGGGGCCCATCACTCCAGGGGCCCGGCCGCCCTGCGACCCCTGCATTCATCCTTGGTGCCCAAAGCAGCTTCCCCCGTGGGCCCCCATTGCTGCCCGTGTGACTGTCTCACACGGAGACAGTCACTATCGGGCAGCAGCCGGGAGGGACCCAGCTTGTCTTCACAGCCACGGGAATTGACGGCAGTGGCTGTATTACATTTCTGAGCAGACGGCCGAGCAGCATACAGATGTTACTGTAGGCGGCGGGGGGGGGGGGGGGGGGCGGTTGGCTGCTGCACATAACTGGCAAATAACACTGGCTAATGGGCACTATAAGTGGCCTATGGGCAGAATAATACTGGCAAATGGGCAAAATATAAGTGGCAAATGGGCAATATGAGTGGCATTTGGGCAGAATAATATACTGGCAAATGGGCAAAATATAAGTGGCAAATGGGCAGAATGATACTGGAAAATGGGCAAAATATAAGTGGCAAATGGGCAATATGAGTGGCATATGGGCAGAATAATATACTGGCAAATGGGCAAAATATAAGTGGCATATGGGCAAAATATAAGTGGCAAATGGGCAGAATGATACTGGCAAATGGGCAAAATATAAGTGGCAAATGGGCAGAATAATACTGGCAAATGGGCAAAATATAAATGACAAATGGGCAGAATGATACTGGCAAATGGGCAAAATATAAATAGCAAATGGGCAGAATAATGCTGGCAAATGAGCAAACTATAAGTGGCAAATGGGCAGAATAATACTGGCAAATGGGCAAAATATAAGTGGCAAATTGACAGAATAATACTGGAAAATGTGCAAAATATTAGTGGCAAATGGGAATATGAGTGGCATATGGGCAGAATAATACTGGCAAATGGGCAAAATATAAGTGGCATATGGGCAAAATATAAGTGGCAAATGGGCAGAATAATACTGGCAAATGGGCAAAATATAAGTGGCAGATGGGCAGAATGATACTGGCAAATGGGCAAAATATAAGTGGCAAGTGGGCAGAATGATACTGGCAAATGGGCAAAATATAAGTGGCAAGTGGGCAGAATAATACTGGCAAATGGGCAGAATAATACTGGCAAATGGGCAAAATAAAAGTGGCAAATGGGCAGAATAATACTGGCAAATGGGCAAAATATAAGTGGCAGATGGGCAGAATGATACTGGCAAATGGGCAAAATATAAGTGGCAAATGGGCAGAATGATACTGGAAAATGGGCAAAATATAAGTGGCAAATGGGCAATATGAGTGGCATATGGGCAGAATAATATACTGGCAAATGGGCAAAATATAAGTGGCATATGGGCAAAATATAAGTGGCAAATGGGCAGAATGATACTGGCAAATGGGCAAAATATAAGTGGCAAATGGGCAGAATAATACTGGCAAATGGGCAAAATATAAATGACAAATGGGCAGAATGATACTGGCAAATGGGCAAAATATAAATAGCAAATGGGCAGAATAATGCTGGCAAATGAGCAAACTATAAGTGGCAAATGGGCAGAATAATACTGGCAAATGGGCAAAATATAAGTGGCAAATTGACAGAATAATACTGGAAAATGTGCAAAATATTAGTGGCAAATGGGAATATGAGTGGCATATGGGCAGAATAATACTGGCAAATGGGCAAAATATAAGTGGCATATGGGCAAAATATAAGTGGCAAATGGGCAAAATATAAGTGGCAAATGGGCAGAATAATACTGGCAAATGGGCAAAATATAAGTGGCAAATGGGCAGAATGATACTGGCAAATGGGCAAAATATAAGTGGCAAGTGGGCAGAATGATACTGGCAAATGGGCAAAATATAAGTGGCAAGTGGGCAGAATAATACTGGCAAATGGGCAGAATAATACTGGCAAATGGGCAAAATAAAAGTGGCAAATGGGCAGAATAATACTGGCAAATGGGCAAAATATAAGTGGCAGATGGGCAGAATGATACTGGCAAATGGGCAAAATATAAGTGGCAAATGGGCAGAATGATACTGGCAAATAGGCAAAATATAAGTGGCAAATGGGCAATATGAGTGGCATATGGGCCGAATAATACTGGCAAATGGCCAAAATATAAGTGGCAAATGGGCAGAATGATACTGGCAAATGGGCAAAATATAAGTGGCAAATGGACAGAATAATACTGGCAAATGGGCAAAATGATACTGGCAAATGGGCAAAATATAAGTGGCAAATGGGCAGAATATTACTGGCAAATGGGCAAAATATAAGTGGCAAATGGGCAAAATATAAGTGGCAAAGTGGCAAAATATAAGTGGCAAATGGGCAGAATAATATTGGCAAATAGGCAAAATATAAGTGGCAAATGGGCAGAATAATACTGGCAAATGGGCAAAATATGAGTGGCAAATGGGCAGAATAATACTGGCAAATGGGCAAAATATAAGTGGCAAATGGGCAGAATAATACTGGAAAATTGGCAAAATATAAGTGGCAAATGGGCAGAATAATACTGGAAAATTGGCTAAATATAAGTGGCAAATGGGCAGAATGATACTGGCAAATGGGCAAAATATAAGTGGCAAATGGATAGAATAATACTGGCAAATGGGCAAAATATGAGTGGCAAATTGGCAGTATAATACTGGCAAAAGGGCAAAATATAAGTGGCACATGGGCAGAATGATACTGGCAAATGGGCAAAATATAAGTGGCAAATGGGCAGAATAATACTGGGAAATGGGCAAAATATGAGTGGCAAATGGGCAGAAAAATACTGACAAATGGGCAAAATATAAGTGGCAAATGGGCAATATGAGTGGCATATGGGCCGAATAATACTGGCAAATGGGCAAAATATAAGTGGCAAATGGATAGAATAATACTGGCAAATGGGCAAAATATGAGTGGCAAATTGGCAGTATAATACTGGCAAATGGGCAAAATATAAGAGGCAAATGGGCAGAATGATACTGGCAAATGGGCAGAATAATACTGGCAAATGGGCAAAATATGAGTGGCAAATGGGCAGAATAATACTGACAAATGGGCAAAATATAAGTGGCAAATTGGCAGAATAATACTGGAAAATTGGCAAAATATAAGTGGCAAATGGGCAGAATGATACTGGCAAATAGGCAAAATATAAGTGTCAAATGGGCAGAATAATACTGGCAAATGGGCAAAATATAAATGGCAAATGGGCAGAATGATACTGGTAAATAGGCAAGATATAAGTGGCAAATGGGCAAAATATGAGTGGCAAATGGGCAGAATAATACTGGCAAATTGGCAAAATATAAGTGGCAAATGGGTAAAATATAAGTGGCAAATGGGCAAAATAACACTGGCAAATGTGCAAAATATTAGTGGCATATGGGCAAAATATGAGTGGCAAATGGGCAAAATAACACTGAGAAATGGACAAAATATTAGTGGCAAATGGGCAAAATAACACTGGCATATGGGCAAAATATGACTAATAAATGATGGGCAAAATAATGCTGGCTGTGGCATATTTATGGGCAGGTTAATAGTGGCATATTAATGGGGAAATGGCTGTGGCATATTAATGGATATTTGTGGCATAATGGGCACATTGGCTGTGGCATATTAATGGGCTAATTGTGGCATGATGGGCACATTGGCTGTGGCATATTAATGGGCATATTGGCTGTGGCCAAAGTGATAGTGTGGCACGTTCTGTGGGGCAAAATAACATTTACACTGTGGCATGCCAAATTGTGTGGGTGCAATATGAGTACAAGCCAAGTGCTGTGGGTACTGTATAGTGCTGTGTTTAGACCTTTAGGCAATGTGGGTGCAGAGGAACGTAATAAAAATAAGAAATTAACAATTTTTCAATAACATTTTTATTACATATGAAAATAGGTGAATATCATATTTAAAAGTTCATATAAGTATCCATTTAAGCATGTATGGGATAGGTATAAGGCTATCCTAGATATAAGATAAGGCCAGGGACTAATGAAAGTATTACTTTACTGAGAGGGTAGGGGATACATGGAATAGCCTTCCAGTAGAAGTGGTAGAGGTTAATACAGTGAAGGTGTTTAAGCATGCATGGGATAGGGATAAAGCTACAATAGATATAAGACAAGGCCAGGCACAAAGCAGAACAGTTGGGAGGCATGTAAGTGGCATTTCTGGGGGGGAGTTGCACGGTGGCTCCGGGGGAGGGAGGGTGGGGGGGCGCCAAGGCAATTTTTGCACCGGCCCTGTGGTTTCTAGTTATGCCTCTGCTGGCAGCCCCTGTGAACTAGAAATATACTGCCTGGGGGCATGATGATTTAGTAACTCCCAATGCCTGAGAGTGGATTCTCTGCTTGATTTGTTAGGCTGAGGGCCACTTATGGCGCCCGTGAGGCAGTCCGTGTGTGAGGATTAAGGTAATACCTCCAGAGTAATATACATATGGAGGATTGACACATTATAATGGAATCCAGATTTCTGGAGAAAAACGTAATTATCGAAATAAAATAAAAATGCAATTTGTTTCAAAGACTAAATCATCCAACACAGATCTAGTGGATATTGTACAGGTTCAGGCAGTGAAGGGGTTAATTAACAGAACGTGTTCACAAGCATTTATGTATTTCGACACCTGTTGTGCTAGTTATATCATAGGATTAACCATTTGACTGTCAGAAGGATTCGGTGCTTCCCAACGCAGTTTTAACAGTACGAAGTTTAACCATCTGGGTGTCAAGACACTGGACCACTCCCAGATCTCAAAAGTTGAACTGTACAGGTTTTAAAAGTCTGGATGACAGGGGTGATGCACAAGTGCAAGGAACTTTGCCCAATTGCCTGGTGTTAATAAATACTTACAGCTCTGGTCACAGAGACGAATCTGTCATAGCTGATCAGCACGATGTTAAAGACAGAAGAGGTGCACAGCAAGTAGTCAAGAACCAGCCACAATTTGCAAACGCTTTTCCCAAAGCTCCATCTTCCTGTCAGCACATAGGGCACATACAGTGGGATGCACAGCGCCCCTACAACAAGCAAACATAGAAACTGGCTTCAAATTCCATTACTGGCTCAGTCAGAGCAACGACTCTATCCCGCTACCCAAATGCATCTATTACCCAGTCACTAACTGCATTTCTGGATTTTAACAGATCATCAGCAGTCAGGAACCTACATCTTTCTCTCACTCTTTTCTGCATGTTCTGGCTATCCAAATCTCGATCTTTCAATACTGATATTCTCCCTTCTCCAGCCTGGATCTTACTGATACTCTCGCTTCTAAAGTATGGGTCTTTTCAGATAGTCTCCTTTCTCCAGTCTGGACCTTTACACATATTCTGCATTTTCCTGCCTTGATCTTGATACAGTGCCTTCAACAGTCTACACACTCCCTTCTTTGGTCTAGATGTTTATTGATTCTCTGCCTTCTCCAGTCTGGAACTTTACAAATTCTATTTGCCTTCTCCAGGGTGTTTTTTTCTCCAGTTTGGATCTTTACAGCTAACTATACAGCCGCTGTATTCTGATACGGTCAATAGCTCTCTTTTCGCTGATATAAAAGAACTTGGAAGTCTGTAAATTCAACTCATTCTTCACTGTTTCCCTTTTCCTATAAGTTATCCCCTCTTGGCCCTTTATCAGTGAAACTAGAGTGTAAAATTGAACATACTTTACCTACTAGGAAATCTGAAATTGCCAAATTCAGGAGAAAGTAATTATTCTGTGTGCGCAGGCTGGAGTCCACCACAAACGCCAACATGACAAGGGCATTTCCCAGCACAGTGGTAACTATAAGAATCCCCATCAGGACAGCCAGTAACACTGTCCATGAGAAAGCGTAGTTGATATGGAAGCTGAGTTCTCCACTCCTCCAGGTGCCATTGGACAGCCAGTTCTGTTGGGTGCTGTCCATTTCAGCACCACGGGCTCTGCTTGGCGTCTAGTGAAGTAGCTTAGTATAGTATGACAATACTGATATCATCCTCATTCTATTCACAGCACGGGCTAAGAGATGCCTGAAAGTGGTCACTCAAGAGATACGCAAAAGGTTAAAGCTAATTTTGTATCCAAAGGCATTTGTCTTTCCATGATCCAACTTTCTTCTAAATGCATGCAAATCCATTCAGTGTGTCTTCCCTTAGCAGTTCCTGTCTGCATATCATTCCATCTGATCACCACCTGCATGTCTATCCCACTCCAATAACATAAAGAAACCACATCCCAATATCACCACTGGAAAAACTGCACCTCCCCCTACCTCCCCTCCTTGCTGCTTCCTACCCACCCCCCATTTAAGAATCCTCAGACACAATTCACACACTCCACAGTCTTTGTGAGAAAAGATCCACTGTTCTCCACAATCAGCTGCAAATCACATTTTGGAGAAAAAAATATATTAACTCCTTCACCCCCAGACTAGTAGATTTTGAGTTAACATTTGGTTTCCAGGGTTTTCAACTACTTTTACGTATAAATGGCACTTGTTGCTGTGATTGGAGGTAGGTAATCTTTATTTAAATTCGATTTTTAGCCTTCCCCAGTATCTCGAGCATCAAGTAGTATTACACAGAACATGTGAACTCAGTGGATAAAGAGGGAAATTATGACACACTACTCCAAGACTCTCTTCTTGCCATATAATCCTCTTGCTGCCTCATTAACATCACAATTCTTCTCTGATTTTGTGGACAACATTGGATTGCTTTTTAATGAGACAAATGGCTTTGTGGCTATGAATGATCATGCCATTTCTTTTGGCAGTGAAGGATCCTTCTTTATGCTTTTGTATAGAATCATGCTCATTTATTTCAAAAATTACAGATTGAGGAGTTTGTAACATCTGTCTGTGAAATCCTTTGACTGGTATAAATGAGTTCATTCCCATGATTGGCTGACTGTTGGAAATTCCTGTGTCCCTCTTCATGAATAATCTCTTTTTATAAATGATGTCAACATTGTCCTGCACTATGTAATCGTCAAGCTACAGTCACAGAAACAATGGAACGATAGGAAATGGAAAATATTGCTTATGTATTGAAATAATTAGGACATCTAGTAACTGACAGGGGTCACTGAATTCTTAACAGGTCTGGAAATGGTTTAAAGCAACTCAACTCTCCAAAATGAGACATTTTTTTTTTAACTTAACCAGTGTCCATCATGTTTCGGGATGGGACTCCATCAATTGGAGAAATGGTCCTAAAATGGGACAGTCAGTGATAATCTATGACATAATTTGTTCCTAAAGGAACGGATATCTTGAAACCTTAACATTTAATGGTTTCTATTTAATGAAAGTCCTTTCTATTTACATCATCTAAATACTCCTGCCCCACACCTGTGTCACATGGAGTGACAGCATGTTTATGATCAGCAGTAGTACAGAGTGCCAAGAAAAAATGAGTAGGACATTATTTGCCATAATCCAGGTAAACACAATTCTCAAGGAACAGTCTGTTTGTGATGATGGCTTAGGCAGTCATTGGTCTTTGGGGAATTAAACTGCAGGAGAGAGATTGATGTTGTAAGGGACATGGTTGTATTACTATGCCAGGTGAACAGTGGTAGGTAAAGTTTGACATTACCACAGGTGTCCTAAAGTTACTTCATGGAGAACAATAATCCTCCTGGAACAAGTAGATGCAGACTGATAGATCATAATGTTGTTATCTTTGCTATTTTCTTGAATATGCAGGCGCCATAAGAAATTAGATTCACGTATTTTATGCCCAATGCCCAGTGTCTGCCGAAATTGAGCATGCAGAAAGAAGATGGAAATAACCTTTGTATTAGCACCGTGTATGTTTCTACAGAAAATCCTGAATAAAAGCCTCATTCTCATACCTTGGAAAAAAGCAATTTATTTAAAGAATTAAAATAAGGCTAAGTCTGCACTGTGATTGTAAGAGTGGCAGAACCAAACAGAAGCTCTGCAGATCATTAATCTGGCTGGAGTCCAAAGCATCATTCAAGTTTGACCCATTGTACATTACCTATCTCAATCTACAACAAACATGGCAGACAGACGGGACTAGAGTCAGAGAAGTTGACTGAGCATAATGTCTTAGAAATTCTAGAACAGGAGTGTTCAATTTTTTTTTTTTTGCAGTCGGCCACTTCACCCGAAATGTATGTGTGCGTGGGTCGCATTCATTTTCCACTGAGAACAAATTATATACACACTCACACATATATAATATATTCATGTGTGCAGTGTGAGTGTATCACCGAGTCAACGTTAATAAAACTCATGGTAACATGCAGTATGTGAGTGAATCACAGACTCTAAAGCAATACAACACATACACAGCCACACACAAATACACACACAGAGTCACACAGACAGACACAGAGAGAGAGACAGTCATTCTTGCAAACACACAGAGAGTCACACTTACACACACACAGTTACACTTACACAAACACAGAGAGTCACACTTACACACACTCACAATGAGTCACACTTTAACAGAGAGTCACACTTACACTCACATAGAGAGTAACACTTACACACACACAAAGAGTCACACTAACACACACTTAGAATGAGTCCCACTTACACACAGAGAGAGTCACACTTACACACACATACACAGATTTCTTTACTTTTTTTGTGTTATCGTGGCTGTGGACTCCTGATGGGGCTGCTACTCTGGGCAAGTAATGGTGATATTTTTCCCCTATCTTCCCTCCCTCTGACCCATGCGCATGACATCATGCATAGGGTAGAGAGCGGGATAATGCACTCTATACATGATGTGCAGCGTTCTGTTGGGGAACTTAGTTCTGCTGCAGCTCTCATGCGGGCTGTATGTTGGACGCCGCTGCTTTAAAATAAGCTTTAGATGTGCAGAGGAAAAAAGTTTTAGAGTGCTAGACAAGAAGACAATCTTAATGGCTGCCAACTTCACAGGAGTTTTATATTCTCTAGTAGAGTAGAGTAACATTTTTATCTCTATTGTAAGAGAGCACCAGATCAATTTATTCTCTAGTAAGTAATTGTCAGGCCCAGGCACCCTCATTTACCCCACACCGAGGGTCCACTTCAAGGGCTGCATCTGGGACGCCAGGGTCTGCTTGCGATGCGATCCTGCGGCCGCATACCCGGCCTTAAGTTGTGGGCATGCAGCGCTTGTCTAGCAAGCATGTCCCAACGACAGCTAGGGTGTGTGTCTTAACTCCGGTTGGCATCGCATCACAGGGTGGGTCCTGTAGGACCAGACAGAGGAGGAGTGGTGTTTCCTCCACACCCTCCTCCTCTGTATAGTCTATGGAGGGGGCGGAGACTTGGTGTTGGGAGGGAGGTCAGTAATTATTTAAAACCTTCACTTGCTTTACTCCTTGCTTACTTGTTGAGCTAGTTGGTGTACTTTCTCAGTCTCCTTCGTTCTCACTACTGTGCATATTTGTCTACCTAGTTTTGTCCCTAGGCTGTCCTCATCGTTTACCCTCCTATCTCTTATCCTTGGAGCTTGGCCTGCCTCCTCGTTATTGATCCTAAGCTGCCTGCCTCAACCATTGGACTGTCCCTTGGCCACTCTTTTGGATATCCCTTTTCCACTTGTCAGGGTTGACTGCTCTATGCTCCACCACCCCTGACTAACAGACAGTAATGTAATATTGTAGAATACCAGAACCTTTTATTCCCTAGTTTAAGAAAGTACTGGAACCTTTTATTCATTAGTTTAAGAGGGTACAGAACCTTTTATTCCCCAGTCTAAGGGAGTTCCAGAACCTTTTTTTTCTTAGTACAAGAGAGTACCAGAACCTTTTCTTTCCTAGTCTAAGAGAGTATCAGAATCTTTTATTCCATAGTATAGGAGAGTATCACAACCTTTTCCCCCCTAGTATAAGAGAGTACCAGAACTTTGTTTCCCGCACTTTAGGAGGAATGTCAGGCTCCAACCCATGTTCATACTCATCCAGGTTGTATCCAGTTATTTTCATATAACTCCTACAGAGAGTGGCACCTGCCGAGTTAGCCCCAGAGTGGCACCTGCCCCATCTGGCTACAGTCTGGATCCTGCCCTGTCCCTTGTATACCTGCAACTGTATCCTTTGGACCTATAATGGGCCTGCCCTGTATCCTAAAGCCCTATGATAGTTCAGCCCTGTATCCTAAAACCCTGTGATAGTACAGCCCTGTCTTAGAGTCCTGTTTAGTTCTGCCCTGTCTTAGAGCCTTGTTAAACGGTTTTCCTGTTTAATGCTTCTGTTCTTTTGCTGTAATTCATTTCTGGTTTCCCTGCTGTTCGTTATGCTTTTGTTCCATTACAGGTATTCTCTCCTCTTGCTTTGCTCAGCTCATCTATTTAAATTCAACACCTTTTAATTTTCTTTCAAGCCATCAGTTTGTGCAGTCCTGCAGTTTTCAGTCCTCAGGTTTGTAATATGTCTTGTGTGTCTGTGCAGTGTATGTCTTTAGATTCAAATATTACTTTGCTAGTCTATTAGTAAGTTGTAGAATTATGGACTTGCCTGATTGTGAGGTACCTTGGCTTTTTATTCCATAGTATTGGAGAGTACCAGAACTTTTTATTCCATAGTATAAGGGTACTAGAACCTTTTAATTCCCCAGTATAGGAGAGTACCAGAACCTTTTATTCCCCAGTATGGGAGAGAACAGGTACCTTTTGTACTCCAGTATAGGAGAGCCAGAACCTTTTATTCTCCAGTATAGGAGAGTACAAGTACCTTTTATTCCCTAGTAAAAGAAAGTACCAGAACCTTTTATTTCCTAGTACAGTGCAAAAACTTTTTATTCATCTAGTATTTGGAGAATACTTGAACCTTTTATTACCCAATAAAGGAAAAAAACAGAAACTTTTTTTCTTTCTAGTAAAGTAGAGTACAGCACCCTTTTCTTCTCCTGGTATAAGTAGACTACCGGAACATTTTAATACCCAATAAAGGACTACTAGAACCTTTTTTTTCCTTTAGTAGCAGAGAGTAATGTAACCTTCTATTATCCTGGCATCAGGAGAGTACCAAACTCTTTTATTACCCATACCAGAACCTTTTAATTCATAGTTCCTAAAAACACAACCTGATTTAAACCTGCCACGCCAAACATCTTAGAAATAATTTTCTAAGTGTACATGCACTCATTTTAATTTGTTTGTAAATAATTCCAGATCTGTTCCCTCCACCAATTCAGTGAAGGAAGACTATCTGATGTGAATACATATTCCCTTAGCAAAAGCAAGAAGGGAGATCTGACACACAGAATTCAGAAAGGGTTAGAGTCACTGATGTTTTTTTCATTCTTTTCACCAGGAAATATACACTCCAAAATATAGCTTGTTTTTTTTTTTTCTTATTTGTTATGACAAAATCTCCTTCATTTCCCAGAAATCCTTGGACAGTGTCAAAAAAGCAATACCAATTCACACGGGCTTAATTGGAATGTAAATTAAAACTTTGATGCTGGAGATAAATACCAACTAATCAATAGCTTCCCTTGCTTTGTGTGTTTGAGGATATCAGTTCCCATAGTTGAGCATTTCCTTGGTGACAGACTGCTTCTCCTGGGTCACCCTCTCCAATCAGTATGCAAGATGTATCTACGCATCCTGTGTTATTCCACGCTGAATATGTCAAACAGCAGAAATCTCTGCATTAACGTTAAACCCAGACACTTGTTTGAATGGACACTAATCTTAAAGTGACTTGTCAATCTTGGTCATTAACCCTCGGTTATATCAGACGTGGTCAGGTCCAGAGCACATTTCGTTGAATGACAAGCAACAAATTCTCATTGGCTAATTAAGAGTGAGTAGCTAGCATTTTAATGGCTGTGGACTACTGATCCTATAATGCTGCCAGTGTACTGTGTGTAATATCCCGGCATCAAATCTACACACTGCATTTTAGATTATATAAAAAATACAGTATGCAAAGTAGTTTACTAGATTGGTCCACAATGCCAGAGATAAGGCTACGGTGAGAGTGCAACATAGATTTGGCAGTATTTTTTGCACTGGAGATCCAAAATAAAAAATAAAAAAATATCACATTACACTAAGAAAGTGTCATTTTTGTGATGCTTCTCTCTTTGTGGGTTATACTGGAGATATTTAAGGAATACAATTAGCAAGAGGCATATTCACAGAGAGGTTAGAGAAAACCTACAATACTATCAGAACACAAATAGGAGAGGCACAACACATTGTATTGCAGCCATAGGAGGGAGCTGTGATGAATAACAGTTAATAACTGAGAGTTTGCATGTGGCTTGTCCTTATACCAGAGCTAAAATGGATCGGATACGTGTTAGATGTAAATCTTAAAGGATAACTGTCATGTTACTTTGCAATTGCAAAATAAATAAAAAAATATTTTCAAATCTACCTTTTTTAAAAAAAAATTTATCTGATCCGACCAAAAGGAGTTGCAGCCTGTCTCCGTGTGTGCTGTTGTCACTGTCATCGTTTGGCACAGTGAATCCATTAAATACAGGGTTTTGGTGCACGTCTCACAGTGAGAACATCGGCTGCATTAAAAAGGGGCTAAACGCATCAACAAAAATGAGTTGAAGGACACTTTTGAATGTTACAAAACAAAATAATAAGAAGGCTGCGATTTAAAAGAATAGCTAAAAGATCCAGCTCTCTCCATCATTAGTGTGTGCATCAATCATGCTCCATGACTGCTAATAGCTGAAGAAGAGATAAAAATCTCAACCCCAGCGGAAGATGTGTTCAATGTGTCAAAAACCAGTCAGTGCCAGGCAGCCCATGATATCAGTAAGACAGGCACAGCTATGCACAATTATTCAAGAAAGAGGGAATTGCAGGGAAATTACAAGGGAATTTTAAACTTAAAGCCAAAATAGCTAATTTGGAAAAATTATCCAATTCAACAGAATGGGAGATTTATTTCAACTCAGTTTTGTAGGTGGATATGGTCCCTTTTTAAATGGCTTCTCTGTGTATGTGCAAACATACAGTGACTGGCATCCAGATTACATCTCCCTTTGGTCAAATCACATAACCTTATGCTAGTAGAATTTCTCAATATGTGAGAAAACTATATTTTACTTTAAAAAAAACGTTATTGTATTTCATATTAATACTTACCATGACAGTTCCCCTTTAAGTACAAAGATTATTGGTACACATCTAACCATTTATATTTCTTAGCCTTGCTTAGACAAAGTTTCCATATCTCAATTGATATACTAACCTACAGAGGGAATAATTATTCTGTATAGAAAATAGGTGGCAGTGAAGAACCGTCACAAGTCTAGAAGGGTCTGTCATGGCCAATGTTGATACCTAGCATGGGAAACAATAAAATAAGTTTGAGGATGTCAAAGAGAGTTTTAGTTATAGTGCCACTAAAGCTTCTAAGATAGAAGTACAAGTGAAAATATGAGTGGAACTAGTATGAGGATAAACTGGCATGTATAAGTATGTAATAGTGGCATGGTGCCACTTCCACTCCCCTCCTGGTGTGAAGACTGAGCACCGAAGGGTGACCCCCTCGAGAGAAGCTGCATGGAAGGATGTCTGTGTGCCTGGGCTCACCGACGGAGGGCTAGTGAGTCGAGATCCTTTGATCTCTCCAGCCAGTGCCTCTGCCATCAAGGCTGTGGTGAGTTTGCCTCTGTCGGCGAAGTTGTGTAGCTCTTTCTGCACTTAGTGCTGCCGTGCCTTTGGATTCTGATCTGGCTTCAGCTTTGGTTCTATAAAGTAGGCGCTTTCTCCAGCATGAAGATAATGGCACGGGCAGACTTATTATTACACGGGAGTTCAGGCGGTGAGGTTTCTGAGTGGTTAAGTAAAGCACTCTTTAATGTGACGCCCTAGGCTGCACTTTTTTGGCCTAGAAGCTAGGCCAAGATACAGAGCTGCCTGTATATATTTGTGCAGTATTATCATAATCTAAAGCTCTGTTTCTCTATTTACCAGACTTTCTTCATAGCTAAGCTCTTCCATTCTGGTTATTTACTCTTGAGTCTTTCATATCTTGAGAATTCATATTAGATAAGCACTAAATGCAAAATTCAGTTTTAAACAGACAAGGGGCTTGTCTGTTTAAAACTGAATTTTGGATTTAGTTCCTATCTAATATTAAATCTAATTTGCCATTTGTCTGCCCAGTTCCCCAATTTGTTTTAAAAGAAACAGTGGCGTATCATGTGGGGGCATGACCCCTGTGCCCACTCTTCTGCTATAGTTCTCTGTCTAAGTACAAGCAGTTTGATCTATTTGCTATAATTTACATTAACCTTCTGAGCTGTACCAAATCAAATGCTTTAGAAATGTTTAAACATCATCCCTCTAATATATATTCTTGTTTACTTCTTCATGGTATGAAATTCAGTTTTCATCAAGCCATGATGATGTCTTCTCATAATAATGTGGCACAACATGGATTTGTTTCCCCATGACAAATGTTAAACTCACATGTCTGTAATTTCCAGGTTTTATGATACCTTGTGTGCTTTAAAATCATCCATCAATAGTTGTTAGCTAGTGTGGTGGCGAAGAAGGAGAACCTTGTTTTCCATCTGAATAAAATTAGGTTTCTCAAGGTTTTTGTGACTTGCTGAGAAAAGATTTCAGTCCATTCAGTAGGAGATGTAAAATTGGGTCAATATTACAGATAATACATGGGTTCATTATCTTCTTCTTGTGCCATTTTTGTTTCTTTTCTGTTTTTTTAATTCATAATCATGAGATATCCAAGCGCATGCAGCAATTTAAAGTGACATTTAACTTTAAAAATAACCTTTGCTTCTTCAATAGAAGCAAGTGTCTAGAATAATATACCGTAATGCTTAATTTTGTATCAAAGTATAAAAACATTGGTAGGGCAATGTTCATATTAAAAAAGAAAGGATAACCATAAATGAAAGAGTCTTCTATTAAAAAAACATGTTTTTTTAAAAATTTATTTAGAGTTTTATCTCTGATACTGCCCTTTTTACTCTTTTACATGTTCATTTTTGGAGCCTGCCTCCGTACTTCTTACAATTTCATAATGTCTTTATTTAAGAACCAATCCCCAAAATTGAATAGCTTATTTAAAAGGACATCTTATCATTGATTCAAAATTATGTTCTACTCTTGTGATTCAATACCCCATTTTGTCTATGGAAATCTCAGTAGCCCTTGTGGCATCTGCTTGACATCCGAGATGTATCTTCCACAAGGCAAACAAGGAACTCGCCTAGGACATTTAGTGTGTATGCAATGTGGGCGATGGGGGCATGTAATGGGGTGATTGGGCATTTAATGTGTGTGCAAAGTAGGTGATGGGGCATGTCGTGGGTGTGCAACGTGGGAGATGGGGCATGTTGTAGGTGTGCAATGTGGGTGGGGTGTTAGAATTTTGTCTGCCTAGGGCAGCACAAAACCAAGATACACCACTGCTTGACATTACACACATTAATTCAGTGAGCAACTCTATTCCCAAGATTTTCTCAGTTAATGATTCTCATCTCTTCCCCTGCTATTCAAGCTCGACAATCCCTCTAAGGAGCAAAAGAGCACTACAAAAGCAAGGGCGATATATCTTTTGAATGGTGCACAACTAATGCACCATTTATAAGGCAGATTTAATCAGGCAGCAGTTGCCCCTTGCCTGGTTAAATCTGAGTTTTGCGTTTAGTTCCTATCTAATATTAAATTTCCTTTGCTATTTGCCTACCCAGTTCCCCAATGTGTTTAAAAATAATTTTCAGTTCAGTCTGTATTTCCCTACCTATCATCATTACAAAACAAATTTAACAGAATTGGACCCAAGACACAGCCCTGAGGTACTCGTGACAACCTTTGTGCACATTGAGATGTTTTACTTAACAACAACTGTCTGCACTCATAAGCCAGTTGCTATTTGTTTACAAATATGTTACTATTTATATTTGTCTATGTTTGATTATATGTTTTTATCTGGCTACTATGTATGAGATATGTATATTTATTGTGAGAGGCAGTACACAGGGTTTACATAAGGTTTTAAATATATATATATTTTTAGATTAAATAAATTATGGTATTTTGATATTTTTTCATATTCATGTGTATTTATGATATAATAGTAGTATATTTTTATACAATATAATGATATTTTGTATAATGTCACCATAATGAACTTATATCCACCATATTTTTGCATCCCATACCAAGGGGACCTCTGTATTATTGCAACTGCTGTTTTTTTTTATTGATGATTATTCTAGAGCATATATGGAGGCCTTTTTCGATTGGAAACACATGCAGGGACAGAGCTGGAAGTTACATTATGGACCTACAACTGTCTGGCGCCTCCAGCAACTGAACCCCTTATGCTGTATTGGCTTCCATAGACGACTGATTTTTCTTATTAGTGGGGATCTTCCTGGCTTGATGTTGGTTGTATTCAAGTGCGTATGTGGTCATTCCTCACCATTGTAGTTTGTAAGCATAAATACCATCCAGTACCATATTTGCTCAAATATAAGACAAGATGCACGATGTATAGATAAACTGGTGAGAGGAAATGTTCATCTCACCTCAACTCACCTGCAACTCACCTTTTAGTGACTAGACCACATAGTGTTTGCAGAATTGTACCAATAGTGTCCAATTGTGGTAGAAGCAGAAGAAAAGATATCTGTTAGTATCTCACCATATGTCAAATAGTACAAAGAAAAATTGTGGGTAACAGTGCATTAGCCCCTACACACAACAAACATAGGGTACATAAACCTTCCACTGCTTTAGGATCGCCAAATATAACGCATTTTGCGCAATGATCATAATTATGCGATGGTCCTGGGCTTCCTAAAGGTATTTCCCTTAATATATCTTGAGAAAGCAAATGGTCGCAGTGTTTAGTTATCCTAATGCGGTGTTTGAAGCAGACAGACAAATACAGATACTACAAAGGCTGGGGCTCTTTTTTTATGAGTTTTTATTTCTATTTAATAAATTGTGTGTATACTATAAATTACTTTGCATTCTTATTTAGGAGCATTTAGACCTTGGAATGCTGAAAATGTTTACGTAAAAGCCCTAAATGAGGTGGTGTTTTTTCCCTTTAACAGGTCAACATGCTGATATAGAGCAGTACATTGCTCTATTAATAGAGTGTACATTTTATATATTATTTTATCCTTAATGCTCTACTCAATAAAGAGAGAAGTGCAAGGAATTTCAAACTTAAGACCAAAGTAGGAAATGCAATGCAGCTGAATGAGAGAATTTTTCCAGCTTTACTTGGACCTTGAGTTTGAAATTCCAGTCTCAATTCCCTGCAATTCTCTCGTTATTAAGTAGACCCTCTAGTTCTGGTATTGTGTTTTTAGTTTCATGTCTTCTGGGTCCCACATTTATTGTACTGCAAGTTAAGTATTGCTATTTATGTATTACCACTTGTTTGTAGGTGTGTAGGGCCTAGCAGGGCCGGCGCCACCGTAAGGCTACTCAGGCAGCCGCCTTAAGGCGCCGCAGCTACGGGGGCCAGCCCTGAGGAAGAAAAAAAAAATTCTGGTAGAGGCACTGGCTGGGGAGATGATCTCCTCTCACCAGCCCTCTACACGGCCGTTGTGGAGCAGCCTGGGAGGGGGCAGATCTCACCGTGTGCGGGATCCGCCCCAATCCCCTTGAAGCAGAACGACGTCTGCTTTGGGGAGCCGAGCAGCATGAGCTCTGTGTGACACAGAGCTCAGTAAGAAAGGCTTGCGATCCCCATGTTTAGAAATAATGCAGGGCATCGGATATTGGATTAACCCTTTTCTAAATTAAGTAGAGATATGTTCAGGATATCATCCTGAGACAAAACTACATTTTATGAGTGTTTTGTTGCGTTAAGTGTAAATACACTGGATGTATGCATTGATGTAGCCAGATTGCTGTATTGATCCCTGAAAAGGTTGCATCCTTAGTAACTTGTCAAACCTGTCAGTGACTTACACATTCACAGGTATCATTGTATTTGGTAATGGAAGCTTTCAGAACTTCAGATGTCTACTCTTCAAATGTTATCAAGTTGGCCTAGAAATGTTTTCTAGATCTGGGTCAGACTGTCTGTGCAGGAGGCCAGACACATTTCTCTCTCCTGCCAGAGGAGGTCACTGTGACTTGGAATTAAAAGGGAAATTAAAGCACAGTATATCTATATAGAAAGTTGTAGAGCTACACAGATACCTTCCAACAATCACAGAATTTAGAGCTATATAACAAAAAGTATCTAAAGGCATGTTGTACAGATTAAAAGCTCCTTTTCTCTATACACTAAAACTCATAACATTCACTTTTCTTCTCACAATCCACAACTTTGTGACCATCAGACAGTGAGAATGTTATGTAACCATGAGTTGGCCATTTTTCCCTGGGGAAGAGAGGATTCTGAGTGAGGAAATTAATAATTGTGAAAAAATCTGTTGGAGGATAGGTACAGAGTAAGGGGGCGATGAATTAAGAGAGGTGGTAATTAGAGTTGAGCGTCCTGGATGTTTGGGTTCGGCGGGTTCGGCCGAACTTCGGAAAAAAGTCCGGGTTCGGGCTCGAACTTGACCCCGAACTTGACCCCGAACACGAACCCCATTGAAGTCACAAACTTTTGGCCACTAAAATGCCTCTAAAAAAGTCCTGGAAAGGGCTAGAGGGCTGCAAAAGGAAGTAAAATGTGGGTAAGAGTAGGACAAGTGCCCTGCAAACAAATATGGATAGGGAAATAACTTCAAATAACATAAAATACATACAAATTAAAAATACAGCTGAGCCATAAAATAGCACTAGATGGAATCTTTGATTATAGCTTTGGAAGAACATAAATCTAAATCTAAAGCATGGCTGCCAGGAGGATCAACAGAATTATCCATTTGAGAGAGGGTTGGAGTGCAGGGTATTCTCTTTCAGTTTATACTAAGTGACCCATAGGTTGAGGAGGCGGTGACCGTGGCGGTGTAGGTGGAAGCGGTGCTGGAGGAGGAGGTAGCCAGAATTTTTCAAAGTGCGCTGTAAGCACAGTATTTGACCGTTCTATTTGACTCTCAGATATGAAGTGCACCGCAAGACACAAATGTACTATTTACCACCCAAAACTATTAAACCAAAAGTCTATAAACCGAATGTCGTTCGGTTTATAGACTTTCGGCTTATGGAATACATGTAATACTACTGGCTTTCTATAACCCGAAATAGAGTCCCCATTCATAAGAATTTCTTATGAATGGGGACTCTATTTCGGTTTATGTAATCGCCAAACCCCGAACTCCAACAAGGACATACAGTAAAATGTCCGTGTTCGGGTCCGGGGTCCAAAAACCGTAAAGTTCGATACGAACCCGAACAGTGCGGTTCGGGTTCGCTCAACACTAGTGGTAATCTGTCTTGGTTTACCAGCACTGTAATAGTTTATTTAAATGTAGGCAGATTCCATAATCCACCATACTTCATCACATACATTCTTTGCTGTTTATATACCATAAATATGTCCATAGAAGTTCTCAATGTATAAAGATTATAAAATATATAAATGTGAGAAAAAAATAATAGATTTGGGCCAGTAGTTCAGGCCAATGAATAATTATCAGCTTTTCATGACAAATATTTAAACCACCCGCTCTGCTGCCTGGAACTGGTCACATGACCACAGAGAATTACCAAATGAAACCAAAAAAACCTGATTAGTTCAGTGAAAAGGAAACCGCGTCTCAAATGGAGATTATTAGGAGTAGGAGGTAATCGTTACGTCCTGTCTCGTTGAGACGGAAGGGTAGCGAATATGAGGCGCAGAGGAGGCGAGAGAAAAAATATAGAGAAAGGAATGAGTAATATTTTCTGCTGATTTTTTTTTTGAGGTTTATTAACTTTTATCACATTTGGGTAGAAATTAGATGGGTCAGGATAAGAGAGAAATCCATCCCTACTTACTTCCTCACGATAAATCTGGGTGCAGAGTCTGAAAGATTGGGTGTGTAATCAGAAGTGATAGTGGTCATATAATGCGTTCCTAATTCTATGTTCTTTCAATTCCAACATGTCTCAGGCCTCAAAGAACACATTAACCCTGTCTTGACCCCATTTCTGACAGACTGGTCAGTTTTAATAGCCGGGAATCCATTGGACTTATTAACGTTTAGATGGATTGCGCACCCTGTTGTGCTCTCTCGGAGAACTCCCTGACATGGCTATTTATTTTGGCCTCAATAAGATGGAGAACATCCCCATAGGACTCCCGATATCCAATATTCAGGATGTGATCAAGACTCTGAATCCATTGGAGGTTTCATACACAGCATTTATAGACATCATATGGTTTGGTTTAAAGTTTCTAGTTAATCTAACATTTAAACCATGCTTGTATACCTCCCAGTATTTCAGATGGACACTTGTGTGGTTGAAGGTGTGGCTATGTGTGGGGCATTAGCAGAACATTTTCAGTAACTTTATGGCCAATTGGTAAACATTTGTGTAATTTGATAAGTCATTTATAATAAGAATAAAGTATTTTATTTACACAAATGAATATAAAAACACATTTACTTAGTTTAAACACAATGTGATAGAGATTAATTGCTCTGGAGCTCTTTGATATAGTTATGCAAAACAAAAACCAGCACTTCCAGAAAAGAGGGACCATTGGGGAGGAAAAAGGGACAGAAGTATTTGGGAACAAAATAGGGCCTGTTCTTCCTAAACACGGACACTGTTTGTTACATACTTTGGTGGTTAATCAATCTTTGGGTCAAGAAAGCATATTTTTATAAAACAAGAGACATTTCCATTTACTAAAACATTGAAAATATCCAGCTGTTGTCAGTGTGGTAATTCTGCCAAGACCGACTAGTAAGGTTGCCAACCAGCTGGTATTATACTGGCAGACTGGTAAAAAGGTTGCTTAGTGTCAATCAAGGCAGTAACACTGCCAATATTTATTTTTTTACGAAAAGGTGGCAACTTTACCGACTAAGCCTAGGGCTGTACACTGGATGGGCTACCATTGTTAGTGGTACTTCCTCCCTCACTGCCTTGCACTGCCTGCAGACACATCCAATTTGCCCCCACTAAATCCCCAGTGAGCAATCTGGTGGGGGCAATATGGAGCAGTGGAAATGGTTGTAGGGACAAATGGTGCCGTGGAAGGGATTTGAGGGCAATTTGGTGTAGTGGAAAGGTTAAACGAGAAACGATTCAACCTGGAGAAAAAGGGTCTGACCAATGAGGCCTAGGACAGCACAAAACCTACATACCCTACTGACTGTTAGCAGTAAATCCTCATAATAGTTATATTTTGTCATTTACATTATACCACTTCAATCCACTGTGACCCCAGAGGATAGTCTGTCTGCCCCCTTTCTTGCTGAAGGCTGTTTGTTTACTCAGGTTAATACGCAGTGTGACAGACATGGTGCAGGGAATTTATCTGTGTACTACATGGAGTTTGTCATACAAACATTTTTGGTGCATTAGACACTTGTCTCTGCTCCTGCTGCTTAAAAGCAATCTATTTTCTATAAGATTATGGGTTCCAACAGCCTTCAATTGCAGCCTTCGTCACTACTCAGTGCCAGTGTGACAGCAAAGGACTGAGGACCAAGGACCGAGGTCCAGAGTTACAGCAATTACCAGACTGCAGTGAAACAATCTCCCTAAATGCAGCATTCCACGCAGCTATAAATTTAGGGTGAATAAATATCCGAATTTAATTATGCAGTTTATACCAGAAATGTTAAAAGAGAGTACTCTGAAAATACACTAGCCAATGTAATCTAGGGATGCAAAGAGTTAAAAAAGTAGTAAGCCTCCCTGTTTCATTTACATGGATAAATGAAACACATTATGATTTGTTTCATTTTAAATCAGTGCTTGATGAGACTAGTCTCATCGCCTCCGCTATACATCATAGCTCTTGTGATTAAACCTAATAAGTCTCAAACCCCAGGCATGTTTATGAACCTGCTCCTGTGCAATATTGCTGATAAGTGGCATTGGGTTCTACTCAATGGAATGGAAGCCTGCAAAACAGGCTCAGCTGAAAAGATAAGGAAAAGTCAGGGGTTATTCGTATTGACATCATATAAAAGTGAAACACAAATCATCAAAATATCCATTTTATTAATTCCATATTTCAGAAACTTCTTTGGGTTGACCGTGTCAAGATGATCACATCTAAACCATAATCTGGCAATAATTAGCTGTATTCCCCTGTATGGCTCCTATGTTGGGTTTTTTTTTAACCTGTGCCATGCTAGTCTTTAAATAAATAAACAAAACCAATTGGTGTTATATCTAGCCATCTAGATGTCCCTTGAATCCACGATCAGTTTGTGTATATACTGTTAAATCAGCCTCACATGTTTTGATAAACCTTCATGTTACCATTTTTATGAGATTACATTTAAATAATGGATTATATAAGAGCCACGTGCCCCACCACTATTCCCACATGCAGGGATTTTCTGTGGACAGTAATATTCATCTGTTCTGAGTCAGTTCATTTTTCACGAGGTTTCTGTTGTCAGGAACTATCAATAAATGTCACAGAATAAAATATCCTGTCTGTAAATCAGTTTAACCTGAACAGGATATGTTTAAACACCAACCAGGGAATTACAACATACATATATAATTTATATATCTCAAGCAAGTAAAAGATATAATATAGTAACAATCACACAGACACAAGATGATTAGATGAAGAGAAGATTTACTGCATAAGAGCATACAATCTAATGTTATAACGATCATAATAGCTTATCTTAGTCTAGCAATGTAATAAGGCACATTGAGGTCAGGAGATGATGTAATTGAACATGATGGAGAATCTATTTTGTCAGCAGTTGTTGGTATTTGCAACCCTTCCCATACCAAACACACGACAGAAAACAAATAAAACAGTTAGATGAAACCCTTATTATTGTATTATTTTTTTAAAGCATGCTGAATGTTGGGGAATGTTGATTAATCTATTCAAATGATCATTCTTCAGGGGAACTGGAGAAAAAAACATGGACTCCCTGATACCTCCACCAGACTCTGCTTCCCAAGAACTGGGACTCAACATCTTTTTTGATAGATCCCACTGAAACTTTATTCCTTCTTTAAATCTGTAATTTGCATGGATACCTGAATGTCCACCTCTACTCTTTGCAAAAGTTATTTATCTCACAGAGCATTGCACCATGGCAGCAGAGAGAGACGCTCCGGTCTGTCATTGGTGTGTGCGCTAATTTGTCCGTGAGATGGTTCTCCATGACCTGGCACCCCTGATTTGTGAGCAGCATCTCACAGTACACATCTCAAGCCACAGAGGATATGATCGTCTTGTCCCCACCGACTAGTGGGCTGAATGGTTCTTCTCTGCCAAAACATTCTATTTTTCTATGTTTCTGATTGGCAGCGTGGCATGAGATTGACACACCAATCACAGAGAGCGATAGTCGTCAGACCATCTCTTTCTGCTGTCGCAGAGTAATGCTCCAAGAAATGGAAGCCCGCTAGTCTTTGATTTTGCAAAGACAAGTGCACAATATATTTTGAATGGTGCACAATTAATGTATGTGGCCTCATGAAAAGAAAATTTTGGGGCTTACTCCTTCTTTAATGAGGACATGTGGCTTTCTGCCGCATTAAAATAAATTAGGGTTTACTTTCTCCTTATATTTGAATAATGCAGACTGATGGTTATTGCTTGCACATATTCCATGTCTACCTCTTGTATGACAAGACTCCCATAGTCCTTTCAGAGTGTAAACTTGGTTTGTCAGGGGCCCATGAAACCTTTTGTACAAGTTTGTGTAAATTTTTACCTCTCCTATTATTGACATAATATTATACAGCACGGCAGAACATGATGGTGCTTTGCTTTTTATATTATTCAGAACTACATTCAGTGTAACTACTGTAATGCTCATGTGTTCTGGTCACATTTGTGGCATCAACATAGTGCTCACCAGTCTATCTATCACCAATGTCCATCTAGGTCAAAGAGCTGTCAGTATTTCAGGTTATATACAATACTCTCAAAGTTGCTTAAAATTATACCCCAATGGGTCTGATAAGATGTATCTTTTCCTTGGAATTTGGTGTTGGCTGGAGATCATGCTATATCAGCTACTTTACCCCATTGGATATATCCTGTACTCTGTACTCTTACTTTCAAAACGCCTGAAAAAAGTTTGTTAATTTTCTTGTGGTTGATAAGCCCAATAAATCCCCTTGCCTTTTATTGCTTAGAGATGGACTGGGCAAGGGGATTTATTGGGCTTATCAACCACAAGAAAATTAACAAACTTTTTTCAGGCGTTTTGAAATTTTATTTCATAGGAACAACCTTGACTAATTCACTTATTTCCTTCTGAACACATCTGAACTCACCTGGTCTGTCTAT
This sequence comes from Pelodytes ibericus, assembly GCA_036172795.1. Lineage (NCBI taxonomy): Eukaryota > Metazoa > Chordata > Amphibia > Anura > Pelodytidae > Pelodytes > Pelodytes ibericus. The sequence goes on from CM069862.1 coordinate 131,766,556, forward strand.
GCACAATGCATCGTGAAAGGGACAGTCTGGTCCCCAAAATCACTTTGGTGCAAGATGAAGATTACTGCTTATATAGTGCACAGGCTTTTTTTTCCAGTGTGATTTGATGCAGGCATTCTGCATAATTCACATTTTTTATATTTGTCTCAAGCCCTCCCCCGTGATTACTCTACATGTTTACTGCAGGTGCGGCAGCACTAATTATATAGACACTAAACATATAAAGTTTTGTTTCATTCAGTCACTTCATGTGCTCTTCCAAATTAATACATTATGTGGACTCTGAGTGACCTTGCTCTTGTACACAGTAGAATGTGTTACCAGTGCAACACATTGTCTGATGACATCACTAGAGAGACAGAATATTCCATTCATTTAAATGAAATTATTCTCATTGGTTTCTGCAGCAAAAAAAAAAAATATATATATTTTTTGTCAGCTATTGTGGGCAGTCCTGGTTTAAAACTGCTGTAAGTATTTTATATTTTAAGCAATGCAAAATGTAAAACATGCATTTTAAAGTACTTTGAAAGCACATTAATATGCATTAATATTTGGAAGATGAATTTTGGGCACCAGACAGTCCCTTTAAGTCGGTGAGACAAAGTGTTCATCTCACCTCAACTCACCTACATCTCAGTTTCATGGAATATCTCCAATTGTCCTGTATGTTTGTAGGATCAAAGACCCACTGACACCAAACATGTCAGATTAACTTTTATTTCCCCAGTTCTGTACTTCATACTAATAGCCGTCCTTATTTCTCCAAATGTCATCCCACCACTCTTACTGTCAGGGTTCCACTTGCTTTCCATGACTCCACAAACTGCCCCACCCGTCAGTGAACCTCTCCTGTTAAATGCTAAATACTCTCCAGTTGTAACAGAGATGTCAGCGCAAACTGTGTATCTCCCAGCAAAGCATTTCTCATTCGACTTCCTGCTGCTCTTTCTGCTGGAGAGAGCTCAGATATTATTTTACAGGTTCAATGCCTAGGCAGAGGGCTCTCAGCACCAATTACCAGGATTGCTGTCTACTTTACTATATTTGGGACGTTTCTAGCTCCTCTCTTGACAGACTTGAGGTAAAAAGTGCCAGGGATGAAAATCTTTCTTATACCAAATACTAGGGCAGCCAGACAGATTAAAGGTTCTCTGTCTAAAACATATTTTAAAGCTGACTGAAGGAAGTATATTAGACTCCTAGCAAATATAATCACTTTAAGATCTTTAGTCATGTTAGATTTCTCTATTTCTTCAAATAAACTTTGATTTTACATTATCAGCAAAGAACATGATCACATTTCTACTACATGGCAATGTTTACCTGGTGCACTTTTCAGACAAGATCGGAGTTTATCCCCCATTGATTCTAGTGAACGTATTATGGTACTTGTATAATTAACTAACTATAGCATTAGGAACACCATCTGTATCAGTTTGATGTCTACCTAGAAATCTATTTAATTGGACAAAATTTACCATAATTCCCATTTTGTTCGGGCCAGATTCATTATAGATTTTCATCATGTGATGTCATTTGGTGTTACTTTCTTTGTTATACAGAAGAAAGCTCACAACTTTTGCATGTAACCACATAAGTTTATCTTGTAAAGAACATTCTGATTCTCCCACAGTGTGAAAACTTTTCTGTTGTTTTTAAATGTTTAGTGGCTCTTTACAATACAGGTTTCTAAACTTTTACTGCTTGACTGAGGTAAAATAGCCTCTGTATCCAGATATTGTTATAAATCCAGAATCTGTAAATCTTTGCATATAGATTCCATGACAGCCCATTCATATTTATGGGCAGTTGATATATGGCTAAAAGCATTTGTAGAGCTGCAAAATGGTCCTCTGTGAGTACTTACATCAAGCACTACTGCCTAGATGTAAGAGCTTTCACAGAGACCATCTTTTGGCATCTGTGTTTTGGGAGCTGTGTCTCATAATAAATTCACGTTTTGCATTTGCTTTCATTGTGCCTGTTTCTCTTTGCCCTGCCTCGGTTCACTGAGCTTGTGTATTACCCACAGGTGATGCTGTCATGGATTAGCAAAGAATATGATGAATTAATTTCTTCTCACTGTACTCTTAATTTCCTGGCTATAATCCATTACAGCATTCCAGGCTCTCCCTCTTCTGTGAGGCCAAGAACAAAAACTGGGAGGAAGAAGGGGGTTATGGGTGGGGTGGTGGATTTATGTACAATTTGTTTCTTTTCTCCTATCCTGCTTTTTCAGAGGACACATTTTAAACATGAATAATACTGCTATATGTTAAAAACAGAAAATATTTGTTATTTAGGAATCCATTTAGTATAATGTCTTACTTTCACCAGTCTTTGTCAGGTGCAATCAGTCTAATAAAGGCACAATCTGTATGAGCTATGCACACTTAGTTTGACCCAGATTTACTTATTCTGACCCAAACCCACTCAGTTTGACACTTGTACACCCAGTATAAACACAGGTATACTTAGTGTAACCAATGCACACGGAGTCTGATAGAGGTACACTCCATTTAGCCTACACTCTGTTTACTCAGTCTGTATAGTCTGTGACCCATGTAAACCCAGTCTAAAGCAGGTACGCTCAGTGTGACCAATGCACACGTGGTGAAACCAAGTGCACAATGACTGATATAGGTATAGGTACACTCAGTATCACTTAGTCACCAGTCTGACCCAGGTACACTAAGTTTCCCCCAGCCAGGCACACTCAGATGTTACGCAGTACACTAGCTCTGCCATAACTGAATGTAGCTCTTCGGCCATCACAACCTAAAACAAATCAAACTCATTCTGCCTGCAGTGGCTGTATCAGCTCCAGAGAAAATTGAATTTGTTTGCTGGCTTTGATAACGCTTGCTAGATGACATAAAAAATGACACAGAGACAGTTGCTGTACATGAGTTTTCTAAGTGGAGGACACTTCTTCAGAACTTGCAGAAATGACTTATTGCTTGGAACAGATTGTACACACAACACAGCATCTTGCAAAACAGTTTCACATTTAAAGCGCCATTTGCAGTTACACCAACCAGTCAAGAGGGTTAAATGATATTACCATGACCTTTAATAAGTATTGAAAAATGTCCTGTGCCATAAATAACCACGTGGACCTATGTGACAATATTTAAATGAGAAGATGCAGAGAGATCTGGAATAGCGTCATTAACGTGCCCACAAATCTTCTTACAAGAAACTCTAGAGTGGCCTAGAACAGGGTCTGCATATATGCTACCAATAATGTCTCTTACAAGAACTCTTGGGTGGCCTAGAACGCTGTCTTCAGATATCTTCCCATTAATCTCTCTTGCAATGAGATCTAGCACAGCCTAGAACAGTGTCCATAGATAGTTTGCATCAAATCTCTCTGTAACAATCTCCAGAGGGACCTAGAACATTTTCTAGACCTTAGCTGGCCAGTTATCCCTCTTACTTGGAACTGAAACATGCTCTAGGTAAATCTAGAATGACCATGAGCACAAGAAACCTTTCCATGAATGAGCACTTTACCTTTAAGAAATGATTTATAATACTTTATAAGGAATTTATGTACTGTGGCCTACAAAAATATCATTAATAGGTTGTTGGATTTTTTTTTTTTATGATCTGTAAGGTAACCTAGAATTTGAGCTGCCCTTTTTTCTCCAGGGCCTGAGAGGTTAACACAAAATATCTTTCTCTTTTTACAGTTATTGCTTAGATGTCAGATAATGGTCCAAAGGATCAGACAGTGCTGCTTCTGATGTCATTGAAGTACCTTGCTGTGTTAGAACAATCCGCCTCCCATTACCCCTTGTACAGAAGGAATCAACAAAGCAATCACAATGAGACGTAATCTTTATGCATTGTGGAAAAATACCAAAGGAACAAACCTCCCAATACTCCGACTAACTCATTTCGAGTTTTTGATCCCCTGCTGCCTCTTTCATCTTAATGTATGTGTGTTCACTGCCGTTGCACTCCAGTAATGACTGCTGCAATAGTTCCTGGCCCTTATCAATATTAATTCATACACACAGCGCTAGGTATATTTTTTTAGCATTGAAAAGGCAAGTTTTCTGTTCCACGGGTGATTACAGAGGGAACGTAACCAACACAAAGTCAGGATTACACAGCAGCGTCTACAGAAAAGCACTTAAGGGTTTCATTTGAGAGAGAGAGCGAAAAATTTCATTATTCAAAATCAATTTTTACATCTTGAGGGTGTTGGAGTTAAACTAATTATTGTTTTTTTTTAGGGGTAATATATTTTCATTTAATCAGCTGTTGGTTTATAGCAGAGGCGTCCAACATGCAGCCCGTAGGTCAAATGACAGCAAGGTATGGCCCACCAGACTTACATTCTCAGATCCTTACCAGCCCTATAAATGGATTGTTTTGTTTCAAAACAGTGGTTCCAAAAGGTTTTGGACTGCTTTTGTATAAAAGCTATTTTTCACCATTACTGTAAATAAAAATAAGTATTTGGCCCAATACTTAAATGTTTTTCTAATCATGCTCCCTACTTCAGATAAAATTTGGATGCCCCTGGAAGCCTTTCTCGAATTTTAGTGGAAGAGTAGGGGTAAAGTTTTAACACATACCACATCCGGAGCATATAAATGGAATAAGTAAAAAAAAAAGCAAAGCATAATCAATTAAATTCCATGCAATCAATCTTCAAAGCACAGAATTGGTATAGACAGTCTCAATATAAAGCAACACTCAGTAATTACCAGCGTACAGTACCATCCTGCTTCTCACCTCCAGTATCTAACAGAACAAGAACTCCCACACTCCTTTGCTCTGTGATTAAATGATTTGTAATGGCTTCTTAGTGGTTTCAGTGTAGCACAAGTAAATGGAATGTGAAGTAGCAAAACAGGTAACAACGCGTTTCGCACTTGAAAAGGAGCTTAATGGTAAGACCTAATTATTTTGAGCTTGAACAGTGCTTAATCATAAAAAGACTTTACGATTAAGAGATTTTTCAAGTGCAAAACACGTTAAATTTGTTACTTGTATTGCCACTTCACAATCTATCGACATGTGCTACACTGAAACCACTAAAAATCCATTAATATCATTTATATATGGAACACTGGAGTGCTGGGAAGTTTCTATTTTGTCTGAAAATATACAATTATGGAGAGAAAGAGAACACAGGGAAAGACCCAGATGGATCTAGAAAAAGGTGCTCAGAGACTAAAGATGAATAAGTAGTCTCTGAGTGCCTTTTCTAGATCCATCTAGGTCTTTCCCTGTGTTCTGTTTCTATTTCTGGTAGCTGGACCCCACTTTGTTAGAGTGCTGCTGTGACTGTACTCCAATTCCCTGCATCCCTCTATTGAAGGCCTAGTGAGTGAATCCCACTACTAGACCTGTGTACTTTGCTACAATTGTGAGGAGGTTACAGGATACGTTAAGGGTGGGGTTATTGGGTTATATAAACCAGAGTTATAAAGAGCAATTATTACTATCTAATGTGAACAATTCATTGAGTTTTTAGCATATTTTTTTCATCAAAAATTTATTTTTATTTGTAATAACATTTTTTCAACAAATCCATATAAAACAACATACAGTACAACACTTATAGCGCAATACAAAATGTCATACATTTCTTTTATAAAACACTCTGATTCTAGGTTTAAATACTAATTGTTATAGATAAGTGAACACTTAGCTATTAGACATCTTCAGTAGTATTTAAACAAAACTACAATATAATAATGCAGGTTGAGGACAGTGCACGGCTATATTCCAATTGAAGTGGGTTATAAAATGTCATTAATACATCAGTTTCTGGTCTCATAATTGACCCAAGGAGCCCATTTAGCAGTATGGTTCTCTTTTTTGACTGAATATAGAAACCTGCCTCCATCGTATAGTGATATTCTATTTGATTAAATTGTTGGCTAAAATATATAATCAGTTTCAATCTTTTTCAAATTCCTAGCATTCATAAATGGGAATAACACTTCCAAATGTAATACTATTTTATTTTTTTAAAGATTTCAAACGTTTACATTTTTTACACTTTAGTTAATTTCTTTAAAGGCCCTACCTTGTAATGACAAGATCTTGGCCATAGTGTGCTATAACAGCTATATGACAGATGCAAGGAATCAATAGGAAATTAAACCTGTGCACATTATAAGGTTAGTTTAGCAGTAGTTTTTGTTTTATGGGTTTTCATGGGGTTTCCAGTAGCTACAGGTATGGCTCAAGATTAAATCATAGCAATTTTAATATAACATAATTCAGAACAAATAAATGAATGACTATAACAACAAGCACAATAAAAGATATAATCTGTTCACTTGACTCACATTTTGGAGGAAAGTCACAGATGATAGACAAAACCTGACACATTTTGCTTTGATAGGAGGGCTTTCTCGGAGGTGTGAACAGATGACTTTTCCTGTGTTTGGAACTGATCCACTAATTTTATAACTATAGGAGAAATGTTTTAATAATAGATTTTTGGGGGAAAGTAATCTATTTGTACAGCTCCTGTTTCTGCTACAGTGTAGTAGGACACAATAGTTATAGGTGTCCAGAAAAAAATGGCCAATCTGCTAGCCCTACCTATAGTGCTTGAGTCTGGTTTCTTATGGAGGCTGCCAACATGAACATTCAGATAAACACAGAGTCACCGCAACCATTTAGGGTAAGAGAGCATCAGTGCACTGTTCACTGCTTAGGTACTGCTAAATTTAAGAATTTAGAGGGTTAAATTTAAGAATTTATTAGTGGGCTTCTGCATTTAAGAGCCCATCACACACACACCCCTCCTCCTCTGTAGACACATACTGTAAACAGACAAATATTACATGAGTTCAGTACCTGTTCTACTGACTGAGTATTATTATTAACAATATAAATATCTCTCAAAGCTGCCTTTCTCATTAAAGTAAAAATGGAATGCATTTCTATCCACATAAGCCCAGACCTCTTGTTGGTGATCTTTTAATGCACAGTTAATTAGAATGGAACAGCATTGTGTAGAATAAGAGACTGTGGGCAAGAGCAGATCTCTTTTCAAGTACACCCAACAAAGATCCTTTTTCTTATCAAAAGACAATACAATTTTTCTTTATTGTACTCCTGATCACCGTAAAAGACGATGAGGATGTTGGATACAGCATTGTACTGGGGAAAGACTGACATCTGTGGGAGGTAGTAAGCTGCACAGAATGGGGGCTGCTACCCTCTAATTTATACTGGTGGTCTGTCTGCCATGGTAGGCCGCAATGATGTAGTGAACCTGTCTGATACATGCACAGCTGCAGGTACTTTACTGTGTAAATTTCCCATTCACCTCACTTAATCCTCAATCCTTTATCCTGCTGCAGAAAGATTACCTAATGTTATGTAAAACAGTATCAATTACCAATGGAACAAAATACTGGGGATTTGAAGATTATTAACTAAACAGAGCCAAAATACACCATTATATGGGATCATTCAGATTAGAGATTTAGAATTAGATCTCGACCAAAGTACTTTTGCATCTTGTTCTGTACCATGGGTACAATGTTGTTTAATATGACAGAATAATCTGTAACTACAGGATCATGTCATGCAAGGATCACAGTTAATTAGAAACTGCTCCACAGCAGTAAAGCTCACAGTAATGTATGTGTAAACTGCACAAAATTGTGTTTAATTTATTTGAAAAACCTTATTATTTTTACATAACTGCATTATAGACACAGCTCAAACATTCATGTTTCTTTTTGACTAGAAAAATGGAAGTAGATATTCTGTTGCTACTCTAAATTCATTGTTATTTACTTAGTGAACACTGTTTAGTATACCTGTGCCTAGGGTTGCCACCTGGCTGGTATTTTACCCGCAAGCCGGTAAAAAATTGGCTTAATCCCGATGTTAAGTCTATGGGGGCAATGGCATGGCTGATATTTTTTTGAAGAAAAGGTGACAACCACTACATGTGCCATGTTGTGCTAACAGATGTCAATCAACCAGCAAACAGATGCCAATCATGCATGTGATTTTGTAATGCAAAGCGGTGTTCTAGATGCTGATTGGATAATGTACGTGAGCTGTGCCATGGTCACGGTTAATTGTTCTATGCATTCGTAGAACTCTTTGCTCTCCAGCCACTGTTCTGACAAAAAGTCCGGGAACTCAGGTCTTACCAGTGAGTGCACTGCGCATGCTGCGCGATTGTAACGTATCGCCTGGCACCCCGACTGGGTACCTCCGTTGAAGGATGCTCCTAGCGCTTCCTGAGGACTCCAAGCACTGCAGCAGACACCACAACCACCAAACCGGAGAAGCATATGAATCCTCCCAAGCATATGAATGCTGTAGACAGTTGAATAGGAACCATACGAATAGGTTTACTCTCCTAGCAGTCAAACTGGAACAGCATGCAATAAATCCTTCCCCCAATAATGAGACGACACTTCACTTTGAGGGTTAAGCAGGAACTTTTACAGCAAGATTGAACTACTTTATTTGACAAACAACACAGACTTATATACACCAAACTGCAATCAGATAACACTTGATTAAACAATAGAAAACTTAAACACATCACCAGTAAAGCAGTATCTAGCCACTTTAATCTGGAGCCAGAAGCAAGGTAGTCAGACTGGGTGGCTGACATAACTAAACAATGGAAGGCTTAAACACATTACAGACAGGGTCCATAATCTATAGGGAGGTGTTTGGCCCTCAGGCCCCTCCAAGAACCCCAGTCAGTCAGACTGTCAGAATTCACTTCGTGACAGCGGCCACCCCCGAGAACAAAGGACGGCTACTTACTGTTCAATTACCCGTTCGCAACAATGTTGCAACGGGTAATTGAGGACACACTTTAAAATACATAAAGTCACATTTTACACATAACACACAGACATTTCACATATCCCCAGATAGCTCAGGTCTGAGCGCACATTATTAAGTGAATGGCGCTCGGACCACACAAATACAGTTTAATCGCCATGGAGCCAAAGTCTTTACAGTCAGTTTCATACGAATGGGCTCCATGGGATTCCTATCTGGGGTATAACACATTCACATAAAGTCTGGTCCATAGTCCAAAGGCAAGAGGCGGGCAAGCAGCCCCCTCCAAGGACACGTGGCGAGGCCGGTTTCGCCACATTTCTCCCCTTTACCATCCAAACTAACAGGGTATCTGACCTCCTGCCGGTCAGTGCCCTGGTTAGTCCAGCAACCCACCCACGAAGCACAAACAGCAATACAACCCACCCACAATAACTGGTTACTACACCTGGATGAAATAGCAACTTGTCCATGTCCAGGTGCCTCACCACAGCTGTGCGGGGGGCTGGTAGACTGCCTTGGTGGGTTGCTGAGTGGGCAGAGACCAGCGGTACTCTGCCCGGGTGCCAGCGCTACCACTGAAGTAGCCTGGTTGAAGCCTGGTTGGGGGAGGGGGAGACCGACTGTCTCCCCTCTGGATACACTGCTCTGTGGCTGGGGGACAGGACCGACCGTCCCTGCCCCTGGGGCTGCAAGTGCAGAGACTACGGTCCCATCTGCATAGTTGTGGGGCTTAACATCTCCCCTTGGTGGGTTAGGCTGCCGCTGGAGAGAGGGTGTAACAAGCTCCTCTCTCTGAACTGTAGACTGCCGCTGGGGAGAGGGGGTAACCTGCTCCTCTCCCTGACACTCTCTTTGCTGGTGGAGAGGGGGACCAACTGTCTCCCCTTTCAATATTTTGTCCTGCGGCTGGGGTGCGAGACAGATGGTCTCTGCTTCCTGGGGTACACACTGCCGCTGGGGAGGAAGGACGGCCCCTTCATCTCCCTGGGGTACACACTGCCGCTGGGGATCTGGGCCGACCGCCCAGCATCCCTGTAGGGCCGGTAGAGAGACCGCCATCCCATCTCCACCTGCCATCTGTGGGTCTTCCCAGGACCAGTCTATGAGGTCCCCTACTTCTGCCGCTGGTAGTGAAGCAGGGGGTACCTCGGCTGCGTTTTCCCAGCTGTAGGTTGGCAGGTCTGGGTCTCCCAGCCAGTTTTCCTGTTCTGTGTCTATGCCCTGTGGCTGACATGAGTTTAGTAGTTCCACATAGTCCATCTCTAGCTGTCGTTCCATGGCAGCCAAACGGTGGAGGTCTTGTCCCAGTCCCATAGATCTCGGGCCCTGTACCATCTCACCCCGGTAATAAAAAATAGCCCAGTACCGTGACTCTGCTGGACTGCCAAAGTCGACGTCTTCTGCTAAGGCCTTCCACAACAGGCCAGGGCTAGTGTAGTTCTCCCCCTCCGGCTGGATGCCCTCTGCCCTCCATGTCTCTGGCTGGACAGTGCACCACCACAGTGCCCGGTATGAGGCGTCAAGGCTCAGTTCCCTTTCCACGAGGTACTCAAGTTGTCTGACCTGCTGCCCTCCGGGTTGGTCTCCCAGAAGCGGCATCCGCCAGGCCATTTGTTCCTCCAACCGGTATGCGACACCAGGAAGGCGCTGCTGCCGTCGATACTGGACTTCCGCCAGGGCATTGTACCATAGTTCTTGCCGGGCAATATCTCTCCAGTCCAATTCACCCTCTTCCTCAGGTGTGCGAGGTGCCCAAGGATCCACGAACCCCATTTTCCCAAATCTTTATGTAGACAGGGACGCTGTATAAACACTAGCGTCGCCTTCAATTTGTAAATCCAAACGACTGTGTCTCTGAGCTGCTTTACCTCGCACTAGGACGCCATCCCACCGCTTGCCACCAATGTAACGTATCGCCTGGCACCCCGACTGGGTACCTCCGTTGAAGGATGCTCCTAGCGCTTCCTGAGGACTCCAAGCACTGCAGCAGACACCACAACCACCAAACCGGAGAAGCATATGAATCCTCCCAAGCATATGAATGCTGTAGACAGTTGAATAGGAACCATACGAATAGGTTTACTCTCCTAGCAGTCAAACTGGAACAGCATACAATAAATCCTTCCCCCAATAATGAGACGACACTTCACTTTGAGGGTTAAGCAGGAACTTTTACAGCAAGATTGAACTACTTTATTTGACAAACAACACAGACTTATATACACCAAACTGCAATCAGATAACACTTGATTAAACAATAGAAAACTTAAACACATCACCAGTAAAGCAGTATCTAGCCACTTTAATCTGGAGCCAGAAGCAAGGTAGTCAGACTGGGTGGCTGACATAACTAAACAATGGAAGGCTTAAACACATTACAGACAGGGTCCATAATCTATAGGGAGGTGTTTGGCCCTCAGGCCCCTCCAAGAACCCCAGTCAGTCAGACTGTCAGAATTCACTTCGTGACAGCGGCCACCCCCGAGAACAAAGGACGGCTACTTACTGTTCAATTACCCGTTCGCAACAATGTTGCAACGGGTAATTGAGGACACACTTTAAAATACATAAAGTCACATTTTACACATAACACACAGACATTTCACATATCCCCAGATAGCTCAGGTCTGAGCGCACATTATTAAGTGAATGGCGCTCGGACCACACAAATACAGTTTAATCGCCATGGGATTCCTATCTGGGGTATAACACATTCACATAAAGTCTGGTCCATAGTCCAAAGGCAAGAGGCGGGCAAGCAGCCCCCTCCAAGGACACGTGGCGAGGCCGGTTTCGCCACAGCGATCAATCAAATCACTCCTATAATGCGTAGCACAGTCCATGCGCTAAATACTATGATAACATCCCTATGACACTGTGACCACCAACCCAAAGTATATGTGTACTGCAAAGCTTGAAGTCTATAGCTGATATATCATTTCTTGTGGAGATACAGTAAGAGCAGTCAGATTAGCTATTTACATTTATATTTAAAAAATTTCAACCTTTCTAGACTTTTGCAAAAATCATCAATTCAATGTTAACATTGAGCACTCATCCTTCCTAATTACAGGGAGTGCAGAATTATTAGGCAAATTAGTATTTTGACCACATCATCCTCTTTATGCATGTTGTCTTACTCCAAGCTGTATAGACTCGAAAGCCTACTACCAATTAAGCATATTAGGTGATGTGCATCTCTGTAATGAGAAGGGGTGTGGTCTAATGACATCAACACCCTATATCAGGTGTGCATAATTATTAGGCAACTTCCTTTTCTTTGGCAAAATGGGTCAAAAGAAGGACTTGACAGGCTCAGAAAAGTAAAAAATAGTGAGATATCTTGCAGAGGGATGCAGCACTCTTAAAATTGCAAAGCTTCTGAAGCGTGATCATCGAACAATCAAGCGTTTCATTCAAAATAGTCAACAGGGTCCCAAGAAGCGTGTGGAAAAACCAAGGTGCAAAATAACTGCCCATGAACTGAGAAAAGTCAAGCGTGCAGCTGCCACGATGCCACTTGCCACCAGTTTGGCCATATTTCAGAGCTGCAACATCACTGGAGTGCCCAAAAGCACAAGGTGTGCAATACTCAGAGACATGGCCAAGGTAAGAAAGGCTGAAAGACGACCACCACTGAACAAGACACACAAGCTGAAACGTCAAGACTGGGCCAAGAAATATCTCAAGACTGATTTTTCTAAGGTTTTATGGACTGATGAAATGAGAGTGAGTCTTGATGGGCCAGATGGATGGGCCCGTGGCTGGATTGGTAAAGGGCAGAGAGCTCCAGTCCGACTCAGACGCCAGCAAGGTGGAGGTGGAGTACTGGTTTGGGCTGGTATCATCAAAGATGAGCTTGTGGGGCCTTTTCGGGTTGAGGATGGAGTCAAGCTCAACTCCCAGTCCTACTGCCAGTTCCTGGAAGACACCTTCTTCAAGCAGTGGTACAGGAAGAAGTCTGCATCCTTCAAGAAAAACATGATTTTCATGCAGGACAATGCTCCATCACACGCGTCCAAGTACTCCACAGCGTGGCTGGCAAGAAAGGGTATAAAAGAAGAAAATCTAATGACATGGCCTCCTTGTTCACCTGATCTGAACCTCATTGAGAACCTGTGGTCCATCATCAAATGTGAGATTTACAAGGAGGGAAAACAGTACACCTCTCTGAACAGTGTCTGGGAGGCTGTGGTTGCTGCTGCACGCAATGTTGATGGTGAACAGATCAAAACACTGACAGAATCCATGGATGGCAGGCTTTTGAGTGTCCTTGCAAAGAAAGGTGGCTATATTGGTCACTGATTTGTTTTTGTTTTGTTTTTGAATGTCAGAAATGTATATTTGTGAATGTTGAGATGTTATATTGGTTTCACTGGTAAAAATAAATAATTGAAATGGGTATATATTTGTTTTTTGTTAAGTTGCCTAATAATTATGCACAGTAATAGTCACCTGCACACACAGATATCCCCCTAAAATAGCTAAAACTAAAAACAAACTAAAAACTACTTCCAAAAATATTCAGCTTTGATATTAATGAGTTTGTTGGGTTCATTGAGAACATGGTTGTTGTTCAATAATAAAATTAATCCTCAAAAATACAACTTGCCTAATAATTCTGCACTCCCTGTACTGGCAGCTCCTGCTTACCCGTTCTATGCAAGCTTTGTACATTATACTAATTGTGTCATATCCTGACTCCATACTCCTATCACTCCCAACACAGTTAACCACTTGGAAAATCTCTGGATCTATGTAAGGAATTGAACCCCATGTAGGGTTGCCCACCAGCCGGTATTTTAACAGCAGGCCGGTAAAAATATACCCTAACCCCAGGATGTGTCTGGTAAATCCAATGGATATATACTACTGTCATGTGGAACTGATTTCACTTATAAAACATGGTGATCGAATTATTGATCCCTATGCAGCCTCTATACCCAGTATACTGATCAGTATACTATACAATTACCAAAACTAGACCCCTGAAAGATAGATCTTGCCCCCCCCGCTCTGCTCCTAATACATTGATTATATATGCACCCACTACAGGTGGGTTATGAGGAAAGCACTTGCCACCAACATATAGTTCAACTTGTTAGGGGAGATATAGATAATTAGCCCCTCAATATATGTGCACTGTGCAGCCAGCACAGTATTTTCTGTATGCTGAGACCTCAGAAGGAAAAGGGATTTTGGCTTGCCTTAAAAGTTTAGGGATACCAGAGAATCAATACCCTGCATGTGCAGTATAGCCTGAGCAGGTGAGGCAGCTGATGTGCATACAAGGAGGCACAGATGAGCATCATGGGAACTTTAGTCATCAGTAGAGGAAGATCCCATAATTTCCAGGCTACCAAAGGTCTCCCATGATGCTCAGTGATCACCATTAATATCTGGTGAACTATACATACTCATATGAAGCTACACTGTACCATCATCTATGTCTGTCTAAATATAAACTGCTGGAAATTAAAATATACCACCATCAATGTCTGGCTACCTATGTACTGATAGGAGTTATCCTGTACCACTCTCAGTGGCTATGCTGTCCATCTATGTCTGGCCAGTGATAGAGATGATGATTAATTAATCATTGTCTTGTTATTTATGTAGCTGCCTTAATTTTTTCAGAAAAATAGCTGCTATGAAACTAAAGGGTCTACTTAATGAAGAGAAAATTGCATGGAAGGGAGATGGGAATTTCAAGTGGGCCAAAGTAGCTGCATTGGAGAATTTTTACTAAAGTTTGAAATTCTCATCTCAGATTCTGTCTTTATTGAGTAGACCCTTAAATCAAGTGGGGGAGTAGTTTTCTATTCTTGCCTTGGATTTACAATGTAGACGAAAGTCTATAAACCGAAAGACATTCGGTTTATAGACTTTCGTTTTATAGAATACATGTAATGCTAATGCTATTCTATAAAAAGAAAGTCTATAAACAGAATGTCTTTCGGTTTATAGACTTTCGGCTTATGGAATACATGTAATACTATTGGCTTTCTATAAACCGAACTAGAGTCCCCATTCATAAGAAATTCTATTACATGTATTCCATAAGCCGAAAGTCTTATGTACATGTAATACTGTAAATAGTATTACATGTATTCCATAAGCCGAAAGTCTATAAACCGAACGAATAATTGGGGACTCTAGTTCGGTTTATAGAAAGCCAATAGTATTACATGTTTTCAATAAGCCGAAAGTCAATAAACCGAACGACTTTGGTTTATAGAATACATGTAATGCTATTGCTATTCTGTAAACTGAAAAAGAGTCCCTATTCATACGAATAGGTCAATTTCGGTTTCTAGAACAGCGATAGCATTACATGTATTCTATAAACCGAAAGTCTATAAACCAAATGTCTTTCGGTTTATAGACTTTCGGTTTATGGAATACATGTAATGCTATTGCTATTCTATAAACTGAAAGTCTATAAACCGAATGTCTTTCGGTTTATAGACTTTCAGTTTATAGCCGAACCCCGAACTCCAACATGAACATACAGTGGAATGTCCGTGTTCGGGTCCGGGGTCCGAATACCGTAATGTTCGGTACGAACCCGAACCCGAACAGTGCGGTTCGGGTTCGCTCAACACTATCCCTCTCAAGCCAAGACCAACATGTTCCGTGTTACCAGTTGGGAAATGTTGGGTGTGCTCTGATTTTACTACATGACAGGAGGCTTCCTTTTTTGCATAACTTTCTTTACTTACGCCTCCAGCAGCACAAGTCAATCATTAAACTTGAACCAATCCAAACAAGTAACACATTCCATATAAACCCCTGACAGGCATAGCTCCTCCTCTTTCTTTGCTGCTTCAGCTAGACACAGGTCAGCATATTTTTCTGGAAATATTTCACTACATATTGGACATTTATGGTGTTTAAATGAGGATATAAGAGGCCTTATATGAGGATTGTTATTTTTCTAGTGTTGTACAATTTTGATGTTAGGTATGCTAGTATTTATTAACATGTTTTGAATCTTATATATTATCCCATATGTTATTTCGTAACTTAAATATATTACTATAGAATTACTATGGAAATTTGTTTGTTGGACATCAGTTTATTACCATCACTTTTCATCTGTTTCTGTTCTTTTTAGTGTGATCTTCATCAAAGATTTCTGAGGACGTGTAGGAATATTTAACTATACGGTTCGACGTATGTTTTCATGATGTTGTTCTGGACGGTTAAGTTTCCTCAAAGAAAGAGGAGGAGCTATGCCTGTCAGGGCTTTATATGGGATGTGTTACTTGTTTTGATTGGTTCAAATTTAATGATTGACTTGTGCTGCTGGAGGCGTAAGTAAAGAAAGTTATGCAAAATAGGAAGCCTCCTGTACACTACGTTAGCATAATCTACAACTCAAGATAGATACAGCACACACAGCACACGCAGTGATTGCTGTTCAATGCTGTGTGATAGCTCTCACAGTGAGGTGAGATGCACATGTAATCTCACCAGTTTAGCTATACATTTTTGTTCCTGCACAATGTAAAGTTAAAATGGTGAGATTAAATGTTCATCTCAACTCACCTCAACTCTTCTGCAACTCACCTTTTAGTGAATATACTCCCAATAAGTCTCAGATGTGCATGGCATCCACTTTATATATATATATGCTCAGCACCAGAATGTGAACTAAAATGGCTTCTACCTCCACAGCATTGCTGGACAGAGAAAATGGGGTAATGTGTATTTGTGTTCAATATGGGATTTTTCTTGGAAGGGTTGAAGTGTCCTTTCTTGTCCATCATCATGTGGACATCATGAGGATGAACTGTAAATTGTAAGTCAAATTATAGTTAATTAAAGTCCATATACAGCCATGTTAGGGAATTGGATGAACTCTTTATGAACACTGTGTTTTCGTGAGTGAATTTACAGTAAAACAGAGAATGATGTTTTTTTCTTGTAAAAATCAATATATTGCGTACCGCTGTACCTGCACACACAGAATAGAACTGAATCGCGTCTGAGTATAACGCCACAGTGTGCACTGGCCTCATTTCCAGACAAGATAGAGAAAGTGTTTCCAATTTCCATTTCAATAAATATCTTGAACTGGTGGCAATCACTCAGAATCACATAGGATATTCGGCATCCACAAGGGGTTAATATCAGTACAACATCTAGCACTATTATCACTATCCTTGTAGTGCAGACACATAAACCAAGAGCGCTCGATCTCTTCACAGGCACTGCAAAGCCTCTCATTAGAGGCCAATTTAGAACTTAACTTGTTAGAAAAAAAACAACCATTAGGTTTTACCGCCAAACTTCCCCTGTGTCTCATAGCATTTCTCATCTGTCTGGAATCCATCAATGTCACAATCTAATAATTATTGTCTATATGGATACATTTTTGAGGGTCAGCGCCTGTTTACTCCCCAGTTTCTGTCAGAAATTAGGAGTGGCTCGTTAGTAGAATAATGACATAGTGCTCCTAGCCGGAGTCTATAATAAACCGCAGCCTTATTCCCTTACATGACATATGGGTCTATTCACTAAAAATCAACTTTGGAGGTCGACTTTCATTTTGAAATTTAGCACCCGAGTTTTATCCCAGGTTCGAATCTTCCCTAATTGAAAGTAATGCTAGGCACAATGACTGCAGCTGTTTCAGGTGCCGAATTTGACGTAGTCTCAAAAATAGCTTTGATCATTTCACCTCCCATTACGTACAATGGGGAAGATTCGAGCCTGGGATATTTTTCCAAGTCAAATTCTAATAGCCTCGAAATTAAAGTCGATGTCCAAAGTCAAATTTTAGTAAATAGACCCAAAAGACTTTGCCATGTCCCTCTAGTGGCTGAAACAGAACCAGTCATATTATTTACTAGCGGTATAACAATGCCACATTTATTTCCGATGTACAAAATGTTCATTTCACATGTAACAAACAAGAACTTTACTCACCACATGTAATTTAACACACAAAAAAATAACAAAAATAACCCCCTACTCCACCCACTATTCCCCATAATGAAGGGATCAGCAAATCCTGGGTAGAGTAGTTAGGCATTGCGTATTCACCAACATGGCTTGTGTATATTTTCACTCAATGGCAAACCAGAGAATGGAACAAAAGGAAATTATTCTTCTGATACTGCAAATGAAAGAAATACAATACATCAGCTGGATCCCCAAGCAGTGTCCCGTAATGATGTGCTTTTTAATACAGGCTGTTAGGAACATAATTAAATTTATTCCACAGCAAAGCCCTCTAATCTCTCTCTTCACTATACCAGCATTTAACTGACTGGTTTACTAGATTAACTCCAGTGGACCCAGAAGGGACAGAAATACCTTACTTTATTTAGACAAACAGGGTTTATTTGGCTTCATTAATGTGTCAGGAAATCCAAGAGGGCAACAATCAATTATTCAACATTTTATTTGCGGCTAATAAGTTCTAATTAAGCTGCCCTGCTGCTTGTCCAGAATAAATAATAATATTGCATTACTAATGAGGATAATTAAAAAGGCTCCCATCTCCTATCTTGTAAACAGGCAATACAAAGGAGGATTTTATTTGCCAAAACTCCCTGTCTTGCTGCCACTTATGTAGCAGATGTGCGCCAGTGGGGAGCTGCCCATGGTCTGCATGGGTTAAATGCATATAAGATTGCATATAGGATGCATATAGGATTGACCATCGCAACATCTAAGCAGTTAATTTATAAAGGAAGCATATGTCTGTTGGAAATGTAGGCCAATTTATCTGAAAGTCAACCTTCATTTGTCAAGTGTAATTTATTAAATGAATTCCATTTTGTTCTTTATTTGCTTTAAAAAAGCAAGAATACTAATTACATGCAGATTCCTCACTAAAAGCTAGGAGTGTGGCATGGACGAACCATAATAAAAAACCAAACAAATGTCTGAAGTAATAAGGTGGGAATATAAAGCCGCTTGTTACCCTACTAACTGGCAGGGAGTGATGTCTGGGGGGGGGCTACACTAACGGACTCTGAAACGCTTCAAAATATTAACCCTATTAAGTCAGCTAATCAAATTTCTTTAAACCGTATCTGCTCGAATATAAGACGACCCTGATTATAAGACGACCCCCCAAACTTTGGATATTCCTTTAGGAAAAAAACTAAAAGCCTGAATATAAGACTACCCTATAGGAAAAAAGTTTAACTTGTATATATTCACATGTAAATTGCTTTTTCATATTTAATAAAAACTTATGATATAAAAAAAATGCATTTCTTGTTTTTATTTACCTTTATGTGCAGATGCTGCCCCTGCCCCCCAGACTTACCCAATGCTCCAACCAACGGTGTCTCTCTCTCTCTCCCCCACCCTCCCTCTCCCCAGCGTTGTCTGTCTCTCTCTCCCCTCCCTCCACCGTTGTCTGTCTAACCCCTCCCTGCCTCCCCCCAATGTTGTCTGTCTCTCTCCCCACCCTCCCCCCAACATTGTCTGTCTCTCTCCCCACCCTCCCTCCCCCAACATTGTCTGTGTCTCTCCCCCACCCTCCCCCAACATTGTCTGTCTCTCTCCCCCACCCTCCCTCCCCCCAAAATTGTCTCTTTCTGTCTGTGCAGATATCCTCCATGCTGCCCGACACTTCCGTCTATTATGACGGACAGCCGGTCCGTCATAATAGACGGAAATGTTGGGCAGCATGGAGGATGTCTGCACTATCGTGCAGACATCCCCCAGCTGACCAAATCTCCATGGTGGCTAGTGGAGGCAGCTGGAGGATCCTCCGCTGCTGCCCGGGACTTTTATGAGGAAGCCGGAAGGGGGTTCACTGCTAAAGACTTTGCCCAGGCCCCACTATGGTCTTAAAGCGGCCCTGTGATGGGGGCATGTGATGGGGTGATGGAAGAAAGTTATGGGGACATGTTATGGGGGCAATTCTGTTTTTTTACCCTTGGTAACTGTAGAGGTCGGGACCACCTGTCTGTCCCCCAGCATTTACCTGTACTGCACCGGTACATATGATATGATTTCATATCCGGCGCAATGTTCAAGCCCTCACGCAGCCCTGTTTGTTTCTGGCTGCGTGTAGGGCAGAGGCACCTCCATGGCGTGTCTCCATCGGCACATAGAACTGAGCGTAGCGCGAAGGGGTGCATGATCCGCCCCCACACGCTCTGATACACCAGGACCAGCTGCAGGTATTGGAGGCATCTGATGTGGCTGTATGCATGTATTTGCGTGAATGTGTGTATTTAATGAAGTGTTTTTTTTTATTGCTGTTCAGTCTGTGATACACTCACATGCTGTACATTACTGTTTATATATATATATATATATATATATATATATATATATATATATATATAAATTACACACACACACACACACACACAGTATACAGGGAGTGCAGAATTATTAGGCAAATTAGTATTTTGACCACATCATCCTCTTTATGCATGTTGTCTTACTCCAAGCTGTATAGGCTCGAAAGCCTACTACCAATTAAGCATATTAGGTGATGTGCATCTCTGTAATGAGAAGGGGTGTGGTCTAATGACATCAACACCCTATATCAGGTGTGCATAATTATTAGGCAACTTCCTTTCCTTTGGCAAAATGGGTCAAAAGAAGGACTTGACAGGCTCAGAAAAGTAAAAAATAGTGAGATATCTTGCAGAGGGATGCAGCACTCTTAAAATTGCAAAGCTTCTGAAGCGTGATCATCGAACAATCAAGCGTTTCATTCAAAATAGTCAACAGGGTCGCAAGAAGCGTGTGGAAAAACCAAGGCGCAAAATAACTGCCCATGAACAGAGAAAAGTCAAGCGTGCAGCTGCCACAATGCCACTTGCCACCAGTTTGGCCATATTTTAGAGCTGCAACATCACTGGAGTGCCCAAAAGCACAAGGTGTGCAATACTCAGAGACATGGCCAAGGTAAGAAAGGCTGAAAGACGACCACCACTGAACAAGACACACAAGCTGAAACGTCAAGACAGTCTCAAGACTGATTTTTCTAAGGTTTTATGGACTGATGAAATGAGAGTGAGTCTTGATGGGCCAGATAGATGGGCCCGTGGCTGGATTGGTAAAGGGCAGAGAGCTCCAGTCCGACTCAGACGCCAGCAAGGTGGAGGTGGAGTACTGGTTTGGGCTGGTATCATCAAAGATGAGCTTGTGGGGCCTTTTCGGGTTGAGGATGGAGTCAAGCTCAACTCCCAGTCCTACTGCCAGTTCCTGGAAGACACCTTCTTCAAGCAGTGGTACAGGAAGAAGTCTGCATCCTTCAAGAAAAACATGATTTTCATGCAGGACAATGCTCCATCACACGCGTCCAAGTACTCCACAGCGTGGCTGGCAAGAAAGGGTATAAAAGAAGAAAATCTAATGACATGGCCTCCTTGTTCACCTGATCTGAACCTCATTGAGAACCTGTGGTCCATCATCAAATGTGAGATTTACAAGGAGGGAAAACAGTACACCTCTCTGAACAGTGTCTGGGAGGCTGTGGTTGCTGCTGCACGCAATGTTGATGGTGAACAGATCAAAACACTGACAGAATCCGTGGATGGCAGGCTTTTGAGTGTCCTTGCAAAGAAAGGTGGCTATATTGGTCACTGATTTGTTTTTGTTTTGTTTTTGAATGTCAGAAATGTATATTTGTGAATGTTGAGATGTTATATTGGTTTCACTGGTAAAAATAAATAATTGAAATGGGTATATATTTGTTTTTTGTTAAGTTGCCTAATAATTATGCACAGTAATAGTCACCTGCACACACAGATATCCCCCTAAAATAGCTAAAACTAAAAACAAACTAAAAACTACTTCCAAAAATATTCAGCTTTGATATTAATGAGTTTTTTGGGTTCATTGAGAACATGGTTGTTGTTCAATAATAAAATTAATCCTCAAAAATACAACTTGCCTAATAATTCTGCACTCCCTGTATAAATATATACATAACTTTCTTTGATTGAAAAATTAATGCGGCCCAGCCGCCCATGCTCACATACATTTTTGGTGAAGTGGCCCACATATACAGTCAGTCACAGACAGACACACACATAGTCAGCCAAGAACATACACACAGATAGACACACACACATGCAGTCAGTAACTTTGTTTTTATACTATAAATCTTTATTTTGATTTTTTTAGGTTATAAGCTTCTCTTCTAAACATACAGACACATATATATACAGTCAGTAACATACAGACATATATACAGTCAGTAACATACAGAAACACAAATACATTCAGTAACATACATACAGACACACACATACAGTCAGTAACACACACACATACAGTTAGTAACATACACACACATATAGTCAGTAACATCCATACACACACACACACACACACATACAGTCAGTAACATACACATACACATACAGTCAGTAACATACAGACACACACATACAGCCAGTCAAAGACATAGACACACATACATAGTCAGTCACAGACAGACACATATTCAATCACACACCTTCAGTCAGTGAGTCACACACACAATTACACACAAGCCAGAAGTTTTTTTGTTGTTTTATTAAATAAATAAAAAAAGACATCTATCAATATGTCCCCCATCTTGCTGCCCTACCTCATTCCAGTATGGTCTGTGCCACTCACACAGGCACAGACCATCTTTGTTTCTAGTCATGCTGAGCACACCGGGCAATCGTACACCATAGTGTGGTGCGCATGGGGACATACCAGGAAGTAGGTGCACACACTTCCCCCTCGTGCTACACTGCATAATACAAAAACAAAAAATTATCCCAGCAGCGAGGCCACCATGTGGGGACAATAATACCCGGGTGCCAGGTCTAATTTTGTGGTGCCTGGGATTTGTTGCGCCCTGATATATACCCAAATATACTTATTGTTAATTGGCATTAGATATATTCATCTGTATGCCCGCCTAAGAATTTACTCCACTTCTATCAAATCTGCCCCGGGCTCCAGCCCCAGGTCTTTTGGAGACCCCGCAATGCCCCTGTCTCCCTCCCCACTCCTCCTCTGTTCTCCCTCCCCACTAAGCACAGGGAGCACGAGCAGCACTTACTGAGCTCCGTGTGTGTTTAACTCACAGAGCGTATGCTGTCCACGACTCCCTCGTGAAGCAGACGCAGCTCTGTTTCACAGTGTGGGGGCGGACCTTCATCCTCTACTCCAGCCATGTAGAGGGCTTGTGAGGGGAGATCTTCTGAGCTCCCCAGCCAGTGCCTCTACCAGCAAACTTTTTTTTTAAACACTGGATGCTCTCACCTCTGAACCCCCGCTGCTGCGCCCTAAGGCGGCTGCCTAGGCAGCCTTATGTTGGTGCCAGTCCTGACTTACTGCTCATGCTATCATTTTAACTTTCCTCTTCTTAATACAGTTCCTCACATGGGTCGCCTCTCTCTCTTGAAGTATGATTATGTTACAGTGGTACTCAGATTGGTTGTTCTTAATAATACTCTTACACCTCCAATGTGTTTCTTTGTTTTATGCCGGTTTGATAAAACATTTTAATGTTTTCAAATGTGTTTTTTTTCCACTGGGCACTAGAGTACCTACAGCTCTAAATAAAGTATGGGAATTACATCGTTACATCGTTACATAGACTGATAAAATTGATATTGTATGCCACACATTCCTCATGCCCTCCTAATTTTGACTGGGTATCTTGGTATCCATTTCAGGCAACCAAGCTTAGTGATACTTATGAAAAATTGTATATATGTATTTATGTCACTGATATGCATTAACAAGTTGTGAGTATGTTATAAGTAATAATTAATTTTTTGCTCACAATGCTGATCATCTTTATTCATTTATTATTTTTTATGTTAATAAGATAAATAATGTGCCTGGTTGCTACTGTTTTAAATGGTTTAAGGGGTTAAGTTAATATAATGTCTATTGCGTTTCTTTGTAGGCGTGAAAAAGCAGGACCAATGTGAGGTTTTGCCTTTTAAGCAGAGACCCCGCTTAGTATTAGTATCTATGATACGTTGATATCTATGATGTTCCTCTTCGATTTCTTTTTTCTTTTACTTTTTTTTACTTTATTTTCAATAAATATTGTACTTTTATCTACACTTCATTGATCCGTGTATTTACTCAAAGGGTGAACAGGTCCGCTGCATTGGCTTGCTGGTACCTTAAATTTCATTTTTTCCACTTGACCAATCATAGCAGAAATCAATCCAAAGAATATACAACACCCTGATTTCAGTATTTTCCTACCCAGATTCAGGAGTGTCGAATGTTATAATGTGAATCTGCTATGAAAGTATGTTATCTCTGTGATTCTTAAAAATCTTTCAAAACAAAAAACTTGGAAATGACTGACTCTACGTCACACAAAGATGTTACTCACCTATACATTTGTACCATACAGCATACAGTGGAGATAGGCTTCAGAGTATAAAGTACATTAGACGGCATGTGGCACTTAATATATTGACGGGTTTGACAATGGTGACATTTTGACAGTTTTTTTAAAACTGTATTTTTATTGAGTCTTAACAGATCTCTGCTGGAGAAAAGTAGAAAGCGATTTCTAAAGCGTCACCTCACTTCCACTTCTTAGCAGGAGATTCAGACCTATAAAATCCCATTAAAAACAAAATAAACCCTTACTTACTATAGTTTGGTTTAATAACGTGAATTAAACTTTCCAAAAGTCGCCAGTCACTAGGATATATTCGCTTCATTAGATTTTACTATTGTACCTACAACCTCCTAGAGTTTATTGGAGAAACACAATGACTGAAGAAACAACGCCTGTTATCGGCAGCTGTTTCTGGCGGGGACTCATTATTCGCACAAGATGAAGCATGGAGGATGTATAGATTAGTCCGGCAGGTACTGCTGCTTTTTATGCACTTGTATCCTTGTTCCCGAACACTTGCCAATTGATATAATTAGCAGAGATGCTGGATGGAGAGAACGTGATTGATTTACCCAAAGGAGATGCGTTTCTTTTATCAGATCCCAGATTAATGCTGACCCGCTGCTGCGAGTTATTTTATCTTTGGTTATTAGTGTGAATTCTGACACATCCCTCTGCCTGTGGGTTTCCACACACCGGGGTTTGTTCAATTCTCACTCTGCCCGCATGTTACAGACTTTATTTACTCCTCCATGTCTCTGGGTGATGGCAAGACCTTTCTCGGAGATGAGTCTTCTGTTTCACAATTATCAGCAGCTCAGTCGCTGGTCATTCAATAATTCCAGTGCTCAGGGTGGGTAATACGCCACGCCACACTCAGGAAGGACGCTAAATTACTTTGAAAATAAGAACATGTATGAATCAGAAGCTGCTCACTAATACTAAAACTGTTTGCTATTTCATGCAAGGTCCAATGTGAATAGAAATCGCAAAACCATTTATAACTGGCTGGGCTTTAACATGTGCTGTGGGCCTAAAGTGAAATATAAATAGAATGTGGAGGTTCCGTGTTCAGGTGGTTAATTGTGGGTTTCTAGATGTTTGATAGTTAGTTGGAATGTTGGGTATCAAGATATTTGCACTGATGGAACTTGGATGGTTCCATAAATTCGGATAGTTAATTGGAATGTGGGATCCCAGATATTTGGACAGATAATTGGAATGTGGGTGTTTCAGGCGTTCGGATAATTAATGTATTGTGGGTGGTCCATAAGTTTTACTAGTTATTCGGAATATGGGGCTTCTAGATGGTTACATTAATTTGGATGTAGATGTTCTACATTTTAAGTTGGTTAACTGGGATACTGTTGATTCCAAATTCTTAGTCCATTAATTGGAAATAGGGGTTCCCGATCTTCAGCTGCTTAATTAAATTTGGGGATTTCAGATCATCAGCTGTAATGGTAATATTTATGGAGAACCCAGATCATGAACTAGTTAACTTAAATGGAGAGAGTCCTATAAGAAGGGCTATATTTTTTTATTACATGACATGAATTTCTATTTTGTTACTATGTGAATCAGGCCTTCTCAAGACCTTAATTTATAGCAGAGTATCTTTAACCATTTATCTTAGCAGTCTCCCTGTTTAGAGAGGTCTGTTCACTAGGATGAATTTAAACACTCAGAAATTCATATTGTCAGCATCTGCTATCCACTCAGCTGTCCAAAGTGTAGGGTTAGATCTCTCGATTTAGTGAAACAATGCTGGTATGGTTTTACACATAGGTGATGTCTATGTAGTATTGCTCTAAAACAGATAGGGGTATTTTGAAAATGTGTGTGTTTTGTGAATTAAGGTCTTGAAAATTCATATATTGAGTTAAAGAGTAAATGGATGTAACATTATTGAGGTCCTATGCATAGGAGCTCTCCGGATACCACTGGATCTTGAATATAGTAATGAAAAAATGTCCAGCTAGTGTGCATTTTAGCAGGAAGGATTTTAAACCAACTGCTAATCGTCCAGAAGCTAAACTGTTAAGAGAGTGTATGGGTCCTACGCAAGGTTGTTCTCCACATGTGGCTGGCTCTTTTCACTCTATAAATAGATTTCACTCTGCTGTGTGAATAGTCCCCCTGTCATTCATCTCTTCGGAGGCCCCTCTTTTATTTGGGGGGGGGGGGGGGGGTATGTTTAGCCTCAAATCCGTTTCTTCACACCCACGTAGGCACTGGCTTTTCACAGTGACAAAGGTGGGTTTTTATATTGATTGCGACCATTGAGTTTTACAAAAGGTTGGGATGAATTACTAGCAGGGACTTCATTAAATCCCCAAACTGTGTGTTTCAGTATAAATAGACATGAGCAGGTGGCCTTATTTTACTCACAATTACAACACAAAACCTGTTTACATGATTGTGTAAACTTAACATTTCTGGAGACAGAACAAAAACAGAAAAATTCAATATAGTGATAAGAGATGAAAAGTGATATCTACATGCTGGCTGTTCATGGTATGCATACATACTATCACTAATTTACTCACTACAACCACTTACCACTGTCACTAACAAACCACAGCACACTCACTAATATACTCTCATTCACTAAAATACACATCAAAAATATCAAATTGAAATAGTGTCGCATTCACTGAAACACATACATTATGGCATTTCTGCTTAGGCTGACAAGGCTTAGGGCTGCAGACAGGAGGTAGAAGATCCAGAAGAGCCAGCACAACCATTGTTGGTGGTTCATCCTCCCTCCCTGCCATGCGCTGCCTGCACACGCATCTGGGGTCCCCTACTAGATCATAACGTTACCACCCAGCTGGTATATTTGTGACAGGCTTGAAGCCAATGTTAAGTCTATGGAGGCAATAGCATGGCCGGTATTTTTCTGAAGAAAAGGTGGCAACCGTACTAGATCGCTAGGGAGCAATCTAGTGCGCTGCAAAGGGATTTCAAGGCAATATGTTCCAGTGGAAAGGGATGTGGGGGCAATCTGGCACTGTTGACATGGATGTGGGGACGATTTGGTTATGCAACATATTTAATCAGGAAGGATGCATTGGGAGTTCTGTATCTTTCATGTATAACCATCCTGGAGATATTACTATTACCCAAGTTAATGGTACTATTCACTTTATTGACCAGGTCCGATAAAATGCTGAGTTCCTGGAGTTCACTAGTATTCAGTAACACTATCACTATTATTCAGTAACACTATTACTATTATTCAGTAACACTCTATCACTAGTATTCAGTAGCACTATCACTATTATTAAATAACACTATCACTATTATTCAGTAACAATCCTTCACTAGTATTCAGTAACACTATCACTATTATTCAGTAACACTCTATCACTAGTATTTAGTGTTCTTCCCTCACAGTGTGTCTGTAGTACAAGGCTTGGCAGACAGTGACAAACTTTGCAATAAAGGCCATTAAGGGTACTGTTTGAATTCTTTACTGAAAATCTTTTTTTAAAGATGTATCCTTCCAAGGCCTGTGTGTAAGAAAGGGTGGAGCTCATTTGTGCTGCTTCTCTGCAGACGTGTTTACAGGAATGATTCTTGAACAGGATGTCCAAAGGATGAAAATGAAACTAAAAAAGTCCCAGCGTCCTAGTGCAAATATTATTGCCAAATGCATTTCTGTTAGATCCTAGGTGACCCTAGGATCAGCCTACCTTAACCCCCTTATCTTAATGTTTCTTTTTCCTATTTTTCTTTTCCATTTCAGGATGAATTTAGCTATGTCCTTAATAGCCAAATCTGTCCCAAAATGAGCCTAGAAGTCTATGGGGATGATGGAGTCCATTTTCGTTCTGTGTATTTCGGTGTGCTTTCGAAAGCATGTGGTGGGAAATCAGCCAAGAGGGCCAAATTGCAAAGTTATTCTGGGTCACATCAGGGCATATTGTGTTGCTCGAAAAGTTGTCTTCCAAAATGCTCACAATGTACCCTGAATCTTTAAGAACTACGTGCCAGTTGTTTCGGGCCTGGAGTTTGGCCTATATGGAGTAGACCATATCGTCTTTCACTAATACATACTTCCCAAGTGTCCCTATTTATGACAGTCTCTATTTTGCACCAAAATTCCACTGACCATTTTTCCTCCTCTATTGTCCCTCTTTTCTGGAAGTACAGATCTCCAGAGCAATAATACTAATGTTAATGTATTTTTTAAACAGCAATGAATGTGTTTTTAAACTAATTTGTGTAAATAAAATACTCTATTCATATTCTAAATGACTTACCAAATTACATCAATAGTTATCAACTGCCCATAGAATCAATGAAAATGTTCCAACAATGCCCCACCCATTGTTACAGCTTCAGCCACTCCCATAAAAAATAAAACTGTCCTTCTTTGGCCATTGGAAATTTAGGGAGGTTTACTAACATGCACTCAAACTTACTCTGGAAGTAAGTTTCCTTAAATAAATAAGTACTTCTCTGTGCTTGGCACTATAAAGCAATATATTGCTTTACTACTGGTTTATTTACCATGGGTGAATCAGTCAATACACACTTTATAACACAACAAAGTTCAACTGTTGCCAAATATTTACATTTATTAATAGCTTGCAGAATCAATCTCTCAATATAAACTGCAAGTTTAAAATACAATCCTAAATAATCAATTTATAGAATTAGCCATTTTCACTTAATAAAATTAATAGAATGAGTAACATAAATAAAAATTTTGATGATTAAACTAATAATTAAAGATATTTGTTAGTATTAAAATATAATTTGCTGTTAATTACTTTACTGATATGCTATTAAAGTGGGTATTTTAGTGTCATTTAAATGTGTTTATTAAAGATATCTAGTAAAGCATATGTTTTTTTCAATTAGTGTATTTGTTTTAAGGGCAGATCGTTTAAAAGCTAAACACTAGTAAAGTTGAGTTAAAGCTGGGGCAAGACTTGCAGAATTAATTATTCTCATGCCCTGATATCACTTCCCTCTTCCTAACTCCTCCTTCTAAAGTTGTCAAGACCAATCAATTTTAGCCAAAGGGAATAATTAAGATTAATAAGTACGCAAATCCTGTAACAAGTAGTTAAGATGGCTGCTCCTGCTGACATACAGATAATTCAGATTATTATTATTCTTTATTCATATAAGTTAATTATTTTAGTTGCTAAACATTATGAGACTAGTTTATTTTGTATGCAGAACAAATAATAATACATAATAAATTGCAATTATCATGGTGAAAGGATCACATTACTCCAGGAACATTATTGAATAATCATATCCACAAATGAATAAATTACTCCAGGAGCAGTATTGAATAATCATATCCATAAATTAATACATTTGTCCCATTCTTAAATCCAGCAGTGTTCACCATGTCACAACCTTAGGAATCAACATTTAGTTGTGAGAAATGCATTGTGGGATATTGCACGCTCCTATGCAAGTGTCAGATCCTGCACTATAATAAGTAATGAGGATCGCACTGACAAAGCGTTGTTTAATCACTGTCCCCCAATTTACAGGGCAAGGTATAACATGAGGGTCATTGTGCTGTATTAAAAGAAGAAAATCCTGCACATAATTTTCCCAACACTTTGTTTGAACAGTGATCAGTAATATAATGACAATTCAGGGGCTTGACACCGGCATGTCTGCTAGAGACACAACTTACTTACTTACTTAGAAATTGTAATGATTTGCAAATCTGGTTAGTATTTACAGGGGCAACAAATTAATTCCTCATAGTATGTCTAGTGTAAAGAAAAGGAGATTAATTAGAGATGGTACTTACTAATAAGCAGAGTTCCCAGTGCTCTCTCTCCTGTTGTCTTGCTAATTATTAATCATAAATAATAATAAGGGAATTAAATTGTGAATCGGATAGAAATGTGTTGAATGGTTTCGATCATCAGACATACTTTTAATTAGGCTTTTTGTTCTGTAAACTGATGTACTATATATATATATATATATATAAATACATATACAAAATCCAAAGATCAGCACACTCACCTCAAAGCAGGTAGGAGCTATAGTTTTAAATAAAGCTACTTAAAAACACAGGACGTGTTTACCTATTTAGTGTATACTGCAACAGTATTTAGTGTTAGGACCCACCAATTTTGGAGTACTTTGACGTAGTGGTGGGCTTAGCATGATATGGCCATATATGTGACTAAATCTCCAATTTTGTTATCTTAGTAAGACAGGTGTTTTTAAGTAGCTTTATTTAAAACTATAGCTTTAAGAGTTTTTCTCCTACCTGCTTTGAGGTGAGTGCGCTGATCTTTGGATTTTGTATAAATATTTGGTCTCAGCAGCACCCCGTATAATATAATATATGCTAGTTTAGGTGAGTGCATTCCTTTTGGATTTGTTTATATATATATATATATATATATATATATATATATATATATATATATATGTATCACACATTTTCTAAAACACTATGATAGAGAGGAATTATTATTCTAAGATTGTAGCTAGATATATAGGATATATGCACAGAGCAAGGGATAAAGTTTGGGAGATTTGTGTGTAAAGTGAAAAGCAAAAGAGAAATAATTGTCTCATAATTAATCGAATTTTCTTTTCCTGGCTATTTTCCATGGCAGCATTGTGAATGGGTATCCTCGGCCGACATTTATGGTGTGCGACCTGTGCGATCGCAAAAGCGAGAAACATTCTGGGGACACCAGAGGCACTGGCTGGGGAGATCTAACAAGCTCTCCTTCCCAGCCCTCTTTGTGCATGTGAGAGAGTGGAGGTCAGTCAGTTGATATATGTGTGCTGCACAGGCCCAGGAGCTACCCCACACCTACCGACACTCAGATTCCACACATTTGCAGGGATTGCGAAGTGAGAGCTTCAGCACTATGGTGCCATCTAATTTCTGGGGTAAGTCCTGGGAGCTAGGGCAAGTCTTGTGCATGCAGTTTGGGTTCTGGGGTAAGTTCTGGTCACTGGGTTTGTCTTGTGAGTGCAAATAAGGGTGCTAGGGCAGGTCCTGAGTGCAAATCTGCATGCCAGGGCAAGTCCTGATGGAAAACTGGGTTCTGGGGCCAGTCCTGAATGCCATCTGGGTGCTCAGATAAGTCATGTGAGTGCTATCTGTGTGCTGGGGTATAATATCCAAGATAAAAAGAACTACATCAACTTGATATTGTATAATAAAGGTATTCACAGAAGACCATGTGGGAGCTCTACAAATGCTCTTGAGGTAGGCCCTTGCATGATCAGCCCTGGAGGTGGGGACCCCTTTTGCTGCCAGGGCACATTATCCTGCTGAAAGAGGCCAGTGCCATCAGGGAGTAACGTTTCCATAAAAGGGTGCATATGGTCTGCAACAATGCTTAGGTAGGAGGTATATGTCAAAGTAACATCCACATGAAGGTTTCCCAGCAGAACATTGCTCAAAGCATCACTCTGACTGCAGGTTTGCCACCTGTCAGTGCTCATAATGTTATGGCTGATCAGTGTACTATTATATCCGTGGTCAGATATACTGCCCATGCCTATATTTGCAAGCTCAGAAGAGGGCTTTTCTATTGGGAGGCAAATATTAGTTGCCTGTTATTTGGGGAAATTACATGACTGTGGTAGTAGTAGTTAAAAGACCAGCATGTACCAGTTAGAGTGAATGAAAAGAAGTATTTATGTTAAAATGAGAATTTTTTAATTTAATTTGTTTTTTTTTTTTCATTTCAGAATAGTAGAATTGAAGTTGCCAAAATGCAGTAAAGATCCCCGAATCTGAAGTGTAAGCATTGGGGAACGCTGCATATTTTGTTACCAAAAATGTATGAGTTTTACAGCGAAAATGTTCCGATCCGAAAGGCCTCTTATGGTTTTTCGATTTGGCTATTATGACCAGTCCGAATCCATTTCTGATTGAATTGAGCTATATTTTGTAGACCCTTGACACTGTCAAGAATATCAGGGTCTTGTATAAGGATATTATGGAGGGTGAACAAATAAGTGAAATCTGTAAAATTAGTCTGAGATTTCATAATTGGCCAAATAACTCTTATGTGCTATTAAACATGTTCCTATGTTCAGACATGGCACCCTCTTGTGATTTAGGTTCACATCCAGAGATAGTAATCTCGGGAGATCTTTACAAAC
The DNA here is from genome assembly GCA_036172795.1 of Pelodytes ibericus. NCBI lineage: Eukaryota > Metazoa > Chordata > Amphibia > Anura > Pelodytidae > Pelodytes > Pelodytes ibericus. The sequence goes on from CM069862.1 coordinate 131,798,837, forward strand.
AATTGCTTTAGGCAATACTATGGGGGCTATTCAATAAAAGGTGAGTTGAGGTGAGATGAATAGTTTTTTTTTATATATATATTGTTAAATCTATGTACTGATTTTAGTTTTCATACATAATAAACATTATTTACACAAGTAAACTTAAAATTATAGATAGGGTCTGCCAATGATTACTGTGTGAAATGGGGGACAGCAAATGCAGATCGTTTCCATTGTTTGTGGACCTGCTCTGGCCTTTCAGCATTTTGGTCGTCCACCCTAAGTTATTTCAAACAGATGGGAAAACTCATCCAAATCGATTACCCTGGAAACGGCTATACTGGGCATTATTAATATTCAATGAACTTGCTCTCCGAAAAACTAAACTATACTACATAATGAGGATGGATTGTTTGGAAGCAAGCCTGCAAAAGGAAAGGAAGACTAAGTCTTTCTTAATCCTGTGGTCAAGTTTTATATACTCCCTTGATGACCATGTAAAGGTCAAGATTAGAGAAATTTTCCAATGCACTGATTGGTATTGCTCACGTATGATATTACACAAACCCCCAATACACCTTCCCCACTTACTTTGAAAGTTGCAGAATCGTATTCTCAACTCATTGGCCAAAATAATTTCCAGTACATTTAACAGTCTCCAATTAGGCTTATAGATACTCTACAACATCCAAAGTTATCTCCATACAACTACTACACTGGAGAAAAAACATATCTAACACGTCTCACTTCAAATAATAGTATACACACCTTGAATAAACAATTTTCTTCCCTCACACATATTTACTATATTTGACTGATTAGGAATTTATACAAAATAATAATGATATGTATATTGTCTATTGCGCAACTTTTAATGTAACTATATATGCCAAATGTTTCAATACCCTTCCTGCACAATGTTGTTTGGTGTGTTTGACCTAAAATACAGTAGAAGGATGACTGAGAGATTGGGATATTTGTTTATTGTTCCAAAGAGGCATGTCTGAGTGGAGATCCGTGAACCCGATCATTTTATGGAATTTAATCCAACTGTCCGGTAACAAATTTATCAACGACATTGGTTATTGAAAAAAGACTGCAGTAGACATAATGGCTTCATAAATTGACTGCAGTATTTTTGTAAAGGTGTCTTCTAGGACAACTGGTGATAAGGTGAAGTCTTTTAAAATCCATCCATGCATGTACCAATTGTGATGCCAAGAAATAAATATAAGGGTCTGGGAGATTCAATCCACATTTCCACACAGGAACATTGAAAGTTCTTCTTCTAAGAAGGACTCAGATCAGTGCACTGAGGAGAGAATTAAGTTAATGAAAAAGGTACATGGTTATGTTCCATAAAGCATTGATAACACGATTTTTGGAAGAATCACCATTTTAATCAAATTAACACTGCCACTGACATTGGAAGGTATTTCCATGAATCTCCTTTCCTATGAAGACCATTCAAGAAAGGGGTAACATTGCTTTTTTATATATTGTCTAAAATAGAGGGATATTTGAATACCTAGGTATTTAACTTGTTCTATCTAAATTTACTCATTGAGGTCACCCTGTTTTTTTTCGATTTGGGATCTACTGCCAGGATATTTGATTTAACCCAGTTAAATATACCTGTCAGGTCCAGGGACCCTCTCCTACATTGCTCAGGGGGTCCCCGCTTCTTGGAGCTCCTTCAACCTCCTGTTTTTGGCGTCGCAACGTAGGCTACATCTCCGGCCTGGAGTGACAGGCCAACCGCGTGTAGCTAATGCGACGGTGCCTGGAGGGCTGGGGGGCATGTCTTCCCTCCGGAGCACACCCCATGATTGTCAGAAAACAGAGGGGCTAGGAGAGAGGGTGGAAACTCTACACTCCCCCTCTCTATACTCAAGGAAGAAAGGGGCCGATCTCAGGTGTCTAGGGGAGAGACTCTTGATTGGCAACTGTGTAAATTCCCTGCTTACTAGTTAAGTTGTGGTACTTGTTGCAGTCCCATTTGCTATTGTGATTTACTATTGGATTTACTGGCTTTTTACCCTTGGCTTTCCCTTACTGGATACTCGTACCTGCTTTATCCCTAAACCTTAGCTGGTTTTATCATTTGTGAACCTACACTGCTTGTGCTGACCTCTGGACTCCCTTCTGATGACTCTTTTCCCTGATCTCCTTGTTGTTACGCCTCTGGCTTGTATCCTATGCCAATACCATCTTCCCTGGGCAGCGCTCCCCAGACAAGCCTGACAGTACCAAATGAATCCATTAGTTGCATTTAGTGCTACTTTCTCTGTCCTTTAGCCCACCTGAATACCGCTAACATTTTCTGATTTCCTTATAGTGATGACCAGAGGTCTCATCGCAGTGGCGAGTAGGGCTGGGAAGAGAGAACACCCTTGATGGGTGCCACTCCCTCGCAAACCATGGTGAAATGTTGATGCCTAATAACTGATGGTCCTATGTTAAAGGCTTTTAGGGCTCCCCATACTATCATGTAGTTGCAGAAGTGAGCGTTAGGTTGGTAAATGTGGATGTTCCCGTCATGAAGCTTGTGTATTACCCTAGTGATCAGTTTATTCATTTTGGTTGCTATCTGCACAAATAAGAAATTTAGGGCAATAGGATTCACCATAGGACAGATCTTTCCCTGGTTTAGGAAGTACAATGATCTCTGCTTGCAATATGGATTCAGGCAATTGTTTTTGGAGAAAAACATAAATACAATTATAGTCAATTAGGACAGGTATCAATTTCTGATACCATTCAGATGGAAATCCAACTGGGGCCGCTGCTTTATTGTGGGGTAATGATTTAACGGTGTCAGATTATTCTTGATGTGTTAATAGAGCGTCCAACCACACTCTGGGTCAAGTATAAACATGGCACAATCACCGTGTGCATCCATATATAAAACAGACTCCAGATACATTTTGGACGTCTGCACCACCTCTAACGTTATGTACATACTTACATTTTGGTTGGGCCAGTGCAGCCAATGTATAGCGTATTGGGGTATCTTTACCAAACACAGTTTGGTGGAAGTCCTTCTTCCAGTTAAAAGTGTCAGGATTTATAAAAAAGGCTCAGTAGTTCTTATATATAACAAACAGCGAGTGCACCTTTTCTTTTACCTCTTCCAGTGCAGGAGTTTTTACACATGACCCCATCTGTGTCTGTTTGATTGAGTTTAGGTCAGTCAATTTTAGCAAAATAGTAATTATTTGTTCTACAGCTTTAGAAAAATAGAGATTTTTATAATATTTAAAAAAGGTAGTATTAATCTGTTCTGGGTCTCTGGTAATTAAATTATACTTAATACGGATTTGAATAATGGGAGGAGTAGCTTGTCTGTCTATGACTAACTATGTGAAACGTTTTCCTAAATTATCCCAATGGGCATAACATTTTTACTTGCTGTATGTAACAGGGCTGTCAAATCACTCATCTGAATATTTAATTGTCTGCATGCATTGAGCCAGAGAGTTCTGTTCTCCTCTGTTTGGGCTGGAAAAAAAGTCTGTTCCGTAGATTTAACCTTATTCTCACCAGTTATTCTATCAATAATTTTATGTTAAGTCTGAGATCTTGACTAAAGGAAGGCCCTGCATGGCAGCTTTTAGAGTGACCCAGTGTTCATTAGGGTTAGTGTGTTGTGCAGTGGCCTCCAAAGTAGCCCAATAGCCCAGTTAAAGCAATGTCTGGGTATTGTACCCAATTGGCATTTTGTTATGTGCATAACATGTCAATAGTGGCATTAAGAGGGGCATGTTCTGAGGTAGCTCTAGGAAAGAATCATCTTGTTTAAACTATAGAGCAATGGGGGCGAGAATAAAATCAAGTTGATCCTTGACAGTGATTGATAAATTGGTGAGTAGCAAGAGTACTCTCAGAATAATGGATTTAGGTGTCGCCATCTATCACTCAGATGCGTGCTGTTTAATATTTCTTGAAACTTGGTTCTCTTGGTCATATAATGTATTAAGCTTGGTTACATTTTGTCTAGGTCAGATGACAGTAACATATTAAGATCACTCATACAGACTTTTTTAGCTAAAGGGAATTGAGCTACAAATAGACAGCAATGTTCCAGGGAGTCAAATTCAATCAAAGGTGGTGGAATGTATATTTCCATAATAATAAACTCTTGGATCAAGACATTACAATGGAGGACAAAGCAGCCTTTAGGATCGATGTTCAAATCAATAAGTCCAAATATCGCCTGTTTGTAAGTTAGGAGATGCTTTGTGCGTAAGTTGAGCATAGGGAATTGTAATAATTGCCTATCGAGCTCCATTTCAGAGTCATCAATATAAGCCCTGCCCATTCCATGAAATAAAAGTACTTTCTGGGTCATGTAATCCTAGAGAGATGCTTTGTCGCCCATATGTATACACAGTTTAGCTGGGTACAACATAGCAAACGAGAGGAGCAGATCACAGAGTTTATTATTCAAAGGTAAGAATTGGGAGCGTTGTTTTTCTAATTTCCATAGAGAACTCTGGGAAGAAGGAAATGTTGTGATTTTCATTTGGATGTCACTCGTGAGTTGTAGTCGCGATCCATACAATTCAAATGTTTTGCAATGAGGACTCTGGGTATAGATCCTGGTGGTCTAGGTTTGTTCGGGATTCTGTGAGCTCAATCCACAAAGAATGAGGAAGTAAGTTTGTCTGATCTGAATAGGTCTCTTAAGGTATGTTCCATTAACTGTTCCACCTTATCGCCTTCTGCACATTTTGGTAGGCCAAAAATGCACACATTGTTCGTTCTGATTCAGAGGTTTGGTTGCAAAGCTTGATGTAGTACCAATATATGGAACTGTAGTTCATCGATTTTCTGAGCCAAAATAGATTGACAATCCAAGAAAGCTTTCAGAACACCACCAATTTGTGGTTCAGATGGCACAGGAGATGATCCAGATGAGTTGGAGTATGGCAGTGAATATACAGCATGATTAACTTTTCCCATGTAAACTCCATGATCAAACTTTGTTTGGTCGCAGGAGATATTTTTTTTCATACTGGTGTTGAGTGTTGTTCCCAGGTATGGGGAGAGTTGAATCCTCCTTGTTTAGTGGCCTTCCCAGGCCAGTATAGTGGAACAGGATTAATGACCATAGGAGCGCTTGTGATTTGCATCCACACACAATCATGCCGCCATCACATGATCTGCATATCCTCAGTGTAACTATACATTGTGCAGGTGTAAAACTGGTGAGTTTATTTAGCGGGGGAAATTCACCAGATTTGTCCCTGCACAATGTATGGCTAATCTGGTGAGATGCAATGTTCATCTCACCATAACACTACTGCAACTCACCTGTTAGTGAATAGCGCACTATGATATTCCGTTCCCGCCATAATGCATGCCTTTCATCATTCTAACAATATATTAGAATACAACATTACAATCAAAAAGATGAAATCTTTACACCTTGATGCTTCAAGTGGTGATATTGCCAAAATGGAGTGGGGAATGTGAATGTTGAGTTTATATTGTGGCAATCATCATACAGAAGTTAAACAGATATACATGAGCCTGAGATATGGGTTTGGTGACTTATTTACATTATTATCAAAGAGATATTGGTGATACAACTAGGGTTGCCATGAAGTTCTAGTTTTTATGAAGTTCTACTTCAAAAAATATTTCACAAAAATTTTAAAGCTACATTGAATAATGAAAATAATTTTTTAAATCATTGTCTTTTCAGTTAATAGATAAATGTTACACCTCTTCATAAACACGAGTTATTATCAGTTTCTCAGTTTGCTGTATTAAAAAACACTCATCTCAATGCGCACTGGGCCCCAACCTTACCTAACACAGCAGAAAATAAATATTGGCTTTTATAAACTTATATATACATGCAGAAAAAGTGACAAGCGCTATATATAATGTGCAGACAAACAAATTATGCAGCAAACACTAGTGCATTTTCCTCCAATTAGCACAAAATAGTGAATATAGTGTAATAAAGTGTTGCGCAGGATATAATAAAATAAATACTTATCAGAGATATATAGGCGAAAATCCAGCCTTTTTTAGATGTATATAAAAGGAATATGAAGAGAGGATATGATAAACATACTGTTTCTCACCACTTCTCTCTGGTACATAATAAAGATCCCTGTGATTTAGAATTTATGTGTATTGATAAACCCAGCCTTCATTGGCGGGGAGGAGACAAAATCGCCACACTTGGACGTGCTGAAATGAAATGGATATTTGAGCTTAATACCTTAGTTCCAAGTGGTCTGAATGCAGACTTTGAATTGTTCTTGTGTCGATGGTGTGTCTTGCATGCACGTTTGGTGTTGTCCTATGGGTCGGCGGTCTGTTGTGTGTCTGGAGTGCAGCCTATCCAGATTTATCTGTAAAAAATATGGCTTTTTATTATTATTATATACCATGTTGGGATGTCACTATGTTATATTATTGAGAGCATTTAGAGTTATGATCAATAGTGTGCTTTTTAGGGATTTACTAAAAATGCTGTATATCTTCTCTATAATGTGTTCTATATAGTTAAAGGCCTTGATATTTGCTGTTTTTATTGATACTATTTTTCTTTTGTTTTCTGTTTGTTTCTTTTTCCCTGTTGTGGAGTGAACACACTGAACTAATCACTTTGCATTTACAGCCGTTTCTACGGCAACCGGAATTGATCTCCCTTTATAAACTGCAAGTCTGCATCTAGATGTCACTGCTCTGAAAAAGCCCATGTGTGGGCGAAACGCGTTGCGTGACATTATTGACGAGACTTGCAACTAGGAAGTACCAGCAGGGCCGGCCTTAGGGGTGTGCGACATGTGCGAGCGCACAGGGCGCAACACCCCAGGGGGCGCCCGCCCGCCCGCCCGGTAAAAAAGAAAAAAAAAAGTTTAAAAAAAAAGAAGCCGGTAGAGGCACTGGCTGGGGGAGATCAAAAGATCCCCCCTCACCAGCCCTCTGCTCGGCATGCTCTGCTGGGTCCGGGGAGGGGGCGGAGCTAACCGGCTCAGCGTTGTAGCTCCGCCCCCACTCCGGGAAGCAGAGCAGAGTCTGCTTCACGGGGAGCCCCGGGCAGCATGAGATAGTGCTGCTCAGCTCCCCATGCCTGCATTAAGCATGGGGAGCCCGAGCAGCACCTTCTCTTGCTGCCCATGGCTCCCCATAATGCAGACTGTGCTCTGCTTCCCGGGGTGGGGGCGGAGCTACACCGCTGTGCCGGTTAGCTCCGCCCCCTCCCTGGATCCACCTGAAAAGGCAAAGGTAAGGAAGGGGGGGGGGAGAGAGACAGAACAGAGTTTAGGGGGGGAGAGAGACAGACAGAACAGGGGTTAGGGGGGACAGACAGAACAGGGGTTAGGGGGGGGAGAGAGAGACAGACAGAACAGGGGGAGGGGAGAGATACAGACAGAACAGGGGGAGGGGAGAGAGACAGACAGAACAGGGGGAGGGGAGAGAGACAGACAGAACAGGGGGAGGGGAGAGAGAGACTGACAACAGGGGTTAGGGGGGAGAGACAGAACAGGGTTTAGGGGGGGAGAGAGACAGACAGAACAGGTGTTAGGGGGGGAGAGAGAGACAGACAGAACAGGGGGAGGGGAGAGAGACAGACAGAACAGGGGGAGGGGAGAGAGAGACTGACAACAGGGGTTAGGGGGGAGAGAGACAGACAGAACAGGGGTTAGGGGGGAGAGACAGAACAGGGGGAGGGGAGAGAGAGACAGACAGAACAGGGGTTAGGGGGGAGAGACAGACAGAACAGGGGGAGGGGAGAGAGAGACAGACAGAACAGGGGTTAGGGGGGAGAGACAGACAGAACAGGGGGAGGGGAGAGAGAGACAGAGAGAACAGGGGCAGGGGGGAGAGACAGAACAGGGGGAGGGGGAGAGAGAGAGAACAGGGGGAGGGGGAGAGAGAGAGAACAGGGGGAGGGGGAGAGAGAGAGAACAGGGGGAGGGGGGAGAGAGAGAGAACAGGGGGAGGGGGGAGAGACAGAACAGGGGAGCGGTGGGAGAGAGACAGACAGAAAAGGGGCAGGGGGTAGAGACAGAACTGGGGGAGAGAGAGAGACAGAACAGGGGACGGGGGAGAGAGACAGAACAGGGGACGGGGGGGGAGAGAGACAGAACAGGGGACGGGGGGGGAGAGAGACAGAACAGGGGACGGGGGGGGGAGAGACAGAACAGGGGACGGGGGGGGAGAGAGACAGAACAGGGGACGGGGGGGGGGAGAGAGACAGAACAGGGGACGGGGGGGGGGAGAGAGACAGAACAGGGGACGGGGGGAAGAGAGACAGAACAGGGGACGGGGGGGAGAGAGACAGAACAGGGGACGGGGGGAAAGAGACAGAACACAGGGAGAGAGAGAGAGAGACAGACATGGAAAGGAAGAGGAAAGGGACAAACATGGGAAGGGAGAGATACACAAACATAGGGGGGTGAAAGAGACGGGGGGGGGGCGCCACGTGGGAAGCCCGCACAGGGCGCCGGAACACTTAAGGCCGGCCCTGAGTACCAGCTCCTCCAGCAGAACGCTGCCTATACAAACTTCAGCTGCTGCCTGCTCCTATGAAGTGACGGATGGAGACTGTGATATGATCGGCTGGGTGACTCTGCCTGCTTTTTACCTATGCTGTTTTTAACTGTTTTTTTACATGGGATATCGTTTTTTAACTTCTTCTATGTAAGCTGCTATATGTGGGGGGGAATTAAAATTGTTTACATTTGACACTACAACGTTTGTTTCTCACTCCTGTTGTGTCCTGCTCCACGAGTATTCCATCGATTATCTATCCAGTGGATGTGGGGATTTTGGGACTCAGAGTCTGCACGCCTTATACACCCAGAGCCGGTCCTATAGGCTCTGTAGAGTGTGAGTACAATTCTTTAGGGGGAGATATTTATTTTCCTTATATTCACAATACTGCACAATTTTGTATATATTTTTTTCTTCTCTTTTATATACATCTAAAAAAGGCTGGATTTTCGCCTATATATCTCTGATAAGTATTTATTTTATTATATCCTGCGCAACACTTTATTACACATTATATATACATGCCATTGCTCCCATGGTTTCAAATCCAATTAAATGTAGCGTAAACCCCTTATGGTGTTTAGGTATCTCATAAAAGGATTTGATGTGGTAGAGGTAAACACAGATTTTAAGCATGTGTGGGATAGACACAAGGCTATCCTAGCGATAAGACCGGGAATGGGGGACTTATAAAAGTATTCAGAAAAATTGAGCAGACTAGATGGACTGAATGGTTCTTATCTGCCGATAGATGTTTCTATCTACTACCCGACTTAATGATTAGTGGCAATAATTCTCACGTGACACTGATTCACTTTAATGGGTTAATATCATAAAAAATAAAGTGAGTTTATATTATGTTTCATTTTGTAATAATGGAGACATAATAGCAGTTATCTGATGTATCATTAATGTATCATTAATTGTACTATTCTTTTCTCACTAAAATAAATGAAGAAAAAACTATGTTTTAAACCTGTTTATGGTATTGCCTTGTGGCTTGTTATGCAAATGAATTACTTTTAGTAGTACTTAGTATATCAAGCCACAAAATGATGTTATAAAAGAAAAGAGACACCACAGCATAGGAACATTTCTTGTAATCTATGCATTCTGTGAACATAATACGTATATATGATTTTATTCTCTATATTTACAGCATTAACAATGTTTAGGAAACACTCATTTTTTTATTTTATTTTATATTCAAGCAGATCATGACTTCACAACCTGTTCATTCACTTACCAACTGACTCCTTTCAGACAGGCCTATTGACAGGGCCCCTTGTACGTGCATCAGAAGTGCATATAGCACTAAACCTACGAGACACCTTAACTATTTACCCAGATGTGATGACACGATGAAGCGTTGACGAGTCAGATGGGTCTATTCACTAAAATGTGAGAATAGCTTGAGGAGGTTGACTTTCATTTTAAGACTAAGTTAAATTCGCCACCCGAGTTTGCCTTTGACAAAAACCCAAGGTTGGAATCCTCCCCATTGAAAGTAATGGGAGGCGAAATAACTGAAGCTATTTTTGAGACTAAGTCAAAGTCGGGTGCTGAGTCTCAAAAGGAAAGTCGGCCTCCTTGAGCTATTCTCATATTTTAGTGAACAGACCCAAGAAACCATATAGCATTTCACCATGTAATACCTTTCATGTAATACTAAAATAATTAAAATTTCATTTAGCTGCATTTTTTCATTATTATGTATTGTCTTGTCTGCTCTTTTAATCTCCTGTCTTTTCTCTAATACACGGTGGGTTGATATGCATTTTAAATGATCTGCATTATTAAATTAAACAAAAGTACATTCAGTTTGCTAGTTTACTTGCAATAATGAGCTTAACAGACATTCTCTTTGGGGATTTAACTGAATGTTTTTATTACAAACTGCATTTACTTTATTTAAATATTTCCTGCTCGAGCAGGATAGGGCTATTCATGATCTCTTAAGTAATTACAATAGTCCTGCCAGTTTTAGAGCTGATTGAATTCAATATTATACCAGGATAATTACCTATATTATCTTCTGATCCCATCATATGGTGTAAGTTAACTGGTTACTGATTCATCCAAGACTTCATGCGGAAAATCCTATTTACCCACTGAAGGTAAAACTGTGGCCTGGAAAGACTTCTTTTGACTAATGTGATTAGTTAGTTAGCATTCCGTGTAATATGTGCTATGTTTCTTGACATCTTATCATGTCAAGAACAAACATCTTATCATAATGTCCTTTTGTAGCATACATTTTTTCATGAGCCGGAACAATATGTTTATTTAACCTTTGCTCTGTAAGAAGGATAGTATAGATCTGCAAGTGACAGAAAATGGCTCCTGAAATCAATAATAACTGTATCAGTACTATAAATCAAAATGACTCCATTGGAGGACATGATATCCATTGCAGGTTTGTGATATGGGCTATAAATACAGGATGAGTATCCCTTATCCAAAAATCCCTTCTCCAAAATATTTCCGTTATCTAAATATAATTTTGGATGTTACCACAAGTTGCAAATTCCACACACACCTATCAGAATACAAACACACAACAGTTTATTCAGTGTCCAGTCCCCTTAAGCTGATATATAGCCTCTCCATGCATGCTCAGATTTCCCCACACAAACACGCCCACAAGGGTAATACGATGATACTTTGCATTGACGGCAATTTCCCAACAATGCCACACATCACAGATATATCACAGTAAAAGTAAGCTATTTAGTCTATACAGTAATTGCATTTATACCACTGTAGTAGTGCTGAGAGGCTTTAATATATTGTAGTAGTGAAAATGATCCATTATCCAAAATGACACGTTATCTATATTGACAAAGTTAACTGACTTTTAGGAGCCAGCAAAAAAATCTAGGAGCTAGACAACAGCACATACACACAATCACACACAGTCACATATATACACACACACACTTACACTTATACAGTCTGTCAGTCACACATACATACACATATACCGTCATTCACACATTCATACACATGAGTGAGTGTCAGTCAGTCACACATACATACACATGAGTGAGTGTGAGTCAGTTCGTCACACATACATACACATATACAGTCACACATACATACACATATACAGTCAATCACACACACAAACACATATACAGTCAGTCACAGATACACACACATACACAGTCAGTCAATCACCCACAGCATACCGTCAATCACACACACATACAGTCAGTCACACATACACAATGTCAGACATACCAGTGAGTGTTTTGGGTAAAGGTACAGCGCAGTGTGCGAGGGGGCAGAGCAGGAAGTGTGTGCATCTGTGTGCAAGTTTTTTTTTATCCCAGCGACGAGTGCACCATGCGAGGAGTGCAATACCTAGGCGCCAGGTCTGATTTCCTGGTTGCCATGGCGACCTGGCGTCCCGAAGTTTGTTGAGCCCTGCGTTATCCAATTTACTTCTGGTCCCAAGCATTTCGTGTAAGGGACACCACAACCTGTATATAAAATGCTGGCCCACAGTTCTACTGGAAAATGTTCTATGAAGCCCTGCTTGCCCCACAGGAATTCCACTCAATATATAAATTGGGAGTGAGTGAAAGGTTGTAGTTTCATTCAAGATAGGAATGTAGTCTGTACAATATGAAAACTGGTACAACATAAAATGAGGATCATTACTAGAAGCAAGCTTCAGGGCCGATCCAAGGGTCAAGGATGCCTGGGTGCAGGGTTTTTTTTCTTTGGTGCCCCAAGCAGCTTGGTTAGTTACTAATCCCTCCCCTTTGAAATGTCTGTTCTAGACATATCCATTTAATTTTGGGGGGCAGAAGAAACTTAATTTTGATGTAAAGGACCAGCACACACTTTTATTTTAAATAAAGAAATATATTTGGCCATAATGCAGTGTAGTGCTTTTATTTATTTCTGCAGTATACTACTATTTCTATGTTGCTCAGCTGTAACATAGGAGACTTTTGGCTGAGTGAGTTTTAAATACCTTTCCCATGATGCCCAACCAACCAAAGTCTCCGTTTAGTCTGGCTGATCATCATTGGAAAAGAAGTACACAAGGAGCAATATACAAAATTCCCCCATGCTCCCCATGTCAGCCACTTACGTGTTTCTCTCTTCCCATACCCCCATGTCTGTCTCTCTCTTCCCATACCTTCATGTATATATTTATCTCTCTACATACCCTCATGTGTGTCTCTTTCTCATCATACCCTCATGTCTCTTTCTCTTCATACCTGCATGCCTGTCTGTCTCTCTACATCCACAGCCACACAGTCACACTTACACACATACATACACAGCCACACTTACACACAGAGTCACTTATAAATACAGAAACACACACAGTCACTCTTACAGGCATACATACACTTACACAGACACCCTTACACACACAGTCACACACAAAAATGTATTTGGATTTATTAGGTTATAACTTATCTTCTAAATATTACATTGTGTCAATGTGTCATTTATAAAATTGTTTAACAGATTATAGAATTTATCAGACTTACACACATACAGTGCCTTGCATACCCCCCTTGACTTTTTACCTATTTTGTTACATTACAGCATTAAATTCAATGTTTTATTAATCTAAATTTTATGTGATGGATCAGAACACAATAGTCTAAGTTGGTGAAGTGAAGTGAGAAAAATATATACATAAAACTATTTTTGAGAAAAAGAAAACAGAAAATTGGCACGTGTGTATTTAATCACCCCCTTAGTTATGAAGCCCATACAAAGCTCTGGTGCAACCAATTACCTTCAGAAGTCATATAATTAGTGGAATGATGTCCACCTGTGTGCAATCTAAGTGTCACATGATCTGTCATTGCATATACACACCTCCCAAAAACAGTGAAATACTGGTATTCCCCTTAACCCATTAGTGACAAGACATTTTCACCTTGACTTTCCCTTGGCGACAATGGCTGTTTTGACATTTCTGGGGTGTTTATGTTTAGCTGCAATTTTCTTCTTTCTCACATTCTGAACCCACACAAATTATATGTTGTTTTTATCGTCATAAGAAGGGCTTTCATTAGATACCATTATGTTCATCATATCTTATAATTTACTACAAAAAAAATCATAAAATATGATGAAAATAAAAAAAAAACACCTTTTTCTAACTTTGACCTAAAATATTATTTAGACAAATACAATCATTAAAAAAGACCCAGTCTAAATAGTTTCTAAATGTTGTCCCGAGTTCAGAAATATGCATGTTTCCATATTTTTCGGTATATTTTGCGAGTTATGGGGCAAAAACCAAAAATAGTGTTTTTTGTTTTTTTCCTAAATTGACCTTTTGACCCCAACCCAAACCCAAAATGTAACCTTAACACTAAATTTAACCCCAAATCTAACCCTTATGCTATCCCTTAATATATTTTAATTTAATTTTAACCCTATTCCTTATGCTAAAAATTATTTAATTTTAACCCTATAGGCTAATCTAATTATATAACCAGTGTTTAGTTAATTAAATATTTATTTTACATTTTTTCCATTGCCATGCTACTTAACTACCACTAGGGGCAGTCAAGAAGCATATTCAGAGTGACGGAAGTGAAGTTACTTTTCACTTCCGAAGCTCAGACCTCCAGAGGGCATAGCCATAGCATGCTGCTCCGTCAATATGGCTCCCACGATCGCTCCGTGGGGGCCCCAGAAAAGAAATTTCTGTGCTGGCTATTGCCTCGACATCGAGGCAGGCAATGATTCACCGCAGGATGTTCCAGGCACGTCCATTGTCGGGAACAGAGTTCCCGGCAGGTCGTGCCTGACACGTCCATTGTCACGAATGAGTGGATACCCAAAGTTGAGCTGCAGGCACCTGCTCATCGAGGACTTGGCTGCAGCACTAACTGTATAGAACAAAGAGAGGAGGACCCAATAGTGGTACTGGATACAGCAATGTCACATGAGGAAAGAGAATGGTCCCAAAACTGAAACAGGTCAGGGCTGGCAGCGAAGAAGCAGGAGTCAGGAACATCACTGGATCGGCAACTGGAGAATGATGAACAAGGATCTACAGAATAATAGTCAGGGTCACAAAGCCAGGTCAGGAACAAGGAGATCAAGGGATAGTCAGTGTCACGGGAGGGCTACTAGATGGATATCTCCTACCGGAATCATTTCCACAAACTCACTCCTCAGGTCCAGGAAAATACAAATATCCAAACGGGACTATAGTCACTGTTTCCCAACACAGCGGACAAGACCGGTAGTGTTGGGTAAAACCAGAAGAACTGTTTCTTAATTCAAAACACAGGACATATATTCAAGTTCACACATACACAAAGGATAATTGAATTTGGTGCCAGAATACCTGGTAACCAATCAGAATCAATTCACTGTAGAATACATTCCTGGGGAAACTGTTACAAGTGATAAAGCTCTTTTAACAGTGCACTATACATTTTAAACACAGTTAACACAGGGGAAAACACATAACTCCGGAACATGGGCACTGACGAATGGCAAAACATGGTTGGTTGGGGGGCTACAGTGACAGTCAGGAACAAGAAAAATCATCAACAGTAATAAAATAATACTTCACGAACGCTAGTGAGGCAAGAGCACTATCACAGGAAAAAGGTGTACTCGGAATGGATGGTTTAAATATCCCTCTAGGAGTAAGATCCAGAATACTTCTGGTCTCAAACATTTTGGATAAGGGATACTCAACCTGTATAAGCTATTACTGCTAATTTAATATTTAAAAATTCCATTTAGAATTGGTAAGGGACTTGCTTTTGTGAGGAGGATAGGAAGTACCTAAATAGTTACTTTATAAATCAAGTCTTTTACATAATGATTAGTGTCCCCACAATGCTAATTCTCAATTTTTTTTACAATTGTGTAACAAATTCTCAATCGATTGTCAGCTCCCTGGTCAGCACCCCTTAGTAATAAGTCATTCGTAGCAATTGCCAGAAGTAGACACGGCTACCAAGGATTTCACAGCAAGAACAATTTATTGTGGACAAGAAAGCACATTTATACAGTAAAACATCTTGAGAACAGGGGAGATGGAACAATACTCTTAAAGGGATTCACTTTTAAACAAAGGATAATACAATTAAACTTGGTGCCAGTCTGGGGAGGAAACCAATGAGAGTACACTAGGAAAAGTAGCAACCAATCAGGGCTGAGGCCAGAGTTAGGTCCCTTTAATCCTTTTAACTTTGGGTATCTTTAAACTCCTGGCCAATGAAATGGGTGCCTACCTTTTCCCCTTGGTCTGGAGGGTCTGGCACCAGGGGGCAGGGAAAACACAGTGATCTGCCCTTATGGGGAGGTATTAAAACCGAGGAAACATGGGGACACACTAGCTATTACATTCAAAGTTTAACATACTTTTGCTGACCATCTCCCAGAGTCAAGGTGGTTCGTGACAAATTGTATTACTATGAATTTAGTATACATGTGGCAGTATTGTGGCGTGTCTTTTAGGCTACTTATAATTTAGAGCCCAGTGTGCAAAATGCGTCAAGTGTGAAGCCGACTAAAACCTGTCTGTGTGTGATGTACTTTCTGGTGCCTTATCCTATGCTGTTGTGGATTGATTGAGTCCGTGGGCACTACACCACCTAGAGCAGGGGTGTCCAAGTTTGTTTTGCAGTGGGCCACTTCACCGTAAATCTATTTGTGCGTGGGCCGCATTCATGTTTCTTTGAAAGTAAATGTATGTATGTATGTATACACATACATACACACGTGTGGATATATATATATATCACCGTAACATGCAGTGTGAGTGTATCACAGATTCCCCAGTAAGACAGCAGCAATAAAAAAACTCACATTCAATGCACACACATTTACATGTGAATACACAAATAGGCAGTCCCACGTCCACACACATTCACACAGTCCCACTTCCACACACATTCATACAAAGTCCCACTTCCACACACATAGTCCCACTTCCACACACATTCACACATAGTCTCACTTCCACACACATTCACACATAGTCCCACTTCCACACACATTCACACACAGTCCCACTTCCACACACAGTCCCACTTCCACACACAGTCCCACTTCCACACACATTCATACATAGTCCCACTTCCACACACATAGTCCCACTTCCACACACATTCACACATAGTCCCACTTCCACACACATTCACACATAGTCCCACTTCCACACACATTCACACACAGTCCCACTTCCACACACAGTCTCACTTCCACATTCACACACTGTGTCACACTTCCACACACACACATTCACACACTGTCACATTTCCACACGCACATAGACATTGCTTTTTTTTTTTTTAAGAACGCTCCCCCCCCCAGCATGTTAGATGGTTTGTTCCCCCTCCCTGCTCGTTTACCTGTATCTGCAGGGAGGGGGATTGTCCCATCTGTGGAGGTCCCATTCTTCATCTGAGCACCGGGATGTCACTGACACCCGGTACTCCAACGGGGTCAGAGTGCGAGGGGCGGAGCTTTGTACCCTGCATGAAAGGAGAATGCACCGTCCCCTCGCGCACTGACTGGGTTGGAGCACCGGGTGTCCACTTTGCTGGAGCGGGTGAGAGGTGCTGCTACCGCTGCCACTCTCAGGCGGGCCGCACCTCTCTGGCAGGCGGGCCGCATTTGGCCCGCGGGCCGCACGTTGGACGCCCGTGACCTAGAGGGTTAAAGAGGATCCCTGCACTATTTGGAGCTGGAATTTGGATTTTCTATGAATCTTGGGGTTAAAATGTCACTATAGGAGAAAATTGTCATTATTTTTTTTAATAGTAAATTCTTTGATATGATCAAAATAAATACAGTAAATGAGAAAGTGGAAAATTAGAGCTAAACACAGAAATCACAGAAGTGTAAAAACTGTTTCCTGAGTCCTTTTGCACTTTTTTCAGAATGATCTATTACAGGTTAAAAAAATAGATAAAAAGGAGCAGTAAAACAGGAATAGGAAGTGGGGAGCAGGCCGGCAACCATAAAGGGCTACGCACAGAAACAAAAGAAACTAATAGTGTAACCACCCTGATAGCCAGATAACCCTAAATTAAGGCAGAACCAACAAACTAAATATGTAACGCATCAGCAAGAAGCCCCAACAGAAGAACCATAAAAACCGGCAATGTAAGAGAGGATCTGGAGGGTATGTATATATATATATATAAAAATAACAAATATTCCTCTTTGAGTGGGCGTGTAGAAATGTTGCAACATGAGAACATGTTGGCTTTCTCCTGGGTACTGGACCCCCCATTTTGAAATCTTAAGCACTGTATACAAAATGTAATCTCCAGCATCTCCTGGGAGCCATTTATAGAACTTGCATAGAGATGTATGGGGTGCCCCCTACATATGTGCAGGATGTCAGCGATGTCATCAGTGACATTGCACAACTGTCATGCCCTCCAATTACTGGTGTTAAAAAAATACATGCAATCCTGCACATGCTTAGTGTAGAAGATCCACTTTATCTGCAATGGCTATCTTGTAATATAAACAAAATGTAAAGAGAGCTAGATTTTTCAAGACTTCCAAGTATGCATTGGTATGAAAAAAAAACCTCTACAATCTATAGGTTTAACGCTAAGAGATGCATCAAAGTTTGCCTGGTGTCTCTTTATGGCAACATACAATGATGTCATGATTAATGGAACTTTTTCTTGTAATTATTACACTGTTCTAATCAGTTAATGGCACTTGGAGCTATTGACTAAAAGTGAGGTGCAGGTGAGTTGAGATTAACAGTTTTTATCTCAATGACTTAAATATGCATTGGGTAGGGACCAACCTGGGTATTTTCTCCTTATAGAAGTCCTCTGGCCATGGGCAATACAGAGTAACATTTTTGAAGAGAGAACAATGCATTTACCAGGGACAGTATTGTGTCTATGCATTGCACAGATAGGTTGGTGAGATGAAATGGTTCATCTCTTCCCAGCTGCAATTCACCTTTTAGTGAATGGTTTGGTCTTACTCCAGCTTGCTAGACAGGATTGGTTTGCACCTGGAATATC
Source organism: Pelodytes ibericus (assembly GCA_036172795.1). NCBI lineage: Eukaryota > Metazoa > Chordata > Amphibia > Anura > Pelodytidae > Pelodytes > Pelodytes ibericus. The sequence goes on from CM069862.1 coordinate 131,817,352, forward strand.
TGGTCTTGTCGAACCTGGGGTATGGCTGGAGGGTACTCTGTAGAAGTCAATAAACCAGTTGAGTAGTGTAGAGGTGATATTTATTTTGTGTAAACTCCAGAACAATGGCATATGTGCTAGATACATATATAAGCTGAAAGCCAGATAACTTGAAACAAAACGGGAAAATAGTAGGTTACACACCTGTTTGTCTTATTCACATACATGTTGTATGGAAACTATCTGTATCACCATGGGAGATAAAAATGGGAAGAGATTTCATCTCTCAGTGGCCCACAAATTCTTACCTACCTCTGCCATTCTTATAGTTCAGAGGCGTCCAACGTGCAGCTCTGCTCCGGTAGCCGCACCTCGAACTGCACACCACACGAGAAGCTGTGTCGGGGAACGAAGTTCCCTACACGCTCTGTGTAGGGAACGAAGTTCCCCGACACAGCTTCCCGTGCGGTGTGCAGCAGTGGTGCTGCTCTCGTGCACATATCCCCTCCTCTACCCTGGGCGTGAGGTCATGCGCAAGGGTCAGAGGGAGGGAAGAAGCGCACCGGGAGCCCACAACCTCCACAGCCACGTGTGTGGGGGTAAGTGTATGTATGTATGTGAGTGTCTGTATAAATGTGTATGTATGTGGGGGTAAGTGTATGTATGTATGTGAGTGTCTGTATAAATGTGTAAGTGTATGTATGTATGTGTATGTGTGTGGGGGTAAGTGTATGTATTTATGTGAGTGTCTGTATAAATGTGTATGTGTGTGGGGGTAAGTGTATGTATGTATGTGAGTGTCTGTATAAATGTGTATGTGTGTGGGGGTAAGTGTATGTATGTATGTATGTGAGTGTGTGTATCAATGTGTGTGTGGGGTAAGTGTATGTATGAAAGTATGTGAGTGAGTGTGTCTAAATGTGTATTAGTGTGTGGGGTAAGTGTATGTCAGTGTGTGTGTGGGGTAAGTGTATGTATGTATGTATGTGAGTGTGTGGGGTAACTGTATGTTTGTGTGTGTGTGTGTGTATATAAATGTGTATGTGTGTGAGTGGGGTAAGTGTATGTATGTATGTGAGTGAGTGTGTGTATAAATGTGGATGTGTGGGGGGGTTAAGTGTATGTATGTTTGTGAGTGTCTGTATAAATGTGTTTGTATGTGGGGGTAAGTGTATGTATGTATGTGAGTGTGTGTATCAATGTGTGTGTGGGGTAAGTGTATGTATGTGAGTGTGTGTGTGTGTATAAATGTGTATTAGTGTGTGGGGTAAGTGTATGTGAGTGTGTGTGTAGGGTAAGTTTATGTATGTGAGTATGTGTGTATAAATGTGTATGTGTGTGTTGGGTAATTGTGACTGTGTGTGTGTGGGAAGGGGGGGTAAGTGTGACTGTGTATGCATGTGTGTGTTTGTAGTTCATGTGACCACTACACATTAGTGTAAAATATATATATATATATACACACACATGTATATAATTATATATATTATTCTCTGAATGAATGAAAAATGAATGCGGCCCACGTACGCATACATTTCTAGCGAAGTGGCCCTTTGCAGAATAAACTTGGACACCCCTGTTATAGTTTTATGATATATGTTAACTAAACAGTCTGCTGTTGTGAATTGTTGTGAACCTGGATGCAAAAATAAGGTCAGAGTAACGGAGTTGAAAAAATAGACAGTTAGGGGAAATTTTCCAACCAAGATTTTTTAAGCTGATTTTGGCAATTCTGTTATCATTTCAATCTTGCTTTTCATTTAGACCTAAGGCAAAGTAAAGGCATTAACTCTGTTACTCCAGGACTACAAGTGGTAAGTGAAGCCACATGTGGGCCACATCCTGACACTATTGGCTAATTGATCTATATCTTCATCTTGAACCTAGGGATGACAAGTTGTCAATAAAGCCACACAAAGCCAACATACATTCTTGCCCTAGCTCAAACAAGTGCCACTAGGCCATAAGGTGAGAGTACACAATTGTGAGGGCCATATACACTATGTGAATAAAAGAATGGGGACACACCACTTCATTGTCAGGTGTTTTAATAAGATCTGTTGCCACAGGTGTATGAAATCAAGCACTTGCAGCCATGCAATCTGAATTACCAGACAAGGCAAATGCCTAGGGTGGCACTTGCCTTGTCTGTGTAGGGAGGTGGCTAAAAACGCACCCCCTTTAAAATAATGCAAAAAAAAAGCATTGGCTGGGAGAGCAAGCGATATAGACATTCCCATGCGGCCTCTCACACTGCGCTGAGGTCTGAGTGTTGTGGGTCATGTGACCTGACGCGCTCAGACTTCAGAATAGTGTGGGCAGAGCAAGAAGCAGCAAGGCAATGTCTGTGCTACTGTACAGACATCCAGCTGCCTCCATTAGACACCAGGGGGTGCAGGGCCAAGTCCTGGATGTGCAATGTGGGTGATGGGTCATGACCTGGGGTGCAGGGGTAAGACCTGGATATGCAATGTGGATGATGGGGTATGTCCTGGGGTGCACGGGTAAGTTCTGGATGTGAAATGTGGATGATGAGGCTTGTACTGGGGCAGGTCCTGGTTCTGCATTGTGGATGGAATATAGTGAGGGCCCGAATATAGTCTGTCTGGGGCAGCACAAAACCAAAACACGCCACTGGGCCTCAAGACAATCAGCCTGCTTGAAAATACTGGCTGGGTGGCAACCATATCTCCAAATAGGCCTGGGAACTAGCATAGAAAGTATTCTTTATTTATTTCAGTCTGTAAACCATATCAAAAAAGAAGGCCCAATTAAAACGTAGTTTTATATTGGCATCAACAGGTTAATATTATAACACGCCTTATATACCTTGTTATTAGTTTATTCTTCTGTTCCAGTGCAGTACTCAGATTATTAATGCCTGCCAACTGGAGCCTGTGTATTATACAGATAAATATAGATGTCTGCCAGTTGTATTATTAAAATTCATATTTATGTATGACCCATGTAGTATACAGAGTAAAATGGATTCCTCCCTTATGGACTCTGAAACCTAGATATTGTGTTTACTGTGAATGCAGCAAATAAAACATGATCTCTACATTGTTTTAGCAGAAACACAAGCAAATGCATAAATTAAATTGGTGTCTCCTGTTTATGACATCATCTCTGGCTTGATATGAAAATTAACTACTTTTTCAATGGGAAAGGTGTAATTTGCATATTGGGCCACAGGTGATGTCATAGACCGGAGACACCACAGACACACTTGAAACATATTTTTCTCTTAATTCAGATATTTTCTACCAATTCTGTTAACATAATGTATACATCTTTTTTTTATACTCTTCATTCACAGAAAATGCAATGTTTAGGTTGCTCAATGGAGCTTTGGTCCCTAAGAACTAAAATGGCAATGTTTTGTTCTTGGTCCCAATCACAGAGAGATCAGGACACAGAGGCAGAGACCTGATCAGGGTTTTTACAGACTTAGTGGGTCACTGCTGAAGTATCTCAAGAACTTGCGAAGTCACAGAAGTGTGCCTGAACCCAGAAGTTCAGACACAGTGCATTTATGTTAAATGTATATGGCGCTCATTTTGAGGGCTGGTTACATTAAGCCTGTCAAACTAAGGCCACTCAAAGTAGAGCTGCTAAATACAGAACCTTCTATGCCATCCTACAGCATACCCAACCATCCCACTTTAATCAGGACAGTCACGATTTGGGAGGTCTGTACCGCTGTCACACCGAGCTCTACCTCTGTCCCGCTTTTCGGAACAGAAGTAGTGCACAGTGGGCAGGGCCGGCCTTAAGTGTTCTGGCACCCTGTGCGGGCCGTTCCCTGTGGCGTCCCCCCATGCCTGTCTCTTTCAGTGGCGGATGCTCCATATGTGCTAGGTGTGCGCCACACACCTGGCACGGAGTCCCTGCGTTGTGTATTTCTGGGGTTTGTGTCCTCCGAACAGAGAGCACACAAACCCCTGAAATACATCTGAAAGGCGACGCCAGCTATGAATTCGGCAGCAGAGTCACTCACTCTGTTGCCAATTCGACAAGCACTAAAAGTTTACAAATTTTTGCCAAATCCGTAGCTGGCGTTGCCTTTCGGATGTCACTCGTGTGTTTTTGGGGGTTTGTGTGCTGGCTGTTCTCAGCACACAAACCCCCAGAAATACACGAGAGACATTGTGCCTCCGAGTGACAGGAGTGCTGCCGGCTGGCAGCACGCCTGTCACACAGGGGCACGATACGCCTTCCTCCATGTATGTGCATCTCCCTTTCCATGTTTGTCCCTTTCCTCTTCCTTGCCATGTCTATCTCTCTCCAACTCCCCCTGCATCTGTTCTCTCTCCCCCCTCCTCCCCATATCTGTTCTCTCTCTCCCCCTCATTTTTCTTAACTCCCCCCTCCTGTTCTCTTCTCTCCTCCCCCCTTCCTCTTTTCTCTCCCCCTCTTCCTCTGTTCTCTCTCTCTCCTACCCCTCCTCTGTTCTCCCTCCCCCTCTCATTGTAACTTATGGTTTGGGGAATGAGCTCATCGGGTGAGAGGTGTAGCTCCGCCCCCACCCTGTGAAGAAGAGCGGCGTCTGCTTCACAGGGAGCTGCGGGCAGCATGAAAATACCCTGCATTATCTCACTAAGCATGGGGAGCGCGAGCAGCACTTACTCATGCTGCCCGTGAAGCAGACGCTGCTCTGCTTCACAGGGTGGGGGCGGAGCTACACCTCTCAGACGTTGAGCTCCGCCCCCTCCCCAGATCAAGTAGTGCTTGCTGAGCAGAGGGCTGATCTTTTGATTTCCCCATCCAGTGCCTCTACCGGCAAACTTTTTTTTTGTGGGTGGCTGGCGGGCACCCCCTTGGGTGTTGCACCCTGTGCACTCACACGTCGCACACTCCTAAGGCCGGCCTTGACAGTGGGACCGCAATTCTGCTACACCAGAGAATGCCTACTGCGCATGCGCAAGACTGTTCATATGTGCACTTTCATATTCAGTTGCTAGCTTAAGCTGGACAATGATGGTGCTTCCGCGCAAGCGCCAACATGCAACATACCAGACACCGCCTCTGGGGGCTATGTAGGGAGGTATGCTACAGGAATTTCAACCCAGTATTTTAGAACATCCAATAGGTAGGAAGGGGTTAATATAAAAGCACACATAAGCGAAGGAGTACAGGAAGGGGTTAATACCTGCTCCCTGTAGTCCATTTAACTGGGCAGTTCCACCTAGATAATGTAAACTAAAAGAAACAGATCTAATTGTGCCGATGAATGGTTGTCATCACATTATATGTTTATATGTATGTTTCTAAATATAATATATTGCTATAGCAACAGTCCTGCCCATCTCTCCAAGACCTCCTAATTGGATGTCACTGAATTTTGAGGCCCTTGTGAAATGATATTCTATGTAAAACTACAGGAGAACTGCAAATTGTTTAAAAGTAACAATAAGTGCATGCCACATACATTAAACACATGTATAACATACAGATATCAAACTAAGTGGTACTGCCCTACGCAAATTATTAATGCATGTCCTGTAGCTGTGTAATACACAGACTACTGTACATGCCTGCTCCTTGAGTCATAAATAGTGCTTATATTACTAATACCTACAACTAGTCCATATTATAGACAGATACATATAAATACTACAAATGCATGCTCCAGAAGCCCACGAAATACACAGAGCAATCTACATGCCACAATTTCTCATTCAATACAAAGGATAGCATCAATGCCAATTCCCTGTAGCCCGTACATACACAGGTTATTAAATACACACTCTCTGACATCAGCTCACATGCTCCAAAGCTTTCCCGCCCCCTTATCTCCCGACCTGTGATTGTGATTTATCTCCCGAGCTGTCAGTCAACGGATGCTGGGCGGTGATTGGTGGGTGCTGGGCGGCTGGGCCTGGCTCTCACTTCCGCCTGAGTGTCAGTGACCAGCTGGAGCCTGAAACGCACAGCAGGTAAATATCGCGACAGGCGGGCTGTATCGGGACAGGATGGTGGGCCCTACATGCTCCGTATGCGGTGTGCTGTTTTGTACTGTAGTGTGATATCAGCTGTGTCGAGAAGGGAGTGATATTTATAGTATCCAGACACTATAAATTGTCACATTTAACTACACTGTATCTGGAATGATTCATAATGTATCTTTACATAAACACTACTGTATGCTATATGCCCTGTACTATCTCCTTTTGTTCACACTGTAACATGATACATATTATCTACCCCTTCCCCTGATGTATACTCTTTTATTTGCTAAACCCTGTTTTATATTTATACTATATCCTTTTAAAACACTGTGTACTAATACAATATACTATCTCGTGTAATATTACACTATATACTGATATATAGAATTTGGTGACCACATTGCCGATTTATTCAGGGACACTTTTGACAAATGCACACTCCAGGGCTGTAATCTGTAGAATATAGATATGTTTGCAATCTTTATTTTACCCCTACATCCTGTGATTGTCTACTTACAAATGTGTACCTGAATAAAGAGGCAATATGGTCATCCTAAAATATAATTGGTGACACGGTTTTACTGTACACAGATAGTAATGCGTTGTCTGCAAATACACTATATACTTATATTCTGTTCACATTATTTAATATATAAAATAATTTAATGTGTTCATTATTTCTGGATTTATACCCTGAAATGAGTTTTGTGCCCTAATTAACATCATAAAATGCTTACATACATTTAAACCTAATATCATGTATAATATTCCTCTATATCCTGACACAGTGGATAACCTCCTATGTGCTATATGCTTGGCCTTATTATATGTACTGTATCCTAATATTATATTCTGTCGCATTTGATACAGATTATTTAACCAGGAAAGGTACATTGAGATTTCGGGTTCCATATACAACATGTGAATGCTATTATTGCCCAACATCTGAGTATCTGACAATCATGAGAATTTTTTTGGTATTAAATACATTTTATATATATATATATATTTACTGTAACATATATAAAATTATATAGTCTACTGATACTCTGTTTACATACTCAATTCATTAACTGATCAGCGGAGGGGTGGTAACTGTTGGCCCAAGGGACAAGAACAATTTAGTTGCTGTTGGTGCCATTTCATCAGCTCATCTGATATCACCAGAGATATAAAAGTAATAGAAAAACAAAAATAGTAGTGTACAATATAATGTATATTAAAAAAAGAAAGACAAATATATACATGCCAGATTTGGTACAGAGATTGGTAGGCAAACAAGACAATTGGATAACAAGTTTTAAAGTGTTAAAGACTATGGTATTTAGAAGTGAAAAGTGGTGCAGCTCCAGCCAGGGAGGGGGGTGGCAATAGCTCTCCTGGCAGCTTGCCAGCGTATAATTATATTTGGTACTAATTATATTTTTGCTATATCCTGTTATGTATATTGTCACTTATAATACTACACTTTATGATTATATACACCATTTTCTTTTATACACTGTATCCCGGTGTTGTATACAAACAATCATAATATACAAATGCTGTACTGTATCGTACTATGGTATATGCTGATGTATTCTGTTTCCTTATACACCTTATGTCCAACATCATAATTCTATCTACCCAGTGTACTCTATATCCTGAGATATAATACCGTATATACTCGAGTATAAGCCGACCCGAATATAAGCCGAGGCACCTAATTTTACCACAAAGAACTGGGAAAAAATATTGACTCGAGTATATGCCTAGGGTGGGAAATGAGGCAGCTACTGGTAAATATTGCCCCGAATATGCCATTTAATATGCCAGGATATTGCCCCCAATATGCCATTTAATATGCCAGGATTTTGCCCCCAATATGCCATTTTAATATGCCAGGATATTGCCCCCAATATGCCATTTAATATGCCAGGATTTTGCCCCCAATATGCCATTTTAATATGCCAGGATATTGCCCCCAATATGCCATTTAATATGCCATGATTTTGCCCCCAATATGCCATTTTAATATGCCAGGATATTGCCCCTTAGTATGCTCGTTATGCCACCCCCCTTCCCCAGACCCAAGTACTTACCTCGTTCCTGCTCCGTCTCCCGGTGCTCTGAAGGTGTGTGGCTGTGAGGGAAGCGTTGTGATCTCCCCTCCAGCCGCGCGGAACAACAAAGTTTGTTTAAAAAAACACACTCTGTTGACCGCGCGGCTGGAGGGGAGCGCACAACGCTTCCTTCACAGCCACGCACCTTCAGAGCACCGGGGGACAGAGAAGGAACGAGGTAAGTTTTAGATTTTTTTTTCCCCAGAGACACCGACTCGAGTATAAGCCGAGGGGGGCATTTTTCAGCACCAAAAATGTGCTGAAAAACTCGGCTTATACTCGAGTATATACGGTATATGCTATATATATTGATAGATTATATTCTATTATTCACTATTTTCTTTGATACTACTCACATTCTCCTGATTATATATTCAGTGTCACATGGAACACTATAGTATATCCTGATATATATTACACTGTATAGAACACACATACGCTTTATATGCTTATTTATTTATGCTTTTAATAGACTTAAGTTGAAATATTACTAAATATTATGCCTATTAATATTTTGTTTCATATAATGTCTGAATAATGTGTCTGTGTTGATGTAAATATGGATAATATGATCAAGTACTGCACCCGGTTTTGTGGACAGAGGAGAGGTTGGTTAGCCGAGATCTCCCCTAACCAGCCCTTTCATTCAGTGGACAATGCAGGCAGCTTTGAGTTTGTGTTATGGCCAGTCCTCCTGCTACCTGTGACTATCTCCCAATATATTTTTAACCTCTGTATTCTAGTTCTGAGATCACGTGTACTCCTCTTGAAGGAAGGTGCTAACTGAATTTATAGTAAGAAAGAGCAGATAATTGTGAAAATGTGATTATTATTTTTTTTTTACATTTATTTTATGTATTCTGTTACATGATATCTCTTCAGGACATCTTCTTACAATTAGTGTGGAACGATACTATCGGGACCAGTAGTAGCTATTTACCATCCTGGTTATAAACCTTTATCTCTCTTTAATTCAGCTCATAAAGATTTACGACTGCACCAGTTGTTCCTTTTTACCTGCTCACTAATCTATTGATTGTTGGTATATCTGTTTAGTAAATACATTCCTAGTGACTTACTATAAAATTCAAGATGGATAACACTTTAATGAGTGTGCAGATTTTTTTAAATGGGCAAATGAGAGTTGTAATAGTCCCTTAAAATCAATTTACTACAAGTCATACATACTCTCACACAACCTCTAGCTCTGTCCCTACCATTATTTCACATAAGTCTCTCCAGGCCAGCCAAGATTTGGGCCTGGGAAACATTTGGATAGGGAGTGCTGATCGGAATTTGAAATCATTGTTTGTTTCTGAATATTTCCTGAGATCTCTTGAAAGTTCATGCTAAGTTTAGTTTAAATATTTTGTTTGCATTTTTAACAATGTTGGGTCATATTACCTGCGTTCAACTATTAGTTTTGCTTGGTGCATTTCTTTGAGTCAAAACAAATTTTTGGTCCATATTAGAGTCTATAAAACAGTCAGCCAAGAGACTTTAATCTATAATATGTGTACAAGCTAGCAGTTATTTGTATGTAGTGTAAGCTGCCACTGAATAATGAAATGCGTTGGGACAGTGCACTTACCAGCACTGCAGAGCTTTTGATGTTGGTATATTGCAAAATTGAAAAATGTAATTAACACTCAAACAATTTGTACTGTAACTCATCTATCAACAGACATTCAGGTAAAACCATCAATTTATTATCTCTCTTCTCAATGCAGAAATGGCCTAGAGGCCGAGTTGGCTGCGACAAGGCTGCAAAGCTTTGTAAGCAAAGATTTAATTTTACACTATAATAGATTAACAGCCTAGAGCTAATGTGAAGCCTTAAATAAGGGGGTTATTGATTTCACTCGTTTACCCAGCACTTATTCCAGTGCCAAGAGCAGATATGAGAGAGATTTGTTGTGTTTTGCTTGACCTTGAATATTTCTTGAAGGATGTGGCTGAAGATACTATTGACATCTTGCCCAATGACCGTGTCAGAATGTCCTTTTCCCTATAGGTGTGTGATTTACAATAACCAGTTTTTGCTTCAGATATGTAACCTGTGCCACAAAGTGCCTCCTCACACCACATTATGCTGGCATATTTGGTTTAAAAAAAAATATGCTCCTGCGCTGGCATGGACTGCTTTATATCTCCTGTCTATAATTGTGGCAGAAATTATTGTAGGAGCTAAGGCAGTGGTGCATCAGTAAATGTCAGTAAATAAGGCCAGAACCATTTATACACGGACTACTTTTTCCAGTACAAGCATCATAGTGATAAATGAAAAATGTTTGGGGATAGCCCTTCTACATGTAGCATAAAGACCTTTTAAAAGACAATGGTTGTCAGTAAAATAGGTTATGTTTAATTGAAAGATTGCATCAAAACCTTTTAACTAGACTTGTTTTATTTGATATTTTTTTTCATCAAAGTACTTTATTTAGCCCTCTTTGCTAATATAGTTCAATGAGGAGGTGGACATGTTTAGAGTATGATAAAGGAAGTTCTGACCCAAACTTCTAAACAGGTAAGAAAAATGCAGAGAAGACGGCACTCTCGGAATCCAGTAAATCATATGATTAAGCGCTTGATGCGCGAAACTCGTCATGCTGTGAATCTGGATTCTGAGAGTGCTGTCTTCTCTGCGTTTTTCTTACCTGTACTTTTGGATTAGGTGTTAGCCATACACCAGCAGAGGCACCCGGAATAATAGAAGGAGCTAAATCTACTATTTTATTGGATACCGCTTGTTTATGAGCCCATATTCCCCCCCTCTCTCTTTTGCGAACTTCTAAACAACCAAATCTTCCCATGACTGAGCTATAAGCGAAGAGGGCTCAACAAATCATTTTTATTTAAAATCCCTACACTTACATAACGTTTTACAGACCCTTATCCTTAAAGGGAAGGTCTGATGCCTAAAATGCATCCTCCAAACATTAATTCAAATAAAACCCTTAGCAACACAGAACGAACCATGTACTTCCTGTATCTGCCTGCAGTTGGTGTCACAGGACGTACATTGTATGTCCTATGTTAAAATGAGCTGTGGAAGCGATCAGTGTTCACTTTCACCACTGAAATGGTGTTGCTGTAATGTCAAGGCATTAAGCAACACTAAAATTTAGACCCCCAAGGTACCACAATCACTTCACAGAACAGTCAGCCGGTGTTCTATCAAATTTGTTGCACAAATTCTACTGCACAGGCGCAGTAGAATTTGCTTATTGCGCACCACAGCGCATGCGGACACAGTTACGGCTGTCGATCAGCCATAACTTTGGCAGAAGTGTGCCTGCGCGAGGGACACACCACCTCACGCCCCCTCTGGATCAGCTGCGGTGACAGGTAAGTATAAGCGTATTACTCATTATTGTCATTTACTAGCGTAGCAAGCAATTGGTAAAACTTTTATATCAGTAAGTGGAAGACACACATGGGGGACAGATGGGAGTTGTGATTGGCACCTTAGGCTCCCGTGTATACCCCTCTGTCCCCCGTGGGTGACTTCCACTTACTAGCGTAGCATGTAACTGATACAAGTTTTACCAATTGCTTGCTACGCTAGTAAATGACAATAATCAGTAATACGTTTATACTTACCTGTCATCCCCAGCTGATCCGAAGGGGGCGTGAGGTGGTGTGTGTCCCTCGTGCAGGCACACTTCTGCCAAAGTTACGGCTGATTGACAGCCATAACTGTGTTCGCATGTGCTGTGGTGCACATTGAGCAAATTCTACTGCGCCTGTGCAGTAGAATTTGCTCAAGTTTTTTGTCAGAACACGGGCAACAGCGATGGAAGGGATCAGATATCACTTCCGTTGCTCTCCATAGTGATCACATGACTCTCTGGTTTTCTTATTGGGTGTTGCTGAATGCCTTGATATCGAGGCAGACTAGCAAACACCCTCTGAGCGATGGAAGCTATCACAAATCATTTCTGAAGCTCATTTTAACCACAGAACATGCCAGGCTGTCAAAGGCAAATGTGATCATGGGAAAAGTAAAAAAAAAAAAAAAAAACCTAGTAAATAAATCCTAATATTTGTCCTGAGTTTGGGAGTACCCCATGTTTATTTATTTTTGTTGTTGTTGCTTTTTTTGGAACTTGTAATGCAATAAATACAAGTAATGCATTGCTATTTCAAAACCATTGTTTTTCTTAATAATTTAGTGATGGTGATATTGTAATATTCATATCTTTCACGGATTCCTTGATCACCTCCCACAGATCTTTCTAAAGTAGATAACACAGGAACACTTGACTAGATGATACTTTCAATGAAGCCATATTTATCACCATTGTATGCCAAAAAGTTTTTGTACCACCCATGCATAGGTTTGTCAGGTTCTTTGGGGGCTTAAAGACCACATTTGGGTGGGGTGCATTTCAGTTTCCAAATTTAGACAACTGGTCATCCTGTGCCCATGTCCTATTTGGCTGTACCTTTTAGTGAGCTCTCACCCCCCCCCATTAGCAGAGAGTAGCAATATTTTACTAGTGACAAAGTTCAAAGTAATCTCTTTAAAAAAAAAAAAATATTTTCTTCTTGCCCTTTACGCAAAGCACTTTCTTTTCAACTGTCCTTATGCTCTGGGATTGAGTAATCCAGTGAAAAGGTAGAGAACCTGCCACTGGATAGGATTTGTGTGTTTTCTTCCTGCTAAAACACGTTATAAATAGATTCATTTCTCTATGGACGGTAGCTTTTCTAATTAATTAAAGCATTTTTTTACCTCATGTAGATGCCCTATTTGTATGTGAATAGGTATATTTAACCAGAACGTTTTCTCAAATACCTTTGCTGTGAGTCATATTGTGGGTATGTGCTTGTTTAAAACGAATGTCACCAGCAATCATCCACACACTCTTACTCATCTCAGAACACATGATTTTAGTGACCTGGTCCGTGCCAGGTACAGCCTGGCTGTTGATAATTGTGTGTAATTAGTGGTGTTAAGAGATATATATTTAGCGGGCTTTAATAATTGCGTTAGATCACTATTACTGGATATATTTTTAAAACAAGTCTCCTAATCCTACGTTATTGGTTTGTACTTGTTTCACAAACCATGTCCCTTTTTGATCCCAATTTACATATTGTGTTTTGCAGTACTTTAATATGCTTAACCATTCAAGCTTCACAGAGATGAGCAACACCTTGACCAACTTTTTTTCATTTTCTTTGTCAGTTTGCGATTTTTTAGTAGTTTTGAGTTTTGAGTTGTATAGTTTTATAGCCGCCTTCCAATAACAAAACCACAGGTTTAGAAGTTCCATTAATCAGAACAAAAAGCTGATTTGTTCCTTATTCACATTATTTCAGACATCTAGATATGTTTATCATTTACATAAATCCACTGGGCCTTTGTAATCAGTACATTTAGGAGTAGTTATTTCACACTGACAAGACATCACAAAACATACAGTCTAACCAGAGAGTTGCAACCATCGCTCCACCCCCTGTGTAGGTCTGTTTCTCTCTCTTCTTCCCCTGGTAGTTCATTGACCCCAATATTTGGCAAGCCACTGAGTGTTTTCCAAGAATGTTGGTATTTAACAGAGCAGATGACAAGTGGAACAGCAGAGAGCTGACTTTCAGTAACCTTACAGTTGTGGGATTTCTACTGAGCACAGTGACACAGATTAGCACATTGGTATAAACTCGATGATCTGGGAATAGAACTTTGAAAGAAGAGGAAGTTGGACAAGCACGCAGACAGAATGGGGGAAAAGGGAAAGTGGAAGCCTTGTGGCTGGTCTCCAAGTGTGTGCTACAGAGTCTTATGACTGATCTCTGAGGGAGTACTTTGAAGCCTTGTGACAAGTCGCTGAGGGAATGCCATGTGACATGTGTCTGAGCCTTGTAGCCCGTCTCCGAGGGTGCAGCCTTGTGGTTGCTCTTCGACCAGTGACTTCTGGAGCGTTGGTGAGCTGTGGAAACTGTCTTCACAGGGTTTAGCCCTGAGGCTGATTCCAGAGACTGGTCGTTGTGGCAGATGTACGAGGCTAAGCACACAGACTGGTGCTTGGTCTCCAGTGGTGAATGAAGCACTTTGTAGTTGTGGATGCTCTATGAGTGCAGAATCTTGCAGTTGAATTAGTGTGGGCATGGGGATTGAGCTCTCAATTAGGCTGCAGATGTGGATTAGGCCAAATGGAAAAGAAGGGTTTATGCTTGCAGTTTAGGCTGGGGCTAAGGTGGACTGCTGTAGTTTTTGACTATAAGTGGTAGGCATAGCCCTGTAGTTGAGTCTGGTCTCTGAAATGGAAGTCTAGCACAGACACTACTGTACTTTATTGGAAAAAAGTATGATATTTACGTACTGGCCAGTGAATAAAATGCACGGCTTATTTGACTGGCCTAAACAGGAGATGTTTTTGAAGCAGCCGTTGAACTGGTTTATCAAGGTCAGATTCTGCCTGTTTTAGCATTAAATGACATTTGCACATTAAGGACTGTAGATTGCGATAATTTCTCTGTGATAATTCAGCCACTCTACCAACTACATTTCAACTCTTTAATTCAATACAGAGTGTGAAATACATGCCTCTGCCATGTGTAATTAACCCTCTAGGCTCTCAGTGGAAGTGTGACCAATTTTTATCCCCATATAAACCCAAGACATACACACCTAGATCTGTTTAATGTAACGTTACTGCATCAGAGTATATGTAGTAACTACATCCTGTTTTCATCATAAAATACAAATGCTAGTCCAGGAGCCAACAGATAGTAATTTTGGGACACCTGGCTCCTGTGATTTGTCACATGTTGTGTTTGTTTTAACATAGCCCCCTCCAATTGATGAATGGTGACAACCCAAAAAAAAGTATTCTCCATAAATGAGACAGTGGCGTGTGGCGGGGCACAAAGATGTATAGAGAGGGAGTGATTCACGTCTGAGAAGAGCATGGAGCTACACGTGCATGGTGAAGTAAGAGGTCTTTGAATAGAGACCCCACCACAAACACGGTTTGTCAGTCACAGAGATCACTAGTCCTTATCTGTACTTTTAAACATTAAAAAAAAAAAAGTGGAAGAAAAGGATTCAACTATTATTCAGAACTGCCTACTTTCCTAAATATTGAAGAAAAACAGCTGGCAACGTGTTTAAAAGAATCTTATTCAATTCTAGTAAACGCATGCCAAAGGGCACAGCGCACCGAGGAGAGAAATAATCATAATAGGGCAGTGTGTTCACACTAGATTTAATAGCACTGTGGGGAAGGGATGTACATAATTATATATATCTGAAACAATAACTTCATAATGGAGTCAAGATCTGGAGCAGTTAATTCCCAGTAATCAATATCCTGTGTCTTGTTATTTTTTTTGTCTTTTTATATATCGAGTGATGATTTCTAAATACTGGTGATTAGGTGAATTTTCATGTAGATCTTTTGTGGATGTATTCTTTGAATTATGTATAGTTACTTGAGACTTGCAGGTGTTTATATATGTATCAATATTAATTTCCCTGATAGTACAAAAAAAACAATTTTATTTGTTGTGTATTTAACAGATATAAACAAATATCAAAACCATTGTTCACAGCGCACACTTTTTTAAGTTGGGCTGTTGAGATAAGGCTTTTAAACTCATGTCAAATCAATGGCGCTATATGGTAATGACTATACTTCCGCTTGGCACTGTAGGTAGGATGCTGTAAATCTGTCTTCAGTTTGAGTTACTGGTGGGTTGTTAATAATTAGCCAGGTTGTGGTGCTCTACCATTAACGCCTGTTTGCGGGGTAAATAAAGCGTGCTTTATAGCAGGTTAGCAAAATGTATCAGGCAAACAGCAGGTATTTATACCTCCTGCTTGGAACAGGGAAGGGAACAGGCAAATGATGATAGATTAGGGGTCTGTTAGTACCAGGCCATTCTCTGCAGATGGCACAAGTGGTGAGATCTGAGAGTGCAGGGACTAACATACTGCAGGAGCCAGGAGGTGATCACTGCTAGAAATACTATGACTGGTATCCAACTTGTGTGAGTATTCTGTATAGAATTTGATGGCTCTAACGCTTTGCTGTCTACTACAGACTCTTCTTGGCTATATTTTTGACCAGCTCCTAAATTACACAAATATTCATCAACACCTATGTACTGGGTTAAGTTAGAGAGAGAAGGCTGATGTTACTCCCCAATCTTTATATTTACAAGGTTTATAGGCTGTGCAAATGATCGTTGCTACTTCCAGGTTGGTGTTTACACCAAGTGTTGGATATTTTGCATATTCTGTTACAGTAAATATCAGTCTGTCTCATGTGACTTTAGAGAGTTTAGAACTGATGAACCCTTAGACTCCATTTAATTTCACCTGTTCATTTTAACACTTCATTTTTATAACGCTCGGTCTCTTTGTGTATTGATTACACCGCTGCATGCCAAGTTTGGAAATATATAAATAAATGAATTCACTCCAAGGACACTTTGCTGCTGGGTGGTCAGATTTTGATGGTCTGTCCTTGGTCCTGCACATTGTGAGGCCAGCATAGAGTTTTACTGAGCAGTTCTAGTGGCATGTATAAATCGGGACAGACATCACCATATTGAATAGTTTTTCAAATGATTGTGCCAGCCAGTAGAGACTGATGCCATCCTTTGTTTCGGGATACTTGTGCGGATTGAAATCTCAGTACTGCAGCATATGACAATCTATGGACAATTTGTGTCAATCTGAATGGATTGGCAAGTATGTGAATTTCTATCTCTTTACACATGTATGTGTTAATTCTGTCCTCTGTAGATTTAAGCATTTAGTTTGACACCCATTATTTTAGATTGATGCAGCTCCCCAGGACACCCTGCTACAACAAAACAAAATATATTTTGTGTTCTATCCAAACTTGAATAGGGATAATGCGCATGTCAGGTTTACCATACAAACAGATATAAATCTACCCATTGTCCTATTAATCCCATTGTGAGGGACTGAGCTAGTCTAATGTAGTTGGCTATTGTTTTGCGTTGCCAAGGTTTCTTCAGACCTATGGATATGCACAGCTACTGTACCAAATAGTTTTTCTGTCTAATCATACCTGTTTCACCTGTCTGTCCTGGAAACTCTGCATTTTATTCAAATTGGCCATGTCAGTACAATGTGATCTCACCTATTGCTGCACTGGGTCATCCCAAGTCACAGAAGCAAGACCAGCAGCACTGACTACAAACACAGAGACTGTAACAGGTAACTGGGAATATTCCCTGATTCATCCATTTAATCCTCTCTACCCCCCTTCCCACCTCTTTTCCGGTATAGTCACAGCAGTGTTTGAAGTGTTTGTCTGATACCTGTGAGATGAGATTTCTAGCGACTTGTTATAGTAATTTGTGTGTCTGTGTAATCCCAGCCATGCGTGCTGTATGCCATAACAATGTTGATTATTAATATACTCCGCATGGTGTGCGGCACAGACAAGTTATTATGTGGAACAGAAAATTGTAACCCGAGTGTGGAAAAAGCACTTGTATTTTATAAATCGCGTTCAATTTATTTGGCTTCTTGTATGTGTTTATATTTGTAGAGATCATTATTTTGTGCATCTCCTAGCAAGCTCATTTTTTGGTTTGTTTGCCTTATCCTAATTTTCTCTCCCTCCCTCTTATTTCCCTCATATAATAAATCCACACTGATAGGAGGTCAGGTTTGACAATGTCGTTATGACATATCCATGATTCCTAGTCCTTCATATCTGTGCTGCTTGGATGTAAACAGTTAACACCACAGATGTTTTGGAAAGTAGTTATTGTTTTTGTATCTGAATTTTTTTTCCTTCTAAGTATTTCTTTTTTTCTGTTTTCATTTTTTGATTTCAGACACACATGTTTCCTCTTTCCAAACTCAGCTGTTTTTGTTTTCAGAGGTCAGTTAGGGATTGCACATTGCCACCAGTGGTTTCACAAACACAGATCAAACTTTTCATTGATTTAACTCTTTAAATGCTAAAAAGCATACTTCCTAGTATTAAAGGTTTATTAATTTATGTAACTCGATTATAGGTTACAGTCTTTTTTTTTAAAATCTGATCCTGCACTTGTGGTGCCAGACTTTTGTTTAATGCTTATGGTTTCACATTTACAAAGGTGAGACAAGTATAGAAATGGGAAACTTACGGGTCAAATGGATTGTAACTCTACACGTTAATATTGTTGTGTATATAGCTCTATATACATTGCTCTAAATTCTGACCTTATGTCACTAACTTGGACCAACAGGGGTTTCTCGTGTGTGTGTGTGTGAGATATATATATATATATATATATATCAATAATTTTTATTTTGGATATAGAAAATTTTACACCTGTGGACAAGTAATTATTCCGGTTTATTTATTTTTGCTTCTCTAGCAGGGTAAAGGTTTAATATCTGATTACGTGGCTGTTAAAAGAAATGTCGTGAAACCGGTTTGGAAAGGTTTATAGTTTGTTTGAGTCAGCTTAAGGCTACCTGCGTGTAATTATGGTTTAGAAACACCAACACAGTTACTAACATAGGAACATTCCACAACCAATAAAGACGGTCAGAACAGGCTGGGAAACGGTTCAAAACCTGGGTTGGATAAGTCACACATCCCAAAAGCTAACACTTTTGTATTGATGACAATATGAATACTACTCCCTGTCCTCCAAAGATATGTTTTTATTTCCTGAGAGATACCTTCCTGATGTCTATAAAATACATGTAAACCCAACGTGTATGTATTGGACTCCTCTTGGAAACGATTTGGCAACACAGAGCACTCTGGAATACTGAATTCTGACTACAATACCTAATGGACTGTCTCCATTTATCTCCCAGGCTGAGCTCCCACTTCTTGGGCTGATCACCCAATCTATTGTGACGTTGTTACATCTTATTCTCAATTAAGACCTTTATTTTTGCTTAATGGATCACCCATGGGTAATTTTTCACACCTTTTAGAGTGTGTGGCATGGCCATTAAAGCTGGCACCAGAACCGATTTATTTAGATATTTTTTGCCACCTGTGGTGGTATCTCACAAGATCTGCCAAATGTTTTTTGTTAAAATTTTTATTTATTACCTCTCCTTTCCCTCTAATTGTTTGGTGATTTTATCTCCCCACTTGACTTACTCTTCTCTTTCCTTATTTTACATTCTCTATTTGCATTGGTGTAACATCACTTACGAAGTAGTTGAGTATATGAATATCTAAGGTTGGTCCTTTTTGAATTTATTTTGTTTATTGACGCATTTTTATGCTCTGATCGGTCTATTTTTATATGTTCACTCTATATTTATCAATATCCTTCCAATAAAAATGTAAAAACAAAACAAAAATCCTGACATGTACTTTTGATAATACATGCCAGGAGAGACCTAGCTCCATGCAGGCCCCGCTCTAATTGGCTGTGCCAATCTCATGCCTGGCTCTGTCACTTTAGTTGTCCTTTCAGGAGATTAACATTTTTATCTCTGTATGGTTATTTGCTGTATAGTTTACTTTTACTATATTGCTATAATAAGGGATTTCGCCAGGTAGCTCTATTGCTATTCAAGAGATGGAATGAGGCCCTACCCAGGGATAGGCAGTGTTTGTGATCAGGCCTGTGAAGGCCCATAAAACATTAGGCCCATAAAACATTAGTAAATTGTCTGTTACAGTGTTTGAACAATGCTATTGTGCCATATTGGGCCCCCTTTACTCAATAAAGTTCTCTCAAGGGGCAGATAAATTGTTCAGAATTTGAAGGAACATCTGACCCAATAAGGTACTTCTTGCAGGGCCAGCCCAAGATATTGTGCTGCCTATGTCCAGGGATAAAATGCTGCCCTCTCCACCAAAACCATTCCCATCAAAACTTGCCCACATCCATTATGTTGTATCATGATAATTAAAACTAAAAATGCTACTTATCAGAAAGTGGGAATTTACATACAATAGCACCTAGTCTATATGCCAATAAAAATTGCGTTGTTATTCAGTAATCTCTGTCCCCAAACAACTTGCTAGTGCCATCTCTGTCCCCAAACTGCTTGTTGGTGCCAAATCTGTTCCCAAACAGCTTTCACCCGATTGTATCTATTCCCTCCTGCCCTCTTGGTCTGTCTCTCTTCATCCCTCATTGTTTGTCATCCCCTAATGTCTGTGGTTCTCCCCCTCAATCCTAATGTGTTTATTTCCCCTCACCCTCCTTGTTTGTCTCTCTCTGCCATCAACCCTATTTGTCTCTGTCCTTTCTTTTTTTTTTATAAATCAATATTTATTGAGATTTTTTGTCAAATGAAAAAATGAAAGGGGGAGGGATACAGAAAAAAGAAAAAAGGAGGGGGATAGACAATGATTAATAAAATAGCAGTTAGTGTCTGTCGCAGCAGACGTTTACATTTTTTAATAAATCATGTTTTGTTGATAATTTTTGTATAAGACAGAGAAATATGTTGGGAAAATAAACATTGAGGGGGGGGTAAGGATATTGGGGGCAGAGTAGAGAAGGGTTCCATACATTTCAACTTCGGACCGCGCTTTACTATACGAGTTTGTGCATATAATGAGGACAACTTAAACATTCTGGGGGCGCTGTCCCCTCTTGGTCCTCCATCATTGGATCTAACATGTTTACAGAGTACAAATACATAATAGAGTAACACCCAATGGGGTTCCACGCCAGTTCGTGCAGGTAACACCATTCCGTAGATCTATATTTTAAGACCATCGATAAATTCTGTCCAGTAGAACCACATCTGGGTGTACCTCTCTCTTTGGGCAGTATTTTGAGAGGCCAGGCTCTCCATGGCCCTGATTCCCTCCACCCTCGACAGCCACTCCTTGAATGTAGGAGGATTGCTCTCGCCCCAATGTAGAGGTATCAAGGCCTTAGCTTCATTTAACAAATGTTTGATAATAGATTTTTTATAGATGGCCAAAGGCTGGGATGTGTGGTGAAGCAAATAGTTCTCAGGGCAAAATGGCGGAGGTGAATCAGAGAACTTCGGAATTATGTCCCGAATCCTGACCCAAAACGGAACAATCAACCGACATCTCCACATCTCCAACACAGCTCCGATGTGTCAGGGAATATGGCATGTAGCCGGCTAGGTGTGCGATACCAGTGTGTTAATAATTTAAATGACATTTCTTGGGTCCTGGTATTAATCGAGGTTTTGTGGGTAAGCTCGAATATTTTTTCCCACTGTGATTTTGAGAAAGTTTTGTGTAGGGCGTTCTCCCACTGTCCCAAATATTGCATTAGGTGTAGTGGCGTCGGGACCAGGTCCTGTAGTACGGTACTCAGTGTGTTAATGTCAGATCCTGTCATAAAACTGGCAATTGTAGGTCTATCAGCGTGAGCAGTATTCAAAAAGTCTCCTTTGTGTCGCCCCGGAGGAAACTCAGGGTTGTCTCGTGTTGGTGTCAGTGGTGATGGGTGTCTCTGTCCTTTCACCACCTTTGACAGGGGCGGCAATTTGCCACCCTAACGAGTAAATCATTGCTTGCTGTTTCCCTGCTTGACTCGGACAGCGATCCTAAGGTCCCCCACGCTTAGTGATGACTTTGAGCACCATTCTGACGCATCGATGACTGAAATCGCTGAGTAAATGTTTGAGCCTTTGATTTCTCACTATCCAAGTGCAGGTCATAAGTTGAGGGGGGGGGGAGGGGATCCACTCTGTCTAATGCACTAGCACAAAAGCAAGCAAAGGTTCCTCTATCCCCCATCTCATTCTAACCTTGTTGTCACAAGTTGGACTCCAAAGATTATTTTAGGTCAGCTGGTGGTATATCGTTAGAAATCAATTAACCCTAGGTCATATTTTTGACAGATGGCCTGTTATGCAACATGCAGTGATGCAGAGTATGACTAAAAATATCTAGCCAGTCCCAGAAGGGATTTAACTGTTTTTTGGTTTTTTTGTGTATTCCTATGTATTATATTATTTTTCGTCAGACTTTTGTGGGGTGAGTAGGTGTGCTCAACTTCTACTGACTGATCCTATAGTGGAGGTTTTTCCCTTACCTATTTTACATCTCGTTTATATATTGTGTATGCCAGGGCTTGAAAAACCCCAGGCGCCGAATTTAGACCTGGCGCCTGGATGCTGTCAGCCTCATGGTCCCCTTGCCGCTGCCATCCGATTTTTTTTTTTCTCTTTCTGCAGCGCGAGGGGGTAAAGTCTGTGCGGATAGCAGACTGCAAGCTCCACCCCCCTCGTGCAACGCATGTCTGAGTGCCGGGTGTCGTCACGTGACATCCTGGCACTCAGCAGGAAGATCGGCTGCAGCACGAATGTCCCCCTTCCCTGCAATGAGGTAAAGCAGCAGGGAGCGGGGACACGTTAAGAAAAAACCCCAAGAAAAGACTGTGTGAGGTGGGTGTGTGTTTGTATATATTGTAAAGTAGGTGTGTGTGAGGTGTTTGTATATATGGGTATATGAAAAGTAGGTGTGTGTGAGGTGTTTGTATATATGGGTATATGTAAAGTGTGTGTGTGTGAGGTGTTTGTATATATGGGTATATGTAAAGTGTGTGTGTGTGAGGTGTTTGTATATATGGGTAAATGTAAAGTAGTAACAGAAACGAGGGTCCGGTCCCTGTGACTTAAAGTTCATAAACAAACAGAGGAAATCCGTTGTGATGCCAAGGAGCTTACTGCTGTCCCGGCGCTTCCGTCGGGTAAACGAAAATAAAAGAGAAAACGGAGTTTGAAGGTGAGTAGCAGAGGTTCCAAATAAAGCAAAAAATATAACCAGACACGGGATATGCTTCAAAACAAAATTTACTGAAACATGAAGCAGCTGAGGCAATGCACTGCATTGCCTCAGCTGCTTCATGTTTCAGTAAATTTTGTTTTGAAGCATATCCCGTGTCTGGTTATATTTTTTGCTTTATTTGGAACCTCTGCTACTCACCTTCAAACTCCGTTTTCTCTTTTATTAAATGTAAAGTAGGTGTGTGTGAGGTGTTTGTATATATGGGTATATGTAAAGTGTGTGTGTGTGAGGTGTTTGTTTATATGGGTATATGTAAAGTAGGGGTGTGTGAGAGGTGTTTGTATGTAAAGGGAATTATGTAAAGTAGGCGTGTGTGTGAGGTGTTTGTATATATGTAAAGTAGGTGTGTGTGTGTGTGTGTGTGCGGTGTTTGTATATGTGAGATAGGGGTGTGTGTGTGTGTGTGTGTATATATATATATATATATATATATATATATATATATATATGTGTGTGTGTGTGTGTGAAGTAGGCGTGTATGTTTGCGTGATTGTCTGGCTCCTACATGTTTTTGCTGGCTCCTAAAATCAAATAAAATTTGTCAAGCCCTGGTGTATGCACTTCTTACTGACCCGCTAAACCTATGCCAATGAATGCCGTTTACGACGAAACATGCTGTATGCAAGTGGGTTTTCTGTCACTGCACTTTAACCTAGGCTATTTTTCCAAAATGTATACATATTCCAAGGGATCCACATTTAAAATGAATACACAGAGAACAGTGCTGCCAACTTTTCTTTAAAGACATATAGGCCACACTTCTACCAACATAAAATTAACATTGGCCTGAAGCCAAAATCCTGGCTGGATGGTAACTCTAACAGAGACAAAAAGTAACCATTGGAGACCTTATTTGCATGCCCCAACCCAGAATCCTTAGCAGTGGTGAGAGGACTGTATAGTTCGTCTGTGGGGAAGAAAAAAACAGGTCTGCTTACGTGCCTTGGATGTGTATGTATGTTCAGTAATGTTCTTAAAATGTACACATTCATTCTCAACAACCTTAAAGAGAAACTACAAGCAGAACACGCAGCAGTAGTTCATATCAACAGGTATTTTGTGTACTTCTAGCCTCACTATAACTAGAAGATAGTTTTGGATGTATATTAATACTAGTGTGGTAGTTCCATCTATTCCTTTTCCAAACCTGATTAAATTCAATGTAAATCTTTTCCTGCATCTAGTATTATATTCCAATTTAAACATTCTAGTTTCCTTTTCCTGTTGATTCCTACACAGGGGCCTTCCGTGTGCTAGGGAACAGTTTCCCACCCTGCTGGAACATGGCATGTGCAGTTCTGTTTCTGACTTTTTGGCATGGAATGGAGAAGCATTCACCTACATACCTGTGTATGTTACATAAAGTTCTCTCAAAAGTTTATCCTGTCTATTTATCTGCTTTTTTTCGGCTAATGTTAATACAGAGCCCTGAACACATTGTATGAGCCGCTAGTGGTAATTACCCCATGATAGCGAAATGCAGATTTAAAGCCTAATTAGAGCAGAAATGCCAGGAGCAGCTTGTTTAATCCCTCGTGCTCCCAACAAGAAGAAAAAAAGAGCCTAGTGTAAAAAGCGCAATGTGTAATCCGCTTGTTCATGCTGGATTCAGTTAATAAACACAGCATACACTGAATCCTGATTGTTCTCACAACATGCTCCTCTCTCGCTACAAGCAAGGAAATGTTTTGCTTATCAGCCACTTGCAGCGCTTTGCGGTCCTGAAGGATTGTGTGACGGGTTAATCACTGGTGCCATCCATTTGGTTTACAGTCTGTTTCCACTGCCAAGTGGATGAGCACAAGATTCACAGTAAAGTTATTGGGGAACTGGTTTCAAATTACATCTACATATAAAATACTCACTTAATACCCAGCAGCTTCACAGCGCATGCAGAGGTCTACATATATATATATATATATATATATATATATATATATATATATATATATATTGTAGTGCAAAATGCTGAGAGTGAATATATAAACTGCTTTAAATGCAAAAGTCTGGAACTTTTTGATAATTTCTCATACATGACACCATTATACAGCAGTTGAACATCAAAGTTGACCAAAGCAGGAACAAACAACAAAAGCTGTGAGAAAGAGGATGCCCTTGAGTGGTTGATGAATTATATTATCTAGGCCCTGCCTTCCTGTCATAAGTGTCTCATCCAGATACAAGCCTCTCATGCCAGGGCTTGTGGCATAAGACATTAAAACACACATAGTGACGGTTAGCTATTAAAAGTCTTTTCATTGGGGCCTTGACTTAATGCTTACTCACACGTCTATTCCATCCCAAGAAAATATGGCCTAATATTATCTATACTTAGTTATCACTGTGACTGGGATATGTGTACTGCAGGGGGAAATTTAGACGTTTCCCAAAAATATTTAGTTTACACCTCTCTTGGGTGGTTACTCCATGCACTGATTCTCCATTCCATGTATCAACCATACAGCAGATGCTCATAGTTAAGCCAGGTCGACTTTTTCTGGTTTTAGTTGTCAAATTTAAGGTCTACGTAGACTTGATTTTATGATGAGGATCTGTATACCAGTCACCATTGCCAACACAGATAATGTTTGTCCCGATTGCACCAGCTTCAAGTGAATATCTTGCATAGCGGAAACCTCAGCAGGAATCTTGCATGTTCATATGACCGGTTGTGTTGCATTTTCCACAGGGGAATGATTTTCTGCCTTAATCCTTGCTTTATATGGCCTCTGTAGGCTACTCTCCATTTATCTATCCGCTTACTCAGGGAGTCTTTTGAGAATACTCTACATTTACGGAAGACAAATATGTAATCAGCATTTCCCTCATCATCCACTTCTACATAACGAAAATGTTTTGATCTTTGATTTTTTTACAAGTTTTATTTTCCACACTCCCTCCTTTTCATCCCATGTCCCGAAACCTGTGAATTTAGGATATTTTTTCGTATGATAATTAAACGTGTTTACCTATGCCTTTTCAAAGCTCGTGATTAAATGTTTTGTAACCGAGCAAACAGCCACGTAATATTTCCAACTGAATACAATCTCACATTTGTAATGCCCTGCAAGTTCATGCCGTTTAAAAGAAACAAACAAATATCCTTTGTTTTTGCTCCAGCTCAGGGAATTTTTTTCTTTTCTTTTTTCCCCCCCCTCCTTCATTCTGATTTGTATTTCAGAGATGTCATTTTACCCCATTTCTCCAGGGAAATTATTATGGCTTCCCATTGTAGCTGCCTATGTTGCCACGGTAACAACTGATACCACTGAAATGGAAAAAAAAAAATGAATAAAAGTTTGACAAAAAAAAATATTATATTTTGTGCAAAAAAAAAATAACCTCCAGAGGTGGTTTTGCAGAATATGAATACATTTATAACAGTATTTGGGAGGGTGTTTAATAATGGTGCGGTCTATTTATCTACTCGGTATAAAACTGCCATTTGACTCAAATTACCATGATCCTCAACCAGCTTTGAACTAGGTGGTCACAAATTTTTACATCCCATCTTTTTATTGTGCCATACCGATGTATATTTTGATACTTTGTATATTAATAAGGGCAACAGTTATTATGTTTCCTAGAGTTAGGGATCATTAAGAGATGGTAGTCTTAAAACCTAGGGGAATTTGGCAAGTTATCATAAAGGCAATCTATCACCTAAAATAGTTTTTTTTTTTGTTTTTTTTGTGTGACTGTAGAGAATAAAAATTGCCAAAAAAAAATATCTCTCCAATGTTAGCTGAATTACAAGCAAATACCTAATTATGACATCACCTGTCACTTGATATGCAAATTAACTTCTTTCTAATGGAAAATGTTTAATTTGCAGATCAAGACCTAGATGATGTCATAAGCAGACTCTACAGACACGTTTAAAACACATTTTTAGCCTTGCTTAGGTAATTGCTTACGATTCTGCTAACACATTGTATAGATCATTTTTGTTAATTTCTTCTGATAAAATATTCTACCGTTTATAACAATATTCAGGTTACGTAGCAATCTACTGGGTCAGCTTCCCAACAGCAGTATATTTTCCACACTGGCTGTTATCTGTGCTGGACGGAGAGAGCAGCAAAGGAAGATTGGAAAATGATATGCTGTTTTTTAACACTATTGGACGTGTTGTATTGCTTGTGCCAGTCCTATTCATCCTCCATAGAGAGCTAGCCAGCTAAAGAATTAGGTGAGATTCATTTCCCAGTTTCTGATGTTTTTGTTTTGTTTGTTACAGCTCCAGTGCCTGTCCGAACTCATAGATCTCGAAAGTACTGATTGTCTTATTATTGCACCCCAAGACAATGCAGTAAGAGCCCAGATAGCCAGCCAACAAGGATGAACAGCGAGGAGGAGTTTTTTGATGCCGTAACAGGTTGGTGTGTGCGTGTGTTGAAAATGTAATTTGTGCTTGTCAGGCCTGTAATCCCGCAAATGGTGTCTGATGTGCAAATGTTCCAATACACACGGTGATCGTACACAGATCTACACATCATTTATGAGTGCTTGTCATCTTGTAGAAATCCTGGTATTGCTAAGTCCTTTGGGACTCCAGCCTATTCTTCACATGATGCTCGGGTAGCTGTCTGACTGAGGTATTGGGTTACTAACTGTGTTCTGGCTTGGATGCTCACTAGGGTTTAGAAACCCAAGGAGCTTGTTCTGTTACTCTGCCAGCTCTGTGTAGACTGATATCTGGCACAGAGAGCCAGGTATTGTGTTGTTTGCCTGGCACCATGTGATTTGCTGTGATATACAGGTGTGAAAGCAAGGACAGAGTCCATGGAGAATGTAAAAGAGCTCTCTAGTGCACTGATATTACAAAGCCTCTCTGTGTGCTTTACACAATGTAAAAGCCACAAACATGGATTATGTGGGGAATTTTGGAACTGCTAGGCCTCTCCTCTTATACTATCTTGAATTAATAATTCTATTCTAGTTATTGCTTGAGGTATCAGGTGTATAAATTAACTGGGGCGGGTTCAAGTGGCAGCTGGATTGTTCCCCAAGTAACCAAATGTGAACTTCATTCACCGTGTGAAGCTCCTTCCTTGATTCCCATGGCACTTTAATGTCATGACCCAGTTTGGCTTTTTTTTTATTTAACTGTTAATCAAATTGATAGTGCTGTGATCTGTCATTAGGTACACACAGGCACTTAAGGGCAGCAAAGTAATGAAACTCGCTTCCTGGAAATGTTGCATTGTTGGATATGCCATTTGCCTTAATGGACAAGCATCTTCAATATTTTATTAAACAAATAACGCTTGTTATAATAAAACATTTTTTTATTTTTTTTTAAATATGATAATAAAATATTTTAATTTTCCCCACCCAAGCACTGTTAATGGCTTTTGGAAGGAGGTATGGTCTCCATTCACCAGATCTGACCAAAGATGGATTGATATGTGGCACAAGAGCACGCCATTTCTCCTGATGTCATATTATGGTAGTTTGCTAAAACTGCATGCTTACTCTATCTGCAGTCAGATCATGGGAAATTAGACAAAAGAGGAGTTGACTTTCTCTTAAAGCAAGAAGGCCAGTTGTTGGTTAGTGAAAGGTTGAGAAAGACAGGGCTGTAGGTTGAAGGAGATTGGAAGAGACAGACCAAAGGAGGTGGCATTACATTGAGGAAGACAGATGTACAGTTAAATAAGAGGAGCTAAAGATAGGTCAGTGATGGCAGATACAAACATATTAGAGGGAATACTGGCAGTTAGGCTTAGATCTGTATACGTAGCAGTGGATTAGGACAGTCCCCTATAGACAAATATAACTAGTAATATAGGTAGGTAGAGGTATAGCAATAAGTGGAAGCATAGGAAAGTTAAGAGGTAGGTGGATGGAGGAAGACTGGTTTATAGGCAGATAATGGCAGCCAAGAGACTCCAGTCTAAACAAATGAGTTTTTATCTCAGGCTAATTTAGCACATTACTTTCTTTTCTCTCTGCCTTTCTTCATGTAATTAAAGTATAACGAGTAAATCCCTCAGCCATTTAGAGAATCTGCCGTTTGTAGGAAATCGTTTTGCAGCTGGAGCAGATTGTGCAGAATTGTATTTACAAGTTAGAGGAAAGGGTCCTCCCTCTATCCCCTGCACCCCCCAGTACATTTATCAAAATGCCACTTAATCACCCAGCATCCTTTGTAATCAATGCACTGTCCTATGACGTAATCCCACATGTTCATGGATTCTGTCACTAATGCTACTGGGGATTTAATAATTTCCTAATTATCTTCAAGTGCCGGATAAACTAAACCTGATGAGGAGAAAACAAGTTGGCCAACATTGTCTGTGTGATACTAGGATACAAAATAAAAGAAATCTATTTTATTAATTAAATCCCTTTTCTGGGGAACTTATTTTGATGCATTAATGCCCAACCCTTTCTTCTGCTTTATTTAAGCACAGCACATACTTGCAGTTTGATGTTATTCCTGTATTAGCTGAGTGAGTGTCACTCGAATGGAGAAGGCAATCTCAGCAATGTCTGATATGTAGAGAAGATGAATTGCTTCCTATGAGTTTCTGATAGCTCTGCACATCGGGAGCCCAGGATGTATTATATACTTAGGGAAAATCACATTGCCTGATGGGGCTCAATATTAACTGTTCAATTACTGACCGCCCATTAACAGAGTGGTACCCGGTGTATCAGAGGGGTGATAACAATTAAAGAATTGTAAATTCAGCCATTGTAATAACACATTACATGTTATGAAATTAACTCTTTTACACAATTGAGTTTAAACTGTTCATACCAGCGACATTTCAATTGCAGATTCCATTTAACTGTGAGAGTTCTAGGGGGATGATGTGTTACATTGTCCCTGGCACATAGGGTGTTAAGTATCCAGCACAAAAGGGAACAGTAGGGTTGGCCTTTATCTGTGGCCTGATTGCGTGGATCCTTGCTCCCTCTTGCACAATATCCCGTGCTTGTAAAAACAGAGGAACAGAAAGACCTTCATGTTCTGAGAGAGAGTTCATTGTCAGCTGCCAACCAGTCCTCTCGTCACAGGCACCGACTCTGACAATTCCTCCGCAGAGTTTGCCGACACCAGCCAGAAAAGTTCAGAGATGACCCTGACGGAGAAAAGCTCAGCAGCCGAGATGGAGAGGTGTCCACAGGAGAATGGGGTGAAAAAGCACCGGTGAGTTTTGTTTGATCATAAAAATCATTCGCTACTTTAATGAGTTATATCCCTGGAACTGAAAAGAGAACTGCAAAGATCCGTCATACATAGCCAAGTTGGAAAATGCAATGAATGCCTGATTTAAGCTTAGTTTACCTTGATGATTACTACTCTTACTGTAAACAGCTTGTACTGTAACCCGAGTAATGCAAGATTTCAAGAGTAGCTTTCCAGCTCTTGTTGAATTACCGCTGCCAAACGATTGGCTGTAGTGTGTCTACAGCTGGAGAACTAGTTGTAGTCAGTCTGTAGAATAAACAATCATATTTAACTTCTCATGGATTATGCCTTTTGGACGGAGATGGGCAGTGCTATCGCGATAGAGGGCTTGGGAGAACATTCTTTCACGTCTACTTGAGACAGACGCACAGTTCTATTGCATTGGAAGAACGATGTTTGATAAGCAGACTAGGTAGTGTTTAAAATGTCATATTTCCACATCCTGTCTTGTCAGTCTGTGAGTGGAAGAGTTAATATTAGTGTGAGTTATCTCAGACCTCCAGGTACCAGTGTCCCTGTGAAGAAGGACTTTGATATCTGTGCAAATTACACTTGGTGTTTACACAGAAGCAGGTTAACAGGTGCATGAATTGTAATCTGATTTGTGTAATTGTGAGGTCATCGCCACTTCCTCTTCTCACTTTTATTAATACATATAAGGGTGATGACACCATGTCTGCATTGTGAGAAATGCCGGCATTATTATTCATTCTCAACCCATGTTATCACTATTGATAGTTTGATATTGAGCTCTTTGGGACAGGTGCGCTACTAACAAATGTTTTGATTAAATCTGATAAACATTGGTCTAAACTAGATATGCAAAGGACAGGTTTACTGCATCAGTTAGAAAATGTGCAGCTTTGTAGACTTTAGCTGCTGCAAAACATCCTATGGTGCAGAACTGCTTGTTTACAGTAGATTGACAGCTCTGTTGCCAAAGCACAGTTGCAATAGTCAGATCGCACTAATATCCCCTCATTTCCTTATGCTCTGCCTGTAAGTTATAGAATAGAATTCCCAGCTCTGCTATCCAGCCTCCACTTTAAACTGGATCCGGTCTCCCCATGTATTACTACTTTTCATAAATATCATTTAGCTGGACTGCCCGTGTAGCCTCAAATTGTTCATATCTGGCTGTGAGAGGTTTAGATTTAAAGTGTTGTCACATGGACTTCACCCTTCCAACTCCAACACTGGAAGCATACCCAATCTGTTATGTTAACAGCGCATTTAGCGTATAAACTGAGAACTCTACCCGCTACTGTACATGAATTATTCCCCCAGGTTTAATAGCAATGTAAATGAATTGG
This sequence comes from Pelodytes ibericus, assembly GCA_036172795.1. Lineage (NCBI taxonomy): Eukaryota > Metazoa > Chordata > Amphibia > Anura > Pelodytidae > Pelodytes > Pelodytes ibericus. Next base: position 131,848,645 of record CM069862.1, read on the forward strand.
CTCCCTTACAATTAATTTTGTTTCATTTTAGTGTCATTAAATGAATAAGGAATAATTTAGAAACCCTGTAATAAAAGCCTTCATGTAGTTTATTATTACTGCATTTGGTTTAGATATCAAATTCCATGACAGGGAGTTAATCCAGTCTGTTGCACTCACAACTCATATGCTACCAAAGTTTTCAGCAACATTCTTAAAAAGGTTTGTTACGCTAAATGAACCATTCCCTCTTAATTTAAGTAATAAACATATACTTTATTTCAATTTAGAAAGAAGTGCAATATCACAAGCCCTTAGACTTATCAAATCCTCTCTTCAATTGCTGGGACAGCCGTCCCAACATTTGCTGACTCCTTTGTTGGACGTTCCAGGCCTGCCTCAATCCAGAGGCATCCTTAAAAACCCCTGACCTATTTGCATTGAGTTTGGGGGTGTGATTGACAGCCTGTTATTTTTAACTGTCCATTGCTATGACTGGCTGTCATAGTGATTGCGTGGTTTGGCTACAATTTTTTTTTTTCCCCTGGATAACCTCACAAAGTTGAATCAGTGATCAATCAGCTGTTATCTTCACATAGCTTTTAGCAAACAACTGTGGTGAGAATATTTTACCATAAACCTATGTACAAATCAATATTTTGCAGAACCCATAGGGGTTTAAAAAGTGTTCTCCTTTTGGTTAGCCTTCAACAAATATTCATACAATTATTTTAGCTATCATTTTTTGGTACAGTTCTTTTCTAAGGTTATTTATTTTTATGGTCTGTCATCACTCCAGTTTTTTCATAGACAATGAAGGAAGTGATGTCATGCAACAACATTATACACATTAAGACATTTTTATTCCAACTCACACGTTATATCACTTTCTCCTTCCCAGGTCTTCTCTGCCAGCACCAATGTTCTCCAGGAATAATTTCAGTATTTGGAGCATATTAAAGAAATGTATCGGACTGGTAAGTTCCAAACATCCGTAATAAATCATCATTCCTGAGATTGTCTCGAGGGTGTGTAAATTAAAAGGTCATAGTTTTTTTTTTCACGGTATGAACAATCAAAAATTGAATTTGCAGAATTGTAAGCAGATGCATAAATTAAGAGAAATATTTATTTTAAGTGTACCTATGGTGTCTCCAGTTTATTGTCACATACATGTAGGGCTGCCACCTTTTCTTCAAAACATATCCGCCATGGTGTTGCCTCCTTAGACTTAATATTGGCCTTAAGCCAACGTTTTATTAATGCATTTGCTTAGAATGTAGAACTCATTTTTGGTCATTGTTTATTTTTCTGTTCAGAGTATAAACAATGTTTAGGTAACAAGAGTTCCCTTAATTGTCCGGAAGGAAGAAATAAATACTGAGAGATATCTCTTTGTGGGAGATAACAGACGTTAATCCAGAATAATTATACTTTTATGTATTTGCAATGCCGATCTCACAACTGTTCCTCTTTGGCTCCGCAACCCCTTGTTCTTGATTTCATTCTCTGGTGTCCCAGACACAGGGGAATTCATACAGTGCATGCACAGAATTGTGCACACATGCACAATGGTGCTGACACTTGACCCCCCAAGCTCCACCCTGGGCGTCCAGATTCGGGAGTGGCAAAAGTTGTGAGGTATGTGAGTGTAGTTGGGCTTATTGAGTGGGCTCAATAAGGTACTTTATTCGTATTCTGTCATTTAAACATTTTTAGTTAAAATGCCTACACTTGATGCAAACTTTCAGTCAAACATAACTTGATTCTTTGCCCACAGTTGTACTTATTCTTTGCCAGTTAATTGTATCACTCGAGTGATGATAGCGTGAGTCTTCAGAGATTGCTGCCTAGGAAGTTACAGCTCTCTGTGCTAAGCAGTTACATTGACTTCATGCTCCAATGTACCCAGACAAACCTCTGTTTGTTTACAATCTTATTTTATAGGGTGTAAACACATTGTTTTCCTTTAACAACAACAAAACAGGAAGTCCATTCACTAAGGGACTCCTTATTTAGCTCAGCAATGTTTCTGAATATTTCTTTAAAAATAAGAAGTAAATAAAGTTTGCACATGGCAATCTTCAAATATATTTAACCAGCTTGTTTTTACCGCTTTTAAATTGGCCAAAACACTATAATAATGAGTTTCATCACTCTGTTGTAGCACATTCAATATATATTTCTCTTCTTCTTAAAGAAAAGAGATATGCTTTCTGTGTAAGATGCCCTGACCTCACTGCCAGTGATATAGAGTTTGGTGGCTCCCAGAGACCTTGATTTCAGTATGTTTTTCATTATGATTGCTTTTATTTTGTTTTTGGCCTTCAGGAACTGTCGAAAATCACAATGCCAATCGTCTTTAACGAGCCCCTGAGCTTCCTGCAAAGAATCACAGAATATATGGAGCACACATACCTAATTAACAAGGCTTGTTGCAGTACCGATCCAGTGCAAAGAATGCAGGTCAGTGTCTCAGAACAACCAACGACATTCCCCCGGGCGCATCTATACACCCTGACCTGTGGGCTTGTGCCACGATGTTAACTGGGGAGAGTTCTGCCATATATACCAAGGTCTTTTATCCATTAACAGTGGAAACCATGACCAACAGGCAAAAGAATCTTAAACTGTGTAATCAGTGTCCCATCTGGACAAGATGTATTGTAAAGCTGTTCTTTGCCTGGGGAGCTGAGTGTGTGGGAGTCAGAGGTATGATATGTGCCTTGTATTCCAATAAGTCTATCAAAATCCTAACTTTGCTGTTTGGAAAAATAATTGTGTTTCATGAAATGGGGCATGGTCTTAAGACATGGGGAGCTGACTAGTGAATTGAATTACAGATGTAACTAAGAAGATGCAGCCTATGGGACAGATAAACTGCTCTCCAGTTTCTCTTTACTGAGCATGATGTAATCATGTTATTGGTAATCACTGGTAGTGCAAAAATGTATGGAAATGATGTCAAAGGATAGAATAACTAAAATCACATGGTTTTACAAGATCATAAACTGGGTTGTCAAACTAACCGTATTGATTTTATTGACTGATTTGTATATCTGTATAATCTACAGACTAATAGATCGGGGGGTGCAGTATATGTCGATTATCTAGAATGTAGTAAGGAATTTGACCAAGATTAAGCCAAATTACAAATGATTTAGTTAAACTAGAAAAATGCTGACGGCTATGGCAACTCAAGTTTAATGTTAATAAATGCAAAATAATGCACTTGGGGTGTTATTTGGCAGAATATAGTATAATGGATACAGTTCTAATCACAACATCTGTGGATAAGGGATTTAGGGGCAATTATTTCAGATGACATAAAGGTAGGCATCCACTGTAACAGAATGTTATCAGGATGCTTGGCTGTATAGAGAAAGGTATTAACAGTAGAAAGAGGGAAGTTCTTATGTGTCTGTATAGAGCACTGGAGAGACCTCACTTGGAGTAGTAAATGCAGTACCATATAGCTCATTTAGAGAAGGCTTATACATATTTAGGAGTCAAATGTACAAGTCATATGTATCTGGCAAAAAAACTTGCTGATCTGGCAACCCTAGTTGTTCAACTGTTGGAAAAAGCCTGCAGATGTGCTCTGTACAGGCTCCTGTGCAATATGTGTATGGACATACTACAAGTATAGTTCTGAGTTGCAATACTTTGCTACTTTGTAACATTTAAAAATGAGTGATGGTGTCCATAGAAGCTTCCGCAACTGGTTCGGTGTGAGAGGTTCAGTGTGACGGACAGTACATTGCATAGAAGGTTGGTATTAGGCACTTATTAGGGCCAGGGTGTCCAAAATGCGGCCCGCTTGACAGGTGCAGCCCGCTTGAGATTGCCAGTGGCAGCCGCACCTGAGCCCCGCTTACATTGGCCGCAGGCTGAGCGAACCACTTTTGCAACTCGAGGGGACGAAGCTCCGCCACCTCGCACTTTGACCTTGTTGGAGCACCGGGATGTCACTGAGAGTATGTGTGAGTGTTTATTTCTGGAGAATCTATGATACACTCACACATTACTGTGAGTTTTATTTATATACATGTGTGTATGTATGTGTATGTGTATGTATATATATATATATATATATATATATATATATATTTATTTTCTTTGATGAAACATGAATGCGGCCCACTCACAAATACATTTGCGGTGAAGTGGTCCACTGCAGAACAAACTTGGAAACCCCTGTATTAGGGGTTAGTTTTAGGACTTAGTATTACGGTTAATATTATTGGGTTGAGGTCAGTCTTAGCGGAGGTTAACTTATATGGGGGGGTTATCACTGTATTTGTAAGTGCTGAACTGTCGGCGCTTACACTGCCACAGTGAAACGGCCGCTCTGAACTGTCAGCTGTGAAATGGCAGCAATGAACTGCCCAAGACCCGAAGCTGCGCACCTTATATTTGTAGGGTTATATTTGTTAAACATATGTAGAATACAGATACACACATTTTATTACATTATATACATTGTTACACATTTTGAAAATCAATCGATATAAAAGGTGGGTACTAGAACAATAATATAAGGCCAATGGCAAAATAAGGAATATGGTTCTCATCTGCAGACACACATTATGCTTGGGTCCCTGAAGTAAGAATCTGAGGAATCTCCCTGTGTATTTGGACCATAATGATTGTTTGTTCAGCTAGCAGGCTGTGTGACTCATCTCACTATCTCACATGTATGAGATTCATCTCAGAGCCTCAGCTTTACCCTTTGTTTTTCCAATGTTTTCAGTATAGATAATACAGCTTAGAGTATCAACCAACAGTGCACCCACTACTGACTTTATAACAGGGACAGTCTAGGAAACACACAATGCTAGGCACTTCAGAAAGAAAGTGAGGTGTTTAATCCACAAGTGCCAACGTTTTGACCATAAGGTCTTTCTCAAGTCAATGGCTCTTTTTGTCGAAACATTGCCAGTTGCAGATTAAACAGCTCACTTTGTATTTATTGATTACTGGGGACCTGTTGGAGCCCGGTTAGTGCGCCTGGTTAAATTGAGTCTTAAATTGTCTACCTTTTATTCTGTTAGTGAGAGTGTAGTGTCAGAAACAAGATGTATTGGGTTAACCATGTGTGGCTTGGCCGTTGCAGCTTGGATGGTGTGTGTGAGGTGGGAAGAGATATCCATTGCTTTCCTGGTTGAGGGCAGCAGAAGTGAGCTCAGGCTGGGAAGATAGCACAGGATTGGGAGATAAGAGGCCTCTGGAAGGGAAAAGCTGTTATTATCTGGGCTCCGTGCTTCTCTGTATCCCTACAGTAAAATTAAAATAATAGAGAGAGAACTTGTAGATTGAGCAAACCCCACCTGGCTGGCTGCCAGAGATGTCACTATGGAATCTATGGCATGCAGGCGTGGTATTCACTGAAAGGAATGGCCTGAGAGAGTGTGTGAAGAGTAAGGGTTTGTCTGTTGAATCCTGAGCGGGAGTTCTCACATATATTAAAAAATGACAGCATTCCTCGTAAGTAAAGTCCTGTGCTCTCAGTGGACAGCAGTCTGTTATCACCATATACAACATTCTATATTCATTCTATACATTCTTTAGGTTATTTTATGATGTGTGATGAGTGTTTCATCTGCTTTAATTAAACATATGGTCTTTGTCCTTTTAAACAAAAATGTTCTCTTATTGCATTGACAGAGTTTGTCTTAAGGCCCTTCATTGTGTAACTGCTGTATAGCCTCTGCTCTCAGGATAACTATGCATTGATCTATTCATTGACTCAAATCATTTTTACATTAGCCATCATAGCACGGGTCAGCTGAGGCTCTTGGTTAATTATAAATGTGTGGTAATGTCCATTATGGCACGATGGGAATAAATGTCTAGATTATAATGTGTGTGATCTTGTAAAGTCATTTGAACCAGATAGACAGGACTGCCATCAGAAATCATGGGGCCTGGTTTAATGTCTTGACTCCCTCCCAATTTTCCTTCTGCTCCTTAAAGCTGCAGTGGTGCCATCATGCTTGTACTAAGCAGCCTCTCCTGTGTTGCCTTTTTCTTCATAGCTCTCCTATTTGCCACTTTGTTCATCATGAAAGTATACTCAATAAAGAGAGAATTGAGACAATTGGCCAAGTTGGAAACATGCTCACATTCAGCTGCATTGAAGACTTTTTCCAGCTCTGCTACATTGGCCTAAAGTTTAAAATTCTCATATCAATTCCCTGCAATTCTCTCTTTATTGAATAAAACCCTATGACATGGCTAGGCAACCTTCAGCACTCCAGATATTGTGGACTACAGCTCCCATACTACTTTTATAGCCATAATGCTGGTAATGCATCAATTGAAATGTAGTCTACAACATCTGGACTGCAGAAGGTTTCCACCCCTGCCCCATGATCTCATAACACCCAATGTCCTTCATGAACCTCACAGGGTACATTTCTTTCATACTCCCACTCCACATTTTTCATATTACTATTATGGGCATCCACAGCATTGGTTTTACAGGTTTTGCAAAATATCCTTCCTTTCCACTCTCCCACCCCAGTACCTCCTTACTTCCTCCATATTGTCTACCTTTGTTGGCTCAGGACAGGAGTTTCCATGTGAAAGGCAACATGTTAGTTTCCCATTAATAGTAAACAGTATATGATCGTGGTATTAATAGCTAACAGACCAGCATGTACCTGTGCAACATGGGAACTTTAGTTTACAATAGCTGGGGTGGTAAAGATTAGTCACAACTATCCCATTCTGCAATGCCTATGGTGTTCAGCCAGCAGTGACTGACTCTGTATCATGGGAGATGCAGTCAACAACAGCAAAGTTAGTGTGTAGTGTAGCCCAGATTGTAACTACAATTCCCATGAAGTTCAGCAAGCAATTTGGTTGGCTGAATATATTGTAAATACAGTTAACAAAAGTTGGTGTTTGTACTGTAGACTTAGTGTAGACTCCACAGTCTAAGTAATGTTACTTGCTCAACATCATAGGAGTTGTAGTCAACAAAAGTAAATGTTGTATAGTGTGGCTCTGTGATACAGAGCAAACATTCTGAGGTATTAAAAAAAAAAAAAAATAGGTTAGTAAAAAAAGGAACATAAAGGTTTGGAACCAAAATAGGACATTTGGTGGTGGCTAACCTTTGGCACTGCAGGTGCTGTTATTACATTTTTTATGATAACCAGTCAACCAAATGAATGGCTGAGAATCATTAGTTGTGAATTCCACCTACCTATCATTCCAGATTTTGATCCAAAAGAATGCAAAAATGGAAGCTATTTCCAATTTTACCTCTTGGGGGGGAAAAATTCCTTCCTGACTCCAAATGGCAATCAGATTTCTCCTTGGATCAATAAGTTCTATTATTAATGCTTATTCTATTATTAATAGCCCTGTATGTTCTGCTTTTCTAAAACAAAAAAAAAAAAAACATTTTTAAATGCATCTTTTGTGGTTGATAGCAGAGGCGTCGCTAGGGGAAGGGGGGAGGGGGGGGCTATTGGGGCTGAAGCCCCGGATCTCCCCTCCATAGCCGAATGGAGACTCTGACCACGCCCCCTCGTGCTCGGTTCCGCCCCCTCGCGTTCCGAACCCGCCTCCTGCATGCTGCAACCTGTATGCTGAACAGCACCAAACTCCGCCCCCTCATGGTCAGCTCCGCCCCTCGTGCTTAACTCCGCCCCTCAAGCTTTGCACGTGTTTGGCAGAGTGTGAGTGGCAGAGTTATTAGTGTGTAGGTATGTAAGTAGCAGAGTGTGAGTGGCAGAGTTATTAGTGTGCATGTGTATGTATGTGAGTGGCAGAGTGTAAGTGGGTGTGAGTGGCAGAGTTAGTGTGTATGTATGTGAGTGGCAGAGTTATGAGTGTGCATGTGTATGCATATGAGTGGCAGAGTGTAAGTGGGTGTGAGTGGCAGAGTGTAAGTAAGTGTATGTTTGTGAGTGTGGCAGAGTGTGTTTGGAAGAGAGAGTGTGTGTGAGTGAGTGTAAGCGTGAGTGGCAGAGTTATGAGTGTGCGTGTGTATGTGTGTGAGTGGCAGAGTGTAAGTGTGAGTGTATGAGTGAGTGTGTCAGAGTGTGAGTGTTTGGAAGAGTAAGTGTGTGTGAGTGGCAGAGTATTGGAGAGTATAAGTGTGAGCAGCAGAGATATGAGTGTGCGTGTGAGTGAGTGTAAGCGTGAGTGGCAGAGTTTTGAGTGTGCGTGTGTGTGAGTGGCAGAGTGTAAGCGTGAGCAGCAGAGTTATGAGTGTGTGTGAGTGGCAGTGTAAGTGCGAGAGTGAAAGCGTGAGTGGCAGTGAGATTACTAGGAGAAATGTGATTAATTACTATTATTCATATTGAATGTGATAATCAAGTGTAAAACAGTGCTCATAGCATTTTTATTTTCACACCTAATTATCACATTCAATATGAATAATAGTGATTTATCTTTATATATAGTCTTTATATTGATGGCAATAAAAGTCCATACACATGGCATTAAACATCCCATGTACCTGGTTATAGTATTAAACCCATAGATTATGAATGAATGAGCTGCTCATTATATCATGGGCTTTAGTCATAGCAGAGTTGGAGAAATTCTCCCATTCAGTTGAATTCCATCTCAATTCCCTGCACTTCTCTCTTTTATGAGCTTGGTAGAAGGAGCATCCCTTCATACCTCAGCCTATTCTCCCCAGGTTTTGACCCCTTTTTATTAAAAAAAATATATATATATTTGTGATGTTCGTGTGCGAGTTCCAGGTTTACACACGTGTCTGGTTGGCATAATGTCTGTGTGGGAAAGGCCATCTGTGTGTATAAGGGTGTCTGTGTGTAAGGTTGTCTGGATGTGTGTGTGTGAGTGTAAGGTTGTCTATGTAAGGGTATCTATGGGGGGGGGGGGGGGGTGTCAGGGTGGTTGTCTGTGTGTGTGATATCCCCTATATTATGAGACTGGTAAATGTTGTATGCAACGTACACAAATTTTTGTATGCTCAGTTATTTTGAAATCATGGGAATTTGCTCACATACAAGTGTGTGTGTGTGATGTAAGTTGGTGTGTGTAAGTGGGATTGTGTGTAAGGGTGTCTGTATGTATGTGTAACTGGGCAAGTGTGTATGTGTGGCTGCATGTGTGTGTATTTGTGGCTGTGTATAAGTGTAACTTTGAGTAATGTGAGTTTTTTGTGTGCTACAAGTCTTCTTGTGTATTGTGGTACAGTAATGTGCAGCATGAGTGTGTGATACACTCACACACTGCACATTACTGTCACTTTTATTGCTGTGGAGGTAGACACATACACACACACACACATACAGACAGATACACACATACAGTCGGTCACAGGCAGACATACACATATATAGTCAGTAACAGACAGACACACACACACACATACAGTCAGTCATTCACAGTAAGACACACACATACAGTCAGTCACAGACACACACACATATATTCGGTCACAGTCAGACATACAGTCTGTCACACACACATACAGTGGGTCACATAAACACACAGTCACACACAACCACATGTAGTCAGTCACACACACACACACACACACACACACTTACACGCAAGTCAGCAATTTTGTTGTTGTTTACGATTAAAAAAAAGTGCATCTATCAATATGTCCCCCTCCTGGCTGCTATACCTCATTCTAGCCTGGTCTGTGCCCTGCTGTTGTTTCTAGCCCTGCTGAGCACACTCAGCGCTGGGACACTATAGTACGGTGCATGTGGGGATGGAGCAGGAAGACTGCGCAGCCGGTGCACACACTGCTCCCTCGCTAGATAAATAAAATGATCACAGCGGTGAGGGCAACATGCAGGGACAACAATAACTGGGCACCAGGTATAATTTCATGGTGCCCGGGATTTGTTAAGCCCCGATATATACCCATATATACCTATTGTTCATTGGCGTCAATTATATATAAGTCTGTATGCCGCCTAAGCATGTAATCTTATTTACTCCACTTCTATCAAATCTATCATGGGCTCCAGCCCCGGATCTTTTGGAGACCTAGCAACGCCCCTGGTTGATAGCACAACCTCTCTTGGCAGTGAGTTCCATAACTTTATTGTCCTTACCGTAAAGAATCCTTTCCTTTGTGGTCTATGAAATCTTTGCTCTTCCAGTCTCAGGGGGTGACCTCTTGATCTTTGTACATTTCTGTTAATGAACAGGTCCCTGGACAGCGCTTTATATTGTCCTGCACATATTTATATAATGTTATCAAATCCCCTCTGAGACGCCTTTTTTCTAATGTAAATAAATGCAATTTTTTTAAGATCCAATCCCCTTATTAATTTTGTAGCTCTCCTTTGCACTTTTTCTAGTTCCTTAATATCCTTTTTAAGGACTGGTGCCTGGAATTGTACTGCATATTCAAGGTGAGGTCTTACCCAGTAATTTTGCCTAGGGCGGCAAATTCTGGGGGGCGGCAGCGGGGCAGCACTGGAAAAAAAAAAAATATGGCCCTTTAAAAAAAAAAAAAAAAAAGAGGCCGCGCTTGCAGGCAGAGACGGAGGTGAGAGGGGTTCGGAAGATCCCCCCTTACCTTCTCAGGCTGCACAGGGAGCCGAACAGGCAGCATGGAGGAGACCATGCTGCCTGCCACTAGCCACCAGGGTTAAGGGTAAGTGCTGGGGAGATGATGGGCAAATTGGCTGGGGCTTATTAAATGGCAAGTAACACTGGCATATTATTGGGCAAATTGGCTGGGGCATATTAAATGGCAAATAACACTGGCATATTATTGGGCAAATTAGCAGGGGCATATTAAATGGCAAATAACACTGGCATATTATTGGGCAAATTACCAGGGGCATATTAAATGGCAAATAACACTGGCATATTATTGGGCAAATTAGCAGGGGCATATTAAATGGCAAATAACACTGGCATATTATTGGGCAAATTAGCAGGGGCATATTAAATGGCAAATAACACTGGCATATTATTGGGCAAATTATCAGGGGCATATTAAATGGCAAATAACACTGGCATATTATTGGGCAAATTAGCAGGGGCATATTAAATGGCAAATAACACTGGCATATTATTGGGCAAATTGGCTGGAGCATATTAAATGGCAAATAACACTGGCATATTATTGGGCAAATTAGCAGGGGCATATTAAATGGCAAATAACACTGGCATATTTTTGGGCAAATTGGCTGGGGCTTATTAATGGCAAATAACAATGGCATATTATTGGGCAAATTGGCAGAGGCATATTAAATGGCAAATAATACTGGCTTAATATTGGGCAAATTGGCTGGGGCATATTACCGGTAAATGGCAGAATAACACTGGCATATTATTGGGCAAATTGGCTGGGGAATATTAATTGCAAATGATACTGGCATATTATTGGTCAAATTGACAGGGGCTGATTAAATGGCAACTACTTGCATATTATTGGCCAAATTGGCTGGGGCATATTAATGGCAAATGATACTGGCATATTATTGGGCACATTAGCTGGGTAATATTAATGGCAAATAATATTGGCAATGTGCATGTAAATGGGGTGATGGGGCATGTCCTTGGTGTGCAACGTGGGTTATGGGTCATGTCGTGGGTGTGCATCGTAGGTAGGGGGGGTGCCCAAAATTTGTCTGCCTAGGGTTTGCACAAAACCAAGATACACCACTGGTCTTACCATTGATTTGTAAAGAGGCAAGATGATATCCTCCTCCTGTGAATCTATACCTCGTTTCATACATGCCAATCTTATTGGCCATTGCAGCTGCTGACTGGCATTGAGCAATGTTGCCAAGTCTTTTATCTACAATTATTCCTAAATACTTTTAATTAGTAGGTTTTTCCAAGGGAAATACCATTTAAAGTATTTGTATCTTTGGTATTATTTTCCCTATAATTCATAACTTTACATTTGTCTATATTGAACCTCATTTGCCACTTTCCCAGTCACCCACTCTGTCCAAATCTTTCCGTAAAGAACAAACATTAAGATTAGTCTGTATTACCTTACATAATTTAGTGTCATCAGCAAACGCTGAGACATGGCTCTCAGCACAACGTGGGAGATCATTAATAAACTAATTGAAAAGAAGAGGGCCTAAAACAGACCCCTGAGGTACTCCGCTCAATACCCTGGTCCAATTTGAGGCTTTTCCATTTACAACAACCCTCTGCATTCTATCTTTTAGCCAATTTTCAATCCAAATACATACATTTGCCCCCAAACCTATTTCTCTCAATTTGTGGAGTAAACTTTTGTGTGGAACTGGATCAAATGCTTTAGCAAAGTCCAAATAGATCACATCAACTGCCACACCTAGATATATATTTTTACTGACTTCTTCATATAATCTTATTAAGTTTGTCTGACAAGACCTGTCTTTCACAAAACTATGTTGACTTTTACTAATTATATTCTGATTCAAGATGTATTCTTGAGTGTATACCTTTAGCAATCCTTCAAATAAATTCCCCACTACAGATCTTAAGCTCACTTGCCTATAATTACCTGGCAGAGATTTGGATCCCTTTTTAAATATTGGAATGACATCCGCCTTTCGACAGTCTGTTAGCATTATACCTCTTTATTGGAGTCTGTTTGTCTAAAATGGAATTTTATGGCGACAAAACCAGTATATAATATGTATCGGTAAATTAAATGAGAAATAGGAAAATTACAGCTGAACACAAAACCCTGCAGCCATTGTCACGAAGGCTACAAAAATTTCAAAATAGTCCTGTCACTAAGAGGTTAAAGTCTGACAAGCACTATAGCATGAGTGTCTGCTGTAAGATCCTGGACAGTAGAGGGGTAGAACTTAGTATGTCAGGGGACTGTGACCTTGCTGATTATGCCTGTTCTCTCTTTGCAGACTGTGGCTGCGTTTGCAGTGTCTGCAGTTGCATCTCAATGGGAAAGAACTGGAAAGCCATTTAACCCTCTACTGGGAGAGACCTATGAGTTAATAAGGTAGGTGGACGATTGTGGGAAATAGAGTGAAGTCAGGGTTGCCACCGATACGTTATTTTAACGGCAGACCGGTAAAGAACTTACGAAGGTCAACGTTAGGTCTATGGAGACTATAGGTTGGCCAGAATTCATGTGAACGTAAGGTGCAACTCTAAGTAAAGATGGGCACGTGAGCCAGACACGGCCTGAGCATTTACATGTGTGTTTATCTTCTAGGGAAGATTTGGGCTTCCGGTTTATCTCTGAACAAGTGAGTCACCATCCCCCCGTTAGTGCCTTCTATTCCGAGGGTCTTAATAAGGACTATGTTTTTCACGGATCCATCTATCCCAAACTGAAATTTTGGGGAAAGAGTGTGGAGGCCGAGCCAAAGGGTACCATTACCCTGGAGCTGTTGAAGTAAGTGTGACTACGTATATTAAAGTTTAATATGGCACAGTGCTGCAATTCTCTACTATTCGCTAATATCGGATAATACTGGAGGAAAGCTGTTCTGTTTACTGACTAACTCTAATTTCAAATCAGTTAGCGTCTGGGAAAGATAGGAAGCTTTTACACATATATTTGTGCAGCTTGGAATGGTTCAAGTGAATATTTATGTAGAAGAGAAATTATTGCAATAAATTCTAATGTTAATAATTGCTCTTGCACCCTCTACAGACACCGAGAAGCATATACATGGACTAACCCTACATGCTGTGTGCACAACGTTATCATTGGGAAGCTATGGATCGAACAGTATGGCACAATGGAAATAGTGAATCACAGGTGAGATATTTTATTTATATAGTGTACATGGAATTGATCTCAATTAGAACATTTTCATCTCCCACTGACTTTGCAAAGCAAACCTTACATCTCCTGCAATCATTATTTGCAGACTGTCCATACCAGCAGTGATGTAACTAATTAACCCTTTAGGGGTATGTAAGGCATTGAGCATTTGCTATAGAACATGAAACATTGCTGGCACAATGTATTCAAAAGTTGCTCATCTTAACTTCAGCACTAATGGTTCACACTGGTGGGTGGTGTTTCTGGCACCATTGCATGTCACTAAATGTTCTAAACCGCTGTCCTTTTTAGCACTGGAGATAAATGTGTCCTTAGCTTCAAACCCTGTGGACTGTTTGGGAAAGAGCTGCACAGAGTGGAAGGCTACATCCAGGACAAGAAGTAAGAGGCCTTGTCCACATTTGGCAACCAATTCCCCATCTCTCTGTCTGTTATGCCCAATAATCGCTTTATAGGTTTTGTAGAACTTTCCCCATCATGGCGAGTCTGTCCAAGTGTTACACACATTCTCTCTCTCTTTGTATTACATAAACCTCTCAGTCCCCTTTCTTTATTACCCACGTCATTCCTCCTCCCATATCTTTATTACACACACACACAATATTTGCTCTCTGTGGGATTTGTTAAAATAAATGTCCCAGTCTCTCAGTGTTGCAGGTTGACATGTTTGTATTTGATAGCAAGAAGAAGCTGTGTATGATATATGGAAAGTGGACTGAGTGTTTGTGGAGTGTTGATCCCGCCACATACGAAGCCTACAAGAAATCCGAAAAGAGAGGAACGGAACAGAAGAAAACCAAACCGGTAAGGGGTGCAAGAAATCATCTCTGTTAGTGTATTTCTGTCATTCTCCAGCATATCATTCTTTGGTCTAACCGTGCATTACAATACAGTGATATCCCCATAACTTCCTCACTGCTACACTGTTACTTTATACCCACAGGCTGAGCAAGCAATGAAATCAGAAGACAACGAGGAGGATGATATGCCAGAGGTTCAGGAGACTGTGCAGGTAGTACCTGGGAGCAAACTGCTATGGAGGATAGTCAGCCGACCCTCCAATTCCTCCCAGGTGAGACCAGTGTAGCATTCTAAATGAGTCTTGCTTTGTAAAGTGCTACTGAATATTCTGGCATGGCTGGTGTCTCTGATACCCCATACAAGTCTGATATTCTGACTATTTTTACCAGATGTACAACTTTACCAACTTTGCGGTCACCCTCAATGAGTTGGATAAGGAACTGGAGGCCACTCTGGCCCCAACAGACTGCCGTCTGCGACCGGATATCAGAGGCATGGAGAACGGGGATCTAGGTAAGTGCTGAGGGAAGCTGTGCCATCTCTGCTGAGGAGCTAGTTTATAAATCTGACAACATAGCTTTACCATCCTAACACTGGCAGCTAACGTTCTATTTTTCTGAACCAGCGCCCATGGCCCTTATTACCCCATGTCGTGTCATTAGGCCTCCAAACTAGGGTTGTCCAAACGTTTAATGGGGAAGGCCACATACCATATAGAAAGTTAGTCATTAGGTTGTAGCAAAAAATCTAGAAGGCTACCAGTTGAGCATCTATGGTCTAACCCATCAGTCATTATTTCCACAGATCAAGCCAGTAAGGAAAAGGAGCGATTGGAGGAAAAACAGAGAGCAGCTCGGAGGGAAAGAGCCCAAAACAATGATCAATGGAAAACAAGGTACTGGATAGAAATGGCATCATTGAATTACCCATCAGCTGGGTATCATGGAAACCATTGGTGTGTCATACCTTTATCCCACTCCCATGTTCTTTTCCCTTCTTTCTCTTACAGGTGGTTCGGCCAAGGAAATAACCCACACACTAGGACTTCCGACTGGATTTATTCCGGAGGATATTTTGATAGAAATTTCACAGACTGTCCTGATATCTATTGACCTCACTCAGGACCCTTCTTTACTATTCAGACGTAACAGTCATATGGACATTTGCACCGGAGCAGCTGCTCGTTTACTGTGTCTACGGGGAAACAAAGAAATTTACACCACTAGTGTTTTTTTATTGTTTAGGAAAGATCTAAGGAAATGACATTATATTGCAATCAGGTTATTAATTATTTAATTGACGTGGATTGCCAAAAAGAAACACATTAGTAGCGTCTGTTTATATATGTGCGTTTGTCCCTGTACACACACATGGTATATAACCGCAATTATCTTGACTCATTTGGCTCAGTTTTAGTATAGCTTTTAAAATTGATTTCATGCCATATGGAATATGGGAGCAGACTGGAGGTGTGAGACCAGCATTAAGAAGACCTGGCGATTTAAGATCTGTGTATAAAAAGGCCTTCAGTCTACACTATGTGTATGATTACAGAAAGATATTCGGCTTTTTGCAGATTAGGGGACTCATCCGCTCTCTGATCCTACGATCCTTTCAAACCACCCCTGTGTGTAGACCCTGTGCCATTTATACTAAGTGATCAGCAGCTTGAGCCAGATTGTAAGGTGACATTTGATGTTAAAAATAAGTGTGTCATTTTTGTTACAAAAAAGCACAAATGCATTTTAAATGTGGAGCAAATTTGTTTATACAAAAATCCAGCAGCACTGCTGGGGTGTGAGATACTGTGTATGCAGTATGAGGGTATAACCCAGTTTTCTGGATGATATTGAAGATTTTTCTTGTTTTTGTGCAGATTCGTATTGTTCACATCTCAGGTGGATGTAGCCATATTTCCTTGTACACCTGAGCCCTCTGTGAGTCCTTTCCCCCCCCTGCGTCTTTAGAGTTAGATCCACGGGTCCTTGTCCAGCTTATATCTCCTCCATCAATCCTGTATAAAGACAGGTTGAAACATAATTTAGTTATTCGATACTATATATTTTTTCAAGCATTTCAAACTGGTTTTGCACTGTGTACAGTTGAGTAAAACGTTTTGAGGTGTACAGTATCTGCACGATATCCAGTTACGCAGCAAAGTTGTTAATATACACAAAGCAGCAAGAATATTACTCCATTAAAGCAGGCATCTGGAATAATATTACTCCCATCACTCCAGACTGTTTTCATTGTATGTAGAATTACTAATGTTATTACTATAGTAAGTAAGGGGTACCTTTTGTCAGGTTTAGGTTACTTTACAATGTATAGAATGCACCAAAATTGACTGTTCTACGCAGTATGTTTTTTTTATGTGCGTCAACTTTTTGTGTATCTGGCCGTATAACCCTACACACTCCCACAGGGACCTGTCCTGTACTCTACAAACAGCTTGGATCTTGGTTCAGAAACCTTTCTGCAACCTTTTACCATTTGAGTGTCCATATAGCTGTCTGGCTTCTCTAGGGCTGAATTGTTTGCTATCCTAATTAATATCTGTGATTTCATTGAATTAAATTATCTGAACAAATGAAAGGGATGCAGCTTGAAGAGCTGTTAGGCAGACTAATTAATGATTAATTGGCCCCAGTCCCAACTGCAGACATCCAGCTTTGCTTTAAGTATTTGATTTTTGCTGATCGCCTGGACAATTCCCTGCCCTGTAGCATTTGGGATTATCTAATACTCTATATTCCCCCCCCCCCCCCCCCCCCAAAAAAATCTGTTTAGTTTTGGCAGCAAAGGAGGGAATAAAGTCAAAGTGTATGTGGCTCAGAGATGGCTAACTTTTGGCTTGACACTGCAGTTGTTGTAGATTACATAGCCTATGCTGCTCAGCCAGTCATGCCTGTTCTAGAGCCACTATCCAAAAACACAGTTCCTTATATAGTGTATGGACATGTCTCATTCTGTGGGTGTAATTTGGGGTAACATCCCCCAGGTAATGATTAAACACTATTCCTGTTCCATATTTCATAATAGTTTAATAAGTAAGAAATAAGATGTCAGGATTGGCCTTATATACTCCGAATATTGCTAAAATGTCCTCAATTCACTGCAAATCAGCATGGTATTGCTGTAATCCCCACAACACGTAGTTCTATAAAACGTTCCTATTGTGTGCAACAGCTTTAATATAGACGAGAGGTGGAGAAAATTATCATACCGATTAACACAATATCCCTGCCATTATGTATTGGGATTGACAGCATCCCAGTGATAAAGAAGGGAAATCTGTTAAAGACCTATAATCTTCCCTACTAACACACAAATTAAGGAAACAAATTTTGGGGAGTTAAATTCACTTTGGTTTTCAGCAGTAACTCACTCACAGGCACATGATAGTGATGTAAAATGCATTGGCCTTAAACAAACTTTTTATTATTATAATTGGCTATTAATATGTAGGCTTGATCCCCAGGTTCAGGACACTGGCTGATCTCAAGTTTCTAGTTGGCCTCTCTATTCCTCGTCAATAACCTATTTATTCAATAACATATTTAACCATTATGGCATGAGACAAAAATGATACAAGACATGTGGTAGTAAATATTTTATTTATAAATATCTTTATTTTTATAACAAATTATTCAATCATATATCGACAAAAAACACCTTTACAGGTTGAGTATCACAAAAATTCCTTCCACACACATACCGGACAGCATGCAATCGCACACCAGTTTATTCAGTGTCCAGCCCCCTTAAGCTGAGATATAGCCTTTACATACATGCTGAAATCCTCCCATGCCCACAATGGGTAATACAATGGCACGTGTGTAGGCCTGACAAGAGGCTTTAACATATCTTATTGGGGAAAATGATCCGTTATCCAAAAATACTTCTGGACCCAAGCATTTTGGATAAGGGATACTCAACCTGTACTCTCAAATCCTGTAAAGGTATATCAATGTTGAAGGATATATATATATAGTTTGCGGTTTGTTTGATTTTTATGAATAAATAGATAGCAGACATTGAGATGTGTGATTTATAGAATATATATTGGGTTAAGATTGAAGTCCAGTTAATCCATACGTATTTACCTTTCAGGGTCTCTCTGAAATCAGCTTTTTACCTAGGAAACTAGAATACATTGTGTGGTTTGGATTAGGGTAGGATTTAACAAAACATTTTAAGTTTTACGGTAACAGAAGAATTTTTGAAAATGTTTGGTTAATGCTGGTGCAGACAGCGGGCCTGGAAAATATTTACATTAAGTTGCAGTTTGGAGTTTTGTCTCATCATATATAATGCAAAGGTTGACCCAGAGCTAGGGGCCAAGCTAATACTAGCAGACATGGACTCATCAAAGACCCTAAGACAGCTGTCTGTGCGTACCTGCTGTCTTCCTCCAACTTCCACCCAACGTGTCTGTTCCTACAATAAACACGTGCAAATTGGGCAGCAACGGTAATATACCCAACTTCCCACGTATGATCGCATATGTGTCCACTGTCTGTGGTCATGACATACTCTCAGTCTTAACACTTAGACCTATTCCATACATCAACAGTCCCTGCTCGAACAACTCACATTCTGTGTTATTGTTTCATGTGTATAAAATCCATACAAAAAGAAATTATATCTATTTCTCTACACATAGATATAATATTGAGTTGGATCAATTGTTTAATAAAGCAATATTTAAATTATATAAAGCTAATGAATTTATATATTGAGTGTTTTTATAGAGTGGGACAAAAAGCTTATTTCCAGATTTACCACTACATGGGGTGTAATGGATATATTTAGAATCTGTAATATGATGGGTGGGTTTATTAAAAATTATTGTGATTATAAAAAAAACTCTCTTCTGCTTCTTTGCAAGTGTACCCTGCATGTTTTAAATAACTCTTGTGATTGTTGTGTTTGAGTTATAGTGACTGTCTCCTGTTCATCGCCTCACCTGTGGTTTGATATGCAAAAACACATCGGGGTTAATGCATAAAAAAGTGCAGTGAGAAGAAACCTTTTTTAGATCATTTCATAGGACTACATTTCTCCATCAGTCCTAATCTGGCGTTATATGCACTGGTAAAACATCACAAAGTGAGACTGAAAAGTCGAATATTGACACTAAAAAGTTGGTTGTAAAGACTAAAAAGTTGCACTTTTGCCCCCTTTTTATAGTTTTATCCATACTATACTATTAGACATCACAAGCCACTATTTATTAACAGCCCCCTGCTTATAAATGATTCAAATCAATGACTTTTATACATATGATTATTATAACCACAAAATGTTCCTTTTACTGTTCAATACTAATTTATACAAAACACCCACTGTGTTTTAACCTGTGTATGGTAAAGATAATAAACTAGTTTTAATATAGCACATTTCTCTCCAAAGGCACTCAACACACATTCTGTCACACATTCTAGGGACTTAACTGGATTGCAAGCTGCTAACATATAATATTCCACAGCTTAATGGTACTCATTTTATTGACCTCTAACTGATGGAAGATTGTGTTGACCTTGCCAGCAATTAAACTTGACTCTGAGGTTGGAATTGTATTAACAAACTGAGTTGTCTTATTAGCTATATACATGTAAACAAATATTTGAACTGTGATCAGGCTCCCACCCTTGAAAGAGAACGTATTGGCAGTATCACTTAGACGTAAAGGTTCCATAATTTGCCAGAACTATGTTTTTTGCAGTCTTTTACAAAAATTCCATAAAGTCATAAATTTATATTTAAAATGTCTTAGTGCTGTTTCATACAAAAGATGTTTACAGTGAAATGAATAACCCTTTAAAGGCTACTTGTGTGAAGGGCTCATGATAGTACAGAAGATACAAACACTGGTAAGAGAGGGATGGTATTAAAAGAGCAAGTCGGTTGTGGTGTGCCGGAACCGACGATGAGGTAGGCCTGTAAATAAAGAGGGCCCACCAAGAGAAATGTAAGAGAAAAGGAGTTAATAATGAGGAGTGGGTGGGAGGGTGATGCAGCGCTGACCTCGAACGGTATGGAGCCAGGTAAGGGGTGTCCCTTAAATAGGGAGAAGGTGAGTCATACGCCCCTCCCACAATTACAGGCCAAAAGGCCTTAATACTTGTGTGAAGGGCTCATGATAGTACAGAAGATACAAACACTGGTAAGAGAGGGATGGTATTAAAAGAGCAAGTCGGTTGTGGTGTGCCGGAACCGACGATGAGGTAGGCCTGTAAATAAAGAGGGCAAAAGTAGAAAATCAAATTTATTACGAAACGAGCAGAATACATATTTTAACCAGACATGTCTTGAAAGGCATTTCTAACTTCTTGTACCGGGTTAGGTATGTATCTAGCGTATGCCGAAGACTTCCAGCGCCCTAGTGACTTGATAACATGAACTGGAATGTTTGCACTGGACGCTGTGGAGGCCGCTCCTATGCGGAAGGAGTGGCCCGAATAGTTAGCTGATTTTAGGCCTAGTTGAGTGAGTAGAGACCTGACGTGGGTCATGAATGTGGTGGTAGTGAGTACCGAACCTTGTAGACAGAAAAGTGGCTGAGAAGGTGATGCTTTGATATGCTGGGTATATGTGTCCAGTAATGTGACGGGGCACCACTCGTTGTGGGTAGGATAGTATCTAACCTCTACCGGAGGTGCGTGTTGATTGCTTTTGGAGTGATGCAGAGCCAAGATATAGTAATCCATGTGTTTCGTCAAGTGTGAGTGAAGCAGAATGTGAGTGGATTGGGTTGTGTTGATGGCGGTAAATTCTCTTGGTCTCAAAAACCCATAAAAAGCCACGTAAATGGCGGTTTTTATAACACGGTTTGTGTTGTTGGCAAAGGGTTTTAAATCTAGTAGGCTGGATAAATCTTTGAAAATATTGAAGTCTATGGGAAGCCTTTGTGCAGTACGTGGGGGTTCAGATCTCTGAATACCCCTGAGGATGTTCTTGATCTGGTAGGAGGACATGAAACTTGTGTTGTTTGGTTGTAATGTAAGCATGTGATGTTGTACGCCTGTCAGATATAGCTTGATTGTGTTGAATGATAGTTTGAGTTTGAGGTGGCAAAAAGAAGCAAAACCCAACAAGGATGTCATGATGAAAGGTTGTGTGATGTCGTGTGCTGACAGGAATCTTTTAAATAGAAGGAAAGCCCTGTCATAGGTTCTCCGGGTATTGGCGGACAGTGCTAAATGTGACAATGTCCTGCTATATTGCATGATAACGTCTAGTCCATTACTAGCTGGTGGAAAGGTGGAGTGCCTGTGGCTGTGCGCGCGGCTGACGGAAGTATTTGCCGAAAAGCCTGTAAATTAAAACGAGATAAATTGTCAGCAGCCGTGTTACACACACCTGGGACATGAACACAAAACAAGAAGAAATTATGACACGCAGCCAGCCAGGTGAGTTTCCTCAAGAACCTCATAATGATTAGTGACTTGGATCGGCCTTTGTTGATAATGTGGCAGGTTGCTTGGTTGTCTGAGTAGCAACGTACTGACGAACCTGCCCATAGATGTCCCCATGTCACGGCAGCTGCCACAATGGGATAGATCTCAAATAGAGCTGAGGTGGTGGAAAAACCCTCCAGGTCCTGGACCTCTGGAGGCCAGCTACCCCAAAGCCATTCATTCCCGTAAATTGCCGCAAAACCTGTGGTAGACGCCGCGTCTGACCAGATGGTAGGTGAGGAGTCAGATAATGTGGGGAGGAACATGCTTTTCCCATTCCAGGTGGTTAAAAAGTTTCTCCACATAAGTAGGTCTGCCGTGGCCTGGGTATCCAGGGGCAACCTGTGTGCATCATGTCTAAACAGTGGGAACATGTATAGGAGCCGTGAGATGAAAGCCCGGCCTTGAGGTATAATGCGCATGGCAAAATTCAGTGACCCAAGTAGAGACTGCAATTCCTTGCGGTTGCAAGTACCGAGATGAATGTAGAGGTTAATGTTGGTAAGGATGCTCTCTATCTTGGTGCGTGGCAGGCTGGCTTGCATAGTGGCTGAGTCTAGCATGATTCCCAGAAAGGTGATGATTGTATCTGGTCCTTCAGTTTTGGTGGGGGAAACTGGAACGCCTACTTGTTTAAAAAGACTGATGGTGTCTATGAGGCTACTGGGAGGGGAGTTATTCTTTTCGATCAGTAAGAAATCATCCAGGTAGTGTATGACTGTAGGGCATCTGGCTACATTTAATAGTAACCAGCATAGTGTTTCTGCGAATAAATCAAAAATGGCCGGACTACTTTTTGAACCAAACGTTAAGCGTGAGAAAAAGTAGTAGTGCCCGGCCCATTTAATGCCATGCAGGTGCCATAGTGTAGGGTGGATAGGCAATAATTTGAAGGCATTGGTTATGTCGGTCTTGCTGAGCCATGCACCGACCCCTGCCTGCATGATAGCCGTAATGGCGTGATCTATGGTGGAGTATTGGAGTGAAAATTCCTCAGAGGGGATAAGGGAGTTCAGACTAGGTGTGGCAGAGGTGTGAGGTGCCGACAGATCGATGATGAGTCTTTGTTTGAGGGAAGATTTCCCCGTGACAATACCGATGGGATTTGTCCGCCATGTGGAAAAAGGAGGGGACTGAAAGGGACCCAATAGGAAGCCCTCTGCTACTTCTTTGGCTATGAGTGTACTAATCGCTGTAGGGTTTTGTTGTGCAGATTGTAAATTGGGGCATTCAAGGATCCCTGAAGGCATGTGTATGAGACCAGTATGGAATCCTTGTGATAGACCAGTGATGATGAAGTTTACCAAATGTCTAGATGGATGTTGTGATAGTAATGCTGTGAGTACAGAAATATTTATCTCCGTTAGGTATTGTTTAGGGTACATTTTATTCGGACACATAGTTTTCGCATGTGCCCTAAAACATTTTGAACATATATGCAATAACCGACATCCACTGTAATTACATGCACCGACATTGAAATTATTACATATTTGGGATTTCCCCAAAAACTTGATAGGTCGACCCAATTTGTCTTTGGGTGTTCTCTCTGTTGAAACAGTGGAACTAGCGCCCTGCGAGGTACTAGGTTCGTTCGCAGTGGTAGGACAAAAATTTGCAGTATGAGCCATGGAGGAGCAGTATGCACAGGCCGGTGCTCTTAGACCTGCAAAGTGCCTGCAGAAAATGATGGTATCTATCTTGCTCCAGTTGGACCTTGTCCCGTACTGTGAGAAGGCGCCAGACACTTTGGCAGAAAAAGATCTATGGTAGTCATAGAAAGCTGACCCACCGTATTTGTTGCCCAGGTCCACCAGCCTGTGCATATACAAATCAAACTCCTCACGTCTGTGGGGATATACCGTACAGATCACATCACGATAAATGCCAAAAGCTAATACAAATTCTGGAATAGTTAGCTTCCTATTCAATCGTGCATCCCTAGATTTGACCACCACAGAAATATCGTCGTAAGCGTATGTCTTATGTTCCACTATGTCCTGGGAGGCAATGAGAAGTGAGGCCAGATTGACATCTTTACCTTCTAGGATATCTTTTTTGAGGTGCTCAGGTATCATGTGGGCAGGGTAAACCTCTTGGTCATCCGGGGTGATGGCTGGAGAAACTGATTGCAACTCCACCACTGCTGGAGGGATTGCCGTGGCCGGCCCAGTTATCGGTTGAGGTGTGTAGTAACTTGTAAAGTTCCGCTTTCCTTGCTGTAGCAGGGAATGGGATTTGACGTCTCCTGAGTTCGCTAGTGATGCGAGGGATAGTCCATGACCTGAAAGATGCTGGACTAGCCGTATCTTCCACCTGTGATGGGGTGTTTGCTCTAGCCGGAGTACTCGGGAGGGAGAAATCCTCTACCCCGTCTTGAGACATACTATATGACAAAATATATGGTTAGCGTGAAAAAACCCCAGGGGATGTACTGGCAGGCTGATTATGCCGGATGAGGCGAAGAATTAATCTTGTTCTTTGGTGACAGGTGAGGCCCTACTAGTTGCCAAGTGGCTATGAGAGGCTCTATCTATGCGTTGGCGCGAGGGGTTATTGAGGCCACCCGACGTAGTGGCAGGAGTTCGTTGGCCTCTCGGTGACAATAAAAGAAAACAGGGGAAGGGAGTGACAGGTGAGGCCCTCTCTATAATTTGCGAGGCGACTAACTCACGTGTGGCCCGGGGGGCATTACCTCCGAAACGTTGAGGCGGGGTGTTGGCCTCGCGGACCACTAAACGATAGGCAGAATACCTGGAGGGGAAATACCTATTTGGGTCTATAAGCCCTAGAATTGCCAGTACTCTATGTCCTAGGTGGAGATGGAACCGTAGGTTACGTATGGCGTGAGCAGGCTTAAACGTACCTGGTAGTATGTATGCGATAGATAAGCGGGAAAATAGAAAAACCTGGAAAAAACCTAAAGGGATAGAAAACCAGAAATGATAGTGTGAGAATTGGATCCTATGATACCAATTTAGACTAGCTAGCTGTGATGAGTATCTAGCGGTACATATGGAGGGGAAAAGTTTAATGAATGGTAGTGACGCGACTGGCCATGTTAAGTGGTATGGCCCTGGTAACCAGGTTTTAAGGGGTGTATATAATAAGTCTCTACGTGACGTATGAGTGGTTGAATCAAGACGTGTGATTCAACCCGAAAGTTGCGAGATTTGCGACCGTGCTCTCGTGTACTTGGTATGTCGTTTGAGTACACAAAGAAAAAGTCAGAATTATAACGTGCCATGTAAGAAACGTGTGTACATGGAGTGATAGAAACGTAATTCTAAATGAATTAAAACATAAGTTATAACACAGGCACTAACGTGAGATATCTATAATAATGTAAAGTTTGTACAAGCATAACTCCATATATATATAAACATGAAGAATTCCAATATTGCTAATAAGGCAATATCTGCTAAAAGTTGAAACCTGACCTAAAAGTATTGAATGGGGGGGCTACAGTCATATGCAAGGATTCTGCAATCGCATGAAATAAATACCAATAGTGACATGAACAGCAACTACAGATACTGATATTGCAGAAAATCGAAAATAAGTCTGCTTACTAAAAGAATCAGTACATAGAGTATAACGCGATCAATGCTGGAAGCAAAAGGAGTTAATATGCCTGTGACTGGGCCGTGAAGCGTGCGGCCGTAAAGTAAGGCTGTTTAAAAATCGCGACGCCGTGGGAAATGATCCAGGCGACGGACTTACGATTTTGAAGTCCTGTGGACTTAATCTGCGGCGAAAAAACGGTAATGTGCGTGGCTGGACGGGCGGAAAACCTGTGAGGGCTCCTGGACACAGCTACACCAAACGAAATCGCGGGGTTTTTTGAAAAGCAAAATGGCGCCGAACGTGAACCGGAAGTGGATTCTCATGCAGCGCTGACCTCGAACGGTATGGAGCCAGGTAAGGGGTGTCCCTTAAATAGGGAGAAGGTGAGTCATACGCCCCTCCCACAATTACAGGCCAAAAGGCCTTAATACTTATGAATTCGGAAGAAAGTAGCGAACAAAGGCGTATGCACTCCCAATGCGGTGAAAAATAGATGAATATTTATTAGAAGAATACGATTAAAACTCCATATAAGATCCACAAAAACAGAGACAAGACAATGAAAAAGCGTGTGTTCACGTGAAACGCGTAAGGCATATTGCTGTATCCCATGTCTTGTCTCTATTTTTGTGGATTTTATATGGAGTTTTAATCGGATCCTTCTAATAAATATTCATCTATTTTTCACCGCATTGGGAGTGCATACGCCTTTGTTCGCTACTTTCTTCCTCATTATCAGCGCTGCCACTACAGCCCGGCTGGAGCACCCCTTATCAGGTGATATTTACGAGACATATGTCAATTATTCTCTGGTGGAGCGGGCTTGTTTTCTCTTTTGTTCTTACTTATGAATGCCCTCTATATCTCTGTGTTTGCCATGTTCATACATCATCCCTATATAGGCAGTGGTGTATCTTGATTTTGTGCTGCGCTAGGCAGACAAAATCCGGGCACCCCCCTACCCAAGCTGCACACCCACGTTACACACCTAAGACATGCCCCATCACCTCCATTTCATGACCCCACATCACACATAACATTCAGACTCACATCAAGCTCATACTCCCATCACACACACACTCCTACTCCCATCACACTCAGTCACACACACTGACTCCCATCACACACACTCTGACTCTCATCACACTCAGTCACACACACTGTCTCCCATCACACACACTCTGACTCCCATCACACACACTCTGACTCCCATCACACACACTCTGACTCCCATCACACTCAGTTACACACACTGTCTCCCATCACACACACTCTGACTCCCATCACACTCAGTCACACACACTGACTCCCATCACACACACTG
This sequence comes from Pelodytes ibericus, assembly GCA_036172795.1. NCBI lineage: Eukaryota > Metazoa > Chordata > Amphibia > Anura > Pelodytidae > Pelodytes > Pelodytes ibericus. Next base: position 131,875,505 of record CM069862.1, read on the forward strand.
TCTCCCATCACACACACTGTCTCCCATCACACACACTCTGTCTCCCATCACACACACTCTGTCTCCCATCACACACACTCTGACTCCCATCACACTCAGTCACACACACTGTCTCCCATCACATCACACATCAGCACTTACCTTTCCCTGGTGGCTAGTGGCAGGCAGCATGGTCCCTCCAGGGCCGGCCTTAGGGGTGTGCGACCTGTGCGAGCGCACAGGGCGCAACACCCCAGGGGGCGCCCGCCCGGCCGGTAGATAGAAAAAAAAAAAGTAAAAAAAAAAAAAAAAAAAAAGCCGGTAGTGGCACTGGCTGGGGGAGATCAAAAGATCCCCCCTCACCAGCCCTCTGCTCGGCATTCTCTGCTGTGTCGGGGAGGGGGTGGAGCTAACTGCTGTGCCGGTTAGCTCCGCCCCCTCCCTGGATCCACCTTTTCAGGCAAAGATAAGGGAGGGGGGGAGAGAGACAGAACAGGGGTTAGGGGGGAGAGACAGAACAGGGGTTAGGTGGGAGAGACAGAACAGGGGTTAGGGGGGAGAGAGACAGACAGAACAGGGGGAGGGGAGAGAGAGACAGACAGAACAGGGGGAGGGGAGAGAGAGACAGACAGAACAGGGGGAGGGGGAGAGAGAACAGGGAGAGGGGGGAGAGAGAGAACAGGGCTAGAGAGAGAACAGGGGGAGGGGGGAGAGAGAGACAGACAGAAAAGGGGCAGGGGGTAGAGACAGAACTGGGGGAGAGAGAGAGACAGAACAGGGGACGGGGGAGAGAGACAGAACAGGGGACGGGGGAGAGAGACAGAACAGGGGACGGGGGGAGAGAGACAGAACAGGGGACGGGGGGAGAGAGACAGAACAGGGGACGGGGGGAGAGAGACAGAATAGGGGACGGGGGGAGAGAGACAGAACAGAGGGAGAGAGAGAGAGACAGACATGGCAAGGAAGAGGAAAGGGACAAACATGGGAAGGGAGAGAGACACAAACATAGGGGGCGAAAGAGACGGGGGGGCGCCACGGGGGAAGCCCGCACAGGGCGCCGGAACACTTAAGGCCGGCCCTGGTTCCCTCCATGCTGCCTGTTCGGCTTCCCGGCGATTGTGCCGACAGGTCACGTGACCGGGCGCGCGTATGACGTCAGCGCGCCCGTCACCTCCCTCTTATGACATCACCTTGTAGCTTGATATGCAAATTACATTTCCCATTGAAAATAAGTTAATTTGCATATCAAGCCACAGGTAATGACATGAGACACCGCAGAAAAGTTTAAAACATGTTTGTCTTCTAATTTATGCATTTACTTGCAATTCTGTTGATACAATGTGTAGATCTTTTTTGCAATTTTGTTATTCCCTACAGAAATGTATAAGCGTTGTTGAGGTTGACAGAGTCCCTTTAGCCTCTTAGTGTTTCTTATTTAATGTACTAACAAATATTATATGCTGGTTTTATCTTCATAAAATGTGCTTTATTTCCATTATTTTCATCATATCACATACCTTATTTGCTCTTATATAAGGGGGCTGCCCCCACTAGGCAACAGGGAGTCAGAAGGAGCACTGGCAAGTCGTGGGGATGCATTGGTTACTTTTTTTTCTTTGGAGGGGGGGGGGGGGGCATTGGCTAAGTTTGGGTGCAGATGGCTGTGTAGGGGCAACATTGGATAAGTCTGGGAGGGCAGATGGCTGTGTGAGGGGATGTATTGGCTAATTCTGGGGGGAAAATGGCTATGTGTGGGGAAGCATTAGTTAAGTCTGGGTGCAGATAGCTGTGTGGGGGCAATGCACTGGCTTTGCTTTGTCTGGGGGGCAGATGGGTGTGTGACGGGATGCATTGACTAAATCGGGGGGATATGGCTGTGTGGGGGGATGCATTGGCTAAGTCGGGGGAATATGGCTGTGTGGGGGGATGCATTGGCTAAGTCTGGGGGTCAGATTGGCAAAAAAAGGAAATGAAAACAAAAATTGCTGTTTTTCCCTCCAACCATTATTTTTATTTAATATGAAAAAACTGTTTATATGGGAATTAATATTTACAAGTAAAACTTCTTATAGGATAGTCTTATATCCAGACTTTTTCTTTTTTTCCTAAATGAATATCCATGCTTGGGGGGTTGTCTTACATCTGAACAAAAATGGTATTTACTAAAAAAATAAAAAAAAACAATATGCTGAAAAACCACACTTTTTCTAACTGGAAACCTGAAACATATTTTACATAATTACAAACCGTAAAAAAAAAAAAAAAAAACACCATCTAAATAGTTTCCACATTTTGTCCTGAGTTTAGAAATATGCATGGTCACATGTTTTTCTTTTGTTTTCTTTTGCAAGTTATAGGGCAATAACCAAAATAAATATTTTGTTTCCTAACCATTTTCTCCTAGTCACATTTTGACCCCAACCCTAAATCTAACCCTTGAACTAACTCTAATTTATCTGTAACCCTAAGTGGAACTAGGGTTATATTTTCCTTTTTTTTCCCCCTTCAATGTAATGTTTCCTCTCTAGAGGCAGTCAAGTAAAAGTAACAGAGCAATTAAGTGATTTCTGATCACTTTTGTCATGTGCTGCCATATCCAGTTGCAATGATTTATTTATTTCATTTTTTTTAACCTTTTTTTTTGTTGCAACCGCATCCAGGGGCACAATTCGCTGCGGGGAATCCAGCACACCCGCCGGCATAGCAGTGGCCCCGAGATGCAGCTCATTCCGGGACACTACGTTGTCCCAGAATGGGTGTGACCGGGACAGAGCCCCCAAATTCAGGACTGTCCCTGGCATTCCAGGATATGTGGTCACCCTTGCGTCACTGCAAAACAACACCCCAATATGTGTTCAGCAACATTTCCCGAGTACAGGGATACCACCAATGCATAGGTTTGTCAGCTTGTTTTAATTTTCCAACTTGGAATTTTGACATTTAGAGCAAGGGAGGGATTAATAGCTCTTATAACAGCCTTTGTAGTACTGTAATAAATGACAGTACAAAAAAATTAACCCTGGGTTAAACACTAGGAATAGCTTTTATAAAAGTCCTTTGTTATTAAAAATGTATTAAATAATATTTAATTTTGTACTATAAAAAAAAATTACATTATGTGATCTGTCTCTCTCCTGCACTAAAACTATAGTGAGGAGAGGGAGGCAGATCTATACAGTCAGTACTATTAAATATTGCTTTTGACTGTACTTGCCAGCACACAGATTACACTGATCTAATGTGCTGGCATGCTGCAGCGCCCCCTAGAGCAACGGAAGTGTTTTTGCCAGTTGAAGGGAAGTGCCATCTTTACAGGCAGCATTCCCTTCTAGCTGGCTAAAGTTCTTTTTCAGGTGTTGCTAAGTGCCTAGCGAGTGCCTAGCAACACCCAGGGATGGCCCTTTAGGGGAGCAGACTGGGGCACACTGTGTGTGTAAGTCAGTGTGAGTGAAAGTGTGTGTGTATGTCAGAGTGAGAGTGTGTATGTCAGTGTGCGTGTATGTGAGTGAAAGTGTGTCTATGTTAGTGTGAGTGAGTGACAGACTGCCTGTCATTGTGTGTGAGTGAGTGTCTGGATAAAAGGGGGTAACTCCTCTGATTCTGCCTCTATGTCTCCAGCCACCCAAAGGGTTAAATCCTCTGACACTGCCTAAATCTGTCTAGCCATCCAGGGGTTAACTCATCTGACACAGCTTATATATGTTAAGCAATCCAAGGGTTAAGTCCCACTCACCATATCTATGTGGATTTTGTTATAGGTCACTGGTCATGTTATGTTTTAGGGAATTGCACAGCCTATTATCATAATAATGTTTTACCATTACTCTCTTTTCACCTTATGGGTGAGCTCTTTAAAAAATATATTATTATGTATATAAGAAGTGCTTTAGTGGGCATATACAAATAAAATAATAAGAGGTGAAATGAAAGAAATGGTAAAACAAACATTATTATCAAAATTGGCTGTGCAATTCCCCAAAACATAATATGTGGCCACTGACCTATAACATGAGTCAAATATAGTACATTAAATTTGAAATGCTCAAACAGTTCGGGTACACATTGTAAACATGGCCAGCTAATTCTCATGCCATATCATTTTGCACATAGAAAGGTGCTCTTGCATTAAATTATCAATTCCTGATAAGTTTCATTTTAGTTTCTCGCCCCAGGCAGCACAATGTCTTGAGCCGGCCCTGGCCAGGGCCGCCATCAGGGGGTGACGGGCGATACACCCGTCACGGGCCACTCATTCCTGGGGGCCCATGGCAGCTGCCCCGTGGGCCCCCGCCAGGCTGGCCGTTTAATGGGGCAGCTGCCCCAGGCGGCACTTTGCTGCTCAGTGCAGCAGTTTTTTTCTTTCTTTTTCTGCAGCTTGTTAGAAATAGGTCTCAGCCAATCAGATGAGACCTCTCAACTCTCCTAATTGGCAGAGAGTTCAGAAGCCTCCCGTGATTGGCTGAGACCTCCTTCACACAAGGAGCTCAAAAACGGACAGTGTGTATGTCAGTGTAAGTGAGTGTGTGTGTATCTCAGTGTGAGTGAGAGTGTGTGTATGTCAGTGTGAGTGTGTGTGTGTGTCAGTGTGAGTGTGTGTGTGTCAGTGTGAGTGTGTGTGTATGTCAGTGTGAGTGAGAGTGTGTGTATGTCAGTGTTAGTGAGAGAGTGTGTATGTCAATGTGAGTGATAGAGTGTGTGTATGTCAGTGTGAGTGAGAGTGTGTGTGTATGTCAGTTTGAGTGAGTGTGAGTGACAGACTGTCTGTATATGTGTGCAGGGCTGCCACCAGGAATTTCAGGGCTCCTTACTGCACAAATATTCGGCCCCCCCCCCCCACCCGACAATATCTCCCACTCGCCCCACCTACCCTCACAAGCATGCTATCACGGTCTAGTGTAATATGGAGGGTGGTTGGGAGCAGTTGGTCAATATGCCAGTAATATTTTGCCACTCAATATGCCAGTATTTAGCCATTCAATATGCCATTCTTTTGCCATTTAATATGCCAGTATTTTGCCCCTCGGTATGACATTCTTTAGCCATTCAATATGCCATTCTTTTTCCATTTAATATGCCAGTATTTTGACCCTCAATATGCCAGCTAATATGCCAGGATTATGCCCCTCAATATGCCATTATTTTGCCCCTCAATATGCCAGGATATTGCCCCTCAATATGCCAGGATTTTGCCCCTCAATATGCCATTGTTTCCCCATTTAATATGCCAGTATTTTCCCCCTCAATATGCCATTCTTTTGCCAATTAATATGCCATTCTTTTGCCCTCAATATGCCAGGATTTTGCCCTCAATATGCCAGGATTCTGCCCCTCAATATGCCAGGATTCTGCCCCTCAATGTGCCAGGAGTTTTCCCCTCAATATGCCATTCTTTTGCCATTTAATATGCCAGTATTTTGCCCCTCAATATGCCAGTATTTTTACCCTCAATATGCCAGCTAATATGCCAGGATTCTGCCCCTCAATATGCCATTCTTTTGCCCCTCAATGTGCCCGGATTTTGCCCCTCAATATGCCATTCTTTTACCCTTTAATATGCCAGTATTTTGCCCCTCAATATGACAGGATTTTGTCCCTCAATATGCCATTCTTTCCCCATTTAATTTGCCATTCCTTTGCCCTCAATATGCCAGGATTTTACCCTCAATGTGCCAGGATTTTGCCCCTCAATATGCCATTTTTTTACCCTTTAATATGCCAGTATTTTGCCCCTCAATATGACAGGATTTTCCCCCTTAATATGCCATTCCTTTGCCAATTAATATGCCATTCCTTTGCCCTCAATATGCCAGGATTTTACCCTCAATGTGCCAGGATTTTGCCCCTCAATATGCCATTTCTTTGCCCTCTATATGCCATTATTTTGCCCTCAATATGCCAGGATTTTGCCCCTCACTGTGTCAGGATTTTGCCCTCAATATGCCAGGATTTTGCCCCTCAATATGCCAGGATTCTGCCTCTCAGTATGCCATTCTTTTGCCCCCCAATGTGCCAGGATTGTGCCCCTCAATCTGCCAGGATTTTGCCATTTAATATGCCAAGATTTTGCCCCTCAGTATGCCAGGATTCTGCCCCTCATTATGCCAGGATTTTGCCCCTCAGTATGCCATTCTTTTGCCCTCAATATGCCAGGATTCTGACCCTCAATGTGCCAGGATTTTGCCCCTCAATGTGCCAGCATTATGCTCGATACGTTTATTTATTTTTTTTTTTTAAAGTGCTGGGGCAAGATAAGAACGGCCCACAGTTTAGAGACCCCTGATCTAGATAATTGTACCACTGTCTGCCCAGATACTTGCGAACATGAGCTATTCCTTATTAACCCCTTCGTGACCAATGACGGTCCTGGACTGTCATGAGGAAAAACTCCCTTCGTGACCAATGACGGTCCAGGACCGTCATGCAGATCCGTCCGCGGTATTCGCTCTGGCATGCCTCGATCGTGATTTAAACGGCATGGCTAAGTGTCTCGATATCGAGACACTTCAGCCATGTCGGCTGAGGCCCCTCACCGGAAACATCCGGGCACTGTGATTGGCTGCCTGCTTTGACAGCTATAGTCTCTCCCTGCTCTGCAGCGATCGTGGGACAGGGAGAGACTAAATATAGTGCTGGAAGCCACCCTTGGTCCCCCCAAGCCCATCCATATATATATTTTTTATTTATATTTTTATTTTGCTAACCTTAACCCTTGGGTGTGGGTTAGAGATCATCAAAACTCTAATCCTAGAGTTAGAATTAGGGTTTGTACTAACCATAACCTTAGGGATAAAGTTAGAGTCTAATATGAATAAAAAAGTAAATACAATTAAATAAATGAAAATAATAATAAAAATAATAATAAATAAATACTATTCAATTAAATAAAAATAAGACGTTAATCCGTAGAGGACCGGTGACATGTTAGGTCTGTTGGTGGTCCTCTAGGGATATTTTATATATAAAAAAAAAAGACTGCTAGTGGGGCCAGTGCCTTGCATTGGCCCCCCAACAGTAGATAGGGGCCCGCAGCAGCTGGATATATCATCCATGCTGCCGCAGGATAGCAACAATTTGTGCTTCCTACTATAGACTACATTCCCAATGATGCTACGGTCACTTTTGACTGGCTGAGCATGATAGGAAATGTAGTCACAAGCATTACATAATAAATACATGCTATAAAGCTGCAATGACCGTATCCTAAATTTGGCCCTTTACCTGCCACATAACACTAGCAAACCTATACATGTGGGGTACCGCTATCCTCAGGGGAAGTTTCTTAACATATATTGGGGTGTTGTTTGGCAAAAAAACAGAACAACCCCTTTAAATTCTTACCTAAATAAGTGTGTGGGAAAAAAACACACAAAAAATTACTATGCCAACACTTGTCAAAAATTGGTGGGAAAATTACTTCATGAAAAGTGTCAAAATACCCCAATTTAAATACCCTGGGATGTCTACTTTAAAAAAATGTGTACATGTGGGGCTGATTCAGCGATGCATGTCAAATATCGATGTTACAATGTCAGTAACACTAGTTTTGGAAAAAATGGTTTTGAAACAGCTAGGTGCTACTTGTATTTATTACACGACAACATAAAAATAAAAGCAAAAAAACATATAAACATTGGGTATTTCTAAACTCAGGACCAATATTAGAATCTAATTAGCAAGTTTTTTTATTTGCTTTTGTAGCTTAGTAAAAGAGTTTACAAATAAAAGTCAGGAAAAGTGTTTTTTTTATACATTTTTCAACATATTTTTCTACTTTTTTTCATAATAATATAAATGATATAAACAAAATAATGGCATCAAAAGAAAGCCCTTCTTGTCCTGAAAAAAACAATATATCATATGTGTTGGTACAGCAAATAACAAAGAATAAAATTACAGCTAAACACAAAGTGTAAAAACAGCCACGGTCATTAACGCACAACATTCCAAAAACAGTCTGGTCATGAAGGGGTTAATCATTATTGAGGTACAGGTTGATTATCCCTTATCTGAAATTACCCAAAATGCTAATTTTTGGGGGGGCAAGGGTGAGTTCAGATAAGGGGTACTCAACTGGTACCTCTTTTTAATTTTTTGCAAATAACTGGTATAAAATTGAACTGAGTTTTATTGTAAATTATCGTATTTGCTCGAATATAAGACATTTTTTTTCTCTAGAGCAAATTCTCTGTAAAATGCCCCTTGTATTGTATTCGAGCCTCATCTTATAATCAGAGCTCAAATAGAGGTCTGACTATAAGACTGTAGCTCTGCGGGGGACCTGGATCCCCCTTGCTAACAGCCAGTGGATCCCCCGGCTGCCCCCACTAGCCACCAGGGAGAGGGGAGAGAAATAGAACATTGGGGGGAGGGGAAGAGAGACAGAGACAATGTTGGGGGGAGGGAGGGGGAGAGAGAGACAGACAATGTTGGGGGGAGGGAGGGGGAGAGAGAGACAGACAATGTTGGGGGGAGGGAGGGGGAGAGAGAGGCAGCATTGGGGGGAGAGAGCCAGCATTGGGCAAGTCTGGGGGGGTAGGGGCACCATTGGCACATAAAAGGAAATAAAAACAGGAGATGCATTTTTTAATTTGAAAAAGCAATTTACATGTGAATATATACAAGTTAAACTTTTTTTTCCTATAGGGTAGTCTTATATTCAGGCTTTTAGTTTTTTTCCTAAAGGAATATCCAAAGGTTGGGGGTCTATTCATCTGTTCTTGCCTAAGCACAAAAGGGACTAGCTACGGCTCTGCCAGTGTGTGTACCACCAAACCAAAAATAAATATCTGCAAAATGTTTCTCAGCATCTTAGATCAATGAGGCGTTTGCCATGCGTGGCTAAATGGCGTTATGCTCTTTCCACTAACTGGAAATTCACATTTAGTAAAAGGGCAGCATATTGAATCCTGCAGGTTTGTTGTGAATTCTGCTAGTGACCGGGACTGCCCTTTCTGCTTCTCATACCCCATTATCAACAGAGCACGATTCCATCACTGAATGCAGTAAATTGGTTCTTTATTAACATGGACATGCCAACTAATCTCATATTAACCCCTTCCCGACCTTATGACGAGTTAACTCGTCATAAGAGCCGCAGCGTTAGCGACCTTATGACGAGTTAACTCGTCATGCAGTCTAGCCGGCTCCGTGGGCACCGCCAGCTAGTCTGCAACGGATCCAGGACTAAGCCTCGCACCCGAGGCAAAGCTCCTGGACCCGATCGGTCCGTTTCCGGGCATGTGATCGCGGTGATTGCTCAATCACCGCGATAACATGCAAATTAGATGGCAAAGTCAGTGTGTTCACACACTGACTTTGCCTCTAATTCACTCCCTGTGCTTCACATTCTAATAGTGAAGCACAGAGCGTGACCTGTAAGTAAAAATAAATTAATTACATACACATAGGTAAAAAAAAAATAAAAAAAAAAAATTAACCCTTTCATTGCTGATCAGTTTTTAACTGTGATCAGTTTCCTTCCACTTTATGGCCCTCATTTAGTTTTTTTGTAACAGATTTTTTTTTTTTTTTACAATTTATAAAGTTTTTTTTAATAAATAAAGGTAATTTTAATATATTTATTTAATAAAATTTAACCCCTGCATGCCTGTTGCATGATTTTTACTGATCTGACATCGCACTCTTCAGAGTTTTTTTTCTGTCTTTTTTGTTTAGGGGGGTTTGAAAACCAATATTTTTCTTTTTTATTAGTTAGTTAATTAGGGGGGATAAGTGGGTTAGTGTTGCACTAGTTATGTAGCTTATTATTGGGAAAATAATGGGGAAAACCTTTTATTCCTCAAAAATTTCCTCTTTTATATGTATTTTTTAATACTAAAATGTAAATCATTTTTATGTATAGGGTATCAAAAGAAAGCTCTAACTGTCCTCTAAAAAACAACATATACGGTAACTTGTATGGGTACGTTAAATGAGAGAGAGGAAATTTATGTTTCAAAAACCGCGTATTAAAAATTGAAAAAACGCTCTGGTCCTTGGCCAAGGAAAATCCCTGGTCCTTAAAGGGTTATGAAATCAAAAGCTGCCTATATATATTGTGGATTATTGATGAAAATAATTTATTTTATTGATCAGTCTCATATGGTCATTACCAGTCTCTTTTAAAATCTATTTTCCAAGACCTAATTCGTATAATTATCAAGTCAAATTTATGTTGCACTTGTTTAAAACTGGTGCAGGACTTAAGTTGTTTTTTTGTGCTGCAATTTCCTGCGCAGTTTGACAGTGCTGTCTGTCCCTCTCAAAGCAGATGACTCGTGTCTGTCTGTATGCCATATTACGGTAAGTGCTTTATTCGTGGAAAAGATAATGGAAAGGAATTTAGTCAAGAATTTCAATCTTAAGGCCAAAGTAGCCGAGTTGGAAAAATGCTTCCATTCAGCTTGATTTTTTTCAACTCGGCTACTCTTACCGTTAAGTTTGAAATTCCCTTGTCATTTCCCTCTTTTATGACTAAAGCCCTGGTTGCATGTTCTTGTTTCTTCTCCATGGTCCACCTACGATGGGTGACACATGTAGGAGAACGGAATCTACCCAGTGGGTGATGCAGCAATTCGTATATCTTTCTCTCTCTTCATGTCTGTTACCCCTTCCCCCACCCTGGCCAATTAGACTACAGCAAGTCCGTCTGTCCGTCTGTCATCCCCTTCCCCCAACACTGGGTGACACAGCAGAGAAGCTGCCCTCTCAACCTAGCCTTACAGTACTTATCTAACAATTTGCTCTTTCTCTGTTGATTGACACGCAAGATCACCAATCAGGGAGTCTCTTTGACATGCATTAGCGAATGGGAGAGTAGGGATGTGTTTGGGTTGCTGATGTCACGGGCCTGCATTCTGTGAGAGCGTTCGGCGGAGAATCAGGTACTGGCTTGGGATTCTGAGGCAGACTTGGGGGATACAGAGGCCCCTAAATATCCTTACCTCCCATACCCCTGCTTATTGTTTCCTCATAGGTACTGACCCTTGTTCTAATCCACTGCAGTCCTAAACTCTCGTCTTGAATTCTCGCTTGGTTGCTTCCACCGGGACCAGAAATTCACTGACTACCCCCAGATATTCCTTACACCTTATTATTACTTCCTGGCCAGATTCGTGCATTGAACGAATGATGTATTACATATGCCAGTGGTATGATATATGAATGAGGCCTTAATATGAACTATTTATAAAGTCTTTTACCAGGAACAGTACATTGAGATATCTCTCGTTTTCAAATATGTTGTGGGGCAAAGTCCTGTTCGCTATATAAACGTGATACACTGAGATCTGTAATATTGATAAATTAATAGGCTGGACTGGACATAGTGGTAACACTATGCTTCTTAGCCCACATTTCCGTTCACTAAATCCTTACCTATGCCTTCTTATTTGCCATTTTATTCTCTCTGCCTCGTGTTTATTTCTGCCTTATTTTATTGTCTTACAGCTGTATACTTCAAATAGACAGGAGACAGTACATATTTTTAAAGGTAAGTTATCCCTCCATTTAATTTCACTCAAAAACATTTTGTTTTAGGTTTCTCACCATTACTGTAATTTACACTTTTACCCATGATCATTGTAATACCGTAGTACTGATGAGATCATTATACATTATATGGCAAGATGTTAATGCACACCTCTTCTAATTTAGTGATTTAGATATTTCAGCCAGTTATTGCCACGATTTGGCTTCAGAACCGATTCTGTCTTTCTTGTTGTATCCATTGTTTTGTCTATCTTCAGTATGTATTGGTAATTGGCCATAAAGATAACGACTCTCCTTTAATGCTGTTTGTATAGTTACTGATATTCTCTTTTTAGTATACTTCATGTAGTGTTCTTTTCTTCCACCCCATGAATTTCTAATGTCCACATATAGATAAACTTATCTGTAGGTACTGATGTTGTTTTAAAGTCACAATAAAGGAAAAACCCTTCAAATAAATGAAAACATCCCATTATACATTCACTATGTAAATCTACTCCTTTTACTGACCTCTATGTACTGAAAAGTCACTGCTGGAATGGAAAACTGATGTTATGATTTAGAATGCTGTAGGAGTATGATGTCATCGACCAGGTTGTGTAAGCCGATGCAGTTAGAGCGATTTTCATACTTCAACACCATTCTAAAACTGAATGTTGCTAAAAGGCGGAGAGATGCTTGGACATCTTTTACATTTTTTAAAATAAATTTAAAGTTTTCTAAATAAATTATATAGTTAACTATATTTGAAGGACTCTGTCCCATCCAACCTAATCCCCCCCGGTCACTTATGAAAAGTGTCCTGATGTTAGTTGTTTTGTGAATGGTTTGATTGGGTGGGTGCTTGGATTCTGTGTAACCTGTTTAAATGTTTTCCTCTGTAGAATGTCATCTGGCGCCCTTTTCCCCAGCCTGGTCCCTGGGTCTAGAGGATCTTCTAGCAAGTACCTTGTGGAATTCAGAGCTGGGAAAATGTCCTTGAAGGGCAGTACAGTGACGCCAGACAAGCGCAAAGGTCTAGTCTACATCCAACAAACCGATGACTCCCTAATCCACTTTTGCTGGAAGGACAGGACGTCTGGTAATGTAGAAGACGTAAGTCATGTTCAGTTGTCATTTTAATACATATAATGCTTTAAGCCAGCAAGCCTCTACAATCAATATTGCTTTTCTTTCATACAAAAGATTTCTGCGGTCAGATGAAGGGACTTTCAATCCTAGCCAATTAAGCTGGTGTTGTGCCCCCCCCCCCCCTTTTTTTTTTTGCAGTCTGCAGTTATTTTAGGAGAAAAGGTATTTGTAAAAGGTTCTAGCTGTGCACAGCCAGTGTGTGTTTAACAGGCATTGTACAGTTCCTGTCCTCTTTCCATACAGTCAATGTCCCCTTTCTGCTCCACTTAACAAACTCTTATATTGACTTTTATAAAGGGCTCACGCACTGCCATTTTCCATTGCAGGACCTAATCATATTTCCGGATGACTGTGAGTTTAAGAGGGTGGCACAGTGTACGACCGGGCGCGTGTTTGTGCTCAAATTCAAGGCAGGATCCAAAAGGCTGTTTTTCTGGATGCAGGTTAGCTGGTTACTGACTCTTATTATTTTGTGAGATGTACAATGTTAATTGTTATTATACAAGGGTGTTTGTTTATAGGGATCAGTTCTGAGAAGGGTTATCAAGTGTTACTGTTCCATACAGCAATATGGCTTTCAAACCTTCTAACAATTCTCTAGCCCATTCTGCTAATCAGAGAACTAATGTTGAATTACATTTTGATTTTTTTACATGATTCATTTTTTTTGGGGAGGCAGCAGTTTTGGGTTTTATCTGCTCCCTAAAAGGTAAATGTGGCAAGGACTGCTGTCTATTTGTCAAAACATGTTGGCTTACACAAGAAATGTTATATTATAGCTATTGTTTTGGTCATTGGAGGTAATGTTTTTTGTTTTTTTGAAGTATTTTACTAGGAAGAATCCATTGAGATTTCCCTCTTTCTCATATGTCCTGGGTATAAGGATTTTTTTTCCTGGGTTTTTGTATTTTAAATTAAGATGTTCTGGCTGGAAAACTCTCCACTGTATTGACTCTGATATAAAATGTAAACACTTAGGAAAAGCAACCTGTTCACATGGGGATTTGACAATCTGTAGGTCTTTACAATGCAGCAGCTTCTCTTTCTAAGGAGTATCAATCTTGCTGATGTGGGTTGGAGGTTTTTTTTAATGCGCATTCACCTGCATTGGTGTGTGCGCATCAACATGGTCTCTGCTGATTTTTGTTTTTCTTCTCTACACAGAGACTTTTTATTTATTTATTTATTTGTTTGTTTGTAGAGGAGGGCACACAGTAGTTGCCAATCTTCTAATTCTTTGGGGGCAGAAACCAATCAAGGGAACAACCTCCAGTGCAATTTCTTTAGTAGGTCAGTCCGGTGCTGAGGTTCTGTACACAGAGCAGTTGTGGCGCAGGCAGCATAAAAGTTGCAATGGCTTCCTTGGTGACCGCTCCACTATACATAACCCATAAGGCAGAACTAGTTCAGGAGTGAGCTGACTTGGCTCTCCTCATACTGTTTGCAGGAACCCAAGACTGATAAGGATGAAGAGAATTGCCGCAAGGTGAATGAATATCTGAATAATCCCCCCATGCCCGGTGCTCTGGGAGGCAGTGGGAGTGGAGGACATGAGCTCTCTGCTCTGGGAGGTGAGTGTTTCAGCTGGTTGCAGGGATGGCCACTTTGACAAGCTGGTGTAAATCATGTAATGCCATGCAGTTATGGAATCTCCTATATAAATGTATGTGACCCATGAAAGGTTGTCACTGGAGCTGTTCCTATGAATCTCTTCCTCACAATACTGGGTTTCTTTATTCCTTTGTGCAGAGTGCTGCACAGTAGGCTCCTAGTTGTAGACACTGCCAGCTGGCAAGTCTTTGTTCTGCCCAGTCTGTGCTTGGCTCATTTCCTTATTTGTTTTGGGCTTTTAGGAGAAGGTGGATTGCAAAGCCTGCTGGGAAACATGAGCCACAACCAGCTGATGCAGCTAATCGGACCCACAGGACTTGGTGGATTGGGTAAAGTATTTCGCACTGTGCCAACAGCATCTACTTCACAAAACACAGATTGCTTGTACAATTCCTCCATTATGTAGTCCTTCTGATGCGTCTAATCCTCATGCTTCATTAGAACTAGACTCAATGCATATGCATACATGTCATATACATCGGCCACTCTGATATATATCAGAGCTGGCTTGCATGATACAGGTGTCTGAGAGCTACTGTTTGCTCCCTCTTTTACTGTTGATTATTAAGGTGTGGGGTCTGCTTTTATAGGAGGTCAATAGCTGTACATGAAACAAACAAAACTGTTTTTCACTTCAGCTCCGTGAATTTAACTGTGACTGCAATATCTAGATCACACAATGATGTCATACCTAATTATTAAGTTTATGCAGATGGGAAAATAAAAATAATAACAAAACCAGCAATAAATTAAATGCCCAACAAACACGGTTCACAAAGACCTATAGGAGTTTAATGGTAGTCCCCCAGGTTTACAACAGTCTTCGGTATTGAACTGTATGTTTGTTATTATATTTGTTGTCTTTAACCTGTTAATGACAAAGCCCTTACGTGTACGGGCTGCGTTTAAAATAGAGCAATAAGTGCTATATGAACACTGATCGTCAAAAACCTTCCCCTCTCTTACTGATACACTTTTATCTTGTGTCAGAGAGAGAGGAGAAAATATACTGTGTCCCAGAAAAAGAATGTAAGAAAAAAACACAAACAAATGTATTTACCATTTTTACATTCTTTATTAATTTTTTTATATTACATAAAGGGTTGAATTTTAAAAAATAAGTTTTAAAAATGGTGTTTTAAAAGAGAGCCCTATCTGTACTTAAAAAAACATTATATGTGGGGATTCATTAAAATAGCAAGCTTACACTTTAATTTGAACTCACATGGCTAAAGTAGAAAAAAAAGCTATTGTGCAGAACGGACATCAAAACAGAGAATACCACTGTCCTCAAGGGGTTAATATTATTGTTTTTCATTTGCACAGCGGTAATGATCAGGCATGATGCCTTTTGTGTGCTCTAGACATTGCATAGCAGCCACAGCTGGTTTTTCTCTTGCCCTGCTTTCTTGTGTCCCCTTTGGAGGGCACTTTGAGTTACATTATTATATACAGTAAGTATAGTGCTGGGGCTCAAAGCCGGCTCTGCTTAATCTGAATATGTAGAGGGGGTTACCAACACATCTTCTTCTTTCCAGGTGGCCTGGGAGCTCTGACTGGACCAGGACTGGCCAGTTTATTGGGTAGTGGAGGACCCACAACAAGCAGCTCTTCCTCTAGGTAAGTAATGTGTTGTATTAACACATTCAGAGAATACACCATCTGCTAGCTGCCGGAGACCATTTCCATTAACTAAGGTCTTTTTAGTTGGTTATTCTGGTTTGGTGCAACCAGACTGTCAATCAGGGGAAGCACCTACGTTTTCTACAGCCAGCAATATCACTGATCTGTTAGGATTGCATAATTACATTACCATTTATTTATATAGCGCCAACAATTTA
Organism: Pelodytes ibericus; assembly: GCA_036172795.1. Taxonomy (NCBI): domain Eukaryota; kingdom Metazoa; phylum Chordata; class Amphibia; order Anura; family Pelodytidae; genus Pelodytes; species Pelodytes ibericus. Next base: position 131,891,557 of record CM069862.1, read on the forward strand.
TGTAGCGCTAGATACAGAGCTTAGAAGGGAACTACATACTTAGTTAGACAAATTATAACAGACTGGTGCGTGAGGTAGAGAGCCCTGCTCGCAAGCTTATAATTATTGGGTGAATGTGACCAGTCTCTGATGTGTTAAATATTGTCAGGGGAGGAATTGTTATGGTGTCTTAAAGCATCTGGGCCTACTGACACAAGGAAACCTGTATGAAATTGCAATGCTTTGTGGTTGGAGGCGGATCTGTTGACAATCTCTCTGGTTTAGTTTGTGCTGCAGGTTCTCCTCTTTAGGGATTGTAATGTTTTATTTATAGCAGTTTCTTCTCCGGTTAGTGCTGCTTGTTAGTCTGTTTCCAGCTTAGTGTAAATCTACACATGACTTTCATGACAGTCAGATCAAATCCTATATTTTTTTTAGAAGCTACTGGCAGGTGTGTGCTCATATTTCCATGTTTTCGTTAGCTCCCGCAGCCAGTCAGCCGCTGTCACACCATCCAGCACAACGTCTTCCACACGGACCACATCTGCAGCACCTGTTACACCAGCAGCAGCAGCAGCACCACCACCTGCCGCCACCCCCAGCCCAGCAGTAAGCTCTGGTAATGGCGCCAGCGCAGCTGCTAGCCCCACACAGCCCATTCAGCTGAGTGACCTGCAGAACATTTTGGCGACAATGAATGTGCCAGCCACAGGTGAAGGTGGCCAGAGAGGTAATTACAGTCTATTACACCGGTATACACTCATTAATTTGGTTGTTGCCATTTTATTCAGGAACTGGTTTTATATTATCTTCTGTAGGAATTTTATGCCAACTCATCAGTAACAAATAATCATTTTTGTTGTTTTTGGTGAAACATAGAAAACAAAGTGCAATAGCTCAGATGGGCCTAAGAAAGACATAAATATTGGGCACCTAAAGTGGGACAGCAGAACTTGCAGAATTTACACATTTAATAAAACACAATTGGACTGCAGTATGAATAATATAGAGTACAAATCCCAGATGGACCGTGGTGTAATGAATGCACAGGTTTCTGTATTTGATGTTTTCTCTTTGGTTCTTAGTGGACTTGGCCAGCGTTCTCACGCCTGAAATCATGGCTCCTATTCTGGCAAATGCAGAGGTGCAGGAGCGATTGATGCCATATTTGCCGTCAGGAGAGTCTCTGCCACAGACTGCTGACGAGATTCAGAACACACTGACGTCCCCTCAATTCCAACAGGTTAGAGGTCATGGTACTGCTTCCTGCTAAAATCATTCTTTAAAACAATCCTTACACAGGAAAGTTTGTATTTTAGGCCAACGGCAATCTGGTGCTTGTTTAAAACGGGATGTCTTACCCCATAGTCTTACCAGACATCACGGAAACTGTGTATTTTTAGGCTTGGGGAACATTCTAACCATTTCTAGAAATATATATTCTGGGAGTGTATGATTGGGTTTTCTGATAATCTTTAGAGCAGGTTAGGATGCTAAGTAGAGGTTGCCAATGTGTGTGTCAGACATTACTGAATCCTGCACCTTTGGCTTAACCTTTGGCCGCTGTTACTCATCCAGTAAATTAATCATCACTTTCCTCTAAACCACATATGCACTAATTGGCTTTGGTTTTGGTAACTGACTGAGACCTCTGACCTCTCTGTTGCTTGAAGACACTGGGAGATGGACTTTTTTGTTGAAGGCTTACCAGACTGTTCATTATCTGTCATATGCGGTAGGGATCGACCGATTATCGGATTAACCGATATTATCGGCCGATATTCACAGTTTCCTAAATTATCGGTATCGGCATCTAACTTTACCGATAATGCCGATAATATTTGAATGAAGCAGTTTTCGCGATCAACGATCGCGAAAACCGCTTTAACAGTGCTGGTCTATTGCCTCGACATCGAGGCAATAGCCAGCACCGATATTTCTATTTCGGGACCCCCACGATCGCCCCACGGAGCGATCGTGGGGAGCCATATTGACGGAGCATGCTGCTCCGTCAATATGGCTAAGTCCTCTGCCGGTCTGAGCTTCGGAAGTGAAAGTAACTTCACTTCCGTCGCTCTGAATATGCTACTTGACTACCCCTAGTGGTAGTTTAGTAGCATTGCAATGGAAAATAATTAAAATACATATTTAATTAAATAAAAATAGGTTATTTAGCTATATTAGCCTATAGGGTTAAAATTAAATATTTTTTAGCATAAGGGATAGGGTTAAAATTAAATTAAAGTTAAAAAATATTAAGGGATATAATAAGGATTAGAGTTGGGGTTAAATTTAGTGTTAGGGTTAAATTTTGGGTTCGGGTTGGGGTCAAAAGATCAATATAGGAAAAAACCAAAAAAACTATTTTTGGTTTTTGCCCCATAACTCGCAAAAAAAATACCGAAAAATATGGAAACATGCATATTTTTGAACTCGGGACAACATTTAGAAACTATTTAGCCGGGGTCTTTTTTAATGATTTTATTTGTGTAAATTATATTTTAGGTCAAAGTTAGAAAAAGTGGGTTTTTTTTTAATTTTTCATCATATTTTATGATTTTTTTTGTAGTAAATTATAAGATATGATGAACATAATGGTATCTAATGAAAGCCCTTCTTATGACGATAAAAACAACATATAATTTGTGTGGGTACTGTATGTGAGAAAGCAAAAAATTACAGCTAAACACAAACACCCTAGAAATGTCAAAACAGCCATTGTCACCAAGGGAAAGTCAAGGTGAAAATGTCTTGTCACTAAGGGGTTAATTAAGCTGTTTTGATGCCTTGCTTATATTTACTGTAGTGTCCCTTTGATATAATTGCCTATGTCATTGCTGCTCATTTTACTAAGATTTAATCTAATTATGGACTATGTGCAATTGAACATTGTTGTTCTTGTTACCTTTTGACTGATATTTATTTAAAAAAAAAAAAAAAGTGGTCCAATTTGTTGTATTTGACCATATCACCATTGTTTTGCTGCATTATTTATTTTTATTTAGCAATGAAAAAGATTTACAAAAAAAAGCTAAACGTTAACAATAAACATGTTCATTTAACAGCAGATTTGTGTAGAAATTGTTTTTTTTCCCAAAAAATTAAAATGCACGAAATATCGGTATAAGTTATCGGCTATCGGCCTGAAAGTTCACAGGTTATCGGTATCGGTATCGGCTCTAAAAAATCAATATCGGTCGATCCCTAATATGCGGCTGTAATTTATTAGTTGTGTGCATGATGTTAGGATGTTTGCTGCATGAATCAGGTGAGACTGGACTATTGCAGGCTGTGGGATTTAGCCCTGTAACTCTCCAGTTGCTAGGCAGGTGTGTGTGACCAGATATTAATTCCATGTTAGCTGACTTCTTTTCTCTGCCACACAGGCCCTGAGTATGTTTAGTGCGGCTCTAGCGTCTGGTCAGCTTGGGCCGTTGATGAGTCAGTTTGGCTTGCCAGCCGAGGCTGTGGAAGCCGCCAACAAAGGAGGTAAGTTTCTTACTCACTGTTCTAGGAAATAAGGTATTTGAACAACACAAACTTTCTCCTGGACTGTGACTCATGATTCCTGTACTTCAGTTTAATGAAAACCATTACACATACAAAGATTAATTTGGCGCGTATTCCAGAACTGCCCTCTGTTTCTTTAGGAATTTAGCATCAATTACATCATGTAAAAAAAGGTCTTTAACGACTGGTTTTAGTTCCGTATTCTTGCCCAGAATGCCATGCTGCAATTTTATACTAGTATTTCTGTGGGAGCACATCTGCTGACGTCTCTGGGATATGTTCAGTGATGCTACACTAACTATACTATAGTCTACAGCCCACCCTAACTAGCGATGTGTATGCTTGGTACATTTTTGGCCATTGCCTGTACATACATGTACGGATACATATCACAAGCTGCCAAAATTCATTCCTTACACAGCAGCCTCAATATTTACTGAAAGTTGGCCCTTAATATGTGACACCATACAGTAGGAACCTTCGGCCTTCCACCTGTTTGTGGACTACATTTCCCATATTCCGCAGCCAGTTTCTTAGTAGGATGAAATGGTGAGACTTGTGGTGCAGGTGCACTTGGGGCCCCAGCTGGGCTCTTAAGTGTAAAATATATATGACAGACATTGGCCTCTAGTCTTTCATTATTTCAATAGATAGTTACTTAGAGAGTATTTTGTATTAATATGCGTGTGTTCATTTTTTTTGGTGTAATCCGGTGAAATAACCATTGGTGTGTTCAGCCTAAACCTTTTAATATTCTCTCCTGCCTTCATGGATTATCATTTTTCCTTAAATCCCATATCTATGGTTCACTCTTCCATCTTCTTTTAATGATTCCAGATATTGAAGCATTTGCTAAAGCCATGCAGAGTACTTCCTCCCAGAAGGAGAGAGAGTCCAAAGAAAAGAAAGAGGAGGAGGAAGACATGAGTTTAGATTAAACCAGTCTTTCCTTCCTGCTGTGACTCTGTCTCACATGACTAAGTCCTGCTTATTCTCCCACACCTGTATTCTTTGCAATGTTCAATAAATGTCTATTTAGCTGCAGGTTCTGTTCTCTGGTTTTCCTTTGTATTATACTATTGTGGGTCTCACAGGACTAAATTTATAGCAATGTACATTCTGTGCGAACACAGACAATTAGGAGGTATTCTTCTACTGTGCCAAGCTCATTCACTCAATCAGAAATGAACTCTTAATTGCAAGAACATTAACTACTTACACACCAACATGACCAAAATGTATATTTTTTTTATTTTAGAGACATTTGCACCATTCATTTACAAATCTTTATGGATGCTAGAATCGAGAAAGGCACATTAAAGGTTTTATTTTGCAGACAAACAAAACACAAGAATCTAATTTATACAGATGTTCCTGGACCCGTGGTAACAAATAGAATTGTCTCTAAACAATATTAATCAGGTGGTGTGTGTGTATATAAATATTTATACACATGCATATATACATACACACACATATTGTAAGTGCACAAGGTGAAGACAGTGACTGGAATAGATTTAAATATATTTATAGTTTAAAAAAATCAGGCTGTACGAGCAGGCAAGGGGCAGTATAATAAATATCCTCAATGGCATTTCTCTGCCAAGAAAGTGTTTTAACCCTATGTTTGTACAAGACAGTGGTTAATCTGCTAGGCTTCTCAAATGATTTAAAGCCTATTCAGGCCTCTTAGAGTGTGTGTATAAGGATTCCTCAATGATCTGATAATATTTTTAAGTAAGAGTGAAAATTAGGTGCTTAACGTCTATGTAAGAAGGCACTAGGGGGGAGCTTTTCATAAACGCTGAATGGGATGTAATTGTCATATTGAAGTGTGTTTTAATCCAGTGTTTAACCTGTTCAGTGCCAGTTTGTGAAGTACAAGGTGGCTGGAGCCTACACTGCAATTCGTTAAAGAGTATATACTAACTGATCTTGTTCTATGGGGTTCAGAGATCTAACTAATGGGCAATACAGTGTAACAGTCATAAAATGATTGTAATTTTACAGACCACAACTTCATCTATACCTTATTCTATGCAAACTGCTAACGTCAGAGGTTTTTTTAATTATCATTTGCAGCTCCTTTATGTAAGACATCTGCATACAGATGAACTACAACTGTGCCTGTGCTTTGTAGTGTACACAATTCTTCCACAATGTCGCGCACAGTTGCGTACCAGGGATTTAGGCATGGCGTGTTGAATATTTATATATGCTCTCCCATAAGTCGCCACACTGAAGACATCCAAGAAGCAAACATCGGGTAAAAATATAGTTTAAGCCACATAGTTGCAAGTATGTGGCTGCATTAAAGGGACAGATCCAAAAACCTTAGATATTACTTTTCTCAGTGATTATTTTTTTAGATGCTTCTCGTATACTGGTCAGTTGAACGGTCCCAATAACCTTACTACAGTAAGTAGTGGAAATAATTTCCCACACTAATAAAAGTAGCCAACATACAGTGTATCATTGAAGGAAATTAATGTAACCCCCCCTCCCCTCAAAGATGAAGATTCTTTTTCCTTTCAACTCAAGTTTGCAACAGAACTCCCATTGCCCCCCAACACCACATCTGCATATAACATTGCTTTGGGTGGGGGCAGGTTACCAGGATCACAAGCTGATAGTGTACCAATCTCATGTTGAAAGATTGCACAGATCTTCTCATTGCAGAAATGAGTGTCCATACTTTATAACTTAAACCTAAATTCAGTAGTAATTATATTTTTTATTATAATACCAGGGGGGAAAAGTAAAGTCATTTGTGTATTTATTGGAGTGATGCCACATGAGATGTACAACTGCAGCAGTGAAAGAGTTAAAGTAATAACCCGTTATTGTTTATAGCACCTGGGGTAGCCGATATTAACCCCGTTCCTCACCTAGTCCTGGCACAGTTCAGCTATATCTGCCCCACGCAGGTTGGCAGCATATTTCTGGCTGTCCTCACAGAATCGGACAGACATTGTTCCCTGCAGAGCCAGTGAAGATCCCTGATTTCGAGACATCTACAACAGTCCTGTTAATGACGACATTCCTCATGCAGCCTTCATAATGAGTGCGCAAGGAAACGGCATACTGTGCCATGCGGGCGTTCTCTGCACAAAACAGGAAAAACCATGTTAGAACACTTACCCATTTGCTGCCAGGATTGCCGTACAATTTCACTATCTCTATCTCTACCGTGAAACAGCATTACAGCCCACACATGCACTGCCTTTTAATGGGACATAGGATGGGTTTGGTTTACTGGCAGTTAAAGATCAGTATGAGGGTTATATATAAATGAGGAAGAGTGCCACTGTAAAATCAAATGTGGCAGACAACCCCTACCAAATCCATTCTGGCAGAGGCACCATTTCTGATTGATTGCACTTTTTTTCTTTCTTTTTTTACTTCATGTTTGGGAGTTTCTGTAAATAACCCCTCTTTATACTGTTGACACAATTGATTTATATATAGGACGTTATTCATGAAAGAGTACCTGTCATTAGCAGGGGCGTATCATGCCCGAGTGACAGGCGTGCTGCCAGCCGAGCCTGCCTGTCACTCGGAGGCACGACATCTCTCGTGTATTTCCTGGGGTTTGTGTGCTGAGAACAGCCAGCACACAAACCCCCTGAAATACACGAGTTACATCTGAAAGGCAATGCCAGCTACGCATTTGGCAACAGAGTGACTCACTCGAAAATTTGTATACTTTTAGTGCTTGTCAAATTGGGAACAGAGTGAGTGACTGCTGCCGAATTCGTATCTGGTGTCGCCTTTCGGATGTATTTTTGGGGTTTGTGTGCTCTGTTCGGAGCACACAAACCCCAGAAATACACAGTGCGGGTGCACAACTAGCACATATGGAGCATCCGCCACTGGTAACTAATTAGGTAGGGGAGAAAGCAAGCAGTAAGAGATTTGCTTCTTGGATCTATGCACTGGACACCTCCTCATAGCAACCTGTAGCGCACACTAGGAAGAAGCCACCATGTTCGTCTAACTACATATGTAGAGTATACATATACTGGGTATAAAATAAAGATAACGTAAGCTGAGGATTACATATACTATTTATGTTGCAATTGTATAATGAAATTGGCAAATTACTATTAGGATTCCTTGTATTTCTCATTTAGATGCTTTATATTTGCAAAGAATTCTGGGTTTATTCCCATTAAGCCACACAATGTTCAGCACTCACCTGGAAGAGCACCAACATAGAGAGTTGCTCTACTTCTGAAGCGGTGATCTGGAATGACTCCCACAGTGTGACTTCCCTCTGTGTCCACATCAAGCTGAATAACGTTACTTCCTTTAGTAACTGGGAATAACAACAAAGATTGCACTCAGTCTGATTCATACATAGAATTCAATGGCAGATACAAAAGTCAGCTCAAATCCTCAATTGGTCGTTGGCATTGTTTGATTACATGATCATTTGTATCCCAAACCAGTCCCCATGCCCCCTTAACTGGCCAGGGTTTAGGAATTACTCACTTGTGTTTAAAAATTAAAAAAAAAGTTCTAGAACCTAAACTTGAGGAGTTTTTTTTCCTAAAACACAAGTGCGGAATCCGCAAATCCTGGCCTGCTGAGGGGGGGTTGAGAGTCAGATAATTACACCCAATTTACCTATCCTCTGATTTCAGCTTTTTATTTTTCTAAATTAAAGTATCAAAATGATATATATACCGTATTAAAATAATTTCAATAATGGATCATTCTAAACAACAGTAAATACATTAAAGTAAATAAAACTAAATTACTTATTGGGAGTTACTTTCTACCCCAAATTTCCTTACATCAGTACCTATACTTGTAGCTTCAGAGAAGACCTTCCCATTTGGAGGAGATACTCGGTTCATATCCCAGTGTTAATACACAAAATTATATCCCATTTAATTCCCCGACTTTATAAGGCGATAAATCTAAATATTAATGGTAAAGTAGTTTTTATATTCAAGAATTTCCGGGTTATCGTGCTTTTGTTGGCAGTTCTGTACTCTCAATACTATGTTATGTTTTTAACATTGTACACCCCAAATTATCATTTGGCCAAGCTTGCTACTTGATTAGTTTACCACAGATCATTATTAAATATTTCAGCTATAAAATCTGATATAGTAAAAGCCTAGTTTCTAACCTGCTATGGTATGCCATTGTCCATCACAGAGGGTGTGCTGGAAGTCCAATGTCGTGTTGTACTGACCCGCTCCGACATTCACAGCTACGGTGACCTGCATGGATACATAATGTGTGAGAGAGACCCAAAAAATAAAACCACATTCTGGAGTCTTCACTAAGCAGTAAACTGCACTGAACCAACAAAAAAAATCTTTAAGGACCAGGGATTTTCCTGGGCCAAGGACCAGAGCGTTTTTCAATTTTTAATACGCGGTTTTTGAAACATAATTTTCCTCTCTCTCATTTAACGTACACATACAAGTTATATGTTGTTTTTTAAAGGACAGTTAGAGCTTTCTTTTGATACCCTATCCATAAAAATGATTTACATTTTAGTATTAAAAAATTAATATAAAAGAGGAAATTTTTTAGGAAAAAAAAGTTTTTCCCCATTATTTTCCCAGTAATAACCTACATAACTAGTGCAACACTAACCCACTTATCCCCCCTAATTAACTAACTAATAAAAAAGAAAAATATTGGTTCCCAAACCCCCCATAACAAAAAAGACAGAAAAAAACTCTGAAGAGTGCGATGTCAGATCAGTAAAAATCATGCAACAGGCATGCAGGGGTTAAATTTTATTAAATAAATATATTAAAATTACCTTTATTTATTAAAAAAAACTTTATAAATTGTAAAAATAAAAAAATCTGTTAAAAAAAAACTAAATGAGGGCCATAAAGTGGAAGGAAACTGATCACAGTTAAAAACTGTGATCAGCAATGAAAGGGTTAATTTTTTTAAATTTTTTTTTTTACCTTTGTATTTAATTAATTTATTTTTACTTACAGGTCACTCTCTGTGCTTCACTATAAGAATGTGAAGCACAGGGAGTGAATTAGAGGCAAAGTCAGTGTGTGAACACACTGACTTTGCCATCTAATTTGCATGTTATCGCGGTGATGACTAAATCACCGCGATCACATGCCCGGAAATCGACCGATCGGGTCCAGTAGCTTTGCCTCGGGTGCGAGGCTTAGTCCTGGACCCGTTGCAGACTAGCTGGCGGTGCCCACGGAGCGCACCGCCAGCTAGACGAGTTAACTCGTCATAAGGTCGCTAACGCGGCGGCTCTTATGACGAGTTAACTCGTCATAAGGACGGGAAGGGGTTAATAGAGTTGGGAACAAACAAATTGATTACTATTAATGCTGATTTGTGCAGTTCCCTTGTTAGGTCACCACTGCTCGCTGTTTGTTTATCATGCAAGCTCAGAGAGGTCTATTCAATAATCCCAGAGAAGCAGATGGTCCTACCTTTCCCTGAGCCATTGATAGGGTGAGATAATGACCTTCCTCGGTCTGGACGTGAAATAAAAGTCCTGCTGGGCGCATGGGTCGGATCTCCAACTTCAGCTCCAAATCCTGTCCCAAATTAACAGCGTCCTCTGAGAGATAGGAGGAAAGTGTGTGAAGAATGAGATAATCCAATTGTTAGTCACAGAATATATATATATATATATCTATATATGTTACCTAATGTGAAAAATCCCCCATCTGAGAAAAATAATCCTTTTTCTGTCACCCCTTCATAGCAAGGAGTTACTCCTGAGACTTTGTCTGGGGTGTTCAGGTGTCTTCCATTCATCTTGAGTGTCCTCAGGCATCCTTGAAAACTTTTAAGTGAGGTGCCCTGGGAGAAAGGAATTGGTTGGTGCTTGCTAAAATTAAGCAAATTAACAACAGCAGAAGGGGCTAGCAACATTTCATCAAGATGTGAATGAGGTGCATCACATTATGGCCTGTCACCGATTTTACCCCATACTTGGGACATTGTATTAGTACTATTAGGCTCCTTCAGGTGCAAGATTTTTTGCTGCCCTAGGCGAACATATATTTTGCTCCCCCTTGCTGATCCCACCCTCAGGCATTTACACACACAATAACACAGGGTCACATACATATGCAGGCACATGTAATTTCAGATGCAGCCACACGTATACACAGTAACACATGCAATGTGATGCTATCTTTTTTTCTCCCCCCTCCCAATGCCTGGTGCCTTTTTCTCCCCCCCTCCCAATGCCTGGTGCCTTTTTCTCCCCCCTCCCAATGCCTAGTGCCTTTTTCTCCCTCCCATGCCTGTTGCTTCTTTTTCCCTCCCTCGCAATGCCTGGTGCCTTTTTCTCCCTCCCCCCATGCCTGGCGCTTCTTTTTCCCTCCCCCCGAATGCCTGGTGCCTTTTTCTGCCCTCCCTCCCAATGTTTGGTGCCTTTTTCTCCCCCTCCCTCCCAATGCCTGGTGCCTTTTTCTCCCTCCCTCCCAATGCCTGGTGCCTTTTTCTGCTCCTCCCTCCCAATGCCTGGTGCCTTTTTCTGCTCCTCCCTCCCAATGCCTGGTGCCTTTTTCTGCTCCTCCCTCCCAATGCCTGGTGTATTTTTTTTTTTTTTTTTATGCGCCTCCCTCCCTTATCTTACCTCGGGCAGCACGAGAGCTCTGTCCGTGCTGTTTGTGCTCCCGCTCGTAGTGATGACGCAGAGCATCATATTTCCGATGCTCTGCATCATCATTATGTGCAGGGAGCGTGAGCAGCACGGACAGAGCTAATGCTGCCCGCTCCCTGCATGCGGAGGTGCCAGTATGCCACACGAGCGATAGGGAGAAAAAATAAAATCTCGTGGCTCGCCACAAGATTTGGCCCCGGCGGGCCATGTATCCCGGCAGCAGGCGTCCCCATAAAGCTGGTGTCCTAGGCGAACGCCTAGTTCGCCTATAGGAAGCGCCGGCCCTGCCTTCAGGCCAAGTGGAGGAAACATTGCACACAAGGGTTTAATATTGCACATGTTGGTCCCAGAAAGTGCAATTCACGCTTACCAAAATGTCCTGTTGGGCTCTGAGTGCTGGGATTCCTCCAATATAGATGGGGTTTGTTAGAGTCAGTGTGGCTCTTGCAGCTAGTGTCCTGCTCTTTGCTTTGAGCCCATCTACCACCAGGTGTAGCTTGTTCTTCTCTCTTCCGAAGAAAACCTACAATGCACAGACACTGGTTACTGGGAATTACCTAAGCATGTCCCTTTTACACAAAGGGTCTTTTTAAACATGGTATTACTGTGAATTACAGCATCATGTTATTAGGGACTGGATCCACATACCGTGTGCCACTGGCCATCATTGTACTTGTCTTTACTGGTTACATGCAGTTTCTTTCCTTGGATGTCAATCTGTAGAACAAAGCGTGCATTGGAGACAAATAGTGCTAGGAATGAACGGTCTTGCTCATTGCCAGCGTAGAAGATCAGGCCTTGTGAGGAGTTAAGTCGGACCTCCAGTGAGAAGTGGAACCTACAGTGGAGAAATAGCAATGGAAAAGGTCAAACATGATGCAAACCATCTCCCTACAAACCAGGTCTTTAAATGGCAAATATAATAGAGATTTTAGGAAGCCTGTCCTTCTGATAGTCATACTGGCTAGAGAAACACATTCTTATTAAGTGCCAACTCACTTTTCTCTCAGTGTGTCAGGGATTTCCATCAATTCAAGGTGGCTAAACGGGGATCCCCCAAATCTCAATGCTCCCATCTCGGTTTTTGGGAGAACACAGGGCGAGTCTTCTGGGTGCCTTTGTTCCACCATAGCTAATTTCCTGTGACGAGCCTATAGGCATGGTGGACAATGTGAGTTAACTGGGTGCACTTACAGATCTGCCCCATGCCACAAAAAGAAGCAGTTACCAAGAAATGGCATGCAATACATTATTATCTTATTTTGTATTAGAAGTAATAGTGTTAAATAACAAGCAATGCAAAACACATTAAAATAATGGAAATAAATGACCATCTTGTTGAAAATTTGTTTTATAAATGTAACTACAACTTTTTAATTAATTAATAGAATAACAAACACTAGAAATGCATTATACTTGGGATATTTGCAGTAAAACGCATCAGGATAGGCAAAGGTCGGGGAAGATCCACAGAACATTAGATTGTCCATTACAAAGTCCAGTAAAATGTCCACCATAAACAATACCACATAAATCAGCACCACATAAATCTGGCAGTTATAAAAAAAAAACTTCATAGACTGAGACAGTGAGCAGCTAATCAGGAAGAGGAAGCCAGATGCATGTTGGGAAATATGTTCTAAGCACTATGAACGAATAACCTGTAAAGTATCTAATAGACTGTTTTATAAACATACTATAATTCTGCGCAGCTCCATGTGCACTGTGATCGGATTGATAGGTTACAGTCACACCCTGCCCTGGTTACCTTGAGTTTATCCTTCTTCAGCAAAGCTCTGATTTCCTGTGGACGATCCTCTGGTTGGTCCTGACAGCTCATTGTGACATTTTGGCTGAGCTGGTTCTGAAGTAGGTCCAGTACCATCTGTGGACCAGATATCCTGAAAGAAAAGAGCCGAAGAACAAGCTGAAAACCAGCCAGATGGACTACAAACACAAAATGGAGGATAGAGAGATGAGACAGGCCACACTTCGTTTAAATGTGTTAAAATAGTTGGTAATGAGACATGTAGAGGTACCACAAATAGTCCCTGCTCCATTATTAGCATGCGCCAGGAGAAGAACTGGTAGTAGGGCCACCAGTCTCTACCGATGAAGATCAGCCACTGTTGCACAAATCAGTATGTAACATCAACTCATACTGTGCACAGCATCTGAACAGAATATCCTGGTATGATGTCACAACCCCGCACCATCCTAAAAAGACTCTGCTCCACACTATTGACCACCCATTCGATTCCTTTCTCTGCACTCACATCACCCCACTTTTAATACCACATACAGCAATAGTTATAATATATACATAAGCTGCTCAAGAAGCGTTAAGGCAAAAGGAATTAAGAATGTTTTAAAGGGAGAATGCAGACAGCAGCTGAGGGACATTGAGCAGGCAGGCATGATGTAGATGAGAAAAGAAGAAGATGTGAAGGTAGAGGGTAAAGTCCTGAAAAAATGGACTTCCAGAGACAGGGGTTGGACTCCCAGAGACAGGGGTTGGTGGGGTGCACCAAGCAATCACCATTCCTCCAACCTTCTCACCTCTTTACAAAGACGTTTCTAATACAGCCGCTCAGATTTCCTGGTTGACCCATTTCTGGCAATCCTCCAAAGTGGAAGGTACTAGCGTATGAGTCTTGTATACCCAATTGGTTGCCGCCTGACAGTTGACGTGTCTCCTGGAGCTGGTCATCCACGTAAAACCACACCCTGGACAATTATGTATAGATAAGATTAGAATTAAATAATCAAAACAGCTCTGCTATTATTTTTAAAATATACTATCAAGATCATTTACTTCAATACACGTAATTTCAAAGTAAAACTGGGTATTTGGAGATAACAATCATCCTCGAAACTTACTTATTCTCATTTCCAAAGAGGGTAAGATAATGTCCTATTCCATCCGCAAAAGGAGATTTAGACGTCAGTTCTGTGGCTAGAACCTTCACATTCACATAGCCATTCTGGACTGATACTTGACATAAGCCCTCCTGCAGAAAAAAAAGCCAAACACACCCATAGTGTGATCAAATATTTATCCCCGAAGGTGCAAGCCAGCAGTGAACAGAAATAGCACTCTAGTGAGCAACACAGGTACCATATAACCTGTGTACAAGGGTCAAGCATGGACTCCATCCAGTATACAGGGGTTATATAACTAGTGATTACACCTATACTAGAAGCAGAAGTTACATTCATACAGGAAGGTACGGGTGGTCATATAAATTCAGTCATACACTTGCTTAAAATAAAAAAAAAATACAAAATGTGATACTGACAATGTGCCATTATCACATGGGGAGCTATTCACTAAAAGTGAACTAAAAAAAAAGTATTAATAGCAAAGTTAATAATTTCAGCTCTGCTACTTTTTGAATTTAATTTATCAGTTCAGTTTCCATGCAGTCTTGTCACAGGGTGAGAGCACACCCAGAGAGTCATCTGTCTGTCCATACCTCTGTGGAGTGAGTGTACATAAGACCATTGTTTTGGCTGGTCTGGAACCCAAAGCCGGTGAAGAAATTGTTCTGGAGACTAGGTACGTTCTTCAGAGACATACGGAGATAGCCGTGGCCATAGAACTGAACGGACCTGGCGATCTGGAAACCAAGAGGAGAACATGACAGATGCACCATGTGACTGGACAACACTGTGTGCCGAGGGTTAGACCCAGTGATACACTCACCAGCAGATCTGAGGTGCAGCCATAGCTCACACCTGTTGTATTCATTCGCTTCAGATCCACATATTTCCCCAAAGCTTTGAGCCCCTTCATGCAGCCTCTGATGGAGTCTCCTCCAGGAAACATCTCTTTTAGGCTGCAAGAGAGTATTTGATGTCAAGTCAAACCTTGAGAAGCTGCTAACCTGTATAATGCAGAGTTTGATCATAGCGTAACCCCCTCACCTCTCAGGGAGCTTGCTTGGCAATACGCCACCCAGGTAAAAGTACTGGGCCATCTCCAGCTTTCCATTATCGTATTCCACCATAAACACATTGACTCTCTCCAGACGCACAAAAATCCTCTTCTTGCCGGCGACCACAGCCAGGATCACCTGGACCTACAAGATAAACAACCAGGAGGTAAAACAAGATGCCATCCAACCTGAACAAGGTTAGGTGAACAAGAGCACCACCAAACAAGTACATTAACTCTGCATTACCACTTTCGGGGTAGAAGTGCTGACGGTGTCCATAGTGGTGTCTGCTGATTTGGGCATCTGAAGTCCCTCTCCAACATCATAATAAAGGGTTAGTTTTCCTTCTTTAACTGCTAGACACAGGAACTGTTCCTAAAAATCATATGGAGACAACAATCAATTTTTACATACACATACACACACCAGATTTTTACAGAAACTCTACACCAGAGCTTTTTAAATAGTGTGTCGGCCACAGTGTGCAGGTGTGCCCACTGCCATCCCTTTTGTGTGACACAGGTAGCCCATGTTATGTCTCACATACAGAGATGGCAGCTTTTTCCCTCCTCCTGCATGCTGTGTGCAAAGGGAAGACTGGGGTGAGAAGCAGCCAGGTGAATACTGGGGATGGGGTAAGGAAGGCGTTATATTTTGTTTGGGCCTCTGACTGGGGAATATCATAATGGGCAAACTAATAGTGACATATTTTAATGGTCATATTTAAAAAATATACATGAAAGGTTTTCGTGACATATATATAGAGAAATAAGTGCAAGTTAAAGGTGGATTGATTCATGTACATACATCCCCAAATAATAAAATATTTTTTCTTTAGATAGGAGTGTCTTTTGTATGGTGATAGAGTCTTTTTTGCATAGTTTTTTAAACTATATTTTTACTGTCAATTGAATTAAAGATTGCACTATGATGATTTAATATACACTTAACATATTGAACATTATCATCGAACAAAGAACATAGGAGAAGTCGTGAATATATATCGAGAGGATGGACAATAGGAACATGCACCTATCCAAAAGCAAAACGCGTAGTGCTGTGATGGAATTATGTTGCAGAGGAGGTGGCGCCAGTGGCCGAAAACAGGCATATGTGGAAGAATTTACTGGCAAAGGATGCTACACATGGGAAACCAAAGCAGGGGTTGCTCGGGAATAAGTAAGAGTTTCTTCTTAGTTCATTTCCATTATTTTGGGGTGTCTGACATACTGCACTGTAAGAGTATTATGTATCTCTCCTCTTTTTTTGAGGCAATTCTCTTAATAAAAATGGCATTTATCTGGGAAATATAACTTTTTGTGCCACTTTGTTTGCATTTTGTTCATTTTCGTAAGATATGTTGTGTCCCCATACATTTCATCATTACAAATTTGTATGTTTCTGTATCTCTTACAAATGGTTAGTAAAACAGAATTACTGTGTTGCAAAAAGATGCATGTCTAAAAAGTGTGTCATCAACATGAAAAGTTTGGAAAGCTCTGCTGTGAACTTTTCAGGATCAGCATCTTTAAAGATTTCCCTTCTCTTTGTAACTGAATATTTATAAAGGGTTCAGGCTAGCAGACTGAAAGAGATGTTCATCCGACACTATATGTCTGTTTCTTCAGAGTATACCGCCCGAGAGCCTTTTTATATCCATTTTTAATCATTCAGAAATGTCAGATATTTTTATTGCTATCTGGTGGAACATAATCTTTTTTTCTATGTAAAAAAATGACTGACCACCACCAGCCTAAATTGGCCCCTTTCGCCAA
Organism: Pelodytes ibericus; assembly: GCA_036172795.1. NCBI lineage: Eukaryota > Metazoa > Chordata > Amphibia > Anura > Pelodytidae > Pelodytes > Pelodytes ibericus. Next base: position 131,908,386 of record CM069862.1, read on the forward strand.
TCCTGGAAATACCCCAATAACCCTAACGTACCACTTCCATATGTCTACCCCTACACACTGATCAACAGAACACATTATTGCTTTTTACAGATAGGCTTGGTGCATTTCTTAGTTTCTTTTTTTTCTTCTTCCTTTCGAATAGACATTCCACAGATAAAAAGAAACTAATCATTGCAGAGACTGAGCTGCCTAAAGACTAGAAAACTGGCAATCATGTGCTTTATTAACAAAGTGCTCTCACTTTGCTATATAGAAAAATCACACACAGAATCAAAGCAAATCATGACCAGTGTTCAATGCTAAACAAGGAATTTGAATTTCTCCTAAAGAAAAAGCCATGATTTCTGGCTTATGAAATGATGAGGTTTGATCTTTCTTGATGTTTACAGCAATCACTAGGCTTGCCTGGCAAATTGTTAGAAGGTAGGACAGGTTCTAATAGATTACTTACCTCTGCATCAAGGAAAAATAGAATTCCATTGTACGAGACCAGACGAACATCCATTTCAAACCTCTTGGATGAGCCAGGAAGGAGATCCAATTTAATCTCTGCATATCCCGTACCATCAAAGTAAGAACCATCTGTGAGCCAGGGGTCACTGGTAGATTTCGATCTGGGAAAAACAGCACACAAGCCATTTAACGATGAACTCCAAAACCTTGCTCACCAAATGAACTCCAATAGTTATGCTCTAGAGATCTATTATCAGGTATACAACTCTGTTATCAGGGTTTATTTTATGTCATGCTCGTCCCATATCGTCTTTAGTGAATCGTTTTGCCCTAGTTTACACCAGACTTCAAAATTATTGCAAATATGAAGTATTTATTACAATCTTTGTTCCTACTCTCCTGTACTTGGCAGTTATATGCATTAAGAATCGCAAATCTAGGGCATGGCTTGCCCCATACTTCACGTGGTTCAGTAGTTTCATTAAGTAGTGATGCCTGATCTGTACCTGGCACATGGTTTGTCCTGAGTAGTGTCCAGTTGGAAGGCCTTCTCAAAATCATACAGACTTATAGGTTTTTCATTCAGTGTGTCCATTTCAATGCAGCCTCTGTAACTTGGATAATTGAGTGTGTCTGGTGGCTGCAAAAAAAACACAAACAATAATCCATACACACATTTCATCTGCGGGTAGGTATGCTAGGTAATAAATCATGTTACCCAGTAATTACACAATATACAGAGCCTCTGCCAAGTATGATGTGTGTTGGCCCTTCTTCTATCCTGTGCAGCCAAGGATTCTGGGTATTAACTCGTCTACCACACAAGTACACAGCATATAGAGCTTCCACTACACGCATGGATTCTGACCTATCCCTTTCTCCATTATCACTCTGCACCTACCGCTTCCAATTCAGTCATGGATTCTGAGTGATAAGCTCACTATAAAAAGGCCTACAGAGCTTCTGTTTAATTATATGCAAAATTAGTTCAAGTTGTTTTTTTTCTCCTAATTACATGCTTCCTTTGGCGCTAAAAACATTTTTGAATGCCACCACTTGTCTGCAGTACATGTGTGACAAAATAAACCCATCTGTTAGAGCATTTTGGGATTTACTTTTGTGCTTGTGTTGATTATTCATATGTAAATGATCTACAAAATTACAGCCATTAAAAGGTTTTTAATGACACGCATGTTACATGTCAATAGAGTTGTAACTTGGGTGAAATAGATTTGACAAGACAGTTTAGACAAAAGAGTGCTACACTTGTGAGAGGGGATCGGAATATAAAGCAGCACATTGCTGTTGGCTCAATGACATACCACAAACTCGTCAGGATATCCACCCACATAGAACACCACACGCTTGGGGTCCAGATTTAGCAGGCCCTGTTCCCCCGCTGCGGTGCTGTCGCCTTTCTTCTCATGTAAAGTCTGGCTGGAGAAAACGATGGTGGACATCTGACTGTATTGGAGAATCCTAGAGGGATTGGGATCAAGAAAGGTGAGCAGGAACACAGCCTCATTTCCATAACAAAGACTGCTTGCAGCAAGGACATTTTTACCAAACACCACAGAGAATATTACAGCAGCTTAAAATTACACTGCATACAGCTTGAAAACTTTGCCACTTGCGCCATACTGTGCATCCCACATCATGTGAAAACTCAGATACACTGAATAAATTGATTTAATTTCCCCCAACTCTGCCTGCCATACTGGTAATATAGAAAACTTTCATAACCTTTTGATTTTTGTTATTTTTTAGGCTGTAATGAAAGTGTGTTTAATATAATTAAACAGTAAGCAAACTGCATGATAGAGGTTTCCTCACTGGGCCTTCATACAGGAAAAAAAACAATAAGGAAAAAACATAAATGTTAAATACCGTTCTATGGTGACTGTGACAAACTGATCAGTGATGTCCTCACCGGTGGTCAGAAAGGTGGGTTTTTCTTCTCCCAGTCTGTAGACAAAGTTCAGCTTGTTCCCCTTGAGGACCAGCCCAAAATAATCTCCTAAACCCTGAGGAGCAGTTACAACATGTAAAGGTTTGGAGTAAATTTGCCTCTCTCATTTCCCAACTTACTTTCTGACACCATCTTTCATTTTAACACTGCACCCATTCCAATTGCTCTCCTATAGTGTAGCTTATCGACTACATTTTTTTTTTATCAAGCTCCATCTCTTTCATCTTCTACTACTTAATGCCCTATCATGTCTACACTTCAATGTTAAATCTGAAAAATAACTAAGGTAAACAGACTGATTAACTTATGTCATGAAGGTGTTATACTTACATCTTTATGCCCTAGGTACAGTACAAAGCGGCCCTGGTCTGTGTTAGCTTGACGTTTCTTTTTGCTCTGTGGATTTGGGTTTTGAATGTGAAATTTGAGCGATGTGTAGGAAGCCAGATCCTGTATGTTAACCGGTGTCCGGAGTTGCACCCCAGAATTTCCATTAAACTTCACAGGAACTTTGACCTGGCAAAAACAAAGATTAAGGTGGAGAGTAAATGAATGGGGGAGCCTGCATGAACATGCGCAATATATATATTCATAGAAGCCTTTAAAAGTCATGATTTGGCAAACTATTTTGCATTTCAGCTTAGAGATTCTATAAAATAATCCCCTTACTGCCACCATTCTATCAGTCATTTAGTGCTCACCTTACTGGCTGCATCTCTGGCCTGTGATATCAACTGGCGTATCCGCTGAATACTGTCTGAGATGCTTCCGTTCTGACCCTGACGATTTTCCAGTTTATTAAGTTTATCCAAAAGAAGAGGGATTGTGTTTTCCAAATTAGAGACTTAAAAAGATAAAAAAGAAAAGATGAGTTTATAGAACAATCGCAGTCCCTTGCTCTGTGTGATATTACATAATGGGTTTGGATGTTCTAATACTCTGCATGTTCCCTTGAGAAAAATACTTAAAGGCCAGTGTGTTTCTCACCAGTGGTTTTTGCCTCCTCCATAGCTTTGTTCACATCTTCATTCTGCAGGTTTCCATACTTCTTTTTCCACTGCTCCAAGTTCTTCTTTAAATCAGTTAAGGTGGTCTCCACTCTAATGGCTGTGTCGTTCGCCTCAGCTGCCTTAAACTTGGCACTTGTTATGTCGTCAGTAACATTATCTGTACCACAGAAAAAACACGTAATAAGTATTATGAGAATACTGTGTGATTAATAGAAAGATAGTCTGTTACATCATGGAAGAAAACCACTACTCCTTGTTCATTTGAATTCCAGTGAAACAGAAACCTTCATATGTCGATGTTTTACACAAGGCAGAAGTTATGATAAGTTTATAATGTAGATGCACTACCAGTGATACTTTCGGATTGTTAGAGCGGCTGCTTCTATTTTGGGATGGACAGTTTGACGGACTTTTACCTGGGGTCATGCTGAGTTTGTCCAGGACAGATGTGAGCTCAGACTGAAGTCTCTCTTTTTTCTTTCTCCTGTCATTGAGAGTCTTCTTGGCATCCTGTAGTTTTCGCTGAACATCTGTAGAAGATATAATTTAACCTTTGATTTATTCCTATAAACACTTGACCAACTAAAGTATCATAAACAATTCCTGTAGTAGGTAAGTACTTGGCATAAATTTGAATAGTGTCTGAAAAATTCCCAAAATCAAATATTTTTACACGTGGCGTAAGAAGTTTACTAGGAATATATAAATATTGTGCTCTCAAAACAACCGACGACAACAAATTCAAGGCATGGGTTTGAAGTCCCATCCAACATGGTCTTCTTTACCTTACAAGTAAATGACTCATTGATAGGCAGAGCAGTTGTGATGGTGCCACTGAGGGGGTGGAGTTACAGATCCCATGCTTTAATTTAGACATTTAGCAGGAAATTCCAGTGACAAACTGTGTACATTTTACTATCTGTTCCAAAATAGGCCCAACCAAAGCCTTTTGCAGAAGTAGATGTTAATTTCTGTATTTCCAGCTTAAAAACAAACAAACAGACAGAGTCTTTAACCCTTTGTTTCGTGGTGTCACCACTCACCTCCATTTAACTCATTTTCAGCTGATTTTGCAGATTCTTCCAGCTGCACGCTTTTTTGTGTTAATTCTTTGCCCTTTTTTCCAAGGTCCTCAGAGATAACATTCTACAAAAGAAATCAAGATTTTAGTAAGTAGACGAAGCGATCTTTGCTCCAAATATTTGCCCATATCGAGAAGGGTCATTGCTATTTGAGGTAATCAGCAGAAATAAACTAAATGCTAAAATATAGACTTTAAACACCGTTGATATCTAAACAGTTTATTGCCAAATATGGGGAACAAATGACATCAAAAGGCACGGTAAGTTATAATAAGTCTTGTCCGAACCTTTACTGCATCCCCGGCTGCACGGTTCGCATCCTTTGCTGCCTTGTCAGCTTGTTTCACGGATTCGATAATGCTGGAGTATGCATTTGAGGCATTGATGGCTTTCTGGATATAAGCATCCTGATTAGAGTCACCAATGGCGCTACAATGGACAAACAAAAATACATTTATCTCAAAGTAAAACACAAAATCCCGCTTATTTTCCTTTGAATATATTATATTTTCTCACAAAATAAAGTGCTGTAGCACAACAGACCATGGCATCAATTGTTAAGAATCAAAAAACTTGACAAAGGTAAGGAGAATTAACGCACCCTCCCCCATGAAATACACGGACAACAAACTGGATAGAAAGGTCAGAATTTATTTAAGAAATACTGCAACATAGTTTTATATATTTTTATCAGTAAGTTAATCTTAAACATGTATGAAAAATGTAAAACCATTCAACCATAGCATAACTTGTATACCCGAGATACAAAAAACACCAACATATTGAATACAAGCATGCATCCAAAACTAAGCGGTAGCATGTCTAGGATTGGGTACCCGAGGATCGGGCGTAGGCGTAAACTAATTATTTCCTTATAAAGGCAATAATGTTTATTCACTTTCAACTCCAAATAATGTAAACAAATATATATATACAAAGTTTATTTGTCAAGGTTTAAAATGTTCCAGTTCAGGCAGTATAATGATAAACAGAAACATAGAATGTGTGGGCAGATAAGAACCATTTGGCCCATCTAGTCTGCACACTTTTATTAGTCCCTGGTCTTATCTTATATCTACATCAGCCTTGTGTCTATGCCATGCATACTTAAAGTCCTTCACTGTGTTTACCTCTACCTCTTACGCTGGAAAGCGTACATCCACTACCCTCTCAGTAAAGTAATACGTCCTGATATTACTTTTAAATCTTTGCCCCTCTAATTTAAGACTATTTTAGCAGTTGACAAATGGCTGTTGGCTCTATCACTTGAACGTGTTAATTTATGGCCAAAGTGTTTTTCCTGTCTTCTGATTATCATTATACTTCTTTATCGCCTAAATTGAAACATTTTAAACATTGACCAATAAATTGTAGATATATATTTTTTGGGCGAACTGCTAAGATAATTGTATTATTTTAATATTTTCCAAAAACAATAATGTGGAAGTTTTCTTGTTCAACAGCAGACATTCATAATGAGTTTTGAATATCTTACAACAGTTAGGTGCGTGTACCACAGGTCATGTATAGAAGTATTTACCATTGACTGTGTTGGCAGATAAGAACCATCTAGTCTGCCCAATTAGTATAGTATGGCACGGTTATCAACGGGTTCTCGAATCTTTACCTGAACAGGTTCTTTGCTAGCTGTCCAAGTTCCTTTGCATGCATCTCTGCTTTCTCCACAATAGGGATCTTTCCACTGGCTGGGGAGAACTTCTTCACCTTGTCCATGAGAGGTCCGCGTGCACCGTCCAGTCCTGCTGCAAGCTTCTCGTACTCCTGGCGCACAAAGATGAGTGTGAGTGAATGTGAATGATGAGTGTGTGTATGCACTGGGTCGGCATTGTTTCATACACTTACCTCTTTTAAATTATCAATCATCTGCAGGAGGTCGGACACTTGAATTAAGTCGTCCTCGGCCATCTTAACAGCAGCAACCAGTTCTTCATGCTGACTCTGCAGGTCACTGACCTTCATCTGCGCAACATTGGGATGAGAAATTTAGAGATACATCAAAGTAACAATGAATTAGCGACCATGAATATGTATTTTATTATTTTTTGTGGTAGTTTCTATTTAATAAACATATGTATTTCTGCTATCAACATACCCGGTTTTCCTCCAGGTTATTTTGGTTGAGGCTGTTGAGATCCTCAGTTTGCCTGGTTTTATTCACAGCCTCATTCAGAGCATCCCTTAGGTCCATCACCTCCGAGTTGTAAGTATCCAGGCGCCTCCGGGTCTCACTCATCAATTCCTGGTTGGCCTGGAGACTGCCGGCCAGCTCGGTCTGGACCCGATCCAGCACTGGCCAGAGATAATGAACAGTCAGTATCAGTACAGCTGAATGTGGTTAACTAATCCCTATCTAGGCATATGGTAATAATGATAATATTTTGCGCAAATCAAGGTTTTTTTTTACAGTAGTAATATGACATGGACAGGCAATAGTATGGTATATTCTTTTTCTTTGGAAAAAAATGCCATTGGAAAGATCAAAATGTTAATTAATTATTTGTGAGGGATTATAGGGTCAACTCAATATGCGCCAATAACTGGACCCCGAAATGGTGCCTCCGAACAGCAGGTTGATTCGGGGCACATCAGGCACATTCGGGACCCAAAAGTCGAGGGACCCAGGTAGTTCTTATGGGACTCAGAATACATTCGCAATTCGTAAATTATAGCCAGTTCCACACCGATATCTGCCGAAACAGAATGCAGACGAAATGGAAGGAACAAAAGTGATAGCCTCAAACTGAACATTATATCCTATGGGAGATCTTGGATGCAGAAAAAAGCAAAAAAAAAAAGCCAAACAATTGATAGGTGCAATCAATTGAAACCCAATCACTGTTGAGGAATGTTTGCATAAATAATGAGCACATGCCCAGACCATAATTTGAGTGCAGGATCTGAACACTACAGATAAAAAAAAAAAAGAAGCAAATCGCAAGCCAGGGATTAGGATGGGGGAAGACCAGGACAGTGGTAGCAGGAGATGGGGGAGGTGATTGAGGGCGATCAGTAGAGATTCTTAATAGAGGAGAACACAGCATTGGTACACATGCAACCGTGTCATAGGGACAACAGCAAAGAGGGCAACACAAGGAACTTCCTCACCACGAGGAGCTTCAACTTGCTGGCAAGGTAATAATAAAAACAGTGTACACACAATTGCACTCCAGGTGCTCTGACTACGGCTTATAAAACGGGGGAGTTAAACATGCAAAATGAAGAAAATCAGCACTGCACAATACTGCTGTACCAAGTGTTTATTGTAGGAAGATCAATTCATAAATCTGTGCATGAATAATGTAAAGGGACACACTTCATGCAAATGTACTTGGCTACTTCAGGTGCGATCTATGTACGTACTACTGTACATCCATATACACGCAAATGTGGACATGGATGTACAGTTGTTTGACATCTATGTACGTGATTGGATAGATGGTGAAGATGATAATGAGATGATAATGACATGACTGGACAGTTGCCCAGTAAATCATACTGTAGCATCTTGTTAGAAGCCCTGGAACCATTGGTTACTTACCACCTGGATGTACTCCTCTACTGGAAAACTCTGCACCCCCTATCACAGCACCCTGCTTGTTTATAATAACATTTTTATTTAAAAAAAATCATCTAATTAAAATAATTTGAAAATAAATACACTTATTATTTAAACTCATCTATTTTTTGTCTGTATTATTGTTCAGGTAAATCCACACTTCCACAGTTTTAAATCATTCTACATGGTTACACATTGTGGCAACTCATTGCTGGATGTGTGTTTTGCGGCATGACACTGTTTTATGTGTTTTTGTCATGGTCATAGTTCCATTTAGGTCCAAATATCTTTTGTCAAAAATATCATAATGCTGGATATTTGTATGGGAAATGATATAAGGGCATATTTGTAGCCATGTCCACGTGAAGAAAGCACTTTACAATATTTTGCAGTGTACTTTAGAGGGCTTTAAAGTTGAATTCTACAGCTCTAATCACGGGAACTGAAATGGGCGAATTCCTCCAATCTTAACCAAATTCAGAGTGGGTTCAGATGTGATTGGTTCACACTGGGTAACCGAAATTCTATGCTTTTCATGGCTAAAAAAAAACAATCCGAATACCTCAGATGCTTTGGTTTTTGAACTCACACCCGAATTCAGGGATATTGAGCAGCTGCTTTGTGGAGGTTTGTGAAGTTTGGCAAAAGTGGCCGACCCAAATCCAATCCAGCAATAATCAGTGCATATTGAGTAGATCTTTGTGTTTTTTGCAGGTTAATTAATATGAACAGGATCACAACAAATACGCTCATTGGCTTAAGGCTAATCTATGAAAGAAGTGGAATTCAAGATGTAGTGAGTTTGCAATGCTATATTTACAAAGACTGAATATCATACGATACACACATTTTTTAGCCGCCTTATGCTCTTTCATTGCCAGATCTGAGGGGTGAGTGAAATCTTGGTCTCTCATCTCTCTCAGCATCCGATCCACCTCCATAACAATGTGTCTGAACTCTTCTGTGGAGGTGATGTTGCTGCTGTTAGATTGTCCGATTCGTCTCAGTTGATCAATCAGACCTGGGAGCAGATAATTCACCGCTGTTACTAATGCAGACAGGGCTCAGCAGGAAACCATTCCCTCTGAGATAATGGTGCTCTCCATACTGCATAAGAGATCTTTCATTACTGACAGAAACAATCTTGCAGTATCATTGCTTGAACTGTACCAAATTGTATGGCTCGAGTACCGTTTTAAGGCACTAGACATGTGTGAACATTACGTCTGGAACATGTCTTGAAATAAACACCAAATTATCCAGATCTGTCAAAATGTTTTTTAAATAAGATTTGTCTTAATTCTTCAACAGAATAAATAATACAGTTTAAAGAGCACAAATGCTCAACAAATCTAATTACAAGGTTCTGTAACAAATTTTTCTATTGAATATAGTTAACAGATCCAGTATTATCAATGTAGGCTTTAAACAATTTACTGTAACAAATGGGGATAGGATAAGATGGTTCCCACCAGATATGACTTCTTACCAATGGATTCATTGTAGAGAGACTGCACTTTGCTAGTCAGATCTTTGGACATTTGGTTGGTGGCTTTTGTTGCCTTTTGTACAATACTAGCTGTTGTTTTTGTCATATTCATCTGTAAAAGGAGAAGGACAATAAGTTTTATCTAAGAATTAATTGATCTCTCCAACTTGGAAAATGGAAGGGAAAACAAAAAGTAATGAAGAAATATTTTGGTTGGAGTGGCAATGCAGACCAATCGTGAGTTCCATTTACAGATGGAAGCAGGAAGTGCAGTACCTTCTCTTGCAAAGCATCAAAATCCTGTGCAAGACTGATACTTTCATCTTCCAGATCATCTGCCTTGTCCTTAATTCCATTAACCAAGGTCTGGTACTGAATCCAGAAATCCTGAAAATAAGACATTATAACAATTTATTAAAGGATGCAATATTAAACTATGTAAATGTTCACATCCCTAACCTCAGCCTACTGGGTAACATTAGTATTGGCAAACACAGAGTTAACATCCAGACTTGCTTGTGCTTAAGCCTTTAGTTAAAGACACACTGCTTTCATTTTAACTGTTTACACAAATCCCATTTTGAGAAGTTCCAATCTACATGTAAAAGTTAAACAGAAAATCTGTGCTTTCAGCACACACAAAGCTGCATATTCTGGTCAGTGACCATATTATCTACATTCTTATTACCGGAAAATACCAAGAAGCCTACAGGAATACAGGTTTTATTGAAAAGGTGGCAGTTCTTTATTCCTTCTATGTCTCTAACTCCCTCATTATCTGCTATGTATTAAATGCTGGAGTCCCTGCAGCGACAACAAATAGAACTGACATTGTTTATAAGCTTTCCGTGCATTATTACCCTGGTGCATGGGCTTCTGCAGGATTTTTTCACAGATCGTGGAAGGAGGAGAGGGGCAAATTTTCCTCTCAACCTTTCTTTGCCAATAAGGTTATTCCTCCCCAATTTATTGGCTCAGGAGAGGAGTTTCCTGGGAGGTGGCAAATGTCAGTTACCCATTAACAGGAAAAATGATATGCCTGTGGTACTAGTAGCTAACAGACCAGCATGTACCTACACAACAGGAGAACTTTAGTTCACAATAGCTGGGGTAGTAAAGATTAGTCACAACTACCACAGGCGGCAACACGTCCTATGGTGTTCAGCCAGTAATGACTGACTGTATCATGGGAGCTGCAGTCAACAACAAACTTAGTGGCTCTAAAGTCCTTTGGCACTCCAGTTGTACTCACTTTCATGATTTCATACCAGAATGGCAGAGTTACGGGAAATGAAGTCTCAGCAGCTGGAGTATTAACTAACCCTAGCTGCAAATTCATCTTTGAAATAATATTCTATTGGCTCTACCCCATATGCTCCGGTCTAGACCAAAATCGATAATTCACCTACCCAATATGGCCAATTTCAGCCACATGGAGTTCAGTTTTAACAATAGCCAGTCATTCCATTGACTTTATGGACGAACTTCTGCCTTTTCTTTAATAGTCAAGGTCCTTCCGAAATAGTCACAACAGAAGCCGAAGTCCTCCCAAGCAAAGTCCTCCCCACCGAGGCCACCCTTTTGTTAACCAAACTACAGAGGCATTCGGCTGCCGAAATGTTGGCACAAAAAATCTTCCATAATGGCCTATTTCTGTGCCAATTATGAGAAGCCCGAATTTAATCACCGAAGTGATCCATATTGGATCTGAAACTTGGAACTCGCATTTTCTTTTAGAAAATCAGTTCCTGAGAACATCTGTATGTCAAGTTAACTTATCCTACACAGCCTACTGCTTCTCCCTCTCTTGCAGTTCCTACAGTGAGCGTGTGCACTCTCTTTTCCCCCCTAAGGACAACCATGCCTCTTTGTGCTATAACATATAAAGGTAATCTATATCAAGGTATTACGTATTCCATTGATTGCAATACTGGGTGCATGCTGCAATATAAAACACTTGTTGTTGCAGATGGAGGTTTATATGACACGTACCGTGAGGTTGGCGATGGAGATGTTTAAGCTGTTAAGACGAGTCCAAGCGATGGAGCTTACACTCAAATTGGTGAGCTGATCCCGCACACTGGGTAGAAAGTCGGCCATTCTCTCTAAGTCATTTAATAAAGTCACCACACAGCTGTCACATGCTGGGGAGAGAGGATGCACCCACAATTCAGTTACAAAGAGAGATTGCAAAATTAAATATAATGTCATTATTCATTGTGCACACATCTAATTGTAGCATGCTGTGGTACTTACACTCGCATTTCATGCTTTCCGAGCTATGGATGACCGGGATCTCATAAGGGCGGCTACAGGTGTCGCACTGTTTCCCTGTCAGTCCATCACTGCAACGACATTCTCCTGTGCGTGGATCACAGGAGCTCCCTTTACAGCTGCATTCTGACAGATGACACACAAAATGAGGAAACTGCAAGGACTCTGTACCTGCCTTCAGTGACATGCTTAACAACGGTGGCACCAAACTGCAAAATACACAGCAGTGAAAAAACCCCATGGAAAGGGTAAAACAAAAAGGTTGTAGTTGGGTGTTGGATGGACCACAAACTAGCAGGGTAGGGTGAGTGGGAAATTGGTGTTTAGATAAATACCCACATTAATATTTATGGTAAAGAATGCCCCAAGCTCATGTTTACCAATATAATTGGCTGAGACGGTGGTCCAGAGGTTATTCAGCATTTTACTCACTTGTACAGCCGCTAGGTCCGAAGTTCCAATAGCCAGGAGCACACTGCTGGCAGCGAGGCCCAGTGACACCAGGGAAACACAAACACTGACCGGTCTGAGAGTCACAGCTGGTACCGGCTGACCCTGTAGCACAGCTACATCTCTGGCATCCAGTACAGCCGTGAAATCCATAGAAACTGCTCTGAAAAGGGGGACAAGGAGAATTGCATAGCAAATAAGGGCATGCTGGCACTCTCCACTACGGGTAATTATATCATTAGATTGTCAGTTGCAAGTCTAGTTCCATCCTTTATAACATTGGAAAATTAGTATGATTTTTTTAACACTAAAATGTAGGCTCTTTGAAATATAATACTGTAATATTATAGAGCACCACAATCTGTTTATATCAATAGAGGATGAGTTCTGCAGTAAATGTGATAGCAACTTTATCATTAGCATTAGGCCTTTCTTTCCTAATCACCAGATTTGTCCTCATAATCTGTACAACATAATGTATAACACCAATGTTTTACCTCACAGCGATCACAGCTTGGTCCAGTCACACCAGGTCTACACAGACACCTTCCTGTCCTTGGGTCACATGACTCGGTGCCACAATCAGAACAATTACACCCTGCAAATAAATAATGTATGGAATATACTGAGCACAACCGGGTCAATTTCCGAATCTCTGCCTCAGAAGAAATACCTTAATCCAGCCTAATGAACTGAATGAAAATCACACATCAACTTCTACATACTTGTGACAACTCATCCTGTGTGGTGCAGATTAATTACAGAGAACGTATCTCTGTTTAAATGGATAACTATGACAAAAATGATTATCTTTGGTACTTACTGGTACAGTTTTTGGCAGCCACAGCGTCTCCATGGAAGCCGGGTGCACACAGCTCACAGTGTGGCCCGGCGGTATTGAACATGCAGCCAGAGCACATCCCTGACAATGGGTCGCAGTCGCTGAATAACATGTTGGAATCTGTGTTTCCGTTACAGTTGCAGGGTTGGCAGGAACTTCCAATCACCATAGGGTTCCCATAGAAACCAGGTGCGCAGCTATTAGGGAGGATAAAAGGTTAGTAATACTCTGTGTGGCAGAGATTTAGGGATACAGGTTTCCATTAAGTAAACACTGATTATTATTTGTACCAGTAATCAATTAATTGACAGTGAGCTGCTGTTTGCTTTTAAAGCTATTTTTTAGTGTTTTTATCATATCCTGACCATTTATATGTGTTGAAGTTTGTGTGTAAATCCTGCCTACAAGCCCTGCTACTGAAAACTACTATGTGAGGCTTCCGCGTGACGGATGGTGGGGATTATTGTCCCATAATACCTGAGATTATCAGCTGTTCCATATTATTGGGATAAATACCTGTTTTTTACACTCCTCTATTTCACATACACTCAGTGGCGTCCCGAGAGGGTTGCGGACCGCACCGGATGACACCTCCAGTGGGGGTGACACCCGTGCTGCCGGCATCCCCCCGCTGCGAAGTTAAGTTAAGCATTGCTTAACTTTTTTTTTTTTTCTGGCAGCCGCATCCGCTGGATTCGGCCTCAGGAAAAAAATTTTAAAAAATCACCACAACCGGATGTGACGTTACGTGACATCCGGTGTCAGTGTTTCCCTCCTCCATGCCTCCTCCGTGCAAGTCAGATACCAGTAATATTATGCCATTCAGAGCCCAGTAATATTGTACCCATCAGATATCAGTAATATTGTGCAATTCAGAGCCCAGTAATATTGTGCCAGTTAGATACCAGTACGGCTCTGGTGTGGCATAATTTATGGGGCTCCTGTGTGTCACAGTTATGGGGCTCCTGTGTGTGGCATAGTTAATAGGCCATCTAACTGGCATTACTAAGGAATCTGTTTGGCATTGTACTGGAGGAAATCCAGGGGGGTGACACCCTGAGTTTCCACACCAGGTAACACCAACCCTAGTGACGCCTATGCATACACTTACATGTGTTTATAGGTGACAACACTAGTGTCTGCAGCATTTCATTATATACTTTTTCACTATTTCTGCTATATTATCTTCATTATTTGTTGATTTGCATTTTATATAACAAGTGCCTTTTTTCTACACACTTTATTTTGGAGCAAGAATTACCTATACAATCTTTTCTACAGTTTGCTTTCTCTCTATATATCTACAAGAGGAAGTGAGAGACCCTCAAGTCATTAATTCATAATTAATGGGACGTTATTTGGCACTCACCGCTCACAGTTGGCTCCTGCGTAGCCATATTTGCACAGACACTGTGTGGAAAGGCCTCTTTGAACACAACCAATGGCAAAACTGCAAGAGAAATACTTTTCCATAAAACCGTGTATCTGGATAGCAGGTCGATCAAACCTTATTAACAAACATTACTACCAGCAGAGACATAGGGCATATGGTACGCAGCAAGCTCCACAATGCACAGAAAAACATTTAAATTAAGCAAATTGTCTGTAAGAGACAAGTCCAGCTAAATCACAATAAGAAAAATAATATAAATCCTATTGTTTAACATCCACCCAATGTGAGACACAACACAGACATAAAAGGAGTCAATATTAATGTGTCCTCTGAAATGCGTTTTTTTACGTCATTATTCTCAAATCCATGGATACACACTAGACTGAAAGCTGTATTAGAATATGGCAGGAAAGTATTCCCATTAACAGGGCTTTAGCACACTCACTTATTGGAAGGAAAAGAGAGGGGACATGGGCAGGCAATGCACTGCAGAGAACCATCCACAGTCCCGTTAGATACAAATCCGTCCTTACATCTCTCACACCGATCGCCTTCTGTATTGTGTTGGCATTTCTAGTGTAGGTAAAGAAACGGTGTGTTAATGTTATCTGGTACATTACTAAAGAAACAATCCCTGACCCAACAACATCTCTAAACTCACCACGCAGGCACCAGAGCCTGGCAAACACTGGTCAGAATGGCCACTGCAGTTACATGGGACACATTTACCCAAGAACAGTCCCTTGGTATCTCTGTAGTAGCCAGGAGCACATTCCTGGGGGATACAAAGATGAAAGGTCACATATACAGAAAAGTCTCATTGTTGGGGTGTTGGCCTATTTACAGGGCCAATATTAAAGCAAATGTTGAATTAGTAGCAACATAAATGCATGAGTCTCTACAAATGGAATGTAGAATGGGCAATACCTGGCAGGAATCCCCACGGTAGTTGGCGGGGCACATACACAGTTCCACATTGCTGGTTCTGATGCTGCTCCTAGACTCTTGTCCAATCTCCAGGATGACTCTCCGCAGAGACACAGAGGAGGAGGACTGGGAGTTCAGTGCTCTGATTTGAAGCTGCTCCAGATTAGCAAGAACCATCATGAGATCCTCGCGTGATACCGGGTTATGGGTCTGCATGTGAATGAAGTTACCCTGCAGATCATCAATAGGACAGAACCAGAATTAGGACACAAAGCAGCATTTAGTAGCATTAGGTTGTACAGAGATATTACAGGTGTCCTCCCACTCACCTCTAGCAGCTGTATTTTTCCGTGGTGATTTTCCCCTGGCGATGGGTATTTAGTTTCCAGAAATGCAATGCTCATTTGATTTCCCTACAGTAAGAGAGAAGTATTTTAGCTCAGATTTACCCAATGATCACATCATACATCAGTGAAGACCTTCCAGCTTCTTACCTTCAATATGACATCAGCTCGCCGCTCAACAGGGATGTACAGGGGGTCACCTCTCAGGGCTTGAGAGTGTAGCTCGTATCTGAGTAATCCTCCATAAGATGAAACCTGTGCAAGGAAAAAGATAAAAAGAACGTCTCATGTTTATCCCAATCTTATGTCTTTCTTTAATAAATCTGCAGAACATCCTGATCATCCCACTGCAGACCAGTTATTTCTAACACAACAAATTATTTCCAGGAATCCTCCTTTAAAGTAAGAACTAGAGCAGTATTAAGACAAAAGCAAGAAGACTAAATTTGACACTCACCCGATCTCCAAGGTAGGTGTATGGGGCATGCCAATAGAATTCCTGGTACACATCAGGAATGTCTGAAAGATCAGCCTCAATGAGACCCTCGTTCAGCAGTAAAGAAGTCTCCACTTCTTGACGATCTCCTCCTACCAGGATCCAGCCATTCATGTCACTGAACTGTGAAGTGCAAAAGGATAAATAAATGTCACGTCATGGAGGTCCACAGAAATGCATTTTCAGGTTAGTTTGAGGATAGGAAAACGTGCTAACCTCTGCCCGATATCTGGACGCGGAGTGACAACGATCGGTGGCCCCAAAACAGAAACATCTGGTGCAGCCTTTAGGATTTGCGGAATCCAGGAAGAAGGTTCCTAGTCGGCAGCGGTCACAGGTTAGACCCTCAACATTTTCCTGTGATCAAAGGTTTAAAGTGGTTTATTACTAAAACTAGAATCAGTCTGGCCAGGTAAAGATCAGTGTGTAATACCTTTGGAGGTGGCCACAAACAGATGGAAAGAGGTGGCACCTCCCAGCCAAACCTCCCACTTCAAAAACAGGTAACGTTTATACTCCCACCAGAAAATCCTGCTCAATGTCTTCCACATTGTATTGCACTGTTAGAGGCCTCCCCATCCCTACCTTTCTGATTTAGTAGAATCTCCAAAAACATTGGCTTTATTGTGCATGGCAGACCTGGTGGCATATTTATTGGCCATGACTTATATTGGACCTACACCTGGCTAGAGAACTTGAATCCTTGGCATTTTAGAACATCTTTCTTTGAAACATTTTCTTAGGATTCCCGACTCAGAATACCTGTTCCCTCACAAACCTTGCAAAGGCATTGCCCAGAGATGGGGTCACAGACATTGGCCTCAGTGCCCGCCTGGTTACAGTCACACAGCTTGCAGTTGGGGTACCCATAAAAGCCTGGAGCACATTTCTCGCACCTTCTGCCCAGGATGTTGTCTTTACACCTGCAGGAGTGGGAGAAGGAGTCACCCAAAACAAACTCACATGTACGCTAAAACACCATTTTACAAACCTTGCTCTAGGGCGTGTATAGCTAACCTTTGGTACAGCAGTTTTGGGGGATTATTTTCTCTTTATGCTAAACCAGACATAAATATCAAGCTTTATTCATAATGTGCTACAAGGTGGTCATATTGGTTGTGTGCCACAGAGGAGACACAGAGTAATATTGGTAACAGGAAGACAAAGAGGAATTTAATTACCTCATTTCTAAACCAATTTATCAGAACTTTTTGTACATCTGGGTCTAATCCTCTGCATTGTGCTCCTGTCATAGATCTTTAACTTCCTAGTACCAAAGAGGAACGAGCACTACGGCTGCACAGTGAAAATCATGGGTTTGTACTCACGTGCACTGTCCGGTCTGGATATCACATCCCTGTTCTGTGATATTCTGCAGACCAGTCCTGGAGCAGTCACACTGCTCGCAGCCAATAAGCGGATGGCAACCAAATGTCTGTGGCTGACACACGGTGCACTCCGGTTTCAGTGTGCGTGGGGGACAGATGCACTGTCCGGTCACTTCATCACAGAGACGCGATCCACAATCACATGCTGGAGAAGGGAGAAGCGGAATGTTAGTGGATTACCAAAAGGGAATCTGTGGTACATCAATAACTGTGGGCTGCTAATGCCTTGTGGGTATTGGCTAAACCAAGTCAGTAAAGGCCTCTATCCAAGTGCACTAGCCTGTAAAATATCACTCACTCATTGTGCAGATTGCACACACATTTTAAATAAACCAACAGCCTGAGAAATTATACCTTTATACTGCGTTCTTTACTTATGGTTAAATCTTTTTTTATCCCTTGCTTCCTTACAGAAGTACTGGTGGTGGTGGTGGGGGGCTTGGAATAGCCAACTTTTCTTCAACTACAGCATAGTTAGCACAAGAGGTGGGCGATTCCACCAGCCTGATTTTTGTAGCCCTTTTCGGTTCTCTTGGTCTACTGTTTTTCAATTCTTATCCTCTGTTCTCTCTTACTGCATACTGTTTGTTTATTAGCTGTTCTTCTTCCTCTTCATTTATTTCTCCTTCCTTTCTCATTTTCTTATGATATTTTATTTTTTCCTTGTTTTAGCTATGGTTTAAACAGAGTGCCATGTTTTGATACTAGTCCTTGCGTATGACCCTACTTTTATTTTGAGGTAGGGTATAAGAACCCTAGCAGGAATACTTTTTCTATAGACTATGTTCCAATTCTTTGGGTTAAGGCACTCCCCCCTGTGAAGGTTTTATTAATAATTTGTTGTTTAAATAACCGCATGAAAGTATCTATTTACAGGCATGTTGTCATTGATTGTTATCTTCAAAATTATATCGTAGGTGGTATATCCCTTGAAAATAAAGATTTTTATATAGTAAAAAAAATTTTTTTTTAAAAAGATGAGAATCACAGGTAAAAAAAAAAGTTTAGTTGTCCTTTAAATGACTTCAATGTCATTTAAATTCAAACTCTGTTCATTTTCATTCTCTGACTCTTTTCACAATATTTGAGGCTGTCTGACGTCACATGATTAGCGCACTGTGAAATAAATGTATGATATTACACTCACGCCTGCAGTTGGGGAATCCCCAATAACCAGTGGCACATCGGCTACAATCTCTTCCAATCACATGAGGTCGGCAGGTGCACTGGCCACCATATGGCTCACAGGCTGTTCCCACAGCTCCAGCTTCATGACAGTTGCAGGATTGGGCACCATTATTGTAGAAAAGAGATAGGGAAATGGCAGCATCTCTGCAGAATTTAGAGGGTGCCGGGCTAGGGAGAGGAGAATAAATCAATCAGCGAGTGATGTCCGACAGACCACGAGTTAAAGCACTTTACAAACTGTGCTAGTATTTACCATTTTGAAAAATGTTAGTAATATTAACTAAAGCATTTTTTTTAATATATACTTTTGTTTGCGTATATCAAAGTAAATAAATACAAAATACATTAAAACCAGTCAATGTGCATAATATGTAGAGTCAAGTATTCCTAATACAGAATTAGTAGTTGAACATTTCCAAAATGACACAAACCATTTCAAAACATCCAGGACGTTCATGGAAAACTCAGGAAGTCCAAGGAAGGGACAGGATTAGGAATGATCACTTTAAGTGATATCATGCAAGTCAAGTCTCAAATGAAGAAGAAGACTACATGATCGGTTTAAGTATATATTTGTAACCTTTATTCACCAGGGTGTGTTTCTCCAATATCTGGTGATATACAGCTTGACAGCTATCAAGACAAGGATAGCCAGCATTCCGATTTATTAGGTAAAATATGAAGGTTCAAGTGAAATGGAAATCTCTGAGGTCAGATCTATTTAACACATTATCCAGATACTGGATCAGACTATTTAACCAGTCAAAGTTAGTCTTTTTTCAGTAGCCCTGTCAAATTTTATCAGATTACCTGCGTTTTCTTCATGTTTATCTTCTAGTATGAAAAGAAACTACACTCCGTGATGCATTCTACAATACTTGGAATAGATTGTTCTGGGTGAACGTTAAAAAAAATATTGGCCACATATATTTTTTTCTCATGCCCTGCTATTGAGATGCCTGCAATAGAAGATGTCTGCCGTATATAGGCCACGAGGAGTTTCATGGAAACCCCAGAGAAGAGGGGCTAGACGACAAACCTGCCATGTGCCACTGTTCAGACCATTAGCATGAATTTTACCTTGAGGAGTGGGATATAGCAACAGAGTCAGATTCATAAATGATACCGAAAGCGTTAAGGTCCTCTGACTAAATTCTCCAGCTGACTGTCAAAACTCTTTTCTGCATGCATGCCATAAATACTGAGGGAGTCAAGTTCTTATTGATCACCTGCATCATGTTTAGAATCTTACGAACATGGTCACTCCCAGATCTGCCATCGATAAATCCCAACTGGTCCAGATAAATTAAATCCAAAATCACAGCTATTGGCAAGAATTTTAGAGAACAGTTTTATTTCTGCATAATGCCTAATCATATATCTTCCTTACTCTGGGTTTCTTTTATAATTACTAAATGCTCACTTTGAGTTTTTTACTATTTTAGCCACTTCTGTGGAGCTTCTTTGCTCCCTTTTAGGGATGTAATTACAGGTGACAAATTTGAAAAAAATTCTCTCTCATTATTTGGATGATCAGCATTTTTGTCAGTAAGAAAAATTTCAAATCTGTGTTCCCCGTTATAATTCTCTGGCACAGGGGACGTGCTGAACTAAGCCAATCCCACATTCTTGTTGGATGTCCATAGCAACATCCTCGTAGGAGATTAAATTACAAGGACCTCCTCAACACTGAAAGTAGTCATAATTTCAAAAGTAATTACAGCAACACTTACATTAACTGGAATCTGTTCCTAATTCTGTTTTAAATATATGTAAAGAAATATCCACTTTAAAGTATTAATAATTTTGGGCAGCACACTGTGGGAGTTTGCATTCAACAAGGCCACGTAGCTTGAGTAATGGGTTATGTGACTAATGGAGGATGTAACTTTGTAACATTACATGTGACTAATAGTTCTTACTTGCTCTGGAAGCTGTTGGCACCACATTGGCTAATAAAATTGTAGGATTTGTCCAAAGGCTCCTCCACCAGATAGCTGGAGCTGTAACTGTCCTCAGGAATCACCAAGATATACTCCTAATCAAACAAACAAGAAAAGGAGGGGGGTGCTTGATGTAATGGATGAAGGGCTTGCAATTTAAATGGAAGTTATTTTTTGACGTATTTGCGTTGCAAAATGCATCCGAGCTATACTTACTAGCCAGATAATCTTTCCTCCAGGAACACGGACAATGACATACAGGTCATTATCCATCACATCTAGTACGACATGATCCTCTGACACCACCAAACTACGGCAGCCATAACCATGAGGGCAGAACGTGGCATTAGCTGATCCTGAAAGAGAGAACCAGTGCCGCCACCACTTAGATACGATGAAAAGCAAGTTTTAGCTGTACAGATCTAAAATCATATTTCTCCTTATTTAACTCCCATTGTATCGCACATTCCTTGGCTCCATTATCACAAATCAGTATTTCAGCTGAATAATTGCCAGATCCTGAATGGAAAGTGCGAAGACCTGCTTCATATAACAAGGGACTCTTACCTTTCCAGACACGTCCTCCATTGATCAGCACCTCGATTTTAAACACTGGATGGGATGGTTGGTAATAATGTATTACGAAGGCATAACGCCCAGGTGTTTGAACACGCCCATTGTATCCCGCCACAGACTGATCCGAGCGATAACAGAGCAAAGAGATAAAACATATGGATGTTATTTATAAAATTAGCTATTATAAAATTAGTTATTTATAAAATTATCAGTGGAAAAATAGCTAATCAGAATACATCTTTAATGTCATTTATTAGTTTACACATAGATATAAATACATATAATATTTTGGTTCGACATTAGTAACCTACTTGAGGGCTCTCCAAGTGAATGAGCTTGGTGGCATCTACAGCTGTTGGTGGTAGAGAGCCAGGGTATGGAGGCACTTTGTGACCATCTGAAGATGGCGTCAGATAACCCTCAGATAGGGGAATATGGCTTGGGATAGACCCAACTTTCCCTTCAGTTAGTAACACAGACTGTGATGGCTTCTGGAACCGTGAAGGAACACAGGAACCACTGAGGACAAATAATATATATGTTATATGAAACTAAGGTTAAAGTTTGAGGAACTCCATCCCAAAAATCTGCATATTACCTGCTGGGAGAGAATGAGCCATGCACAGAGATGCAGTGAACCCGGGGCTCAACATACTGCACACTGAACTGATCATTTGGTATGAGGTAGACCTTGGCCTGTGGGAACATGCAGATAGGAGCTATTAACAGCATGTTGGAAATGAAATACAGTCAAGGGGAAAACAAATGTGATCTGAAATCCAAAGCTCACCAGATGGAACTGTGTTTGATCTGCTGTAAAGCGAATATTGGCTTCTGTGCTGAGATCGAAAACAGCCACTCTGTGAAGAGAATCGAGCACTGCACCGCGACACAGGAAACTGCAAACCACAGGTATTCATTAAAAAAATATATCAGATTCTGTTAATAGCACTTTTGTACAGTATGCCTATTATTAATAGCACATTTCACAGTTTTACTTAGGTAATGACCTGAATTTGCATGGGTAGAAAGTGACCGTTCCATGCTGGGGAGGGCGCTGTGCTGAGTTCACCACCACACTAGTAGTTTGCACATCCTCCTCATTAGCATACTCCACAAGAATCACATAGCGGCCTGGGTGAGGGACAGGCAGACGGAACTGGACATCAACCTGAAAAATGATGGGGAAGCACACAATTAGTGATCCTCTAAACTTTTGGTTTGCCCCTGATTAGTGCACCTCTGAAAATTTCCAAAGGCAACATATCAGTATACCTCCAAATATTCACCAAAGCCACAATCAGTATACCTCCAAATATTCCTCAAAGCCACAATCGGTGTACCTCCAAATATTCCCCAAAGCCACAATCATTATACCTCCAGATATTCCCCAAAGCCACAATCAGTATACCACAAAATATTCCCCAAAGCCACAATCAGTATAACACAAAATATTCCCCAAAGCCACATTTAGTATACTACAAAATATTCTCCAAAGCCACAATCAGTATACTGCAAAATATTCTCCAAAGCCACAATCAGTGCTCAAATATTTCCCACAATCAGTATACCTCCAAATATTTCCCACAATCAGTGTACCTCAAAATGTTGCCCCAAACCAAAATCAGAATACCTCAAAATATTCCCCAAAGCCACATTTAGTATACCGCAAAATATTCTCCAAAGCCACAATCAGTATACCGCAAAATATTCCCCAAAGCCACAATCAGTGCTCAAATATTTCCCACAATCAGTATACCTCCAAATATTTCCCACAGTGTACCTCTAAATGTTGCCCCAAACCACAATCAGTATACCTCAAAATATTCCCCAAAGCCACATTTAGTATACCGCAAAATATTCTCCAAAGCCACAATCAGTATACCGCAAAATATTCCCCAAAGCCACAATCAGTGCTCAAATATTTCCCACAATCAGTATACCTCCAAATATTTCCCACAATCAGTGTACCTCTAAATGTTGCCCCAAACCACAATCAGAATACCTCAAAATATTCCCCAAAGCCACATTTAGTATACCGCAAAATATTCTCCAAAGCCACAATCAGTATACCGCAAAATATTCCCCAAAGCCACAATCAGTGCTCAAATATTTCCCACAATCAGTATACCTCCAAATATTTCCCACAGTGTACCTCTAAATGTTGCCCCAAACCACAATCAGAATACCTCAAAATATTCCCCAAAGCCACATTTAGTATACCGCAAAATATTCTCCAAAGCCACAATCAGTATACCGCAAAATATTCCCCAAAGCCACAATCAGTGCTCAAATATTTCGCACAATCAGTATACCGCAAAATATGTCCCACAATCATTATACCTCCAAATGTTTCCCACAATCAGTATACCTCTAACTGTTGCACCAAACCACAATCAGTATACCTCAAAATATTCCCCAAAGCCAAAATGAGTGCTCAAGATAAGTATTCCTATTACTATGTGCTAATGTTGCATTTATTGTACAACATATAGCAAGTTTTTGGTTAGTTATGATGTTACTATGTGACACGTATGCAAACAACTGGTTATCAGGAAGATCACATACATTAGTGATTAGAGACAGACAGTGCCAACATTAAGTGAGGTGCACTGCAACATTAGAAATGTACCTGGAAGCATTAACATTACCTTTGGCACACATGTGGCACTACTTGGCAACTAATGTTATTATAGTTCTGTACACATTCACCAAATGACACCCAAGCCCCTATCCATCTATCTATATATATATTCCTTCATATCACTTACATCATTCCCATAGCACATAACCATAGGCGGGTGCCGTGGAGTGATCTGCTCTGCCTGGCATGGTCTAGGCAGGCTGTTATCTAGACGACAAATCCCATCACTTGCTGCAGAAGATGGGAACCCATCCAAGGAAAGATATTTGTATAGTAGGCAGCTAGAAGAGAACAAAAACAAAAAGTGAAAATCTGTGCGCATAACACCAATGTGATATTGAATGAAATAAAAAGTTAAAATGTCTGTACACTGTACAGATATATGTACAACCCTGTGCATATAGTAAATTATAAAATGTTAATACCAATCCTTAAACCAGTGTAAATACATTTTTTAAAAAGTGTAAAAGCCTTTTAAAGTTTCAGACCATAAATGAAGAATGCTCAAGCTAAATTCTGGGCAGAAATCTAATGACAGAAAACAGCAAAAATGAATAATAAAATAGACACATAGATAAAAGATAAGTCTATATTATAAACATTTTATTTAAAAAAATGATTTGGCAAGATATACAAATATGATACTTGTTTAGTTTTCCTTAAGTCGCAAGGCTGCACCATTTGAAGAAGAGACAGGTGAGGTTTGGAATATTAATGATATCCTCTCAGGTTGCTCATTCGTAGTGATCCCAAAATATTTCGAGCATACAGCTACAATTATTTAAAGTGCTGATTTCCTGTATTATCCATTACTATGACATTCTAATAAAATAAATGTTGTAGCCTTGGAAGAATTTCTTACTTGTTGGTGCTCTGGTCACCAGCAGATACGTAAGTACAAGGCTCTGTGACCTTCACCTGCAGGATAGGGGCTTCATAATATGCACTGGGCAGGAGCACGAGATAGTCCTATTAAAAGGAGAAAGCAACATGAGAACCAGGAACAGAAACCATCATTATACTGAATGATAGAGAGAAACTACTCACCAGAAGTACATCTTCCACATCAATCACCACCGACCATGTGTTGGGGTTCAGGACAAACGGCTCTCCAAAACTGCTTTGCGGGATACTGACAAAGGCTGGTTCGGTACTCGGAGGGAAGATTACCTGCTTGGTTTGTTCAGTGCCTGTAGTAAAACAAAAAAAGAAGATAAATAATATGGTAGATATTACAAATATATATGACGAAATAAATACATTTACTATATGCATATTAGCTGAAAACATTGCTAATTTCTTCCCAGGCTGGGGGAAGTCAATCTGTTTCAAACTTAGTTCTTATAAGCATGTCCTGATGTATATATGCCCCAGAAAATGTGCTCCACTGTCTGCTAAAAACAACAACAACAAAAAATCACCAGTACATCCAATTTTAAATACTTAAAATTCTGTTAGGTTAGTGACTATAAAACATATGTAAAAGTTAAAGAAAAGGCTGCCTTTTCATATTGAAACACCTAAGGCTGCAGTGATATTTTACTGACCCCTGTTGATTTTAACTCAACCAGAGTCCCGAACAACATACAGGGTCATATTTCAAATTGATGAGAAGGGATGAAACAGCAAGTGGCTACTGACAGAAGGGCTGCTACTGGGCGTCCAGATGTCCCTTTAGAGCAGATTATTTTGGTCTCTCTTTGACTTTAAAGCATAGTTCAGCAGGAGATGTGCAAGGCCACTTTGTAGGGGTGAATATGCGGGGCTTGTAATTAAATTCCTGGAGTAACATGTCACAGAACATAATGAGAGAGGTGTCTAACACCCAGTATGAACCCACGGAGTGTCTGCTCTGCTCTGATTTCCACTGGGTTAAATTACATTACATAGGGTCTAGTGTCAGTAATGAGAAAGTCTAAAAACATAGCAAAAAAGACATTCTTACAGTTAGCGCATGCATTTGATTTTCGGTCCTCTCTGAAGGACACTGTCCCTCTGACGCTGTTTGAGCCACGGTTCACATATCGGAAAACTACTCTGAAGAGGTCAGGAGACGTGACATTGATAGTCAGGATGACCTTTGGCTGTGAGAGACAAACAAATGCTAAAACATGACGATATAGATTACATTGGGTGACAGTGTACACGGTATATAATCCCTAACCACAATATTCAGTCGTGGCACTTATTTATAAACCATTTATATATAGACCCAGGATTTCCCAACTTTAACAGTGACAGTTTGTGTGCCCTAATACAACCGTAGAGATAAAATAAATACCACTATTTAGGCAATAATTAATATAAAATGACTGAACTATTAATACATATTAATTAGTGCCCTAATTATAGGGTATAATTATGCCCAAAAAGGAAAATTAAACCTGCAGCCCATATGTAAAAAAAAGAAAAGAACTGGTGAGTGTTATCTTGTTCACTAAGTCTGGCTAATTGTATACAGATGGGTGTAATACTGTATCATGCCTGTGTCTGGCTATCTATGTACTTATGGGAGAAATATTTTACCACAAATCAGTGTCAGCCTAAGAATATATTGATAACAGATAAATAGTGCCTCTATATGTAAATTGCTCTCTCTATATTGATGAGAGCTATACTGTATGCAATTAGTATCCTGGAATAAACACTCCTGTACGAGTGAGATGGCAGACACTACAATGTGTCTATGAGAAACAAAGTAGCATTTACCTCATAAAGCAGGTTTTTCTAACAGGTTTCCGCATGTAGATACGCCATTTTTAAGGTACGTATATCAAAGGGCGTATCTACACACCGAAACCAGTCGGTGGAGTTTATGACTTAAATAAACGTACCTTATGGTTTCTAGAATGCACTGAATGGAGCTTTATATTTAGAAGAACCTGTTTTATGCTACCTTGTTTCTAATAGACACATTAAAGTGTCAGAATATACGGAGTTGCTCTGCCATTTCACTCATACAGGAGTGTTTATTCCATGTTGTTTGTTTATTCATGCAGAATGGAACTTCTACAACATATCGTGGATTGTATATAAACGTTACTCCGTGGTTTTTGCATATCTTGCCATCAGTATCCTGCCAATGATATAATTATTGGAGCTATATTATGAGACCATAAGTATCTGGCTAATTAAATACTTATAGGGGATATCCTGTGACGTCATATGTCTGGCCAAATATATGCTGATGGGAACTATACTGTACCACCATTAGTTACTGGCAGGGCCGGCCTTAAGTATTCTGGCGCCATGTGCAGGCCTCCCCCATGGTGCGCCCCCATGCCTGTCTCTTTCCTCTCCCTCCATGTATGTGTCTATCCCTTCCCACGTTTGTCCCTTTCCTCTTCCTTGTCATGTCTGTCTCTCTCCAAGTCCCCCATATCTGTTCTCTCTCTCTCCCCCTCCACCCCATATCTGTTCTCTCTCTCCCCCTCCATTTTCTTCACTTCCTCCCTCCTCTGTGCTCTTCTCTCTCTCCCCCTTCCTCTGTTCTTTCTCTCCTCCTCCTTCCTCTGTTCTCCCCCCCTTCCTCTGTTCTTTCTCTCCCCCCCTTCCTCTGTTCTTTCTCTCCTCCTCCTTCCTCTGTTCTCCCCCCCTTCCTCTGTTCTTTCTCTCCCCCCCTTCCTCTGTTCTTTCTCTCCCCCCCCCCCCCCCCCGTTCTATCTCCCCCACTGTGCGCTCCCCACGCACAGTGATAATGTATGGTATAGGATTTCCAATACCCTGCATCATCACTAAGCATGGGGAGTGCGAGTAGCACTTACTCATGCTGCTCGCGGGTCCCCGTGAAGCAACGCTGCTCTGCTTCACAGGGTGGGGGTGGAGCTTCACGTCACACCCGGTGAGCTCCGCCCCCTCCCCGGTTCCAGCAGTGTTGCCTAGCAGAGGGCTGGTGAATGGAGATGTTCTGATCTCCCCATCCAGTGCCTCTACCGGCAAACTTTTTTTTCCTGTGGCACAGGTCGCACACCCCTAAGGCCGGCCCTGGTTATAGGCAAATAATATACTATAACGGGTAGCTATATGATAATGGGAGCAGTTCTGTATATCTGTGTCTGGCTAACTATATGCCCATATGCTTACCTGGATTGGAGACATCTGGGCATAGCCTCGCCAACTGAAGTTTTCGAATTCAAGGGGGTTGTAGCCAAAACGGACAGGTCTTCCATCCGCAGCCAGCCCATCCTCAACCTCATACCTCAGATGATGCAGATCAGGGAAGTAGAAGCCATGGGATGGTCTGACATGGAACAGATTACATCAAATGGTATTATTATACATAATGCATTGGTGAAAGAGAGTATGTGACTCATTTTAGGGGTTTGTAAGTCTGAGGGAGCATGGATTACAGAATCCACTGTGTGGGAGGACAGATAAACTTAGGGAGCAATCTACAGTTAATAGAGGAGGGAATTTCTGCTTTCCCAGTTACCAATTTCCTGTACAAAGCATTCTCATTCCAGAATACAGACTGTTTCAATGCCATTCACTGCTGGAACCAAAATGTTGTATTGTCTTGTATAAATAAAAACTATAAAATAATATGGTGCAGTGTGAGGTAATGAAGTTCAAGAGGGTCCTGCTGTTAGGGTAGTGATGGCACCCAATTTACTTCAAGAAACCAAGTTGCAGAACTAAAAGTGCCAACACCGCACATGGAAAGGAAGTTTGTTCCACAAAGGAAAATCACACATACATGTTTACATACATACAGTACATGCATGTATACACACAACCATATATCATATGCATACGCACACACCTACAGTAGATGCATACACACATCACACAGCTTGGCAGATACAGTTCATTATAACAAGACATATATACAAATCTATTGGGCAAATTAAAATAAGTGAATAATAATTTCCATTATGTTTAACCCTTCTTTTCTCATATTTAAATGAAGAAAAGGGCATTGACAGCAGATCATGGGTTCCATCCAAGAAGCCACCAAACACCTTGCACCCATCCTATGAAGTCTAAATTTATATACATGTATATGGAAACACCTTGCACCCATCCTGAATCTAAATGGATTGAACCGTGGGGGTACAAGGAATATGCATACATTTGTATATACATTTGGATTAAACAGCATGGGTACATTAAGATATGAGAAAAGGGTTAAACATAATGCAGATTATCATTCTTCAAATTGCTAAATGTTTCCCCAAGCAGACTCCTATCTATGTCTTATTATAATAAACTGCATCTGAGTATGTATGCGTGTATGCATGTATTGCATGTGCGGTTTTATGTATGTATTGTGTGCGTGTAAATGATCTGCTATGAACTTTTGAGTGAGCTGCCTTCCTGTGGCTTCAGTGCGCCGACCGTCTGCGGACCAAGTGAGATCATGGTCAACCAGGCCATGTGCCACAACAAAGAGCTTGGAGTGCAAGTTGTGGTACCCATGCCATTTGTTCACCCTTGCTGTATTAGGGTAATATAGCCCATTTCAGACAAATGTACACAGACACTAAGCATGTAAACTATATACACATTATATTAATTATCATTTAGCACTTTTTGTTTACTCAAAATTTTCCATTGCAGTCTATGGTATTTAATGACATGAGATAAAATAACTCAGGTTACATTTACTCAATTACTTTTTGGCAGCCAGCAGGAGGATCCATGTGATAGGAATTGTAATGTGTTATCGGTTTTCCATGCATCAGTTATTAGGTTATTATATGTGAAAGCGACTCACTGGTTACATCGTGGTCCTTCTACATTCTGCCGGCACTGGCAGTCACCATTCTTCTCGTGGCACGCCAAGCCAATGGAGCCTCCTATGTCACACTGGCATCCTGCAGATGACAAACACCTGCTCATTAAACTGTGTTACCCGGGAAGGCAGCAGGAGGATATTAATAGAGAGCTTGACCTTGGCATTCTCCCAACACAGCATTAAGGGGATTTACCAAGTATCCAATTAGAAGGGAATTCATTACCCCCTGAAAAGAAAGTTACATCCGTTCCCTCACGAACCCGAGCTGAATAGCCAAGGTTCATCAATGCAATATAAAACTCTTACAGAGCATAGAGCTTACAGGATGAGACACCATCTCTACTATTCAGTGCAGGAATAGACAACACTATCCCGTGCAGGAGAAAGTTACCATCCTAAGCAGAAGATAAACCCCTCTATACCATCTAATGCACAGAAATAAAAGCTCTACCAGCTAGTCTGTAGAACCAGGGCAGTCTATTATTCTGTGAAAAGGATCAGGGAGAACAGAGACCACTATCATCCAGTGCAAAGTATCATAAAGAGGACAGAGAGCTCGGACATCCAGTTTACAGGAGAATGAGGAAGAGAGCAAAGACATTTAACATCCGTTTCAGAAATAAAGCTGAAGCTGGGAGTCTGACCACTAAGTAACAGGATAAGGTAAAGAGTAGAATGCTCCAACATTCAGTGCATAGGAAGAGGAGAGTAAAGAGCTGTAACATCCACTGCAGAGGAGACGTAGGAAAGGAAAGAGCTGTGCAGAAGAGACATAGTAGAGCAAGAGTGCAGACGAGACGTAGTAGAGCAAGGAGAGTGTAGACGAGACGTAGTAGAGCAAGGAGATTGCCAACGAGATATAGTAGAGCGAGGAGAGTGCAGACGAGCCGTAGTAGAGCAAGGAGCTCTAACATCCAATGCTGAGGAGATGTAGGAAAGGAAAGAGCTGTGCAGACGAGACCTAGTAGAGCAAGGAGCTCTAACATCCAGTGCAGAGGAGATGTAGGAAAGGAGAGAGCTCTAACATCCAGTGCAGAGGAGACGTAGGAAAGGAAAGAGCTGTGCAGACGAGACCTAGTAGAGCAAGAGTGCAGACGAGACGTAGTAGAGCAAGGAGAGTGTAGACGAGACGTAGTAGAGCAAGGAGATTGCCAACGAGATATAGTAGAGCGAGGAGAGTGCAGACGAGCCGTAGTAGAGCAAGGAGCTCTAACATCCAATGCTGAGGAGATGTAGGAAAGGAAAGAGCTGTGCAGACGAGACCTAGTAGAGCAAGGAGCTCTAACATCCAGTGCAGAGGAGATGTAGGAAAGGAGAGAGCTCTAACATCCAGTGCAGAGGAGACGTAGGAAAGGAAAGAGCTGTGCAGACGAGACCTAGTAGAGCAAGGAGCTCTAACATCCAGTGCAGAGGAGACGTAGGAAAGGAGAGAGCTCTAACATCCAGTGAAGAGGAGACATAGGAAAGGAAACAGCTCTAACATCCAGTGCAGAAGAGAAGTAGGAGCGTAAAGAGTGCTTACACCCAGTGCAAACGAGTTGTAGGAGAGAAAAAAAAAACAGTAACATCCAGTGAAGAGGAGAAGTAGGGCAGTAAAGAGCTCTAACATCCAGTGGAGAGTAAAAAGCTATAACAAACAGTACCAAGGATAAGGAGGAAAGTAGAGAGATCTAACACCCAAAGCAAATAAGTCAACAACTCTAATAGAGAGTGTAGGTTAATTCACATGGTTTACATCCTTGTTCCATATCTCTTCTGTTATTGGCTCGGTGTTGCAGCCTTGCAAAACACATGCACATCTTAGCAGTACCTACAGAAGGTACTTGTTCAACCTCTGAATGCTGGACAACAGTGGGAACTCACCCTGACACCCAAAGAAGCTGTTGGGCTCCAGATTGTAGAATCCATCTTTACAGCTGTCGCAGGAGCGGCTGCAGATATTCGGTTTACAGAAA
The DNA here is from genome assembly GCA_036172795.1 of Pelodytes ibericus. NCBI lineage: Eukaryota > Metazoa > Chordata > Amphibia > Anura > Pelodytidae > Pelodytes > Pelodytes ibericus. Next base: position 131,940,122 of record CM069862.1, read on the forward strand.
CACTGTCCGGTCACCTGAATGGCAAAAGAGCACAGGGAGGTTAGATTAGATTGGGGAGGAATACGCAGAGTAGCCCTTCTCACCACACTCATCTGCACACTATATGCAGGTGATGGGGTACTCTGTGTAGTGAAACCTCCACCTCCAACCCATGGGTAAAGCTACAGCCAGGTACAGGGCAGTATTTTATATTAGCCTGGCACCCTAAGATCAGCTGATATGGAAGGGAAACTTCTGTGTTAACACTAATGCACCCAGTCACATTTTTGGCTGAAAGCCTTCCATGCCACACATATTGCAAAAGTTTCCATGGCCTAAGATAACCTTACAGACCGTCCTCTCACCAATGGGTTTAATGACCTATGATCTTGCATTTCCGGACCTTGTCTGGTGCTATCTATTCTTATCTGTGTCATCAGTTCCTCGTATTGTAATGTTTGTAAACATAGGGGAGTGCATCATGTGTGACCAAACATACGAGCATTCGTCCAGCGATATCGAGGGAAAGGTCACAATTCTCACCCAAGTTTAAAGCCATTTATTGGATTTAGGATTTTTGTTTATATAATTAGCACAAATTATTTTAACTTGAAAGTGTAATTCAATATTATTTAACAGAAACACTAATAAATGAGTTAAAATCCATGTAACATTAATGGCCCACTGCTCAAAAATGAGAGATTATATCTTGCACTGATCTAAAGCTTAACCAAGTCAAATTATCTTCATTTACAATATAACATTTGTAGCACGCAGCACTTATCAGCTGCAGAGCACAGAGTCTTATCATAAAAGTACATTAAACTACAACTAATTAGCAAAATTCAATGTTTATTAGTCTTTTTTAATGAATCACCAACTTAGCTAATCTGTTTATTATACATATAATTGGTTTAAGTGGAAAGATTTGTTTTCCTGCAGGAGAAATTCCCACCAGCCGCCTCTTAATTACAACAAAAATTGATAGAAAGTATAAAACACCAAGTTCTTACTTGCTGGCATTCTTCCACTCCACTTATTGTGCCCTCAGAGTCGCACTGGCACCCTGCAGGAGACAGATTATTGATCACGGTGAGTTAAGATTGGTTATTTCCTGGGCACATTTTGGCGCAGATAAGGAGCAGCTGGCATTTCTTACTTGTACATCCTTGAGGGTTTTCGGGGAGCAGGTTCCAGTGTAAGGGTTTGCATTTATCACAGGCTGTTCCTTCCACATGTTCCCGGCACTCACAAGACCCCTGTGCAGCAAGAGAGAACAGAATGAGGGCCTTTAAAACCCACTGAGCATTCTGCATAATTCCCCCAGGAGAGGGAACAAGCACACAACCATTTCAATATAATTTGTGGGATGTCTGCCACCAAATCTTCCCAAAGAACTGTTCCCTCCCACTGCATAATCACACTCTCCCCAAACCTTTAAAGGAGCAGATCATGTAACCCTTTCGCTGCCAAAATAGATGACTTTATTCAGCTGTGCCTGATCTCCATCTTTTCTCGTTGACACTTGTCACTCGATGCAACTGTGTGAGTGCATTCCTGCTCTTTGCTCCAGGAAGAGCAGCTGTGGCGTCTCAGTGACCCTCCATCAGGTGTCTGCTTGATCATTCCCCTCATGTCTTCACTCGCATGTCATTACTACACTATTGCAACCTCAGCAAGGGGCTCAAATTATCCCCCAGTGCTCTGTCCACTTCCTCCTTTGCTCTCTACATAGCATTTACCCCTCATCTGCTATGGCACACTGGACTGCATAGAAGGGAAGATCCTGCAAGAGCCATATACAGCAGAGCTGGCTACAGTAACCGAATTCAACAAATTACACTATGTACTAAAGAAGGTCAAGGGACCATAGTCACAGGAAAAGGGTCTGCACTCACCTCTGGAGAGTTTAGGCTAGTGGAGGATGCTCCTGAAGGATTACATGGTCCCACTGCAAAAATACAGAGAAAATAGTAGATGGTCCTTATAAAACTGTAAAAGCCCAGACTGATCACAGTACACAATTTATTATGGTTCCATCCTGATTCTAACAGGAAATGCTGTATCCCAATGGAATAATGGGCATTGAGCACAGGTGATACATTCCATAAACTTGCTCCCTCAATAGGATCCCCTTCATGTACTTGTACACTGCCCAAGTACTACATATACCTCCTAGTCGTGCTGTGGCCCAGAGCAGGACAAGGAGGTATATGTAATACTTGGGCAGTGTACCAGAGTGTACCAGAGAAGCTCACCTAGTACATATTAAAGGCCACAGCCTGTGGTACTTAATATGTATTAGGTAAGCTTCTCTGGTACACAGACACTGAACCCAGAACTGCACAATCTCCCTAACCCAATTATACCCTATTTTATGTATTATATAGGTGTATTCAGTACACATGCATTGCTGAACATTACCTTCACAGTTGGGAAAGCCGTACATTCCTGACATGCAACTATCACATCGCAGACCGTTAACTCCAAGGCGGCACCTACACTGTCCACTCTGTGGGTCACAAATACTGTGCAAGGACCCCTCTCTTGAACATTGACACGCTGCAAGAACAAGAACACACTGAAACCCAGGGACCCTGAACCAATATTATCATAATACACCAAACATTGAATGAGTATACTGTATCATAGGGGAAAAATTGACACTTTGTTTGCTGCCAGTGCTCAAACCATTTTAGTGAAGCAGATTTGTCAAATAGAAAACAAATAAGCTTTTTACATTATACAGGAGATATTAATATTCTATTGTATAAACTATTATGGGATAATTATACCTCAACCAGAAACTGAACCTGTTACAATGTTCTAATTTATCAAACAAGACAGTACAAAGCTGCTGAATATTCTTTGGAAACAGACACACAGTTATATGTCAAGCGAATATCTAATTCATTTCTAGTTTGGATAATCATGACTCCCCCCCCCCCTCCCCCAACACTTACATGCACAGCTGGGGAAGCCATAGAAGCCAGATGCACACTGGTTGCAGGTCTGTCCCGAATAGTTCGGGTGACACTGGCAGTGGCCTCCTGGTGCACAATAATTGTCCACAGCACCACGAGGCTCACATGAGCAAGCTACAGAGAAATAAAAAGATGTAATGAAAAATGTACCATCACCAAAACAATTATCACACTGGAGAGTCAGTTTATGAATACATGGCGAATGGGGCTGTGGTCATATGATGTACCCAAACAGAAGATCACCTCGACAGACCTCACACAGTCAGCAAAGTGGAAAGATGATGGACTTTGTGTCATAAGGATTATAAAGTGAATTTAATGTATTTTAATAAGGCACACATACATTTTAGATAATTGGCAGATTGTAGACATGGTTTAATGTGTTACAGACATTAACATCTTATTGACATAATGCACATATATAAAGATGCACTAGATATGCTCTGGATTTAGGTATCCATGTGCTATAATTTCTTCATTACACTAACTTGGCATACCTTGGCAATGAGGGTAGGAGTAATGCCCTGCAGCGCACTGGTCACACCGAGGTCCTGCGTATTCAGGTTTACAGAGGCATCGGCCGTAAGGATCACACCCACCTGGCACTGTGCCAACAGAACTGCATGCACACACTACAGAGACATGAACCAGTAGACACAATCACAAACCAAAGTTGTAAATAGAGCAATCCCCAGGGAACAGCTAGAATAAGAGAGTGAGATTTTCCAAGATGTCAGCCAGCAAGACAAAACCATGGCAGATACCATGTCTTTACCACCCCCACATACAATGCTTTGATGTCCTCCAGGCACAATATTTACATATGTTGAGCTTAAAAACTTTGTGACAGACAATTTAATGATGTTCTATGGACTTTGTAACAGAAACATAGTCTTGTACAGACATTTGCATTGTGGTAAAATGGACTCACACTGGCAGAGGGGATAATTGAAGAATCCAGAAGAACACTGATCACAGAAGAATCCTTCAAAACCTTCTCGGCAGTTACACCGTCCGCTGTCCTTATCACAACTACCATCATACACACCAGGCCCGGAGCATGCGCACTCTGTGAAGGGAAAGAGGAAACGACACGTGATTTGAAAGGACAAAAATTATGTAATGAGGTGTAAAAAAAGTTGCGATAATTAGTACAATGAAGATAATTTAATTAATAGTCAGAAATAGAGGTATTTTAATATGGTCTCTTTCCTGCTGCGAGCATTATGTGCTCTTCACACTTTGAGTTATTTACTTTCCACTGTATGAAAGTGGACAAACAAGAAGACCTGACTCTGCAGATGGGTCTAATTTGAAGCGTGTTGGACACTCACCTTGGCAGTTGGGGCCGTAGTACCCAATAGAGCAAACATCACATGCATCACCCTGAAAGTTAGGTTTGCAGATACAAACTCCCTGAAATTGGTCCTTACGGCAGGCGTTTCCAACAGTCCCAGCAACATGGCAGTCACAGTCTGAGGAAGAGAGTACAGTTAACATCTATGGTTTGGCCTCAACCACAGAAATGGCCTAATAAAATACTGGAATAACTGACACATGAATTAAAAAAATTGTAGGAGCGTCAAGAGTAGTAAATAGTTAACCCATAATTAGCACAGCAGTGACATGTTTAAGGCCAACTCAACGCCTCTATGACAACTGTGTAAGCCGACAGATTAATGGATATGATTAATATTGTCCTTACTTATGATTTCCCCGGCTGAGTGCACTTGCTCCCCGGTATTCCCACTCGGAGTGTCAGGGACAGCTGAAGGTAGAAAGGGAGAGGGCAGAAATACATTTCAATAACCAGCACATAAGAGATTGCGCCCTCTAGTGTCAAATACCTGATACAACATGTGTTAGGACCAGAAAAAACATTGATTAAAGGAAAGCTGTAGTAAACTATCCACCGGTGTTCAATTGAAAGATTTAAAAGAGTAGTCCCGTGTTAGCCATGGAAAAAACAGGAAACAAATACAGTTAAAAAGAGGAAGGGACCTAGAGACTTGGTCTTGAAAGCTTGCAATCAAACTCTCAGTTAGTCAATACATGGTATTAACTCTACTTGTTTCCAATTGAAATAGAGCATCAAGTTTAGAAGTTTGAAATAAATTGCTTTAAAAAAACAATATAAATAAAGCACTGTATCGAACCATCTTTGCTCAGTATAGCTTGGTTATATCGGTTATTATAACAGCAACACTGAACACGTAAGTGTGCTATAGTACTTACGGTAACATTCTGGGAAGTCAGTGTATCCTTCAGCACATTGTCTGCAATCTTCTCCAGTGTAGTTCGGTTTACAGTAACATCTACCTGTCAAATCTTCACAAGTACCGTCCATGTACTCTGAATCACAGACACACTCTGTAAAGTAAAGAGAGTGTCACCAACTGCAGCAAGTATTTAACCCCAACATGACCGGACTTCTAGAACATTTTTAGTCATGCTGGACATTGGCTGTTTGTTGTTAGCTCTAATTCTCCTCTTTCTCATTTAATGTAACCACACATATTATATACTGGTTTTATCGCCATAAAAGGGCTTTGTTTAGATACCATTATTTTCATGTCATATAATCTACTATTCAAACAAATCATAAAATATGATGAAACCATTGAAAAACAAGCCCACACTTTATATCTTTTACACAGATAAACTAACTTATTCTATACCCCGATGATATAGATTCTTATATTTGTCTTCAGTTAAGAAATAGCCCTTGTTTACATGTTTTCTGCACATGTTGGTGCCCGACACTTTAATTGTCGCAAACAAGTTAAAATGTATATATATTATGTGAATAAACAGTTAGTGTACAGTACGGCATATCAAATGCATGTGAATTTCTATGAAGAAGCCTGAAAACGTGTCACAACGGCTGACAGATGTAGACATATTCTGCAGACCAGACATAGTGTGTGGAAAAATGACAAAATATGTGATTATTGGGCTGGTGTCTTTGTTTGCAACTCAGAATATGAAGACATTCTACTTCCACACTGATGTTTTAGTCCTTACAGTTACATTAAAATGTTTTGCTTGATGGCCAGTAAGCACAAGATGTTGGATGGTACTCATGTTGACTTGTTTGGATAATACTTAAAGTGACTATAGTCAGTAACCTAGTAGCACTTACTCCGCCTGTGCATAAACTGTAGTTATAATGGTACCTATTGTGTCCGGTGTACAGCCAGTCAGCAGAAGGGTACTTACTTTGACAGGTGTATGGAGAATCAGCTGGGTGGCCAGGAGATTTGTAGTATCCTAATCTGCAGCGCTCACAGTTGACCCCATCCGTATTATGCTATAAAACATTAGTAGAATAATAACAATCTGTCCCTAATCTCACATACCCTATGGTAAAACCTGATCTACATGTGTGTTACTCCAAGACATGTACAGGACATTCATTTAGGTTTTATTCCATGGCCGCCATTCCCAGCACTCAGAGGGTTACTGTGCAAACTATATACATTGTTACAAGGTTAGATCCTAAACCAGGAATCTGGAACAGGGCTCATGTCAAATCTGCCTCTCACCTGGCAATCCATACAAACTCCTCCTCCCACGTACTGTCCGTGGCGGTTCATACTTGCATTTCGTTGGTCAACGTTGGGGTCATAATAACAGTCATGTGCGTGCCCGTTACAGTTACAAGCTGGGGGAGGGAATAGCGGATAAGTCAAATGTAGCCGGAAACCCAAGGAAGCAAACACCAGCTCCAGAGTCCACATTACTATTGTTTCTTCTTTTCCCAGACATTTCCTTGTGCTCTTTATTAAGATCTTAGCTAGTGACTTTTTCAAAGATTTCTATCCTAAACCAGAATACAACTTATATACCCCAATATTAAAAAATGTGAAAGAATTTTCATGAAGTAGTATGAAAAATCCATCATGGGGAATCTGTAAGGCATGGCTTTCTGGATCAGTTAAGGCAGCTGTTGGACCAGGAACAGATGTGTAAAATTAAACCTCTGTGAATTATAAATCAGAGGTGACAGGACTGTTTCCCCCCCCTGTGGGTTTCTCAGCAACACGTTCATGCCTGATTGTAAAAGACCACTGGTTATTCCCGGGGTATTACTGGACCACCAGAACTTACATTCACACTCATTGGCATTATCCATGGTTGCTGGTTTCCACGGTAACTGGTTGTACCCAGGGCAGCAGCTGTCACATGACCCGCCACACGTGCTGTGCTGACAGACGCACTGGAGCCTGAAAGGAGAAAGTGATCACTAACAAAAAAATTACAGGGGTCTCACTAGAATTCCCACTGAGCTCAAATAAAAGTTCTCCTGGCCAGAGAGATCCAAAGTCTGCATGCCTACAGGTGTTTTTTTTAAATAAATTGATACATATAAACACATAACCAATAAACACATGCTTTATGTACACATACGTTATGTGAAGTTGTTTGAAACTAAACTGTAGTATAAGAAGTCAGAGGTTAACCTCTTTGTTTCAATCAAAAACAGCTATTATTGAACTCAGAGTATTATCTAAAACCCAGTAAGTCAGCATAATTAATTTTAAGAGCCTTAATGACTCCTGGGATTTGTCAAGCCCTGTTCAAGGCATGTGTTACAGGTAGAGACACCATATCTGCCACTTGGAGGTATGTACTTTGGGGTCAACGCTACATTAGCATTCAGACTGTGCCTTGTATACACGAGAAGTATAAAAGAAGAGTTGGACGCATATTTTAAACAGAAAACAAGCACTTCCAAAAAATTGCTAGAGGCCAGCTCCACCAGTTGCTCCATCTGCTCCATCAATGCCCTCAGGCACTGCAAGGTAATAAGGCAGATTAGACATATAACCTGCAGGATATGTAAACAGCCCTCACATTGTTACAATCTGCCTATGCTGGAATCCTACCACACACCCTCCTCAGCACAGAGAATAAACCCTTATCAGAGTGTCCTGTACCTCACCCTGGAACTCCCATTTCCCTTCAAGGATCTGCTCCTGGACTTGATCAATGCTAAATTCCAACATAGGACATGGGGGTTAGAGGGAAGATCCTGGTGAAAAGATCTTTGGGATTTCCTAATTTATTATATGACGATATGCTTGCACACATGTAAATATGTACATTACTGCATATATACTCTCATACACAAATGAACACAACATAAGGTGGCAACATAAAAGAATAATGGCAAGTAAAATATAATGGTGAAATATGACAATAATGGCAAGTAAAATCCCTTTACAATTCCATTATTAACTTTATTGGAAACTGATTAATTCTACTTAATGGTAGTTTTTCATGAAAAGGTTATTCATTCTTAAATTCTTCAAAACACACCAAAAGAGTAAAAGCAGGATGCTATTCTTCACTAACCAGAAAACTCTTAGATCTCTTTCTAAAATTTCCATGACCGATTATCCTTATTATTTTTTTATAATTAATACTGATGCTTTTTTTGTGAATGACTGCATGGGGCATCACGTCTGTCAAATTGAATGAAGTCTTTGATTTCCTGTTAATGAACCGTACATTTTATTTGCTCAGTGAAGAGTAATGCACTAATAACCTATTCCCCAGCTTCACCCCAAATATTGCCGGCACAGGAGGAGACGGACACTGTGTTTAAAGAACATGTCAGGATGGGAAACACATAGCAATATATAAATCAGTCGAGTCAGTACCACTGTATATTACTCGGGTCAGGGGTTAATCCCTCGCAGTCATACACTGTCTGATAACACAGAGCCTGCAGGCAGCACAAGATAACTCCTGTCTGTCTGTCTGACTGACACACCAAACCCTCTGCCTGAAGCCAAATAACATTTCATTATACAGAGAGAAAACCCCACAGAGGCAGCCGCTCAATCTAAACTCACTATTCTTATTAAAATAGTACTGTGGGTAGCCATGGAAAATGAGTTAAAATGATACCATTTACTGGCTAACTGAGAGTTTGATCCTCTTAACTTAAACTCTCAGTTAGTCAATAAATGATATACACATTATCTGAAAGCTTTGACATCTTTAGCTCATGATTCCTCAGGCCTACACACCAGCAGGCGCAGAGCACCTACCAAGATGAGCAGTTGTTTTTACCTGTATGGGTTGACGGGGTCTTTAGCATTGCACATTTCAGCGTGACCGTTGCACACACAGCGTCCCCCGATACTGATATCCTTAAGACTGTAATAATACTAGAAATTAAAGAAAATAAGATACAAAAAAATGTTTACATGGGATGCCTTTGGACAGGACTCTCTGTTTTAAGTAATTTACCAATTCCATGGCCTGTTACAGCATGGATGTACCACTCACCCTACGGGTAACGGTGGGGTCACGGAGAGTTTTTCCCATGAGATGACCCAGTAAAGTGTTGGTCCGTAGAAACCTTAGCCGTATGTGGGTAGCTTTAGTGAAGTTTCTAAGCACGGGGGAGTATGTGAAATTCATGGCACCAGGACGTCCAATGACCAAAGATACGACAACCTGTAATTACAATAAATAAAATGATAAATCAGCTGAATTTTAATTGTTTGACAGAAAGGCAGTGAACGTACTTGTTAAAGCTGTGTGACCACAAGACACTCACCTCGCCATTCTCCAGAGGCACAATACGTGAATACTCAGTCGTACAGATGACATCATCATCCTTGGTGATCCGATCCATCGATCTTGCACCAAAGAGTTCCAAACAGTCTCTCTTAGAAGCTACAAGAGGACATACAGCAAGAAATTAACCAAATGCTTTAGAGAACGAAGGTATAAAATCATACAACAACTTTTTCCAGAGATTAGGTTTTCTAAACCAATCTGGGATATGTCCACTTACTGTATGTACATGGTTGTTGGAAATGGCTAAATCAAAATCCTTTTCTGAGAATAATTAGTCATATTTTCACCTATTTTCACAGGGTTGGATTTATTCTGGACTGTATATTCATGTGACATTAGGGGCACAGAAAGAATTTGGGAGTTATTCACAAAAAGTGAGGGGCAGGTGAGATGAATATTTCTTCAACATTTTAAAATTTAACAATGTATCAGCTCTTCTCTGAAGAAAAACTCACTAGACTTGTCTCTGTACAATCTATTGTTAAGTCTGCAAACTGTTGATCCCACCTCAACTCATCTCACTTACACTTTTCATGTCCACACACAGAAGCTTCTAGAAACATCCCATGGTTCTCCACTCCCTTATGCCCAGCGTTCCATGCCCATTCTCCAGTACACGTTTTCCAAACTACTTTCAGGTTTTAGAGCAGTGGTTCTCAGCCATTTTTAAAATATTTATCTTTATTTATAATTTAATCTGTGCCAGACAATAAGGTGTAATTATGTACAAATTTGTAGAATTGTAGTTTCTACAAAGATCAGTATTCTAACAGTTTGACTCTGTGGTCCCAAATCCCCCCTGAAACCCCAAAATTCAGGAAGAAATTATATAAATCTCTGTTAAAAATGTTATCTCATTACAATGTCCTTATATAGGAGAATCATAATGAGGGAGAATAAGAGATAACTGAAGAAGTCGGATTATACGATAAGAGAGGTCAGGCCGGGATAGAAAAACATTAATAGTTGGGATGTATGAAATCTTTCCTCCCGGGGGGATTCTTTTTGGTTCTGGAAGAAGAAGTTCTATCTTGGAGACCTTCTCATCTTATTTCAATTAGTGGTTTTCAAACTGTGCGGAAAGCTAAATATATTCCGGCAGATACAGTGAGAGGGACTGCATGTTCATGACAGCGGAATGTGACCATCAAAAATTGACCCCTATCCGATCCTGGCAGTGAATGGGTTGAATGAAACCCATTCACTGCCGTGGGTAACACATTTCAACCAGTTGTCTCCTGCAGCGTGTATTTTACAAAAGCTACACTATTACAATCAACGATATTGTGGGAGTAAGAGAACAAATGCAACAAAAGTCTAGTTTTAAAGATCATATTTTTATAATAACTTTTTTTTATAGCATTATCTCCTCTAGTGAACACAAACTGCTTTTAAAAGCACACTATCAGACTTTACTGTATCTGCAGCTTATTCTACACTGTGTTTACCTGACTTAATGGTATTCATTTTATAAACCTCAGATGGAGGCTTAACTGCCTTCCCAGGAATCAAACCCGTGGCCTTGAGGCTTGAACTGGTACAAACACAACCTAAATCTGGTGATCCCAAAATAAATACATAAAATTGTAGAGATGGGAGTATACAGTCTTATACTAAAGTACAGATTTCCTTGAACGTGATGACCACCTGATAAGAGAACTGGCAATAAATCATGGTGCTCTTAGAAGCTTACTCAAATAAAATTCAGATAGTAAATAAAAAGATATTGGCATCAATTCCGAAATAATGACAGTGTGAAAGGCAAAATGACTTACAGGCAAAATACTGCCAAGGTTGGTATGTGGCACCATAATCCGTGGACCTCTCGAGCACCCATAAATCGGGACGGGGAGAGTTGGCAAATTTTATCCATACATAGGCCACATGGAAAACCTGGGTACAACAAGGAGAGAACAACAGAGTACAGATCAGTAATAAGCACCTTATAGCACCATAGAAATCATTTTAAAGATTTTAAAAATGGTTCAGCAATTATGTTTTAATAATCTTAATAATTTGTTTGCTGTGGATCTGTGATGTCACAAAATACCAGTTTTGTTGTTCATTCAACCACAAAATGTATATATTTTTTTTTAGAAGGAGGCAAGAATACAGAACACTACATTCCTATCTCCGACGCATTCCTCAGAGCAGTAGAATGCCTTGTAATATGCACAGTCTATAAATTAAAGATGTTTATGAAGGGGCTTGTCAAGTACACATGTTGGAGCGGCTTATTTTTCCACTATCCCATTCATCAAACTGCCATGAATCCTCACCTGCGGGAAGAACAGCTCTACCTGAAACAGGCTTGAAGGGGACTGGACATGTTACAGGTGTAATTTACATAGGCACTGTTAGATCACATCCATGGCATGCTCTTCATGTGAACTTCCAGGCATCCCCTAATACATGCCACACTACCCGAGATAGATTACCACATTAATCTATGCACTGAAATCAATGAACCACAGAGAACAGAGATAGTTATAGCCGTTTATAATTATTAATATTAGTTACCCTTTCCGTGCAGAAGGGGAGTTTAAAATCTTTGGGCAATGACTTGGTTAATTCTTCAGGAGGCTTTTTCTTTTTTGTTTTTACTGATTTTACGGAGCACATGCACCCATCCAACGCATAACAACAGAGAGAGTTTTGGAAAATAACCCTGATCTATTTGAGGAAAGTCCCAGCGGGAGCCCTGTATAGAAAGGGCTGTCTGTTCCTGCACTTGATGTGCCCTGCTTGTACATTAAAAACCATAAAAGGGCAGCTCAGCTAGAGTAGAACAGTTTGAGAGGCTCTGGTCTCTGCAGATTTAGAGATCCACAGACAGAAATAGTACCCTGTAACAGGTATCTGTAATCCATCACCAGGAAAGACGACAGATCAGCACAATTCCACGCAGTGACAATACAGAGGAGCAGTATACCCAGCAGCTTTGTGCGTGCATTTCTGCACCCACGGAAACTGGTGCAGGCTTTCCACCCCAAAAGCCTTTTTGCAACATTTCATTTTTCAGGGCCGTATCCAAGGGCTTGATGATACCCAAGTGAGATGTGTCTAGAGCTCCAAAAGTTTAAACAGCTGACGCCAATGTCTATAGGGAGCCCACTGGTAGCTTCCCTGGTTAATACACGCCAACAGCTTGGCTAGTGAATATGTCTCACTGGCTACAAACTCCAATCTTGAATTACCCAATGTGGTGCACAAGATTAAACACACTTTGCTCCTCAAACTGCTTATGCTACCGGTCCAATGCCCCACTGTACATCGCTTGTGCTGCTGGTGTCATGCTCTGTACAGTACTTTACTCTGCCAGCTGGTGCGATGCTCTGCACCGTACATTCCTCTGCCAGCTGGCGCGATGCTCTGCACCGTACATTACTCTGCCAGCTGGAGTGATGCTCTGCAAAATACATTACTCTGCCTGCTAGCACTTAACACTGCCCTTCTTCCTGTTGTAATTTTGTGCATTATATATTATTGTGCATGCAGTCAAGCTGTGGGCTTAAATTGCTACCCTTCAGCACTGAAAGGGTGCCATAGTACCTGACACATTCTCCTCATTCATCTTTGTTAAATCATTAATCAATCTGGTAGCACCCTCCTATTCACTACCCCCTCTCAGGAATGTGAACTATTATAGAATTATGTGTACCGGCTTTTAAAACTCCGCACACCTCCCTCCTGGAGAGTGTTATTATATCTGTAGTGTCAGTTTAGGTGACATATATCTGCCGCTCACAATCATAAAACTTTGCAAGTAGTCGACTACAAATATTCTTCCAGTCGCTCCGTTTAGCTGCAGGCTGACCTTCATACATAACTAGTGCCAGTAATTCTAGAATAATTACACATTGGGGCCCTCTCAAACACAAAGGGCTGATAAAAACAATGTAATCCGCTTCCGAAAAGGCCTGCACTTTAAGGTGTGCATAGGAGAAGTCTAATAAACGGCTCTATTCAGTGGCGTGAGTTATCACTGGTTTTTAACTCCAAATTTTCCATTGCAGTCTAAGGCATTCAATGACTAAAATAAACCAGATCATTGAACAGAGAGCAATGCCTGCCTCCGTGCTTAAAGTAACACTATTCTCTGAGTGAGATGTACCAATGTAAAACTGCTCATACGCCTGGGTTACTCTCACGTATGTTTTATGAACTAAATTGAAGGATCCAATTTCAACACCCTAAGTGTATCCTACTCACGTATATAACTTTAATAAAAATAGCTGCATTTCTCTTCCCTGGACGGGGGGAGGACAGATTGCACTACAGACCCATCACTGAAAAGTCTTCACACAGCCTGAGAAAATCACACCTAATGTTTTTGTTTGAGAACCAATTAAGGGAGCAGACTGTTATTTGGGTGACATGCCTTGCTCCCTGTAGGTCCATTCAAGGCATCCTTGCAGAACTGTACATAGGTTAAAAGAATCATTTAAAAAAAAGCCATGTTACAATAAGAATGCCCCCCCCCCCCCAACTCCCACAGCCCCCCAAAAAAGTAATTTCCAAAATCTGTTTACAGAAACAGTCACCTGTTACAGACTGAACAGAAACATGAAAGCACTCAGCCATATAACAACCTTACGAATGCTATCGGAATGTGCTTTTCCAGAGTGAAATTCCCCTTGTCTGCAATTAGGTTTGTTTGGAATTGCAGACACGTTTAAATTGGATTTCATGTCTAAATTCCTTGCATCCTACAATGGAAACAAAAGCCTTAAAAGACAACTCTGGACAAACAAAATGGAGGCAACACTGGGATTCCTGGCAGGATAATTAACAAAATGCATTTTTACAAAACTGTAACAATTAAAGAGTTAGAAATCAATGATACTGAATCCCTCACGCTCTTCCACCCTGCATCCTTCAAAAGAGCACCAATGTTAGTTTAGATCCTGGTCACGTAATGCAGTGGAAAGTAGTCCAAGTTCATCTTCTACAATAAACAGGGATGAGAACTGGCCAAACTGGGCCTTTACACAGCTGGTAGCAGTGCTATACTACTCTTCCTATGCACTGTCAAAAAGGCTTGTGGTAAATAGCGATATTTTTAATAGGTTATTACAAATGACCAATATATTCCTTTCCAGTAGAGATTGTAACTGCCCCACTGTATCCACCCTGTCATGTGAAACGCGTTGACAGAACACAAACAGAGCAGCATTGTCAGACTGAGGAAGCAGCCTACCAGTCTGACCTTTTCACAGAGAGTTTAGTAACCACCCCAGTAAGTGCTGTCTAACTTTGTGTAAACACAAACTGTATGTAGAAATAACTGCAGGTCAGAAAAAGGAGTGGAGGATGCATGGAGAGGACTTTCAGTAAAGAAGTATGAAGAAATTGCACCTAAGATAAACACCAAGAAACAAAATCAAGCATAAAATAAAATACCGTAATGTTAAATTATACTGTGGCATATGCAGGTGCAATATGAGGGGCTGCTAACATGAATACAATGCTGTTTTATAAACTGCAATCCAGTGTAATTTCAGTATGGATGGAGAGATAACTATGGCTGCTGTCCCCTATTTCTCATGCACATCTATTTGTGTGCTAGAAATAAGAGTTGTAATACAATAATGGAGAACAAATATTGTCCATCGGTGTTGGAGCTGGTTTAATTTACTTTATTTATATTTTTTGGTAAATGTTTATCAGAAATCTGTGCATTTGGCTTATTAGCAAAACAGGACTCTCGAGCAGCTGGGGTGTCATGCTAAAAGGGTTAATAATATCGTGCACCTCTCTTTCTCCTCCCCCCTCCTTTGGTCTTCACACTGTCTCTGGTGTGCCCACCTCTCCCAGTCGGCAGTGCCAACCCAAGCATTGTTTATCGCTTGTTCCCATAACCCCTCCTCCTCCCTGTTTCCACTTCACTGTAGGCTTGAGAAGGCTTACACTGGCTTTCTGTTCTCGTCAACAAGCAAAAGGCATCAGACACGACACATTTATAGAAGACGCTTCAGAAACTATCTAGATTTTTTAATACAGCAAACACACAAACAGCAACCAGTAAAGCAAGAATACAGATAAGAAGATTATTTAGATGGAGGACTCATCAAGTTCAGTTCAGAGGAAGGGAAATTAGAGAACAAGTGGATGTGAAATTGGTGGGTTTTCAAGGAAATAGAATGGGTGATGGTTTTAGAAAAACAGTATATCAGCAGAAGTGATAATGGTTAATGTAAAAACACCAGAAAGCAGAGTAGAGCAGGACTGTGCATATAAAAGGCGGCAAAAACCAAACAAAGATCTTTTGCAGCAGGTAGGACAAGGGCAGACGGGGTGGGGCAGTTGACCTTAAGCTGTCGCCACATTCTGCACCTCTCTGATTTCTAAAAGGTTTACAGAAAGAACTTCCAAATCTTTTCATCTGTATTAATGACTATTTGCTTGGAGTAAGCTGGAAGAAAAGTAAATAAAGTTAAAATGAGCAGTAATTTTATTAGCATTTGGCTCCCTTCCATTCAATTTTCTCTTAGGCCTTTAATCCTTACTGGCACACAAGCAGACTGTGTTCTATGGGGGGAACTTGGATCCCACACAGTCAGACTATGGCCACCAAAACATTAAGAGCTTCCCCTGGGACTGGCTCCATTTACCCATTTCATGGCTGAGTGAATGTTGGGAAACTGCAGAGGAGAAGATAAAACTTTGCTCCAATACAGTGTAATGGAACTAAAGCTTCATGCTAATCTCTCACTCAAGGAAACGGCACCTTTCCAGTCTTTGAAAACTACATTGTAACAATTTCCACAGTCAAAATCAAAGATGCCTTTTCCCTTCAAGCAAGCTTCAAGAAGAATTTAAAATGGGTTACTTTTTAATGATAGACAAACTGCTCATAGAAATACATCCGTTTCCATGGGAACTAGTGTTGCCACCTTTTCTTCAAAAAATAGTGGCCATGCTATAGTCTGCCTTGACTTATTATTGGGCACAATCGATTAACTGAAGGTTTTTTATAAATTGGCCTGGCGGTAAAATACTGTGTGGGAGGAAACTCAAGTGACAAGATCTGTGAAGGTCCAGAGAGCATCCTTAAATTGTCCATCACAAAGTCCAGTTAAAATCCAAGATGAACAACGTTGGTCACTATTTTATATTAAACTATTCCAAGTCTAAAATAAAATGCACAACTGAACTAAACACAATCAGTCCACAAAATTCCCCTGAAGAGATCAACGGGGCAGTAAGAAGAATTGTCTTGTTATTAGAAGGTGGTGATACTTTTTTGCAGAGGGGGAAGGAAAGGGTGGGTAAGAAGTGTTTAATTTAACAAGTCTTTGAACAATAGAAAGTTGTAAAGGCATAAATGCAATTAAAGGCTGTACCTCCCACAGAGACTGGCATACAAGGGGTTACGCTGTTTATTGCTGCACTAGAAGGTGTCATTCTTTGGGATACAGTCAGCAGCAGAGAGGTCATCAGTGCAATCACTAGAATACCTCAGCCCAGATTGCAAGCTCTATGGGTCCTCCTGAACCTTTATTGAACCTCAACAATATTTTATACAGCAACAGTCAGTGGTGAATTTGTATAATTTACAAAAACATCAAACACACGCACAGTCCAAAGTGCTGTAGGAAAAGGTTACAAACTGATACGCCGCCACTTGTTAGCAAGAGCTTACATTCTAACCCAAGGAGCACAGTCTTATATATTGTAAACATGAAGGCCAGAGCAAAGCCCAGGTGGCTTATTTGTAGCTGTTCGCCAGAAACCCTGCTCACAACAATCCCAGATTATTCTCTCTCTCTGCAGACGGGCCAGTGCTGAGAGTTCCACAGTCCACCTCAGAGCTGTCTGTATAAGCTAACTTCTGGAATTTGACAGCAAATGTCATGCTATTTAATTATGTGAATTCGCCCAGCAATGGTATTTACTGCATCGCAGTTCTAGAAAATGAAACGGACACACCGAATCTTCCTGGCAAAACTGTTTATAGAGCTTCCAGACACACAGATTGCATCACCTTAAAAGTATGCATTGATATCAAGAGTGACATACATGGAATGATGTGATCTCACTGGAGTGGTTAGCTTACACTTTGCAAAGGCCTTTGATATAGTTTATCATGATACTCAAATACAGTTAACAGCCGCTAAACTGGTTACACAAAACAAAGAGCGACTGCACTTATCGCTCCTAATAAAGATGCCAACAACTGTACAAACATAATAAAAATGAATGTTTTGGTTATATGAATTGGCTGAATGTTTTTTAAGCTCAGGACACACTCTGAATAGACACTATCCTCACCTACTATTTAGTGGGCACACAAGCAGCCTATACTGCTACCAAAGACTTTTTAATATGTTGGAGGAGGTCCAATTAATCCTCATCCCACTTAACCCATGGACAGCAAACTGCAACCAAGCACGGAGCCAACAACTTCAATTAGGGCCAAGCATTATTTAGCACACCAATGTTTCACTTTATCCTGTTAAACTGGTTTCATTGCTGCTTATCTCAGAGAACTGAATAAATGTCTGTTCACCACTCTCGAACCATGTTTACTAATGACACCTCCCAACAGGGTGTTTTTGTCCCCATTAAATTGGAGCCCCCTGCTGGTTGGCAAGGTGTTGATCAGCTGGCAAGGTCAAGTTTGTATGGCCACTCCCCCGCATCCCAGTTTTTCTCATCCCAAGGTTTAGAGGTATAGAATGATCTACACACTGTGTGGAAGGCATAAGCTGTACAAGTATGTTGAGGACACCATAATCACTGAGAGTAAGCCAAATCTATCATTAGTTGAAGTTGAGCTCCGGGATCAAATTTTCGAAGTTTAAAAAGTGGATCACCGACAAAAAAAAACTACTCTAATGACACAATGCATGCGTGGGATAGACACAAGGCTATCCTAGCTATAAGACCGGGAACGGGGGACTAATAAAAGTACTCAAAAAAAAAAAATTGGGCAGACTAGATGGACCAAATGGTTCTTATCTGCCGACACATTCTATGTTTCTATGTTTCTATGTTTAATGGAGTCAGTGTTGTTTGGGACAAATTCTAAACTAGCTAAACTAAAGATAAAGAGCAAATGAAACTATAACCTGACCCCAGTAACTTATAAATACTATATTCTGTAATGTGGCTTAGTCAAAATCTCTCTTTTGGTCTACCTAATGATAGACAATCATCCAAACGTTATGTAGCATCCCTACAATATGGCTAATACAGCCAGTGCTAACGCCACTCATACAAACATTATAGATATTGCAGGTTTTTTTAAACGTTGGAATGTGTGCAATATTGTGCTTGTGTTGCTTTCTATGGGGGAACATACTCAGACAATTAATACATTGTAAAGTCTTAGGGGAATGCCTTCCAATTATGGTTATGTTTCAGTATCCCTGATCCTCAGTAGGCCAAAAGGAGGAGGTAGTATAGTGGGCTAAAATACTCCATACACAGCAATAAGGTAATGTATTGACCAGAATCTCAATATATTGCAAATGCTATTGGACAAAGTCTTTATTTTAAAGAGAAAAAAATAGCCAGATTTATTATGGGTAACCTGCTCTTTTAAACCTTGACAGGTCTGCAAAGGACACAAAAGATCTTACTTCAAACACATTCCCAGGAGTCCAGAGTAATAAGAGGAGTAACATTAAGGTGAAGGTGCTCAGGGGAGTACACAGTCTGTTATCTTGCATCTGTTGAAGGGGTCATTATTTAGGAATCTAGTTTAGACCCTCTCTACACTATTATTTCTTACAAGTACACAACTTTAAAACCCTTTACTCTGTGTCCTCCTCATGAGGAAGCGTTTCACAGCTGGACTGGAGATTACAGGGCATCCAAATAGGTGTATGACAGACTCCCCATCGGAACAGAAACCTCTAATCCCCCCCCCCCCCCCCCCTCCCCTTAGGTTGACTATCTTACCTAGTAAAAAAAAAAAGTTCCGGCTGGGAACAGGCTAACATAGCATGAAGCGTAAATCCCAAAATACTGAGCCAGACAAGTCTTTACAGGAACCAGTGAAATGGCTATTGCATATTACTAACTGTATAAAACACTGGGGTATGAAGCATTGACTTAGGGAATGCTGGAAGAGAGAGGCCCGTGGTAGCTGTAAAGCTCAGATGCAGTTCCTAACAAATTAAATGCTAAAAGATTGTCAAACCATAAAACAGGAGGGGTGCAGAGATGTTATAGCTCCTTGGCCTTCACTGTCTTGTCCAACCACTGATGCCGGTTTCTTGCAGCGAACCGCATTTGCTTTCCAGAAGGGAAAAACACCAAACATTAAAAATCCATATTATCCCAGCAGCTCAAAGAGCAGAATACAAGAATTCTGAATACAAAGAATCACAATACAAACCTTGGAATGGTTTACCCAGCTGGGCTTTTAATTGGAGTTTGATGACAATGATGCAGTTTCATGTTAACTCTATATTAATAATTCACACTTTTATTATGCCAAAGGTTCAAGTGTTCTAAGCAAGGATTGGTTCTGTCTATTGTCACTGGGGACATGTAAAAACGATGCCACCATGTGAATTGGAAAAGTATCCCAAAGGGTTAATTCCGAGGGCAGTTGGTGGCGACATGCTACCCGGTCTTCCTGCAGCCAGCAACCATTGCAATAAAGTCAGTGGCAGGGCTGATCTCCATGGCAACTTTTGGGAAGAGACTTAGCTGGGCTACAAAAATGGGGAGGGGGTTGTATGTACCAATTCACAGAGCTGAGATGGCAGATAGGTGGAATAAGCAGGCGCTTTGCAGGCTCGACAAATCTGCCACCTGTATTAAAGGACAGGAGATGGGCTCAAAGGTTGTCCTTTAGTAGGCCCCAGACAGACACTCCCAATACTAAACATCCATCACATGACAGGAGCATGGATATATAAACTACTTAACAATTCTTACTGACTTTGCTATTGCTGCCTTACAGTTATAATTGCCTATAAGTACATTTTTTACCAGCCTGCCTGTCAAACACCAATTAGGTTGCAACCCTACATGTAATTAGGAAAGAATTTCCGATCTGTTTATTATCATTTTTGTTTTTTTTAAAGCTGGATTTAGATCCTGGCCTCTGTCACAACACATGCACCGAATCTTCATCTCCTCCTTTCCCTCCTGCTGTCATAGAAAACCAGGACACAGGAGGGAAATCCAGGACAGCACTACATAGATCCCAAGGCTGCAATGCTATGTGTTACACATTAAGTAGAACAGTTGGGGAGTATGCAATTAATCTACTTTTTTGCTCTTGCAAAATTATTTGCACGTAGTTAACCGGATAAATGATCTAGTCATGTCCATCTCTACACTGAGGCCCATCCATGCAGCCAATTCTCATTCTGATCAATGGAGCAGTGCAGGGTTTAAGCTCAGTTACTATTCGGAGAAATTATGGATTAGCACATTCTTTTTGTAAATTAACAATTCTGTAAGTGTTTGAGGAATTTTAAATCTGTCCTTAAAAGTTTGCACACAACCTCTTCGCTCCCCCACACACCTTCCCGGGGCTGGATAAATGGATTCCTGACATCACTGACTTTGGCTCCCTACCCCCCTTCAATTGTTTGATTTGTGCAGGGGCAGCAGAGAGAAACTGTTTGCAAAGCTGCTGTGCGCCTCATTAACCCTTCTTTTGTTTTGTTTTTAGAGAGAGAGTTGCGCAATGTGCACAGAGGTCCTTCATTAACCCTTTTTTTTCAAAGAGCTACAACAATAATTTCTGGGTGACATTCATTTTCTCCTAGAAAACCCACACAATCTCTGGCAGTTGCGATTGACTTGTACTTAATTAGGTGGTTTCCAGGTTATCACCCCTCCTCCCCCTATGTACACTGCTATGAAGCATTATGTGTGGAAATAAAATGCATCGCAAATAAAGAATATGTCTTGAGTGGAGGACAGGGTAACAGGAGATCATAAACAGCTCAGCCAGGAACAATGACATCACTAGGGTGCAATGAAACAAATAACATAATTGGCAGTATAATACAATTACTTGCTGCTTCTGTATTTAGCACCGGATCTAAGTTAGCACTGCATGCAGACTGTTTTAACAGGTTTAACAGATTAATGGATGTCTTTATTTGATCATGTTTTTTTTCTCCTGTGATAATTTATATTACACCCTCTTTTTGCCACAGATTTTTGTAAAGAGTGGTGAATTTCTCTTTTATGATATTCGTAATACTCTACCCACATTCAAGGCTTTGGTGCCAACTTTGTTCATGGTGAACATTTAGTAGACTGTGACTGCCAATCTCTGTGAACCTTCACAGACCTTTCCAAAGACACTTGTACGAACACTTTGCTATCCCTGCTCAAATTGTTCTCTTTCCATAACTAATCCATAACAGTGAGATTCCAAATGATTGAATATTCCACTGACCTCTCTTTCAAAGTTAACTTTATCAAAATTACCAGAATTCTCGCACCAGTCTTCAGCACCTTCGAAAGGACCCACCTTCCAGAGATCTTCAGGTTAGGGCAAGTAAAATAATGCTCACAATAATATAGTCATATACAAAGAATTCTTAACATCCGATTAATAAAAAGTTTTATAAGCTTTTAGACATGGTCTCAAGCAATAATCTGTAGTTTTTATATTAACATAGATTGTATTGCCAGCTATAATTACACGTCCGTATTCCCAACAGACAGAATATCCAGCTCCAAGATAGAGGGGGGAGTAATTCGACTTGAGGGTAATTCCCTTGCACTCAGTGACCCCTTTAAAGGAACTTACAATATCCAGAGCCCTAATGTATCTAAAGGACCCAAGAAAACCAGTTCCTACAAAACAGACATTTCTCATGTCATTCTGGAAGAGCAGTCTAAATTTCCTGTTTACAATTATGTGCCCAATGGGACCAGGGGAAGGATTTCCTCTTGTCAAGATATCTCAAAATGTGCAGACAAAGCAATGAAGACAAGGTGCTGGCGTGTGAGAAGACTTCTAAAGTTTGTAAACCTATATCTCCAAAATGGATGAAAAGCAACCCACAGGATTATTATGGCTTCTGTTGGCTCCCTGTTTGAAGATTGCACTGAAACCCCAAACAGGATACCCCTATATAGCACGGCTGACGTTCCTCATAGTCAGATATTTATTAAGAGCCAATTTTGGATATTCTGCGTGCCCAAATGCCATCTTCTCAGGGCAAGAGTTAAATGAACAGTCACTAGATTAAGAAAATAAGTTTTGTGTGGTTCTTTAAAAATGAAAAAATGTATGAATAAAGAGCAATTTTGGTTTAAAGTTGTAAAAAAGTGGAATTAATTCCCATGGAGATTGCTCCATCCCTTTGCCCTAAAATTGCTCCTTATATAACAGCCACCTAGTACACACATATAAGGATAAGACAGTCACTAAACACTAAACTAGAAGAAGTACTTGTGGGATTACAGAGCGAGTGTGCAACACTAACTAAGGCTGATAGGGAATCTATGCCTTAGTTCACTAGAACTGTAAACTCTCACTCCGCTGCACGCACACACACACACACACACACACACACACACGTGTACACACACAAAAATCTTTAATATTTTTTTGTAAACCAGCCATTTTGCTTGCAATATAGATAAGCTTTTCATTATGCTGACAATTTTATAGAAAGGAGTGGGGTGGGAGGTTAAGAAGACAGCACTATAAACTTTTAAATAATTCATTAAAAGCTTTTTTTTGAAGATCTGCCAACTAACGGGGTTCCTCTTGCATTCTTTTGACTTCCTCAATAACTTCACAGACCTCAATACGTTTGAATCAACTGTCTTTGAAGGAAGAACTTGGGCCCTCAAACCATCCAAAGGTAATACCATCTTCAGGCTACAACTTGTCTGTATCTCAGCGTACAATACAAAACCTGTTACAATCATGGAATTTTATTAACCCGTTAATAGCCAAAGCCAACAGCTTGTTGCACCAGTATCCAGCATTCAAAGGGTTAAGCGTCTACATGCCGTGTGTACCTAAGAGAAGGACCTTACAAGGCTTTTTTGTGTGCAAGTGTTTGCTTTTCACAGAAGAAAGACTATTTCATATCCACTAAAGTAATCTGAGGAGATGAGAGGGCTGATTATAATGTGTGGACAGAGACACCAACTCACTAAGGAGAGGAATGCAGGGGAGAGGGGCAGTGAAAAAGATGAAAGAGGTGGGAGAGGCAAAACCTGGAGGGTGCAGGGAGTTTAGGACTTCAAGGTCTTGTTAAAAATGAACTCTCCAAATATTTTTTTTTTTAAAAGTCACATCTGATGTGTAAAACTAGTCCAGAAAGACAAAAGACAATTTAATCTCAAATGGACGAATCGAGAGAACTCCACTCTATGAGGTAGGTTGCGTTTTGCCATAAACTGACCATGACACAGTACAGAAAACAAAGTACCCCAGTAGCTGCTGCCCACAGCTAAAATGGTGACACACATGGCTATCTATTCCTAAAGCTTTCACAGAGAAAAGGGAAATGTGGTACCTTTCCAACTCCCCAAAACAAATCACTTTGTTCTCACAATCAAAACTGAGCCAAGTGGATCATACACACCGGATATCCATCTTTTTTTCTGTGAATGAGGCCCCAAAACAGGCTCATTCCACAGAGGATTGTGTGAAATGAAATCCCTGTGGTTTCCAGCCAAGTACACACAAAAGCTCTGCGATTTAATTATCCTACTTCAAATCTACCCATGTTCAGCAATGCATTCACCTGCTGGGAACCTGGACACCCTTTCATTGCCCCAAGAGGCGTTCAATGATTCCTTTTCCCCAAAAAGAACTGCCATGACATACTGCTGATCACTGAGTATACACGATGTCAGGGTTAATAAAGGGTTAATGTCCCGGGTCCTGGAGCATAACGACATGTTCATTGCCACCGATTTATTCTACACCTAGCAGAGGGCCTCCAAAGGGGAGAGCACAGCGCCAGAGATAGCAGAAAGAAATGAAAAGCTTAGCTTTGTTATGGAGTTTCTTTCTTTATAGGATAAGTGGAGTATGTCCTGCACCTCTTTAAAAAAAAAGATTCCACCCACAGAACAAAGCTAATAATAAAAGCATGTGCATTACATTTCTAAATATACATTATTATATTTCCAAATATAAACGTGCATTTGATTTCAAAATGTATGTTCACTGATTTATTAAATCAGCTAACCTGTGCCAACAATGGGTTGGTTGCATTATTTATTTACCTGACTATGCCATTACTGGTGTGCCAGCTTTAGTAAACACACATAGCATTGTTGAGGTGCTTGATTTATTAATTAACCTGCAGGTGTAATTGTTGGGATACTTATTCTATTAATTAACTCACAGACCACATGACTGAGGAGCAGATTCGATTCATTAACATGGAGAATGTTCATGACAAAGTCACAGACATGTTTGTTCTTCCCGATTATTTAAACTCAATATTATCACAAAAAGCCTAAAATCCAAACCTATTCAGACCGATAACTGCATGAGCAAAGTGATCCCAAAACATGCCCATCATAGCACCTGCTTTACAAGCAGCCGGGCTGCTAGCACAGTGACACGTTTTAGTAATTATAACAAAGAATAAAACTGATTAAATAAAGTAGAAAGTCTCCAAGTAGAACCATATTATTATTATGCAATGTCAATTACCTTTAAATCTAACAAAAACTTCCCAACTAATCTATATTTTGAACAAAAAGTTTGCTCCTAGTCTGGTCCTCTTGGTAATCTGCTCCTCCCCATATTTACATATTACTTCTACATGTGTCTAGAATACTGTCCTCCAGATTATCTATAACTATGAATGTCTACTCTTCATACTTGGAACACTGTCCTCTTGGTCACGACCACAAATTCCTGCACACGGTTTTTGAGATATTGTCCTCCGGGTCATCTCAATAAATTTGAGCCACTCATCTCGGGAATACTGTCCTTTCGGTCATTTCCCAAAATTCCTGCTCTCAGTTTCCGGAACACTGCACTCCTACTCAGCCCCATATTTGCTTTATTTACATCTCTGGAACACGTATCTTCTTGGTCATCTTTATAGGGGTTTGGACATCCGGAGACATAGCAGAGCATTGATAATATCTATGAAGTGCTGGGGATAAAGTAATCTATTGAGTGTCTGGATTACCGTAACAAAAACTGGCCAATTAAAATATAAATTGAGCCCCATGGGTGGCCCAGGACGACTGCTAAATGCCTGTTGAAAGGTTTAATGAGAAGAAGGTAATAAACAGCAATATATCACACAAAACCAGCAGATTTAAACAATAAATCAGATTAATGGCCAATAAAACATTTCAATCCCACCTGGTCATATACAGGGAGTGCAGAATTATTAGGCAAGTTGTATTTTTGAGGATTAATTTTATTATTGAACAACAACCATGTTCTCAATGAAACCAAAAAAACTCCTCATTAATATCAAAGCTGAATATTTTTAGAAGTAGTTTTTAGTTTTAGCTATTTTAGGGGGATATCTGTGTGTGCAGGTGACTATTACTGTGCATAATTATAAGGCAACTTAACAAAAAACAAATATATACCCATTTCAATTATTTATTTTTACCAGTGAAACCAATATAACATCTCAACATTCACAAATATACATTTCTGACATTCAAAAACAAAACAAAAACAAATCAGTGACCAATATAGCCACCTTTCTTTGCAAGGACACTCAAAAGCCTGCCATCCATGGATTCTGTCAGTGTTTTGATCTGTTCACCATCAACATTGCGTGCAGCAGCAACCACAGCCTCCCAGACACTGTTCAGAGAGGTGTACTGTTTTCCCTCCTTGTAAATCTCACATTTGATGATGGACCACAGGTTCTCAATGGGGTTCAGATCAGGTGAACAAGGAGGCCATGTCATTAGATTTTCTTCTTTTATACCCTTTCTTGCCAGCCATGCTGTGGAGTACTAGGACGCGTGTGATGGAGCATTGTCCTGCATGAAAATCATGTTTTTCTTGAAGGATGCAGACTTCTTCCTGTACCACTGCTTGAAGAAGGTGTCTTAAAGGAACTGGCAGTAGGACTGGGAGTTGAGCTTGACTCCATCCTCAACCCGAAAAAGGCCCCACAAGCTCATCTTTGATGACACCAGCCCAAACCAGTACTCCACCTCCACCTTGCTGGCGTCTGAGTCGGACTGGAGCTCTCTGCCCTTTACCAATCCAGCCACGGGCCCATCCATCTGGCCCATCAAGACTCACTCTCATTTCATCAGTCCATAAAACCTTAGAAAAATCAGTCTTGAGATATTTCTTGGCCCAGTCTTGACGTGTCAGCTTGTGTGTCTTGTTCAGTGGTGGTCGTCTTTCAGCCTTTCTTACCTTGGCCATGTCTCTGAGTATTGCACACCTTGTGCTTTTGGGCACTCCAGTGATGTTGCAGCTCTGAAATATGGCCAAACTGGTGGCAAGTGGCATCGTGGCAGCTGCACGCTTGACTTTTCTCAGTTCATGGGCAGTTATTTTGCGCCATGGTTTTTCCACACGCTTCTTGCGACCCTGTTGACTATTTTGAATGAAACGCTTGATTGTTCGATGATCACGCTTCAGAAGCTTTGCAATTTTAAGAGTGCTGCATCCCTCTGCAAGATATCTCACTATTTTTGACTTTTCTGAGCCTGTCAAGTCCTTCTTTTGACCCATTTTGCCAAAGGAAAGGAAGTTGCCTAATAATTATGCACACCTGATATAGGGTGTTGATGTCATTAGACCACACCCCTTCTCATTACAGAGATGCACATCACCTAATATGCTTAATTGGTAGTAGGCTTTCGAGCCTATACAGCTTGGAGTAAGACAACATGCATAAAGAGGATGATGTGGTCAAAATACTCATTTGCCTAATAATTCTGCACTCCCTTTACTTTCCACACTTGGCCCGTTTACAATGGTAGAAAGGTGCTAAAGCTCTGTCCATACAAAAGAGCCTTAGTCATGATTTTAGTGTCCTGTCCCTAACCTCATTAACAAAAATGCTCTGTGTTTGGCCTAGCTGGTTTTGCGAAAGTGCCCCTATGCAGCTGCTAAGTCCTCCATAGACTGGATAACCCCAGTGTTTGAAAACCTTCATATGAATAAAGAAATAGTAGAACATTATATAAAACACATGGACCTGGTGACATCAATAGACTTGGGACTAGTGACTTCTACACATTTCCACTAATATGTCCAGCATGATGCTAGAGGACATACTACATTAAACGTGCCCTTCATTTTACCGATGCATTTTAAAAGGGTCACTTTACCCATTTTAAGTATCTTAAACCAAAATCTCCACAATGCCGCCCATGGTGTTCGGCGACAACGGGAGCGCACACAAGAGGGGTAAAAAGTATGCCGACAGAACAGACTGAATGCGCCATCCCCTTGTGAACCAACGGGGTTTACAGGTAGTGTGTTGGGTGCCATCCTGGTTCTTAGAGTGTCTGTGTAACCAGAAGTGACCTCTTCACCTACAATGAGGTAAGGAAGCAGGAGGGAGAGTGGGGCACATTGACTCCTTCGCTACCCAGGTCCAGTCTCTAGCCAATGCGGTCACATGCACATAAGGAACATTGCATGCATTCACCCGTTCCTCAGCGAAGAGACTGCCAAAATCATGATATACTCTCTTGTGATCCCCTTTTGACTGACCTACCTCTTTCTCATCTTTCCCCCCCATGACTTCTTTTCACAACACGGCTGCCAGGCTCGTCTTTCAGATTTAGTTGCTCTTCTCTACAATGCCCTCCACTGGCTTCTCTACAACGCCCTCCACTGGATTCCCATCTGCTCTAGGATAACATTTTAAATTCTATCTTTAACCCCTTCCCGCTTGTAGGACGTTCCATGCCATCCTACCTTTTAGTGCCAAGATTCGATAGTACAGCATGGAACGTCCAACAATAAACAGCTCATCGCGGCCCCCCACAATGAGCTGTGTGCGGATCCTGCTGCAGGGACTTGCAGTGTGATCCCCACTGTCAGGTGAGGCCACTTTGAGTGACCTCCCTCTGACACAGAAAATGTAGCTGACGCTCAAACCAAGCGTCCGCTACATTTCTGGCATCCCAGCGTGCCCGAACTTCCGGGTTTGGGCACGCCTCTGTGACATCACAAAGAATTGAGGGATCCATGCTTGGATGTTCCATGTTAAGGACCAAAGCACCATCCGTCGTGAAAGGGTTAACCTACAAGGCCCTCCACTCCTCTGCCCCTTCTTACATCCTCCCTTGTTAACCAAAACTACCCTGCAAAACCTCTGCAATCCTCAGATGGACTTAGAAACTTCAAAAAGTCTCTTAAAACGTACCTGTTTAAGGGAACTTTCTATGCAGAATACCTGTTAATTAACCTCTAGCCAATTCCACCTAGCTCTCACGGTCCTCAAACACTGTTATGAATAAGAACATTATAACTTGTCCAACTACAACACACATAATTAATCTCTGTACAAACCCACCTAGCTCCAACCATCCCTAACACAGTTACTACCACCACCTAACCCTTTGACCTCTTCATTCCCTTAGGTGTCATGGACCTCATTCCCCCTAGATTGGAAGCTTGTCACCTCTACGTTCTGTACGTAGCGCTACTTAAATTGTTGGCGCTATACACATAAATATGTCCTTTTTTCTTTAACCCCTTCGTGACGCATGGTGCGTCCGGAAAAGAACATCCTAGTGCCACTGCTGACTTGTGTGTATGTGTGTTCATGTGGGTACATATGTGTTTCTATGTATATACCATGGTGTGAGATTGTGTGCATACCTGTGTGCATAATTGATTCTATGCATATAACACTATGCCTGCATGTGTACGCAACTGTCTGCATGTAACTGTATGTATATGACACTGTGTGTGTGACTGTGTGTGCCAAGTTCTGTGGACTGGCTCCAAAAACAAAATTAACATACATTTGGCAAGTCCTAACTTAAAAAAGTCAAACTACAAATATCCAAGATATACAAGAATGGAAGAAAAATGGTTACAGCTGGCACCTAATAAAAGCGTAAGTGCATAATTTGTATAGCTTATATGTGGCTCATTGATAAAATGAAGGACAAGCAATTTACAATTTTAAATGAAGAAAACGTACACATCTTACATTTATTGCTTAGTGTTTCCACTAGTGTAATGCCTGTCTATTCCATGAACCTCTCTCCTGACAAGCTTCTGTCATTCAGGGATTAAAGACATCCTTACAGCAGAGATGCCTGATCCAGGATGTCGGGTAATGGCAGCCAAGCAAACCAAGACCTGTCCAGACAGGCAGAGATGGAATCACTGTGTGTGATCATATCCTGTGAGCTACATCTGGCTGATCACAAGACAGGAGAGAAGGACCATTAATTTGTGGTCTCACATCAGAGAGCATCAGCTTCCGGAGCCTGGTTGGGCGTCAGACATGTACCAAGTATGAATACATGCTAAACACACACACACAAGATAATGGCACCCCAGAGAGATTTGCAAATCCATGGGTCAATAACTTCTACTAAGTCTTAAACAGCCACTGCAGTTTTAGAGACATGCTAGGGATATATATAAAGAACAATTCTGAAGTGAAGTTCTAAAAGTCTACTACTAGCAGGAACATTCCATTGGTTTCCATAGTGAATGCTCCACTTTTAGAAAGCAGAGTTTCTTATGATACTTTAAACGTTATATATAAAAAAAAATATATAAAAGACAATTATAATGTGGTAAAGATAATTTAACTCAATAAAAATTTTAATAATTATAGTTACTTGGTAATGGTCATAAGATTGTTGCACTCCAGTTTCTCGTTGAAGTTTACACAATAGAATTAATGCTGAAATAAAATATTATTTTTATTCTCAAAACACCAGCACATTCAGTAGGAGGATGTGCAGAATAATAAAACTGATGTGTTTTGTGATTCATTTTTTTTTATATTAGTGTTTATAATGAAGCTAAAGGTGTAACAAAATGATTTGTTATTTTATATCCATACAAATACTGGAAAGCCTGTGCACCAGAGCTATCTATGGCACATAGGAGAGCAAACATAATTTTTACAAGCTCATATGATGTAACATCTGCGTCATAACAACCAGGGTCGCAACATGAAACTATGCCCCCCACTCTAGGCAACAGCCCCTTTAAAAGCACCCAGCGGCATGTCAGTGTAGACATCGTCTTCCTACATGCTTGATCAGTCTTTACACAGCAATGGAGGGAGAGACACACACCAACCGTGCAGATAAATGGTGGGGGCAAAGATGGCACAGCCATCAAACAGCTTGTAAGTGCCAAGATGGCACTTTGGAACATGCTGCTTGGTGAAGTCAGGGGGGCTCAAGGCAGTTTTCACACCAGGGCCATTTGGTTTCTAGTTACGGCCCTGTGTAAGATTGGACAGAATTCCAAGAATTAACCAATGGGTATTCACCATACACCAAACATGTATAAGATCTCATGCAAGCAAAGTCAGTGAATATGCTTTCGGAAATTTATTACCATTGTTTGGACACAATTATGCTCACATGGGTGCAGTTATAAACACTCTAGTGACAATTCCACAACAAACATTAAATAGGGTTGTGCTGGCAAAATGTCCTCGGAAGCAGTAGCCACAGAATTAAAGAGGTGAAAATAGATGTTTTTTGTTAATGGAAGCAATCTCATTTTAAGGAATGGTTGGTAAGCTCGCCGGATGTTCAGAAGACAGTACAGGTAGAGACTGATCCCAGGATAACTGAAATTCCACAAATATCCCAGGCACAGGAAACAAAGACATTCCTGATTTTAGGCTACCTGGCAAACGCTTAACAAAGACAGACAGACAGACAGAGGAAGCACACAGCACTCCCAGCAAGAATATCATAGAATTCCCTTCCTCCAGGTAGAAACACGGGTTAATAAACTAAACTGCAATAGTCATAGCATACTGATAAAGGTAAATGTGAACAGTTTCTAGTAAGACAAAGGAATTGTGATTTCAACCATTTTATCTGTAGAAAAAGTATTCAGAGTGTTCCGCAGGTGCAGACATGACGTCCGGATTAATCTGGAAATGGCCTGGCTTGTACAAATCTGAACAAACACCAGTATTTTAAGAATAACAGCAGGTGGAAATTCTTACAGATTAATATATTGTCTCTTCAAAGGGTCACCGTTGATAAACAGAAGAGAATCCCTCCTACATATGACAGTTTAAAATTCAAAAAAGAAAAAACAAACACACACACATACACAGGGCAGGTCAAAAGAGCTTACCTACAAATTAATATACTGGCCTGTTTCAGTCAGTATACCACAGCATAAGTCCCCTTGTGCCAATATTGACTGTACACATATATAAACCAATATTGTGCAAGCCAGATCATGAAATTTACAAAAGATATGGCTGAAACATTAATACTAGAATAATTATTACATCAAATGTTTACCAAAGCAAAAAAATACTCAAAGACTACAAAACTTGCATGAGCTGGACATAAATGTCAGGATGCAAAATTGTGTATAATGACAGTATGTTATCATTGCTACTAAGCAATATAAATAGAAAGGACAATTATTAATCCTAGCATAGAAGCAATACAGCATACATTACCTTATAGATTTAAAGTGACAGTAAAAGCAAAAAAAAAAAAACAGTTCAAATGCATATAGGACCTAATGCAGGAAGGAGAATAAATTTGGAGAGATGTATGGTCAATTTAAGATAGGGTGAGACGTTTACCTTCAAGGACCGACGCATGTAAAGAAAAAAAAAAGTGAAAAAAATATCATTAGGTCTTTTACAAATGAACTTCTTTAATAAAAGAATATAAATAAAAGTACATTACTGAGCCTTCTTTGCTATATAGAGGTCTATAAGGGAGCTAACATGCTATTAAGAATCTCAAGTGAGACCTTCCGAAACCCAAACCCAGATTCTAAACATGTCTGCCTTCTAATTTCAGTTATTTGGAGCAAATAGAGCTCAGTACGGTACTTTATTTGTATTCTTTCATTATAGTATTTATTTCTGAATCTACTACTTCATGCAATCTTTCAGTTAAAACTAAGTTAAAGGGAAACTCCCACCCAAAAATAAAAAGGTTTTACTTTTTTTTATTTTGTATTGTTGATTTTAGATATGTCTTTAGTTTTTCTTATGTGACTGCTTTTAACCCTTTAGTGACATGACTTTTTTGGCTTGCCCGACGCTTGGTGACATGGGCTGTTTTAACATTTCCCCTAGCGGGTATGTGTAAAAAAATAAATAAAACAAAATATGCAGACAGATAAAAATTGCTTTGGCGTCAAGCAGTGATCGACGGCAAAGAAGGGGTTAATAACTCTTAGAAGAGCCTTTGTAGTACTGTAATAAATTACAGTACAAAAAAAATTAACCCCTGAGAAATGCACAAACAGGAAAAATAAATGCGCTGATGTGCACGATCACTGCTTACGCAAGATCAGTGGAAGGGGTTAAACGCAGGGAATTGCTTTTATAAAAAAAAATGTATTGGGTTTATTATTCGTGTGTTGTGTACTTACTTTTATAACTTTGATCTGTCTCTCTCACTCACTAAAAAAAAAATGTGAGGAGAGGGAGGCAGATCATAACTGGTCAGATCAATATAGGGTTAATATTGATCTGACCAGGCAGTGGGGGTGCTCATCAGAGCATCCCCACTGCTTGTCAGTGTGCCTGCGAAGAGGCAATCGTGTGACTGCAGGAAGCAGGTACTTCCTGCCTCCTGTGCTCTTGCCCTTAGAAGGGCAGCGCCATCTTGGTCACACAGTGACCAAGATCGTGCATTTTTTTTTTTGTGTTACTGATTGCCTCGACTTTTGAGGCAATCAGCAACACTTACTGAGCATAGGAAGCGAAAAATTCGGGCGCCACCATTTTGTGAAATATAGTGTTTTTGGGTGCCACCCCTCAGAAAATTTACAGCACAAATGTCTTACTTTGGGGTTTGGCTCACAGAATGCATTCAGAATTCTAATCATATACTTGCATTGAATGGGAGGGTACTGTAACTATTACATCACAAGGGGCGGAGTTATGATCTTTTTTGATCAGGTCAATCTCCTCTCTTTGTGTTGTACACAGCTTTCTAGTCCTGCCCACTATGATACACAGGAGTAAGTGAGCAGGGCAGTATCTTCTGACATCATCATGCAGGCTTTGGCAACAGTTGTAAAGTGAGACCGGCTGGACTATTTTGGATGATGTTGCATCATGGGAAATATTCTCAAAATGCATGCTGGTGATAAACACCTAATTTTATTTTTCCTTTTATATGCAATTAATTCAATCATATAAAAATAAAACAAACAGTGGTATTTGATTATATGTGTTTGTTTTAAATGACCAGGTTATCTAGGTACATCTTATGTAAGTGGTAGTGTCCTTTTAATGTTTGCCTACAGTTGTTCTTAAAATGCAGTCCTATAGCATATGTGTTCCTTGTGTGTTTACCCTTAGGGGATAATAATATTTAATTTATTAAGCATCATCATATTCCACATTGCTAGACAATTGTGTAAACAAACATGAAAATAATACGACAGGTAACAACTAAGACAAACTGGAAAAAAAGATGACGAGAGATCTGCCCAAACAAGTTTCTCTGCTCATCCAGTACATCTAAATGTTTTTCTTTGGAGCAGAAACCCAATAAAAGATCCTGGGTCTCTGCAAGGGAAGATTTTAGTAACACATATAGCGGGTAGAGTCTATAATTATTGTTAGTTTGGACAGCTTTCTATTTTTTTTTTTCAGTCAGTCTAGTCTGTCTGGATTGATTTTTAACTAACTTAGAGGGGGAAAAATCGAATGGTTAAAAGATGTGGCAGAAATTTTCACCCCATCCATAATTCATGCAAAAATGAAAAAAATCTGATAATGACAAATCTATAGGGGAAACAAGAACACCAAGGGCCAGGGTTTGTACAGGTAACTATTGCTGAAAAACAGATAATCGATTTACTCAAACACTTCGACAAAACAGCCTGTGTAACCATTGTAAAGTCTGTCTTTAGTCAGCACGTAATCTGCATAATGCTCAGTCGAGAGGCACAGAGCATCACCAAAACAAGTCATGTTTAAGGCCTGAGTTTAGCAAAGTTTGTGAGCCCGGGAACACACAGTGCTCACATTTAGCAGCCATCACAGATTCTGAAACGTGTGTGCTGGGGGGAGGGAGGTGGCATTCAGCAGACAATAAAACACAATTAAATGCATTGACCCCTCCTCCCCCTCCTCTGCTGCCAAAGCAGGGCACTGACCAATACCGGGGGGCACAGTGAGGCTGGTGGGAGGCTCACAAACCCTGGGAACCTGCGGAGACAGTCTATAATTGTAATTAAAAGGAGGTTATGGCTTGTAAGAAATCAAACACAGCGAGGCTATCCTTGCAGCTCAGGGAGCCTCGCTATGCATGTAACAAAAAGAAAGTCATCATTGAAAGCCTGGACAGACTGGCTAACTACAAGAAGACTATTCCTAGAAAACATAAGAAAAAAACATACTTCACTGTAACAAAACAAAGTCTTGCTAACCCACGCTGCAACTAAATGAAGAGTAGAATGGACATGCCTTCAACAATCCCTTGATAATCCCATGAGCATAGGTAAATGTTTCACTTTTGAGTGATCTTGGATACACTTCTCATGATGATCATGGGTGTCCACCTGTATACTATATAAATGTAACATGCTATGTATGTTAATAAAACACAAACCTGGCCGAGATCCAGCGTAACATTCACTTCATTATATTCCAGTCCTCGTGATAATGGAGGGCTTTGCCACCATCGCTCTGTTCCATCAATGGCATTGGTAATTGGACGCGCTTTCTCCCCACTGTTGGCCATGCATATGTCGCAGTACTGACCCTAAAAATCAGAACCGTGTGATATAAAGCTGTCAGTTACCACAACATACAAAGCATGGGTTGCATAGGCCTATTATAAGTAGGCTTCATATGGAGTAATAGGAGGAGTTACAGAGAGGGCTTAAATGAAGCAACAGGAGGGGTTATATGGAGTAATAGGAGGAGCACCAGGGGTTAATCATATGGATTCATATTTATAAAGAAGGTTTTAGTACTGATAGAAGAACCTGTAGGGAAATGTTATGTGAGGTAACTGGAGGAGTTATAAGTGATTACATGGAGTAATGGGAGGAGTTACATGGAAGAGTTTTATTGAAATATACAAGAAGTTATAGGGGTAAGGTTGCCACTATTTTTAAAATAACACTGAAAAATACTCCCTATGCTGTTGCCTTCATAGATTAAATGGCCTCAAGCCAATTTTTTACCAGCTGGGTGGCAACCCTCTTTAGTAGCAGATAGGGTTATATGTGGTCATTGGAAGGCAGAGTCATTTGGATAAATGGGAGTTGAGGGCTTCAAAAGCATTGCAGAAGGCCATAATATTTCCTTATCACCACAAACCTTCTATAAAGCTGTCATTGGGAAAAGATAAACTTCTGAATTAAGGGGTTTATTCAATAAACAATGACTTGCTGACAATACAGTTGTAAAATATATGTGCTTAAGTCACAGTGCACAATATTAAGGATTCAGATAAAACCCTAAGTAGTGTCTTAACCTGATCTAGGAAACAGTACAAAATCTTATTGTCCAAAATTAGGGGCAAAGTCACTGAACAGTGATTGACAAACCAGCTTTGCTAGTACAGTGATTATATTCTGTTTGGCAAAAAGTCCATGTGTTTGCCACGGTAAGAGGACTGGAGTAAAGTATCTGCATGTAGTTTAAATGTTTAACAGAAATATGCACCTGTTTGTCAGATTTGGGGGCCAGGCTACAACTATCCCAATCCAGATAACACAATAATCTGACTGCGTTTGAAGGGTTTTTTTTTAGTTTTTTTTTTACAAAAAACCTTCAGTTCTCACCAACAGCACTACCTGTGAAACAATGGAGATATATTTTGATACACCTGTTTTAAAGCAGCAGTTTATCAGTGTTTGAATGCCAAGTTAAAAATGTAAAAGTTGTTTCAGGAGAAATTTAATTGCACAAGTGTTTGGCTTTTATTTAAAACCCGCGAAATCCCTTGGGTATAACTTCAGAGTTTTAAAACTCTTCACTCCACCACCTCAAAAACGCATTTTGGGGCGTGGAGAGAGACATCCTCCTTAAACCTCTATATATTTTGATGTATTATAATGTAAGACAAGCACTGGGTACACACACACAAAGGCTGTGCTTTTATTTCTAAATCATGACACACAACATGTAGTCGGTGCTACGCTATACTGCTACTGTAGAGGAGATTTAGCCCAGTCAGAAAGTGAAAATAACAGAGGTTAATAAGAAATTTAGGGAATCACCCTATTATTATCACAGACAACCCAAGTGCAAGACCTCTCATGCAGAACTGTGTAACGAGTGGTTCACCCCGCAATCCCAGGACTGTGAACCCCTATAAAGTCAGCAGAGTTTTTTTTTTGTTTGTTTTTTTAAAAGGACAAATACCTCAATATTAGAAAACTACAGGCTGCAATACAAATTATCCGCCTCAACTATACAAAAATAGATCATGCATCCCGGGTAACCAAAATGCCAAGCTTGCATCCTCACAATCACCCCGAAGTGTGTTACCTGAATGGTTTGGCTGGGATCCCCGGACACTGGCCCCCCGACCAGCTTACAGTAAAGCTCCTCCATGGCTCTGCCATCCTCACCCTCCCCGCAGGTGGCAGTGGCGGAGATCTTGGTGCCCTCTGCCAGGTTGAAGTATGGAGGGTGAAGACTGTACCCATTCACTCCATGATTGGGCAGCTCCTGGGGGAAAACACTGCGCACATAGCACAGCAACATCAATAAAGAGCAGGTCCTGTGCAGTGCCATTCTCCCGGGCACAGGGGCAGCTCTCCTGTACTTTGGAGAAGAAGCCGGTCACTGTCTGAAAGCCTGTATCCTTTAATCACAATGGACTTCGGAATCCACTAACAGCAACTCACAGAGGCGGAGACTGCTCCCGGGAGCCCTCCCTGGCACCTCCTATGTTATTACACTGACTATTCCTGGGAGACCTCCCTGGCACCTCCTATTACACATTATAACAGTGAACTCTCGAGAACGCTCAATGTCAACCTGTATAAATTATAAGACTGAGCTCCCAAGAGCCCTTCAAATTATCTTCTTTAATTATAGGGACTGTTCACAAGAGCCCTCCCTAGCACCTCCTCCATGATACTGACTGTCCCGAGAGCCCTCCATGGAACCTCCTATTTTAATATTATTGTGGCTGCCCGCTAAAGACCTCCCTGGCTGGTACCTCGGATATTATTATCCTGCCTACCACCAAAATCGCTTGGCACCTCCTTTTATATAGTTATTATACTAACTGCTCATAAGGCCCTTTTTTAGTACCTTCTATATTATGATACTGACAACTTCGAAAGGACCTGCTTGGCACTTAATATATTATTACAAGGCCTGTCTATACTATCCCTCCCTGGCACCTCCTAGGCTCCTACTTTATTATTAAACCATCTACTCCCAAGAGACATTTCTAGACCCTGCTGTATTGTTATGCCATGTCTGTTAATATTACTATTTTACTTACTTATTGCAGGGTCCTTATTGCCCTTTTTGTCTGTACCTCTTCTGTCTCCTGGGATGTAGGCAAGTATGATATAGTTAGACAGGCACATACATGATATAGTATAGCTATCAAAATAAAGTTAATCAGGCTCAGGTGCAAAACTATTTAATTGCCCATAGTGCAATTTCACCACCCTGCTATGATTAGGGTTGCCACCTTTTCTTCAAAAAAATACCGGCCTTGGTACTGTCTCAATACACTTAACATTGGCCTGATGCCAATTTTTTACCGGCCTGACGGTAAAATACCGGCCAGGTGGCAACCCTACCTATGATCCCACTATCAACAGAGACACAAATACACAGGCAAAACTGACATTCTGACAGACTGAAAGACACACAAGATAATTGGATAGAATTAATAAAAATGCTATGTACTTAGAGGTGAAAGAGATGCAGCCCCAATCCATTGAGTCAGATTAAAGAGCATCCAGTCCCCTTGCCAGACCAAACTCTGGATGTGGTACAGCATAGAGTCCATTAGTATATACCGGTAGTTAACAAGACACAAATGTGAACCAGTATATTTCCTATCAGTAAATAGCTATCTTGATACACATGGTACATTATACCTTTCATAAGTATATTATTAACCAGAATGCAGATATGTTTCATCAGTATATATAGTTATCCAGTCACAGACTTGGTACAGTGTACCTACCATCAGTATATGTAGTAAGCCAGAAGCCAAAAAGAAAATGGTGCTTTTTGAAGTGTAGCAATGAGTATAAGGCACTGATTCTTAATGGTCAAAATTCAGAGATGTTTCACTAAAGGACAATTAAACGTTTTTTTTAACCCTTGATTCCTAAGTAAGGTCCCTTCTCCCGATCTCATATTAAACAGGGGACTCTTTCTGCACTCGCCCCAAGGAAGCATGGCAGCTGCCAGTCAGAGGATAAACTTGCATGTACTGTCAAAAGTACATGCCAGTTCATCCTCATACTAGGGACAACTACTTTTTCACTTGTGCTTCAATGTTAGAAGCTTAATTGATCAGTAGTGGAGGCCTTGGATTACAGAATGTTTTAACACTTGGATGAGCTTGAAAAACAACCAATTTAAGCTCATCCAAGTGTTAAGTAGTGGTGGACTTGGAGTACAGACATAAAGTATAACACTATGGGGGCTATTCACTAAAAAGGGATTTGAGGAGAGATGAGTTTTCATCTCACCACTTTAGCTATACTTTGTGCAAAGACAAACCACCAGGTTTGTCCCTGAACAATGAATAGCTAAATTAGTTAGATGAAATCTTCATCGCAACTCACCCCTTTGTATCCATCAGCCAATTTTTTGTTGAATGGAACATTCTTTTATGGAGTAAGATCCTGTTTCATATGGTATAGCACGCATGTGGTATACTATACTTTACACCCGTATATAATTAGCCAGATACAGACTTGGTGCATTACTGCTCCTATTAGTATATAGCGGGGATAGACAACTATGCAGCTGTTGTGAACTATATTTCCCATGATGCTCATCCTGTTAATAGCTGGCTGATCATCATGGGAAATGTTGTCCAGAATTGCTGCAGAGTTAATGGTTTGCTATCCTGGTAACCTCATCAATAATATAATCCATTAGCCAGACACATAGATGGTTCCCAGAATTATTGAAGTCAACATTTATTGCTGCTGTGGACTATTCCTGTGATGTTCAGCTAGCATCATGGTAGGCGACTGGCTGGTTGCACACCATGGGAACTGTATTTCACATGTGACTCTGCTCCCACGAATATTTACTTTTGACTTGAACTAATCATTAGCGACTGCTGGCTGGCTGGGCATCATGGGAACTGTAATCCAAAGTCAGTCTATTGTAACTACAGTTCCCATTACATGAATTTCACAGCAAATAACATATATATATACAAAATGAAGTATGACCCGTTACTTTACCTGGTGTTGGAGGGGATCCTGCACGATGGTTTATGGGTACCTTGTCATTTTAGATGCTCTGTTGGTCTTCAATACATGATGTTGCTTGGTGCAAGGGAGCAGACCTGGTCCAGTATATACCGAATGACATATCCCTGCACTCCATTCCATTGGGACATGCATTCAGAATGAAGAACATGTACTGTATCGGCTGGAAAAATCTTAGAACTACTGTTACCACTATACCACCAATAATACAAATGGTGCAAACCATTGTGCTGCCACTGGGATACTGGTAAGCATGCGAGGTGGCATGCAGCAGCTCCCCTGGCGAGAGCTAGTAAAAACCCTAAGGGAACCACTAGTTGGCCTAATGGTAGCCTAATGCTAACACCGGTGTTCTGACAAATTTGTCGAGCAAATTCTACTGCACAGATGCAGTAGAATTTTCTTATTGCGCACCACAGCGCAGGCGCACACAGTTACGGCTGTCAATCAGCAGTAACTTTGTTCGAAGTGCGCCTGCGCGAGGGACACACGCCACCTCACGCCCCCTCCGGATCAGCTGCGGTGACAGGTAAGTATAAGCCTATTACTGATTATTGTCATTTACTAGCTTGATATTAGTCATTTACTGTTTGATAGAACACCGGCTCTGTGAACAAAGTGAACATTTACATAAACCGATGTATTAACACATTGACTACTTGTTAAACCCCATCACTGTGACTGTTATTGCTATAGAGTGCTGTAATGCACATATATAACACATATATAGCAAACATCCTGAACTTTTAGAAAAGACACCAATTACCCTACTACTAAACTGTATACCACGTTTAACCTGCCTAACCACGCTAACTGCCTAACCACGCTAACTGCCTAACCACGCTAACTGCTCAATTAGTTTACACATATAAATGTGCATAACA
Organism: Pelodytes ibericus; assembly: GCA_036172795.1. Lineage (NCBI taxonomy): Eukaryota > Metazoa > Chordata > Amphibia > Anura > Pelodytidae > Pelodytes > Pelodytes ibericus. The sequence goes on from CM069862.1 coordinate 131,981,074, forward strand.
CCACATTCAAGTGGTCAGGACAGTTGCCCAGTGGGACAACTGGTACTGTGGGCAACGGGATAGTGACACTGCAGTGTTCTAGTACAGCGGTGGCGAACCTATGGCACGCATGCCACTACTGGCACGCCGAGCCCTCAGCTGTGGCACACGGTCAGGTTCAGCTCTCACCGCTTATCTGCTCCATTGTCCTGGAGGTGCAGGCATCAGCGTAGTAGATTGGCGCCGCAGGTCATCTGCTTCTTCTCCAGATGATTGGCGCATGCGAGTTCTGTCAAGTTGGAAAGCAATTAACTGTTTACTTTCCGACTTGAACGCTTCTTCACATAACGAACATGCACCAATCATCTGGAGAAGAAGCAGGTGACCGGCAGCGCCGTCTATTACACTGATGCCTACACCTCCAGGACAACGGACCAGATAAGCGATGAGAGCTGAACCTGTATGTGTGTGTGCGTTTGTGAGTATAAGTGTGTGCGTTTGTGAGTATAAGTGTGTGTGTGAGTATAAGTGTTTGTGTGTGCGAGTATGAGTATAAGTGTGTGTATGAGTATGATAAGTGTGTATGTGTGAGTATGATAAGTGTGTTTGTGTGAGTATAAGTGTGTGCGAGTATGAGTATAAGTGTGTGTGTGTATGAGTGTCTGTATAAGTGTGTGTTTGAGTATAAGTGTTTGTTGGAGTATAAGTGTGTGTGTATGAGTATAAGTGTGTGTAGGAGTATAAGTGTGTGTAGGAGTATAAGTGTGTGTATGAGTATAAGTGTGTGTGTGTGTATGAATATGAGTGTCTGTATGAGTATAAGTGTGAGTATAAGTGTGTGTGTGTGTGTGTGTTTGGGTATAAGTGTGTGTGTGTTTGGGTATAAGTGTGTGTATGAGTATAAGTGTGTGTGTATGAGTATATGTGTGTGTGTGTGTGTATGAGTATATGAATGTGTGTGTATGTGTGAGTATAAGTATGAGTGTGTGTGAGTATAAATGTGTGTGTGAGTTTGAGTATAAGTGTGTATGAGCATGCGTGTGTATGAGTGTGTGTGTGTGTGTATGAGCGTGTGTGTGTATAAGTATAAGCCTGTGTGAGTATGCGGTGTTGGCACTTTGTGGTCTGCAAATATGTGTCGGTAAAAAATTGGGCACTCAGGACCAAAAACGTTCGCCATCACTGTTCTAGTACATGGAATATTCACAAATGAAGTGAGTAACCATCATTAGAGCCAATGGCAACAGCCACCTCCACCTGCTATATTCCGAGCAGCAGGTCACTTCCTGTTATGTGACAAACACCAAGTGCCATATTCTGAGAGGCAAGTCACTTTCCATTATGTTGCAGAGAAAACATTCATGGCAATATTCACAGTGATGGTCGCTTACCATCATGAGAAAGAGATAGCAGCCTTATCTGCCATATTTACAGCAGCAAGACCTTTACCATCATGTCATATCATCATCCACCAACTGCCATATTCAGAGCAGACAGAGGCTCTAGTTCTGCACATGAAAGTGCTGGGATGTATGAAAAAGGTGCAACCATCGTTTTACATCGGTGATTGCAGAGGTGGCTCTGGACTTTGTGAGGCCTTAGGCGAAACTGGAACATGAGGCCCTCACGGACACACATTATTAAATAAAATATATGCAAGTGATAATAAAAATGAACTGTAGAAATAGAATATTTCAAGATCAGACTCAAATCCCAGCTTCTAGAAATGAACAGCTCCTAGATTTTTATTTGTCTCATAATTATTCTATAAACATTTGGTATAGATAAAATTGTGTGCGGCTGACTAACTCACATTGTTATTGCTGTGTCCTAAATGTGAACACTAACACATATCACACAGTCATTATTAGACACACTCAGTGAGCACACACTGACTCACAGACACTCTCAGTCAGCACACAATCACACTCAGCCAGCACACACTCACAGATACACTCAGCCAGAACACACTGACTCACAGACACACTCAGAAAGCACACAATCACACACTAACAGAAACACTCAGCCAGAAGGAAAGGTGCTCAATGTTGAAAGTGGTCTCACAGACCACGTTGTGCTAGAGGATTGGCACTTTGTTCTTCCTCACAGCACCGGATGCACTGTGATTTAGCCATTCAATATGCCAGAATTTTGCCACTCAATATGCCAGGATTTAGCCATTTAATATGCCAGGATTTTGCCCTTCAATATGCCAGGATTTTGCCACTCTATGTCAGGATTGTGCCCCACAATATGCCAGGATTTTGCCACTCTATGCCAGGATTGTGCCACTCAATCTGCCAGGATTTTGCCCCTCAATATGCCAGGATTTTGCCCCACAATTTGCCAGGATTTTGCCACTCTATGCCAGGATTTTGCCCCTCAATATGCAAGAATTTTGCCCCTCAATATGCCAGGATTTTGCCCCTTAATATGCCAGGATTTTGCCACTCTGTGCCAGGATTTTGCCCCTCATTATGCCAGAATTTTGCCCCTCACAATGCCAGAATTTTGCCTCTCAATATGCCAGGATTTTGCCACTGTATGCCAGGATATTGCCCCTCATAATGCCACTATTTTGCCCCTCACAATGCCAGGATTTAGGCTCTCACTATGCCAGGATTTTGCCCCTCACTATGCCAGGATTTTGCCCCTAACCTCATTATGCCAGGATTTTGACCCACACTGTGCCAATATTTAGCCACTCATTATGCCAGGCTTTGCTCGTTTGTGCCACCCTCCTCCCCCCTTCCCTAGTACTTACCTCCACGCTGCTGTCCATTGTTTCGTCCGTGCATCTTCCCTACTGCATGGAGGAAGGAAGTTCCGGTCGCGTTTTTTTTAACTTTATTGAAGCTGCGCGGGTTTAATAAAGTTTAAAAAAAAAAACGCTATCGGAGCTTCCTTCCTCCGTGCAGGAGAGAATGTGCACGGAGGAAACATCCCAGGTTAGTGTAACAGGGAGCTTAACGGCAGCGTTAAGCTCCCTGTTACATCAAAGGCAATGAGGTGAGTTAGGCAGCCGCGAAGCCCCCATGAGTGCGAGGCCTTAGGCGGCTGCCTAACTCGCCTAATTAGAGAGCCGCCTCTGGGTGATTGCACCTTTTTTTTTTTTTATCGTCCTCACACTTCGGTGTGCAGGAATTTTAATACATATCCCCCACAGTGTTCAGTACACATATGAAGGCAGAGAGGATGGGGCATAGGAGAACGCTATAACTACCCTGTGTTAAATAGAAAGTAGGTAACATTACATAACATGCATTGGTTTATCCAGGCATGCCACTTCTCTGCTGCCATCTGCAGGCAAGACATTCCCCTATTAGAACATCATTGGACCAGTTTCCAAGTCCTGTTTTGCACTGGGATTGTTAGGAAGAATACAACATTATCATGTCATCTTTTAAATTAAAGATATTGGCTGTCTAGTTAGAAAAGTGCATTCAATTTTATTAGTAAGATAACAATATAAGCTGGAAGAAAACAACACCTGTATTTTTGACTTCACAGAAAGCAGAATGTAAATATAGAAACACAGACTCTGCAAACAGTGCTGGATATCCTAAGGGGAATGTATATTGTAACCCTTTAAAAACACAATATGTTAATGCATATTAATGTGCTTTCAAAGTACTTGAAAATGCATGTTTTACATTTTGCATTATTACATTACTGCAGTTTGCAAGAAACCAGGACTTGCCTGTGTGGACAATTGTATCCAGTCCACACAATGTAGTCTATTCAAGTAGCACAGGAAGTGACTAAAGGAAACAAAATGTCATATCCTCAGTGTCTATACAACCAGTGCTGCTGCACCTGCAGTGAACATGCAGAGTAATCACTGTGGGAGGACTTGAGTCAAATATTAAAAATGTGATTTATGCAAAGCCTGTGCACTATACATGCAGTAATCTTTATCTTGCACGAATGTGAATTTGGGGACTAGACTGTCCCTTTAACATTGGCTGGCTTATGAGTAAGCATTTTTTAAAGCAAAAACGTAAAGTGTCAAGTATTGTGGAGTGCTGTTTTATTGAAATTATGCTGTTTGTCAGCTGTGCAGCCGAGCACCCTTTCCTGCATCAGTAAGCAAAAAGCTGCATCTATCCACGGCCCTTTAAAAAAAATTATAATAATAATAACGGGGAATCTGCCCAGGGTGCATTCCTGGGGGTCCCATGGCAGCTGCCACGTGGGCCCCCGTCAGGTCGGCCCTTTCATGGGGCAGCTGCCCCAATCGGCACTTTGCTGCTCAGTGCAGCTTTCATTTTCTTTTTCTGCAGCTTGATTGAAGGAGGTCTCAGCCAATCAGGTGAGACCTCTCAACTCACCTGATTGGCTGAGAGTTCAGAAACCTCCCGTGATTGGCTCAGCCCCTCCTTAACACAGAGCTCAAAGCACAGAGATGCAGAGAGGTAAGTTATACAGTGTGTGTATGTCAGTGTGAGTGTGTGTCAGTGTGAGTGAGAGCAGGGCCGGCGCTACCGTAAGGCAGCACAGGCGGCTGCCTTAGGGCGCACCAATGGGGGGGCGGGAAAATCGCCCGCTCCCCCAGACCCCAGTACTTACCTCCATGCCACTGTTCATGTCCAGGACTGAGAGGGAAGCGCTGTGCGCTCCCCTCAGGCCGTGCGCATTCAATAAAGTGTGTTGAAACTTTTTTTTTCAACACACTTTATTGAATGCGCACGGCCTGAGGGGAGCTCACAACGCTTCCCTCTCAGCCACGGACCTGAACAGCGGCATGGAGGTAAGTACTGGGGTCTGGGGAAGGGGGGAGGAGGGAGGTTTAATGAGCAATTCCTGGGCATCTGAATGGCATAATATTCTTGGGCTCTGACTGGCACAATATTCCTGGGCATCTGAATGGCATAATATTCTTGGGCTCTGACTGGCACAATATTCCTGGGCATCTAACTGGCATAATATTCCTGGGCATCTGACTGGCATAATATTCCTGGGCATCTAACTGGCATAATATTCCTGGGCATCTGACTGGCATAATATTCCTGGGAATCTGACTGGCATAATATTCCTGGGCATCTGACTGGCACACTATTCCTGGGCTCTGACTGGCATAATATTCCTGGGAATTTGACTGGCATAATATTCCTGGGCATCTGACTGGCATAATATTCCTGGGAATCTGACTGGCATAATATTCCTGGGCATCTAACTGGTATAATATTCCTGGGCATCTGAATGGCATAATATTCCTGGGAATCTGACTGGCATAATATTCCTGGCCATCTGACTGGCATAATATTCCTGGGAATCTGACTGGCATAATATTCCTGGGCATCTGACTGGCATAATATTTCTGGGAATCTGACTGGCATAATATTCCTGGGCATCTAACTGGCATAATATTCCTGGGCTCTGACTGGCACAATATTCCTGGGCATCTGACTGGCATAATATTCCTGGGAATCTGACTGGCATAATATTCCTGGGCATCTAACTGGCATAATATTCCTGGGCATCTAACTGGCATAATATTCCTGGGCATCTGAATGGCATAATATTCCTGGGAATCTGACTGGCATAATATTCCTGGGCATCTAACTGGCATAATATTCCTGGGAATCTGACTGGCATAATATTCCTGGGCATCTAACTGGCATAATATTCCTGGGCATCTAACTGGCATAATATTCCTGGGAATCTGACTGGCATAATATTCCTGGGCATCTAACTGGCATAATATTCCTGGGAATCTGACTGGCATAATATTCCTGGGCATCTAACTGGCATAATATTCCTGGGAATCTGACTGGCATAATATTCCTGGGCATCTAACTGGCATAATATTCCTGGGAATCTGACTGGCATAATATTCCTGGGCATCTAACTGGCATAATATTCCTGGGCATCTAACTGGCATAATATTCCTGGGAATCTGACTGGCATAATATTCCTGGGCATCTGACTGGCATAATATTCCTGGGCATCTAACTGGCATAATATTCCTGGGAATCTGAATGGCATAATATTCTTGGGCTCTGACTGGCACAATATTCCTGGGCATCTAACTGGCATAATATTCCTGGGCATCTAACTGGCATAATATTCCTGGGCATCTGAATGGCATAATATTCCTGGGAATCTGACTGGCATAATATTCCTGGGCATCTAACTGGCATAATATTCCTGGGAATCTGACTGGCATAATATTCCTGGGCATCTGAATGGCATAATATTCCTGGGAATCTGACTGGCATAATATTACTGGGCTCTGACTGGCATAATGTTCCTGGGCATCTGAATGGCATAATATTCCTGGGCATCTGAATGGCATATTCCTGGGCATCTGAATGGCATAATATTCCTGAGCATCTGACTGGCATAATATTCCTGGGCATCTGAATGGCATAATATTACTGAGCATCTGACTGGCACACTATTCCTGGGCTCTGACTGGCATAATATTACTGGGCTCTGACTGGCATAATGTTCATGGGCATCTGAATGGCATAATATTCCTGGGCATCTGAATGGCATATTCCTGGGCATCTGAATGGCATAATATTCCTGGGCATCTGACTGGCATAATATTACTGGGCTCTGACTGGCATAATGTTCCTGGGCATCTGACTGGCATAATATTACTGGGCTCTGACTGGCATAATATTCCCATTGAAATACTGGTAAGTTTGTTGATTTAACTTTACTTCATTTTAAATATTGTATTTGTTCCCATTTTGTTTCTTCACTTCAAAATAAGATATATTCAGTGTGCATAGGAATTTGTTCATAGTTTTTGTTTTTACTATAGTCCGGCCCTCCAACGGTCTGAGGGACAGTGAACTGGCCCCCTGTTTAAAAAGTTTAAGGACCCCTGGGCTAAATACTGGCATATTGAGTGGCAAAATAGTGTGTCTCCGGTTATGTGTGAATTGGTGTAACTGTGTGTGTGTGTGTAAGTGGTAAGGGTGTCTGTGTGTGTGACTGCAAGGGTGTCTTTGTGTTTAAGGGTTTCAGTGTGTGACACATTTAGAGCATGCGAGTTGAATATTTAGATGTATTTATTTTCTACACTATACATTATTCATATATATATATATATATAATGTAAGGAGGCTTAATGGTGTGGGAGGCGTGGCGGATCAGAGCAGGGGGGCACCAAAATGCACCTTCGCCTGTGTAGACGAAAATCCTTGCACCGGCCCTGAGTGAGAGTGTGTGTGTATGTTAGTGTGTGTGTGTATGTCAGTGTGAGTGTGTGTGTGTGTATGTCAGTGTGTGTGTGTGAGTGAGTGTGTGTGCATGTCAATGTAAGTGTGAGTGTGTATGTCAGTGTGAGTGTGTGTGTGTATGTCAGTGTGAGTGTGTGTGTGTCTCAGTGTGAGTGTGTGTATGTCAGTGTGAGTGAGTGTGTGTGTATGTCAATGTAAGTGTGAGTGTGTATGTCAGTGTGTGTGTGTCTCAGTGTGAGTGAGTGTGTGTATGTCGGTGTGAGTGAGTGTGTGTATGTCAGTGTGAGTGAGTGTGTGTGTGTATGTCAATGTAAGTGTGAGTGTGTATGTCAGTGTGAGTGAGAGTGTGTATGTCAGTGTGAGTGTGTGTGTCTCAGTGTGAGTGAGTGTGTGTATGTCAGTGTGAGTAAGTGTGTATGTCAATGTAAGTGTGTATATGTATGTCAGTGTGAGTGTGTGTGTGTCTCAGTGTGAGTGAGTGTGTGTATGTCAGTGTGAGTGAGTGTGTGTGTATGTCAATGTAAGTGTGAGTGTGTATGTCAGTGTGAGTGTGTGTGTGTCTCAGTGTGAGTGAGTGTGTGTATGTCAGTGTGAGTGTGCGTGTATGTCAATGTAAGTGTGTGTGTGTATGTCAGTGTGAGTGAGTGAGTGTGTGTATGTCAGTGTGAGTGAGTGTGTGAGTATATGTCAGTGTGAGTGAGAGTGTGTGTGTGTCAGTGTGAGCGAGTGTGTGAGTATATGTCAGTGTGAGTGAGAGTGTGTGTGTGTCAGTGTGAGCGAGTGTGTGATTAAGAGTGAGTGTGTGTATGTCGGTGTGAGTGAGTGTGTGTATGTCAGTGTGAGCGAGTGTGTGTGTCAGTGTGAGTAACAGACTGACTGTACATGTGTGTGAGGGAGTGTGTGGATAAAGGGGTTAACCCCTGTGACACTGCCTATATCTGTCTAGCCACCCAAGGGGTTAACTCCTCTGGCACTGACTATATCTGTCTGGATGTTGTTATAGGTCACATTAGGTGCCCCCCCCCCCCCCCCCGATAGTTTATCAATTAAAATGTGACATCCAGCGGATGCAGACCCCTACTTTTAGTCACATATTAATTTATAAACTATCGGGGGGGGGGGGGGGCAGTAAGGGCCCTGAAATTTCTGATGGCAGCCCTGGTCCTGCTGGTCCTATATAATCTTGCCAGCAAAAATTAGGAGACCAGATTGTGTTTTGTGAACTATTTTGTTTCTCAGTCGCCACCATTTAAAAAAAATACCAGCCATGCTTTTGCTTCCATAGTCGTAACAATTCAATCTTTTACAGGCCTGCTAGTAAAATACCGGCTGTGATGGAAACCCTAGCTACCCAAAGATATAATGGCATTAGGAGCTGTACACAATGTGTGCAATTAATTAATTAGGTACTTGCCAAAAGTAATGAAATGTATACATTTAGTATATTTGTGCGCCATGATGGATCATTTAAAATTTTGTTGCTTCAATCATTACTCTACTCTGAACGTATGAACGTTACACTAAGGAGAGAATAAAGAGTTTGGATGCCAGAAATAAGGCAGCGGATATGAACTTGTTAAAAGCACGAGCGAAGACGTGTGGTGGAGTCAAAGGAAGGGAGTTTTTACATTTTCAGTAAAACGTTTTCTTCCTGCTGTAACAATGCACAGCAAAATCTCTAGGGGTTTATAACTTTCTAGGGCGTAAAAACATGATTTGAAATGATAATTATAGGAAGGAGCAAGGAAATCTATTTAAAATAACTTTAACAACATGTGGGACTTTTTGCTGCCTAAGAAATTAATTTAAAGGTGGGTTGTAAGAGAAAGGGAATGCTAATGCCTTGACATTACTTTGATTTTTTTTTTTTTAAATAAAATATGGCCTGTCTGAGAAGTTATGTTCAGAATCTCCAGTGACCTAGTCTCTCAGAACATGGAAGTGTGGCAGACAGAACTCAGTTTCCTATGGTTGGGTTCATCATAATTGATCCTAGAGCCAATAAGAACTGTTGGATCTCTTGATGATTTTCAGATACCTGGATGCATAGGGCATTCGAAGCACTAAATAGATTGACTTTAGAAGCATTGGCTTCTGATTTGAAAAGCCCTATTCCTACAGCTCTTACAGTGCTTTGTGGTCACCCACTATAGTTTCCCCCAATTGCCCTTTGACTGTGCCACATGATTTAAGTTGTGCACCCATAGCCTCTGCAGGTTTATCCCCACATTGTCCAGTCATTGCCCACAGCATGGTATCTCTCCGATTGTGTGTGGAGGTTTTTCTGTGTTATGCAGGTGTTGTCCACCCTCTTTATATGTCCAAGCCAACTCAGTGGGTGTGCCTCGATATCAACAGTGATGTATGGTACAAAGTCTTCATTTCTGCATTCATATGCATCCTCTGGTCACTGCTGTCACAGACCACTCTTATATTTTTCTATTTCCAATTGTTCTGGAAGTTCTCATCTCTCCTGTTCCAGGTACAAGTCTGCCCTACATATATGACCACAGTATTTATCACTGAAGGTCAATATTTGTTATGGAAGTTGTTGGAATCAGATAGTCCTTATTCTCCACCTACATCTCATTTCTCACCCAGGTACTTGGAATGGTGCACCTCCTCACACCAAGCATGCTTGGATATTTTCCAACCCAGTCTTGGACTTCTTTTTAGTCATGTACTTTGTCTTATATCAGTGGTCCTCCAGCTTAATTTTATTGGCTTATTCTTCATCACGACTTAATACGGCTGAATAGTATAATGGCATCAGCAAGGCCAACTACTACAACGATCTGTTGCAGATTGTTCCTCCTGGGTTAACCAACATAGTCTCAATCACCACTTCAAAGCTCATATTTATTAGCAACATCAAAATAGCAACTCCTTTATTCTGGCTTGGTTGATTTTAAAGTCGACTGACAGCTTTCACTGCATTTGCACCTGATTCTTATTATGCCCCATAGTCATCTTCACAAGACTCATTACCGTATTTTCTCGAATATAAGACAAGGTTTTTTTCAGAGCAAATGCTCTGAAAAATACCCTTCGTCTTATATTCGAGGTCGTCTTATAATGATGTCAGATTATAAGACTGGAATCCAGGATCCCCCTCGCTAACAGCCGGTGGACATCGCGCAGACATCCACTGCTGCCGCCCGGCACGACCGCTGGGACTTCTATGATGAAGCCGGGTCCTTCCGGCTTCATCATAAAAGTCCTGGCGAAAGTGCCGGGCATTAGCGGAGGATGTCTGCGCGTATCGTGCAGACATCCTCCGGCTGCCTCCACTGGCCACCAATGATATTTGGGCAGCGGAGGGATGTCTGCACGATAGTGCAGACATCCTCCATGCTGCCCGACACTTCCGTCTATTATGACGGACCGGCTGTCCGTCAAAATGGACGGAGGTGTCGGGCAGTATGGAGGATGTATGCACGTATCGTGCAGACATCCCCCGGCTGCCCCCACTAGCCACCAGGGAGATATGGGCATCCGGGGGATATCTGCACATATAGTGCGGACATCACCCAGCTGCCCCCACTAGCCACCAGGGAGGCTATGTTAGGGGGGAGGGAGGGGGGAGCCAGACAACATTGGGGGGGGGGGGGAGACAGACAACATTGGGGGGAGGGTGGGGGGGAAGACAGACAACATTGGGGGGAGGGTGGGGGAGAGAGACAGACAACATTGGGAGGAGGGTGGGGGAGACAGACAGACAACATTGGGAGGAGGGTGGGGGAGACAGACAGACAACATTGGGGGGTGCGTGGGGGAGAGAGACAGACACCGTTGGGGGGAGCATTGCCACATAAAAGGTAAATAAAAACAAGAAATGCATTTTTTTTTTTTAATATCATAAGTTTTTATTAAATATGAAAAAGCAATTTACATGTGAATATATACAAGTTAAACTTTTTTCCTATAGGGTAGTCTTATATTCAGGCTTTTAGTTTTTTTCCTAAAGGAATATCCATAGTTTGGGGGTTCGTCTTATAATCAGGGTCGTCTTATAATCAGCAAATACGGTAAATGTTTTGATTCAATAAATTATCTCAGAATTTAGTACAACAACTTACACCTGAGTAATCATTTAGTTATGCTTGGGGCATTACTCTAAACCTTTGACTTAATATGCCTAAATCTGGACCCCAGTATGAGCAGATTGGGGAACAAAGCCAAATTGCAGAGAAATCGCAATATGCAATATGGCTGATTTCGGCACCAAATTGTCAATTTCCGCCTGTAACAGAGTGGCTACCCAAGGCCGGTAACACCTCTGCCCATTGTGGAAAGTCACCACCTTAGCCCCCGATTATAGCTCAGCATCCACCAAGCAAGTCTTTTCTGGAACCTTGCTCTGTGTACACAAATAGTAGTAGTAGACAGGACCACTAGCAGTTAGGTACAGCAAGAATGACCAACATTTATTTGTGAAACAGCACAGGCTTATATACAGACATAATGACATCACAGACATTAGTATACAATGGGGGGATAGAACGAAGCATAGTTCTCCACTAGGTCCTCCAATTCACTGGATCTAGGAACAGAGGCGTTGCTAGGTTTCCAAAAGATCTGGGGCTATAGCCCATGAGACTTTTTTAGTTTTTTAAATGGAACCATACGGGCACTTACCAATATATGCTCACCGCTCTGAGCTTCATGCCAGTTTTGTAATTTAGGAGCCTTCACAGGGCCGGTTCTTTAATGGGGCAGCTGCCGCAGGCAGCACCCTGGCAGGGGCGGCACTTTGCTGCTCTATGCAGCAGTCTTTTTTTTTTCTTGTGTCCAGGGGAGCTTGATTCAAGGATCTCAGCCAATCAGGTGAGACTTCTTAACTCTCCTGATCGGCTGAGAGTTCCGAAGCCTCCCATGATTGGCTAAGACCTCCTTCACACTGAGCTCAAAGCAAAGAGATGCCTGCCGCAGGTAAGTTAAAAACCTGACAGTGTGTGAATGAGTGTGTGTATGTCAGTGTGAGTATGTGCATGTCAGTGTGAGTGTGTGCATGTCAGTGTGAGTGTGTGCATGTCAGTGAGAGTGTGTGCATGTCAGTGTGAGTGAGTGTGTGGATGTCAGTGTGAGTATGTGCATGTCAGTGTGAGTATGTGCATGTCAGTGTCAGTGTGTGCATGTCAGTGAGAGTGTGTGCATGTCAGTGTGAGTGAAAGTGTGTGTATGTCAGTGTGAGTGTGTGCATGTCAGTATGAGTGAGAGTGTGTGCATGTCAGTGTGAGTGTGTGCATGTCAGTGTGAGAGTGTGTGCATGTCAGTGTGAGCGAGAGTGTGTGCATGTCAGTGTGAGCGAGAGTGTGTGCATGTCAGTGTGAGCGAGAGTGTGTGTATGTCAGTGTGAGCGAGAGTGTGTGCATGTCAGTGTGAGCGAGAGTGTGTGCATGTCAGTGTGAGCGAGAGTGTGTGCATGTCAGTGTGAGCGAGAGTGTGTGCATGTCAGTGTGAGCGAGAGTGTGTGTCAGTGTGAGCGAGAGTGTGTGTGTCAGTGTGAGCGAGAGTGTGTGTATGTCAGTGTGAGCAAGAGTGTGTGTATGTCAGTGTGAGCAAGAGTGTGTGTATGACAGGGTGAGCGAGAGTGTGTGTATGTCAGTGTGAGCGAGAGTGTGTGTATGTCAGTGTGAACTAGAGTGTGTGCATGTCAGAGTGAGAGAGAGTGTGTGCATGTCAGAGTGAGAGAGAGTGTGTGCATGTCAGAGTGAGAGAGAGTGTGTGCATGTCAGTGTGAGCGACAGTGTGTGTATGTCAGTGTGAGCGACAGTGTGTGTATGTCAGTGTGAGCGACAGTGTGTGTATGTCAGTGTGAGCAACAGTGTGTGTATGTCAGTGTGAGCGAGAGTGTGTGTATGTCAGTGTGAGTGTGTTGTGTGTGTATGTATGTAACTGGCTGTGTGTGTGTGTGTGTATATGTATGTAACTGGCTGTGTATGTGTTGTGTGTGTGTGTATCTTTGTAACTGTCTGTGTATGTGTTGTGTGTGTATGTATGTAACTGTCTGTGTGTGTTGTGTGTGTATGTAACTGGCTGTGTATGTGTTGTGTGTGTATGTAACTGGCTGTGTATGTGTTGTGTGTGTATGCATGTAACTGGCTGTGTATGTGTTGTATGTGAATATGTATGTAACTGGCTGTGCATGTGACGTGTGGGACACATTAAGGAATTATTTTTTTATTTAAAAAAATAAGAAAACTTGCTGACTGGTGTGTGTGTGTGTGTAACTGGCTGTGTATGTGACTGACTGGATGTCTGTGAGGTGTGTGCATGTGATTGTCTCTGTGTATGTATGCTTTTCTGATGTGCCATTGTCTGGTTCCTAAATTTTTTTGCTGGCTCCTAAAACTAAATAAAATTTGTCAAGCCCTGATATAAACATAAATCCTTCCTATGCTGTTTGGCAGTCCTGTAATAAAACATGTCACACATACACATAACACACATGTGTGACGTTATTTATTACAGGACTGCTAAACAGGATAGGAAGGATTTATGAATATATATATATATATGTAACATGAATCATTCCTATGCTGTTTGGCAGTCCTGTAATAAGGAACCTCAAACCAACAATATATAGCTTAAATACACAAAGGTGGATGTACATAAGTGACCCCCAACCTTCCCTTCTCTCCACCATATCCAGAGCTTACCTGAATGGGAATAGACCTGTTCTGCATCTCCCACAAGGTGACAGCCTGCAAGGATATCTTCAGAGCTGCTTCACTGTCCCACGTGGAGCTTCCTTCACATCCCTGTCATGATGCTGTGTAAAAGCCCTGCACTGATAGGATGCTCAGTGATGTGTCAGCCAATCAGTGCAGGGCTTTCACACACAGTAATAATGCTGTGTAAAAGCCCTGCACTGATTGGCTGACACATCACTCAGCCTCCTATCAGTCTAGGGCTTTCACACACTGTCTGTGTGATGTCAGGGGGCGGAGCTACATGGAGCTGCAGAGACTCGGGGCTTTGATCATTACATTCGGGGCTTCAGCCCCCTTAGCCCACCCCCTAGCGACGCCTCTGTCTAGGAATACATTGGACCCTTACACTGTAAGGACCATATTTGGCTTCCCCCAGATGTATTTCCAGGCTGCAAACCAAATAGGAATTAAAATACAATGAGTAAATCTAATTACACAGCACACATTAAGAAACAGACACATAATGAAAACGACATAATAGTTTAACAGAAGGACATCCAATGGGGAAATCCTGCCTCACACCTTTCAGGATACAAAGGTGTCAAGTTCAGCTATATACAGAGTACACTCAATTAAAGTAACTTGTTAATTCAGGGTCATCACTGTTCAACAGGACACTGAATTACTTTAAAGACAATGGGTAAGGTGAGATAATGACAGGATAGGATACAATCTTTACCTAATGGAAACACAATGAATGGGACAAAGGGTTTGTATCCCAGGTTACACATTCTGGCTGACATCCTGAGTGAGCCTGTGTTTGAAGTCCAACTGAAAACAGGGTTCTGCTGATGCCCTCAAAGTTTGTACCCTCAAACCCAGTATATCCACAGACAGGGTCCATACTCTACAGGGAGTCTTCTAGCCCCCAGGGCCCTCCAAGAGCCCTCATCACAGTGGATCTCCAAATTTTGTGACACCGCCGAAATAGTTCATCATACACTAAGTCTCGGCTGCTGGTGTGGATGGCTGGAGAGATCAGGAGATCCCGAGGCTAATATCACTATCCTCAGCTCTTGGAAGAACAGAATGTCCCTAGGAAGGATAGACTGACTGAGGTAACCTGCCAGGATACCAGATGGAGTTCCATCAAAGGGATGTACATCATATGGATTTCACTTACAGCTAAAGTATCGACTCCCCCAAAGTTGGTCTGAAAATGCTGCCTACATTGGCCTCATCAATATTTATATACAATTATAATATATGAATGTTATATATTATAATATTAAATTTACATTAATATAAACATTTAATTTCAATAAAACTATTTCAAATTTTATTTTCATTTACTTTATTGTTATGTATTTTGTTTGTAATGATTTTTTTTATTACTTCGGTTATTTCGGTAAAAGCCAAGGTCACCTGAAATAAGCCAGAGTTCTCTCCTTAGAAGTCAACTTTGGACAATTTTTGTGCCGATTCAAGATTACTTCAGTGATCAACAAAGTGATCTGTTTGGGTCCAAAACCAGCACATGCTGGTCCGGGGTTTGTATCATCTCCATATCTTTATGGTTTCGATTAAAAGTTGATGAACTTCATTCCTGTTTTTGAATGCATCAATCTCCTTCAGGTAGGTTTGGGAAGCTCTGGGTAGTCCTGGACTGAACTTTGAGTTTTATCTAGGAGACATGATATCAAATTAAATAGTCATTTTTAAATATGAATTTAACCCATTGGGTGTTAGAGGTGTTTTATACATTATTTTGCAGTACATGGCACAGCTCTCTGCATCAGAAGCGGTTAATAGGAGCAGAGCAAATGAATGCTTGCACATCCAGCAGTGAATAAGTTAAAGATTGTTCACTTTGGGGCTACCCCCACTGTATTTTTTGGGATCTTTCTACACTGAGCTTCAGTGGAGCCTTCAGCCTGAGCTCTGGTTTCAGGACTAACCCTACCAGCTGGTACACAGCTGCCCTGTTGGCGCTGAGATAGTTGGCATGTTCTACTCATGACATCATACATTTGGTAGTATTGGCGGTGGAGACAAGTGAAGCAGCCCTGCATGTGGGAGGAGGGGTGATTTTAACCGGTAGGAGCACTTCAGCCAGTACTTGTTATTAGGTAATAAATTACAACCCGTGTCTGGTAAGTAACTAGTGAGCTAGTCATTGCAAAAATTATTGAATATGCACATTTGTTATCATTATTCTGTAATATTGTACAATGAGTCAAGTTTTTTTTTGAACCAGGAAAACCTATACATGTGAAAACATGGGCTTGTTTAATTGTAGGGCAGAAGGGTGAGGCAGGGAAGACTTCATTGACCCCTTTACTGTGCCTGGTACCAATGTAAATTCCACAATATTGGGCGGTGACCTTCCCTCACGTATTTATGGTATCCATGAGGATACAAACCACCAAAGCTTGTCTCAGCTAGCATTGCCTTTCTTGCAAAGTGCTTAACACTGTATGCCGGATGTCTGTATAATATCTGGGCTGGCAGTAAAGTATAAATACCGTATATATAAATGTATCTTCATTCTATGGAATTCATGATCAAGCCCCCACCTTGGTGT
Organism: Pelodytes ibericus; assembly: GCA_036172795.1. Taxonomy (NCBI): domain Eukaryota; kingdom Metazoa; phylum Chordata; class Amphibia; order Anura; family Pelodytidae; genus Pelodytes; species Pelodytes ibericus. The sequence continues at coordinate 131,997,489 of CM069862.1, forward strand.
TTTAATCCCTATTGGCTTTTAGTCATCAATGACTTAGCCATTAGATATATACTCTCTTCCAGCTGTGATAGAACAGTTAGGTGTTTCTGTTGCTTCCCTATGTACTTAGTTTCTGCTTGTAAGCCTGTTACTGGAAGCACTGGTCTAAACGCTTGTACCAGGTAGGCTGATGCTCAGCCCGGTCTGTGCATACTGCGCTGGTGCAGATTTGTGTGCATATACAATAGCACTGATAGCTTGAGTGGCAGCCCTACCATGCATGAATGTAGTACTGACGCTTGACCTCCCATGCGCAAATCCTGACCGCATGTTAAAAAGAAGGTTTTATATCCCAAATATGGTCACCAGGCCCAGAAACCCAATCAGGGGGTGCCACATGTTACCCTGGCCACGAGCCAGGCAGGCCCTGTCACTTTAAAAAAAAAAAATCTCTTTGCTGGCAGAGGCACTGGCTGGGGAGATCAAGACTCTAGACACCAGGGAGCGGCTGGGCAAGTCCTGGATGTGCAATGTGGGTTATGGGACACATCCTGAGGGGCAGAGGTTAGTTCTGCATGTGAAATAAGGGTGAGGGGGTATGTCATGGGGTGCAGGGGTAAGTCATGGATTTGTGCAATGTGGGTGATGGGACATGTATTGGAATGCAGGGGTAAGTTCTGGATGTGCAATATGAGTGATGGGGCATGTCCTTGGGCACAGGGGTAAGTCCTGGATGTGCAATGTGGGTGATGAAGCATGTCCTGGGTTCCAGGAGGAAGTACTGGAGGGAGATATAGGGATGGGGGTGGCAGGGGTAAGTCCTGGATGTGCAGTGTGGGTAAAGGGGCATGTCCTGGGGGGCATGGGTAAGTTCTTGATGTGCAATGTTGGTGATGGGGCATGTCCTGGGTGGGCAGGGGTATGTCCTGGAGGGACATATATATGGACGGGGGCCCAGAAATGTTTTTCTTTAAGGGGCCTTGAAATGTCTAATGGTGGCCCTGAGCAGGCACCATCTAAGTGGCTATTACTAGACAAACTATAGAATACTGTGCAGATTTAAGATTGAAATGTGCTTAGACTTAAAAAAGTTTCATGTAATTATTTCTGCTTACAGTAGGTATAACCATTCCTCCCCAGCACCCCAACTGTAGCGTTTCATAATGCCTGATACAGAAAGGGTTGAACTTCCATGAGGCCCCCCTTTTCCAAAGGGTGCATATTACATGAAAAATAATTAGTTCTAAGATATTTAAGATATCAGAAGATTATCTGTACCAGAGACACCAAACTCTGATGACTGTTCCTCTAACAACTCCCTCACCCCCGGCAACGGAAATCTGTTTAGATTTTAAGCCCTGTATATGACAAGAGGAATCCTCACCCCCAGGCCTCATTGTTGGAAGAAAATATAAGGATCTGTGTAGGTCAGATCCCAGCAATCTGCCTTTGGGACGTGAAAGATGGAAATGTTTGTCCTTTAGTTTGCTTACTGCCTGTAAATGGAGCATCTGGTGTTTGAGATTTTGTAAACAATTTTACAGAACCTCTGCAGTAAACACAAACAGAGTGGACAAAACGTCTTCCAAGAGTGCACCAGCGCCCTTCTTATGTCACATCTGTTTATAGCACCACCTTTTGAACAGCACTGGGAAATAAACACTAGGTTTTTATTAGTGCAAGATAACCACACTGAAAAACTTGGCCTAGCCTATAGGGTTCTGTGGTTATGTCGACAGCCAGGATAACTGATTAGGTAGGGGAAGCATTGGATACTTATATATAGTGGCTTAAATGACAGTCACCACAGCATCGCTGAAGCCTTTTTTTCCAACTCTACCGCGACTATATCATACTATATCTTACGAAGAAAAACTACCACAACTAGAGGACATAGTCTTAAATTAGAGGGGCAACGATTTAAAAGTAATATCAGGAAGTATTACTTTACTGAGAGGGTAGTGGATGTATGGAATAGCCTACCAGCAGAAATGGTAGAGGTAAACACAGTCAAGGAGTTTAAGCAGGTGTGGGATAGACACAAGGCTATCCTAGCTATAAGACTGGGAACTGGGGACTAATAAAAGTATTCAGAAAAATTGGGCAGACTAGATGGACTGAGTGGTTCTTATCTGCCGACACATTCTATGTTTCTATGAAACAATCTTGTTTAGTTATCAGAATTGATATTATGTATTACAGTTTAACACATTAAGAATGTGATAAAGATCTCACTAGGAACTTTTTTTTCTAAAAAGGGCAAAATGCAGCAAGCAAACCAGCTGGACCACACCTACATGCAGTCGACATATTGCGCTACCACCAGATCTAGGAGTCTACCCCCCACAAAAATCTTTTCAGATGTCTAAACCAACCACACCAGCTGACATCATGCAACTGCCTAATGGTGCCAACAGCCTTCCCTTTCTCAACCCAAATGTATCAGTGGTCCCCTCTGCCTAGAGGGAAGCTTTATAACACAGTCAGTGCTGGTTTCTGGATCCATCACATCACTTTCTTGCTTGGCCTGTACCAAACATTTGGGTGCTGGTAAAGCTCCATCTCTGCAGTACAGTAATGTTCTTTTATTTTCTCTCACGCCAGAGAGCTTAGCAAGCGTTAATTTGACTGAACGGTTTGCTTGCAAGCTCTGTGTTTGTGGATAATGAGCTCATATTTCACATTCGCAAATTCCATGGGGAATACTTATCTGACTGATAAAGCAGGTGATGTAGTAAATGCACATTATTCAATCCTGGGAACCACAGTTTTTGCCTCCCCTGCACTTGCCATGTGGGATGGGGGCCGCTGGAGCTGTGAGCTGCGTCCCTGTGGGGCAAGAAAGGAGGGGGTAAACTCAGACTGAAAATATGCAGTTATCTGCAGAATTCCAGAGGGGTGAAACTCAAATCTGGGACTTAGTAACAGATGGACGTAGAAATCCCCCCATGACAAGCAGAAAAAGTCACAGTGTAATATGTGTGTGTCCTGCTGACTCTCCTGTGATCAGCGTGTCCTCTGAGACCACTTAACTAAGATCATGGAAGTGACTGTTTGTGTAAAGCTTCAGTTTAAAGGGATAGTATCATCCTAACAGAGACCTAGAATGTGTCAGCGGATAAGAACCATTTGGTCCATCTGTGCTTTTTATATTTCTACCTCCTGTAAAATCTTCATACCTACATAGAAACATAAAATGTTTTGGCAGATAAGAACCATTCGGCCCATCTAGTCAGTCCAGTTTTCCTTTCATTAGTCCCTGACCTTATTTTATATCTCGGATATCTTTATGCCTATCCCACGCATGCTTAATTTCCTTCACTGTGTTAACTTCTAATACTTCCGCTGGAAGGCTATTCCAAGCTTCCACTACCCTCTCAGTAAAGTAATACTTCCTGATATTACTTTTAATCCCCTATAATTTAAGACTATGAACTCTTGTTGTGGTAGTTTTTCTTCTTTCAAATATACTCTCCTTCTTATTTTGGCCTTATTCTTATGTTCAGGATAGCTTTACATTCATCCTATATATGCTTAAGAGGCATGAGTACTTCCCTCTATATACTGCCAGTGCCTCTTCCTATACAGCCAGGTATAATGAAAGCATTTCCTGCTACTCTGGTAGATTGCATTATTACCTTTATCTGGCACTCCAATTTCTGCAGAGTACAACTCCCACCATTCTTACTGAGACCTATACACAAATTCAGAAAATACGTTTGTTCTTTTTTGTGTCCTGTATAGCAAGAGGGTGTACATGGGATGCTTTCTTTGTAATAATACAAACTATTGCCATATTCCAACAAATACAAATGTATTTAACATCCATTGCAGTGTTATTTAATTCAACTGCTATTTATTGATACTGTTCTCTCACATTACTCCTAACATCGTTTGACATGTACCTGCAAAGCCCAGCAACATCAGAGGACAAGGCCCTGTGGCCTGGAGAAGCCAGAGAACATCAGGCAGCACCTCCTCAGGCTGTGCCACATTAGTCGACTCTGCTGGCCTTTGCTCATCCTTCCTTTCACCTGCCTCTGGTAAGTCAAGCAAACAATTACACTTAGACGGTCTCTGTAAAAAGTTCTAGTACTATCTGACTGACTCCACGTTAATAATGCAGGTAGAGGGACCTTCACCATCTGCAGGACCATCTGGCTCCCACCAACTGCAGGTTACTTATGATCAGCCAGGAGTCCATCCACAATCGCTGCACTTCCTCTGATGATGGCATTCGAGTCTGCCATGCATTGCCTGGTTGCTCGCACTCATAGACATATCTATAATTAACCAGAACCTGTCTATGATGAGGCTAAACAAGAACAAATTCATGCAGACACGACAATTACATAGCTGGTAAGACGTGGGAATTGCGCAACTGCAGGAGAGTGCAGTCCAGAAGGAACGTGTGCACAAAGCTTAATACCGCAGCCAAGTTTTAAGGTACAAGTACGCTAAATTGGCCCAAACCTTGCTAAATTAGAGAGCACCAGCACTTCAGTATATATATATATAATTAATGAGCAATAAATACATATATAATGATTTATTTGTCATGAACAGTAGGAATATATATACGCACTAATAGATATATCTAAATGATGCCAATGAGCAGTAAATGTATAAATGAAAAGCATAAACATTATATGATGCCAGTGAGCAGTAAATGCATACATTTTGCATATGATGTCAATGAGCAGCAAAGGCACAAAGGTATATGATGCCAATAAGCAGTAAAATGAATAAACTTTCTACATGATGCCAATAAGCAATATGTGCGTACACTTTGTATATCATGATAATGAGCAGTAACATTATATGCAAGGCTTTATACCATTAGAAATCTCCAAATGATGCATATGATGCCAATGAGCAGTAAATGCATAAACATTGTAGTCACCTTTTTACCCCTCTCACTCCATGCCTGGTGTCACTTTTTTTCCCCTCCCTCCCAATGCCTGGTGTCACTTTTTTTTCCCCTCGATCCTTCCCAATGCCTGGTGTCACTTTTTTCCCCTCCCTCGTGTCACTTTTTTCCTCTCCCGATGCCTGGTGTCACTTTTTTCCCCTCCCAATGCCTGGTGTCACTTTTTTTCCCCCTCCTTCCCAATGGCTAGTGTCACTTTTTCCCACTCCCTCCCAATGCCTGCTGTCTTTTTTTTCCCCCTCCCTCCCAATGCCTGGTATAACGTTTTTCCCCTCACAATGCCTGGTGTCACTTTTGTTTCTTCTCCCACCTTCCACATGCCTGGTGTCTCTTTTTCCCCCTCCCTACTAATCCCTGGTGTCACTTTTCCCCCCCTCCCTCCCTCTTAATGTTTGGTGTCACTTTTTTCCCCCTCCCTTAATCGCTCCCTCCCAATGCCTGGTGTCAATTTTTTTACCCCCCCCCCCCAATGCCTGGTATCAGTTTTTCCCCCCTCCCAATGCCTGGTGCCACTTTTTTCCCTCCCTACCCCCATAGCTTACCTCGGGCAGCAGGGGGAATTCCCTTGTCAGCTCCGTCAGTGCTACTCGTAGCGCTCCCGCACATAGTGTTGATACAGAGCATCGTATTTCCGATATTGGGGTGGACTGGCACCTCCACTCACCTCGGCACCCAGTGGCTGATCCGGGGGGAGGGCAACGGGGCAATTGCCCCCCCGAGAAGAGAAAAAAAAAAAAAAGAAAACAACGTTTAAAAAAAAAAAACCCGACGATTTAAAAAAAAAAACGCAGGCAGAGACGGAGGTGAGAAGGGATCGGAAGATCCCCCTCACCTCCTCTGCCTGCCTGTCAGGCTGCACTGGGAGCCGAACAGGCAGCACAGAGAAACCTCCGTGCTGCCTGTTCGGCTTCCCGTGCAGTCTGACACGGAAGTGCCGACAGGTCACGTGACCGGCGCGCTGACATCATACGTGCGCTGGGTCACGTGACCTGTCAGCACAACAGCCGGGAAGCCGAACAGGCAGCATGGAGAAGACCATGCTGCCTGCCACTAGCCACCAGGGAAAGGTAAGTGCTGGGGAGATGGGGGGGGGGGGGGGGGGCACATTGGCTGGGGCTTTGTAAATGGCAAATAACACTGGCATACTGGGCAAATTAACAGGGGCATATTAAATAGCAAATAACACTGGCATATTATTGGGCAAATTGGCTGGGGCTTATTAAATGGCAAATAACACTGGTATATTATTGGGTACATTTACTGGGGCATATTAAATGGCAAATAACACTGGCATATTACTGGGCACATTTACTGGGGCATATTAAATGGCAAATAACACTGGCATATTACTGGGCAAATTAGCAGGGGCATATTAAATGGCAAATAACACTGGCATATTACTGATCAAATTGGCAGGGGCATATTAAATGGCAAATAACACTGGCATATTACTGGGAATATTGGCTGGGCATATTAAATAGCAAATAACACTGGCATATTATTGGGCAAATTAGCGGGGGCATATTAAATGGCAAATAACATGAATATTATTGGGCAAATTGGCTGGGGCATATTAAATGGCAAATAACACTGGAATATTATTGGGCAAATTGTCTGGGGCATATTAAATGGCAACTAACAATGGCATAATATTGTGCAAATTGGCTTGGGCATATTAAATGGCAACTAACACTGGCATATTATTGGGCAAATTGGCTGGGGCATATTAAATGGCAACTAACACTGGCATATTATTGGGCAAATTGGCTGGGGCATATTAAATGGCAACTAACACTGGCATATTATTGGGCAAATTGGGTCATTTTAATGGCAAATAATACTGGCATATTATTGGGAAAATTGTCTGGGGAATATTAAATGGCAACAAACACTGGCATATTATTGGGCAAATTGTCTGGGGCATTTTAATGGCAAATAATACTGGCATATTATTGGGCAAATTGGCTGGGGAAGATTAATGGCAAATAACATTGGCAATGTGTATGTAATGGGGTGATGGAGGCATGTAAATGGGGTGATGGGACATGTCCTTGGTGTGCAACATGGGTTATGGATCTTGTCGTGGGTGTGCATCGTGGGTAGGGGGGGGGGCTAGATTTTGTCTGCCTAGGGCAGCACAAAACCAAGATACACCAGTGGGGGGGAGAGGAGAGAACACTGATGGGGGGGGGGGGGGGGGGGAGAGGAGAGAACACTGATGGGAGGGGAGAGAGAAGAGAACACTGATGGGGGAGAGAGAGGACAGAACACGTATGGGGGAGAAGAGAGAACACTGAAGGGAGGAGAAGAGAGAACACTGGCGGTGGGGGAGAGAGAGGAGAGAACACAGATGAGGGAGAGGAGGAAAAGAGACAGCTATTGGGAAGAGGAGAGACACATACATGTTTAGAGGGACAAAGAGACAGTCAAAGGAGGTAGAGAATAGAGAGAGACATGGGAAGGGAAGAGGAGACAGACAGACATGGGAAGGGAGAGGAGAGAGACATAAATGGGAAGGGAGAAGAGAGAGACATAAATGGGATGGTAGAGGAGAGACAGACAGACATGGGTTGGCAGAGGAGAGACAGACAAACATTGGATGGCAGAGGAGAGACAGACAGATATGGGAAGGGGAGAAGAGACAGACAGACATGGGAAGGGAGAGGAGAGAGACATAAATGGGAAGGGAGAAGAGAGAGACATAAATGGTATGGTAGAGGAGAGACAGACAGACATGGGATGGAAGAGGAGAGACAGAGAGATGGGAAATGAGAGGATACATAGACGGACATGGGAAGGAAGAGGAGAGAAAAGGACATGGAAGGAAGAGAGACAGAGGGACACAAGGAGTGAGAGGAGTGCGACAGACATGGGAAGGGAGAGGAGCGTGACAGAAGGACATGAGAGAGAGGAAAAGACAGACGGACATGGGAGAGAGGATAAGACAGACGGACATGGGAGAGAGGATAAGACAGACGGACATGGGAGAGAGGATAAGACAGACGGACATGGGAGAGAGGAAAAGACAGACGGACATGGGAGAGAGGAAAAGACAGACGGACATGGGAGAGAGGAAAAGACAGACGGACATGGGAGAGAGGAAAAGACAGACGGACATGGGAGAGAGGAAAAGACAGACGGACATGTGCCCCTCCCGAGATCAGACTCTGGATCCGCCCCTGTCGGCACCAGACCTCCTTTCCCCCGATAATACACGTGCAATTAATTTTTTTAAAAATCATCTCGAGGCTGCCTGCCACGTACATGTATTCCGGCAGCAGGCTTCCCCACAAAGCTCGGGTCCTAGGCAAACGCCTAGTTCGCCTATAGGTATCGGCGGGCCTGAATCTAATCAAAGATGAAGACATTAGAGGTGATCAAGAGAACAAGAAATAAATCAACAAGTAAAAAACAAAATAAAACATAGTAGTCAATTAGTGAAGCCAACTTTCCCTACCTCATCTGCAAGTGGGGAATAGTATGCAGGATACAACACCAGATGCAAACATCATTTTGACAGTGTGTTCTGTGAATGACGTACATTGTAAATATTCAGTAGGTAGGTATGATATGTGTACACAACATGGTTAGCGAAAGATCAGTCATGTCATATCATCCAAATCAGAAATATTCATCCGGCATAAAATATATGTGTATAAACAATATATATTCCTTGTTATTCCACAAGAGATCCCACGCTGTGAATAAAAGTGAATGTTACCAAAGAAAACACAAGGAACCTCACTGTCCATTATCCAAAATTCAAATCCTTTTTTTTTTTTTTGTGTCAGCTCAGATAAGGGATCCTTACTGTCTTGGAGTCCTTTTTTGAAGCTTCTTAATTTCAACCATCGCGGGCGATGAAGCCAGTGCTCAAGGGAAATGTTGTTCCCGCAGCACTGGCAGAGGAGAGTGGATTCACGCTTGGAACAGATCATTTCGACAGCAGCACATTGTATATAAGTAATTTAGAACATCTATAGGGCTGGAGCTGCCAAAATGATCCATTAACCGAATGTATTGGTTATCCCAAATGCTGCTGGCCCCAAGCATTTTGGATAAGGAGTACTCAACCTGTATTACATTTACATTTATTTTTACAGTGCCAACAATTTACGTAGCGCAAGGTACACAGCATAGAAGGGAACTACATACTAAGTTAGACAAACTAGAACAGACTGTTACGTGAGGTAGAGAGCCTGCTCACAAGCTAGAAATCGAGAGGGAATGGGGAACATGAAACACATAAGGGAATGTAGTTGTAGTAACAGTAGTGTGGATGGGTGGCACTAGGTGGGATAGACTAAAGATGAATTGTGAGTGTTCCAGCTAGGTGGGATCAGCTGGAGGTATTCTAGGGGGTTGGGTAGTAAGCTTCTTGATGAGTAGTTTTTAGGGACTTTTTAAAGTTTGAAAAGGAGGGAGATAGCTGCATGCTCTGCGGAAAGGAGTTCCAAAGAGAGGGGGCAGCTCGGGCAAAGTCTTGGAGGCGCGAGTGGGAAGAGGTGAGGTAGTTAGAGCAGAGCAGTAGACCAATAGAGGAGCGCAACAGTCGTGCAGGGAAGTATTGATTCATGAGCGAGGCAAAGAGTGGAGGGCTTTGTAGGTTAAAGACAGAATTTTAAATTTTATCCTTGAGCAGACGGGAAGCCAGTGGAGAGCGTTGCAGAGAGGAGCCGCCGAATCAGACCGACGAGCAAGAAAGATTCTGGCAGCTGTGTTTTGGACAGACGAGCCAGAGGTAGTCCAGTCAGAAGGCCTTTACAATAGTCAAGGCAAGAGATCACAAGTGAGTGCACTAGGATTTTGGCGGTCTCTGCGCTGAGAAACGGCTGAATGCGTGCGATGGTTCTTAGGTGCAGACGACAGGATTTGGCTAACGACTGAATATGGGGAACAAAGGAGAGAGCAGAGTCCAAAGTGACCCCAAGACATCGGACACGGTCAGCTGGTACGATTGTAGGATTTTCAATAGAGACTGTATTGCGTAAAGCTTAAGCAATAGCTCATTGGGCTCAAATATTCTACCTAAATCAAAACACGTATTGCAATAGTTACTTAATTAATAAAAAGAACCTTTCAGCATTACGTTTCAGATGAAACCAAACTTTTTAAAGCTACAGTACCCTCCAACTGTATAACAATATGATCTCCTGATTATAATAGAGATCCCAAAGGTAACTGTGATGTATTGTAACTGCTCATCTGGGAATTTTGCAATATTTCTGTCAAGCCCACCCACTCCCTTCTCCAGAAGAGATTATTCCCCTATTTTATTCCCTTGCTCAGAATTGTGCCTCAGCGACCGTTTTCAATAAAGGTTAAGCTCGGTCGCTGGGTACGTTCTTTAACTGTCTGGCTTGGTGGGGATTGGCCATGGGTGTAAATATCCCTCCATGTTAGGAACAAGTATCTTGATTGGTTGCTAAGTTAAGGGACCAAACTCAAACGGGTGCCTGTGAGTCTGAGCCCTAGTCTATCACTCAGCAGACCACTGGTCCCTGGCCTAAATGGGATTCGGATTCACTATTGTGTGGAGATAATCCTTTTAACTTTTTTTATTGTTCAATCACCTGTTATCCTGACCTGACTGTGCTACAATAATGTGTACTTGTTTTTCTGTTTATGACAAACGTGTCTGTGGATTATTTGCAAACATATAGCATAGTGCCAGGCATACATTTGTTGGCATTTAAATAATCCATAGCGGGCTAAGGAGCATAGTTAATCCCTAGTGAGAGCAGTTGCCAACCTTGGCTATCCATCTCATCACAATAAAATAAATGCCACCATATTATACACAATTCTCTCACTCTGACCCAAAAATGTTACTATTATACAATGCTACTATTATAACAATTTGGAGAGCACAGATCTTATACAATCTCTGAACCTGAACACGTGCTTATTCAATCATTGAATGGAGGAGAATTATCATCCTGTATACAAAAGAAAATACAAGCACCTCTATGTGCACACAGACCACCCCCCAGTCACACTTCCCAAACCAAATCTAGCACCTCCATGCAGAGCACTGCACAGGATATTGACGAATACTAGACAAATGTACCATATTCATAATGAGAACAGGCTGCGGATCAGTAGAATCAATATGGAATTACTTATCTCTAACGCAGTTTATAGTCATATAATGTAATCTGGTAGCATTGCCCTGTCATACTGTTTTAAAGCAGTCCACGTGTGGCACTGAGCTGTTAAATGGCCACATTTAGCAGACACAGCAATTCAAAGGAGGAGGAATTCATTGTATCCTGAAAAGGTGCAGAGGGCAAACTTGGTTTATTGTTAGTTGACATTTATTTTGGTTGGGGTCTCAGCTAGCAGTGACCTAAACAAGCTGCAATCACCCTCAGGTAAATGGTTTGTTTCAAGGCACAACAGCAATCCAAGGAATATTAGAGGGATTCAAAACACCCCGCCTTTAGGATCACAGTCAGTGGCATTACTCCTGAAGTAAATTCCTATGGGACCATTCATTATTCTACTCTTTGAGCACATGGGGTTTATTGCATAATTTCCCCCCATTTCGTACACAGAAATACTGGGAAAATTCACTCACGATCTACATATTAATTGGGGATTTAGCCAGTAAATATGTAGATTAAAAGATGTACTTAACTGAAGGTCACTGCCTCTCTCATGCAGCATAGCTGTGTCCAATAAGAAGAGCGACATGATGCTTGTCAGAACTTGCTGCTCGCTGTACCTACATACCATACAGTACTTGCCACATCAGTCCTGCAGCACATGCAGTGGGAGCACTGTGGAAAGATAATAACATCTGTTAACACAGTCTTATTTGTAGTATCTAACAACTTCCCCTGAGCACAAGTGGGCATTGCAGAAGCCTAGCAGCAAGGCATACAACCTAATGCCTTGCTACAATTTCTAAACATTTGGTAATTAATTGGCCATCACAATGTATACACATTTTCGTTTTCCTCTGCAAATTAATTCGAAGTCCTTTTCACACGACATGCACACTTTCACGTACATTTTAAATCGTTACTGTCTCTGAGTGAGGAAAGTCGAAAAAGTTAGATGAAAATTATGTAAAGACATTTCCAGGTCATATGTCTGCTTTCAGCAGAGTATTATAGGAATTCCTGGTACAGAAGTAATTATTTCTGTGTCACCTGCATCCAGTGATCCATAGGCCCCACAGGTGAAGTGGTTTGATTTTTTGTGAACTTCAAACATCTTCAAAGCTGTTGGACCAGACACAAGGCTGAGGGTTTGTCTGGTATCTAACTTCCTCTTCCTGCACTTTTCATGCCCTTTACAAACAGGACTTTGATCCAAGCGTAAAGAGGTCTCTGCCCTTTTGAAGTGTGATAAGGAAAAGGATTCTCTCTTTACACAGCCGTGTAGCCATACCATGTGCTGCCATTGTACTGCACTATAATACTATCATACCTGCCAACTTCTTCACTTTAAGGCAAATGTTAATTTAAGTGCAAAAAATTGTTTGTGCAAAATGCTTATTTGGGTGGTTCACAAGCTGCAAAAAAAATGTCTGGCATCTGCCCCACAATTAACCAGAAATACATAAATAGAAAGAACACAGAGTGACAGTGCACTGATGTGCAAAAAATAAAGTGCAAACAATAGATAACCTGATATTATTTCAGGGGAATACCTTTATGCTCCTTTAACATAAATGAACAAAGAAGACAGAGACATATAAAATAATAGGGTGTAATATGTTCTGTTAGGTAAGGAGTATAAAGTGTAGTTCCAAATTGTGCACTCAAACTTCCTCCAAACTGTGCAAGCTGGTCTCTGGGGATGTATCAGGACTTTAGGATATTTTTCATATATATACCCGACACCCCCAACCCTTTGAATAAAGTTAATTCTTTTATCATTGGCGGGTGTGGAGAGCATTCTAATTCTGTTCAAGGTTTTTTCGGTATACATCAGATGTCCCAGGAAGAGCACTAGAGCCTATTTTGCAAAGGAATTGGTCTCTCTTGCATTACTGTGATCTTCTGGCATTAGGGTTTCCACCTTTTCCTTAAAAAAAATGCCGGTTTTGCTATTGCCTCCATAGACTTGGCAGCAAGCCATTTTTTTTTTGTAAATACGTTTTTATTGGATTTTTCACAGAAAATAACAATTCAAAGAAAAGGGGAAATTAGGGCTGGGGTACAAGAGAGAAAAGAAGTGGGGGGAAGGGGGATACACATTAATAGATAAATCAGCAAATTACCTGACGCAGCAGGACAGAAACTTATTTTGAACAATATAATTTCTCTTCCCCAAGTCCCAACCGTCCTCAACTAGAATAATAATTGCAATCTCATTAAATACAAATATCTACATTTGAAACATGTACATATAGCCTGACTAAGATTCTATCAGAGCTTGAATCAGGGGGTACAGATGTATGGGTATGAGAAGGGGGGGGGGGGGTGGAAGGGGGGGAAGAGAAGAGAAATAACATGGTATACCCGACACAGAGGGGAACGTTTCACAAAAATTACACAACAATTAAGTGATATACACGTAAATAACACGTTCTCAGTAATCAGCACAACCATATCTGGGTCGTCTGGGACCGACCTACGTAAAACTTAAAACCAAATGGGGGGGGGGGGGGGGGGGGGGGGAGAAAAGAGAGAAAAAAAAACGCTGGTAAGACCCGAGAGGCCAAAATCCAAAATGCAATCAGACAACTGAGACCACCGCGTTCTCCAGAAATTGACAAATCTCTGGACTATTGATAAACTGCAACCAATAGAACCACGTCTGCTGGTATTTAACTCGTTGGGCCTCAGAGAACATGTCTATTTCCTCAAGGGTTCTAATCCTTTCCACTTGTAATATCCAATCTTTGAAAGACAGAGGCCGAGGATCTTTCCAGTGAAGAGGTATGAGACTTTTTGCCGCGTTAATCAAATGTCGGACTACAGATTTCTTGTAGTTCGCTATTGACCCTCCAGTATGGTGAATCAAATATGGACCTGGTAGCAATGGGAGGGGGTCGTCCGTGAAATTATGCATAGTGTCATGAATGCGTTTCCAGAAAGGTACTATTTCCTTGCAGTCCCACCAAATATGAAGAACTGTGCCCTCAGCTGCCCCACATCTCCAGCACTGATGCGAAACCTCAGGGAACATAGAGTGCAAGAGTGTGGGGGTGTAATACCAGTGTGTAAGGAGTTTGTAGGAGGTCTCTTGAATTTTGGTGCTGAGGGAGCATTTATGAGTGAGTGTGTAGATTTTCTCCCAATCCACCGGGTCCAGTGTGATCTGGAGGGTTTCCTCCCACCGGCTCTGAGACCTCGGGGGGGTTTGGTCGTGTACTTGCAGGATCAATTTATATAGACGAGATATCCCGTGTTCTGGCAGATCTTTGCCCGAACACAATCTTTCAAATGGGGTATAGTCCCGAGATAGAGCATGTTTCCTCCCTATTGTAGATGTTCTAGTGGCGTGGGTATTTGCTCATTTGTGATGTCTTGTAAAGGTTTTAATCTGGGGCCCGTCAGAAACATTGAGATAGAAGCATGGTCCAACCGGTGAGTGGTTAGGAACTGACCCGGCCTGTTTCCCGGAGGAAAATCAGGGTTGTTTCGTATGGGCGAGAGAGGTGAGGGGTAGGTCGTTAATTCAAATTTAACATGCATGGAGTGTAGGGTCTGAACTGTAGCCAGAATAAAAGGGTGGTTTCCCACCAGGGTGTTCCAATGACGTTTAGGTAACCATATCAGGTGGTGGAGGAGGCAGACGCATTGTGCTGCCTCTACATCAATCCATCTTTTATGTGGAGGGCAATGGGACCACTCCATTACCCTCAAAAGATGGCAAGCTTAATAGTATAGGTGGGGGCAAGGTAGACCTGTGCCCCCCTTAAGTTTCGGGTGGATCAATGTTGTATATTTAAGCCTCGCTGGTTTTTTGCCCAAACAAACTGCAGAAACAGCGTTTTGATAGAGGCTAAAAAAGCTTCTGGTAGTTTAATCGGAATTGTCTGGAATAAATACAAAAGCCGCGGCATGAGGTTCATTTTTAAAATATTTATTCTACCAAACCATGAAAGATATTGTTTACTCCATCGGGACAGATCTGATTGTAAAACTGTAAGGAGTGGTGGGAAATTATGTTGATATAGAGTAGCTAAATCTTGTGTTAACCAGATACCTAGATATCTCATCTTCCCTTTGCACCATTTGAATGGAAAACTGTGCGACAGGTCAGATTCCATTGATTTTGAAACATTAATATTAAGAATTTCCAAATTTTTGTAGTTAATTTTAAGGTTGGAGAGCTCTCCATATCTCTGAAATTCTGCTAATATATTAGGCATGGAAACTGTGGGGTTGGTTACGGCAAACAGGAGGTCATCCGCGTAACCTAATACCTTGTGCTAATAATGTGCTAATATTTTGTCTAATAGCCGTTAAGAATGGTTCGATGGACAGGATAAAAAGTAAAGGGGACAGGGGGCAACCTTGTCTTGTCCCATTAGAAATTGAAAAGGACTTTGTCAACTCCCCATTGATCCTCAGCCGAGCTGAAGGACAAGTGTACAAAGATGACACCCAAATTTTCATATTTTGTCCGAAATTCATGTGGTCCAACACCTTCAACATAAAAGACCAATCCAACCTGTCAAAAGCCTTTTCTGCGTCTGTTGACAGGAGGATGGTAGACCATTTGGATTTTTTAGCATGGTATATCAAATTTAGCACCCTAATTGTACTGTCTCTGGCTTCCCTTCCCAACACAAATCCCGTCTGGTCCGGGTGTATCAAGGTAGGTATCAGTCTCTGGAGTCGAGAAGAAAGAATTTTCGCAAAAAAATTGACATCTGAGTTAAGGAGGGAAATTGGACGGTAGCTTCCACAATTAACCGGGTCTTTCCCTTCTTTGGGTATCAATGAAATATTTGCCATCAGTGCGTGGGGGTGAAATGAGCCTGTGTGCAGCAGGGAATTGAAAGCCTCAACCAAACGGGGGACTAATATGTCAAAAAACTTTTTAAAGTAAGAGCGCGAGAAACCGTCTGGTACCGGGCATTTTCCTGGTTTCGCCTGTTTGATTACTTCGCCTAGCTCCAAAACCGTGATTGGGGCCTCTAAAACTGCAGCATCTGCTACAGATAATTTCCTTGTCACATGTGTTTGTAAATACTCAGTCATTTTGCGAGCACGGGCAGCCTCTGCGTCGCCTGTGCAGTTGTCTGCTAAATTATATAGCTTTGAGTAAAATGTAACAAATTCAGACATGATCTCGGAAGGCAATCTCCGAAGAGCGCCCTCAGAGGTCTTGATCTTGGGGATATATGAAAGCCTACGATGCGAACGCAGAGCCCGGGGGTTACGTTCAATTCTGCTCCCATAGAAAAGGTCCAAGGGGACCCATGTCCACCGAATCCTTTCCAGGGTTAGAAAATTAGAACCCTTGTCGTGGTGACCGGACGCAAAAGTTAGTCAGTACTCACTAGTATTTCGCACGGTCAGGGGTGACTACTCCTCATGGGTCCTCACCAGGTTTACCAGGGCCGGCCGGTCAGGCGTTGGTGCTTGCTGCTGGAGCTGTCTTCGTGGGATGGCTCGCGGTCTCTGTCCCAGAGGCCTCTGGGCCAGGATACGCCGCTGCTGAAGCACTGGACAGTCCCAATTTGGAATCCGGCAACTCCAGTTCTTCCAGGAAGGCAGGTAACTCGGCATGGTAGGTTAGGGTCTTGACCACATTATTCATCCTGACTCTGAGACTGAAGGGGAAGCCCCAGCTGTAACGATATCCTCGGCGTTGGAGTTCCGCTGTGAGTGGCCTGAGGAAACGTCTCGTCTGCAGCGTGATGTCTGATATGTTTGGATAAAAAGCAATCTCAGCGCCTTCGTATATCCAGCGGCCCTTTTCCCACGCTTTTCTCAAAATGGTTTCCTTGAGCTGGAAATCTACAAGGCGGCAAATCATATCCCTTGGCGGTGCTGTGTCGGTCCCTCACGGTCTCAGTGCCCTGTGGGCCCGGTCCATCTCCACGGGAAGAGTGATCTCACTGTCCAGAAGCGTGTTAAACAACACTGTAAGCCATGTCATCGGATTTTCAGGCGTGTCGGCGGAAACCTCAGGTAGGCCCCTAATTCTCAGGTTATTTCGCCGTCACCGATTATCGAGGTCTTCCACTCGCCGCCGGAGGTCAATCAAGTATCTTTCTTGCCGATCCGAGGCACCTGTTACTTTCGATAGACGTGAGGAATATCGAGTGAGGTCTTTTTCAACAGTGACTATCCTCTTCTCCAGGCCCGAGATGTCCGTCCTCAGGGCCGCAATCTCATCGCGCACCGTCAGCTTAATTTCAGTTATCAAGGTGCTAAAATCTGCCTTCCATGGGGCAGAAGAGAACAGCTGCTGTACGAGTTCGTGCTCAGTGTGTTCTCTCGAGGCCATCGGCGATGACGCGGCACCCGATTCCTCCGTGTCCTCGGAGCTTGCGGGTGAGGCAGCCTCGTGGGCCTCCAGGTCTTGGGAGGTAAGGTCCCTGGGGGTACGGAAATACTCCCTTAGTGAGGCTGTGACTTGCTTGGGTCTGGTCCTGGGTGTCTCAGCTTCCTTTCCCAGTTTTCGTTTTTTCCCCATGTTATCTCAATTCTGAGCTAGGTTAGGCAGTTGTTTGGGAGGTTGACGGAGCTCACAACTCATGCGGCCATCTTCTCCAACGGTCAGCCACGCCCCCTCGCAAGCCATTTTTTTACCGGCTGTGTGGCAACCCTATCTGGCATGGATATGTAATTAGATAGCGCTATATCCTAATATACATATATAACTAAAAAAGATTCAATGTGAAAAAACAAACCACTACAGTAATCAAAGGCTGGTAGTATAAAAATATATATTTAATAGGTTAATAAATACAACATAAAAATAAATGATATTGTTCGATATCACAAAGACAAAGACAAAAAAATAATAAAACACATGCAATATATAATACACAGTTTAGACCACCGGAATCAATGTAGTCCAAATTACAATAGAAGACATCAGAAAAGTCACTATATAATAAAATGATAAAAAGGACAGAGTAACAGATTGATAATAAACACCTTATAGTCTGCCCGAGAACGTGCTGGACACAAAGAAAAATGAAAATGAATTCTAAGGAAAGCCTGGCCAGGTCTTTCAAAATCAGGACGCCAAGAACAGGGACGCGTTTCGACTACTTCCTCAGCCTAGACCAATGAGGGCGAACGTTTTTGGTCCCGAGTGCCCAATTTTTGACCGACACAAATTTGCAGACCACAAAGTGCCAACACCGCATACTCAGACACGCTTATACTCATACACACGCTCATACACACACACTTATACTCATACACACGCACACTCATACACACACACTTATACTCACACACACATTTATACTCATACACTTATACTCATACACACACTTATACTCATGCGCACACACACACTCAAACTCACACATACACACACTCACACATATACTCATACACACACACTTATACTCATACACACACACATATACTCATACACACACACACTTATACTCATACAGACACACACACTTATACTCATACAGACACACACACTTATACTCATACACACACACTTATACTCATACAGACACTCATACTCATACACACACATACACTCTTATACTCATACTCGCACACACACACACTTATCATACTCATACACACACACACACACAAACTTATCATACTCATACTCACACACACACACACTTATCATACTCATACTCACACACACTTATCATACTCATACTCACACACACTTATCATACTCATACACACACACACACACACACACACACACACTTATCATACTCATACACACACTTATACTCATACTCGCACACACACTTATACTCACACACACATACTTCTACTCACAAACGCACACACACATACAGATTCAGCTCTCACCGCTTATCTGCTCCATTGTCCTGGAGGCGCAGGCATCAGTGTAATAGATTGGCGCCGCCGATCATCTGCTTCTTCTCCAATTATGTTAATTGCTTATTCACAGATCGCGCATGCGCCAATCATCTGAAGAAGAAGCAGATGACCGGCGGCGCCAATCTATTACGCTGATGCCTGCACCTCCAGGACAACGGAGCAGATAAGTGGTGAGAGCTGAACCTGACAGCGTGCCACTGCTGAGGGCTCGGCGTGCCAAAGTAAATTCCCTAAACACATCCCTCCAGTGCTCTTCCAGAGATATCTGATGTATACTTGCAATGACTTGATCAATCTCCAGAGACCACCTTGATCACTAAGCATGCTTGAACAATTTGGAGGAAGTGTGAGTGCAAAATTTGTAACTACATTTTATACTTCTTACCTAACAGAACATATTACACCATATTATTTTAGATGTCTCTGTCTTCTCTGTTCATATATGTTAAAGCAGGGGTCCTCAAACTTTTTAAACAGGGGGCCAGTTCACTGTCCCTCAGACCGTTGGAGGGCCGGACTATAGTAAAAACAAAAACTATGAACAAATTCCTATGCACACTGCATATATCTTATTTTGAAGTGAAGAAACAAAACGGGAACAAATACAATATTTAAAATGAAGTAAAGTTAAATCAACAAACTTACCAGTATTTCAATGGGAATAGTGTGCCAGTCAGATGCCCAGGGATATTATGCCAGTCAGAGTCCAGTAATATTATGCCATTCAGAGCCCAGTAATATTGTGCCAGTCAGATGCCCAGGAATATTATGCCAGTCAGATGCCCAGGAATATTATGCCATTCAGATGCCCAGGAATATTATGCCATTCAGATGCCCAGGAATATTATGCCATTCAGATGCCCAGGAATAGAGTGCCAGTCAGAGCCCAAGAAAATTATGCCAGTCAGAGCCCAAGAAAATTATGCCAGTCAGATGCCCAGGAATAGTGTGCCAGTCAGATGCCCAGGAATAGTGTGCCAGTCAGATGCCTAGGAATATTATGCCATTCAGATGCCCAGGAATATTATGCCAGTCAGATGCCCAGGAATATTATGCCAGTCAGATGCCCAGGAATAGAGTGCCAGTAAGAGCCCAGTAATATTATGCCAGTCAGATGCCCAGGATTATTATGCCAGTCACAGCCCAAGAAAATTATGCCAGTCAGATGCCCAGGAATAGTAGAGTGCTCGTTATACCTCCCTCCTCCCCCTCCTTCCCCATCACTTACCTCCAGCTGCTGTGTCCCCGGGCCGGACGTCTCGCGCAGTGTTCCCTCCTCCCTGCACGGAGGAGGGAAACAGTTACCGGGTCCGGATGTGACGAAACGTCACATCCGGTAACGGTCATTTTTTTTTTTTTTCTGTTTTCCTGCAGCCGCATCTTCTGCGGCTGCAAAGAAAAAAAAAAAAAGGTAATCAGCGGGGAGCGGGGGGTGCCGGCAGCACCCCCCGCGGGCCGGACAAATGTGCTCGGCGGGCCGCATGTGGCCCGCGGGCCGTAGTTTGAGGACCCCTGTGTTAAAGGAACATAAGGAAATTCTCTTGGAATATTGCTTGCACTTTAGTGCACTGTCACTTTGTGTTCTCTTTCTCTCTCTAAATGTTGATAAGTCAATTTTAAAGTAGATTAATCATTTTGTAATAGTGGTAGGGTTGCCACCTGGACGGTATTTTACGGGCAGGCTGGTAAAAAAATTGGCATCAGGCCAATGTTACGTCTATGGAGACAGTAGCAAGGCCGGTAGAAAAGGTGGCAACCCTGAATAGGGGTAATTTCTAATTTGGGACAAACATTCCCCCTGCAGCGTTGTGGGCTTTGATATTCTGGGAAACTATCAAACATCGATTTTATAAATAAATATGTACAGATCTCTTTTAGTTTGAAATAGGGAAGGTTCCTAGTTTGTGATTGGTGGACTGGAACCACTATCTGTGTACTAATAACTAAGCCGGAAATGCCTTGTCTAGAATTTTCAGATACAAAAGATTTATCAAGACACACATAACAATAACCAAGGAGTTTTCAGAGTGTTCAATTACAGGTGGTATCCCATAAGAAACAGCATCTTCTAACATCTCTAAATATCTCTACGAAGGCTTCCATACTATGAGATATGAGATGTAACGATATTTTAAATTGCATGTGCAGTGGATGGTAATAGAGCTTTCCTATGCACCAATATAGGTTGAAAAATGGAATTCCCTTATAACTGACAGCACAAACACATACTTGAAACTATACTGAATTTTTGTCAACCTACAAACACAATTTCACATGTGTTGGTAAGCATTTCCACATGATTTATGATACAGCAAAAACAGGTTACAAATGATTGATTTACTTACTGCTCTAATTCACTTGTTTGTGTCTGGTGTATCTGTGTTATGTCACAGTGTTTCTCTCTATTTTGAAAGAATGCATATAGACTTTAGGTACACTCCTTATGATACACCTGCTGGCATATGAGGCTGAATGCCCCTCCCCCACCCATGATATCACAGCGTTGGAATGTGTGGCCCCAGGGCGTGGTTTGTCAGGGTATAAACCAGACAAAGAGACTATCTGCACACACACTCACCTGTAGAGGGCTTGAAATCAAAGAGCTGGAGTTGAGTGATTTAAACAGATATGTAGCTCTTTTTATTACTAATTTGGCAGTAAAGTTTTGTGCACTTATAAAAGGCAGGCAGAGTTGTTTAACAATTAAAATTCCACAGATTCTTGCAATGCTTAGGATTTAAGAAGCTGGGAGCACAATAAGAGATTAATCACATAGCAATGACCCAGGGTTGTGAGGTACCCAGGGTTGGGAAAGTTTTGTTAAAATTATGACTGTACTAAGAAAGCAGAAATATGTATCCCTCGCAATAGCACTCCTACGAACCTATGTTCGGCAGAGCTTTCAATCAAGTGAATAAACAATAATTCACCAGAGGGAATGGCCATCAGGTAGCACACACAACCTTAACTAGTGCCAACGTTAGACCCTGCACACTGTCTATGCTGCTTGGCATGCCTAAACAGGTCAGGACAAGTCGGCACCACAGCAGTCTACAATGAAATGCAAGATGGAGGGACTGCAGGGTCCCACATACTACACCGGGGGCAAAACAGGCAAATAGTAAGGTGCATACTTGAGTGCATGTACTACTCACCTGATGGCAGCCCTGGGTCAATACATTTAAGTATGATGTACCCACTGCATCACACTCAACAGGATATGTGGGCTTCATGCGTAGTGTGTGCTGTACTAATTTTCTGCTGCTTTGGACTACAACACAAATAACACTCATTAAAGGGGAAGCAGAAGCATTTTAGGTTACAGCTGCTGTGGGTGCTCTATTATGGTAATTTATTAACTGCTGATCAGCTCGCAGCACTCCTGAACCACGTTGAGTTTTTATTGTCCACCATAGGTATAGGGTCTTAGTTCTGCAGTTAGTATAAAGGGGATAAAGGGGATCTTGCCACAATGAGATGTCACCGGATCACCCAGAGTGTATCTGGCAAGTACATCAGGACTTTCATGGTAGGTCCTGTGAATGCAATCTGCTTGCTAGGGTAAGTCCTGTGAGTGCAATCTTGTTGCATAAAATGTATCTGGGCCTGCCTGGGAGCCATGGGCATCCGCAAGGGGGGGGCTTGCCCCCCCTGGGTTTTTGCAATTCCCCTTTAAAAAAAAATTAATTATTACTTTTTTTACTCAGTGTGCAGCCTCTAGTTGTCCCTAGGGGACTGCACACCAGTTGCTGGGGTAGGAGGTGGCACCCAAAGCTGTTACTCTCTCTCTCCCCAGAGCAACAAGGGGAGGGAGGGGGGCAGAGAGAAACAAGGGGAGGGGGGAAGAGACCGAAACAAGGGGAGGGGGGGCAGAGAGAAACAAGGGGAGGGGGGGGCAGAGAGAAACAAGGGGGGGAAGAGACAGAGGCGAGGGGGGGAGTCAATGGGAGGGGGAGAGAGAGACAACACTAAGGGGGGGAGAGAGACAAAGCTGGGGGCAAGGGAAAGAGAGAGGCAGCATTGGCACATAAAAGGAAATAAAAACAAGAAATGCATTTTTTGATATAAATTTACATGTGAATATATACAAGTTGAACTCTCTCCCCCCTCCCCCTGTTCTGTCTCTCTCCCCCCTCCCCCTGTTCTGTCTCTCTCTCCCCCTCCCCCTGTTCTGTCTCTCTCCCCCCCTCCCCTTGTTCTGTCTCTCTCTCTCTCCCCCTGCTCTTTCGCTCTCTCCCCCTGTTCTTTCTCTCTCTCCCCCCTCCCCTTGTTCTGTGTCTCTCCCCCCTCCCTTTGCCTGCGAATGTTGATCCAAGGAGGGGGCGGAGCTAACTGGCTGAGCAGTATAGCTCCGCCCACACCCTGTGAAGCAGAGCAGTGTCTGCTTCACGGGCAGCAAGAGAAAGTGCTGCTCGGCTCCCCATGCTTAATGCAGGCTCCCCATGCTTAATGCAAGGACTTTCTCTTGCTGCCCGCGGCTCCCCGTGAAGCAGATGTTCCTCTGCTTCACAGGGTGGGGGCGGAACTACACCCCTCCGCCGGTTAGCTCCGCCCCCTCATGGGATCCAGCAGAGCTTGCAGAGTAGAGGGCTGGTGAGGGGGTATCTTTTGATCTCCCCAATCCAGTGCCTCTACCCGCTCACAGAGGTGACACACCCCTAAGGCCAGCCCTGGTTGGATTATATTGTGTGCTATAGTGTTGTGTCTTGTGCTGTTGGGTTACATTGTGTGCTATAGTGTTGTGTCTGGTGCTGTTGGGTTACATTGTGTGCTATACTGTAGTGTTGTATCTGGTGCTGTGGGGTTATATTGTGTGCTATAGTATTGTGTCTGGTGCTGAGAGGTTATATTGTGTGCTATAGTGTTGTGTCTGGTGCTGAGAAGTTATATTGTGTGCTATAGTGTTGTGTCTAGTGCTGAGAGGTTATATTGTGTGCTATAGTGTTGTGTCTGGTGCTGTGGGGTTATATTGTATGCTATAGTGTTGTGTCTGGTGCTGAGAGGTTATATTGTGTGCTATAGTGTTGTATCTGGTGCTATGGGGTTATATCTTTGCTATGTTGTTCTATCTGTTGCTGTGGAGTTTCAGCTAGAGCTCTGGATATTTATCTGGTGCTGTGGTTTATATCTTGTGTCATGGGTTTTTAGCTGGTACCGTGGGTTAATATCTGGTGTTGTGGGTCTATATCTGGCACAGTGGATCTATATTTGGTGCAGTGAGGCTATATCTAGTGTGGTTGGTTTATATCTGGTGCTGTGGATCTGTATCTGGTGCAGAGTTTATCAACCCTTTGCATGCCTTCACTGATAATGACAAAGCTCCTCCACTTCATGATAACTTGTCAAAAAGAGCCACGGCGCAGAAAGGATGACGGTAAAATTATGAAATCCCCCCCCGAAAAAAATTCTGCGGATGCCCATGCTGGGAGCTACATAACATTTATTTAAAACTCAGCTGATTCTGGATCCAAACTCTGTACAGAAACATCCGCTGTGATGGATCACATTAGGGACACTAAACTTTACTGAGATACTCTATCTGAATGACATTGCAGAAAATGTGCATTCTTTCTAACCACATACCATTTCAGAGAAATCTGAACATTTGGTGTTAAGAATAAACTGTTCCCACGGATCTGTTTAGGGTAGACAGAGGTCTGTGACCCGGGTATAGCATGACAGGAATAGCATAATGTAGGATTCAGGAAGATCTGACTCATTCTTAAGGCGTTTGTTAAACATCAGACCAAACAATCACTTTATACAGACAGAATCCTTCAAAGATTTTATAATTTCCTACAGTGACGCTTTCTGTCCACTTATTGTGAGCTAAGTTTAAATTAATCATTATTGACAAATAGGTCCTAGCCCAACCTAGACAAAACTCTCAGTATACTGATGGTGAAGAGCCCTATGTGTTGCCCAGACCTGCAGCTCATCTCATTGTCATAATGGAGCAACCTAATTAATAATACTGTTCTGTACACTCTAACCTCCCTGATCTTAGTGCAGCAATCCAGTGACAGAAATAAGTAAACAAGCTGACAAATGCATGGGATGTGTATAAGAATATAAATCTGAACTTTCATTATGGGTGGACTAGATGGGCCAATTTTCTAATGAGATTGTTAAGGCTCTTTAGTACCACCCAGTGGACAACTGTATTAAATTTCCTAATTGCAAAATAATGCTGCAACTTGCCTAGTTTTCTAGTTACCATCTAGGATCACCATTTAAAACACAGAACAAATGGGTTAGTTACATATATATAGTAGTCTGGGTTGAAAAAAAGACTTTCGTCCCTCAAGTTTAAATCTGGGGGGTGGGGGGGCATACAGAGCCATCTGTTCTGCTTAAAAAAACATATACAGGCCCCTTTTAAAATCGTCTAATGCAGGGCCGGACTGGGAGAAAAATTCGGCCCGGGCATTTTTTTATCACAGCGGCCCACTAAGAAGGGGGCGGGGCAGAGGAGGTGTGTTTTGTCATCACCAATGACAAACACACTCCCTCTCAAAGTGAGCATGTTGGTTCAATGCTCTTCCAGGGCAGACCATGCGCAGAGCTCTGTTGAAGAGCTCTAGCATGAGAAAAAAGCCCTGTATTTGTTCTGCACAGTGCAAGCAAATTTAATAACATGCTTGCACTGTGTTTCCTTGCAACTTGTCTCTGGTGTCTCTATAAATGGATACCAGGAGACAAAAATGCCATGAAAGAGTATTGAGCATGTGTTTGGAGCCTGCTTGTGGGATTGCGTGTGTGTAGAGTGAGCTGATTGTGGTGTGGTATTGTGTAATAAGGTCGGATTTAGTTGTGTTGTGTTTGTGGTGTAATGTGATGCATATGTGGCTAGGGGCTGTAGAGAATGTGTGTATGGGGGATATAGCGGTGTGTGAGGGGGCGGTGTGTGAGAGGGGCGTGTGTGAGAGTGATGTGTGTGTGAGTGCGTGAGTGCTGTGTATGATGTGTGTGAGAGTGCTGTGTATGATGTGTGTGAGAGTGCTGTGTGTGAGAGTGCAAGAGTGCTGTCTATGATGTGTGTGAGAGCGCTGTGTGTGAGAATGCTGTGTGTGAGAGTGCTATGTGTGTGTGATGGGTGTGAGAGTGCTGTGTGTGATGGGTGTGAGAGTGCTGTGTGTGATGGGTGTGAGAATGCTGTGTGTGATGGGTGTGAGAGTGCTGGGTGTGAGAATGCTGTGTGTGATGGGTGTGAGTGCTGTGTGTGAGAGTGCTGTGTGTGTGAGAGGGCTGTGTGTGTGAGAGTGCTGTGTGTGGTGGGTGTGAGAGTGCTGTGTGTGATGGGTGTGAGAGTGCTGTATAAATGTTAGAATGGATTGTGTGTGTGTGTGTAGAGGGGGGGGGGGGGGTAAATAAACAAATAAAATAACAGGCATTATGTCCGGGGGGGGGGGGGGGGGAGGGACATAATGCCTGTTATCACACACAGCACTCTCACACACACAGCACTCTCATACCCATCACACACAGCATTCTCACACACAACACTCTCACACCCATTACACACAGCACTCTCACACACAGCACTCTAACACCCATCACACACAGCACTCTCACACCCATCACACACACACAGCACTCTCACACCCATCACTCCCTTCTTACCTTAAGCCTGGGAGGGGGGGACCGGCACTCTGGTATCTGGGAGGCGGTGTTCCCTGGTGGTCCTAGTGGTGAGTGAACTCTAGCCTGCGGGCTAGAGTTCACTCTCGCGAGATCCGGTCATTGCCATGGCAATGCTCCGGATCTCGCGAGAGGAACCCGGTGGAGCTGCAGGCTGTCTCCCTCCCTCTCTCCCCGCCGACAGCATGTGGGCCGGTGAGAGAGATCTTTGATGTCCTCACCGGCCCTTGATGGAAAACAGTGGGGCCGGCGCTCGGATAGTGCCGGCCCTGCATAGACCGGCAGGGGAGATCCTGGGACCTCCCCTGCCGGCCTCGGCCCATGGCCACCGCGGCCCACCGGGCATTTGCCCGGTATGCCCGATGGCCAGTCCGGGCCTGGTCTAATGTATTTGATAGCAACACCTATTCTTACCTTAAAGAATCTTTTCCGCTGATGTAGACTAAAGCATCTACTCAATACGTGCCGGTTTTCGGTACAGAATGTATGCCTCCGAAGTACGGACTGATTTGTGGCACATCGGGGACACCAAACCTCGAGCTACCCGATGTGCGCCCAAATGGCTTTTGCAGTTTGGAAATCATAGCCAATTACACGCCGAGACCTGTTAAAACAGACAATTTTTTTTATGACATTTTTCAAATTTATATTTTGATTCACCTTCTCAGAGAGGCAGAATTGAAATGCCCAATAAGCGGCTATTTTAGCTGAATTAGCTGAACATTGGGTAGCGGTATTTGGTATCTTAAAACCTATGTTTTTCATTGCAAAAATCTACCAATGTAAACATCTCCGATGTGTCAAAAACTGTTATTTCGGACTCTAATTGAGGCATACTGAGTAGCCGCATTTCAGGCCTTTGTTTGATTGAGTGGGTGATGAAAACGTTCCATTCCCCTTATTAGTTTTGTAGCCATCCTCCTGCACTTTCTAGTTCTATAATGTATTTTTAATGTCTTACCATAGACCTGTAAAGAGGCAGAGTAAATAGGAGCATTAAAGCATGCTCATATCCTATTGGCCTTTGCAGCAAGCCCTGTGTACTGCTGCCAAGTATATTGTCTACAATTGCTCCCAATCTGTTTAATTAGTAGTTTTCCACAAAGAAACACCATTTAACTTATATGTTCTGTTTCATTATATCCAAAATGCATAACTTTACATTTGTCTATATTGAATCTCATCTGCCTAGCCAGTTACCCAATGTGTCCAAATCCTCTTTTCAGAATGAATCTTTGCAGATTTTATATCATATCCATGCAAAATCCAAAACATCCAACTGATCAGAAAGAGACATGACCCTAGAACACATAACTTACTCTATGCAGACTGTGCTGTGCATTTCCAGGACAGGGAGAGAATTTGGCAGTTTTGTGTAAATGATCCATGTAAGGGCAGGAAAGCTCAACATATAGCAGATGCAATTTGCTTTCACGGGGGTAAACCATTTCCTGGCAGGTTAGTAAACAGCTCATGTAAGTAAGTGCAGAGAATCCTTCCCTGAACGTCACATGGTGACGATCATTACCCTTAATGCTGACTGAAAGCAGACTGAAAGCACACCAAAACAGTATGGGAGAATGGACTAACCTTTCTTCCACAATCATTTCAATGTGTGCAAGGATTTCCAATATAAACAAATGCATATGCACCTACATTATTTCCATGGTACTTACCGCAGCAGCAAAAGAACTTGCACAGACCCACAATGCACCCTGAAAACTTGCCACAGCACCAACATTGGACCCAGAAGACTTGCTACTACACCCACATTGCACCAATGTGGGTGCCACAGTACCAAGAGGACTTGACATACACTCACTTTTAACCCAGAGTACCTGACATAGCACCCACTTTACACCCAGAGGACTTGCTACTGCACCAACAGTACCACTTCACCTACATACTTCAACTACATCCGTGGCAGGGCCAAGCCTAGGGTCACTAGTTCCCCTCTTGGTAGGTGTGGCTAACTCATCCCCTTCACACACGTATAACACTTCTATGGCAACCCCCCCACCCCAACTTCACCAAAAAAAAGTCACTTAATTCACACATCAGATTTGTCTCCAAACAGCTTGTCAGTGGCACTGCTTGTCATTGAAAAATATGTCCCCAAAACAGTCTTCAATCATAGTCCAAAAAAACAGCTTTTCAGTGACATCTGTGTTCCCAAACAGTTTGTCAGTGCCATATTTCCAGACTGCTTCCCAGTGCCATCACTGAACCCAAACAGCTGGCCAGAGCCACCTTAGTCCCCAAACAGCTTATTGATTGCATCTTTGTCTCCAACCAACTTCAGAGCATCATCTTTGCCTCCAAACAGCTTCCCTTTGCCATCTTGTCCCCAAACAGCTTGCCAGTGCTATTGTTTGTATGCTAGCACGGACACTATGACACACTCCACCCCCAGTCGTTCTGATTCGCTGGGGAAAGCAAAAGTTTGGAGGTATGGTATAGTTAAAAATGTATTATTTATTTAAGCACTCAGATTTAAAATGGCATCCCTACATCAAATTTGATGCAGATTAAACTACACAGAGCACAGGTGGTACACTCCCAGTTGCAGCAAGATTACTCGGCTGTTCAGAATGTGCTTTTAAGGCAAAAGGTTGGTTAGACTCCTGTCATAAAGTTAGCATAGTTAATAATGTATTACTCAACATTTCATATAAACACTTTTATAGGAAGTTTGTTTACTGTTTAGGGGGTTCAGGCCTTCTTTGATAATGCATATAATTGAAACATTTTTGTCTGAAACGGTTATATGTAGAGCTCAACATAAATGTCTTCAAACATCTGACTGTGAACAAGTTCAAAGAAACCATAGATAAGGATTCCAGAGGAGAAATCAGAGGAATACTTCGGACACGCTCTTGGAAAGGCATGTAAATATTTAGGTGACCACAGCAGCAGTCCACTGGAATGAGCATTGACTCTTTCACTGCTGGAAGGCATACTTGCAAACTCTCAAAACACACTGCTTTTTGTAAAGCCAGGCATAGACAATTTCTGAATGGTCTGAGACATAAGTGTCTGGATTGGTACAAATGCACTATTGTATTAAAGGTGATGTTCCACTTAGCAATACTCCATATAAGTGGGCATTGTGTAAAGGGAAAATAAAGAATCATTTCCAGCATTTTAGTTTGTTTTCTAATGCAACCTCTCCATGGCTAATGAAAGGATTTTTGCCACCTTAATAAAACATCATTTTGCTGCTCCCTGTGTCCTGCACTGGCACGCACCGTTTATCATCTCTGTCCCTAAACATATTGCCATGGCTATTTATGTCCACAAACAGTTTGCCAGTGTCATCTGTCCCCAAATACCTGGTCATTGCCACCACTGTCCCCTAGCAACTTGTAATTGCCACCACTGGCCAGTGCCTATTCTGTCCCCAAACTGATTAAGTGCTATATATGTATGCAAATAGCTTGTCAATGCCACCACTGTTCCCTCCTGACCTGTGCCACATATCCCCCAACAGCTTGCCAGTGCCATATATGTATTCAAAAACCATGTCATTGCCTTCTCCGTCACTGAACAGCTTTCCAGTGCAGGGGCAAAGTGTTCTGCATCAGAAGATCCAACTGATTTTTTTTTTATTTATTATTACATTATTTGTTTTTACATGGCATTGCTACCATTCTGACTGCTAGCAACACCAGGACAGTCAGATATGTGATCAAATGGTGATGATAAATCTAAATCTATTTGCAGAAGTACTTTATTTTTAGGGGTGGGAGTGAATGTGAAAATCATGGCTTACTTGATTTAGAATGCCAAAACTGACCTATAAATTAAACATAAAAACAGATTTATTTTTACACCTGTAAAATGAAGCATACACATACAAAAGCTACCATTAGGAGAAGATTCCTCCTGATAGTACTGAGGACGAGGATGCATTGGATGCACAGCTGGCATTTCTGCCCAGCTAACCACCTCTATTCAGCTGACCAGCAATATTTACATATTTATCACTCACATTAGCCCCTTCCTGATGCCAGTAAGCAGTATTAAGGCCCTAATCATATCTCTGCCACAGTGTTCCTGGCTACCGATCACCTTGTAAAATTAACCAATCTTTAAAATGTCCGCTGTAAATGTTTTCAATAAGGATGAGGAATTGAAACACATCCATTACAAGGAGAGGATATGTCAAGGCCCAAAAAGGTACCAGCAGAAAACACAGTGCATTGGTAAACAAGTAGGGTTTCCACCTCAGCCATTTTTTATTGGCCTCATTACTTTTGCATTATGTGGAAGTCATGTGACTAGAAGGAAATCTATTAACTAATCAACTTGGTTCTGTGGGATCCACTACTTAAGTAACTAATTTCCTTCTAGTCACATTTGACATCTACATACTGCAAAGTAGGCCACAAAAGTTATATGTGGCCGGTAAAAAAAAAAAAATGGCCAAGGTGGCAACCTTATAAACAGCTCTGCCAATATGATACTACTGGGTGATAGCGGCAGCAGCAAAGAGTTCAAGCCACAGAAGGAACAATGAGCTCTGGCAGCAGATTTGCAGGAATAACAGGTTAAGAAGGTGTTTAAAAAGGTAAGTGCATTTAAAATACTTATACACCATAGGCAGTATGTTATATTGCACCACACACTGAACTCACACACACCTGTAGTTCATGTAACATGCATTAGCGGTATCAAGAATAGCTAGGTATGTACAATCACAGGGAATGTTGCACATGGTAAAATGCCTGCCACACATGGAGGAGCTGCATGTGTGTGTGTAGAACTGTCGCTGCGCAGAGAATGTTAGCTGGAGAGGGGGTGGGTAAGCTACAAGTAGGTAAGGGCTGTCGTCCTGAGCCGGCTGACCTGCTGGAGGAGCTACTGTAGATAGTGGGGCTTGAAACAATCACAATTTGCTCATATTTACTATTTGAATCAGACATATCAAGTACATTGCCAAAAGACCAGTAATAGTTTTGCACATAAAATATTTGCTGTGATCTGGCGCAGTGGCTTTCTGGCAGAAATCATTTTATACATAGAGTTAGACAGTATGACACAATTGCACTTAACCTCAATTGTATTTATCAATTTCTGAAATCAAGTCAAATCCTTGCACTGGGGCATTACAAAATTATAATTTGATTCCAGACGGCAAAACTAAATATTTGATATTATGTCTCTAGTTTGAGCAATCACAGTACTAGATGCACCAGAAATTCAGGGGTCAAAAGTACAAGTCTAGGCTCAGAGCCCATGAAGTAAGTGATAACCACCTGATGCTGGATATTGTTGCCTCCAAAAATGTCCCTAGAGTATTTAGAGAAGCTTTTGGGAGGATTAGTGGAGCAGGTAAAAAGATTAGTTTTGTTATAGATTGTACATCTGGTCTTCCTACTTAGAGCCGTATCACAAGGCCATGTCTTATGATAAGTCTGTCAGAAGTGAACAATGAACACAGAGCTGCCAAATACAGAGAATAGGCCATGTTCCCAGCCATAGGATTTCAAATCAGGGAATAAATTGTACTATCTGAAGGCTTAACGAAAACAGATTATTATAGAATTCAGTAACTGATAATGCGATCCTCACACTAGAGATTACAGAGAGCAGAATGTGTTCATATTCAATTGTTTAAACTACAAGCATTAGTTTTTTTTCTTTGTTTTATCACTGATGAGTGGGCATGTTTTGCTGGCATACAGCTAATTATATAGGAAAAAAACAAAAACCTTTGTATGAATTTGTTCCATTAAACATCATACCTACTGTTTCATTTAGATACAAGTGACAGAACCAGATTTAGACTACCATGAAGTTGTAAGCTAATTTATACTTTCACACAATACAATTTTCACATTGCACCACTCCCCTCAAAAAACAAAAACAGGCTTATTTTTTCATTTTTTTGTTTATTAATTTCCAACAAGACATCTCATTTTAGAGGGCTCCTCTTAGAAGTTTCTGGAAGAAAGAGCAGAGGATACATAGCTGTTAGTTGGTCATATGAATAGATTATATTCCCAGTACTACAATTTAAATTGAGAATGTCAAAAAAATAAAAATTAAAAAAAAAGCATACACAACATAATTGCAGTTTCACAAAATGACATGTTAAGGAATCTGACTTAAGCAGATGCCACCCTAAGTGAGCTTGTGCAAACACTTTGCTCTAAAGAGAGGCGTGCGAGGGACAACCAATGGGCTGGGGGTTATTTATTCAAAATAGAACTGGGAATAAATGGCATGATGGGGGCATGGTATCCTGCATGGAACATTATAAAATGCAATTTAGATTTAAATTTGATTCTAAAAAACTTACTTGGAAACAACGCCATCAGTTTTGGCCAGCCTAAGAATGGAGTCATCAGATTCACCCTGAAAAACAAAATTCAATTAAATATAAATGTAACAGAATGAAGGCATGGTCAGCCATATGAAGTCGTTTAACCCCTTCCCACAAATGAACGTGGGAAGATGTACATAGCGGTGTATTCTAAATGAGCAGTGGGTACTCGCACTTCCGGTCGCCTGCTCCGAGCACTTCTAGGGCAAATGATTGCTGTGAAAACCAAACACAGCAATCATACGGTGACCGTGACAAAGCCCATTAGCTTTGTCCCAGGTATTCTAAACATGGAACAGGTTAACATTAGCATGTGTATTGCCCAATGTGTATATCCAGTAACAAGATATTACAGTACATGATAATGTGAGAAGGAACCCGGTCCTGTAAGCACTGGCCTTTTAAAATGCATCAGAATCATTTGCTGGGGAGAAACCATGGTAGGTCTGGGACGGAGGTAATTGCCCTCTGGGCTGCTCTCTAATCTGACTCAGTGGGTTAGGGCTGCACAGTGATTCACTTCTAAATGCACCACTGTTTAGGCTATGCAACAATCTTTCTTAGATGAGGCTCTGGCTTTAATCAATAGGTTAGGATAGACAGACCCAAGGTCAGGTATGTTGTGTACTTTGGCTTTCCACATAGAACTCAGATACATGTGAACAGAGTCCCTCACTGTCTCCACAATCAGTATTCCTCTTCTATCTACATTTTTTTTCTTTTACATGTGAGGCAAAGAAGATGTCCATTCAGGTCCAACTCCCTGCTATCGCCAATTGTCGTTTATCAAACTATGTACCTTAACATCAGTATCTCTCTGCCTGTTTTTTGATGAGAACAGTGGGCTGTTGAAGTTGCACCACAGGCCACTAAATCGTTTTTACCTCCAAACTAAAAGTTGCCAGCCATTCCCTGGGAGTGCTGCGAACCAAAATTGAAAATGGGGATGTGGGTCAGTATTCTTTCACCTGCCAGAGGAGCAAATGTGTCCAGTACACGGGAGTACTGTCAATATAGATGTACAGCTGGTTTACCAAGCAAAGATGATTAAAATTGTATAGTGGGTTAACAGTGGCAGATTTTCCATCTTTGATGCCGTTAAGCAATTTCTACTCAAACCAGCTGTTTTTTGTTAAAGTGAATACATAAAATGTTTATATTCCAATGCCCACCACATCTTTTATGGGCTGATCAGACATAGGGAAAACCCCCCCCCCCCCCCCAATTTATTTTTCCCCTGCTCTTCTATATTTATTTATAATACAACGAGGCACCCAAAGTGGTACAATTGAATATTGATCTGTAACATGTAATATGAAACATCTGTTATGTGACCATGAACAAGATAAAACTGATTTTTACTTTCAGTACTTATATAAAGTTACATGGTTACCGTTGTGAACTATGTGGAAGTCACTTCCACTTCCATGTTTAACATATCTGTGTAAACCTCCTTATTCCTCTCTCCACCCCAGTTATTTTATATCTATGCAGTTTTCAAAAACAATAAAATGTAATTTACAAAAAAAAAAAAAGTTCAGATTCTGATATGTGCACTTATTCTACACATTTTCTGGGGGAAATCGGCAGCAAATTATATATATGAAGAGACAATTGACTAAATTGGTGCAGTGCACATGTAAACGACATGCTAGGCACTGTAAAGGTAATGCCATATTTTAGGAGACTGGCAGATTCATGTACATTGCTTCCGCTGCCATCTCTCCAGTTTTTGTCCACTATCCCTTAACCCCTTAGTGACCGAGTACTCTGCTGCATTTGATGTGCCTTGAAGACCAGAATTCCATTATTTTTGTCATACGTTCACTGAACTGTGTATTTCTTTCTTTGTGTTCAGTCCACCCACACAAATTATATATCATTTTCTAAAGGACGGATAGGGCTTTCATTTGATACTATTATTTTCATCATATGATATCATTTACTATTAAAAAAAATATATAAAATATGATGAAAATATGCCATAAAAAACACTTTTTCCAACTTTGACCTGATTTTTTTTTTTTTTTTACACAATTACAAATGGTTAAAAATACCCCGTCTATATATTTCTACTATTTGTCCTGAGTTTAGTAATATCAATGTTTCCTTGTTTGTCTATGTTTTATTTCACGTAATAGGGCAATAAACAATATTAGTGTTTTTTTGTTTTCTAACCATTTTCTTCTACAGTGATTTTAACCCGAACCCTAAATTTACCCCAACTCTAAATTTAATCTAACCCAAAATTGACCCCCACCCCTTAATCTAACCCTTGTAATCATCCGAACCCCCGTTTAACCCTAATTATGACCCTAACCCAAGATCTAGGTTCAGTAGATCAAGGGTTAGCTTTTTCCATTTATTTATTTAATTTATTTATTTAATTTTCTGTTTTTTAACTGTAATACCGTTTAACTGCCTGTAGGGGCATTCAAGTAGCGGTTTCAGAGCGACGGAAGAGATTTTTTTTTCTCTCTTCCGTCGCTCTCCTCTGGGCACGCTGTATCGGAGGAGCATGCTCCTCCGAAACAGCACACACCCGCGATCACCCGGATCCGAAGCAGCCTCTGAGAGTAGCTACAGACATGTAGTGTTGCGCTAAGGAACGCAACACTACATGAAAACGGAGGACGTATATATACGTATGCTTTTCAGGACGTATATATACGTCCATATGCGTTAAGGGGTTAATGATAGATGTTCTATGCTGAAGCATATCAGCAAGTTAAAAACATATGCTTTGATAAAGAAAAATCTATACATTTTGAAGTAATTTTTTGTAGCACAATATGTTGTGTATTTTTACACAACTGGTACTGTTTCAAGCCCACGACATACTGTTACATTTAAAGCCTCACATGCTGGAGAAAGAAAAAAACAAAAAAGAATTTTACCACTACACAAACTTAAGTGAAAGCTTCTTACCATCCTGCGAATGGCTCCGCAGATAGCATAGGTCTTAAAATGACCACCGAAACGCCCTGTAGTGTTATCAAGCTGCAAATTTAAAGAGAGACAATTATAAGAAACAGTGGGGCTGTGTGCATATGAAACATTCTTTTTATCTGTGGAGAAAAAAAAAAGTGCAAATAGTTTTCTAATACAGATACTTTTAATGATCTCTGAAAGCTACAAATGCTCTTGAAAGGATTCACAAATGAAGATAACACTCAGCTTTTCCAACCATGAAAAACATTCAGATGTTTGCATTTCTAGCTCTATCAGAGAAATAAAAAGGAAGATTCCACTCAGAGTTATCTCCAAACAGCATTACAACCCCCTTCAGCCAGTTAAATAAAATATTTCACATTCTGACCTCTTACAATGTGCCACCGTGTATCAAGAGCCAGGTTAAATTCCCACACATTGTGCACTAAGCTGGGAATCAAAGGTACAACACAATTAATTTGTATGTACAAAGATATATTTATTTTACAGGGGAAAAAAAAGGATTAGATTATTCTGACAATAACAGAACACAAACCGACTTCACTGAAGTGGAATTTTAAGCCATCTAACATTATACTCTGGTTTTTATCTTGAAAATAAAATCAGAATGAAATGAGTTTAGTTTCAAAAATGGGAACTTTCCTTCCTCGGCAGTCAACTTGCTACTGGCAGTCTGCTTCTCATATACATAGTGGAATGGTCATTTTTAAAATTTAGAAATAATCCATCTAATTTTCAAATACTACCAATCGTCAAGTGGTGCATAATCAGTTGAAGAATATCACTGAGAATACAATAATCGCCAGCAACGTGAAGACACTGCAATTAGTTGCTTCAGTGATTTACTATGGAAGAAAGGTGCAGACAGGAACATCCAGTGGGAAACATCAAGCCGATAAAAGCTTGTCAGGTTGATGTTCCTGCAAGCACCTTTCATCCACAAGAAATCACTGAAGCAAGACATTGCAGTCTTCATCTTTATGGTCATTATTGGCCAGTGTGGTCTTGGAAGCTCCAAGTACCTAGCTTCACCACTTGTGTTTTGTGGAATACTGTGATGCTACCAAAACTTTGTGTAATTACCAAAACCACTGGTTAGGAAAGCAAGTCCAAATCCCTTAGAAATATGCCAATATTCCAGAAAACGGGTACTTGCTAAGGCACTGGAAGATTTGTTAAACTAAAAAATTCATGATTCAGTA
The DNA here is from genome assembly GCA_036172795.1 of Pelodytes ibericus. Lineage (NCBI taxonomy): Eukaryota > Metazoa > Chordata > Amphibia > Anura > Pelodytidae > Pelodytes > Pelodytes ibericus. The sequence goes on from CM069862.1 coordinate 132,034,497, forward strand.
ATTTGTTTACCTAGGAATATGCAGCTCAACAACAGACAGGCCCATGTTGCTGCTCTAGCTGTAGTGTATGTACAGGAATAAAGGGACTATTGCTATACATGAAATATTCTCAGAATGTATTCTGACAGCTTGCATTTTATATTAAGAATCTCACTACCTGCGCCACTTAATCTAATTTCAGATCTCACCTCTGCGACATTCATCTGGATGGAGGCATGGTCTGTGGCTCCAATAATTCTGTTGCTTGCAGAGCTGAAATTATAAGATTGGTTTATGAATAACTTACATTTACAGCATAACCATCAACCTGTAAAGACAATGGGGCAATGTTCTAAAAGTGGAAAAAATCACAATGGAAATCAGGGGTTTATGTTTATTACTTTACTTGAGAAACTTATACATAGAGCCTACACTAATGCGTCATTTCAAATATTTGTAAGTAATTTCTATTCTTCAAGATATTCATAGAAATCTCATGTAAAGATTCCTTCTAATGTCTTAAAGCCTGAAAATAAAATCAGCCAAAGCAATAATTTGCTGAGTGCAGTCCGTTATGGGAAACAAGTTTGCTCCTATACCCTGTAAGCACATACCAAGAGAGGCTTCTGGGAATATTAGAGATTGGGGTATGAAGCCCTGTTGGACTGGTTTGTCACTATATCTAATGCTCTGGCATTTAAAAGGGCTATATCTATAACTACAGTAAATAGAAAGCAAAACCTACTAGCTGCATGCTTCCATGTTTAGAACTACAGGAGTAAAGCTTTGGAGAGTAGCTTATCATGCTCTACAGTCCTCCAACATTCAGAATATAATACACAGCTCTGCATGTATCATAAGAACAGAATTAAGTCATACCATTTACGGGGGACATACAAGTCCACAAATTCACCAGAGTCGTTCTGCATGTTGTTGGATAGATGTCACACACTGACCTGAAAAAATGAACAGAAATATCTTTAAGAAAGAATTAAAGAATGGTCAGGACCATTCTGTCAGGTTAGATCTGACTTGACAAAAGAAGGAGCGTGCACACACGAAGTAAAACCATTTAATGCTCGCTCAGAGAACAGCAGTTTTGGATCTCAAGTTGATCCTTCAATGCATTATGCCACATTAGCAGTGATGCACGGGCTTCCTATTCTCTTTGTTTAGATCAGATCTACGGCAATCAAATTAATGCAGAACATACATCCATACAGAGGATGGATAGCTTACGTATAGGACTACATGCAGTTCACCTAAATGTAAAAGCAATGTGCCTAAATAACGCTAATGATAATTTTTCTTGTTTCTCACTTAATATACCAATTCACATATTTTTTAAACAAAAAGCAATTCATTTATTTGAAGCTGTAACTTATGGATTGTAAACAAATTCTAAAAAGTATTAAAATACATAAAAATGTTTAGCACCACTGATTAAAGTAATTTGCCAAGGTGTCACTCATATACAAAGGGTTAAAGAGCCCAAAGATGTAAAATTAGGGCCACAAGAATGGTGTTATCCAAGTGCATCTTGAGAAAAGATTTGCATGCTAAAATCGAAAATGTTTCCTAACTTATTAAAAAAGACAACTTTTCTGCTATTTAAATGAAACAATGGGGGGGGGGGGGGGGGGGGGCTGTCTCCAGACTCGTTTGTGGTGTTTTTGTACAACTAAATGTTGCCAGTTTCCATTACATTGAGATCTGTTCTGCAATCATTTTTATTTCAACAGTTTACGAACAGTGTTCCATCCTAAATACCGACCAACTATTTAAAACATTTTTACAGATAATTATACGGGTTTTAATTCAGTATTACTGCATTTCAGTGATAACTGGCCTATGAATCAGATCCTGGCAGTCCAGTAACTACAACCCCCGGCTGCGCCCTACAGATACCCAGCCTTTTTTTTTTTTGCTCCCTCGCACGCCTTGTGTATGCGTATATGGACACGTGCTCCTACTCCCTTTCTACTACCCCAGGTAATCGCCAGATATCCCTGCATTGTCCTTACGACTCCTCCACACTCAGTGACCCCCGTACGCATCTATTCCCTTCCCCCAAACCGGCTCCCGAATCAGTAAGGACGGCAGCTCCTGAGCTCACCTCCTGCTCGCTGTAATGGCTGACACGAAAGAGAAGGAAACGGCGACCCGGAAAGACTGTCATCGCCGCGGCAAAGGGGAGTACTTCCGGTTCACAGTAACAGGAAGTCTCTATCTCCATAGCAACTGTATATTACATGGACCAATTTGAATGTTACTAGCTGGCAAGCCCCTTGGCTAGAAATGGACACTAGACTTGTATCGAATAAAAGTACAATGTAACTAGTATACCTTATTCCGTTTATACAGGCAGTGAGGCACACGTGCTCCCCCAACGAAGCTGTGGCATATTAATGTACATACAGGCTGTGGCATATTAATCTGCAAACTGGCATATTAATGGACATACAGGCTATGGAATATTAATGGGCATACTGGCTATGGTATATTAATAGACAGAGTGGAATATTAATGGGCTTTCTATCTGTGGCATATTAATAGGTATACTGACTGTGCCATATTAATGGACATAGAGTAGCATATTTATGGTAATACTGGCTGTTGCATATTACCGTAATTGCAATGAGTGACATAGTGATGGGCATACTGGCTGTAAATGGGCAAAAAGCAGCATAGTAATGGGCATACAAGCTGTGGCATATTAATGGGCATACAGGCTGTAATATATTAATGGGCAAATAGTGGCATATTAATGGACAAAAAGTGGCATATTTAACCCCTTAGTGACATGACCTTTTGACCTAGTCTTTCCCTTTGTGACAATGGCTGTTTTGACATTTCTGCAAGCGTTTAGGTGTAATTTTCTTCTTTCTCACATACTGTACCCACACAAATTATATGTTGTTTTTATCATCATAAGAAGGGCTTTCATTAGATACCATTATGTTCATCATATCTTATAATGTACTACAAAAAAAATTCATAAAATATGATGACAAAAAACAACACTTTTTCTAACTTTGACCTAAAAATAATTTACACAAATACAATCATTAAAAAAGACCCTGTCTAAATAGTTTCTAAATTTTGTCCCAAGTTCAGAAGTATGGTTAATAGAAGAAAAACTACCACAACAAGAAGACAAAGTGTTAAATTAACCCCTTAACGCATATGGACGTATATATATGTCCTCAGGTTTCATGTAGCGTTGCACTCCTTAGAGGGGTTAAAGGTGCAAGAAAGAGGTCTCAGCCAATAGAAAAAGGGTCTTAGCCAATCAGGTGAGACCTCTTAACTCTCCTGATTGGCTGAGAGTTCAGAAGCCTCCCGTGATTGGCTGAGACCTCCTTCACACAAGGAGCTCAAAGCACAGAGAGGTAAGTTATACAGTTGGACAGTGTGTGTGTATGTCAGTGTGAGTGAGAGTGTGTGTGTGTATGTCAGTGTGAGTGTGTGTGTATGTCAGTGTGAGTGTGTGTGTATATGTCAGTGAGAGTGTGTGTGCATGTCAGTGTGAGTGAGTGTGTGTGTCAGTGTGAGTGAGGGTGTGTATGTTAGTGTGAGTGAGAGTGTATGTCAGTGTGTGTGAGTGAGAGTGTGTGTATGTCAGTGTAAGTGAGAGTGAGTGTATGTCAGTGTAAGTGAGAGTGTGTGTATGTCAGTGTGAGTGTGTGTATGTCAGTGTGAGTGTGTGTATGTCAGTCAGTGTGAGTGAGAGTGTGTCAGTGTGAGTGTGTGTGTGAGTGAGAGTGTGTGTATGTCAGTGTAAGTGAGAGTGTGTGTATGTGAGTGTGTGTGCATATCAGTGTGAGTGAGAGTGTGTGTATGTGAGTGAGAGTGTGTGGATGTCAGTGTGAGTGAGTGTGTGTGTCAGTGTGAGGGACAGACTGACTGTATATGTGTGTGAGGGAGTGTGTGGATAAAGGGGTTAACTTCTGTGACACTGCCTAAATCTGTCTAGCCACCCAAGGGGTTAACTCCTCTGACACTGCCTCTGTCTAGCCACCCAAGGGGTTAATGCCTCTGACACTGCCTAGATATATCGAGCAACCAAAGGGGTTAACTCCTGACGCTGCCTATATCTGTCTAGCCATCCAGTGGTTAACTCATCTGACACTGCCTACATAGTTGCCAACATTTGAAAAGAATTTCCAGGGACACTTTGCAGCTTTTCTTCCCATTGACCACACCTCCTTTCAAAAGCTCCACCCACTCAATATAATTAGCATAATGTAACACCACCTACTTGTCACAGTGTAGATTATATCACCAAGTTCCCACCAACATTACCAAGCATCCTTGGTATACAACAGATACATTCACAGCACAACATCTACATCAGGCCTTTTATCACTTTTACATGAAATATAGTAAGACCTGGTGCAGATGCAGTCAGAGAGCTGTGTGTACACCATAAAACATACATTAATATGAACGTACCACTTTGCTGGAAGGCCATTCCATGTATACACTACCTTCTCAGTAAAGTAATACTGCCTGGCCTTATCTTATATCTAGGATAGCCTTTTACCTATCCCATGCATGCTTAAACCCATTCACCGTATTAACCTCTACCACTTCTACTGGAAGACTATTCCATGCATCCACTACCCTCTGAGTAAAGTAACATTAAATATTTCTAGCATTTTGAAAAGCTTGAGGTGGACTCCAAATATATGTATATAACTAGTTGTATTTCTACTTTTATGAACTTTTTAATATTGTATTCAACTATTTTTATATGTAATCAAAATGGTTTTTATCCCTTCCTCTGCACCCACATTGCACCTAAAGAACTTAACACCGCACCATACAGCACCCACAGCACTTTGCACCCACACGTTTTGGCATGCCACAGTATCAATTTGCCCCCCAGAACATACCACAGTGTAACTTTGCCTCATAGTACATGTTATTTTGCCCCACAGAACATGCCACAGCATCACCATGGCCAGAGTCAATTTTCCCATTAATATGCCACTATTAGCCTGGCCATTACTATGCCACAGCCTGATTGCCTAGTAATGTGCCACAACCAGATTGCCCAGTAATATGCCCATCATGTTTGCCCAGGTACATGCCCAGCTTGATTGCCCAGTAATATGCAACAGTCTGATTGCCCAGCAATATGCCACAGTCCAATTGCCCAGTGATATGCCCATCCTGATTGCCCAGTAATATGCCCCAGTCCAGTTTCCCAGTAATATGCCCATCCTGATTGCCCAGTAATATGCCACAGTCTAATTGCCCAGTAATATGCCACAGTTTAATTGCCCAGTAATATGCCCAGCCTGATCCCCCAGTAATATGCCAGTCTAATTGCCCAGTAATATGCCCAGCCTGATCCCCCAGTAATATGCCAGTCTCACTGCCTAGTAATATGCCCAGCCTGATCCCCCAGTAATATGCCATCCTCATTGTTCAGTTATATGCCCAGCCTGATGCCCCAGTAATATGCCAGTTTAATCGCCCAGTAATATGCCCAGCCTGATGCCCCAGTAATATGCCAGTCTAATTGCCCAGTAATATGCCAAGCCTGATCCCCCAGTAATATGCCAGTCTCATTGTCCAGCCTGATCCCCCAGTAATATGCCAGTCTCATTGCCCAGTAATTTGCCAGTCTCATTGCCCAGTAATATTGCCAGTCTCATTGCCCAGTAATATGCCAGTCTCATTGCCCACTAATTTGCCAATCTCATTGCCCAGTAATTTGCCAGTCTCATTGCCCAGTAATATGCCACCACCCTCCTCCCCCCTTCCTCCCTGCCCCAGAGCTCACCTGCTCTATGTCTCCTCCGTGCACCAGGTTTGTTCGTTTTGATTAAAGTTTTTTGAAAGAAAAAAAAAAACTCCCCCGCTCCGTTCAGTCTGTGAGCTGAGCTCACAGTAGCCTGTTACCAGCCCTGTTACAAGCGTCCTGCCTGCTTCCAGCAGACGCGTGTGGCAGGGATGGCTACAGCAGGCTGATGTGAGCTCAGCTCACAGACTGAACGGAGCGGGTCACGTGACGTCGTGCTATGACGTCACGTGACCCACGATCGCGCTAAAACAGCGCAAATTGCCGGGATTGTCCCGGGGTGAGAATTCCCCCCGGACAATCTCGGTTTTCACAGCAAATCCGGGACAGTTGGCAAGTATGTGCCTATGATGTAGATTAATTTAGAAATAAACAAAAATGTTTAAAAGTCTATCTGTTCCTGTCCAAATCTGAGATGAATAAATTGCGTATACGCAGAAGTAAGTTCACACTGACACATGCAGTTCAGGTTAAAATAACTTCGAGGAAATTTATTAGCATCTGGTAAAATTCAGGCTTATAAGCCCTTATAAAAGCAGAATAACATCATCATTGAATATCAGATAATAACAAATAAACATCATTAATTGGGTTAAATATTAAGTGGCTGTGTCAATGTCCACCCATCAATATGATTAATTGGCCCAAAAACTAAGTGGTTAGCTAGGTGTCCTCCCACCAAGAGGTGGTATTGTTCTGGACACGGGTGTGGACGGATGGCTCAAGCACCATCTTTCCCAGCACGAGGCTTACTCGGTGGAAGGGGGGGCTTGGGCATCATTTTGCGTAATTAGTGATGTCAGTCTCGTGGTCGGGTGCAAGGTTCTTTTATGAATAGAACATTTCATTTGGCCGGTGTTCTCATGGCCTTCAGATTATACTATGTTGCAAATTACAGGAGATTCAGTAATTCCGGGGCTAGTTATGTCCTTAGAGAGAAAATACAGTCTCTATTCATTATACTAAATACTGTCAGGAAATTCTGTCATGTAATGTGAACAAAATGGAGTTAGTACAATAATTCAATACAGGTTTCAATAAAGATTTTTAATAATTCTACATCACCTATATATGTCAAGCACTCCAGGGGTTAACTCCTCTGACACTGACTATATCTGTCTGGATTTTGTTACAGGTCACTGGTCACATTAGGTGCCCCCCCCTTGATAGTTTATCAATTAATACGTGACATCCAGCGAATGTGGACCCCAACCTTTTTTTTTCAGTAAGAGGCCCTGAAATTTCTGATGGCGGCCCTGCCAGGGACTAATGAACCTATTCAGAAAATTGGGCAGATTTTTAAGGGGTCGAATGGTCATCTGCTGACACATTCTGTGTTTCTACATCACATCACTTCTCACATTTTCTTCTGAAAGCACAGAAAACTGCTTAGTGCTAACACAGGTAACATGAGTTTGGCTCAAACTGTTTGGGCAAATGGCATAGCACTGATCTGGTAACATTTTGGGTGATACTGGAATTAATCGTTACTGTCCCATGAAGATGCAGCATCTGGTCATAGGGTTGCCACCTGGCCAGTATTTTACCAGCACGCCGGTAAAAAAATTGGCTTGAGGCCAATGTTAAGTCAATGGAGGCAGTAGCATGGCCAGTATTCTTTTTCTTTTTTTTTTTTGACACTCAGACACTGACGCATGTTTTCATACTTAAGTAGTATACTTAATTCGTGGGGTCATCCTTGTGTCAGTTATTTTTTTTTAGTGACATGACAAGACAAAGACAGTCGGCATATACATAAAAGTTTGGAGAACTAGGGGGGAATGGGGGGAGTCTTCTGGGGCCGTAATCTTGGGGACGTACGAAGTTAAACAGTGCACATAGGGGAGTTCTCTTCTAGGGAAGACAGGCATTCACACCAGTTTTTCCATATATAGTAGTGTCTGGGGGAGTTCAAGTATGGCCAGCTAAGATCTTTTTCCATTTTTGCTTGTTGTGATATTTGATGTTTGGCTGAAAGCCACGTGATTTTACCGGGAGTCTTCCAGTTTCGTGCGATGATTATTTTTATGGCAATGAAACAGCTTGTTATAATGCATTTTTGTGGGTTAGTAAGAGGAGGCCAATTCACATGTAGTAATGCAATTTCTGGTAACCTGTTTAATTTAAGTGAGGTCAAAGATTCTATAAGATAATAGGTCTTTTTCCAAAGGTTTTTAACAAATTCACATCCCCACCAGATGTGTAGATAGGTACCTTCATGGAGGTTACACCGCCAGCGTATAGGGGGAATTGAACCGTACATTGAGGTCAATCTTGTCGGGACTAAATACCATCTGTTCATTAGTTTAAAATGTGTCTCTGCCAATGTTAGGCAGTGGATACGTTTAGTGACGTTACTTAGTGAATTACACCAGGTATTAGTGTCTATTGTACAGTTCAGTTCACTTTCCCATTTATTCTTTTGGGGATATGTCTGTGGTCTGCTTTTTGATTTTATTAAATCTAATGATTTGGATAGAGTTTTTTTGGGTTTCTCTTGGCAGAAGATTGTTTTACATTTTTTGATTATATCTGGGTCTATATGTTGATAGTATTTAGTTAGATAGCTTCTTATTCTCAGATAGTTAAATAGTTCATTTTTATCCAGGTTGAATTCCTGGATTAAAGAAGAAAAGGATTTTATTTCACCGTCTCTTATCAGGTAGGCGATACTTGTTATCCCCTGATGTCTCCAGGCATTTAGGTTCATCTCTTTCATGTTGTGTTCTATCTGTTTGATGCTTAAGAAGTCTAGAATTATGTTGTTCAGGCCTAGGAATTTTTTTACTTGTTGCCATCTTTTTAGCAATTGATTAGTAATGGAATTTCCTTGTAAGTTTGGGTTGTTGTATTTCTTCTCTATGGTTTCCCAAATTAAAAGGGAAAGATCTTGTGATGCTATTTCTTCTTGTTCTACCTCGTACCACCCTTCCGATTTTGAGTTCGAGTGGTGCATCCTGCTCACATGTGCCGTTATATTTGCAAAATAAATGATTTTAACTATCGGGAAGGATAGGCCGCCGTTTTCTTTTTTTTGGGATAATAGTATTTGGTTAATTCTTGGTTTTTTTTCCCTTCCATATATAGGTGGTAATGCTAGATTGTAGCATTGCCAACCATTCGTCTGATATATTTAGTGGGAGCATGGAAAATAGGTAATTCCACTTCGGTATAATATATGAGTTAACTACATGGATTCTTCCCCACCATGATAGTATTAGATTTTTCCAGCGTTTTATTAGTTGGTTAGTTGTTTTTAAAAGCTCCATAAAGTTAAACTGCATTAATGATTGTACGTCTCGAGTTATAGAGATGCCTAGATATTTAAAATTTTCTTTCGCCCCAAATAAATTTATATTTTTGCGATAGGATTTCTCTTTCGTTTGATGGTAAGAAAAGAGCCAGTAGAATTGATTTGGCCTCGTTCATCTTATAGTTCGAGATTTTACTGAATGTTTCAAATTCCTGCATTAACGATTTTAGAGAAAGAGAAGGATTTGTTATCGAGATTAGGATGTCATCAGCGTATAGACTCAGCTTAAGTTCTCTTGTGCTTGTTATGTAGCTTGTAATGTTGGAGTTGTTTCTAATACTAATTGCTAGGGGTTCTATTGCCATGATATATAGTATCGGTGAGAGAGGGCAGCCTTGGCGAGTGCCGTTATTTAACTTGAACCATTTTGAGCTAATATTTGGACCCAATGTTTTTCCTGTAGGATTTTTATACAAGGACATTATTGCAGATAGAAGCCAACCGTTCACTCCAAATTTCTGTATCGTTTTTTCCATATAGGCCCATCCAACCCTATCGAATGCTTTTTATGCGTCGACTGTTAGTATTATGGTTGGGATTTGTTTCTTAGACACAGAGTCTATGATATTGATAATTCTTCTAGAATTGTTACTAGCTAGTCTTTCAGGTACGAAACCAATTTGGTCTGGGTGTATGATATCCTGTAGAACCGGGTTGAGTCTTGTTGCCAAGATGGACGCAAAAATTTTGATATCTACATTTAGTAACGAGATTGGTCTGTAACTTTTTACGTCTGTGGGGTCTTTGTCTGGTTTTAATATTGGAAGAATATTTGCTCTGGTCATTTCTTCTGGGAATTTTCCTTTACTCACTATACTGTTGAACATAGACATCATATGTAGAGATATTTGTTGTTTAAAAGTTTTATAGAAGAAATTACTATATCCATCTGGACCAGGAGCTTTGTATTTTACCAGACGATTTATTTGATCTTCTACCTCGGTGATATTGATATTTAGGTTGAGTTTCTCGTTCTGTATCTTTGAGATTTTGGGGGTTTTTATCGTCTCCAGATATGTGTCTATTTGGTCTGCATTAATATTTGTCGGGAGGTTGTATAATGATTCGTAATATTTATTAAAGTAATTTCCTATTTTTTCTGGGTTCATATAGGTATTATTTTTTTCTATTAATTTGGTGACCTTCTTGTCTGCTCTTTTTTTTCTCAATTTATTCTTTAACATTTTATCTGTTTTAATTTTAATTTTTCCATTTTCTTAAGAGCTTTTTCTGTAAGTCTTTGTTTAATTTTCTCTTGTACTTCCATCAGTTCTTTGCATCTCGACTCTGTTGGATTTTTTTTATTTTCCCTCGATAAGAGTTCATATTTGATGTGTAGTTTGGCCAGGTCTGGGCCTCTCTGTTTCCTCAACCTGCTATTCATTTGGATTAGATAGCCTCTCATTACCGCCTTAAAAGTGCACCAGTTGTTTTCATAAGAAGTATCGTTCGGATTGTTTTCTTTAAAAATTTTTATCGTAAGGGTCTTAATTTCTTCTCTGAACTTTTCATCGTGGATCAGGTAGTCGTTGATTTTCCATTCTCTTTTAGACTTATAAGCTGATTTAAGTTTAATTTTATTTATGCTGTGATCAGACCATGTGTTATGCATTATTTCGATGTCTAAGGTCCTCTCTATTACTTGGTGGTCTCCCCAAATCATATCTATACGAGAGTAAGAATGATGGACACGCGAGAGGTGCGTGAAATCCCTCTCGTCCGGATGATTGACTCTCCAGATATCGTACAAGTCAAATTTGTTCGAAGTATTATTTAGGGCTTTTGCCTGTTTTTGCGTTCTTCTATCTATTGATCTATCTGTTGGCAGTTTCTTGTCTAACTTTGGATCAAGAACGCAGTTAAAATCTCCTGCCACTATATTGTAGCCGCTCTTTACAGAGTCTACTTTATCCAGGATTTTGTTCAGTAGACAGATCGGTGTAACATTTGGCAAATATATGTTTGTAAAGGTATATGTAATTTGGTCAATGTCACAGATCACTATCATGTATCTGCCTTCTGGGTCCAAGTATTCGTATCTAATTTCCAACTGGATTTGGGCTGAGAAAATTATAGCTACTCCTTTTTTCTTTTTAGTTTTGTCAGAGGCGTGGATTATTGTAGGAAATTTGTTACCACCCCACTGTGGCTTATCAAATTGTCTCCAATGTGTTTCTTGTAAGAAACAAATATCGATATGTTCTTTTTGTAGGTAATTATATATTATGGACCTTTTGGTTGGAGAATTTGCTCCCTGTGCATTGACTGATATTAGCTTAAGCATATCTCTTTTTCCACAACCCCTTTATGACAAAACATAGAACCCTCGCAATGAGGATTTCTCCCTATTTTCTTTTTGGGGTAGCTCTGGATTTTGGTCCAGGGCTGCTCCTGTCGCACTAAGCCCATCTTAGTGCGTAACCTATGCCTATATTCCAGGCATAAAGTAAAGGGGGGTTTTTAGCCTTAGCATAATTCTTGAATTTGTACCATCATCATTTCCTAATGCAATATCCAGTCGGGGGAAGTTGGGGGGGGGGGGGGGGGGGAGAAGGAAAGAAAGAAAAAAAAAAAAAAAGGGTGAGTTATAATGGGGAAAGTAAGAATGTAACTAGTGTGTACGGTGAGTGTATAAATAAGACAAGGGGAGGGGAGGAAAGGTAAAATGGGGAGGGAGAGCAGAGGATGGATGAGAGAGGAGGGGAGGAGAAAAAAAAAAGTGAGATTGCATTAATGGTGCGCTGTGGGGTGGGTTTAATAGGAAAAAGTGTGAGCGTGACTAGTGATAACAGAGAGAAAGAGAAAAAGAAGGAAAATGCAGGGTATCCCACCAAACTGCAGGTGTTGGTGTGAAGTGGGTTTAAGCGTAGATGGGTGAAGGATTGACTGATGTGTGTGGTGAGAGTGAAGAGAGAGGGGTGGAGGAAATATAGAGGATGGATTTGATAGAAAGATGGGAGATAATTGTGGATAGCGATTTACAGATATGTATCTTAGCTGAGGGGGGAAAAAATAGAGAGAGAGAGGAGAGAAAAAAAAAAAAAAGGTGAGATTGCAGTGATGGTGCATTGTGGGGTGGGTTTAATAGAAAAAAGTGTGAGCGTGACTGGTGAAACAGAGAGAAGGAGATAAAGAAGGAAATGCAGGGTGGGATGCAGGTGTTGGAGTGGAGTGGATTTAAGCGTAGATAGGTGAAGGATTGACTGATGTGTGCAGTGAGAGTGAAGAGAGAGGGGTGGAGAAAAAAGAGAGGATTAATTTGATAGAAAGATGGGAAATAATTGTGGGTAGCAATATACAGATATGTGTCTTAGCTGAGGGGGGAAGAGAAAAAAAAAAGGTGAGATTGCAGTAATGGTGCGCTGTGGGGTGGGTTTAATAGGAGAAAGTGTGAGCGTGACTAGTGATAACAGAGAGAAAGAGAAAAAGAAGGAAAATGCAGGGTGGGATGCAGGTGTTGGTGTGAAGTGGGTTTAAGCTTAGATAGGTGAAGGATTGACTGATGTGTGTGGTGAGAGTGAAGAGAGAGGGGTGGAGGAAATAGAGAGGATGGATTTGATAGAAAGATGGGAGATAATTGTGGATAGCGATATACAGATATGTATCTTAGCTGAGGGGGGAAAAAATAGAGAGAGAGAGGAGAAAAAAAAAAAAAAAGACTCCAGCGGTATTTGATATTTTTTTGGCGCAGTACCAAAAGAGAGTCCGTGAAGCTCTTTTTCCAAATTCGTGTCTGAACTGAGAGATCTTGAAAGATCTGAATCTCTTTGTATGGGGGAGGGAGTATTGGTTTAATTCGTGTGGCTTTCAGTATTTTTTCTTTGAAGGAGAAAGAGTGGAATTTTACCATGACATCTCTTGGTGTATTTTCTGGGAGGCTTTTTGGTTTGTACAGTCTATGGCATCTTTCCATTATTATCTCATGGTCTTTGGTTCCTATGTCCAGGGACTTATAAAGGCCTACGAGGAAATCCTGTAGCTGCTCTGGAGCTATTTCTTCTGGAATGTTTCTAAATCGTAAATTTTCCCTCCTTGACCTATCTTCCAAATCCCTTAACTTTGTTTCCACTTTAGTCACTTTATCCTTCAGGGCCTTATTTTCTGATTTTAAGAATGTTACATCTGTGTCTAACGCCGTCAGTTTCTCCTCACATTTAACGGTCTTTTCCACTAGATCTTTAATTTCAGTTTTTAACTCCAGGGCACTACTGTTTATTTCTAACTTGATTTGTTTTAGTAGTTCCTCTTGTTGGGTTGTGAAGAAGGCTTGAGTGACCATGTTTGGTTCTTCAAAGTCTTCTCCACCTTCTAAGTTGTAGGCAGGGGAGACATTTGTTTTTTCAATAGGGTTATCTCCTTTGTCTTTGCTCATAGCTGGAGTAAAGAAGGCAGAGGTTCTCCTAACTACCTTTTCTTCTTTTTTGTCTTTTTTTTGCTGGCCCTTTTTCATTATGGCCGTGTTTGTAAAGTCCTTTATTTTTTCTCCTTACCCTCTTTTCCCCTTTTATTTCTTAATTTTTCTCCCTTCCCCTCCTCCTTTGGCCCCTCTCCCACCTCCTTTCCCTCTCTCTCTCTCCTCCTCACTCTAGTTTGAAATTCACTTAAGTTTTCAGTCCGATCTAATCTGTGCTATTTTTTCTCTTTTTTTTTTTTCTTCTTTTCTTCCTCCCTTGAATCCTTTCCCCCTGTTCCTTTCTCTCTTTTTCTCCCTTTTCTTCCCCTCTTCCCTCCCCTTTTTAACTATGTATGATTTTCGTCTTATAGAAGCTGTAAGAGACTTTTTATATCTTTAGTTGGCTGTATAGTGGGGAAGTGGGTGAATTAATTTTTTACAAAACTAAACATGAGGATATATAAATCAGAGTGTTTTGGAAAGTGAGGGGAGGAATGGAATATTGGTCCTCTATTAAGGATAGCAATTTTGGATAGGTGTTTCCTGGGTGGAGCAAGTCTTTTACTAGGTAGTAGGTTTTGTTTCAATATAATGTGCCGCTCTATTTTTTCCACTTCACCACCTCGCCTCCCTCTCTCTCCTTACTTTCCTTTCTAATTAGTAACACTTAATTTTTATAGTTCTAATGTGGTTGAGGTGTTTGGTTGGAGGGGTGTACTCACGATTAGTTGATTAGTTGACAAGCCGGCAGCTTGTTGGCATCGGGCAGATTGGAGTCCCCTCTAGTATATACGATTTTACCTTGTGTTTTCCAGGCTGTTTCTCCGGATGCTCGGGAGACCCGGTCCGGAGCCCACCACCTGTAGTGACACAACGGCGTCCGCAGCGTCTCCGGCAAAAAAATCACCTTCTATTCGTTCATCTCTGCTGATCCTCGCTCGCTAGGCGTCCCGTCCTTCACCTCCTGGCGTGGACGCGCTACGTGTTGCGTGTCCCGCCCATTTCCCTCCTTCAATGGCCAGTATTCTTTTGTAGAAAAGGTGGCAACCCTATCTGGTCACCCTATCCTTTCCACAACATTTCTTTCCCAGTCCATCTTTCTGGGACTGTCAATCTTGCAGTCAAGAAGTTCTTCTCTAACTTGACAGTTGGAACAGTTTCAGGGATTCAACAACCTTTGTTTACTCGCTTACTATCAGGGCCGGACTGGCCTACCGGGAAATTCCCTGGTAGGCTGGCTGCCCTGGGGCTGCTTTGAAGTATGGCCGGGGCTGTGACAGAATTCTTCTCCTCTGCACCGTCTCAGCCAATAAAATACACAGAATGAGTGTAGAAGTGAGCTGTTTTACCAATCATAATACATTTGACAGTAAGCCCCTCTCTCTCTTCTGAGACAGCTGGCTGTGCGCACATGTGCTGCTTGGGTAGGAGACAGGAGCCTCCACCTGCCCAGCAGGCTAAGGTGAATGGCAGCAGGAGCCCAGGTACCATCAGTGAAGGGGAAGCTGCATGGATAAAGCCCATGGGAACTACACAAGGGAGAAGCAGAGGAATTACTAAGCTCCTGGGGTACCACATGTCTCCTATCTGGAGAGAACATTTAGGGGGAGGGGATTCCCCTGAAGCCCAAGTGTCTTGTTGGAGACTGGGGCTAAATTATTATTTAGCCCCAAATCTCCAAATTTCTCTGTGTGGGAGCTGTAAGCTGGGCCTATTGGAATCGAGAGTGGGGATATATTATTGTAACCCTGCCCCCAGGCCTGCACAAGGTAATTGGCTACTGCAGTGGCAGGAGCTGGTGTCTGGGAGAGGCCTGGAGCTTCATACTGAGGATCAACAGGAGCCACTGAGAATCTGGGATGAGCAGAGCAAGGCTGACCTGGGGTAGGGAGCCACCATCTTCTAGGGACAGTCTTCTCCCTGCCTTAAAAGTGCTAGAGCAGCTGTCAATCCTGCCACCAAGTGGCCCTTCCTCCAGCCAGAACTTCACAAGGTACAGCAGGTACACTTTTGTATTTGTTTGTGTGTGTGTCTGCGTGTGTGTGTATATACATGTGTGAAAGGGACACTGTGTGTGTGTATCAGGGCTTTACAAATATTTGTAGATTTTAGGAGTCAGGCCAAACCAGGAGTGAATATTGTGCATGTAAAACCATCTGAAACATTAGGAGTCCTGGTTCATGGGTTGTACCAAGGCCTGTATGTTATTCAAGTGCCCCTGTGCTAGACAGATGTATTCCATGGAGAAGCACAGTGATTATACCATGACAGGGGAGACCTTCTAACACTGTTAGCTTTATTGGTATATTGTGCTTTTTTTTTATTCTCAGTCGTTTTGACAAATTATGAGGGGAAGGTATAAACATAGTGCACACAGTAATTGCTCCTAATAGGGACACAATCCCTGTGTGCGCTAATGTAATGCCATTAATGAATAAGATAATCAATGGAAATATAGCAGGAAAGCACTCTTTATCACTGGGTGACCCCACAATTAGTAGACTAAAACCACAATGCACAGCACTCCTATGTGATGAGGTGTATTGCTGCAAACCAGGCCTGGTCTTATGCCATCAGGGTCACCTCATCACGTAGGAGTGCTGTGCATTGCGTTTTTTGTTTACTAATTAAATCTGAAACAGCAGACCGTGTGTTATTAACTGCATTTTGCCATGTTTGTGGCTGGCTGACTGTTTATTAGCTGCATTTTCTACACCTGTGGCTGGCAGAGTGTAATTAGCTGGATTTTAATATGCATGTGGTCAGCACATTGTGTGTTATTGCACCAGAATTTGCTCCCCATAAACAAACCCCTATGTGCGTTCATATGTCTTATCTTTAAATAATATTATCTGAAATGTGCTTTAAAATGCACGGTTGTCCCTTTTTATGAAGTAAATAATGACATGATGTTGGGGCTATGGGGCTGGTAAAAAATTATTTCCAGGGCTGATTTTCATTCCCAGTCCGACCCTGCTTACCATCTCCCAACTGCAACTCCATTGCAATGAAAGAATAAAGTACCTTATAGAACTCTGATCTGTTTTGATTTAGCAAGGGCAGTCATCAATAGAATCTTCATTGGCCTACACCAGTGATAACTGGGGGGGGGAAGTCGAATTATAATTAGTAGATGGGTGACCGTCCACAGGACACCCACTAGCTGAAAAATTGTGGATAGAGCAGTGGTCAGCGTTACACCAAAAGTGACCACACACTACTTAATAGCAAGGAGCAAAAAACACTACATGAGCAGTAGTACCCATAAACATAAGTGGTTACTGCAAGGGGAATAAGGGTTACTTGACAATTATAACCTGAGGTGTGCACAGTATTGCAACAGGAAATGACACAGGTGTGTTAAATGACACTATTTATATGTTAGTTGCATCCACTATTTTATGCATTTGCAGGACATTTTTATAACAGAGCGGGATTTGTATAAAAACTTCTGCACTGCAAAGTGTCAGGAGGTTTATAAAAATGCACAAGCCCCGTTTGGTATGTGTAACAGCAATTGTGCTTTCTTAAAACACTCGACATTCTGAAGTGTTTGCCGGAGGTCAAGGCGCCTGATTTTTTTTCTACATAGTTTGCGCTGGTGCACATAGCACCGATACAACCTCAACCTATGCATTCGGCATTGATAACAGACTCCTGCGAGTCTGCTTTAAACATTGGCGCACACGGTAACTGTGCAATCTGCATGTGCGCCTTGTCTATACATGCCCCCCAATGTATAGATAATTTTTCATATTTTTTTGTTCTCTACATTCAGGAGTAAAGCAATGTTTAGGTTGAGAAAAGTCTCTTTAATCGCGCTTACTTCTGATTCCTTACAACCATATACAGGTTCAGACATTTTTTGTGGGACACATGTAATGTTTATATACAGCCCTACACAATGTATGATTCATATGTAATCTGATTGAAATAAATGAAATCATGTTAGTACCTATGAGATAAAACATTTTTTTCCCCAACTAGTTCCATCTGGACACACTTGCATTCTACATTCTGCAGCCTGACCTGGCAACCCTATTTGTACAACTAGTTGGAAAAAAAAAAAACAACCTGTAGATGTGTGGTTTGTACAGGCTCATGTGCAATATATACATGTGATTTTTACTAGTATTATTACTTGTGACGAAGTGGCCTTCGCCACTTGGTCCTGGAGAGGCCTGCTTGCCAGCCTCCTCCCCTGTGACTATGGTCCTGGGGTGTATGGCCCTTTAAGAAGCTGTATTGGGGCTTATGGACTTTTATGGGGCATGGTGAAAATCAGAACAATGCCCCTTTAAGACGGTGTCCCCAGACTAGGAAACTGTGCATGCGGTCGGTCATAAAGGACTTCCAGCTAACTTTTGAACTACTGGGTGGAATTGTCTGATTTTTACTTATGTTCATATTTAAAGTATGCCAATTCTGAAAATGTATGTTTTATGTGAATGTGATGCATACTTTGAAAGTTATTAATATTGTGTAAAAACTGTATATTTTCTGCCTGTGATAATTAAGTTAGTCTGTTGTGTGGCGATAATTGTATCACAGGCAGAGGGGGAGGATTTTGCTGTAATTGCTGGGAGTGTCTGAGTGTATTGCATGTATTGATTGGTTGTTCTTCAAAACCCTGTGGGTGGTCCTATGTGTAGAAAATGGGCATAAAAGCAGAGTGTTTGATTAAAACAGAGCTTGTTGCTGATATGCTTTCCTGGAGGAGAGGTCTTCCGCACACGGTCCTGGAGGACAGAAGCTGATCCAGGGTGGACGGAAGACAGCAAGACTCCAGTTACGCTACGGTGGTTGTGGAGTCTGCGGTGCTTGTGGTCCTCGGCGCAAGCTAGGAAGCGTCCATCAACGGATGGTACTCGGTCGGAGTACGGGGAGTTCCGTAACAGTACTATTTTTTTTTTTTTTTAAGCCAAGTATCCCAAATAATAACAAAACAAGTGTATTTTAAAATGTGAGTGGGAGGATCAGAAAAAGCTGCAAAACTAACATCTAGGAGTAAAGTAAATATAGTTAAAAATACTGATATTAAAATGTTAAATACATATATTTCATATGTTACTTAATTTTAATATGCATGGGGAAAAAAGGTAGGTGTAAAAAAAACCAAAAACAAAAAATAAACCTCACATTATAATGGTATGTTTTTTTAAAACTTGTATCAAAAGTTTATTCATATCCACTTTGTAACATCACAACTGCATTACCTCAATGTACACATAGGAATACAATTTACAAACAAGGTGCTTGGTGTATTTCACTGAAAAACATGTACAATATCCACACAATACAAATTCCAAAGGATTTTTTTCATTGGCATATATCTATTCTGGAAGCACCAGAAACAAAAAAACACACAACAAAAATAAAAATATATAAAATTAGACACAAATTGGCAATAAAATTTCATAACACACAAATAATAAGATATGATTTGATTTCCAATTTAGCTTACACAAACAAAAAGACATGGTCAATAAGAATTTAAAAATAAAAACAGCAAGTCAAAATTTCTACAGTAAAATGCATCTCCAATGTTAATTGCTTGATGCTCCTACATATTTTCCTCTATTTGCTCTATGAGCACAGTGGGCCCCTTTGGAAACATAGAAGATAAACCAGAGGGGACATCTATTAAATGTTGGCAGGGTTTCGACTAAGAGAAATCCATTTTTCTTTAAATGTTAATAGGGCAGATAAGTTATGGCTCCAAATCACGGACTGAAAGATTCACCAATATCCAAGAAAGGGTATTTAGGAGACCACAGGGATCCTACTTTAAGTGGTACATGAAGTAGAGCGGCTATAGTAAGTACACACATTCTACCACGCAAGGGAAATATTCAGACATTCTAATTTAACTTTGTGATTCCACTGTAGCAGGAGAGGTTTACCTGTGGCACACACACAATAATTTTCCTGGCGTGTACAGAGGTATAAGAAACATGGTGGATGGATAATATTGTTAGCCACAATATGTTAGTTGTGCAAAACAGCTAGTAAGGGGCAAGGGTTTTGCTATCTGGACTACATCTACAGAGTGGGTTAAGTTTGAACAAAGCAATGTACACTACTTATCAGTTTGACCATCTACCCATTCTGTATGGTCCAAAGAGACTTTAAAGGGGCAGTTCCATTTAAAGTGTCCAAAAAATATTACATAAGTGGTGCATCATGTAAACCACTAATAACTGCATATAAAGGTAGAATAGAGTTACTTGTGTTGCTACAGCAATAGTCCTAGCCATCTTCCCAACCACTACATAACTCTTGAAACAGCGGAGTTCAAGGTGGAGGGGCTGAATTCACAGTAAAAGCAAATGATAGCAGTTTCTTAGAGGGGAACATAAAAATGATGTCAATGAACTTAGAGGCCCTAGTGAAATTATTTGCAATGAAAACTACAGGAGAACTGCACTGCTAATAACAAAAAAATATTTAAACATACATGTATAATATAAAAATAAGTGTAGGTGAAACTGCTCCTTTAACGGATGGGAAGTGTATTTGCAAAAACCATTGTAGGGGGCAGCTGAAAAGAGAATTATAAAAACAGAGGAGCACAACTAATGTGCTACAATCATTACCATCTCTAACATAGAGAACTTGGAAGAACAAACGGGTCACTGCTCAGTGACAATGAAACTGGTGTGATAATGAAGTATCATCTTTTCTGCAGTTAAAATTGGTATCAGCAGCTGTTCAAACAGGATCATTATTCTAAAAGTAGATTGTACAGACACAAAGTAACATGGCATTTTGTTCAATGTGATAGGATACCCTGAATGGAAAAGAAACATGGCAAGCTGTAGACATCTGTTTAACACTGCAAGATCAGCACACGCTTTGCTTGGATGGCCAGAAATCTTAACTAAAATGCTGATAAAATAGCTGAATGTAGTAATTGTACATGACCAACCTGCAGGTAAAATCTAATACTGGAATATTCTCAATAGTTTAGGAGACAAGACAGCCTTAGAAACTGCTCATTTACAGCCTACAAAACAGTCACAAAACATGCCACGTCTTTTTATTTTTAGGTAGTATTGTATATTTTCTGGACAAAGTACTGAAACCACCCTAGTTTCCACTACAATAATAAAGTCAAAGAAAAAATGATGTTGACATTTTAGCAATGTAGATAATAAATTACAAATACTGGTACCAGACCAGATTAATTTAGGCACATTCTCATCTTTATGCATAATATTTAAATGTTTGCTTTTGGAATGCAACTGCCAGGAAGCAATAAAATATGAACACAAAAAAACAAAAATGTAAAGTTACAAAAATCTTAAAAACACCACTTACCCCAATCACATTCTCAAGTTATAAAAAATATATACCTTGGGGAAAATACAGATTATTGCCTTGTCTATTTAAAAAAAAAAAAAAAAAATCTTGGTTATTCAGAAACTCTGTTTCCTCTGACTACCATGTCACTTGCTCCAGTTGGTACCTTTTTTTTTTTTTTTGCCCTTTCATGCCTGGTGGGCTAAGATAATACCAAGCTGGTATTTATAGGAATAAAAACACCAGCAAGTACTAAATTAAGAAATGACTTATTAACATCTTCAATGCTAGGAATCTAGAACACATTAAAAGGCACTAAAGGGGTTACATGTGCTTTTCCCCACGTGCTAAGAAAGCAAACTCTCCTCTTGAAGGTGCAGTATGGGGAGATTTTCAATGTGCATTTATGCAGAGACAATAAAAAAAAATATACTGAAATAATAATGTATGTGGTAGTCATAGTTGCTGGCTACTCCACACACAGATTTGATCAAATAGCCTGCAACACATACACAATAATATCCATTTTTTGTGACTGCCAGGCTGGCAACCTTTAGCCACTTCTATTGGTAATGTACTTCCAATGCACCAGTGAGAATACACACTGGCCATGTGTGATGTCTTTTCCTGCTGGGATATCTGAAGCGGTAATCCCCAGAGTGACAAAGGATTTAGCGGACAGCCGCATCAGTACAACATGTTCCACTGAGTTAGGAAGAAACCAAAAGATTTGTGACACAGGTCTACAGGTTCATATGGTAAAAATCACAAGGTTATCGAAGTTACATTTGCTTGGTCAAACGGCGGAAGTGAGGTAATACTTGGGCTTCGGGGAGGTAGAGCGCTAGTTCCATGGCAACAAGAACAGTCAGCTCAAACCCAACCAGGTCCAGTCTGTTAGATCGAAAGCGTTCTTCTAGTTTCTGTATTGTAGGGAGAAATAAAAAGTTAAATACAAATGAAGCACTTTGAGGTGTTGGAAATCTTTATTCTAAATGCAAGTCCCTTGAGTGCTCCTGTCTTCTTGGATTTCTACACACTCAGCTATTGGATTGCACCAGGGAATCAACTTAAGTTTACAAAGTGTGATGTTTATTCTTCGTTATATTTATATATTTGTTTTATATTATATAAATATAAAATCCCGAAGAAGGGTACCAAACCAAGCTAGTAAGCGGAACATTACAAAAAAAAAAAAAAAATAGGGACATTTTTGCACCTATAAAAATAGTTGATTTTAAATGATCAAAATAATATATAAAAACGTTATGGACAGCTTATTGTTTGTTTTCTGTATCTGTGCTAGTTGCATTAGAGCATTGTATGCCTGGCAGTGTTGTATGTTTGCACAATAAAGAAGCCTGTTAACAAAAAAGGCATGACAGGTTGAGTATCCCTTATCCAAAGTAATCCGAAATTTTGTTTGGATTTTATAACAAGTTGCAAATTCCACACACGTGAGAGTGCATGCACACAACATTCAGTCCCCTTAAGCCGTGATATAGCTTTTCCATATATGCTCAGATTACCCCACTCAAACACGTCCACAAAAGGTATATATATATATATATATATATATATATATATATATATATATACACACACACACACACACACACACACACACCAGGTTCCGAACAATGACTCACATCACAGTAAAAGCGAGTTGTTTGCTATATACAGTATTTGCATTGAAACTATTGTATTTCATGAATGCAGAGAATTGTTGAGATATCTTGTTGGTGAAAACGATCAGTTATCTGAAATGATCCATTATCCATAATACTTCTAGTCCCAAGCAATTCTGATAAGGGATCCTCAACCTGTACCGCATTAGGGATATGTAGGGATATTATATCTAAACCTAATAAATCACTAGAAGTAGGTAACAAAACTAATATGTTTGTCAACATGGTTTTGTCTATAATCTATAAGTATGGTATAATCAAATGAAGAGTGAGGTAATTCTGGATTATGTCATCTATATATTTGTATGATGACAAGGTTCCAAAATGGGGGTAAAATTCCAGACAGCAGCTGAGAAATCCAGTAGCACATAATTCACATGAACTAAGATGTCGCTGCTCCGTAATCCAGGACATCCTTAACATACTTACATCTAATAGGTGCTTGAGTTCTGGTTTCTTGAAGTCGCTGCTAATCTTTGCAGCCAGTAGGACACAGGCTCCAGCGCACAGTTTTCGGTTCTGTTTGTTTACCTTTCCCTGCAGGACTAACTTCTCAAAGTAGACATAGGACATGGCCACAGTGACAGGCTCTAGATTACACTCATCTGCCATGTTCCGCATCTCTCTCTTTAAGCTGGAAAAGTGTACACAAGGACAGTTAGCATCTCTCATATACCAAACATAGATAATGCCAGATATGGCAGGACATATTCCTAGTTTAAAAGGAAACAAATAAAAGGTGACGGTGTGTGAAATAGTTAAGTTATGGGTAGTGAACAACCACTATCAAAGTTAAGATCTTTACATTTTAGGAATAATAGAGAGTTACAGCTTCTCACCTCCTGATCTTGCTCAAGGTCAGCTTCACGTGAGGAAACTTCTCCTTGAATGTTTCATTCATATCCTTTTTCAGGTCGGATGGTTTGACGTATTCAATCACAGTGGTCTTGGGGCACAAGAAACAGATTCTTATTATTATAAGTATTGCTTTTCTAACTGTATCTTTGGAGCACGCTAGTAAGTAGGAGTTTTGGAAACTCACCTTTACACACCTATTTGAAGTAACACCAGCTTGATAAAAAGGCCAAATGGAAATGTGTTGCTACTATTTTGGTGCTTTGCTAGTCTCTTATAGGTTTTTAAAGGAGCAGTTTAAGTACAGTAAGTGCACTGGCTATTTATGTACAATATTCTACATCTATTTTCAAGCTATTTATATGCCTTGCTGCTTATGTTCTCTCATGAGTTGTCTTTTTGTATATTATGTATTAAATGATGTATTTTAAGAAGCATTACACAACACTACACATTGTCATGATATTCTTATTTTACTTTATATGTTTTTATTTAAAAAAAAAAAAAAGATTTTTGAAATATTATATCTTTATGTCTATTTCAAAGTATTATTGTGCTTTGTGTTTCCCACAACCTGCACTCAGTTGAAGGTCTCATATCTGCTACTCCTGGCTGACAACCTCAAAGTCAATTTTTATACTGTACAGGATGACAAGCTTTAGAACTTTAAAATATATATATTTATCTGAAATGATGATGATGGATGTTTTTGATGTATTGACAGCAGCCCTGGTCCACTTTGTTACTAACCCAGAAAGTGCACAATGGTGGCATGTTGCTGTATGGAGTATTCAAGAAAATCACATTAACCACTTTACCATATAAGAGGCGAAGATGAGAACACGTTTGTGCTTTCCACAGGGCCACTGGGGGTCATCTAGAATATTGGGGTTGTATTCTATAACCTCTCCTGCTTCGGTACCTAAAAGACCAAATGCACAGATATTTATCTAAAACCTGGGGAAATTTTCAAACAATGTTTTATACACTGATCAGCCATAACATTATGACCACTGACAGGTGGCAAGTCAGTGGAGGCAGTGAGATGCTTTGGGCAATGTTTGTATGAAAACTTGTGGATGTTACTTTGACAAGTACCACCTACCTAAGCATTGTTGCAGACCATGTACAACCTTTCATGGAAACTATACTCCCTGATGGCATTGGCCTCTTTAAGCAGAATAATGCACCTTGCCACAAAGCAAAAATGTTTCAGGAATGGTTTGAGGGACACAACAACAAGGTGTTGACTTGGCCTCCAAATTCCCCAGATTTGAATCCAATCGCACATCTGTGGGATGTGCTGGACAAACAAGTCTGATCCATGGAGGCCTCACCTTGCAACTTACAGGACTTAAAAGATCTGCTGCTAACATCTTGTTGCCAGATACCACAGCACACCTTCAGATGTCTAGTGGCGTCCATGCCTTGATGGGTCATGGTTGTTTTAGCATCAAAGGGGGACCTACACAATATTAGTCAGCTGGTCATCATGTTATGGCTGATCGGTGTATATTATACCATTCAGTGGGAAAATCAAGAATGGAGATTAAATTTACCAAGCTCAGTTCCTGAAGCCACAGTTGTAAACCTTGCAGAGGAGAAAGCACGCTTAGCTGACTCATGGGAGCTGAATCTGTGTTGGGGTATGGATACTAGTCCTTCGCCCTTTTGGCTGACGAGTGCATTGGTTGGGTAGAGAAACTTTGCGTAAGAGACCACCTTGGGATGAGAAGGGAAAATAACCAAAAGAAGTTCAAAAAGCAAAATACATGAACAAATATGCATAGTGTATAAAGCAATTTCAACATCCTGCCCATCTGCCAGATGCAGTCCAACCAATTTATCAACTCATTCTGATGAGCCCTAGAAAATGTGTAGTTGGGAGGACTATACCTCACTGCTACAATCAGCTTACTTAGAAAGCCTTATAGGCTCTACACCCCACACTAAAAGTAATAAAATGAAGGGTGTGGATGCTCATTAGACATAAAAAAAAATATACAGAGAACAAAGAAAAAACAAACACTCAGACATAAAAATCAGGCAAAAAATAAAAATAAATATTTATGACTGTGAAGTAACAACCACCATTAAATATCATCAATAAAAATCAATAACCCTGCGCGGTCTGAATAAAGGGATATTAGGCAATATATCTCAGAGAAGCAGTAAAACAACAAACCGGAGCTAAGAAATAAGCTTAAGTGTTAATAAGCACAAGTAAGCAGCAGTGTTTCCACACACAGCTCTTACAACACTATCACGCTATACTTTTTGCCTCTGTTGTTGCCACAGGTGCACCATTCAGCAGCCGTATGAGCAAATGTAATATACATATATCCAGATAAATAATCCTTTATTCAATTAACAACCAATGGAGCCATCACAAGCACGAAGCTTTGGCTGCATATTCATTGCTTTATTTTGCACTAATTTTCTTCATCATCATCGCTAATCTAATGCCTTTATTTCTGGAGATTTCAGCTACAATTAACATCCAAGCTTGAATATGTTACCATATGTGTGTTCTCCATTAACCACCTTACTGCTACTTTCATGTTTCATGATATGCCAGTGAAGTTCAGTTGTGATTTGTGATGAGAACAATAATATTTACACCGTTATATATTTGCATGCATCTGTACTAATTTACAACTTAGTTTTTTTCTGGAGCATTTAAGTGGATTAAGTTACTACTACAACATATGTGCTATAATTAATATCTTGGCTACAATATGCTGTTATTTGTTTGTTTTTTAATAATTGAGTTACTGCTGCTTTGAAGTGTTACCTAATAGCACTTTATTTATGTCCTTCAGGGTTAAAACATTTTTTTATAGATGGATTATATTTAAGGAGGATTATGACTTCACAGGTCATGGGTATAATACATATTTTGCCATTTTTTGAAGAATGTCCCAATAAAGCACATTAGAGTCATTAATTAAATTTATTGTATTTACTTTTCTTGAGGGGAGGGTACTTACTTTTAGTCCTGACCTCTTGGCTCTACAGCGGCTGAATGTGGCATCCGATTGCATTGCTGACACAGCCTGTATAGCCAACGCTTATTCGAAAGATGCCAACGGTGAACTGTGCCCACACGCATGCGCAATCAGGAGTGTGTGCATGCGCCATTGAGGCTTTAAAAATCGTTAAGGATACAGCAGAGTTTCCTCCACCACAGAATCATGGGAAGTGTACATCCTCAATAGTGCATGTGCACGCAATTGAGCGCACACAGGTCAACATCGGACTTCCCCCCAATAAGCATTAATGACACAGACTGTGTCAGCAATGCAATTTGGACGCCTCATTCTGGCCCAGTTGTGTTGCCTATGACTAAGCACCTGTGTGCTACGAAATGCATCAGGCGGTACTAGTGCCCCTTGTGGGGATGAGTCTTGTGCACTGTAGTTATTCACTTCTATTTTTTGTTGCATGACCTTTAATAAAGCAACACATTTTTTAACTGATTATATGTCAAGAGCAGCCCGTTTTTTCTGAACCGGTGACACAACGGAGCCAAGGACTTAGGAATAAAAGAAGCAGGGGTTGGGGTCTCTCCATATGAAATAAAGTGAAAAGTAAGTCATCCCCCCCCCCCCCCCAAAAAAAAACAAACATTCCAACTAAGTTAGTGAATGTTATAAAAGTCACACACACAAAAAAAAAAAAAAAAAAAGCTTAGTTGTCCTTTAATAGACCTACAGTGGGGAGGTCTCTAGTATCTTTGTGCAACAAATGTGTAGTTTTGCTTGAATAAAGTTGATTAAAAAAGTTTTTGGGATTGCTTTGTCCAAAACCAACAGGCTGTTCTTCACCATTAATGTAAAGAACAATAATGTGTACCAGTGTTAAGTGCCACACGCTTGGAACCTAAGTGTTGAACAATGTATGTCTTACCTGCCCTTCAGCTCCCAGCTCTACACCTTCCATGCCAAGTATGGTGTCACTGGTGGAAGAGATTCCTCCTGAAGCATGCCGCTGCTTGGTCCCCTCCACCCGCAGGTCACTGTGCAACAACAAAACGGAATTAAAACTGGCAGATATTCCCCCACCAACATTATCTCGGCTCAAAATCCAAACGGACGGTAAAACTCATGTAAATATACAAATTATATAAACAAAAAAAAAAAAACACACTCATACACAACACTTTTCTACTGTGAATTTAGAAAAAAAATTCCTAACACAATTTCAAAAATCTATGCATGTAACGCTTTTATCTGGGTCGGTTCCCACGGAGGATGAATTTTAATGCATAATGACTTTTTTCTGTTTAAAATACAATAGCATGTTAGCTGCAAGTACAGTCCCTTTCCTTCCTCAAATTATGCGCATGACACAATGCATTAAGCAGGTGGTTGACTATAAAGAAAAATGTAAAAAAGCATATTTACATAATCAATAATGGTACATTTTATTTCAATGCAATGAGATGCTTTATATGTAACCGATACAGTCCCAGAATAGTGAGCACCAAATTTACTCATCTGGTAGTGAATGAGTAAACATATCACAAAATTAATCTAAGCAATTTTCCTCATTAGCCATACTAAAATGTTATATGGTAAACTCTGGGATACAGGGACTGAAAGACCAGGCTACAGAATTACGAAGTTCCCTCCACCCGCATGTACACAATGTGCCATACTTTCCTGGAAGCTTTATTAAAGGAACATTGCATCTTTAAAAAAATCAACATGTCCCAGGACATTGAAGTAAACCCGACGTGTATCTTAATAGATACACACGGGTCTACTATCTCCTGTGTCTCACATCTGAGACACAGAAATTCCTAGTTGTCGCACGCACACCCAATCAGAGCAGGGGCTTGCCCTGCTCCAACTGCTGAATGTACAACGAGAGACCCTCGTTTTTGCATGGGCATAGCAGGGGGGACCAAGTTAAGGTCACCCCTGCTGATCCCATGCAAAAACTAGTGTCTCTCTCTGCTCTAGCAGAGAGAGCCAGTCGCCGACCAGACGGCTGCCTGCTTTCCATAGAAGCATGGCAGCTGTTGGTCAGAGGATAAACTGGCGTGTACTATAAAAAGTACATGTCAGTTTACCATAACACTAGGATCAACTAACATTTCATTTGTGCTTCTATATTAGAGGCACAAGTGAAATATAACGTTTACTGTTCTTTTAAAGGGACACGCCCACAAAAAATTATTTTTGTATTGTTGATTTCTGATATTTCTTTTGTTTTTGTTATGTAACTAAATTTAATAAAATATGTAACTAAACAAGTGTGACTGGGCGCCGCCATTTTGTGAAATATAGTGTTTTTGGGTGCCACCCCCTAGAGACTTTACAGCACAAATTTCTCACTTTAAGTCTGGGGGCAGTCTACAAGTCATAATTCTGATCATAAACTTGCACTGAATGGGAGGGTAATGTAACTATTACATCATAAGAGGGCGGAGTTATAATCCTGTTTGATCAGGTTAATCTCCTCTAGTGTTGGAAGGCAGGTAAAAAAAAAAAAAAAAAAAAGTTGAACATAGCCACCTAGTCCTGCCCACTATGATACACAGGAGCCAGTAAGAGAGCAGGGGAGTATCTTACGACATCATCATATAGTTGTAAAGTGAGACTAGCTGGAAGATTTTGGACGATGTTGCATCATGGGAAATATTCACAAAATGGAGCCAAGTGACAAAAAACAGTGGCATATAGGTGTTTGTTTTAAATGACCAGGTTATCTAGTTACATCTTATGCAAGTGGTAGTGTCCCTTTAACAAAAGGGTAGACTTCACCAAATCAAACTGTACATGTTAAGCAACATTTTGTGTTATTTTAATAGCGTCTGTAACTAGGATACATCCCTTACAGTGTTTTTTTATAAAGTTCACAAAGCTTTGGTAGCTTGGCATAAGCAACAAATGCAGAAAATGCTCTCAACTTCTTGTAAAGTGATGCAAAGCTAGCAAAACAAGGTACTAAACAAGCCCATTCTCACCTGAGTGGTATGCTTTCTCCATATGGCACAACAGAAAATGCTCCACACAGTGATCGCTTTGCACATATCAGAAGTATTCTAAAACACGCAAGAAGAAAAATAATGACAGGTTAGATGACAGGTGTACAGTAAGTGTTTGGAGGCATTTGTGCTCACTTTGACTTTAAGCTTGCAGATATTTCATCTATTCATTTTATTTAATTAATCATTAACCTATAATACCTGCTAAAATAGTATACAGATGGCATTTGGTCCCAATTACCATGAACAAACTCAATAGAAACAACTCCATACTATGTTGGAGATGTAAAAAGGAAATTGGGGACCATAAACACATCTGGTGGCAATGTAAATCTGTAGTGGCTTTATGGAAAGAGGTATATAAGGAAATAAATCATATACTGGGTGTAAACCTCGAATTCTTATTAGAGGTGTCTCTTCTCCATATCATGGACAACAAAATTAATTTCGATAAAAGATACCTCATTATTCATATATTGATGGCGACAAAAATGGTATTGTCCAGGGTATGGAGAACAGAAAAAAACACCAACCTGGCTACAGGTTCAGAACCAAGTCTCCTATCAACACAGAATGGAAAAAAATATGGCTTATCTCCAGGGAAACCAAAACACATTTGATCGAAGATGGTCGTCATGGTTGGCCTTTTACCCTGAAACTTTAACTTCACACCTTAACTCCAGGGCTTGGATATAATAAGTAGAGAACAGCCGGTCGAGAACCGGGCGCCACCCCCTACATGTCTGTATGTCAGTGTCTGGTACAACGCCCTAGTTAAGGGGATATTTAAATTCTCTAGAAAGTAAGACGAATCACAATATATGTAAATAAGTACCAAAAGGTTTATTTGATTAATTGACTTGGAGCACCCACCAGATCCTATGATTCTCCTGAAGATACACGTTGTACTTGTCTTTTTACTAATTTTGTATGGAAAAAAACCCCAATAAAGATTATATTTATTACAAAAAAAAAAAAAAGAAAAATACCTGCTATTTTGGATGTCATAGTGACGCATGTTTTTAATGAAGTGAACTTTTCTCAAACCAGAGTGTCGTGGAGACTCAGGGACAAGTTTTGACCTGAAAGCCAAAGGAAAACATATGTTTTATTATAACTGAACAGGAGACAAATACTTTACATTTCATATATTGACATATTACAACTCTTGTAATAAAAATTAGGTGTTCTTGGAAAGATACTACTGCAAGGTATTTATTAAACTTCTCGTCTTTTAACAGAACTGTTGTTTTGGGGTATATAATAAACCAATGTTGTTACCACTAAAGAATGTCTCTGTGTAATCCTTATATAAAATTAATATATTTTTCCCCTTACCACACTATTGGTACACATAAGAACACAGATGGTATTGAAAATTTTTCATACAAACCTAAAACATCCATTTGTTTAAAAGTCAATCAGATACAACACTCAAAATATACATGTGCACATATAGAAATATGGAGATATAGGAAGCACTGCTAGGAAAGAGATCAAACTCCAACACGTGGAGTGAAACATAATTCATTGGGACCCTTGCAAAATAGTGATATCCTTGCCTTGGGTATTGCTATCGGTATGGGTGACAGAAGGTTCACTTTTTACCCTGTAATATTCTATAAGAAAACCAGCCTGTGTATTGAAACATGCGCAAAAGACAGGACTGGATAGTTCAGTCCAACATTTGAATGTAAGGGGTCAATCTGGAAAATAAACCCTTGACCTTCACTTTTCTGTGCAGGGATGATTCCGTCCAATCCATCTTGAATATATATTTAAATCTAGAGAGAGCCATCTTGAGTGGGGGAATTAAAAGCATGACCCATTACATAAGAATGTGGTAAACTAAAATAGCTTTTGTCACTGGATCACTCTATAGAATTTGGGAAAAAATTCCACCAATGTACCTCTGATTTGCAGCACTCTCCGCAAAGTCCTCTATAAGTTCCAGTGACCCCCGCTGGGACAGGTTCCGCTTCCTTAAAAAGAAAAAGTATGTCAGGGAACTCATCCCAAAATCAGCTTGTTTTTTGAGACAAAATAGAGTTCATAATTTTTTTTTTTTTTTAAAAAAACACCTTTTTACAGTATATTTTAAACAAATAAAAAATCTACACAACAGTCGTCAGACAATAATTGCTATGTATGGGGAAAGGTTTAACCATGAACAGGCATCTCCCCCTGCAGACTAAGACTTATTTTCAAGGGGGTAACACATAAGGTGCATGACAGAAGATAGCCAGTGATTTGCACTTACGTAACTCACCGTCTTGGGCAACAGTTCAGTTTTTGTCATTAAATTGAAATATGATCAAACTTAATTTTCATTTAAACTGCATCTAATCAACCCAAACATTCTTACAGTTATTAAATGCCGCTTTAATGGCTTTCTGGCAGGAGTACATCCATTTTGCAGCATACTTAAGGAAGTTCTAATAATACTCATATTTTACAAACACCCAGAACACATACAATTACATTACGTTTCTGAAACAGATTAATCTCCAGCGCCAGTCTCATATCACCAGCGTAATTATATTAATGTTTAATGGCGTATTGGTACAGTCAGACAAACTTCAGACTAATGTTGCACAGAGTGTGGTTAAAATTATTTTTTGGAAGGACAAATTTGTAATAATTATTACTTGGAACAGTCTAAGTTTGAAAAGGACACAAACCTTCAGTCAGTAAAGCAAATGTTGTTCAGAAGGTGGAAATGGATTTAAGAAACATAAACCTTACACGTATATAGAAATCCAAGTCGGCCTCAGGCTGTGTAATGCAGCCATTACTAAGAACTTAAATATGTCATTTGATCAGACACACTCCACTGGGTACAGCAGGATACGTGTCGTGGGGTAACTGCCAACTGAACCCCTTCCCATATTACAGAGTTCACCTAACATTACCTTTTGTTCTGGTGAAATGTGCTAGAACAAACAACTTGCCTATGAACCAGATACTTCAGTTATTCTTCCTGTTCCCATTCAATACTTTCCTCGCTCTCATGTTACACGATTGACATACCATAGGTAGCAGTAAGTTGCTGAAGTGCCTTAATGAAGCAGCAGCTTACAAAATTATATTAAAAGTCTTTGTTTTTTTGGACAAAGATGATGTGTATTCTTTCAAATGGTATCTTCAGTTCACTTGCATTTGCATAACATATATGTGAAGTAAAAAATAGCAATGTCCATCTACACAAAACACATTTTCAAGAATGTTATCATCTCACCAATCATAAATCACAACAACAATTCAAAAACCATTTTAAATCAACTTAAAACAGACTTGTTGAAGAAAAATACATGTTTTGCCTTTACTCCTAGTTTAAGTACTAGGACCCCATACCACTAGTTATATATGCACTATGTAAAGGCAATTTGTTTTAGAAGAAAATGCACAACACACAGCATCAGTATGCTGTGCATTTTCTCCCACCGATTGGATCCGATACGACTGAAGGGTGAATGACATAGCTGAACCCTATGCAGAGAACCCCATGGAGGAGGTGTATTTTAATCATTAAGAAGAAGAAAAAACAACAACACTTATTTACCAATAAAGTTGTCCTTTAAATAAACACATAACCTCCTAAAAAAAACCCAGAGGATTTCATTAGATGGGCATCTGTGTAAAAAAATTAATTTAGGTTCATCACACTTCTCTAGAGTAATTGTTTTCTACCCAGCAGGATGCCCTACGTCACATGGTAAGTGAACTTAAGTGAATGCTGATGGCTGTATTTTGCTATTCTAAAAATAAGACCACTTAAGGGCACCTAGTGATCCTGCCACTGCGTTCTTTTATTCACCATTCCGTGCTACCTCTGAGGAAGTAGGCTACAGACCGAAGAAACTCGTGGCGTGTACAGAGGTGTATTTGTAACCGTTTTTATTATCCCAGTTGGTGGATGCCCTCTTCTGTACTTTAAACATCATTGATGCTGGAGATTCCACACACCTGATTTTTTTTTTTTTTTTTTTTACTTCTGCTGTTCCTGTACTTGAGCTGGTTCTCAGTGCAATGTGTTGATGCAAGTGATTCTAATTAAAAGCAAGTTTTATACATTTGTAAACAATATTACCCTATATGTTGCTCTCTTTGATTGTCCACATGTCCCCCCTGGTCTCTTAAAGAGACAAGTCATTTTCACCTTGTTGCTGCACTAAGAGGGATAACTTATTTTGCCTACATTGCTTTCCCAAATGCCCCTGTGCTCTTCAGCTTATTTGGAGTGTATTCTAGAGTACCAAAGATTAAAACACACAGTGATATTTGCTTAAACTGCAGTAAATGTGTATATAGATTAGCTTGTATAGTTGAAGCACCAAGGTCCTGTTTGAATGATTAAGACTTTACTAAACTGTTTATTGCCTAGAGAGGGCCATTTACATTTGGCTAAATACATTGCAGGGTAAACTTTAGAATGTTGAAAGTGGATAATAAGCTCATTTAAAGTATTATGCAATCATTTTCTTAAGGAAGTGCATTAGAAATATAGCAAATCATACAGTCCAATACAGTGGCAGAACAAGACTTAAGGGCCTAGGGCATAAACAATTTCTGTGTCTAAAACAAACATGTTGAAGAAATATTGAAAGCAATTTGAGAATCCTCTTTTATTAGCATTCAATCCAAGTATAGTATAGGTTTATCTCTTCGAAGCTTGCACAAGATTCATAAATCTTAATGTGGAAATACATGCTGTATTAATACTATAAGAGTTTGCCACTTGGCCCTGTACTGTTAAAATAAGTTTACTCCATTACAAAAGACATAATTTTGTTATGATGTGGTATCAAGACACTAGGACATCGGAAATGTCTGGATTAAGTAGCTGGTTATTTAATATATATATATATATATATAAAGCTTCTATTTTTTCACAAATTTGTACAACCGTAGGGCCATATTTAGGTGAGGGCTGGCAAGGGGGCAATTACCCTTCTCCACACCCCAGGCTGCTATCTAACCTGACTTAATGGGCTGGGTGCCACTACTTTTTATTGCTAAATAGCCCAGTGTGTAGGCTATGCAGTCATCTTTCTCAGATGAAGCTCTGGCTAGGATAGAAAGGTCAGGAATTCTCAGTATTTTGGCCTTCCATTGCATGCACTTGAGAGGCCATAACATTCCCTTCTTCAATTCTGGATTTGAGGTACAAAAGTGGAGATAAAAGGCAAGTGGAAACTGGGGACACATGCATTCAGGCTAAACCATGTCCCTGTCGGTCTGTCTTTCTATATTTGTGGCTTATCTGTCTTGCCAGTCTATTTGTGTCTAGCTCTGATAACTGATGGTCTGATTGTTGTATGGGCCACCAATTTTTTTTTCTCTTCCAGGCCAAAATAAGACATGAAAGATTGCACACCCAGCAATGTTTACCCATTGAAGGATCCTCTTTCTTTTGTAGCGAGCAAAGTGCTTACTGTATTTTTTCTTAATGTATGACCCGCCCTACTTTACAACATATGCAGTTAGTTGTGGAACCGGACAGTCCTTTGACGCTAAGGTTTCAACAGCTTTTGCTGTTCAAACTTTAAGCTTCCTTTACTTTTTTCATATGGCACACTGTGCCACAGGCATTTATCATATTGATTAAGATGCATAGTAGATGGGCAGGGCTAGTTTTAGAAACCTGGGTGTGTATTCAGCCACCCAAGGCCTATTTTAGGAACCATTCTATGTAAACTCTCCAGCAGGACCTATTCCAGGAACCAAGTTGAACCATGAACCTTAAAAGCACTATCCTTATAAATGTCCCATATTGTGCACATACAGATCAATCAAAGTGACAACCAGTCAATTGTTTTTAGATACATTATCAAAATACTATCATCCCTAGCTCTATTTCTGCAAAAGCCAAAATTCTCTTACATGTTAATATACTATGGTGATATGCAAGTATTAAAAGTCATTGGTATGGGGCCAATAAGTTATTCTTTACGATGTTTATTCACCATCTAGCACAGGGCTTGACAATTTTAATTTAGATTTAGGAGCCAGCTAAACAAATCTAGGAGCCAAACAATGGCAAATTCATGCAACCATACACACACAGTCAGCCACATACATGCACACCACACACCGTCACACAGTAGGCCACATACACACAGTCAGCCACGCACAGACAGCCACATACATACAGTAAGCCACATACATACACACACACAGCCTGCCAGTCAGCCACATACACACAGTCAGCCACATAGATATACACACACACAATCAGTCACATAGATATACACACACCAGGGCCGGCCTTAGGGGTGTGCGACCTGTGCGAGTGCACAGGGCGCAACACACCGGGGGGCGCCCTCCTTCCCGAAGAAAAAAAAAAAGTTAAAAAAAAAAAAGCCGGTGGAAGCTCTGCCTCCTCCCTGTATCCACTTTTGAAGGCAAAGGAAGGGGGGGGGGGGGGGGGGGAGAGACAGGGGCATGGGGGAGAGAAAGAACAGCTGGAAGGGGGAGAGAGAGAAAGACAGAACAGGGGGAATGGGGAGAGAGAGCAGGGGGGGAGAGAGAGGCAGAAAAGGGGGGGGGGGGGAGAGAGACAGAATTGGGGGGGTGGGGGAGAGAGACTGAACTGGGGGGGGGGAGAGAGAGAACTGGGGGGGAGAGAGACAGAACTGGGGGGGGGAGAGAGACAGAACTGGGGGGGGGAGAGAGACAGAACTGGGGGGGGGGGAGAGAGACAGAACTGGGGGGGGGAAGAGACAGAACTGGGGGGGGGAAGAGACAGAACTGGGGGGGGGAAGAGACAGAACTGGGGGGGGGAAGAGACAGAACTGGGGGGGGGAAGAGACAGAACTGGGGGGGGGGGGAAGAGACAGAACTGGGGGGGGGGGGGAAGAGACAGAACTGGGGGGGGGGGGAAGAGACAGAACTGGGGGGGGGGGAAGAGACAGAACTGGGGGGGGGGAAGAGACAGAACTGGGGGGGGGGGAAGAGACAGAACTGGGGGGGGGGGAGAGACTGAACTGGGGGGGGGAGAGACAGAACTGGGGGGGGGGGAGAGACAGAACTGGGGGGGGGGGAGAGACAGAACTGGGGGGGGGGAGAGACAGAACTGGGGGGGGGGAGAGACAGAACTGGGGGGGGGGGGAGAGACAGAACTGGGGGGGGGGAGAGACAGAACTGGGGGGGGAGAGACAGAACTGGGGGGTGGGGGGAGAGACAGAACTGGGGGGTGGGGGGAGAGACAGAACTGGGGGGTGGGGGGAGAGACAGAACTGGGGGGTGGGGGGAGAGACAGAACTGGGGGGTGGGGGAGAGACAGAACTGGGGGGTGGGGGGAGAGACAGAACTGGGGGGTGGGGGGAGAGACAGAACTGGGGGGTGGGGGGAGAGACAGAACTGGGGGGTGGGGGGAGAGACAGAACTGGGGGGTGGGGGGAGAGACAGAACTGGGGGGTGGGGGGAGAGACAGAACTGGGGGGAGGAGAGACAGAACTGGGGGGGGGAGAGACAGAACTGGGGGGGGGAGAGACAGAACTGGGGGGGGGAGAGACAGAACTGGGGGGAGGAGAGACAGAACTGGGGGGGGAGAGACAGAACTGGGGGGGGAGAGACAGAACTGGGGGGGGGGGGGAGAGACAGAACTGGGGGGGGAGAGACAGAACGGGGGGGGGGAGAGACAGAACTGGGGGGGGGAGAGACAGAACTGGGGGGGGGAGAGAGAACTGGGGGGGAGAGAACTGGGGGGGAGAGATAGAACTGGGGGGGGAGAGATAGAACTGGGGGGGGGAGAGATAGAACTGGGGGGGGAGAGATAGAACTGGGGGGGAAGAGATAGAACTGGGGGGGAAGAGATAGAACTGGGGGGGAAGAGATAGAACTGGGGGGGGAGAGATAGAACTGGGGGGGGGGAGAGATAGAACTGGGGGGGGAGAGATAGAACTGGGGGGGGAGAGATAGAACTGGGGGGGGAGAGATAGAACTGGGGGGGGAGAGATAGAACTGGGGGGGGGAGAGATAGAACTGGGGGGGAGAGATAGAACTGGGGGGGGAGAGACAGAACTGGGGGGGGGGAGAGACAGAACTGGGGGGGGAGAGACAGAACTGGGGGGGGGGGAGAGAGAGAGGCGGAACTGGGGGGGGGGAGAGAGAGACAGAACTGGGGGGGGGGGAGAGAGAGACAGAACTGGGGGGGGAGAGAGAGAGACAGAACTGGGGGGGGGGAGAGAGAGAGAGAACTGGGGGGGGAGAGAGAGAGAGACAGAACTGGGGGGGGGGGGAGAGAGAGAGAGAGAGAGAGAGAGAGAGAGACAGAACTGGGGGAAGGGGAGAGAGAGAGACAGAACTGGGGGAAGGGGGAAGAGAGAGACAGAACTGGGGGAAGGGGGAAGAGAGAGACAGAACTGGGGGAAGGGGGAAGAGAGAGACAGAACTGGGGGGGATAGAGACAGAACTGGGGGGGGGAGAGACAGAACTGGGGGGGGGGAGAGACAGAACTGGGGGGGGGGGAGAGACAGAACTGGGGGGGGGAGAGACAGAACTGGGGGGGGGGGAGAGACAGAACTGGGGGGGGGGAGAGACAGAACTGGGGGGGGGGAGAGACAGAACTGGGGGGGGGGAGAGACAGAACTGGGGGGGGGGGGAGAGACAGAACTGGGGGGGGGAGACAGAACTGGGGGGGGGGAGAGAGACAGAACTGGGGGGGGAGAGAGACAGAACTGGGGGGGGGGAGAGAGACAGAACTGGGGGGGGAGAGAGACAGAACTGGGGGGGGAGAGAGACAGAACTGGGGGGGGAGAGAGACAGAACTGGGGGGGGAGAGAGACAGAACTGGGGGGGGAGAGAGACAGAACTGGGGGGGGAGAGAGACAGAACTGGGGGGGGAGAGAGACAGGACTGGGGGGGGAGAGAGACAGAACTGGGGGGGGAGAGAGACAGAACTGGGGGGGGAGAGAGACAGAACTGGGGGGGAGAGAGACAGAACTGGGGGGGAGAGAGACAGAACTGGGGGGGGGGGAGAGAGACAGAACTGGGGGAGGGGGAGAGAGACAGAACTGGGGGGGGAGAGAGACAGAACTGGGGGGGGAGAGAGACAGAACTGGGGGGGAGAGAGACAGAACTGGGGGGTGGGGGGAGAGACAGAACTGGGGGGTGGGGGGGAGAGACAGAACTGGGGGGGGGGAAGAGACAGAACTGGGGGGGGGGGAAAGAGACAGAACTGGGGGGGGGGAGAGACAGAACTGGGGGGGGGGAAGAGACAGAACTGGGGGGGTGGAAGAGACAGAACTGGGGGGGGGGAGAGACAGAACTGGGGGGGGGGAGAGACAGAACTGGGGGGGGGGAGAGACAGAACTGGGGGGGGGGGAGAGACAGAACTGGGGGGGGGGGAGAGACAGAACTGGGGGGGGAGAGACAGAACTGGGGGGGGGAGAGACAGAACTGGGGGGGGGGAGAGACAGAACTGGGGGGGGGGGAGAGACAGAACTGGGGGGGGGGAGAGACAGAACTGGGGGGGGGAGAGACAGAACTGGGGGGGGGAGAGACAGAACTGGGGGGGGGAGAGAGAACTGGGGGGGGAGAGAGAACTGGGGGGGAGAGAGAACTGGGGGGGAGAGAGAGAACTGGGGGGGAGAGAGAGACAGAACTGGGGGGGGGGGAGAGAGACAGAACTGGGGGGGGGAGAGAGACAGAACTGGGGGGGGGGGGAGAGAGACAGAACTGTGGGGGGGGAGAGAGACAGAACTGGGGGGGGGGAGAGAGACAGAACTGGGGGGGGGGAGAGAGACAGAACTGGGGGGTGGGGGGAGAGACAGAACTGGGGGGGGGGGAAGAGACAGAACTGGGGGGGGGAAGAGACAGAACTGGGGGGGGGGAAGAGACAGAACTGGGGGGGGGGGAAGAGACAGAACTGGGGGGGGGGGAAAGAGACAGAACTGGGGGGGGGGGAAGAGACAGAACTGGGGGGGGGGGGAGAGACAGAACTGGGGGGGGGGGAAAGAGACAGAACTGGGGGGGGGGAGAGACAGAACTGGGGGGGGGGAAGAGACAGAACTGGGGGGGGGGAAGAGACAGAACTGGGGGGGGGGAGAGACAGAACTGGGGGGGGGGAGAGACAGAACTGGGGGGGGGGAGAGACAGAACTGGGGGGGGGGGAGAGACAGAACTGGGGGGGGGGGAGAGACAGAACTGGGGGGGGGAGAGACAGAACTGGGGGGGGGAGAGACAGAACTGGGGGGGGGGAGAGACAGAACTGGGGGGGGGGGGAGAGACAGAACTGGGGGGGGGGAGAGACAGAACTGGGGGGGGGAGAGACAGAACTGGGGGGGGGAGAGACAGAACTGGGGGGGGGGAGAGAGAACTGGGGGGGGAGAGAGAACTGGGGGGGAGAGAGAACTGGGGGGGAGAGAGAGAACTGGGGGGGAGAGAGAGAACTGGGGGGGAGAGAGAGAACTGGGGGGGAGAGATAGAACTGGGGGGGAGAGATAGAACTGGGGGGAGAGATAGAACTGGGGGTGGAGAGATAGAACTGGGGGGGGAGAGATAGAACTGGGGGGGGGGGGGAGAGACAGAACTGGGGGGGGGGGGAGAGACAGAACTGGGGGGGGAGAGAAAGAGACAGAACTGGGGGGGGGGGGAGAGAGAGAGAGAGGCGGAACTGGGGGGGGGGAGAGAGAGACAGAACTGGGGGGGGGAGAGAGAGAGAGAGAACTGGGGGGGGAGAGAGAGAGAGACAGAACTGGGGGGGGAGAGAGAGAGAGAGACAGAACTGGGGGGGGGAGAGAGAGAGAGAGAGAGTGACAGAACTGGGGGGGGGGGAGAGAGAGAGAGAGACACAGAACTGGGGGAAGGGGAGAGAGAGAGACAGAACTGGGGGAAGGGGGAAGAGAGAGACAGAACTGGGGGGGGGAGAGACAGAACTGGGGGGGGGGGGAGAGACAGAACTGGGGGGGGGGAGAGAGACAGAACTGGGGGGGGGGGAGAGAGACAGAACTGGGGGGGGGGAGAGAGACAGAACTGGGGGGGGGGAGAGAGACAGAACTGGGGGGGGGGGGAGAGACAGAACTGGGGGGGGGGAGAGAGACAGAACTGGGGGGGGAGAGAGAGAGAGAGAGAGAGAGAGAGAGACAGAACTGGGGGGGGGGGAGAGAGAGAGAGAGAGAGAGAGAGAGAGACAGAACTGGGGGAAGGGGGAAGAGAGAGACAGAACTGGGGGGGGGAGAGACAGAACTGGGGGGGGGGAGAGACAGAACTGGGGGGGGGAGAGACAGAACTGGGGGGGGGAGAGACAGAACTGGGGGGGGGAGAGACAGAACTGGGGGGGGGAGAGACAGAACTGGGGGGGGGAGAGACAGAACTGGGGGGGGGAGAGACAGAACTGGGGGGGGAGAGAGACAGAACTGGGGGGGGAGAGAGACAGAACTGGGGGGGGGGGAGAGAGACAGAACTGGGGGGGGGGGAGAGAGACAGAACTGGGGGGGGGGGAGAGAGACAGAACTGGGGGGGGGAGAGAGACAGAACTGGGGGGGGGAGAGAGACAGAACTGGGGGGGGGAGAGAGACAGAACTGGGGGGGGGAGAGAGACAGAACTGGGGGGGGGAGAGAGACAGAACTGGGGGGGGAGAGAGACAGAACTGGGGGGGGGGGGAGAGAGACAGGACTGGGGGGGGGGAGAGAGACAGAACTGGGGGGGGGGAGAGAGACAGAACTGGGGGGGGAGACAGAACTGGGGGGGGAGAGACAGAACTGGGGGGGGAGAGACAGAACTGGGGGGGGAGAGACAGAACTGGGGGGGGAGAGACAGAACTGGGGGGGGGGGAGACAGAACTGGGGGGGGGGGGAGACAGAACTGGGGGGGGGGGAGACAGAACTGGGGGGGGGGAGACAGAACTGGGGGGGGGAGACAGAACTGGGGGGGAGAGACAGAACTGGGGGGGAGAGACAGAACTGGGGGGGAGAGACAGAACTGGGGGGGGGAGAGACAGAACTGGGGGGGGAGAGATAGAACTGGGGGGGGGAGAGATAGAACTGGGGGGGGGGAGAGATAGAACTGGGGGGGGGGAGAGATAGAACTGGGGGGGGGAGAGATAGAACTGGGGGGGGGAGAGATAGAACTGGGGGGGGGAGAGATAGAACTGGGGGGGGGGAGAGATAGAACTGGGGGGGGAGAGATAGAACTGGGGGGGGAGAGATAGAACTGGGGGGGGAGAGATAGAACTGGGGGGGAGAGATAGAACTGGGGGGGAGAGATAGAACTGGGGGGGGGAGAGACAGAACTGGGGGGGGGAGAGACAGAACTGGGGGGGGGAGAGAGAACTGGGGGGGGAGAGAGACAGAACTGGGGGGGGAGAGAGACAGAACTGGGGGGGGGGGAGAGAGACAGAACTGGGGGGGGGGGAGAGAGACAGAACTGGGGGGGGAGAGAGACAGAACTGGGGGGGGGAGAGAGACAGAACTGGGGGGGGAGAGAGACAGAACTGGGGGGGGAGAGAGACAGAACTGGGGGGGGGAGAGAGACAGAACTGGGGGGGGAGAGAGACAGGACTGGGGGGGGGGGGAGAGAGACAGGACTGGGGGGGGGGAGAGAGACAGAACTGGGGGGGGGGAGAGAGACAGAACTGGGGGGGGAGACAGACAGAACTGGGGGGGGAGACAGAACTGGGGGGGGAGAGACAGAACTGGGGGGGGAGAGACAGAACTGGGGGGGGGGGAGACAGAACTGGGGGGGGGGGGAGACAGAACTGGGGGGGGGAGACAGAACTGGGGGGGGGAGACAGAACTGGGGGGGAGAGACAGAACTGGGGGGGGAGAGATAGAACTGGGGGGGGAGAGATAGAACTGGGGGGGGAGAGAGAACTGGGGGGGGGAGAGATAGAACTGGGGGGGGGAGAGATAGAACTGGGGGGGGGAGAGATAGAACTGGGGGGGGGAGAGATAGAACTGGGGGGGGGGAGAGATAGAACTGGGGGGGGGAGAGATAGAACTGGGGGGGGAGAGATAGAACTGGGGGGGGAGAGATAGAACTGGGGGGGAGAGATAGAACTGGGGGGGAGAGATAGAACTGGGGGGGAGAGATAGAACTGGGGGGGGAGAGATAGAACTGGGGGGGGAGAGATAGAACTGGGGGGGGAGAGATAGAACTGGGGGGGGAGAGATAGAACTGGGGGGGGAGAGATAGAACTGGGGGGGAGAGATAGAACTGGGGGGGGGGGAGAGAGAGACAGAACTGGGGGGGGGAGAGAGAGACAGAACTGGGGGGGGGAGAGAGAGACAGAACTGGGGGGGGGAGAGAGACAGAACTGGGGGGGGGGAGAGAGACAGAACTGGGGGGGGGAGAGATCGAGAGAGAGATAGAACTGGGGGGGAGAGAGCGAGAGAGAGACAGAACTGGGGGGGGAGAGAGCGAGAGAGAACTGGGGGGGGGGAGAGACAGACAGAACGGGGGGAGAGACAGACAGAACGGGGGGAGAGACAGACAGAACGGGGGGAGAGACAGACAGAACGGGGGGAGAGACAGACAGAACGGGGGGAGAGACAGACAGAA
Organism: Pelodytes ibericus; assembly: GCA_036172795.1. Taxonomy (NCBI): domain Eukaryota; kingdom Metazoa; phylum Chordata; class Amphibia; order Anura; family Pelodytidae; genus Pelodytes; species Pelodytes ibericus. The sequence continues at coordinate 132,077,338 of CM069862.1, forward strand.
CGGGGGGAGAGACAGACAGAACGGGGGGAGAGACAGACAGAACGGGGGGAGAGACAGACAGAACGGGGGGAGAGACAGACAGAACGGGGGGAGAGACAGACAGAACAGAGGAAGGGGAGGAGAGAGAAAGAACAGAGGAAGGGGAGGAGAGAGACAGAACAGAGGGAGAGAGAGAACAGGTATGGGGGAGTTAGAGAGCGACAGACAGGGCAATGAAGAGGAAAGGGACAAACATGGGAAGGGAGAGAGATACATACATGGGGGGGCGCCACGGGGGAAACCCGCACAGGGCGCCGGAACACTTAAGGCCGGCCCTGACACACACAGACATAATCAGTCACATAGATATACACACACGGACACACACAGATAAATACATTCAGTCAGCCACATACACACACAAGCTATCAGTTTTTTTAAGGGGAGAGGAGGGGAGATTCTGCTCCAGCCTGGTCCATGCTTGTCACACAGGCACAGACCGTCTTGACACTACTGGTGTCCGGCAGGATGTCACGTGACACCCACCGCTCCGACACTGAAGCGCGTGGGGGCGGAGTAGGATGTGTGTGCAGCGCACACTCTGCTCCCTCACGCTCCCATAGTTTTTTTCAAACTCATCCCAGGGTGAGGGGCGCCATGTGGGGATGATCCTTCCCGGGCGCCAGGTCTAATTTTCTAGTCACCATGGTGACCGGGGTTTGTCGAGCCCTGCTCTAATGTTTTCGAAATTATTCTCTGGCTACAGCTAATTGCAGATTCTCCTGACTTCACATTTCACTGGAGTGGAGAATCGTTTACCCTGCCCCCTTAGAGTAGGAATCGAAATTAAAGAGAATAAGTAAGTCACTTAGAATAAATTCTGCACAAATCAACTACTTCCCTCGTCACCCAGAGGTTTACACAGCTACTGCTGAGACCACAGAGTGATAATGCCTTTCTTTCTTTCATGACCAGAGGCCTATTTATTAGACATCTTTTATTAATATTGTTTTTTCTTTCTTTTTTTCATCCATGCTAAAATACAGAGGTCTGAGGAAGTACAGCCTCTACCCAAGATGGAAGAAGCCATAAGGCTCCGCATTATCAATATATACTGTGATCCAGTTAGGGTTGCCAGATAGCTGAGCAAAATACAGGGCTTCCCTTAAAATATTCTATAGCACAAAAATTATAATGTTCAGCATTGCCTTCATTTTTTTCTTGGACAAAAAGCTGGAATACTTGACACCTGGTAACCCTTACAGGTAGACAAACCATTTTTCCCATGCTTCCTTGCAGGGTCATATATTACATCACATCTGGTTCACTGTCCTGCAGAATATTGCTTAGTAACAAAGGAGAGATGTCTCCACCATCAGACTACACACAACTATAGAAAACCCCCAGGTTCCTGACCATCTGTAACTAAATATTTATTAAATGAGGACTATCATTATTACTACTACTACTACTACTACTAATATCTAATACAAATTAAAGAGAAACAAAAGTTCCAAGAAAATGGAGAGAGAGAAAAAACAGAGAGAGGAAAATGTTAGAAATAGAAGGTTTATTGTTATTTAGCAAAGAAGAGGTAAGTTCACTTAAATACAGATATAAGGATTCTCCGAACTAAGCAAGGAATTACTGGCACAAGGTTTGGGGACAACGGTTCTGCTTGGCCAATGACAATGACCAGCTGAGCATTGCACATGCAAAATCAGGGTCTGGTTATGCCAAGCTACACTTCAATGGCTGTTAATGGGTTAAATTGTGCAAGGCTAGCGTGGCAGAGATGACCGACCACTGTCCAAACTCTGTATAGGAAAGGGGACAATGTTCCCCTTATTTGATGTCCCTCATAGAAAATAATAACGCAGGGTACCACTGATGTCAAAGCAATGGTAAAGTATTCATGTTTACATCATGTTAATGTGGACATCTGTCTATCCAACAATATTTGTACTCTTGATTTCTGGGTGGATTGGACTAAATATATTTCCATTACAAGAAATACATAACAAAATATCAACAACATGAATCCCCCATATTAACAAACCCAAGAGGTCAGTGGCCACTTGACCATTCATATTCATCCAGAATTACTATTTCCTGTTACATTGTCAAGGCAACTTATTAGTCCTGCTGGTGATGGAGATAATAAGTGACAAAGGAAAACATCTAATTTGACATTGATCGCCAAAGTTGGGAACTCCAGCAAATCCAGACATCTACTACAGTTCACATGATGCTCAGTCAGCCGTAGTTAAATTATCTGGAGGACCAAATGTTAGCCATGAACGGTATAGAATTACATCCAGATTTGATCTGTATATTACACATCAAAATTATTGATATTTGTATTTTGATACTATTTACAAATAGGGTAGCCACCTGACCGGTATTTTACCGGCAGTTTAGGAAAACATTGGTTTGAGGCCTGCTGAGTGCCGTGTCGTCACGTGACACACAGCACTAGAGCGCGTTGCGCAAGGGGGCGGGGCTTACAGTATGTGTGATCCACACAGACATTCCCTCCTCACGCTGCGTTGAAAGAAAAAAAAAAAAAAAAAAACCGCTTGGCAGCGGCAAGGGCACCAGGTCTGATTTCCTGGTCGCCATGGCAACCTGGCGCCTGTAGTTTGTCAAGCCCTGATCTAGCATATTAAATAAACTTGTTTTTTCATTGCTAAATTTGATATTTATTACTAGGACTACATATATGTCAACAAATCCCCTAAATTTATCAAACTCCTGCTATATGTTCATTGAGCCATTTAATATTTCCAGACACAGATTCTGTTATCCTATCTATTTAGATATCAGAAAAAAATTAGCAAAATCATTTCTCCCACCTTTTTATTTTTTATTTTAAAACAGGTCAGTTTCTGCACACCCCTTTAGACAGAGATTCACTTATTTGCGGAGTCTATACAGAAATTGTGACCCATCCTTCAGGCTATATGTGGAGATGTTGGAGCAATAATTCCTAGTTTGTTAATAAGACAAACTAGGAATTACTCACCAGCTGTGCATGATTTTGTATAAAATCAGCTCATTAAATAGTTATCCATAATCTTGGACACTGTATGTACCTGAGCTTCCTAGGCACAAACAAAAGAGAATGAATAAAGGGACTGTGGAGACTTAGTTCACTAGCTAGTAAATGTATACAATGCACTGTACTTTATACAATAGCTGACTGGAGCCACAGGAGGTCACACAGAACATTGAATGTCATTTTTGCAGACTATAAATAGGGTTCTTATCTGCACCCTTATTCTAGGCTTTCAATTTTTAGAATTTCTATCCATCTAGCTGTCACTATGTGCAAATCCACCAGAGATTTCAACGTACGGGTTTCATCCCGGCTCTGCATGTGATGATTCAGTCCTTCTGATTAAGACAGCTTAAGGGGGATTATGTGTGGGGTGAGGTTACTAGTGATAACTGACCCTTAACTACCAATCCAAAGTAACAGACAGCAGGTACAGAATATTTAATACATTGGTACTCCAGTCTGCCACATGCACAGTATAAAAGCAAGCACTTTCAAATGAGTACATTCATGTATGTATATGTAAAACATGTTTCTTAAAATTCTGTGTGCGCCCCTCAGTGTAACATAGTTTTTATCATTCTCAATAACACCCAAAACAAAATTATTGCTTATGAACACATAAAAAAAAAATTAATTGTGAGGTTTACCAGTTCATACGTACATAACTGGTCCACCCAAGTTATGTACGTGTTTGCCTGCTGTAATCTGTTACCCATCAAAGGTGAAGGGGAACAGGCAAGGGACACCGACGCAGGGGCAAGGGTCAACAGGCAAGGGACACCGACGCAGGGGCAAGGGTCAACAGGCAAGGGACACCGACGCAGGGGCAAGCGTCAACAGGCAAGGGACACCGACGCAGGGGCAAGCGTCAACAGGCAAGGGACACCGACGCAGGGGCAAGCGTCAACAGGTAAGGGACACCGACGCAAGGGTCAACAGGTAAGGGACACCGACGCAGGGTCAACAGGTAAGAGACACCGACGCAGGGGCAAGGGTCAACAGGTAAGGGACACCGACGCAGGGGCAAGGGTCAACAGGTAAGGGACACCGACGCAGAGGTAAGGGACAACAGATAAGGGACACCGACGCAGAGGTAAGGGACACCGACGCAGAGGTAAGGGACACCGACGCAGAAGCAAGGGTCAACAGGTAAGGGACACCGACGCAGGGGCAAGGGTCAACAGATAAGGGACAGAGTGATGGCGTGTCACATAACCTATCTACACTCACCGCAAAGAGCCAAACAGGCAGCATGGTAGGAAACCATGCTGCCTGCCACTAGCCACCAGGGATCAGGGTAAGTCCTGGGGTGAGGGGGCATGTAATGCAGTGTAATGGGGGTGATGGAGGCATGTGTAATCGGGGTATGTAATGGGGGTGATGGAGGCATGTGATGGGGGTATGTAATGGGGTGATGTGGGTTATGGGGCATGTCGTGCATCTGCAGCGTGGGTAGGGGGTGCCCAAATTTTGTCTGCCTAGGGCAGCACAAAACCAAGATACACCACTGGTTGCAGGGGCAACGTGTAAGGGGCATGGTCGCAGATGCATGGGCTCAGCGGGTAAGGGGCATGGTCGCAGATGCATGGGCTCAGCGGGTAAGGGGCATGGTCGCAGATGCATGGGCTCAGCGGGTAAGGGGCATGGTCACAGATGCATGGGCTCAGTGGGTAAGGGGCAAAATCACCAGAAAGAGGCAAAGTAAAAGAAGGATATAACTGGAAGCAAATTAGTCACATAAAGAGATAACGGGGTGGGGGAGGCAGTCGCATTATCTGGGAATCACCAGAAGGACATAATCACATAGAAGATCACAGTGAAAGGAAACATATTACCATGGAGTAGGGAAGTAAGTCAGAGAGAAGGAGTGAAGAGGACAAAAATGTGGGGTAGTGGTTGTTAGCTGGCTACGCAGTTTAATGCGACATGAGAGTGTATACGTGTCATAATGGTAGGAGAGCTGGCATGTAGACTGCCAGCAATGTCCCTCTCACCTGTGTCTTTCGGCGGCCGGGGCATTCTGGGGTTGGAGAAGGCCAGGGGAAGGTATAGGTCTGACTGCAGGGCTCGGAGCACAGATTTTAATGACGGGTTCCTCTTTGAAGCCTGGATCCCGGGAGGGCAGCAGAATGCGTGGACCATTGGTGTGAGGGGACGGGGTGTCAGGGGGCTGCTCGGGGCCCTCCCACGCCGGACACAGGGGTCTTCCGTCAAGTGAGATGTTATTGAGGAAGAAAAGAGCGGCCTGCCGACGCCGGGAGTCACTGCCTCGCTTCCTCCGGCCTCCGGTCACACCCGCAGGGGATCCGCAAGCTGCCGCGGACATTCTCTAAGCAAGTCCCCGGCCTGGGGAGCGGCCTGTCAGTCCAGGCTCGTGTCGCGTCATTGGACGTCTCCATGGCAACAGCACCACACCTTCCTTCTGATTGGACGTCTTCTGAGTCAATTAAGGTCACAGGAAAAAGGCTGGCTTACACGGAGCGTTAAAGGGGGTCATGTGGAACCTGAGGACAATGTGTCACTCAACTTACTAGGTTATACACCTGTACAGCTACGGTTTCACCAATATAATTGTATCATTATAGTTCACATAATTTGAGTTATTGCTCAAAATCAAATGTTTTGAACACTACAGGGTGAATAACTACATTTGAATAATATTGCATTTCAGACACTGGACTTTCACAGCAGTCTAAAAGGGATGTACTAAACTGCATATGGGGATGCTTGGCTGCAATGCTTAGCACTATCACCAGGTGTCAGTGTACTGTTTAAACACATACATGGTAGGAACTCAGTTGTAAATGAAGATCTGTTCTTTTGGGCAGTGCTTGATACTAAGTTGCAAATGTTTAACTATTCCATTGCTGATCTCACATACAGTTGTATAATGGAATCACAGTAAATTATATATCAATGAAAGAAAAATGAGTCAATAAATTTGAAGGATTGGATTACTGATTTAATATAGTACATGCATGTGCAAAATATTTCACATGGGTGTAGGGGTTTTATACATGGGGATTATTGGTGGATTAGCAAATTTACACTTGCCAAATAGCACATTTAACCTGTTTCTGATAAAAATATGGTTATAATTATTTTTCTACATGGGGATTATGAGTGGAATTACCATGGTTACCTACGTTCAACCAAATATTTTATACTATGGTTACACATGCCAAGTAACACATTTAACCGATTTCTCATAAGAATATGGTTATAATTATGTTTCTACATGGGGATTATGTGTGGAATACCATGGTTGCACATGCAAAATATCCAATTTACCCGGTTTCTGATAAGAATATGGTTATAATTATGTTTCTACATGGGGATTATTGGTGGAATTTCATGGTTACACATGCCAAGTATCACATTTAACCAATTTGTCATGAGAATATGGTTATAATTATTTTTGTTCATGGGGATTATGAGTGGAATTCCTTGGTTACACATGCCAAGTATCACATTTAACCAATTTGTCATGAGAATATGGTTATAATTGTTTTTGTACATGGGAATTATGGGTGGAATTCCATGGTAACACATGCCAAGTATCACAGTTAACCAATTTGTCATGAGAATATGGTTATAATTGTTTTTGTACATGAGAATTATGGGTAGAATTCCATGGTAACACATGCCAAATATCACATTTAACCAATTTCTGATAATCAAATCGGTATAATCATTTTTATACATGGGGATTATGGGTGGAATACCATGGTTACATATGCCAAGTAACACATTTAACATAGCATTCAAAATATCAAAGCAGGAATGGACTCACGGTGTGAGGAAATCAGCAATTTATTGAATAAAATTGGACAAATCCATGGAATCAATAACAGCCAAAGTGATATTGTGAGGAGGCAGAACTCAACTTCTGACAGCCCAACGCATTTCACGCTATTAGCACAAAATATCCTCCCGGTACCCCAATACCTCCTATTGTTTACCATTGTTGGGTCAGGAGAGGGGTTTCCGGGTGGGAGACAATTGTAACAAAAGTTACCCATGTATAGGACAATTATAGGTTAACAGTAGCTAACAGACCAGCATATACCTGAGCATCATGGGAAGTGGACAATAGCTGGGCTGGTAAAAATGACCCACTATTACCACAGTCTACAATCCCTATGGTATTCAGACAATAATGGGCTGGCTGTATATCATGGGAGCTGTGGTCAACAACAAAAAAAGTGTGCCATGTAACAATCCCAGTCTGTAACTACAAATCCTGCAGCCCACGGAGACAAATAGATGAAGGAGGGTCTTGACAGCTTGTGCTGTAGCAAACCAAATAGGTAACATAGGTAACAAACCTTTCATACACTGCTCCTTTATGTGATCGAAATAGCAGCACTGAAACAAACTAGTGCATCTTATTTAAAAAGAGACTTGAAAGACAAGGGGATACTTGAGAAAGTCTCAGTGGAGGAAGCGGAACGCATTGTGTGCAGAGGGAGGACACTTATGCGGACACAGTGCACTTTTCAAACCTGGGCTCAAGCATTTTATTGGAAACTGCTTTTTTAATGTGAGGTTTTTATTTACTTGTTCGTTGCACAGTAAATGTTTTATACTTAGGTTTTGCTCCCTCTTCCTTTGTCTTGTGCACCGCATCTGTATTTGAGGATATTCTGAAGGTGTATCATTGGCTAAAACCCCACGAGGGTCTCCCGGATGTCTATTATACTGAGCAGGTTACTTTTACCCTACCCAAATTTGTTTAGTGTTGTTAACTTGTCTCTACTTTTCAATTCCCCTGCTTTCTACCTTTTCTTTCAGGATCAATCCCTAGAGTGGCATCTAGCAAGAAATTTGCAAAGCTGCAAGGAAGAAATGATCCAAATCGGCCCAGCAGCAGTTGGGACATCTGTTGGTGAATCCGGTGCTGTCTGATCACCCTTCTACCCATCTGTCGCGGAGGATTGGCCCGCCGCAAAGACTCAGCCCCCGGGGTCCAGTGTCTGCTAGGCCATAGACTAAGGTGACGCTGACATCCAGAGGATAGCGAAGAAGGCAGATGGATCATGGGAAGTCGTATGGGAGAAGATCTCGAAGTGCAGCAGGAGGGAGGAGCGGTGCAGCGGGCACTGGTGTGGAGGCTGCAGGCCCAAAGATTTACGCAACTGCCGGTGGAGCAGGTGGAGGCCTGAGGTGAAGGAGAAATAAAGTTTTACCGGGGTCTGGAGGATAAGGGATCGGGCCTCAGGGGACCTAGCCCCAAGCCAGGAGTCGGATGTGGAGGGATCCAGTGATAGCTGGAGCAGTGAGGCTGCTGAGGCTTACCAGGACACAGCTGCAGGAGTCCGAAAAGGGGCCTTCTGGACGGCTTGGAGATGTGGTGACAGCTGCATCGGACAGTTACAGTGGCTATCCTGCCAGTGGATTGACAGCTGTACAGGATAGCGGGGCATTGCCATAGGAGATCTAAGTCCCATAGAAACATAGAATGTGTCGGCAGATAAGAACCATTCGGTCCATGTAGTCTGCCCAATTTTTTTTTTTTACTACTTTTATTAGTCCCCCGTTCCCGGTCTTATAGCTAGGATAGCCTTGTGTCTATCCCACGCATTCTAAAAATCCTCGACTGTGTTTACCTCTACCACTTCTGCTGGAAGGCTATTCCATACATCCACTACCCTCTCAGTAAAGTAATACTTCCTGATATTACTTTTAAATCGTTGCCCCTCTAATTTAAGACTATGTCCTCTAGTTGTGATAGTTTTTCTTCTTTTAAATATACTCTCTTCCTTTACTGTGTTGATTCCCTTTATGTATTTAAATGTTTCTATCATATCCCCCCTGTTACGTCTTTCCTCCAAGCTATACATGTCCCGTTCTAGATGCAGGGATTTAAGGTTTAGGGAATCCAGTGACCGGAGGCATAATGGGTGAGAGTTCTACTTCTTCATGCACCATACAGGGAGTTCAGGGTGGGGTTAGGAGTGATTCCAGTTTATTGTTTTTGCAGTTGTGGGTACAGATTGTGGTTACAGGCGGGAATCTCAGCAGGCGCGGGCCCATCAGAAGGGGGGGCAGTCGTAGCGGCCATGGCGTTGGTAGCTGTGGAAGACAGTGCGTCAGGGACGAAGTGTTAGGAGGCCCTTTAATGGGGCAGACTGGGCAGCTGCCCCAGGCAGCACCCTGGCAGAGACAGCACTTTACTAGCCTCCCAAGGGGTTAACTCCTCTGACACTGCCTATATCTGTCTAGCCATCGAGGGGTTAACTCATCTGACACTGCCTACATATGTTAAGCAATTCAGGGGTTAACTCCTCTGACACTGACTATATCTATGTGGATTTTGTTACTGGTCGCATTATGTTTTAGGGAATTGCACAGCCTATTATCATAATAATCATAATTTGAGTCATGTTATTGCACAGCCTAGTTTCGTAATAATTTTTGTTTTACCATTACTCTCTTTTCACCTTATGATTGAGCTCTTTAAATATATTATTATGTATATAAGAAGTGCTTTAGTGGGCATATAAAAATTAAAAAAATGTTCTAAAATCTCACCCACAAGGTGAAAAGAAAGAAATGGTAAAACAAAAATTATTACAAAACTAGGCTGTGCAATAACATGACTCAAATTAAGTTTAAATGCTGAAACATTTAGGGTACACATTTTGATTATGATTATGCATAAAGAAAGGTGCTCTTGCATTAAATTATCACTTCCTGATAAATTTCATTTTAGTTTGAATTATCATGACTGGTGGGGGCAGAGGGAGCAGCATTTTGTCCCAGGCAGAACAATGTCTTGGACTGGGTCAGGGTGGTGCAGTAGATACTTACCTAGATTTCAGTAAGGCTTTTGACACTGTCGCACATAGAAGGCTTATCAATAAACTACAATCTTTGAGTTTGGATTTCAATATTGTTGAATGGATTAGACAATGACTGAGTGACAGGCAATAGAAGGTTGTAGTCAATGGATTATATTTGTCTTGTTACTAGTAGGGTTGCCTCCTTTCCTCAAAAAAATACCGTCCATGTGTGGGGGCGGAGCTACAAGAGGGAGGGGCCATGAGGGGTGGAGCCACAAAGGGGGTGGATTATCACTGAAATGATATATATTATTTGTAAATCATGCCAGTGAGAAGTGTGTGTGTATATATATAAAACATATATATGTATTTGTATATCATTTACACGCACAAGCTCTCTCTCACACTCGCAAACAAGCTTTCTCGCACACACTGTCTCACACACACACGCTGTCTATCACACACACAGACAAGCAGCCAAACAGTCTATCACACACAAAGACAAGCAGTTTCTCATACACAGACTGTCTCTCTTGCTCACACACAGACTTTTACTCACTCTCTCACAGACTGCCACTCTCACTCTCTCACAAACTCTCCCTACCCCCCCCCCCCTCCCCGACAATATCTCCCACTCACCCCACCTACCCTCACAAGCAGGTTAATGTAATATGGAGGGTGGTTGGGAGCAGTTGGTCAATATGCCAGTAATATTTTGCCACTCAATATGCCAGTAATATTTTGCCACTCAATATGCCAGGATTTAGCCATTCAATATGCCATTTAATATGCCAGTATTTTGCCCTCAATATGCCAGTATTTTGCCCTCAATATGCCAGTATTTTGCCCCTCAGTATGCCAGTATTTTGCCCCTCAATATGCCATTCTTTTGCCATTTAATATTATAGTATTTTACCCTTAAATATGCCAGGATATAGCCAATTAATATGCCAGGATATTGCCACTTAATATGCCAGGATTTAGCCATTCAATATGCCATTTAATATGCCAGTATTTTGCCCTCAATATGCCAGTATTTTGCCCTCAATATGCCAGTATTTTGCCCCTCAGTATGCCAGTATTTTGCCCCTCAATATGCCATTCTTTTGCCATTTAATATTATAGTATTTTACCCTTAAATATGCCAGGATATAGCCAATTAATATGCCAGGATATTGCCACTTAATATGCCAGGATTTAGCCATTCAATATGCCATTTAATATGCCAGTATTTTGCCTCTCGGTATACCAGTATTTTGCCCCTCAATATGGCATTCTTTTGCCCCTCGGTATGCCAGTATTTTGCCCCTCAATATGCCATTCTTTTGCCATTTAATATTACAGTATTTTACCCTTCAATATGCCAGGATATAGCCAATTACTATGCCAGGATATTGCCACTTAATATGCCAGGATATAGCCAATTAATATGCCAGGACATTGCAACTTAATATGCCAGGATTTTGTCACTCTATTGCCACTTAATATGCCAGAATATAGCCACTTTATATGCCAGGATATAGCTACTTAATATGCCAGGATATTGCCACTTACTATGCCAGGACATAGCCAATTAATATTCCAGAATATTGCCACTTAATATGCCAGGATTCTGCCACTTAATATGCCAGGATATAGCCACTTTATATGCCAGGATATTGACACTTAATATGCCAGGATAATGCCAATTAATATGCCAGTATATTGTCAATTAATATGCCAGGATATAGCCACTTTAAATGCCAGGATATTGCCACTTAATATGCCAGGATATAGCCACTTTATATGCCAGGATGTAGCCAATTAATATGCCAGGATATTGCCAATTAATATGCCAGGATTTAGCCAATTAATATGCCAGGATAATTCCACTTAATATGCTCGTTATACCACCCTCCTCCCCCCTTCCCCAGTCAGTACTTACCTCCTTGCTGCTGTCTCCCGGTGCAGGTCGGTGGCTGTGAGGGAAGCGTTGTGCGCGCCCCTCCAGCCACGCGGCTTCAATAAAGTTTGTTAAAAAAAAAAGTTTAAACAAACTTTATTGAAGCCGAGCGGCTGGAGAGGAGCGCACAACGCTTCCCTCACAGCCACGGACCTGCACCGGGAGACAGCAGCAAGGAGGTAAGTACTGGGGAAGGGGGAAGCAAAATACCAGGCCTTTGTATTACCGGTATATATGTAATTTACCGTCCCACTCCCCAAGACCCCAAATACAGCTGTGCCGGTAAATTACCGGCCAGGTGGCAACCCTAGTTACTAGTGGGGTCAGTGCTGTATTTACCGCGAAGCATCCTAGGGCAGCAAATTTTTGGGGGCGGCCCACAAGCACTGAGAAAAAAAAAATGTAAAAAAAAAAGCTGGCCCTTTAAAAAAAAAAGGCCTATTATTGGGCAAATTGGCTGGGGTTAATTAAATGGCAAATAACACTGGCATATTATTGGGCAAATTGGCTGGGGCGTATTGATGGCAACTAACACTGGCATATTATTGGGCAAATTAGCAGGGGCATATTAAATGCCAAATAACACTGGCATATTATTGGGCAAATAACACTGGCATATTATTGGGCAGATTAGCAGGGGCATATTAAATGGCAAATAACACTGGCATATTATTGGGCAAATTGTCAGGGGAATATTAATGGCAAACAACTGGTATATTATTGGGCAAATTGTCAGGGCATATTAAATGGCAAATAACACTTACATATTATTGGGCAAATAACACTGGCATATTATTGGGCAGATTAGCAGGGGCATATTACATGGCAAATAACACTGGCTTATTATTGGGCAAATTAGCAGGGGAATATTAAATGGCAAATAACACTGGCATATTATTGGGCAAATTGGCAGGGGCATATAAAATGGCAAATAACACTGGCATATTATTGGGCAAATTGGCTGCGGGATATAAAATGGCAAATAACACTGGCATATTATTGGGCAAATTAGCAGGGGCATATTAAATGGCAAATAACACTGGCATATTGTTGGGCAATTTGTCAGGGGCATATTAAATGGCAAAGAACACTGGCATATTATTGGGCAAATTGTCAGGTGCATATTAAATGGCAAATAACACTGGCACATTATTGGGAAAATTGGCTGGGGCTTATTAATGGCAAATAACACTGGCATATTATTGGGCAAATTTGCAGGGGCATATTAAATGGCAAATAATACTGGCTTAATATTGGGCAAATTGGCTGGGGCATATTACCGGTAAATGGCAGAATAACACTGGCATATTATTGGGCAAATTGGCTGGGGAATATTAATGGAAAATTATACTGGCATAATATTGGGCAAATTGGCAGGGGCTGATTAAATGGCAAATACTGGCATATTATTGGTAGTATTTAATAGATTATGGTTTGGGGAATTGCACAGCCTATTTTCATAATAATATTTGTTAGAAAAGAAAGAAAATATTCTAATAATACCCTGTGCAATTCCCTAAAACATAATGTGACCAGTGACCTATAACAAAAATCAGATAGATATAGGCAGTGTCAGAGGCGTTAACCCGTGGATTGCATGACAAATATAGGCAGTGTCAGATCAGTTAACCCCTTGGGTGGCTTGACAGATATAAGCAGTGTCAGATGAGTTAACCCCTGTATTGCTTGACAAATATAGGCAGTGTCAGATGAGTTAAACCCGTGGGTGGCTAGACAGATATAGGCAGTATCAGAGGAGTTAACCCCTTTATCCACTCACACACATACAGTCTGTCACTCACACATACACACACACTCTCTCTTCACTCACACTGACACACACTCTCTCACACTAACACACAAATACACTCACTTACACTGGCATATGCACACATAATCTCACTCACACTGACATAAACACACACACTCTCACTCACACTGACACACAGACTGTCAGTTTTTATTTTACCTGGTGCAGGCATGTATTGCTTTGAACTCCTTGTGTGAAGGAGGGACTGAGCCAATCACGGGAGGCTACTGTGCTCTCAGCCAATCAGGAGAGTTGAGAGGTCTCACCTGATTGGCTGAGACCTCCTTCTATCAGAACTCCCCCCAGACACACAAAAGAAAATAAAAAAACGCTGCACGGAGCAGCAAAGTGCCACCCCAGCCAGGGTGTCGCCTGGAGCAGCTACCCCTGATAAGAAGTTTCCTATGATTAAGGATATCCCTAATCATTATCCTCACTCTAACCCCAACCCCCCTGGTCTAATTGAGTAGTCAGCATCTTAGTCTTTGTTGAGAAGCTCACGCATGCATGGTGGCCAGTAGTTTGCAGTTCCACCGAGCTGTCAAATCAATGATTTGAGTGATGATATGCATGTGTGGTTCACTTGATTGTACGAACTGCATTGTCATAACACCTCCTAACTTGAAAAGGACCTGTTGCATTGAGCACGTGCAGAGATAAATTGTATTCAGAAGTTGGTAAACACCTGCTTATTCTCTTTCTGACAGCAGTGATTGGTGAGAAGGTCCCCGACAGCTTTGAGACATCACTGACATCTTGAACATGTTAAATTGGCATCCATTTTAATTTCCATTAGAACCATCTCATTTATGCACAGATGAAGATAGGTCATGGTGGGAGTCTATCTCCTGGAAAAGGTCTACAAAATGTGAGTTTTCAAGGTAAATATTGACAAAGTTAAAAAACAAAACAAAAAAACTGGAACAAAGGAATGTATATTCATTTCAAACTGTCAGCTTTAATATGCAATTATTGGTTCATTTTCCCCCCAGCCTTGAATGATTTTTTATTGCATGGGGCTTTAACTAAAGATATTTGTCACATAACTTTTTTCTATGTAAGTGTAGCTATTGGGAAAAATATTAGACCAATGACCGCTTGTACATGAGTTATACTCGCAGCTTCGTTATCATCACTACTTTGCAAAATAGTCAACTGCCAGTGTGTTTCTCTGCGTTTGTGACATACTCTCACTACTGAGGCATATAAAGAGAATGGTATACAAACATGAATAGTTTCCTAGTTGTACAGACTTATAACTAAACCCCTATTTTGATCCCTCTTTTGTGAAATCAGTCAGTGTAAGTGAAAAATAAAGAGTCCAACTGTCCCACAGACTCGACTTCTTGCAGGGCTTGCAGTGTCCTTTCAGGAGAATATGTTTGTCTTATCATGACCTCCATCGTCTTGGGAAGTATCGCTATCTATTTCATAGTCTTGCATTTTCTTCCTTCTTTTCACTGATTTCTTGGAGTCTGAAATTAGATACATTCTATAATAAAAACTCATATGTTCAAGTGTATGCTCCATTTCAAAGAATCAAATAGTTGGCATCTTACAAATACTGGTTATGCTATTGCCTCCATACACCTCATATAGGGCCAGCCATTAAAACATGAACTGGGTGCGAATAATAAATGACCTGGACTTTAATGTGTTCATTGAGGGAATCCTATATAATCATGGTCTGGCATCCAAGATAATTTCCCTGAAACAACCATCAAGATTTAACACTATCATGCTTTTCTGTCCTTTTTCTGGTTTCACTGCTATAATTAAATAAATAAAACAGTTACAAAGCCACAACTGAAGGATTTGCAAGTAAGTAGTAGCTCTAGGCTTGAGAAAGAAATACTGACTGGGATTTCTCTCCTTTGTTTTACAATTTACAGATTAGGGGTCTGATCTGTTGAGTCCCTGATGGCTGCCTGTATTCTATCATTGAAGCTTGCTAACTTTATGTAATTATGAATAACTGCAATGCCTGTACTCTGAACCTACTTTGAAGTGTTTTCTTTGTCCACTTAGTTTTCCCTTGGAACTTGTCCTTCACAAAGGTGTCTTTAGAGGGTTCAGACTGAACGGTTTGGGAGCTCTCTGTTTCCATCTGTAAAATACAAAAACTGGTGAAAAGAGAAACCCCCGCTTATGTACTGTAATTTCCATTACTCACAGACAGCCATACGGTTTCCTGAAAGTAAGGTGTAGCCAAACACTCCTGACCTGTCAGTTCTACTAGACATCACACAGATTAGGATTGGAGCTACTTAATGCATTTATTTTTGCAGGGATATATGTCTGTACTCTGTACTACTTCTTAACTTGCAGTGAAAATCTCTCTTTGGACAAAGAGTGGTCCAGTGTGAATAGTGTGTTACAACTCTTAAATTGGAAGTGTTAGCACAAGTATGTCTGAATATTATTTCCAGAGATACAATGATAATGAAACATGGAATGTCAACCAGGTGGAAAACTATCCATGTCATAGTATGAGGCTATTTAAATTGCCGACACACTGATGAATGCCAGTTCCCTTCTATAGGCAAATTAATAATCCTTGAAGGGATTATTTCAGCAGAACAAAGGGGGCTATTCACTAAAAGGTGAGTTGAGATTTGCTGGGACAAACCAGATGGGCTTGTTTAGCGGGAGAGACACACTAGTTGTTTTCCTGAACCATGTGAAGCTAAATTGGTGAGAAGAAATGTCCATCTCACCTGGAACTCACCTTTTAGAGAATAGTCCCAAAATGTGAGAAATAATATTAGCAAGGGTCTGCTATCTAAACAGAGTTTATAATATGTATAAAACTACTTCCACACTGATAGGAAAATAGTACACCAAATAAAAAATAAATATGTGTGTGTTAAAATATCCTCAATGAGAAATAGTTACTTGATGGAAAGCTGAAGGTAAAAGTAACAGTACCAAACTATTGTAATTTAAACAATTACACACAGTGTTTCAGTCTAAGAACTTTATCTGATGGTGTCTGAATCTAAATTGTGTATGTATTTATTTTTTTTATTTAATACAACCAGTGAGATTTGTCAGCTTTTTAAACTTGTCTTGGAAAGAATAGGATTTGGTACATGGACACCAATAAGATGGCGTGTGACAGTAATGTGCTTTAACAAACTCTTTAAATCAAGAGATCCACAAGCTGTTTATCTAAAGGTACTGTCTTCTTTCCAAGCTGTGTGTGCTGTTTTCAGGCTTTTACTTGTGTAATAAGATATACATTAAGATTTCTCTTGTTTCCAAGGGCATCCTTGTTATATAATATAGAATTATATTAATGATGCCAATATTTATTATTCTTATTATGAATTTGGCTGTTGAACCCAAAGCCTGACAAGAAAACATTTCACCACTTTTGAAAGGCAAAGGACACTAAGTTTGTGAATGTGCAGCCAAATAGATTTTTTCAAAGATCTGATCTAGAGGTGGATTGTACATAAACGGTATTTGGTTCAAGGTACTTGTAATTGGAAACCCATAAACATTGTGAAAGATGTGGGGGATGTTTTTTGTTGTTGTTGTTGAGTAGATAATAGAATTACAAACCTCACTACATGATGTATATACCCCTTCCTCCTGGGGAGACCATGTGTCACTTGCTTGGTCCAGGTTGTCTTCTGTGAAAAAATAGTTTACTTAGAATAATATATAGACAAATCACCTAGTTATACTGCTTTCTCTGAGAATAGTTTTTTTTAGATGTTTGGATACATAAAAAAATAATTATAGTGTATACTCTATATGTGCCAATCCAGTCTGAATTGTATTCGGATCTGGCATATTCGTCAAATTAAAGGGATCCCCAAATCGCGGCTACTCCATATGCCGCAATTTGGACCCAAATGAGCAGTTCGGGCCGCTCAGAAACCAAAGCACCGGAGGCCTTCAGATCCAGACATTTTTGTCTTGAAAACCATAGGTTTTCGACTAACCAATATGCGACGATCACTCCCAAATACAGTTTGGGAATGGTAGCTTTTCAATACTCCTATTCTGAACAGGAGAACTAAATGCAAACCTAAAAAAAAATAATCAAAATATTTAAAAGCACAGTGCCCTCCAGGTCCTGTGGACTTCTACTGGCCCCATAAGTAAAAAAAAAAACATGCCTCAAAATAAATTAGGGGAGAACAGGGCTAGTAGCTCTAGCCTTCCTCTAGTAATTAACAGGACTGGGAACTTCCCAAATGGCACCCAGCCCTGCTAAAATAGATCAAATCCCTGACCCCCATACAATAAAACTATCTCACCCGGTGTCTGGGGCAAATTCCCCCACACCCCAATTAAAAACAAAATTGTTGGCCTCCTGCGGTCTGTGGGATGCCAAATGGCCCCAAACCCTGTTACACACAAATAAATGTCCCCCTGGTGGCTGAGGGCTGTCATTAGGCATCCTTACATGTATTACAAAAATGCTTCCCCAACTACAAGCAGATTGCTTTTTTGGAGCCTTTAAATTACATCGAGGAACACAAATTTTGACTAGATGTCCTGATAACATCCACCCAGTTCTCATCTAGAGTTCTCCATATTGTTCAGATATTTTAAACTGCATAACACAAATCAATACATGGGCTAAATAGACCAATTTTTTGGCAACTGTAAATAACTTTGGGATAATATATACACAGCAATTTGGAAGCAAGGTTATGAAAGTGAATTAATGCACTATCCTATTGAAGGGTCCACTGTTAGAAAAAAAAAACTTTTAACCAGAATTGCTCCTGCACAGAGTGATCAATATGTATTTCTTCTACCTCCTGTAACTTAACATAGCTTTGAAGTCATCTCCCTTTAACCATTTACCTGGCTCAGTTCTGCAGTCTAGCTTCTGTCCCCTTGCTGATCTTTTAGTAGCCAATAGATTCATGTCCTTTTCTGTGCAAGATTTAGGATCCTGTCATGGAGTGAAATAGGATTAAAATCATTTGTTTGACACAGTTAAGGAGTTATTACCTTGATTAATTATTTGATTTCCCTGTGAACTCATATCAATTATACATTCTACAAGGCAGCATGTAAAAAAGCTTTATATGTCACTTATAAAAAAATGGCTAAACATACATACGTATGCATGGGATCAGAAGTACGATTAGTTAATGTAAAATCCTATTTAGGTTAAACTTCACACTCACATTTAATGTTTCAAATGTTTCAACATGCAGCCTGTTCCACAGCACACTTCTTGCACTCATAGGGTTACTTTAAGTAGAACTAAACCTTTTTTCTAACTCAGTGTTTTAAAATTCTGTTCCATTGCACAATTACATATATAATATGTATAATAATAAATTCCAACTCCATAGTATTTCTGTGCCCTCCAGTTTTTAAATATTAACAAATGGTTAATATATCATAGCTCCCAACTGTTCTGCTTTAAGCAGCACAGTCCTTGTTAGGAATGGCAATCCTGATTGCCAAGTAACAGTGCTACTGTGCATGTTCGGTAGCGCAGACACTTCCCTTGCCAAATCACGCCCCTGGCATCCTGCATTACCAGTGGGGAATGTTGGGAAGTATGGTATATCATATGAACATCATAATGTCACCCTGCCAAAAACATGTCTTATAAAACACGTCTTATATTGACCACTGATTAGTTGTCTGAGCAATCACAGCTCCCAACTGTTCTTCTATAAGCAGCACAGTCCTTGTTAGGAATGGCAATCATGTGGTCCTGATTATCATTCTCCCATGTACGAGTCACTGGATAGTTAAGTAGTAGTGGTTAATAAGCTGCATAATTACTTTTTGGTTAAATTAAGGTAAATGAGGCAATTCTTACTGTCATTGATTCTTGAAACTCTTCCTGTTGGGAGCAGGATTTCTCTGTGTTCTGTTCCATCCAGGCTGCTGATCTGCTATCTTCCTGTACACCTGTATGTACCAGATCAATACTTGATGTCCTGGTGGGTGGAGATGAGCAGTTGCTGAATGTCGGACTTGGGAGATAGGTTTCAAACATGCCTCTCTGTTCTCTCTTATTGTCACAGTGTTGGCTGTGCTGTCCTCGTTTGGTATCAGACAGATCAAGTGGTTTATCCGGCGTCATCTCCTCTTCGTGTCCAGTCTGTTCTACCTCCCCATGTTTTGACTCTTTCTCTACCCATTCTTGCTCTTCAGTTTGATTATCTTGGCGCTTATTGTTCTTCCATTGAGCACGCAAGACTTGTAAAAGAGACAGCTCTCCTTCAGATTCCAGATTTTCTTTTCTTGGAAGTTTTTGGACATCTTCTGGTGATTGTGGGGATCTCTGTACTTGATGCTGTCTACTTAGAATATAATGGAGCCTATCTCTATTGCTGGGTTGGGTCATCCTGCCTCTGTATCCATGCTCCCTCATGTACAAAAGGGCATCATGAAGCTCCACCATTGCTGCCCTTTCATCCCAATTGTCTTGGGACCTTTTCCTTTCTAGTAGGGCCTCACGACTTTTTGCCAGTAAATGATGCACAGCTCCATTTACAGAGGACCCAGGACCACGTTCAACAGGGTGTCTTTGTGCTGAGTGTTGACTCACTGAGGCATCATAGAAATCGTCACTGCTACCCTTGGCATGTCTGAATTCAATATTATTAGTGTTACTAAGGTAATTTCATTATAAAGCCACAATAATAAAGTATAAAAGGGAATTGCAGACCTCAGTTTTATAGCCAGAAAGCAAGTGACTGAGTAGAATTTGAGGGGTAGCAATTTACACCCAACTTACAGAGATTATGGTGAAGGGTCAGTGGCCTAAGAACAGAGCTGGCAAACATGTTATGAAGTGCAAAAAACATTAGCAATGAGCACTCTCAAGTATTGGTTACACGGGTGCCATAGTAGTTGTTGGATTGACCTGTAACATCCCACAAAGATATAACAAGAATATACTGAGAACTCTGTAATGAGTGTAAAAGAAATTTTACTATTCCCACATTTTGACTAATAACAAAAAAGTTAGAGGTAATTAAGAATAGTCTTGGAACATGTGAATAAATATATATTAGGGGAGTGTGAGAGCGCACTGATTATGCTGTATAACTGTGCAACACAGTACACTAATGCATTGCAAGTTAATAAAGAAGTACCTTATTGAATCGCTTAATATAGGACTTGACAAATACCAGAAGCCATGGCTCCTAAAATTCCTATTTCTGGCTCCTAACTTTTTGATTTGTTTTACATTTAACGTTAATGAAGTTCCATTTCTCTGGCTCCAAAACATAATCAGAGTGGAATCTGAATTGGTCTACCTGGCTCTTAAAGTGTACATTACTTTGTCGAGCCCTAGCATAGTGTAGGGTAGGCTGCTATATCCCTGTAAAAATGTAAAGAAATAAAAGTACAGCACTTGTGATAAAAAAAATAAGTGACACCCTTGTGCTAAACTAAATTCAATTTTATCATTGTAGGTTAAATGGAAAATAATATACCGATCAGCAGCATATCCTGATATGTTCCAGAGCAATATAAAAAATAATTTTTTAGAAATATACATTTTCCCCAAATTGGACTCAATAAACAAGGGAGGTGAATAAAAGCTGCAATGTACAGTGATACAGTATTTGCACATTTATACCTTAGAAAAATATATTTCACCTCCAAGGTATTATAAATAACAAAGACCACCAATAGGTTTAAAATATATATATTTATTGATTTAATTAATTAGTTTATTTTAGCAAAGACTAATTACGAATGTGTATATAAAATTCATTAGTATATCAAATAACAGTTCATACATCAATAGGTAGCCATTATATACATAGTGTAAATGTGTTTTGTGTCTATATTGTACAACTTAAACCTAGTAAAGTTATAAAAGACTGCTACATGTAATAACAAAAAAAATGATGGGTTAACCCCTAAGTGACCGAACTGTTTTGAAAATGTTGTACCCTTTTACACTTTTGAGGTGTTTGTGTTTAGCTATAATTTTCCTCTCTCTCATTAAATGTACCAATACAAATTATAAATTTTGTTTGGCATAAAAGGGGCTTTCTTTAGATACCACAATTTTGATCAAATCCCAATATTTAATATACAAAATTTGACTAATGAGTTTTATATTGTGTAATTGCTACTATAGAACAATTATAAATCAACAAACATTCAAATAAAAAACTAACCTATTGTTATTTATAAAACCTTGGACAGGATGCATATATTTTTCTAAGGTATAAATGTGCCAAAACTATAGCACTATCCATATTTTATGTTATGCTACATCTCTGTTGTTTTCTTTTTTGTTTGTTTTTAATATTAAGGCAAAGCATGCTAATGCATCAATGTTTGATTATCTGTTTTTTTTAGGTCTGCTGTAACCTAATGCTAAAGCATTGTTTGCACATACAACAGATGTGTAAGGAACAAGGTGACACGTTGATACAAGAGTGCTTTCCAGTAGACTTCAAAGTCTACTTCCTATGTATTTACCAACAGTGAAATAAAAAAAATACTGATCGAACATCTTCTGAATACCAAACAATAAATGGTCGGTAGGTTAGGCAAGTGAGAGATATTGAGATGGAAAGATGCTGTTTTCCTTAACTAATGTAATTTTAGAATTGGATGTTATGGAGAGTTGGCAATGCCACCCAGCTTACCCCTTCTCTTTTACTCACGGTTCATTGGCAGAGTTCCTCTTGTTATGAGCTGGTGATGGCGCTGGTCCTGTGTGGCCACTCTTGGATCTCAGCACAGCAATGGTCCCGTGGAGTTGGTTGGAGATTCTCTGCTGGTTCTGCAAACTCTTTTGAGCCCCTGACATGTTCTGTAACAGCACATGATTGGCACACATTGTTAGCTAGTAAGACCAGATGCACCAGACAACAGTGGAACCTAGTCTACCAGAATATTGATGTAACTTTTTCATAATTGTCCCCATGCTTTTATTGGGAGTCTGTCTGTTTGCCATGAAATGTTCTTCATTGATTTTATACATAAACCTTACCATCTCTCGGAGGCAGACATCAGCATTCACTGCCTGGAAAGTTTTTTGTCCTGGAGACAGTCGTGGGTTAACTGAGCATTTCTCTGTAATAAGAATCAACCACACGATTGTCAGATTGTATATGTATGGCTATGTTGAATTTAGCTCAGCCAGAAAGGAAATGACCAGCGCCTTTGGAGGACTGCTACAGATACAATGGGTTTTTTTCAAACATTTTTTTTCCCAAGGTCTAATGTTGACATACATGTATTGTTGGGTGTTGCTACATCATCAGACAGATATCAAGATACACAGTGGTAATATGAATGTTAAACAAAATGCTTTCTATGTTGTGTAACATTACAAAAATATTTTTGTTAGTTGAACTGTGCCAAGGAGCAGTTATAAATCTAAAACATAAAATATAAACATAAAACCATTCAACTTTGTTCATAGTCCCCAGCCTTTTCATTCACTCCTTCTTTATGATCATCCTTCCTAACTGGACTCTAACACATTGGCATTCACATACACATTTTCATTCACATAGCCATTCCCAAATGCCCCCCCCCCCATCTTACATAACTGACAAATGGACACACCACTAGAAGTGATCAACAGTTGCTGTACTGAATCAGTGAAGCAGTAGCTTCACAAAATGAATTCTCCAAAGTCCTTGTTTTTATTGACTGTGGGGTTACATATAAAAACAAAACCTAAAATAATAATTTTGGAGATTACTCCCTCTTTGAGGTGCATGTCATTGTATTGATGCACTATTTTGGCTTGCAACATGGGTATGTTTATTACTTCAGATTAACTATTTAGTGTGCAACAGATCACTCAGGGAACTGACCTTCTGGTGTCTGACGATCAGACAGGTTTTGCTGGGTGTCACCATCTTTGTTCAGTGTTTCTTGACTATTTTTCTGGTTCCCATGTGTGCCATGAGCGAGAGGTGAATCTGAGCCCAGGTTATTTTCGGGTGAAAGGTTTTTGGGGAGTTTGTTTCTGTCACTGAATGCAGAAAGATAGTATAATGAAATAAGTTGTTCTGACTTCTTATCTGTATATTATAGGAGAGACTGATCTTTTCCCTGTCCTTACAGGAATCTTTAAATTATAACTTTTAATACTAAGGTATGAGATTAAACAGATCCTTTACCAGCACGGATCATCATTGCTTTCTAACAGTAACAATTACAGGTTGGGCAGAATAAACAAGAAATATCATGAAATATTGATACCTCTTGTCTGCATGTAAGGAAAACAAAGACAAGCACTGATCTAAATAAAAGAAATGCATGTATCCTTTATGGTAAAATACTTTGTTGTAGTTTATAGTGACGACTTATGCCACTTTAAGCAAACCTTAAAACGGAAGTGCTCAATCAATCAATCAATCAATCAGAATAGTAATTATTTCTAAGAATTAATGGGGATGAGGAATCTTGACAAAATATGTTCAACTGACCTGAATTTGTTACACATAACCACCCTCCCAACAGGTGTGGATGGACTCCACAACTTTCAAAGGTAACAGTCACAGGAATATACCCCAAATTGTTTTGGAGTGCATTATATCGCAATCATTGTTAACCATGTATAAAAGACTGAATTGTAATGTAATATATTTTGTAATGTTGAATCTAATGACAACATTACTATTAGTGTAATTTTTCTCCTTTTAGTTAATACAGGGGCTGTGTGTAGAGAGAAATAGAAATTCTTTAATTCTAGAAATGGAGCACTCGGCAAGTTTCCATTATGACAAATCCACATCTAGACATTTGCCCCAGAGTTTGCAATCTAAAGTATTTGCTTACTCCAAACATTGTAGCGTCTTCAGTTCTTCAACAAGCAATCGGTTCTCTTCCTTCAGACTGTTTATTTCTTTGGCTATGAAACCAAAAAACAAAGATTTCACCAATTAAGTTTGACAAATATTTGTTGGATATCTATCTTTAGTTCTAATGAAAATTACAAGTATATAAACAAAAAATTAATTTCATGACAGTATGCACTCCTTATTAAACCTTCCTAGGTCTGCTGTTAATAACCTGTGCAGATTAACTTTTGAAAGCAGTGATAACTAGAATAGTCGCAGATTCAAAATATATTCCACTAAATTATAACATGGATACAAGCCATCCCTCAAGGTTTTCCATATGCATGCAATTCTCAAAACTATCCAATCGCAAGACAATCGTCATCACTGAAATGTTAATGTCAAGATGCTAGCTGTTTCCTTTTTGGCTATGACTGTCTCCATTTTTATGTCTTTTGAGGTAACTAAAGAAAATGCTGTGCTTTTACTTGTGATTGTCCTTAAAGGGACTGTCTAATGCACAAAATGCATCTTCCAAATGTTAATGCATATTAATGTGCTTTCAAATTACTTTAAAATGCATGTTTTACATTTTACATCTTACAGCTAGATTAAATTGTGAAATTACAGCAGTTTGTAAGAAACCAGGCCTGCCCACACTAGCTGAATGAAAGTAATTAACTTTTTTATTGTATTCTGCAGTAACCAATGAGAATAATGCCATTCAAACGAATGGGATTTCCTGTCTCTCTAGTGATGTCATCAGACAACGTGTTGCACTGTTAAGAGATCTTACTGTGTACAAGAGCAATATATTCAATTCCAGGAGCACCGGAAGTGACTAAATAAAACAAAATGATATACTTTATATATTTATATACTCAGTGTCTATATAATCAGTGTTGCTGCACCTGCAGTAAGTAGGCAGAGTAATCACTGGGGGAGGGCTTGAGTCAAATATTAAAAAAGGGATTTAAGCAGAATACCTGCATCAGATCACACTGGAAAAAAAGCCCGTGCGCTATACAAGCAGTAATCTTCATCTTGCACCAAAGTGAGTTTAGGGACTAGACTGTCCCTTTAATGGGAAAGTAATGTAAATAATATGATCAGTTTGCAAGTGTACTCACTGAGAGAGGAGATTTGTTGAAGGCTGTGGAAATGTGCATTCTCAAATTCCTGCTGCTTTTTCTTCGCAAGTTCTTGTGTCACTGTACATCTGTCACAGAGTCCGGCCCTCAGTCTAACCATAAAGAAGACAGAAACATTTCTAACTCCAGTAAGGTGCTAACTTGCGGGTGACGTATGTTTTAAACAAACCCCTTAATAAAGCATTTCATCTAGTCTTGGACTGCCTGACAGCTAAATGTTTCACTGAACCAAGTGCTGTGGGTCACTGATCATAAACAATCCTGTCTCCACACTACTGACCTGTTTTCTAGCACTTTGATGTTTTCGTTGAGTACTTTGTGCTGTTCTCTGAGTACATGGTTTTTCGAAAATAATTCCTCAATCCTCTGTGCATCTCTAAAACAAAATATGATCACATTATTATATTATCTTTTTTTTCATTCATATGTGAATTTGTATGATGGTATCTGGGGAAAAGACATTTGGCTTCCACAATCTCTGCTCACTACACAGTGGGTGCATTACCCCAGTACTGTGTTAATTTCAATTAGGCTTACCATATTTATGTCTAACGCTAGACCAGGGATTTCCAAACATTTAAGGATCAGATCATGACCCTTTTCCAATTTCCAATTTTTCATAGTGTCACACACCTTCTTCATTTATCTGGCCCTATTGACTCTTTACTCATAAGAATGGAACACTCTATCAATCTCTCTATATGTTTTATGTCCTTCCCCTAACACCTTTTGTTTGTGAGCCTCTCATTACAAAAAGAAAGTATATTGCTCTGTGATTGAATGGGATCAACACTGGTAGCTGAGATGACTTTTCTTAAATTAAAAGAAAGTATTATGGTAATAGATATTGTGTCTGAAAATAGATATCTTTGATTTGGAACATCACTCACCTACATTTCTCCACTGTCAGTTCTGAAAGCTTTGCTTGCATACCTAAAACAAACACAACAAAAAAGCAAAGCTCTTAAACAGCGACAACAGTTATTTATTTTCAGTCAAATGCCGATCATTCTGTAGCAGCCCTTTTTTCAGGATCTCTACTGCTCACCCTATGTGGAGAAGGACTCTAAAATGGATCCTGAACAATGTCTCCCCTTTGAACTAACTGGTCAGCCGCAACTGGCACGTCTGATGTGATCAAAACTATATTAATATATATAGTATATAAATATATATATAAATATAGTATATAAATGTCAAGGCCTCACAGAAAGTGCAGCACTACTAGTCCAAGAACAATCACAGTATAGGATTGACATAGCTGCACTTAATGAAAAACACTTCCCTGTTACAGGATTCATCTACAAACTGACCGATGGTTATAGGTTTTGGGTTTTGTAAAGGCAAAGTGGATTCACAGAGTTGGACTCGCTATAAGGCCAGCACTTCTCTGCAGCTCAACACCCCCCCCCCCCCGCCCCCTTCCCATGCAATGTAATTGTAATCAGTTAAAATGCCCCCACTCTGATCAACAGCAACAAAGAAAAGTTGAATCAAGCTCTTAGAAAAGAAACAGATGACATATGAGGATTCACAAAATGATGTGACATCCATTTCAAAGAGCAGCTGAGGAAACGTCTCTCTGCAACTCATGGGTATGCAAAGAAGATGAGGCTTAACACTAGATAGCACAAACATTTCTAAGTGTTTTTTTTAAAGTTCTCTAAAGGCAGTATATGATGCTACCAAGCCTCTGCTTGCAACCATGATCAATGACAGAACCATTGTCACAGAGAGTTGGAGAGAACATTTGACACCATTCTCTAAATTGGATCGAGGCCAGTGGCGTATTGTGGTTTTGTGCATAGACATGACTCAATTCTACCCAATTTGCACAATATTACATTCCTGAGCAACTACACTGCATAATTAGGACACACCCCAGCACACCATGATGTGCCCCATTACCCACACTGCACACCCAGGACATGCCCATAACCCACATTGCACTCCCGGGACATGCCCCAGCACACACATTACACTCCCAGGATATGCCCCAGCACACACATTGCACTCCCAGGACATGCCCTAGCACCCACATTGCAGACCCAAGACTTATTCCAGCACCCACACTGCACACCCAGTACGTACCGCAGCACCTAGGAAATGCCCCATCACCCATTTTGCAGACCCCAGCCAGCACCCACAGCTCCCTGGTGTATATAGGCTGGCAGCATGGTGTCTGTGTGCTGTCTAGGCGCACAGACACCCTACTGTGCTGCTTCTCGCAATTCCTGTGTGGTCTGAAGCATGAGAGCTGGCAGGTCACGTGACCGTCGATGATTTCAGAGCACTGCTCTGATCAAATGACAGCATTAGTATGGTTTTATAATGTCCAACAAACTCAAATAAGGCGACTTTATTTTCCAACTGCTGCTTAAACTCTTCTTCTAATTCATGCAGCATCGTGCCCTCCAAGATCTTGATTGACATGTCTTCATCAAGTACCAGCTCTATTGCTCTCTTTTTTTAAATCTACAATTATGGAAAAAAGAAAGTAATCCCATTTTGAATTCTATGGTTTTACAAATCAGGACATAATAACATTCATTTGTTCCTTAACCCCTTGGCGACAGATGACGTGCCAGGCACGTCACGGCAAATCGTGGACTTGCCGACAGCTGACGTGCCTGGCACGTCATGCACTTAATAGAGTAAAGAAAGCGACCAGCGGTCGCTTTCTTTACTCTATCGGTGTTGCCACAATGCCTCTAGGTAGAGGCATTGTGCAATACCACAAAAAAGTCCGGGGAGTGATCGTAGCAGCCATTTAAAAATGGCTGCGCCCGCTGCACACATGTGCTTAGGAAGCGAACGATCGTTCGCTTCCTAAGCACCTCCGGTGTTGCTTAAGTGCCTCGCTAGCAAGGCACTTAGCAGCACCTTTGGCTGCCGCAGAACCGATGGTGGTCTCTCTCCTGTATAGGCAGCTCTTCCCTTCTAATGGCAAGAGCAGGGGTCCTCAAACTACGGCCCGCGTGCAGGGAGGAGGGAACACTGCGTGAGACGTCCGGCCCGGTGACACAGCAGCTGGAGGTAAGTGATGGGGAAGGAGGGGGAGGAGGGAGGTATAACGAGCACTCTACTATTCCTGGGCATCTGACTGGCATAATTTTCTTGGGCATCTGACTGGCATAATATTCCTGGGCATCTGACTGGCATAATATTCCTGGGCATCTGACTGGCATAATATTCCTGGGCATCTGACTGGCATAATATTACTGGGCATCTGAATGGCATAATATTCCTGGGCTCTGACTGGCATAATATTCCTGGGCATCTGACTGGCATAATATTACTGGGCATCTGAATGGCATAATATTCCTGGGCTCTGACTGGCATAATATTCCTGGGCATCTGACTGGCACACTATTCCTGGGCATCTGAATGGCATAATATTCCTGGACATATGAATGGCATAATATTCCTGGGCATCTGACAGGCACACTATTCCTGGGCATCTGACTGGCACACTATTCCTGGGCATCTGACTGGCATAATATTCCTGGGCTCTTACTGGCACTCTATTCCTGGGCATCTGAATGGCATAATATTCCTGGGCATCTGACTGGCATAATATTCCTGGGCATCTGACTGGCATAATATTCCTGGGCATCTGACAGGCACACTATTCCTGGGCATCTGACTGGCACACTATTCCTGGGCATCTGACTGGCATAATATTCCTGGGCATCTGACTGGCACACTATTCCTGGGCTCTGACTGGCACACTATTCCTGGGCATTTGAATGGCATAATATTCCTTGGCATCTGACTGGCACACTATTCCTGGGCATCTGAATGGCATAATATTCCTGGGCATCTGACAGGCACACTAATCCTGGGCATCTGACTGGCACACTATTCCTGGGCATCTGACTGGCACACTATTCCTGGGCATCTGAATGGCATAATATTCCTGGGCATCTGAATGGCATAATATTCCTGGGCATCTGACAGGCACACTATTCCTGAGCATCTGACAGGCACACTATTCCTGAGCATCTGACTGGCATAATATTCCTGGGCATCTGACTGGCACACTATTCCTGGGCATCTGACTGGCACACTGTTCCTGGGCATCTGAATGGCATAATATTCCTGGGCATCTGAATGGCATAATATTCCTAGGCATCTGACTGGCACACTATTCCTGGGCATCTGACTGGCACACTATTCCTGGGCATCTGACTGGCATAATTTTCTTGGGCTCTGACTGGCATAATATTCCTGGGCTCTTAATGGCACTCTATTCCTGGGCATCTGAATGGCATAATATTCCTGGGCATCTGAATGGCATAATATTCCTGGGCATCTGAATGGCATAATATTCCTGGGCATCTGACTGGCACACTATTCCTGGGCATCTGAATGGCATAATATTCCTGGGCATCTGAATGGCACAATATTCCTGGGCATCTGACTGGCATAATATTCCTGGGCATCTGACTGGCATAATATTCCTGGGCATCTGACTGGCATAATATTCCTGAGCATCTCACAGGCACACTATTCCTGAGCATCTGACTGGCATAATATTCCTGGGCATCTGACTGGCACACTATTCCTGGGCATCTGACTGGCACACTATTCCTGGGCATCTGAATGGCATAATATTCCTGGGCATCTGACTGGCATAATATTCCTGGGCATCTGACTGGCATAATATTCCTGGGCTCTGACTGGCATAATATTCCTGGGCATCTGACTGGCACAATATTACTGGGCTCTGACTGGCATAATATTACTGGGCTCTGAATGGCATAATATTACTGGACTCTGACTGGCATAATATCCCTGGGCATCTGACTGGCACACTATTCCCATTGAAATACTGGTAAGTTTGTTGATTTAACTTTACTTCATTTTAAATATTGTATTTGTTCCCGTTTTGTTTCTTCACTTCAAAATAAGATATATGCAGTGTGCATAGGAATTTGTTCATAGTTTTTGTTTTTACTATAGTCCGGCCCTCCAACGGTCTGAGGGACAGTGAACTGGCCCCCTGTTTAAAAAGTTTGAGGACCCCTGGGCAAGAGCATCAGAAGTGAATGTATTTCACTTCCGATGCTCTAGGGGGAGCCAATCGATGCCTGCACAACAGATCTGTGTGATCTGTGTGCAGGGATGTATGATAAGTGCTCTGATGAGCACTTATCATACAGTAAAAGGCAATATTAGTAAACATTGCCTTTGACAAGTATTGATCTGCCTCCCTCTCCTTACTAGTTTTAGTAAGGGAGAGAGACAGATCAGATAATGTAACAAAATAAAATAATAAAATTAAATATTTATTTAAAAATAAATTTAAATAAATACAATTTTACACACCAAGGGCTTTTATAAAAGCCATTTCAAGTGTTTAACCCCTTCCCTGCCATTGATCGCTGTGTACGCAGTGATCTTACACAGCAGCACATTTTTTGCTGTCTGCATTTTTTTAGGGGTTAATTTTTTTTTACGGTTGTTTTTTTTACAGTATATCAAAGGCTCTTTTAAGAGCTATTAACCCCTTCCTTGCCATATATCACTTCCTAAGCAGCGCATATGGTTACTGCCTAAGCAGTGCATATGGTCACTGCCTAAGTAGCGCATATGGAGCGATCTGGTCGCAGAAGGATTTTTTTTGCCATCAGCATTTTTTTTTGTCACACTCGCTAGGCGTTAATTATACCCACTAGGGGATTACGTGTATTCCTTTTGAAGCTGTCTGAACGCATGTATAGCGATCAGTAACAGCCGATTAGTGGCAAAGGTGTTTTGGTGATTTCTCAGATCAGCATCACCATTCGTCTGGTTAGATCAATATTGGTAAATATTGTTCTGACCCATATGGATCTGCCTCCTTCTCCTCACTTAGTGAGGGAAAGAGACAGATCTGTATAATATAAGTTTTTAATTGTAATAAATTAAATAAAATGTTAAAAAATTGTGAGACCCAAGGGCTTTTATAAAAGCCATACCCTTTGTATAGTGTACCCTGTATAGTAACCCCTTCCCTGCCACTGATCACTGCACAGCAGAACATTTTTTCTTGTCTGTGCCTTTTTAGGGGTTAATTTTTTTGTACAGTACTTCAAAGGCTCTTATTAGAGCTATTAACCCCTTCCTTGCTCTACATGTCAAAATTCCAAGTTTGAAAATCAAAAAGCGCACCTCTCAAATGTAGCCTTTCAACCCCCAACAAAGCTGACAAACCTATGCATGGGTGGTATCCCTGTGCTCGGGAGATGTTTCTGAACACATATTGTGGTATTGTTTGTCAGTGACACATACCGAAATATGTGAATTTGTGCCTAAAGTACAATGTACAGTATGTGGGAAAAAATACACAATAAAATACTACCACAAACTTTGACAAAGGCTGGTGGTAGAATTGGTGCATGGAAAGTGTTAAAATACCACCATTTAAAAAAGCCTAGGGTGTATACTTTTACAAAATATATACTTTTTTGGGTAAAATACACTGTCCGACTTAAAAAAAAAAGTCCCAAATGAAAGATGGGCTCAGGCTGACTACACGTCAAAATTCCAAGTTGGAAAAGTGCACCTTCAAAATGTGGCCCTTTAGCCCCCAAACAACCCAACAAACCTATGCATGGGTGGTATCCCTGTACTCAGGAGATGTTGTTGAACACATATTGGGTTATTGTTTGGCAGTGACACATACCAAAATATGTGAATTTATGTCTGAAATACAATATTTGTGGGGAAAAAAACACACAAAAATTACTACCACAAAATTGGTCAAAGGCTGGTGGTAGAATTAGTGCATGGAAAGTGTTAAAATACCACCATGTGAAATATCCAAGGGTGTCTACTTTAAAAAAATATATGGGTTGATGGGGTAAAATACACTGGCTGGTTTCAAATATGTCCCAAATGGGACATGGGTGCAGACTGTCTGCATGTCAAAATTTCAAGTTGGAAAACCAAAAACTGCACCTCCCAAATTTGGCCTTTCCCCCCCCAAACAACTCAACAAACCTATGCATGGGTGGTATCCCTGTACTCAATAAATGTTGCTGAACACTTATTGGGGTGTTATTTGGCAGTGACACATACCAAAATCTGTGAATTCATGTCTGAAGTACAAGGTTTGTGGAAAAAAACACAAAAAAATTACTACCACAAACTTTGACAAAGGCTAGTGGTAGAATTAGTGCATGGAAAGTGTTAAAATACCACCATTTGAGATAGCATAGGGTGTCTACTTTTAAAAAATATATGGGTTGATGGGGTAAAATACACTAGCTGGCTTTAAATATGTTCCAAATGGGACATGGGCGCAGGTTGTCTTTATGTCAAAATTTCAAGATGGAAAACCAAAAAGCGCACCTCTCAAATGAGGCCCTTTATCCCCCAAACAACCCAACAAACCTATGCATGGGTGGTATCCCTATACTCAGGAGAAATAGTATAATCTATATAGCATTTTTTTTTTGTTCGCTTTTGTCGATGAGGAGAGGATGTTTCAAATAAAATTCAGGAAATTTGTGTTTTTTTTTTTTTTTTTTACCATATATTTTTTTTTTTATATAATATTATAAGATATGATCAAAATGATGGCATCCAAAGAAAGCCCTTCTTGTCCCGATAATAACAATATATAATATGTGTGGGTACAGCAAATGACAAAGAAGAAAATTACAGCTAAACACAAACAGCACAGAAATGTTAAAATAGCCATTGTCCAGAATGGACAAAAATGTTTCAAAGGCTCTGTCCTTAAGGGGTTAACAGGTCTAAAAATTTGATAAATACAACCTCAGATGAACAGCACATGACATTTTACAGCGTCATGATTTATTTAACAAAAATAAAACCAAAATGGAGAAGCCATGTGTGAAAACCCAAGTACACCTTATGAGTAAGAGCTTTTCGAACCACCTTCAACAGCAATAACTTGAACGAATTGCTCTCTGTATGACTTTATCAGTCTCTCACATCGTTGTGGAGGTATTTTGACCCACTCTTCATTACAATGCGGCTTTTGCGCATTGAGGTTTGCTGTCATTTGTTTATGCACAGCTCTGCTAAGGTCCCGCCACAGCATTTCAATCGGGTAAAAGTCTGAACTTTGATCGGGCCATTGCTTTGATTCTTTTATTTTTCAGCCATTCTGTTGTAGATTTGCTGGCGTGTTTGGCATCATTGTCCTGTTACATGAACCAATTTCAGCCAAGCTTTAGCTATTGGACAGAAGGCCTCACATTTGACTCCAGGATACTTTGGTATACAAAGGAGTTCATGGTCAACTCAATAACTGCAAAGTCCCAAGGTCCTGAGACTGCAAAACAAGCCTAAATAATAAAACCTCCACCACCGTGCTTGAAAGTTGGTATAAGGTGTTTGCGCTGATATGCTGTGTTTGGTTTTTGCCAAACTTGGCACTGTGCATTATGGCCAAAGGACATTGTCCCAGAAGTCTTTTGTTTTTTTCAGATGCAACTTTTCAAACCCAAGCCGTGCTGCCATGTACTTTTTGAGAGAAGAGGCTTACCCCTTTCAAACAACCCATGCTTGTTCAGTCTTTTTCTAATTGTCGTGAACTTTAACATTTAACATGCTAACTGAGTCTGAGATGTCACTCTTGTTTTTTATTTTGCAATTTCTCTGAGCATTGCATGGTCTGACCTTGGGATGAATTTGCTAGGACGTTCACTCATGGGGAGGTTGGAAAATGTCTTGAATGTTTTCTGCTTTTGAATAATCTCTCTCTCTCTGTGTAGAATATATAAAACTAAATAGACAGCGCTATAAAATAGAAATAATAAATGAATTAAATAAATCCTCCAAACAACGTCCTATATAAAAATATATACATTTTAAAAGACATGAACAAATATATAAATATACATATACAAGATGAAATTAAAAGAAAAAAATGAATTATACAAAAAAGAAGATAATAGGGTTGATGTATAAACACGGCGCACATACATATTACAATATTACATAGGTACAAACCACCTTACTTACTGGGACAAGAAGAAACAACCTGCCCCAGTTTCTTAATAACGAGACGCCACGCAGGGACTCGCTTCATAAATCTTCATCAGCTAGTACTGGTGGCCACACATAATGGACTTTAAATTGTTTTGAAATGTCATTATAAGCCTTCCCAGTTTGATGGGCAGCAACAATTGCTTATCTAAGATCATTGCTGATGTCTTTCCACCTGAATGTCCCAGACCAGCAAACTGCTCAAACTTTGGCTTTTATATAGGTGGTCACTAGACATGTGCATTCGTTTTCGGATGAAAGCATTTTCGTCCATTCGTCCGAATAACAAAAATGATAAACTAACGAAATCCGAATGAACGAATGCTAAATAAACAATAGTGTTTCTCCTTAGCATTTCACATGAATTTCAGTTTAACGGCAAGAGTCCTTTAGACGAAATTCATGTGAACTGGATGTATATAAGACAGATGGAGAATTCTCCCTTAGCAATTGATGTAAGTTTAGAATGTTTCCCTAGTAGTATGTATGTAATGCTATTGGCATTCTGTAAACAGAAATAGAGGGGAAATAGGTCAATTCGTTTGAATGTCAACTCTATTTCGGTTTATGGAATACCAATAGCATTACATCTATGCAGAAGAAAACTGATAAACTAACGAAATCCGAATGAATGAATGCTAAATGAACGAAAATCATTCGTCCATTCGTTCATTCAGATGCTGACAGCCGTTCTGATATGTTGAATTCGTATTTCGTCTCAATTTCGGCTTAAGTTATTGTATGTAATGCTATTGGCATTCCATAAACCGAAATAGAGGTGAAATAGGTCAATTCGTATGAATTTCGGTTTATGGGATGTCAATAGCAATACATACAATAACTTAAGCCGAAATTGAGACGAAATACGAATTCAACAAATCAGATGTCTGTCAGCATCTGAATGAACGAATGGACGAATGATTTTCGTTCATTTAGCATTCATTCATTCGGATTTCGTTAGTTTATCAGTTTTCTTCTGCATAGATGTAATGCTATTGGTATTCCATAAACCGAAATAGAGTTGACATTCAAACGAATTGACCTATTTCCCCTCTATTTCGGTTTATAGAATACCAATAGCATTACATACATACTACTAGGGAAACATTCTAAACTTACATCAATTGCTAAGGGAGAATTCTCCATCTGTCTTATATACATCCAGTTCACATGAATTTCGTCTAAAGGACTCTTGCCGTTAAACTGAAATTCATGTGAAATGCTAAGGAGAAACACTATCCCTGTCTGTACAGACTCAGTTCACATGAATTTCATCTAAAGAACTCTTACAGTTAAAACGAAATTCATGTGAAATGCTAAGGAGAAACATTATCCCTGTCTATACAGGCTCAGTTATTATCTAATTCGTGTTAACAGACTCAGTTCTCATCTAATTCTTATAAACGTAAAGCTGTAATTAAACCGAAATTTTCGTCTTACAGCAATTCACATGTACTCCATTCATAAATTTATCAATGAATTCGGTTGAAGTTAAACCAAAATAGATAGCGGAAGCTATCTATTTTATTAATATTATTTTAATCACACTTTTGGGTTTACATCTACACCACTAAAATGTGACTTTTTATGTTTCTATCTGTTTGATTTCAACAAAATGATGTCCAAAAGCTTCTATATCCGAATTTCCCAACCACTTCGAGCCAAATTTCAACAGCTCAATAGCATAAGGTAGGGGATGAATGAAATTCGAATGAAATTCGTATTAATTAGACTCTTTCAACCGAATTCTCCAACCTTATACTGTTGAAGTGAGGCCATTTTCGTCCATTGCTGCATTCATTTCACCATTCAATTGGCATGAATGAACATTACACCTAGTATAATAGTATAAGGTTGGGGAATTCGGATTAAAGAAAGAGACGAATTTCAACAGCTCAATAGCATAAGGAAAGGGATGAATGAAATTCGTATGAACTTCGTATGAAATTCGTATTAATGAGACTCTTTGAACCGAATTCTCCAATAAGTGAATTATTTTCCATTCGTACGAATGAATATAACGAAACGAAAATAATGAAGGAATTTCGTCTGAAACGAATGCAGCAAAGGAGGAAATTGGTTTTGGACGAAATAAATAACATTTTCGTCCAAATGGACGAAAACGAGACGAAAAATTCTAGTGACTAGTGGTCACAATTGCTGATGATCAATACATCAAGGGCATTTGATTAGTAGCAACTGTCTACTAAGCCTCGTAATTCTTATGGAATCAGTAAGCGTGTACTTTGTTTTTCATACATGGCTTCTCCATTTTGGCTTTATATTTTTTAATAAATCATGACATGATATGCCCCCGCATGTGTTGTTGTTCATCTGAGGTTATATTTGCCTAATTTTAACCCCTTGGCGACACAGGACGGACTCGGTCCGTCCTGTGTGCCGAGGCGTTAGTGACACAGGACGGACCTAGTCCGTCCTGTGTCAAAACGATCACTGAAAGCGGAGTTTTTCCGCTTTCAGTGCTCAAGCTGTATTGAAATGATGCTTCCGTATGGAAGCATCGTTCAATACTGAAAAAAATGCCCGTCGGCATTTCGATCGCTCCGGAGAGCGATTGAAATGCCGGT
This sequence comes from Pelodytes ibericus, assembly GCA_036172795.1. Lineage (NCBI taxonomy): Eukaryota > Metazoa > Chordata > Amphibia > Anura > Pelodytidae > Pelodytes > Pelodytes ibericus. The sequence goes on from CM069862.1 coordinate 132,114,423, forward strand.
TTTAAAGGCACAGCGCCTTTAAAACGAGGGCATTTAAAAAACGAGCATAGGAAGCAAATTTTTCGCTTCCTATGCTCAGAAAGTGTTTCTGATTGCCTCGCAAGTCGAGGCAATCAGGAATACAAAAAAAAAAATGCACGATCTTGGTCACTGTGTGACCAAGATGGCGCTGCCCTTCTTAGGGCAAGAGTACAGGAGGCAGGAAGTACCTGCTTCCTGTGCTCTCTGGCTGCCACACGATTGCCTCTTCACAGAGGCAATCAGTGACTGCCAGGCACACTGACAAGCAGTGGGGATGCTCTGATGAGCATCTCCACTGACTGGTCAGATCAATATTAACCCTATATTGATCTGACCAGTTATGATCTGCCTCCCTCTCCTCAAATTTTTTTTTTAGCGAGGGAGAGAGACAGATCAAAGTAAGAAAAGTAAGTAAAAGTACAAAAAAATAATAAATACACAACACACAAATAATAAAACAATAAAAAAAATGTATTAAAGCAATTCCCTGTGTTTAACCCCTTCCCTGCCACTGATCTTGCGTAAGCAGTGATCGTGCACATCAGCGCATTTATTTTTGCTGTTTGTGCATTTTGTAGGGGTTAATTTTTTTGTACTGTAAGGCTCTTCTAAGAGTTATTAACCCCTTCTTCCGTCGATCACTGCTTACGCAATGATATTGACGCCAAAGCAATTTTTATCTGTCTGCATATTTTTTTTTTTTTTACACATACCCGCTAGGTATGTAAAGTAAAAATATTTGAGATTTTTTTTTTAAAGCTGTCTGAGCACATAGCGATCAGTAACAGTCAATTAGTGGCAAAGGCGGTTTGGTGATTTCTCAATTAAGCTCACCATTCGCACTGGTCAGATCAAAATTGGTCGGATCAATATTCACAAATATTGATCAGCCTCCCTCTCCTCACTTACATTTTTGTGACGGAGAGAGACAGATCAGTATTAGTGATATAAAATAACATTTGATAAAATTGTCAGGTTTTATGAAAGTCTTTCACTGTGTATTAACCCCTTCCCTGCCATTCATCACTGTGTAAGCAGTAATCTTGCACAGAAACAGTATGTTTTGCTGTCTGCACTGTTTTATGGATTAATTACTTTGTACTGTAATGTATTACAGTACTAGATAGGCTCTTCTAAGAGCTATTAACCCCTTCTTTGCTCGAGATCACTGCTTAAGCACTGATTCTGAGGCCGCGGAATCAGGGTTCGATTTTGACCCTGGTCAGCTTTCTGATACATCATCTAGTGATGTATCGGTGGCTGCTGAGCCCTTGCCACAAGGAGTGATGGGTGTCTACCATTAAAAAATATATGGTTTGGTGGGGGTAAATTACATTGGCTGGCTTCAAAGATATATCCCATATAGGACACGGACGCAGGTTGACTACATGTCAAAATTCCAAGTTGGAATTTTGAGATGCGCATCTCACAAATGTTGCCTTCTAGCCAAAAAACAAACCAACAAACCTATGCATGGGGGCTATCCCTGTACTAGGGAGATGTTGCTGAACACATATTGGGTTGTTGTTTGGCACTGACATATACCAGAATCTGTGAATTCATGCCTGAAGTACAATGCATGTGGAAAAAAAACTCCCAAAAAAGTACTACCACAAACTTTCATAAAGGCTGGTGGTAGAAATAGTACATATATAGTATTAAAATACCACCATTTGAAATACCTTAGGATGTCTATTTTCCAAAAATATATGGTTTGATGGGGTAAAATTCATTGGACGGCTTAAAAAATGTTCCAAATGGAACATGGGCACAGGCTGACTACATGTCAAAATTCCAGGTTGGAATTGCGCACCCCCTAAATGTGGCCTTTTAGCCCCAAAACAAACCAACAAACCTATGCATGGGGGGTATCGCTGTACTCAGGAGATGTTGCTGAACACATATTGAGGTGTTGGTTGGCAGTGGCAAATACCAGAATCTGAAAATTCCTGCCTGAACTACAATGTGTGTGGGGAAAAAATGACATCCCAACCCTTTGACATAGGTTGGTGGTAGAATTAGCACTTGGAAAGTGTTAAAATACCACAATTTTAAATACCCTAGGATGTCTAGTTTTACAAAATATATGGTTTGATGGGGTAAAATACTTTGACAGGCTTCAAAACTGTCCCAAATTCCAAGTTGGAAATGCACCCCCCCCCTAAACGTGGCCTTTTAGCCCCCAAACAACCCAACAAACCTATGCATGGGTGGTATCCCGGTACTCAGGAGATGTTGCTGAACACATATTGGGGTGTTGTTTTGCACTGACACATAACAGGATCTGTGAATTCATGCTTGAAGTACAATGTATGTGGAAACAAAACATTAAAAAATTACTAACCTAAAATTTGACAAAGGCTGGTGGTAGAATTAGTGCATGGAAAGTGTTAAAATACTATAATTTGAAATACCCTAGGGTGTTTAGTTTGCTAAAATGTATGGTTTTGTGGGGTAAAATACACATTCTGGCTTCACAGATGTCCCAAATGGAACATGGGCGCAGGTTTTCTACATGTCAGAATTCCAAGTTCAAAAACCAAAACGCGCACTTCTCAAATGTGGCCTTTTAACCCCCAAATAATCTAACTAACCTACACATGGGTGGTATCCCTGTACTCAGGAGATGTTGCTGAACACATATTGAGGTGTTGTTTGGCACTGACACATAATAGGATATGTGAATTCATGCCCGAAGTACAATGTATGTGAAAAAAAATTACTATCCATAACATTGACATAGGCTGGGGGTAGAATTAGTGCATGGAAAGTGTTAAAATACTACCATTTGAAATACCCTAGGGTGTCTAGTCTTCAAATATATATGGCTTTGTGGGGTAGAATACACTTTTTGGCTTAAAAAATGCCCCAAATGGGACATGGGCGCAGGTTTTCTACATGTCAGAATTCCAAGTTCAAAAACCAAAACACGCACTTCTCAAATGTGGCCTTTTAACCCCCAAATAATCTAACTAACCTATACATGGGTGGTATCCCTGTACTAAGGAGATGTTGCTGAACACATATTGAGGTGTTGTTTGGCACTGACACATAATAGGATCTGTGAATTCATGACCAATGTACAATGTATGTGAAAAAAAATAACTAACCAAAACATTGACATAGGCTGATAGTATAATTAGTGTATGGAAAGTGTTAAAATACTACCATTTGAAATACCCTAGGGTGTCTAGTTTAAAAAAAATATATGGCTTTGTGGGGTAGATGGGACATGGGCGCAAGTTTTCTGCATGTCAGAATTCCAAGTTGGAAAACCAAAATGCACACCCTCTAAATGTGGCCTTTTATCCCCAAAACAAACCAACAAACCTATGCATGGGTGGTATCCCTGTACTCAGGAGATGTTGTTGAACTCATATTGAGGTGTTATTTGGAAATACCCCTTCACATTTTAAGGTAATGTTTACCTAAATTGCAATCTATGTGAAAATTTAAAAAAATATATTTTTTGCTGCAAACTTTGGCAAAGATTGGTGGTAAAATAGCTACATGAAATGTGTCAAAATACCCCAAGTTAAATGCCCTGAGTGGTCTAGTTTTCAAAAATATGTACATGTTGGGGGTCATTCATGGATTTAGTAAAGAAATCAGTGTTACAATGTCACTATCGCTAATTTTGAAAAAAAGGATTTTAAAATAGCTTTGCACTACTTATAGTTCTGGCCCTGTAACATGAATAAAAAAACACAAAAACATAAAACATGGGCTATTTCTGAACTCAGGACATATATTAGAAACTATTTAGCAGTGTTTTTTTGTTGTCTCTTGTACATGAGTATACGATTTTTCAAATAAAAGTCATAAAAAATTTTTTTTTACATTTTTTTGCCATATTTTATTATTATTTTTACATCAAATTATATGCTATTATCAAAATAATGGTATCAAAAGAAAGCCCTTCTTATAAGGATAAAAACGATATATAGTTTGTGTGGGTACACTAAATGAGACAGAAATAAATTACAGCAAAACACAAACACCTCAGAAATGTTAAAACAGCCCATGTCACCAAGCGTCGGACAAGCCAAAAAAGTCATGTCACTAAGGGGTTAAAACCTGCCAAGGAACAGATGATTGTTTTGATAACCTGAGATTTAAAAAAATAGAATTAAAAGAGGATGTACTTTCTTTTTTCCATCAACTTAACACCAAAACCTTTGAACACCTCATCGTCAAAGCACTCTTTGCTGATGACTGTGCCCTCTTGGTTCTTTCCACCTTGCTGTACAGATGCAAAATATGGACTTTGTGATGAAACACATCAGCCAATTTGAGAAATTCTACATGTGTTCCCTGACAATCATTTGACAATCATTTCTGTCTAGCTTTGATGCACTGGCCATCAGGGGTTCTGCAGGTTTAGCTATAAAAGCTTTGGAATCCTATGTCAGGAGCAACATTAGGATGGCGGTCAGCGGCTTCAACGATTCTGCCATCATTGTTATTTATGGCCACTAACAGGAAAACTGTTTTGAAAAATTGCTTCAGATGTGGATGAAATCAGTTACACCCTGTGCCCCTCAATGCTAAAAATGTATCCTCCACTTTAAAATGCTTGCAAAGTTTAATAAACTTGTTAATCAGGTTTCAGACACTAAGTGTTTTCTGGTATTGGTATTCATCATTTGGTTTTTTGGAATAAGTGTCTAACTTGGGTCAAGTCAGGAAACATTTCATATTTCAAGGTTTCAGGTTTTTTCCTTTTTTTCAATACACAGCATTAAACAAATTCCACAGTTTTGAACAATATACACAACCCCTCCTACTCATACTCCTGATGGAAAGGAGCAATATGAAACCATCACTAGATACATTATATTACAGATTGTAATGTATACTGTTAAATACTAACATTTACATAATAAAATAGTACAATGTTAAGAGTGCAATTTAAAGATACAGTTTACTTCCTGCAATATGCACCCCTTTGGCTCGTGATAAATATGCCGCTCACCAAAACATTTCATTGTTCATTTTCAATGTCTAATAATGATCATCCAGCACCATTAATGTGTGTGAACTTTGACTTTGAGTTAGAGTCCTCAAGTGTGGTCCTCAAGTTTATACAGTTCATTAATTTAAACACCATACTGTTACATGAACTGAGGACACTATTGAAAGATTTGGAGTTCACATCCTTGCACCCAGCTAACTTGGTTTTCACGAAAATAAGTCTCTCCTGCTTGTATTGTACACAGGGCCGGACTGGGAGAAAAATTCGGCCCGGGCATTTTTTTATCACAGCGGCCTACTAAGAAGGGGGCGGGGCAGAGGAGGTGTGTTTTGTCATCACCAATGACAAACACGCTCCCTCTCAAAGTGAGCATGTTGGTTCAATGCTCTTCCAGGGCAGACCATGCGCAGAGCTCTGCTGAAGAGCTCTAGCATGAGAAAAAAGCCCTGTATTTGTTCTGCACAGTGCAAGCAAATGTAATAACATGCTTGCACTGTGTTTCCTTGCAACTTGTCTCTGGTGTCTCTATAAATGGATACCAGGAGACAAAAATGCCAGGAAAGAATATTGAGCATGTGTTTGGAGCCTGCTTGTGTGATTGCGTGAGTGTAGAGTGAGCTGATTGTGGTGTGGTATTGTGTAATAAGGTCGGTTTTAGTTGTGTTGTGTTTGTGGTGTAATGTGATGCATATGTGGCTAGGTGCTGTAGAGAATGTGTGTATAGGGGATATAGCAAGTGTGTGCATACAGGCTATAGTGTGTGTGTGTGTATATATAGATGTAGTGTGTGTTTAGGGGTGTAGTATGTGTTTGCTTACAAGGAATCTAGTGTGTGTATATATACATATATATATGAGTCTAGTGTGTGTTTGAAGGACCCAGAATGTGTTTAGGAGATCTAGTGAGTGTGTGTTTATAACGGTTTCAGAGTGTATATAGGGATCTAGTGTGTGTATGTGTGTAGATGATCCAGAGTTGGGTAAGGGATCTAGTGTGTGTCTGGAATGTAATGTGTTTAGGGGTGCAGTATGGTGAGAGGGGTGCTGTGTGTACATATAGTTTTATATATATATATATATATATATATATATATATATATATATATATATATATAGAAGTATTGTGTATGTCTGTTGTGCAGTGTGTTGGGGGGTTCTGTGTGTATGTGAGGGGTGCAGTATGTGTGTGTGAGTGGTATTCCTTAGTAATACCAGTCAGATGGCCATTAAATATGCCACATACAGGAGCCCCACAAATTATGTCACACGCAGGAGCCCCATAACTATGCCACATACAGGAGCCCATAACTATGCCACATACAGGAGCCCATAACTATGCCACATACAGGAGCCCCATAAATTATGCCACATCAGAGCCCCATTCTTTATGCCTCAACTTGGAGCCCAATTAATTATGCCACACACACAGGCGCCCCTTAATTATGCCACACACACATGCGCCCCTTAATTATGCCACACACACAAGCGCCCCATAATTATGCCACACAAAAGAGCCCCTTAATTATGCCACACATGGGGCCCAATAAATATGCCACACATGGGACAGCCATTAATTATGCAACACACAGGAGCCCCACAAGATGACAATTGTACAATTCGAAAACAATACATATCTATAAACACAGACATCTCTCTATAACTAGTTGCATTTATACTTATTTGAATTATTTAATATTGTATTTAATAAAAATGTTATTGAAAAATTGCAATACTATATTTTTTTCCCTTCCTCTGCACCCACATTGCACCTACAGGACTTAACACAGCACCATACAGTACGCACAGAACTTGCCATCCACCTATATTGCACCCACAGCACTTGGCTTGCACTCATATTGCACCTACACGATTTGGCATGCCACAGTGTCACTTTGACCCACAGAACTAGCCAGTGTCACTTTCCACATAGTACATGTTATTTTGCCCCACAGACCATGCCACAGCATCACTTTGCCAATTAAAATATGCCAGTATTTAACCCCTCGATATGCCATGATTTAGCCATTCAATATGCCAGGATTTTGCCCCCCAATATGCCATTTAATATGCCAGGATATTGTCCTTCAATATGCCAGGAGTTTGCCCCCCAATATGCCATTTAATATGCCAGTATTTTGCTCTCAATATGCCAGGATTTTGCCCCCAATATGCCATTTAATATGCCAGGATTTTGCCCCCAATATACCATTTAATATTCCAGGATTTTGCCCCCAATATGCCATTTAATATTCCAGGATATTGCCCCCAAAATGTCATTTAATATTCCAGGATTTTGTTCTCAATATGCCAGGATTTTGCCCCCAATATGCCATGTAATATTTTTTTTTTGAATGCAGGGGACGCCACTGCTGGGACCTCCCCTGCCGGCCTCGGCCCATGGCCTCCGCATTTGCCCGGTGTGCCCGATGGCCAGTCCGGGCCTGATTGTACATGTTCCTAAATAGGAACCTGTCTCTGCCACAATTTGAAATACATGGTGTGGCAGCTATGAGTTCCACTTTGTGATGAAGAGCGTGTGATTGGGGAGAGAAGCATGTCTCTTCACGAGTTTCACACTGCCTGTGAGCATGATCAGTTCAACAACAATACACATGCATGCATCAGCCTCAACACCTCACTTTTCTGGTTTAACCAACATCGCTCTTTATTCGCTCACAATTTCTTTCTCAGATTTTTTTTCTAATGGTGTTTAGACATGCCTAGTCCTGTCCTTAAGATGCATGTCGCAGACATGATAGAGCACTGATCCTGCCCCTAGCGTTAGACATCTTTAAAGGGCCTTAGGTGAGATAGCAATAGAATAGGGCTTGTTGTTTTGGGAAAATTTTTTACAGGCCTAGACAAAAATGCTATATCAAGTTCCATTCCTCACTTGTTTATTCACACTTATGTTTTCACCATAACATGTCTCACTGACCATTTTTCTGGTGGCAACTGAATATGTCTTAGTTGTTATATTACAGATGGAACCGGTTTGCAATTATATCTATCCCTGTAAGAATAATCGTTATGTTTTCAGTGCTAGTGTCTAAGCTCCATGGAGTAGACTGACAACTTCCATTTGCAAACTTTTGTGTATTGTTTTAGGAAGATGGAACTTGTACAGTTCCTGCTCAAATTGGGCAGAAGTCAGCAAATTCATTGTTTTTAAGGTTGCTGAAAGGCCTTGATTGAGTGTTTTTCTTTTCATGTAAGGTAAACCTTGTTGAGTAACTGTAAATTTAACTGTTCAGCTGGATCCTGCAGCTCATCAAAAACAGAATATTTAAAGCCAGCAGTGTCAGAATGTCACAGGAATCCTGCCATGTTTACATGCTGTATCAGGGAGTTGTGGTCAAGTTGTGTTTAGTGTATAGATCAGTATATTAAAATCTGAACATTAGCTATGGTCTGTCCCTGAGCCAGCAACATAATCAGGGCTCGAGTCCTGCAGGAACGCGTGCGAACGGCGTTCCTGCACTTTTTTCATGGCACGAACGCCGTTCCCTTTGTTCCTGCAGGACCAGGGAAGCTGCCTCATTTATTTTTTTTTTCCTGGCAGCCACATCCACTAGATGCGGTCCGAGAAAAAAAAAACAACTTATTGTCATTGCCACCGGATTTGACAGCATGTCATATCCGGTGGCATTTTCCCTCCTCCGTGCAGGAGGGAAGAAGACTGCACGGAGGAGCTGGACGGAGACAGGGAGCACCAAGGAGATGGTGAGTACTTACCTCCTTGTTGCTCCCTGTCTCCGGTCTTCTCCTCCGTGCATCTTCCCCCCTGCACGGAGGAAGGAAGCTCCAGTCGCACCGTTTTTTTTTTTTTTTTTACTTTATTGAAGTCGCGCGACCGGAGCTTCCTTCCTCTGTGCAGGGGGGAAGATGCAAAGAGGAGAAGACCGGAGGTAAGTACTGTCTGGGGAAAGGGGAGGAGGGTGGATTAAATGAGCAAATCCTGGAATATTGAGGGGCAAAATCCTGACATAGAGGGGCAGAATCCAGGCATATAGAGGCAAAATCCTGGCATAGAGGGGCAAAATCCTGACATAGAGGGGCAAAATCCTGGCATATAGAGGGGCAAAATCCTGGCATATAGAGGGGCAGAATCCTGGCATAGAGGGGCAAAATCCTGGCATAGAGGGGCAAAATCCTGACATAGAGGGGCAAAATCCTGGCAAATAGAGGGGCAGGGGCAGAGTCCTGGCATAGAGGGGCAAAATCCTGGCATAGAGGGGAAAAATCCTGGCATAGAGGGGAAAAATCCTGGAATCGAGGGGCAAAATCCTGGCACATAGAGGGGCAAAATCCTGGCACATAGAGGGGAAAATCCTGGCATATAGAGGGGAAAATCCTGGCATATAGAGGGGCAAAATCCTGGAATAGAGGGGCAAAATCCTGGCATATAGAGGGGCAGAATCCTGGAATAGAGGGGGAAAATCCTGACATAGAGGGGCAAAATCCTGGCATAGAGGGGCAAAATCCTGACATAGAGGGGCAAAATCCTGGCATATAGAGGGGCAAAATTCTGGAATAGAGGGGCAAAATCCTCGAATAGAGGGGCAAAATCCTGACATAGAGGGGCAAAATCCTGTCATATAGAGGGGCAGAATCCTGGCATAGAGGGGCAAAATTCACTGAATTCTCGGTTAAATATATATTTGGGGGGGGGGGGGCATTAATATGTAGTCACAAAGGTTAATGGCAAGGTATGGACTGAGAGTAATATTTGTTGGACCATGTTATGCAAAATTGGGGTATCTTCTAGTTTTTGGGTCTTGCTAGCTTGACATGTTATGTGCTTGCTGTACACTCCCCATGTTTGCATGTAATTAAACTTGACATAAGAGTTCCTGTTCAGAGCAGTAGTTTATTACCTATTTCCACTGTAATAGAGTTTCTAACACTATTATTTCATGTAACAAAGTTATTGCAGCATTATTGTGTTATGTAAATTAAAAGCAGTCAGTAATAGTATAATAAAGTCCTGTGCGATCATACCTAATACATCTTTGTCATGGATCTCTCTTAGCCGGTGCATGGCCTCAGTAAAGCTATCAGTGGACATTTTAACACCAGGATTACGTTCGCCTGTGCATGGGTTCTTGGCCTATGATGATCGATATCTGTCCCTGGAGAATATGAAAGAAAAAGGAAGAAAATGGTTATAGGTTTAAATGTATTCTCTCAACTTTCCATCCCTGATTCAGTTACAACCAAAGGAAGGGGCACATTTTTAAAAGTTCATTAAAGATCCCTTTACAAAGTGTGTAGTGCCTTATGTTATCAACTGTTTTGATCTCTACCTTTGCAATATTCTGATATTTCTATATATCATTTCGGACTATAACTGATGTAAAATCAAGCTTTATTTGTATTATTTTCTTTTTAAAACATTATTTTATCTCTAAGTAGAATACTTCTTTTTAAAACCAGACTAAAGTTCACAAATTGCTCAAATGTGCTGGTAGTGGTCATTATATAATTTGGCATTTTGTTTGTGAACATGGTTATGTCAGCAGTTGGATTTAAAATGCACACAATGGCACATATTCTGGACAAACATAGCAGCCATACTGTGGAATCCAGTCTGTTCACTGATTTAAACTATGTGTAGCTTTACCTTCCTTCTACTACCCTGTCATGCTAATTTGGGATCACATCACACAAACCGGTCAAACAGTTATATGGCAACGAAAACAGAACAAGCTATGAAAAAAATGAAAATCTCATTTGTAGATGTTAAAATGTAAAATCTTTAGTTACACATGTATACCCAGGAAATATTGGATTGAAAAAAATATCTTGTAACATTTGTCTAGCATACCCCACTTTCACATCTCAGGTATGCCCCTACATATGTCAAGCAGAGGTGGACTGACATTTCATGGGGCCCCTGGGCAATAGAACATCATGGGGCCACCTTGTACCTGTCTATATGCAAGCTACACATATATAGAATTCCTGCCCATGTGCAAACCCTCTTCCCCCTCTGTATAACTTTATTAGGGGTTGTTGTGGTCTGACTCAATAGCCTTTTAAAATTGTGGGGGGCATACAAAGATTTGGGGGCAGGGCCAACATCATAAATTGTGGGACCCCTTAAAGAACAAATGGTTTGTGCCCCACCTCCCCCACTCGATTTCTCTGGCATTTCATTATTGCCCCCACATCCCTTGCTGTAGCACCACCTTGCAAACCCAGGACACACCTCAGCACCCACAATGCACACACAGGAGATGCCTCAGCACTAACTTTGCATACACGGGACATGCCCTATCACCCGTATTGCACATTCCCTGATTGGTCAGTCTGCCCCTGATGTCAAGTGAAGCACACCATGTCCCCACTGCCATGGGGGGAGTACTGCCCACATTTGAGGAATGGGGCACCGTGCAAACATGCATCACTAAGCTACAATTCACCTAGCTTACTAAAAGTGTCACCATTGCCAACCTTAGTGTTTATCCACACCTGTAGCAAGCTGTTTGACTATTACCTCACAGTAACTGTATACACACATTGTCACATGTTTAGTGACTCAGCTGAGAATGCCCTACAGTGATCCTGTTTCAAAATTATCTTTATTTAGAGGAGACCCCAACTGGGCTGCTAGCAATTGTCTGTGTTTGAACTGTCTGGAAGCCTGTGCCAGCGGATAAAGTCAGCCTCACTGTGGCAAGGCTGATATCTCACCACCCCTGAGATTTGCCCTGCAGCTGTCTGCAGTGATGCTGAACAGATTATTAACCCTTTGCCCTTGATGCATGTAAAGGTAACAGAAAACATTGTTACAATATGGTGACACAATGACTTTAACATCTAAACCTGTAATAGAGTTGCTCTCAAAATGGTTAAGGTTGAATCTAAATGGGCACCTCAGAAAGGATTGGACTTAAAAACCTTCTTCAAAGGGATTTGTAAAACCAGTCACACAATATAAAGGAAAGCCAACAGCAGGAAATCTTTCAGAGAGGGTGTTTGGCATTTTGTGACTCAACGTAGATTGGACAGAGCCATACCTAGCTCTTTCTTCACCCAAGACAAGAACCAAAAATTGCACCCCCCTTTGATATAGCTTTAGAGTGAAACTATGATGATGATCAGAGATGATGATCAGTGATGTTGAGGGAGCCTCTTCTGCAAGTTGCCACATGAATGAATGATAATTATGATGAGGCATGTTGTGTTAAGGTACAGCAATACCGTGCTATGGTCTTACTCAGGGCGGTGCAAGACTTTTTGCCGCCCTAGGCAGACATAAATCTTGCCGCCCTTTGCTGATCGCACCCTCAGCACCAGATACACACAATCACACATTCAGAGGCACATGTACACACACAGGTACATATACACACACAGAGTCACACATGCACCTGCAGCCACACATACACAGTGTCTCGCATGCACAGAAACACAAATACAATGACACATATTTGCACATACCCAGTTGTAGTAACAGGGGTACAATTTCAATAGAACACTGTGATACACCCATTTATTGCACTCTGCCAACCACACACACACACACACACACACAAACACTTATACTCTGCCAACCACACACATACACACTTATACTCTGCCAACCACACACACACACTTACACTCACACTTACACTGTGCCAAAAACATACACTTACACGCTGCCACTAACACAATCACAAACACTTACCTTCTGCCAATCACACACAAACACAGCCAATCACACACAAAAACACTCTGCCACTTACACACACACTCTGCCACCCAAATCAAATAAATTTGAATTGCCCCAGATCCAGATGCAGAGTTCAGCAGGCTCTGCCTAGCTCCCACACCGCTGCTCTCCCCGCCAGTCACTGTAGTCAGAGCACCACGACATCACGTGAACCTGGGATGCTCTGACCTCGTGGTAGCCTTGCGTGTCGGGGCACAAAAAGGGCTGGTGAGCCAGGTCCTCTAACCCAGGAGGTGCCCTGACACGCACATTTAAAAAAGTAAAAAATAAAAAAAATACATGTATCCCGCAAAGTAGATGGCACAACCCCCCCCCCCCAAGTCGGCGCCCTAGGTGAACAACTAGTTCACCTATTGGTTGCTCTTGCTCTGGTCCTACTTGTGTGTTGTCATAGAGATTATGCTCTATTGTTTAATCATTTTATATCTTGATGTCTTACTGTATATAAACCCATGTAATTTTCAATATATGTGATCATGTTGTTTTACTCCTACACTGGTCTTTCCTGGTGCTTGAGTTAGATTTATGTATATCTGTAATTATTTTGGGTTCCAGTGCTTAGGAAGCAGAGTCTGACAGAGGTACCCAGCTATGGGTACCAGGGAGTCCATCACAACATTACATTACATTAGCATTTAATTATATAGCGTCAACAATTTTCTTAGCCCTAGGTACAGAGTATAGAGAGGGACAACATACTAAGTTAAATGAAAAAGAACAGACAAGCATACAATCTAGAGGTGATGGGATACATGAGACACATAAGGGAATGAAGGAGGCAAATGGAAGGTGTTGGAATTAACCATATTGGGGATGGTTAGAGCTAGGTGGGTTTAGCCAGAGATTAATTGTGTGAGTTCTTGTAGATGCATTGTAAGCTTCCTATTCCTAACAGTGTTTGAGGACAGTGAGAGCTAGGTGGGATTGGATAGTGGTTTATTCACAGGTATTCTAGCAAGATGGATATTAAGCTTCCTGAGAGGTGAGTTTTAAGGGATTTTTTTTTAAATTTGAGAAAAAGAGAGAGTGCTGGATGCTCTGTGAAAGGGAGTTCCAGAGGGAGAGGGCAGCTCGTGCTAAATCTAGCAGGTGCGAGACGGACCATGTGATCAGCTTAGGTCCATTTAAGGCGTGCAGGATAGTATCGGTTAACAAGCCAGGCAATGCTAGGGAGCGGCCGAGGAGTGGAGGGCTTTGTAGGTTAAGGATAGAATTTAAAATTTAATGCTAGAGCAGACGGTAGGTAAGTGAGTGGAGGGCATTGACGAGTGGTACAGTAAAGATGAGCCTGACAGTTGTATGTGGAATAGATTGCAGGGGAGAAAGATGAGACAGATGTAGGCTAGTTAAGAGGGTATTACAGTAGTCAAGATGAGAGATCACAAGCGAGTGCACTATGATTTTGACAGTCTCTTTGCTGAAGAATAGGCGAATGCGCACAGTATTCCATAGGTACAGACAACAGGATTGGCTTAGACACTGAGCAGGGGGAGCGAAACAGAGAGCTGAACCAAAAACAACCCCAAGAGATCATATGCTGTCAGCAGGTACAATCGTGGCATTTTCAATGGTGATGGCAAAGTCAGGTACAGGGATGGAACTCGAGGGAGGGAAGAAGATCAGCTCCATTTTAGAGAGTGATCAGACATCTTGGTGGAAATACAAAGATGACACGTGACAACAGAAGGAGTGAGTTCAGGGGAGCAGAGGTAGATCTGGGTGTCATCTGCATACAGGTGATATTGGAAACCAAAAGAGCTGATGAGTTTTCCTAGAGAGGAAGGGCACAGGGAAAACAGCAGAAGGCCAAGGACCGATTGCATAACACCAACGGAGAGCAGAACCGGTGGCGACGTCTCTCTAGCAAGTGACAAGGTGAAGAACTAGTCAGATAGATACGACTCAATCCAAGAGAGAGCCGCACCACCTTTGCTTTCGTGGATAATCTGTTAAGTAGGAAGCGGTGGTCAAGAGTGTTAAATGTATCAAAAGAGATCCAAGAGGATTAGTTCGGAGTAGTGGCCAAGAAACCTAGATTGAAAAGTATCAAGTAGATCATTAGTGGTCAGAAAGTCAGATAGTTGCGAGTGCACAGTTCTCTTCAACAACTTGAACACACAGGGGAGAAGAGATATAGGATGGTAGTTAGATGGACCTGTGAGATTAAGGGAAGATTTTTTCCAGTACAGGTAGGATTTTCAAATTGATCTTAATGTCCCTTGACTTTTTGATTTCTTAAATGTGTCTGTAGATTGTAAATTTTTGTTTGTTTTTCAACCTTGGAATTTAGAGGTAAATTACACTTTTCAAGTTTTTTTTAAACATTTCATCTTTTGATCTTTAGGAATGTGGATAAGCCTGGAATCAATCCACTGTATGGTTCTCTTTTGTATGCATATATACCTTGTTTTAACCTGAATTGAATATCTGATTGATCCTTTGCCATTAATGTAAAGTGAAGCAACCAGAAGAAAAAAATCACGACATTGGTTACGTTATTATGTGTAGCAAGGAGTCAAATCCATTCTTTTTATCCTCTTCAGATCTGTTTGTGGTTCTAATGTCCCTACATTCAATTACTGGATTTTTATTCAGGCTTTTATTTAGACTCTGGCTGTTCCCCTCTAATATTTACCACCTCCTGAATGGTCACATTACTCTCTAGTATTAATGCCCTCTACTAGGTAGGCCTCTATGTCCCTTTGAAGAGTGGTTTGAGCTCTGAGCAGGGCTGCTTACTGCATTTTTTTATTATTATGTGTGATTTAATTATGTTGGCTTTATACACTATGTATAATGTTTGTTGGCTAAGTTCAGTGTAGGTTTCAAAAATATTGACTAATTTCATTTGTTTAGGTATTGAGTTTAATGCCAGCCCTGCGGTATAGTAGCCAGTGCAGTTATTTCATCTTTTAGCACTCAAATATTTGTGACATCCTGACAGAATGATATGCTAAATTTTAAATAGAGCTGTTGAAAATGTCGATCATGTGACTAGGAGACACGTAAATCGCTTTGCTATGATCAGAAAAGTCAATTTACAATAGGTTTCTCATTCCAGCCCCTACAATCTGTGTGCAAGGAGTTCCTGCCCAGGTTTGGTCTACAGTAAAAGAAATGCTAAATCAAGCCAATTTTCCCTCCCATAAAATAAACAGTTTCCTGAGTGTACAAAATAGATTCATACTAATGCTGCGGCATATACAGGCAACACTAGTTTAATAAAAATAAAACTTGCTGATTAAGCCACTAAAAATTCATTAGAAATTTTGAAATTATTATTTTCTAGAGATTCTTGGGCACTAAATCAGACACAGCATTACTGGCAATGTAAGTGCTGTTTGTGAGGGGATCTATAAATAAAGGGGTTATTACCACTGCTGGATTAAGGGCAACTGATGGCCTAAGCACAGATTAACAATTAGGGTTGCCACGTTTTGTTTAAAAAATACCGGCCATAGCAGTGGGTCTGTGAGAGCCACAAAAGGGTGAGGGCATAAGGAGGGAGCAATAAAAGGAGTGAAGCCCATACTGATATGAACTGCCCCCAGGCCCGGTCAGATTTTTTATAACTGCACCGACTCCAAAGGCTGGTGTACCACTAAAAAACTGTCAACAATACACTCTTTCAATGCCTAACTTACAGTACATTAATGCTTTATGGGAAATAAGAGATTTAAAAATGATAATAATAATGTTATAATATAATAGTATGATAGTAGTATTTTATAATTATTAATATACTTTTTGTATATATATATATATATATATATATATATATATATGTTTTTTTCTGGTGCTTATTCTGCGTAATGGCTAATCCAGTGCCTGTTAATATCATCTTTAAGCATGATCCTGTTGATCTTCTGAATGGAATTTGCACACCTCCCAATGTTTCCCCAGTCAATTGGGGTGCTAAGGGCAGAGCTTGGGAGGTTCAATGTCAGCAAACAATGCATGCGCAGTGCGCTTTCACTCACACTGACAACACAACCGCACAAGCACAGTACTGCTTCCATTTGTCCTGAGCTTGGGAGGTCAGAGTAATGCAACTGCAGACAGGGCCGGCCTAAGACATTGTGCTGCCTGTGGCGAAAAATGAAATGCTGCCCCCCCCCCCCCCCCCTTTAATTTAAACTAAAATGAAACTTATCTGGAAGTGATAATTTAATGCAAGAACACCTCTATATGCAAAAGTATATGGTGAGATAATTGGTCAGATAGATGGCCATGATTAAAATGTGTACCCTAAATGTTTGAGCATTTACACTTAATGTACTATATTTGACTCATGTTATAGGTCAGTGGTCACATATTATGTTTTGGGGAATTGCACAGCCAATTTTCATAATAATGTTTGTTTTACCATGTCTTTCTTTTCACCTCATGGGTGAGCTCCTAGAACATTTTTTTAAAATTTGTATATGCCCACCAAAGCACTTCTTATATACATAATAATATATTTTTTAAAGAGCTCACCCATAAGATGAAATGAGAGTAATGGTAAAACATTATTATGATATTAGTCTGTGCAATTCCCTAAAACATAATGTGACCAGTGACCTGTAACAAGATCCAGATAGATATAGTCACAGTCAGAGGAGTTAACCCCTAGATTGCTTAACATATGTAGGCAGTGTCAGATGAGTTAACCCCTGGATGGCTAGACAGATATAGGCAGTGTCAGAGGAGTTAACCCCTTGGTGGCTAGACAGATATAGGCAGTGTCAGAGGAGTTAACTCCTTTATCCACACACATACACAGTCTGTCACTCACACTGACATACACACACACACGCTCTCACTCACACTGACATACACACAAGCTCTCACTTACACTGACATACACACACACACATTCACTCACACTGACATATACATTAACTCACACTGACACACACATTACATTACATTACATTAACATTTATTTGTACAGCGCCACCAATTCTCGAAGCGCTTGGTACAGAGCAAAGAAAGGAACTACATACTAATTTAGACAAACTAGTACAGACTGGTACATGAGGTAGAGAACCCTGCTCGTAAGCTTACAATCTAGAGGGAATGGGGTCCATGACACAATTAAGGGATTGAAGAGGTCAGAGGGATTGAAGTTGTAGTAACAGTAGAGTAGATGGGAGGCATTAGGTGGGATAAGTCAAAGAGGGAGTGTGTGTTCCAGCTAGGTTGGGTAGTAAGCTTCTCTAAAGAGATGAGTTTTGAGGGACTTTTTAAAGTTTGAAACGAGGGAGAGAGCTGGATGCTCCGGGGAAGGGAGTTCCAGAGAGAGGGGGCAGCTCGGGCGAAATCTTGGAGACGTGAGTGAGAAGTGGTGATGAGATTAGAAGAGAGTGTTAACCCCTGTGAGGAGCGCAAAGTTCGTGCAGGGAAGTAGCGGTTAACAAGGGAGGAAATGTACGTAGGAGCAGAGGAGTGGAGGGCTTTGTAGGTTAAAGACAGAATTTTAAAATGTATCCTCGAGCAGACGGGAAGCCAGTGGAGGGCGTTGCAGAGAGGAGCCGCCGAATCAGACCGACGTGCAAGAAAGATGAGTCTGGCAGCCGCATTTTCGATAGACTGTAGGGGAGCCAGACGAACCAGAGGTAGTCCAGTCAGAAGACCGTTACAGTAGTCCAGGCGAGAGATCACAAGAAAGGGCACTCGAATTTTGGCAGTCTCTTCGCTGAGGAACGGCGAATGCGTGCAATGTTCCTTAGGTGCAGCCGACAGGATCTGGCCAAGGACTGGATTTGAGGAAGGAAGGAGAGAGCAGAGCCAAAAGTGACCCCAAGACATCGAACACGGTCAGCCGGTACGATCGTAGTATTATCAACGGTGACCGTGAACCCAGGTGTAGGGACAGCGGTTGAGGGAGGGAAGATAATGAGTTCTGTTTTGGAGAGGTTAAGTTTCAGGTAGCGATCAGACATCCAAGTGGAGATGGCTGACAGACACTAGAGGGAGTGAGGTCAGGGGAGGAGAGGTAGAGCTGAGTATCATCCGCGTACAAGTGGTAGTGAAAGCCAAAAGAGCGGATGAGTTCTCCCAGAGAGGTATTGTAGAGGGAAAACAACAGCGGGCCAAGGACCGATCCTTGTGGAACACCAACAGAGAGAGGAACAGGTGACGCTCCAGCAAACGACACTGAATAGGAGCGCTCAGATAAGTACGACTCGATCCAAGAGAGTGCCACACCACTTAAGCCAAGCGAGGATAATGTATTCAGAAGGAGGCGGTGGTCAACGGTGTCAAAGGCAGCAGAGAGATCTAAGAGGATCATCACCGAGAAGTGGCCTTTAGATTTGGCAGTAAGGAGGTCATTTGATACTCTAGTAAGGGCTGTTTCAGTAGAGTGTAAGGGTCTAAAGCCAGATTGAAAAGGGTCAAGTAGGTTATTGTGAGTCAGAAAGTCTGTCAGTCGCGAGTGCACCGTTTTCTCCAGCAACTTGGACACGAAGGGGAGAAGGGATATAGGACGATAGTTAGACGGAAGAGTAGGGTCGAAGGAAGATTTTTTCAATACAGGTACGATTTGGGCTTGCTTGAAGGTTGATGGTACTATTCCAGAGAACAGGGAAAGGTTGATGAGATGGGTTAGAGTTGGACAAAGTAGAAGGGAAAGAGAGGATACAAGGTGAGATGGGATGGGATCAAGCGCACAAGTAGTAGATTTCGAGGAGGAGAGCAGATCGTCAACCTCTTTCTCAGCTACAGGGGAGAAGATATTCAGAGTGGGTTTGGGGGATGGGAACGAGGCAGGAGGTAGTTGAAGCAAGTCACGGGAGGTGAAGTTACTCCTGATAGCGTCGATTTTGTTCTTGAAGTGAGAGGCAAGGTCTTGGGCCGTAAGAGCGGGGCAGGGCGGAGGAGCAGGAGGGCAGAGGAGAGCATTAAATGTTGAGAATAGACGTTTGGGATTCGATGAGTGGGTGGATATTAAGGTAGAGAAGTACTGTTGCTTGGACTGAGCGAGAGCAGAGTTGTAGGAGCACAGCATGAACTTGTAATGAAGGAAATCCTCCTTGCAACGTGATTTCCTAAAATGCCGCTCAGACGTGCGAGTACATTTTTGGAGGTATCGTGTTTGCTCAGTGTGCCACGGTTGTTGGTTGGGTCTGCGGGCACGTTTGGCAACAACAGGGGCAATTTTGTCAAGGGCTGAGGGGAGGATACTGTTATAAGAGTTAGCTGCTTTCTCTGGACATGAGGTGGATTCTAAGGAGGGGAGGGAGGTTTGAAGAGCAGTGGTAAGTAGCGGGACGGTGGAGTTAGATAGCAGTCTTTTGAATTCAGCCGGGGGTAGACGTGCAGTAGTCGACTGAGGTATAGTGGGATTGAAGGTAAGAAGGTGGTGGTCAGACAGGGGGAAAGGTGAATGTGAAAAGTTAGAGATGGCACAAGATTTAGTGAATACTAGGTCTAGTGAGTGACCGACAGTGTGGGTTGGAAAGTTGGTCCACTGGGAGAGGCCAAAGGTAGAGGTGAGGGAAAGGAGTTTTTAAGTAGCAGGAGAGTTGGTTGGGTCAAGTGGAATGTTAAAGTCTCCCAATGACATACACACTGACATACACACATACACTCTCACTCACACTGACATACACACACTCTCACTCGACCTGACACACACATCTACTGACATACACATTCACTCACACTGACATACACACACATTCACTCACACTGACA
This sequence comes from Pelodytes ibericus, assembly GCA_036172795.1. Lineage (NCBI taxonomy): Eukaryota > Metazoa > Chordata > Amphibia > Anura > Pelodytidae > Pelodytes > Pelodytes ibericus. The sequence continues at coordinate 132,134,821 of CM069862.1, forward strand.
TACACACACACTCTCACTCACATTGATATACACACACATGCTCACTCACACTGACATACACACACGCTCTCACTAACACTGACATACACACACACATTCATTCTCACTGACATACACATTCACTCACACTGACATACACACACACACATTCACTCACACTGGCATACACATTCACTCACACTGGCATACACATTCACTCACACTGGTATACACATTCACTCACACTGACATACACACACACTCTCACTGACATACACATTCACTCACACTGACACACACACACTCTCACTCATACTGACATACACACACTCACTCACACTGACATACACACACACACACTCACTCACTCACACTGACATACACACACACACACACACTCACTCACTCACACTGACATACACTCATACTCACTCACACTGACATACACACATACTCACTCACACTGACATCCATACACACATTCACACTGAAACTTACCTGCTGTATGCATCTCTCTTTGCTTTGAGCTCTGTGTGAAGGAGGCCAATCACGGGAGGTTTCTGAACTCTCAGCCAATCAGGAGAGTTGATAAGTCTCACCTGATTGGCTGAGACCTCCTTCAATCAAGGAACAGAGGGGGGAAAAAGACAGCTGTACCTAGGAGCAAAGTGCCGCCTCTGCCAGAATTCCGCCTGGCGCAGCTGCCCCACTCTCCCCCATTATAGGGCCGGCCCTGACTGCAGAGTTGGCATTCTCCAGTGTCCCGTACTGTGCTCCAGAATCCCACTTATTCAGCGAGCTCTATCCCGAAAGGGGGACAGCAGTAGAGCATGGTGGGACAGACCCACCCAAATCAGGGTCCCACACAAAAGCGGGATAGATGGAGAGTATTATTTTGTACACTTTTCTGTGACTTGAAATTGTGCCAGAGCATTATTAACTGTAACTGAAACCTAAAAACCAAAAAACACTGATAGGTCACTAAAAATGTTATGGTTTCTGTTACAAGTTGTGTACCAATAACACAGTTGCCCTGTTTATCGAGTTTGTTTGTTTGACTTGTGTGTTACGGGCTTGACAGACAAAAGCCTGTTTCTTTTTCACCTTTCCTGTTTGGGTGATAGGACACACTGCCATTTCAAGGAGGAAATTCCACCTGCATAGTCTGTGTGAGGACAAAGCTGCTTTTATATAGAATGGCAGAGCCTTGAGTTCCTCTACGGTAACAGCGGAACTGCTTATATGGAACACAGGCACTTTGTACGAGTTTGTTTTTTTTGCCAAGAGTGACATGGGGAACATAGATATGAATTATCTTATTGAAGTAGACAATAAATCATAATTTCTTTAATTTTTAACTTATTTTGTGTGTTCTATGCATTACATCATAGGGAATAACTTGCTAGTTGATGTATGTCCTGTGTTTCTCTAATGTCTGTCAGGAAAAGGGACAATGTGCATAATTTGTGTAGCCTTGAGTAGCAGAATATGTTGCTCCATGTGCCACAATTCAGCAATTAAACCCAATGTGCATGCCCCATATCCTGGGAACAGAGCAGAGCTCTACAATACAGGTCTACATTTGTTGTGGTCACATGACAATCGCCATATTTGTGTGCCGTAACCTGTTACTGCTTTAAAACTAAAAGCTAGTTAATACTTTTAACATTTGGTTTATCAATAATACATTACTGTGGAACTTGTTTTTGAATATATGGGGTGGAATTTCTAAATATATTTAACCACTGTAACTTCAGAAGATTAGGACCTCCTCCTCAATAACATTCAATCGTTGTCCCCAAGCAAGGTTTTCACATTACGTGGTGCCTACAGAAAGTTAGGACTACCATTTACCTAATGTCTATATAAAAGGAAAACACTGGCACCTAAATGGGCTTTACACTTGTGTCTACTGAAAGATATAACTTTAACCCATTGTACATATGATAAGGTAATTTATGTGTCTGCCATTAAAGGAAAATCTCTACGTGTCACTCAGGACCAGAATGAAAGCTAGATGGCTATAAGATAAGCATCATGTACTGTTGTGACAGACTCTAAAGAGTTGTTTTCAGGACCTTCTCCATTGTCTGATGAGATGAGTCTTGTTTTCTACACAAGTGCAAGGTGTTTTCAACTTTCATAAGCATGCATCAATGGAGGAATTTTTCCAACTTAGCTACTTTGACCTTAAAGGAACATTGCATCTTGAAGGAAGCACGGGTCAAAAAAAACTACTTGTCCCAGACTTTGAAGTAAACCCGACGTGTATCTTAACAGATACAAATAGTGGAAGAGCAAAATTCAGCAGGTATAGAGCTTTGATTGATTCATAGTTTGTATAAAATGGAGATAGTCCTATCAAAGAATAGTTTTTGTTATTGTATTTTAATTCAGCTACAGACAAAAGAGATATCCTCACCTTGTAAACATGCTGTATAACAATGCAGATATTGTTCTAATAATAATAGGTAATAGAGAGGTCTGAAAAAACATCAAAGATTCACAATGATCCTTAGTAAAAGAACCACTAAACTAAAAAGTAACCATTTTTTTTTAGAATCATCAATTAACATATACATCCCAAGTGTCCATATTTAGCAGTCAGTATTTTGCACATAATTCCCCCTGTCCCTCTTTCCCCATCTATTGTCTCTCTTTTCTGGGAGCTCAGATTTCTGTATCACATAACTCCATGGCAATAAAACTCACAATAAATTGTTTAAACTGCAATAAGTTATCTAGATATCGACTGGCCATAAAGTCACTGAAAATGTCCCAACAATGCCCCACACATAACCATAGCTTCAGCCACTCTCAACAAAAATAAAGGTGTCCCTCTTTGGCCATTTGAAATGTTGGCAGCATGGTTAACATAATTAAAATAGGGTTATTCTACTTTTAAAAAAATAATTTGACATTTAAGTAGTGATGAGTCAATAACATATTGACTCTCCCAAGGGTCCACAATTGCTTAACTTTTCATTCTTATTGAATACTGATAAATATAACAGGAATGGTAGAATAACAAGTGGATATATCATCTTTACCAATAGATGAAAAGTTATGGGGTATACTTTTATTAAGGGCTAGCCATTTTATAATGACATACTGTTATATCTCGTTTTATCGCGCTTTGACTTATTATACGCAGTTATTGCTCTTGACAGATGTGTCAATTATCTGTGGAGCAAGTCTTTTGGTGCCATTTTCTTTGTGTCTCTGACTATTCCATGTCCCTATTTGCACAGAAGCAACAATATTTTATCGAAATTAGACCAATTAATCACTTACAACGGCCTCTAAGCATCAAAAGAAAGTATGGACAGTGCATATTTTTGGTACTTAATCATTTTAGCTTATGTGACTCACTTTATTGCGGAATTCGACTTATTGCGGTGGTCCAGAACCGAACCGCAGTAACTCTGAGGTAGGTCTGTATATATCACTATATGCACATCTGATTTGTTTATTGGGGAATTAAAGCCCCTCTATTCACTAAATTCTACAGAGGTTAAAATGAATGTTAAATAAGGGCCACTAGTTCTGGAGTAATCTTGATTCACTACACTACAGAAGATGACATTATAGTTTTTACATTGGTAGATGGCAGGGTAGGTATGCGGTTCTAGGATGGACAATAGGTGACGAGAGAGAGTTTTTTAAACTTATGTCTAAAAAAAAATTGAATTTGTTGGAAGAGAAAAGTTTGATTGTGAAGAAGGTTTTACCTGGTCTTATACCGGTGCAGGAACTGCAGGATAATCAGCAGGACAAGGACACGAGAATTAGCCATTTTGTAATTGCCACTGAATTTGAGTCTCCTTGTTAATATTGGATGCCCTGAAGCACGGCTGCCAAGATGCTGTGTAATGGCAGCCAGTGTTTGTGCTAAACCCCATTTTGGGCATCAGTGGGCCTACTGATGGTATACTTCTCAACAACATTTATCCATAATACCTATGATCTTGCATGGCCCTCAACAATATTATCACAGCATCTTAACAGATGGTTATAACTTGTTTCTCAAAATAATCAAAGTCCATGGCTTGCTCCTTAACAATATTTACATATTGTCCCTTTAAAAGGCAAAGACTAGCTAATTTACCAATTGAAGCTAAGGCAGAGTATGACATTTATCTAGTGTGGCTAAAGAGGTTGGGATATTTCTATCAGAATAGAGAATATGTTTTAGAGTAAGATGTCTGAATGAGCTGTGTCTTTCAAATTCCTGATGATATCTAGCTTATACAGAACAAACTAGAATTTAAAATAGTGAGTTATTGCAAGATGACATAATTTAGAGCTGCCAGATGTATTAAGCCCACCTGGCACTTTGGAAACTATGCTTGCAATCAGGTTATCGGTATCAATAACAGACCAGGGTGTCATGTTACTATAGGTGCATCGTGTCTCATATATTTTAGTTGTCTAATCTTCAATTTCACAGGAATCATCTTGGTGATTAATTGATTCAATGCTATTTATGAAGCAGTGATTGATACATGAGCAAATTTAAAGGGAGTTGAGTGGCAGAGAAAAAAGCTATTACACGGAGCGTGAGCAGATAAACACACAACATTATAAAAAGGTTTAGATTGCATCATCTAGGGTTAATAAGCCAACCATAGTGATAGTAAAAAAAAGTATATATAAGTAAGCTTACATTCTTATATAAATGTGACTTCAGCTTGTAGTTTCTAACCAATACCACAGGGGGTGCACTAAATCCTGTGCTGTGTTTAGCTGATAACCATGATATCATTTTTCATATTCACTGCATGTTGGATGTGTCGCAACTTGTGAGACTATTGCAAAACTATCTTATTAGGTCACACATAGAAAAAACACATGCTGATACATTTTTAGTTTCTGCAAACCTTTTCACATACTGAAACAGATCATGTTTTCCATGCACATAATGTTTGTAATATTGTATGTTGCCTCGGTTTCATCATCATCATTATTATTATCTTCATCACTTAGTATAACTGTGTCAAACTACACTGGGTATGATACAAAAACACATACATTGATTTTTAGTGGAGACAGAACTCTGTCTGCAAGCTTACACTCTACCTGTAAAGGGAAGACAGACGGAATGAAAGGTAAAGGTAGACATAGCTGATGTAGTTGGGGAAGAAGAGAAATGAATAATGATGGAGGATAGGATGGTATTTAATTGATAGAGTAAGTTGTAGACCGCTTTGAGTAAATGGGTTTTGAGGGATGTTGAAGAATGGAGAGGATTCCAAGAGACATGGGGCAGCTTGAGAGTAGTCCTGCATGTGGGAAGAGGTGATAAGAGTAGAGAAGGCTGTCTTGGTGAGTATCTCTTGATGAGACTAGAGGTGGGAGTACAGATTCATGATGTGCTAGTTAAGAATTTGAATGTAACTATGCAAGGCTTCACAGAGTGGAAGAACAGATCAAGGTTGTCTAATTCCTTTCACCAGATATCACAATTTAAGGTGCTCAGTTATTGTCACTCACTACCAGCCAATTCCTGCCACAAGATATCACTATTAAATTGCAGATATTCTGTACAGCGTTGTTTAGTGAAACCCTAGTTGACTGACCTTGTACTTCTGACTACTTCCTGTCATGCTATCCATGCAACATTTGTATTTTCTACAAAATTTCTATTTTTTTAAGGGTGAGGGTAAAGAGTGCCGTATTTGTTTTCAAACCTTAAATCATGGTACACCCCTCACACACATATTGTTACTTTCTTGCCGTCCCAATGTCCTATATACTGCCATGCCACAAACAGCAGGTGATCGAATAACTATTGGGTGTTATACCCATGATATGTGTCCTAGGGCTGCCACCTTTCCAAAAAGTTACTAGCTTTGCTATTTCCTCCATAGACATATCATTGGCTACAAGCCAATTTATTACCAGTAAAACACTGGCTGGGTAGCAACCCTATGTGTGCCTTCATTCACTGAGTTTTGTGCTTTATCAACTACAGTTGTCACATTGTTATTGCACTAAGGTATTACTTTATCATGTAAGTCTCAGAGCTAGAAGCGACTCTATACCCAGATCCAACTCTGAAGACATATGCCACTTACTTGTCATTCATGCAGCACTTCACCAGCCCAGTCCTCGTCTCCAAGTTAAATGTTCAACCTTGAAGCAGAGATAAAAGCTAGCAATCCAACTAAGCAGACAGCAACACGTACATAAAAAAAATTGTCTTTTTTCTTCTCCTTTCTTTTTTTTTCTCTCTCTTTTTGCCAAACCTGTTGTGCAAGTTTTGGTTCCTCCATCCCTGCAGCAGGAACGAGGCAAACCATATTGAAAGTGGATAAACTGGTTCTGCCGTTTCCCAACAAAGCGGCAGAACGGGTATAGTGTCAGATGAAACCTATATGTGCTTTGTCCAGTGGGATGTAGGCCGCACGTTAAAAAAAATTGAGACAGTCAGATGACTGAGAATAGATGCAGCTTGTTCTCCATCCCTGATTTAGTTTATTGACCCCTCGCAATCTCACTGCCAGGCACTCTGTGTATTATACAAGTTTTTGAGTCACAGCAACAATAGGAGTTTCTGGATTATCCCCCACGTTCAATTATTCACTGTGTATGATTAGAACCAGACAAAGGAAAATCTCTAATTATTGAATGTTGTGTTGGATCCACATGTGCTACGTCATTTCTTCTGCAATTTGCAAAAAAAACAAAACATATATATAGGGTCTACTCAATATACAGACAAAGGCAGGGAATTGAGACGTTTCAAAGTTGGAAAAATTCTCCCATTCAGCTGCACTGGAGGTTTTTTTTCCAACTTGTCTACAAATTCTGAAATTTCCATCTCAAATCCCTGCAATTGTAATTGAGTACACCCTTACATGTCTATTCATAATTATATATCCGTTGTACCCCTAACTTTTGGTTTTGGCTCACACATTGGTCATCACTTTGGGAGCTATTCAATAAACTTGAGGTGCAGGTAAGATAATTGCAACATAAGGTCTTCTCAGTACGCCCTGATCTGGGGTAGAAAGCAGAATTGTGGCGAAATACCCAGTTCCGCTGCCCAATCTTGCCAATTATGGCTCAAATTCGTCAGACAGCTAACTGCCAAAGATAATCGCACCCAAAATTGTCACAAAATCATTGGAAATTGCTGAATTTCGGGCAGTTCAATTTTCCAGATTTTAGCTGGAGAATTGAACAGAAAAGTGTAGAAGAATTATAGTAAACATATTTCAAACATAAAAATATTTATATACAGTTATAATAAATTAATGTGACATATTAGCACAGGGCTCAACCTGGCGCCCGGGTGCTGTTAACCTCATGTCCCCCGTGTCACAGGGTCTAGGACAGTTCTACGCGGCTGCTTCACTGTTTATAGTTCAGCCCCCCTAACAAAATGCCCCCCTAAAAGTGACCCCAAACCCCATAATAACCCAGCCCAACCCAAAGCCTAATACTAACACTACCCCTGAACCCTAATACTAACATTAACTCCCCGAACCCTAATACTATAGTTACCCCCCAAGCCCTAATACTAACATTAACTCCCCAAACCCTAATACTAAAATTACCCCCCAAGCCCTAATACTAACATTAACTCCCTCCGAACCCTAATACTAAAATTGAGGGCTATTCGGATCTCTGAAGTAATCTGATTTTTTTGATTGTTTCTATGGGAATTTGTGCTCATTCATCCAGTGGATCATTTGGGAGGTCAGGCACTGATGTTGAACAAAAAGTCTGACTCACAATCTCCGTTCCAGTTCATCCCAAAGGTGGTCAGTGGGGTGGAGGTCAGTGCTTTGCGTGGGTCAGTCAAGTTCTTTCACATCAAACTATTCCAAACAATGTCTTTCTGCACTGAATTGTATGTAAAAGGAATTTAAATAATTTGTTTCTTTTGTATATGTCAGTAAATTGTATTAGTTTATTAAAGTCATGCTGAAGAATAACATTGTCCAAAACATCTTGGTCTGCTGCAGCATTAAGATTTTCCTTCACTGGAAGTAAGAGGCCTAGCTTTAACCCCTGAAAGACATATAACCCCTCCTCCAACAAACTTTACTGATGGCACAATAAGGTCAGCCATCCACCAAACCAGACTCACCCATCAGACTGCCGAACAGTGAAGGGTGATTTGTCACTTCACAGAACATGTTTCCAGTGTTCTAGAGTCCAGTGGCATTGTGATTTACACTACTTGGTCCAATGCTTGGTAATGTGAGGCTTGCATGCACATGCTTGTCCATGGAAACCCATTCCATAAAGCTCCAGCCAAACAGTTTTTGTGCTGATTAGTGTTGAGCAAACCCGAACCGCACTGTTCGGGTTCGTACCGAACATTACGGTTTTTGGACCCCGGACCCGAACACGGACATTTCACTGTATGTTCGGGTTGGAGTTCGGGGTTCGGCGATTTAGCAGGGCAGACAATCAGGAAGCCCATAGCATTACATACATATACATTGTATGTAATGCTATGGGCTTTCTATAAACCGAAAGTCTATAAACTGAATCTCTTTCGGTTTATATACTTTCATTTTATAGAATGCATGTAATGCTATGGGCTTTCTATAAACCGAAAGTCTATAAACCGAATCTCTTTCGGTTTATGGAATACATGTAATGCTATTGGTATTCTATAAACCGAAAGTCTATAAACCAAAAGAGATTAGGTTTATAGAAAGCCAATAGCATTACATGTATTCCATAAACCGAAAGTCTTTAAACCGAATGTCTTTGGGTTTATAGACTTTCTGTTTATGGAATACATGTAATGCTATTGGCTTTCTATAAACCGAAATAGAGTCCCCATTCATACAAATAGATCAATTTTGGTTTATATAATAGCAATTGCATTACATGTATTACATAAACCGAAAGTCTATAAACCGACTCTCTTTCGGTTTATAGACTTTCGGTTTATGGAATGCATGTAATGCTATGAACGAATGAACGAATGGTTAATAAACGAAAATCATTCGTCCATTCGTGCTAGCTCAGCGGGCAACATCTAGGCATTTTTAAATACCGTATTTGCTCGATTATAAGATGAGGTTTTTTTCAGAATTTTTTTTCTGAAAATTCCCCCTCGTCTTATAATCGAGGTCTTCTTATAATCTGACCTCAAATTGAGGTCAGATTATAAAACAGCGATCCAGGTCACAAGCAGAGCTGCAGGGGACCTGGATCCCCCTCTCTAACAGCAGGGGATGTCTGCGCGATGAGCGCAGACTCCCCTGCTTCCGCCCAGCACGACTGCTGGGGCTTCTAAGTGGAAGCCGGGTACTTCCACTTTCGTCATAGAAGCCCCGGCGGTCGTGCCGGGCGGCATCAGGGGAGGTCTGCGCTCATCGCGCAGACATCCTCTGCTGCCCCACTAGCCACCAGGGTGAATCGGGCAGCTGGGGGATGTCTGCACGATACGTGCAGACATCCTCCATGCTGCCAGACACAGCAGTCTATTATGACAAACCAGCTGTCCGTCATAATAGACTGCCGTGTAGGGCAGCATGGAGGATGTCTGCACGTATCGTGCAGACATACCCCGGCTGCCCCCACTAGCCACCAGGGATCTAGGTATAGTTAAGGGGGAGGGAGGGGGCAGGGAGACAGGGGGAGGGAGGGGAGCAGAGCAACAAGGGGAGGGAGGGGAGCAAAGCAACAAGGGGAGGGAGGGGGGAAGAGACAGAGCAACAAGTGGGGGAAAGACAGAGGGAGGGGGGACAGAGCAACAAGGGGAGGGGGCAGAGAGAAACAAGGGGGGAGAGTCAGAGGGAGGGGGGACAGAGCAACAAGGGGAGGGGGGCAGAGAGAAACAAGGGGGGGAAGAGTGTCACATTCAGGAGCGAGGTTGGAACGCATTTGCAGAGAGATAGAGGTTAGTGCAACGAACCCGGTAATAGAACAGAATTCTTCTGCCTGAAGGAAGTCCACCTTATGGTTGAGCCTCAGGTTTCGTTCCCTCTGGCCTTTTGCACTCTGTACTACTACCAGAATATCGAAGCTGAAACTAAGGTACTGGACTGGAAGCTGTAACAGGACCAAAGCGGAGGTAACAGGGACACAGGCAAAAGAGTAGTCAGGCAGGCGATAAGTCGAGGCTGGCAGAGTTCAGGCGAAGTCAAAACAGGCAACAGGTCAGGACAGGCGGCAAACAGGCAAGGTCAGGTAGCAAAGTTCGGCAACAGTGATATAGAATAGGAATAACAAAAACGCTAGTAAAGGCTCAAGGCACTATCACAGGCAAAGGTTGAATGCAGACTGAGCCTTTAAATATCCCTCCAAGTCAAGTCTCCGCCGCTGGGATGAAAATGAGGCTTGGAAAGCAAACTAGGAAGTAGCATATAAAACCAAGAAGTCTCCGCCTTTGGGATGAAAATGAGGCTTGGAAAGCAAACTAGGAAGTTGCATAAAAACCAAGATGGCGCCGCCGTGTGGAAGGGACTTCTTATGGCAATAGCTAATTCTTAGGCAGCGTATAGTGTGGAGGAGTATGCGCTGCACTGCGTAAGCGCATGCGTACATTTTCTGGAATAATAGCAGCGGATCCGGGACAGGACCTTGTGGTAAGTATTACACGCGCAGAAGAAGCGCGTGTCAATCGGCGGCTAAGGTAAGCAGGACGTGTCCTGCAGCGCGACGGCACTGATGTGACAAAGAGACAGAGGCGAGGGGAGTCAAAGGGAGGGGGAGAGAGACAAAGCTGGGGGCAACGGAAAGAGAGAGGCAGCATTGGCACATAAAAAGGAAATAAAAACAAGAAATGCACTTTTTGATATAATTTTTTTTATTAAAAAAGCAATTTACATGTGAATATATACAAGTTTAACTTTTTTCCTATAGGGTAGTCTTATATTCAGGCTTTTAGTTTTTTTCCTAAAGCAATATCCAAAGTTTGGGGGGGTCGTCTTATAATCAGGGTTGTCTTATAATCGAGCAAATATGGTACAGCAATTTGTTGGTGTTAAATATTACATTTGCGTCATGCACTTCATATCTGAGAGTCAAATAGAACGTCAAATACCGTTGCTTCAGCGCACTTTGAAAAATTCTAATTGTTTTGGGTGCTAAAAAGTACATTTGCGTCTTGCGGTGCACTTCATATCTGAGAGTCAAATAGAACAGTCCAATACTGTGCTTACAGCGCACTTTGAAAAATTCTAATTGTTTTGGGTGCTAAATAGTACATTTGCGTCTTGCGGTGCACTTCATATCTGAGAGTCAAATAGAACAGTCCAATACTGTGCTTACAGCGCACTTTGAAAAATTCTGGCTACCTCCTCCTCCTCCAGCTCCACTTCCACCTACACCGCCACGGTTACCGCCTCCTCAACCTATGGGTCACTTAGTATAAACTGAAACAGAATACCCTGCACTCCAACCCTCTCTCAAATGGATAATTCTGTTGATCCTCCTGGCAGCCATGCTTTAGATTTAGATTTATGTTCTTCCAAAACTAAAATCAAAGATTCCATCTAGTGCTATTTTATGGCTCAGCTGTATTTTTAATTTGTATGTATTTTAAGTTATTTCCCTATCCATATTTGTTTGCATGGCACTCGTCCTACTCTTACCCCCATTTTACTTCCTTTTGCAGCCCTCTAGCCCTTTCCAGGACTTTTATAGAGGCATTTTAGTGCCCAAAAGTTCAGGTCCCCATTGACTTCAATGGGGTTCGGGGTCAAGTTCGGGGTCAAGTTCGAGCCCGAACCCGGACTTTTTTCCGAAGTTCAGCCGAACCCGCCAAACCCGAACATCCAGGTGTCCGCTCAACTCTAGTGCTGATATAAATGCAAGTGGAAGTTTTGGAACTCTTCAGCTATGGAAGCAGCAGAGCACAGGTGACTTTTACACACATACATGCGCCTCAGCACTCCAGTGACGCCAGTAATGCCAATTACAGTATGATGGAATATCTACCACTGATGAAATTTCATGAACTGACTGAAAATGGGACATCCTACGCTTTAACCACGCTTGAAACAACCTTTTTTTTTTGTTTTACAAATGTTTGGTAATGCAGACTGCATGGCTAGGTGCTTGTTTTTTTTTTTTTTACTCCTGTGGCAATTAGTCTGATTGAAACACCTGAATTTAATAATTAATAGGTGTGTCGCAATATGTTTATCTATATAGTTTATTTCATCTCACTGACTTAACTATACGTTGTGCAGGGACTAACCTAGTCAGTTTCTCCTGCTAGACAAACTCATCAGGGTTGTCCATACACAATGTCTGGTCAGATTCTTCTGCTAGATGAGCTAAATTGACCCGCATAATTCACAGTTAGAGCTTAAATCTTTCAAGATTGCACAAATATCCATCTCAAATCACCTCTACGTCATCTATAGTGACTAGCTCCCTATATTTCCTGTTCACACTGTGACTTTGTCTAGGATCTCAAGTTCAAACAGTAAAGACCTGGGACATGTCTGTAAAATTAATACAGCCTGTGACAGCAGTGTTCAGATTACAATCTAATGTATAATTAGGCATTTATAGTGGCCCTGACTTTGTCTCAAGTTCACATGGTGCCCATTACGTTTCCTTAGCTTAACACAGAGTCTGTCACATGGTCTCAGATTAAAATGGTGACCGTAACTTTGTCTCAGGTTTACAAACTGCCAATGACTTTGTCTCAGCTTTACACAGTGTCTGTGAATTTGTACAGTGCCCATGACTTTAAGGCAGTTAAGGATGTGTTTATAAGGTGATGCCCTGACACACAGTCACAAATCCACACCCTGCTGCAGTGAAAAACCGGTTGGTCATAATCCTTTCTTCAGGATGAAAAAAACTGCTTGTGAACTGCCCTAACCACATGCCAAGAGTGGTAGGATCAGCTCAGCTGCCAGCAGCTCAGACACTGTTTAAAATGCATGCATTGTGTGACTCTTGCACCAAACTGTTCAATAGCCAATTGGAATTGAACCCTGACTTTAACATGTGCAGAGGACATGAACTCCAGCCTCCTGCATAATTTGTCATGTGAACTGTTTGGCAGTCAGGGGAGTCTGTGAAACATGGCTGTGTTATTTGTTGGCTTCTTGTACCAGTAATATTTCATCTCAACCTCTCTTTTTTTTTGGTGTTGAGGCTGCCAACTTGTAACTATTATACTAATGCATTGTATCTTAAGAGGGAAAATAGCACAATAGACTGTCACATGGCCAAGTAAATCAGTCAGGAAATTGTTACAATTTTATTCTACCCCTACAAGGACATTTATTTGTGGGGGGTGGGTGACTGCTTCAGACCGCACACTGGACCCACAAAATCATAACATAATTCACCCTTTTCTAGAGATCAGTGAAACAAAAGCTATGCTTCACTATCAAAAAGTGTTAGCGCTCCTACCTACCAGTGGTAGTCACCAACATTGGTGGACGTGTACTGGAGGTCTGTGGCAGACAAAATAATATGAAGACACATTGCCTACCTACTTACCAACCTACCTACCAACCCTACCGACCAACCTCCTCCTGAGATCATCGTTTCACTGGTGATGAGTTTACCTAATACAGGGAGCACTAATACTGTATTAAAATCACTTGTACCATGCATGAAGCGTCTTTTTTACAACTGAATTTCCTCCAAATTAGACAGGAAGAAGAGTGAATTAGATATTGGTAGTTTATTTTTGTAATCCTAAAAACCGCAGATAACAACAGTCCTGTCAATCTCCTCCTTATTGGATGTAATCGACACACGCCCCATATGAAATTATTTTTAATATTAAACCTCACAACATTGTACAACATTCAGAAAATAACCCAGGTCGAACTGCCCTTTTAACTTCTGTTGTTTTGCTTAACGTGTTTATGCTGGAGTTGTATATGAAAAGTTGTATATGTAAGTTCTATTATTTTATTAAAGGTGAAGTTTGGTCATGTACATATATCATTACATCAATACATCAGTTAATAAAACTGCTTGCTGAGGCTTTCGAAGATAAGCAATACATCCCATTCTCACAAAATCTATCATTTCATTATTATATTCTCTATATTATACACATAGATTTTGGCCAATATGCATATTTTAAAGTTAACTCCCCATGCATTTCACTGATATAACATGATTTCCACTGAGGAATTTAATATGTATACATCACATTAAAAATATTACATTCCAGTCATTTTAGTTCATATATGCGTATCACATGCGTACATATACTATTTTAAGAATAACTCGATCTCTGCATATTTAGATTCATTTTTTTGATTATACTAATTATTCTGTTCAGGCAACTGATATGCAGTGAAGATAATCACAGATACATAAGTGCTTAGTAATAGTAACTGTGCTTGGAGGCTTTGCCCAGGAGGTGGCAGTGTTTGAATTTTATGGTTGAGAACTAAACTGCTTTACTATTTACATGAAATTGCTTACATTCTAAGGTGGGCAAATCAGGTAGCTTTCTAAAAAAAATAAGTGGCCAATAACTGTGAGACAAAACTGTTAATTAAGGGGAGATATTGTATCTGCACCTTTTGGTTTTAGTTGGGCCTTGAGCGTGTGTGAAATAAGCAGCATTGATAAACTATATGCTGGACCCCTACTGATAGCTCAGTGACAACAAGTGACAACTGACAACAAGTGCAGCATTAACCAATGGACACTTGTTCAGGGTCTATTGAGAAAGGAGGGTTCACGTACACGCTGTGCAGAGCTGGGAAGCAAGTGGTGAAATCTGGAGACTTCATACTCCCTCGTGGTCAACACCTTAACTAAAGTGGAGATGATAGTCAGCCCAGACAAGCTGTTTGGGGGGTAAATATGTCACTGACATGTTGTTAGGGGACAAAGATTGACACTGACAAACTGTTCGGGGACATAGCACTGGCAAAATGCTGGTGAACAAAGATGGCACGAACAAAGCTGGCACTGACAAGCTGAGTACAAAGGTGGAACTAGTAAGTTGTTTGTTGACAAAGGTGGCACTGGCAAGTTGTTTGGGAACAAAGGTGACACTGGCAAGCTATAAGGGGACAAAGATGGCACTGGCAGGCTGTTTGAAGACAAAGTTAGAACTGGTAAGTTGTTGACAAAGATGTCACTGACCAGCTGTTTGGTGACAAAGTTGGCACTGACAAGCTGTTTGTGGACAAATATGGCACTGGCAAGCTGTTAGGGAACAAAGATGGCACTGACAAGCTGTTTGGAGGCACATATGTCACTGGCAATGTTTTGTGGTGACAAATATATAACTGGCAAGCTGGTTGTGGACATAGCTGGCACTGGTAAGCTGTTTGGAGACAGAGGTGGCACTGGCAAGCTCTTTGGGGACAGAGTTGACACTGGCAAGCTGCTTGGAGACAGATGGCACGGGAAGCTGTATGAATACAGATTTGGCACGGGAAACTGTTTGAGGACAGACATGGAATCGGAAGGTAGTTGTGGACAGAGATGGCACTGTCAACATGTTTGGGGACAGAGGGGGCACTGGTAAGCAGTTCAGGGACAAACAGTGGCACTGGCAAGCTGTTTGGGAACATTTACTGTTTGGGGACAAATATGATACTGGCAAGCTGTTTGGAGACAAAGGTGGATTTCCATATAAAATCTTTTAATCGAATTCTGAAATAGATAAAAACAGCAACACACAGGAATACTGGCGCCCGTTACAAGGAGAACTCACGGACTACAGAAGAACAAATCACATGAAAAAGATCTGAGGGGACAGTCACATCAACGGAGCTGATCCACAAGATGGTAGAAAGTGCAGCGCTGGAACAAAATCTGCTGATACCTCTACGCGTTTCACCGGAGCATCTTGTGGATCAGCTCCATTGATGTGACTGTCCCCTGAGATCTTTTTCAAGTGATTTGTTCTTCTGTAGTCCGTGAGTTCTCCTTGTAACGGGGGCCAGTATTCCTGTGTTTACTCTGGTCCCGCACATGTGATGCTGTTTTTATCTATTTCAGAATTCGATGAATAATTTTTTTATGGAAATTCATGCTTCATCCAATATGACTGTCACTCATGTATGTTTGTGAGTGCATTTATCATCAACTATTTGATTTGAACACATGGTTAAACATTATTGCACTATTATTTTTTGTGTTTAATTTAAGGTACCCACTATTTTGCGCCAGTCTGCATTTGTACTTTATATTGTATATAAGCATTCCGGAGTGCTTCAGAAGGCTGCGGTGTGTGTGGTACCGCAGGTATTATTAATTTGCTCAAGGTTCATTTGCACAGATCACTTTACTTTTGGAGACAAAGGTGGTACTGTCAAGCAGCTTGAAAACTGGGATGGCACTGGTAAGCTGTTCGGGACAGATATTGCACTGGCAAGCTGTTTGGGGAAAGTTGTGGTACTGACAAGTTATTTGTCAACAGAGATGACCTGGCAGCTTTTTGAGATGATACTAGTGAGCTGTTTGGGGACACATGTGGCACTGATCAGCTGTTTTGGGTACAGATGTAGCACTGGCAAGCTGTTTGGGGACAAAGATGAATCAGGCAAGCTGTTTTGGGACAATGGTGACTCTGGCACGCTGTTAAGGGACAAATGTGGTACTGTCAAGCTGATGACAAGCTTGATAACAGAGATGGCACTGTTAAGCTGTTTGGGAATGGACATTGCACTGGCAAGCTGTTTGTGGACAGATGTGGAACTGGCAAGCTTTTTTGCCATAAATTACTTTTTACACCACTTTAATATTTTTTTCTAATATTTGGAAAAATTTGGTTTGAGAGGGGGCCCATTGCAAAACGTTGCCCAGGGCCCACTATGGCCTTAAAGCGGCCTTGAAGGACATGCATTATCAATACAGTCAACAGGTAACACTTATCAGCTAGTGAAGGAGAGCTAATGTGTGATGTGTGTAGATACTGAATAATCAATATATGTAAAACCTTTTATATTATACATTGCTTAGGAGTAAGCTCCTAGCAAAGTCTGTAACCCATCACCCTGTTTGTTTGCCCTCAATGATTTTATCACGTCCGAGGACCATCAGTACATGTTTCTATTTATAATATACATCTTCTATGATCATCTCCGTTTGTTTGTCCGGTGTTAGCTGGTGCAATATTCTATTAATTACAATTGAGGATGGGAGTTGGAGTCCTACAGCATTGAAGCACCTGGTAAATATTAAAAGTAGACCCTGTAGCAGTATACATAGCGGGATTGAGCCGGCATTTAACATTTGTTTTCCTTATATATTGTATGCTACATGTATGTTTTGTTTACACTATAAAATAGCACTGAGGAATATGATTACTACTTTTCCCAGCTGCATGTTTGACCTTGGACAGGTCATCTATAATGACTAATATTTCATCCCCAAGGCACTTGTCACTCAAACATAACTCCAAGACTGCACAAGTAAGATGCTGTTTAACCCCTTAGTGACGCTTGTCCGACTCTTGGTGACATGGGCTGTTTTAACATTTCTGAGGTGTTTGTGTTTTGCTGTAATTTATTTATGTCTAATTTTGTGTACCCACACAAACTATATATCGTTTTTATTGTCTTAAGAAGGGCTTTCTTTTGATACCATTATTTTGATAATACCATATAATTTGATGTAAAAAAAATAATAAAATATGGCAAAAAAATGAAAAAAAATTTTTTTATGACTTTTATTTGAAAAATCGTATACTCATGTACAAGAGACAACAAAAAAACACTGCTAAATAGTTTCTAATATATGTCCTGAGTTCAGAAATAGCCCATGTTTTATGTTTTTGTGCTTTTTTATTCATGTTACAGGGCCAGAACTATAACTAGTGCAAAGCTATTTTTAAATCCTTTTTTTTTTTCAAAATTAGCAATAGTGACATTGTAACACTGATATCTGTACTAAATCCATGAATGACCCCCAACATGTACATAATTTTGAAAACAAGACCACTCAGGGCATTTAACTTGGGGTATTTTGACACATTTCATGTAGCCATTTTACCACCAATCTTTGCCAAAGTTTGCAGCAAAAAAATTTCTTTTTACATTTTTCACATAGATTGCAATTTAGGTAAATATTACCTTAAAATGTGAAAGGGTATTTTCAAATAACACCTCAATATGTGTTCAGCAACATCTCCTGAGTACAGGGATACCACCCATGCATAGGTTTTTTGGTTTGTTTTGTGGCTAAAAGGCCACATTTAGGGGGTGCACATTTTGGTTTTCCAACTTGGAATTCTGACATTCAGAAAACCTGCGCCCATGTCCCATTTGGGACATTTTTAAAGCCAGAAAGTGTATTCTACCCCACAAAGCCATACATTTTTTAAAACTTGACAACCAAGGGTATTTCAAATGGTAGTATTTTAACACTTTACATGCACTAATTATACCACCAGCCTATGTCAATGTTTTGGGTAGTAATTTTTTTTCACATACATTGTACTTTGGCCATGAATTCACAGATCCTATTACCGTATTTTTCGCCTCATAAGACGCACTTTTTTCCTCCTCAAAAGTGAGGGGGAATGTCTGTGCGTCTTATGGAGCGAATGTAGTACTTACCTGCTTGTTGCTGCTCTCTGTCGTTTCCGCCGTGCAGTCTAACCTCCTGCATGGAGGAAGGAAGCTCTGGTCGCTATTTTTCTTCTTCTTAACTTCATTGAAGTCACGCTGCTTTAATAAAGTTAAAAAGAAAAAAAATCGGGACCAGAGCTTCCTTCCTTTGTGCAGAAGGTTAGACTGCACGGCGGAAATGACAGAGAGCAGCATGGAGGTTAATACTAGGGAAGGGGGGAGGAGGGTGGCACAAACAAGCACATCCTGGCATAATAAGGGGCAAAATCCTGGCATTGTGAGGGGGAAAATCCTGGGATAGTGAGGGGCAAAAGACTGGCATAGTGAGGGGCAAAAGACTGGCATAATGAGTGGCTAAAGCCTGTCATAGTGAGGGGCAAAATCCTGGCACAATGAGGGGCAAAATCCTGGCATAGTGAGGGGCAAAAGACTGGCATAGTGAGGGGCAAAAGCCTGGCATAATGAGTGGCTAAAGCCTGGCATAGTGAGGGGCAAAAGCCTGGCACAGTGAGGGGCAAAATCCTGGCATAGTGAGGGGAAAAAGACTGGCATAGTGAGGGGCAAAAGCCTGGCATAATAAGTGGCTAAAGCCTGGCATAGTGAGGGGCAAAATACTGGCACAGTGAGGGGCAAAATCCTGGCATAGTGAGGGGCAAAAGCCTGGCATAGTGAGTTGCTAATGCCTAACATAGTGAGGGGCAAAATCTTGGCATAGTGGGGGGCATAATCCTGGCATATTGAATGGCTAAATCCTGGCATAGTGAGGGGGAAAATCCTGGCATATTGAATGGCTAAATCCTGGCATATTGAGGGGTTTTTTCTTGTTTTCCTCCTCTAAAAACTGGATGCGTCTTATGGTCAGGTGCGTCTTATGAGGCGAAAAATACGGTATATGTCAGTGCCAAACAACACCTCAATATGTGTTCAGCAACATCTCCTGAGTACAGGGATACCACCCATGTATAGGTTGGTTAGGTTATTTGGGGGCCAAAATGCCACATTTGAGAGGTGCGCTTTTTGGTTTTCCAACTTGGAATTCTGACATGCAGAAAACTTGCGCCCATGTCCCATTTGGGACATTTTTGAAGCCAAAAAGTGTATTTTACCCAACAAAACCATATATTTTTGCAAACTAGACATCCTAGGGTATTTTAAATTGTGGTATTTTAACACTTTCCAAGTACTAATTCTACCACCAACCTATGTCAAAAGGTTGGGATGTCATTTTTTTCCCACACACATTGTAGTTCAGGCAGGAATTTTCAGATTCTGGTATTTGCCACTGCCAACCAACACCTCAATACGTGTTCAGCAACATCTCCTAGGTACAGGGATCCCACCCATGCATAGGTTTGTTGGTTTGTTTTGGGGCTGAATGGCCACATTTAGGGGGTGCGCATTTCCAACCTGGAATTTTGACATGTAGTCAGTCTGAGCCCATGTTCCATTTGGAACATTTTTTTAAGCCGTCCAATGTATTTTACCCCCATCAAACCATATATTTTTGGAAAATAGACATCCTAAGTCATTTAAAATGGTGGTATTTTAATACTGTATATGTACTAATTTTACCACCAGCCTTTGTAAAAATTTGTGGTAATACTTTTTAGTTTTTTTTCCACATGCATTGTACTTCAGGCATGAATTCACAGATTCTGGTATATGTCACTGCCAAACAACAACCCAATATGTGTTCAGCAACATCTCCCGAGTACAGGGATACCACCCATGCATAGGTTTGCTGATTTGTTTTTTGGCTAGAAGGCAACATTTGTGAGATGCGCATCTCAAAATTCCAACATGGAATTTTGACATGTAGTCAACCTGCGTCCGTGTCCTATATGGGATATATCTTTGAAGCCAGACAATGTAATTTACCCCCACCAAACCATATATTTTTTGAAGGTAGACACCCATCACTCCTTGTGGCAAGGGCTCAGCAGCCACCGATACATCACTAGATGATCGGACCCTGAGTCCGCGGCCTCAGAATCAGTGCGTAAGCAGTGATCTCGAGCAAAGAAGGGGTTAATAGCTCTTAGAAGAGCCTATCTAGTACTGTAATACATTACAGTACAAAGAAATTAATCCATAAAACAGTGCAGACAGCAAAACATACTGTTGCTGTGACAAGATTACTGCTTATACAGTGATGAATGGCAGGGAAGGGGTTAATACACAGTGAATGGCTTTCATAAAACCTGACAATTTTATTAAATGTTATTTTATATCACTAATACTGATCTGTCTCTTTCCGTCACAAAAATGTAAGTGAGGAGAGGACGGCAGACCAATTTTGATCTGACCAGGACGAATGGTGAGCTTATTTGAGCAGTCACCAAATCCCCTTTGCCACTAATTTGCTGTTACTGATCGCTATGCGCTCAGACAACTTAACAAAAAACCTTTTTTACTTTACACGTAATCCCGTAGCGGTTATGTGTAAAAAAAAATGTTTTAAAATATGCAGACAGATAAAAATTGCTTTGGCGTCAATATCATTGCGTAAGCAGTGATTGACGGCAAAGAAGGGGTTAATAAGCCTTAGAAGAGCATTTGTAGTACTGTAATAAATTACAGTACAAAAAAAATGAACCCCTAAAAAATGCACAAACAGCTAAAATAAATTCGCTGATGTGCACGATCACTGCTTATGCAAGATCAGTGGCAGGGAAGCGGTTAAATGCAGGGAATTGGTTTTTATAATTTTTTTATTGTTTTATTATTAGTGTATTGTGTATTTATTATTTTATTGTACTTAAACTTACTTTTATAACATTGATCTGTCTCTCTCCCTCACTAAAAAAAAATGTGAGGAGAGGGAGGAAGATCCTAACTGGTAAAATAAATATAGGGTTAATATTGATCTGACCAGGCAATGGAGGGAATTCATGAGTGCATCCCCACTGACTGTCAGTTTTCCTGCAGTCACAGATTGCCTCTGTGAAGAGGCAATCGTGTGACTGCTTGAAGAGCACAGGAAGCAGGTACTTCCTGCCTCCTGTGCTCCTGCCCTTAGAAGGGCAGCTCCATCTTGGTCACACAGTGACCAAGATCGTGCATTTTCTTTTAGTGTTACTGATTGCCTCGACTTTCGAGGCAATCAGCAGCACTTACAGAGCATAGGAAGCGATAAAATTTGCTTCCTATGCTCGTTTTTAAATGCCAGTGTTTAAAACTGCCAGCCTTTAAAACTGGCATTTCAATCGCTCTCCGGAGTGATCGAAATGCCGACGGGCTTTTTTTTCAGTATTGTACAATGCTTCCATACGGAAACATCGTTACAATACCATTTGAGCACTGAAAGGGGAAAAACTCAGCTTTCAGTGCTCGTTTTGACACAGAACGGACTAGGTCCGTCCTGTGTCACTAACGCCTTGCCACACAGGACGGACCTAGCACGTTCTGTGTCGGCAAGGTGTTAAAATATGTCATGAACAACAGGCTGTCAATATAACTATTTTGATTGGATATATTAAGTGAAATATGCACACCATTATTTTCTGACAGTGTTGGAGGTACTAATCCTAACATTTAATTGGGGTCTCACTTAGGGAAACATGCCCTCCAGGGACCCCATGTCTTGTGAAAGGAGGGAGACGTCTCTATCAGTGCTGTGAGGTAGTCTATTACGTCCTCTATCATTGGCTTGACTGTGTGCAGTTAGGGAACGGTGGCTTGATTCCATACTTTAGCTATAGCCCTTCTGGTGACTCGTAAAAGAGTCATGAGATTTTGACAATAAAAAAGTGTATGGGTCCAACGGTATTGGTTTTTGTAGTACTCAGGCTGTGAGGTCCTGGATTAAAGACCAAAACCGTTGTAGTGAGGGGCAACTCCAAGGCAAGGAGATGGCCTGCATCTTCGCGAGTCTAGATGGGGTCAGGTACCACCTCATCAGTGTTTTGTACGCTTGTTATTTATGTTGAACACAAATGGAGATTTGGGTCGTGGCCTCCCATATCTCATTGTCTAGAGATTGATCTAGGTCGGTCTTCCAAGCTCTGGTGTAACCCAGCGTTGTGTCTGAGCTGGGTGAGGTGAGTGCCGTGTACAATTGGGATATCTGACCTGGCCTTCTAGGAGAATCCATGCACATCCTTTCATACCAGGATGGAGAAGTCAGGGCTGCCAACCTCATCCGGGGCTGCATGGCATAGTTACGCAATTGTATGTGGCGAAACAAGTCTGATGGGCGTAGGTGTAAGACCATTGCTAGGTCTGAGAATGTTTTGGGTTGTCCATTCTGGTACAAGTCAATTACTCTAGAAATATCCCCTTGATCAAATGTTCGGAAAAGGGAAGGGGTCATCCCCAGAGGGAAACTTTGATTTCTATATATGGGGGTAAGTGGTGAATGATCTGTAGTAAGGGAGTGTTTGGTAGTGCTGCTGTCCCAGATTCGAAGGGAGTTAATAATCATGGGGCATTTAGTGTGGAGGAGAGGTCTATCCATTCTGGGAATCCATATATATTGGGACAGAATATAGGGGTGAAAGATATCATGCTCCAGGTCTACCCATCTGATTTTGGAGATCAGATGCATGCCAGGCCGAGATCTGGGCCAACTGGGATGCTGTATAATATTTAGATAGTTCTGGGAGGCCCAGTCCCCCGAAAGCCTATGGGTGTGCATTGTGGACTTATTGACTCTGGGTCTTTTTGTTTGCCAGATAAATGAGTTTATTTGTTTGTGTAGAGTTATGAGGTCTGCTTTAATTGGTGGAATCAGTAATGCTTGGAATAGATAGAGTAGTCTGGGTAATATATTAATTTTGACCATTGTCAACCTACCTAACCAAGTGATAGAGAGGGATAGCCACTTTTGTAGGTCTGCGTTTATCTGTCTTAAAAGCGGGGTATAATTAAGCTTGTAAAGTTTTGTGTGGTCGTTATTCAGTTTTAGCCCTAGATAGGTAAGTGGTTTGTCCGCTATTGGAATATCGAAGTTAGGTTTGATCAGTTTAATGGTGCGAGCCGGTGTGTGGGGAGGGCTTCTGATTTGTCTGTGTTACTTTTCAGGCCAGCCAGATCCTGGTAAATGGACAGTTCCCGGAAGAGATTGGGTAGAGAAATGTGGGGATTAGTTAGAGAGGAGTATGTCATCCGCATAGGCTACGACTTTGTACTGCTCGTTGCTGATTTTCAGACCCGTGATATTCATATTTTTGCGGATAACGTGGAGCAAAGGTTCTAGGGATAGGGCGAATAGGAGAGGTGACAGAGGGCACCCCTGCCTGGTGCCATTGTGGTTCGAGAAGCGCACTGGGGTGGCTCCCGGGACCCTGATGATGGAGGAAGGAGTGTGGTATAGTGCGGCTAGACAGTTTTGGAATCCCTGTGAAAAATTCAAGTGTTCGAGGGTTAGTCTAAGGAATGACCAGTTCAGGCGGTCGAACGCCTTCTCTGCGTCCAGAGAAAGAAACAGAGAAGGCGTCTACGTCTGTGTTGCTACCCATATCAGGTCTATACATCGTCTTGTGTTATCTAGGGAAAGCAGCACTGACCACCTTAAACTTTATATGTGTCCCAAATCCACATACACAAACAAAGAGGGTTAGTGATCCAGTAAGCACTCCGCTAAAATGCTAGCAAAAATACAAAAAATCTGCCCTTGGTTGCCCTCTAAAGAACTCAGCAGCGGGACCTCAACTTTGTGCCATTACTGAGAGGCATGGTGCTGCTACTTTTGAGACTTCCAGGCTTTGTTGGCAGGAGTGCCTAATCCAAATTTGTGCACTCAGATCTTCAGCAATAGCCATCCTAAATCAGCTAGAGCAAGTACTCTTACTCTCCACAATATACCAAACTTTTTTTTAGGCCAAGTCTGAAACTACAGAAACCACAAAGCAGTGTGCACCTAGTACTCCTCCAGAATAAAGAGGGCAAGTCCAGAATGCACTTACGTTAAACCAACATTCTATCATAAAACTTTCAGGAATACTCAAACAAATACTCCCAAATTTGAATCAAAACATGTCAATAGGCCCACAGTCATGTCCCACCCACCAGGGCAGGTCTAATAACACTTGGCACAGGGGCCAAAATCTATTTAGTGGGTCTTGGTACACAAGTAGACTGACAAGAAAAATATGTTGACAGATAAAATACAGACATTGACAGACAAGACAATTAGATAAGATATAAAGTGCTATATACTGGAGCATTTACCATATTTGCTCGAATATAACATGACCCTGATTATAAGACGACCCCCCAAACTTTGGATATTCCTTCAGGAAAAAAAACTAAAAGCCTAAATATAAGACTACCCTATAAGAAAAAGTTTAACTTGTATATATTCAAATGTAAATTGCTTTTTTGTATTTGATAAAAATGATGTTATAAAAAAATGCATTTCTTGTTTTTATTTCCTTTTATATGCCAATGATGCCCCTACCCCCCAGACTTACCCAAAGCTAGCTCTACCCCCCCCAGACTTTCCCAATGCTGCCTCTCCACCCCTCCCTCCCCCAGACTTGCCCAATGCTGGCTCTACCCCCTCCCTCCCCCAACACTGGCTCTCTCCCTCCTCCCTCCCCCCAATGCTTGCTCTCTTCCCCCCTCCATCCACCCAACGCTGGATCTCCTCCCCCCAATGCTGGCTCTCTTCCTCCCCCTCCCCCCAATGCTGGCTCTCTTGCCCCTCCATCCCCCCAACGCTGGCTCCCCCCCCCCCAAAAAAAAAGCTGTTGGAGAGGATTGTCCTTCACTGATTTTCTGTCTGCTCATGACATCCATGATCCTCTTCAGTCTGACTTTAGACCTTTACACTACTGAAACAGGCCTCACTAAAGTGTCAAATGGTTAAATCTAAAGACTGCTTTTCCATTTGGATCTTCTTAGATCTTTCTGATACCTTTGATACTGGGGACCACCACCTTCTCTTTAACAGAATAATCTTGATGGACATGGCTCTCTCTTGGATTGCTCTTCACTGTGTCACTTGCTGGCACAATGTCATCGCCTGGTCCACTCTCTGTATGTGATCCTCAAAGGCCGATTCTTGGCCCTTTGCTGTTTTCCTTGTAGACCTCCTCTCTAAGAAATGTCATCATAATCTTTCCTCCCTCCACCCTCTTGCAGTCTGCCGTTGCATAAAATTTGATATCCCTCCTCTCCTGGGCCACTTCCTACATTGCCTCTCTGATCAAACTATACTACTCTGCATGACCACTATGTTCCTCAAGTGGTTTACGAATATGCTCCAAACACACCACCTATTCCTATTCGCTCTTGCAAGACTTTACTCAAACTTCCCCCTTTTTTTTAAATTCGCTTCCACATAGCATCCATATTTTCTCCAAGTTCTCAGTCTTCAAAAAGTCCCCCAAATCTCAGCTCATTAAGAAAGCTTACTATCCATCCATTTAGATAACCTCCAGCCAAACCGTCCTAGCTCCAACTGTCGCCAAATACTCACACTACCACTATCTTCCCCTTTGACCTCTTCACTCACGGTGTGTCTCCAGTCCCCCCACTGCATCTCAATTGTTCATTTGTGAGCCTGTCTCTGTTTGTCTAACATAGCATGTATTTCCCCTCTAATCTCTGTACATGTGCTATGTATATTGTTGGTGCTAGACAAGTAGTTGTAAATTTAATTCATCTGTGTCCTCCCTGCTAGTTGCACCTCTGTCCTCAGATCCTCAGTTGCAAGCTGTGGATTTACACTGTTTTTTCTAGAGGCACCTAAATGAGCCTTTATCAGCTGAGAAACACTCCTACAGATAAGACTTCAAAGAAAACATACTCTAAATACACTTATTTAAGAGCCTTAAAAAATGTAGTTTCATAAATGTTTGTAATGCGATTAGGTAGATAAAGCAGAGGGGCATTGTCCAAGTGTATTGTGTCCAAGAAATTTCAGACCACTGCTCGTCCTATCAGATAAATGGCTGACTTATTAATACATATCTGAATAACATTTCTAATTCCCAACCAATCTCCATTTGTATGCTCAGCAACTAGAACTGTTAATTGGGCCTGACCCCTGTACTCCCGGGAAAAGCTGTTGAGTTCCTTTTTTAGTGACTGGATATGTTTTTCATTCTGGCATAGTATATATGACTGCTCTTCATTTATTAACAATATTATTGCATGCAGCAAGTACCTTTGACCCACAGTAGTGACTGTACTGACCACTTGGTGGCAACAGAGCACTGAATAAAGGGTTTCCTGAGTGGTTATTGTTCCTCAAAGTCACACAAGAAATAAGTAGAGTTAAAATAATACCATTTTTATTTATAAAGTGTTTTAGCAGGAAGTATATGCTCAGATTTCCATTGATAGAGTAAGTGAGATTTTTAGTGCAAGTGTGCAAAAGAACTAGTTAAGTTACTTCCTAAAGTGTGAATTTTGTTTTAGTTTCTCATGTATGCCTGAGGAAGGGACATAACAAGCCTAGGACTTTCCTGCAATGGGACATTATATGCTGGCCCTAGACAACCTTAATCTTGATTGATAGCTCTGAGTGAAGGAGAGAAGAGTTCATAACTCTCTACTCTTTACACAGAGCTCAGTGTGCCTGCAGCTAGCACCAGATAAGAAACATGTACTGTGTGTGTGTGTGTGTGTGTGTGTGTGTGTGTGTGCGCGACTGTGTGTGTGTGCGACTGTGTGTGTGCGACTGTGTGTGTAATGGATGATCATAGTAGAGAGGTTCCTTCTCTGAAACTGCTGTTGTCCAGTAGTGGAGAAGTTAATTCTCTGAAACTGCTTATGTCAGGTAATAGAGGGGTTCTTTCTCTGAAACTTCCCTGGTCTGGTAATAGAGTGTTAATTCTCAGAAACTGTTCCTGTCTGTTAATGGAGGGGCTATTTCTTTGAAACTGCTCCTGTCTGGTAATTGAGAGGGTATTCTCTGAAACTGTCATGTCTGGTAATTAAAGGGTAATTTCTCTGAAACTGCTCATGTCTGGTAATTAAGGGGGTTATTCTCTGAAACTGCTCATGTCTGGTAATTAAAGTATTCATTCTCTGAAACTGCTCATGTCTGGTAATTAAAGTATTCATTCTCTGAAACCGCTCATGTCTGGTAATAGAGGGGTTAAGTTCTGAAACTGCTCGTGTCTGGTAAAGACTGTATGTATATTATAAATATATGATTAAATATGAAATCTACATGGTAAAAACGTTCTAATAACTTATATTACATAAAATGTGTCTCTGAATGGCAGAAATAAAATGCGACCAACATAGTTTACCTGCCATCACAATATATGTTTTAGAGTTTCATTAAAATACAGGCTTAAAAATTATAAAATAACCTAAAGCAGAAGTGCTTATACTGGGCAGTGTCTTTACGTTGCTGATCCAAAATGGTACTGAATGTGAACCGTAACAAAAAGGGAATCTGTCTCATTCCTGAGGTTTAAGACATAAACAGCATCTTAAAAATATTTTCCTCCCTTATGCCCTTTCCTCTTTTGTTTTCTCTTTCTGTCTGTCCTGCACTTGTTGTGACGTACACTTTTACTTTGAAGCCACAAGCAGAATGTTATTTTTCTTGGACAAAGTTCACACAGTTTTAATTTCTGTCTGTAAGACCCTTAGGAATTTCAGGGGAAGACTGGCAAGAGAATGTTATTTTCCAAAATATCCAAATACAACTAATATCTGTACGCAGGTTACAGATATTTCCAGCTCCAATAGGAGTTAAAAAATAATATACCCAGAACACAGTCATATTTACCAAAACCAGGTACTGATTAACAAATCTTCTCCACTAGACCTTTAACCACATTGACTTGGTACAGAGATTTTCCTGTAGCCACTCAACCTAGAGGCATACTAATATGGGAGGTGGGGGACAGACAAGATGACTGCCAGTCTAGGGGAGCACTCCTATGCAACCTGCATGGCATTTCTCTGTCTGGTTGCTTCCTGATGCCCTCGCAACCCTAACAACATAACGACATGGCATACCTCCCAACAGTCCTGCCTTGCGCGGAACCGTCCCGATTTGGTAGCTATGTCCCACTGTCCTGCCACACTCTACCTCTGTCCTGCTTTTCGGGACAGAGGTAAAGCTCAGTGGGACAGCAGGGCTCAATGATAACACTAACTCTGCCATGGATGCCAATGAAGTTAAGCATGTCCCCGGCTCAACAAATGGTGGATAGTTAATAAGATTATATTAGACAAGGCAAATGTTGGCAACCTGCTAAATAAATCTGAGGCCACAAAACGAGGATTTCATTCAACAAGATTTTTCAGCTCTCCAAATGCCAGCACATGAGAAACTTTCTGGTGCATTAATAATAATAATACATAATAAGGACTTGTTTCTGTAATCAAATAGCCTGTGTGTAAAAGTCTGGTGGATGATTCTGTCTTGGGGCTAATAAAACGACAAGCATGAGGCTATTAAGTGCCTTAATTTTATGCTTAAATCACCGATTCTTTTTTCATTGTTGCAAAAATGTAATTTTTTTTTGTATTTTGATCCTGAGATCATTTCTCTGAATTGTTTTTGTTGATTTGAACAAGAGTCTGTCCATGACGTCTCTCTCTAAGCAATACTGAGTTCTCTTCATGTCTTTTTTTTTTGTTAACTTCCGCCTGGTTAAATAAATATGAACTGAGGATTGTTCTAAGTTAAAATAACTTCTTCAAAGGTTGCATCAACCAAAAAAATGTGTATTTTAATATTTATCCTTTTAAACATTTTGTCTCCAAGCTCACAAAGCTTTGGACAAATGAAGTGGTTTTCGATGTAAACTGGCCAGCTCATCTGTACATCTCAGAGAGCTTGCCAAAACTGCAGATTTATAGGGGCTCTTTTGAAACTGATATAAACACTCCTCTTGGGATGTGTCATGCACAGAAAGGCTTTATCATTGTATAGTCTGACTAAACTGTGCACATTGCTGCTGGCTTTCTGACCTGGAAGATCTTGTTTGGTTATAATCACTTCTCTCATCTTATTGGGCTAATTGATGGAGAACCTTTATAGTTTGTATCTTTTGTTTATACTGCTTGCTTGTGTTGCTATTTTATTGATTTCACAATGAATGCTGTAAGGGAAGTCTTTTGGGTCTATTAACTAAAATTCGAGAATAGCTTGAGGAGGTCGACTTTCATTTTGAGACTAACGGGGCTATACACAAAAAGGTGAGTTGAGGTGAGATGAATATTTAATCTCAGCAATTTAGCTATACCTTGCGCAGGGACAAACCTGGTGAGTTCGATTAGCGGGGGAAGCTCCCCAGGTTTATAGATAAAATAGTAAATTAAAATTTTCATCTCATCTCAAATTCACTTTTTAGTGAATAGACCCCTAAATCAAATTCGGCACCCGAGTTTCACTTAGGAAAAAACTCAGGTTCCATTCTCAAATTTTCCCCTCTGAAAGTAATGGGAGGTGAAATGATCAAAGCTTTTTTTGAGACAAACCCGGGTGTTGAATTTGACTTAGCAACATAGAAACATAGAATGTGTCGGCAGATAAGAACCATTTGGCCCATACAGTCTGCCCATATTTCTAAATACTTTTATAAGTCCCTGGCCCTATCTTATATCTAGGATAGCCTTGTGCCTATCCCACGCATTCTTAAACTCCTTTACTGTGTTTACCTCTACCACTTCCGCTGGAAGGCTATTCCATATATCCACTACCCTCTCAGTAAAGTAATACTTCCTGATATTACTTTTAAATCTTTTCCCCTCTAATTTAAGACAATGTACTCTTGTTGTGGCAGTTTTTCTTTTAAATATACTCTCCTCCTTTACTGTGTTGATTCACTGAGTGGGTTTTTTTTCCTTCAACCCATGAACCATTTTAGTTGCCCTTCTCTGAACTTTCTCCAAAGTTGACCTCCTCAAGCTATTCTCGAATATTAGTGAATAGACCCATTTGTGTCCCTGAGACAGCTCATATGGCCAAGTGTAATGCCTAGATATATAAACATTTAAAGGAATTAATGCCAGTATTCCTGAGCAATTATTCCAAAGCCATGTTGGACAATGCCTTCATGAAACATTAGTAAGAAACTGTACTGATTAATAAATCCCTAAATGTCCAAAAGTTTGCCAGTTTCCAAAAGCATACATTACACTTCACATGAAAAATCGTTTTAGTTCTGAGGACTTTTCTCCTCTTGCCCCAATCTATGTAATATCACGGCAAAATGATTTACTGTAAATTTGAATATTGATACATTATAAGCAATATCATTTTTTTTAACTGGTGGGCTATTAAAATAAAATTAAATACTATTTTATTTATGTGATTTATAATATCCACAAAAAATAATTCAGCATCAGAATTTAAAAGGAAGATGAAATCTGTATATAGAATAATAGACAAGCTTGTGCTTCAGTGTTTGTGTTTCAGTTTCAGTTAGTGTAGGAAGTAAGCTCTGATCCTCCTAGCCCTATCCTGGGCCAGCTGAAAATGTATCATGGCTTAATACCCTTGGCAGTCAGAGCTCTCCTTTTACTGCTTACTTGTACTTGAAGATATAAACATAATGCAGAAAGATTTGGTGGCAAATCTCCCAGACTGATTAGCTGTGCCTGGAAGTAACAAACCAGAGGCATTCTTGATCCATTGGAATTTATATGAGCCTTAATGGGAGTTGTAAAATTCTGTCACTCTGGCTATCTTGATCCATTTTTATCGTGCCAAGGGTGAGAGGCAGTGAGCAGACAGTGACCGGCTGATGGATAAAGATGCACCATTTAGATTCTTGCTCCTTTTTGGCATTCGGTGGATAACGAAAAAGCGTCTTGGTGTCAGTAACATAATGCCAAACGAAAATGTTTTAATGGCTAATGCAGAGAGTGGTAGGCAATGGAAAGAACCTGGTCATTCAACAGGACTCATCTACACGTCGTAAAGATAGATTAATGCTATATTTCTTTTAAAGAAATACTAATATTTAAGTTTTCTGAGTAATGGGAATCTTTTGGTGAATATGGAAAGACAGAAATATTATGGTTGTAGGAAGAAATAAAAATGCTAAATAATTATGACAGAAGACCAGTTACAAAGCCAAAAATAAAGTTTATTGAAGGCATGAAAAAAGGAGAGTATTTAATGGTCCCATCAGTTAGAAAAAGCTCAGTTTTCAAGTTGCTTTTAGTATCCAGAGCAAGACTCTCTGAACTATATCAAAGGATTTCAAAGGGTAACCAGCAAATCCAAAAGACTCTTAAAATACCAATTGGTTTATACTTACTAAACTCTTTTCTATAAATTATATGAATTTATTTTACCACTTTGATTCCTTCATGTCAGTTAGACTCACAGTAGTCCACTGTATTGGACACCATCAGTAACCTGTTCTAAAGGTAATGATAACAGCAGAACCCTCCTTGTTCTTGACTAAGTGGTTCGGATAATCAAAGATGATTGTAGAAAAATAAGCAACAGGCCTGGAAATGCAAATAAATTATTTTTCTTAGAAAAAAGGAGAGACAGCGCTACAAAAGGAGAAAATCAGTCAAAACAAGATAGTATATATATATACAAAAATTCACCATAAAATACAAGAATATAAGGTATAAAATATATAAGTTTAATAAATATAATAAAACAAACAGACACAAATCCACCTGATGTAGAAGGTGGAAATACAAAATACAGCTATACAGTAAAACACAATTGGCAGTGTATATACGTTAATAACAAATTAACAAGCAAAAAAGCAAGGGAGAAATAAAAAATAATAAGTAAATTGGATACACACCCAATAATCGACCTGAGACAATACTGGACTCAGAGCAGGGAACTGTGAATCCGAAGCAAATTCATGCTGGACGCCAAAGGCTGAAGAAGTTCCCAAAACGCGTCCCATTTTGGCGTCCCTCGATTTTTGCGAAAGACCTGGCCAGGCTCTTTTTCGCTTCGGATTCACAGTCCCCTGCTCTGAGTCGAGTATTGTCTCAGGTGGATTATTGATTGTGTGTATCCAATTTCCTTTTTATTTTTTACGGCTACCTAATTATTCTTTTATTAGTTTATAATAGTACACTCTCCGGCATATGCCAGAAGAATTTTTTTACGGAAAATCCCAATCTCCGTTTCAATATTTATCATTGTATGGGTTTGTAAGTTACCTTTTTTTTACCACAATTGTGTTCACTTATAGGCGCTCTGTATCTATACTTCCCTTGGGTCATATACAATTATTTTTTTTTTAATTATTTTTCTTGATGGATGATTTTGCACGTGGGAGGCACCTTAAAAAATAGACAATACTCAATTTGAGTGATCTCTGTGATGGTTTCTACTGTCAAGTGGCACATCTATCTTTAAGCATGGCATGTCTTTGAGAAAAAAAATTACTTAGCTGTACCTTACCATCTTCCAGTCTCAAGCTTCTCCATGGTATTTCTCTATCCCTTTAATCGGTGGACGATAGTATACATCCATATGAAGAACTACTGGCTACAAAAAATGATCATGCTGTTCAAGGCTGAAGTGTTACCAGTCTTATTAGCGCAAAACAAGTAGATGTTGTCTGAGGATCTATATTGCAGTGTACATCGAATCTAGCCAGACCGTTCCAAATGTTATTGGTTTTAACAAGTAATTTGGGAGCCATGTCTATCTTAGATCATGACAGTATGAAATATTTGGAGAGACTGTGCAACAGTTCTCTGCACCAGATGCTCCTAAATAACATTAAAGGGACTGTCTAGTTCCCAAAATGCATCCTCCAAATAGTAATGCATATTAATGTGCTTTCAAAGTACTTTTAAATGCATGTTTTAAATTTTACAGATAAAATTGTGAAATTATAGCAGTTTGCAAGAAATCATGACTGCCCACACTAGCTGAGTAAAAGTAATTTACTTTTTTCTTTTTTTCATATAATTTTTGTATGCTTCCATGCAGTATGTATACATTATGGGGTTAATGTAATAATATTGGCGCAATCACTTCATTATCTATGCCGAATGTGAAGATTTTAGTTTGTGTCGGTGCTTATTGCGCAGGCGCACCCTATGTATAAAAAGACAAGATAATGAAAGCACCTGATTTGTTTCGGGGAACCTTTCCCTACAAAGTGTCCGGAGTTTCTCATTTCTGACACTATGCAGTGTGGAGAGTTTTTATACATAACCCCCTATGTGTGACCTGAAGGAAATCAATTAACTTATCAAGTAATGGATCCCACAGAACCATGTTGTTTAGTTAACTAATTTTCTTCTGGTCAAATATAACTTCTAGATGCTGCAAGGAGGCATTCAAAAGCGTTGAATGTGGCGGGGAAAAACCCATTACTTGGAGTCAATAATAAACCTCATGCTCCCTCTATGTGTTATTCATCTCATGCTTCTTCTTTTCCAAGCCCTTTAGTATACGTGACAAAAACATTCAGCCTAGAGGCTGCTAACAGATAACTCTTTTGATCAAGTTTCTTTGAGAGCCTATTGTCTAAGAGCACAATCCCATCATCCCCTAAAAAGTATGTCTGGTTGTTCTATAGGTAAATTAACACGAGAGAATAGTTACTTGGCAAAGGTATATGGCGAAATACCTGAAGGAAAAGCCTGTTGTGTTTTATGATTTGAGCGTCATTAGAACACATTGCCATGCTCTACATCAGGCTAACATTTTAAGGAACAGTTGTGATGTCATAATCACAAGAAAGGCATTTTGATTTGTTATCTCTAGATTGTAAGCTTGCGAGCAGGGCTCACTACCTTCTGTATCAGTCTGTTTCTGTTCATGTAACTTAGTATGTAGTTCCCTTCTATGGTCTGTACACAACGTTACGTAAATTGTTGTCGCTTTATAAATAAATATTAATGTAATGTAAACTAATGTATAGGATGTAAAGATATCCAAACATCACCCATTCTCAAAAGTAACTAAACAATTAAATTGGAAAAAGCAATGCCAACCGATGTATTCATTCTAATATTCCTCCCCAGCGTTTTAGGCATAAATCCTCCATCCTGTCTCAAGAAACACCTTTCTTCCAGGTATGTGCAGGTGTGTCTATGGCTAAGAGCAGGTTAATGTATCTCAGGTGATACTTGGACACCATGGAGTGCATGCTCTATGTTTCATGTGTGGTCCTCTTATAATTTCTTTGTCTGTTTTCCAAACTTGCACGATTAAATAAACCATGATAACACTTCATAAACATTGTTGTATCATGCCGAAATGTTTGACAAGCTTTTCAGTTATTTTGGAAGCCGTAAACAGCTGCCTGGTAGGATGTTAGAAATGTAGCAGAAGTAGCATTGTTTTGATGGTACATGAAAGGGCAGAACGGATATCATATCCAATAATCCCCTGGACTTGGCAATTTTAAAAATTCTGTCAAAAGTCAGATAAATACACATTGTGAAGCTCTTTATTTTTATTTTGGATCATGTAAATGTTTTGTAACTGAAAACATGATAGCAGGGGTTGTTGCCAGCTTGGAAAAAAGCATTGCAAATAATATATGGAAAAGAGGAGTTAATTTGGCTGTGTGAGTCTTTAGCTTACTTCTTTTACTTCTTTTGTTTTTCAACAGATCAGTCAGCTTGTGGCTTTAACCCCCTTAGATCATGAAGTGGAAAAAAAAAGGCAATGCTGATTTCTAGCTACTTAAAAGGTTATAGGAAAGAGTGCCAACATTTTTTTTATTAGCTGGTGATGTCAGAGGGAGGAAAAAGAATCCGGGCTGGACTGGGGAATCTGCATCTTTAAATATCAGTAGATATCGGTATTCTGATGTCAACTTGAGGTTACACACCAGTGCTTTCAACTGTCTTCATGGCACCACATCACACAGCCCTAGTGTTGTTTTTTCCGAGACATGGGGGAAGGCCTGTAACAGGCTCCCACTTTTCCCAACCACCAGGAAAGAACTAGTGGACTAAATAGGAGCCAGGCTGACTGGTCTAGAATCTGTGCACTGGAAGAAGATAAGCAGCTCTGACATAAATTAGTGTAGACCTTGACAGGGGGACACTGACCAGGACTGCTGAGATAAAGCTAGGGGAGGTCTCACAGGCCCACTCTGATATTTTACAACAAAATGTCACATGGGAAGAATACACACGTCTGTAACATTTAGGTGGGGGCCTGTTTCTGTCCCCATAAAAGGCAGAGCTACATTGTCAGAGCAAAGCACAAACCATCTGGTTACTAAACCAGCTCGCCCAATGTCAGACTGAGAGATACAAACCAGCTCAGATGATAAATATTACACTGAGTGACCTCCAACTAAATCATTTGCCAATTATGCCAAATAAAACTGATATCCATCATGGAAACTTGGGGAGGGACATGGTGCAGGAGATTGTAATGCATCCTTGCATTAAGTCGACTGCAGACAGAGAATGAAAATGTGAGAGAGGGAAATAGCTACAAAAGATAATATTATGGATTATTGTGTAATATACAATTATTGTTGCACAACTAAGTCTGTAATTCCACCAAATTTTTTTTATGTTATGGCTTGTGGTCTGCCACATTACACAGTTTATGGTATTGCCTAAATTTCCCACTAACCTCAGCCAGTTGCATTATTATATAGAGTGTATAACTGCAGTTTAGTTACTCTTGACCAGTGGTTCTCAAACTGTCTAACTTCAGGAAACACATGTGTCGTTGGTCATTAAGTCACATGCCAAAAATAATTTAATAATAAAATAAAAAAGCCATTGAAACATATGAGACTAATTAGAATTCATGGGAAAGCTGGGGATGCTTTTTGCTCCTGATAAGGGTCTCAAAGTCTGGAGTGATGGTAGACAAAGAAAATCTGAGGACATGTTCAATATTATATCAGAGCTGAGAATCTGCTCTCACATAGATAGGTACTTTAAACATTCACTGCCATGTATTTGCCGTATCAAGCCCAAACTTCACTTGACCCATCTCAGGTGAATTTTGAAATTGTATCCCCAAAGTAAACAGTGACATTTCAACTGTTTCCAAATTCTAAAGAGGTTACTGGAAGAGATGTCAGCAGCACTATCAAAACAGCGTCATCTATTGGTGGGTGAATGCAGAGTGCGTTGTTACATAATTGTTCCTCCTCCAATCAAAAGTTAGACATTCTGATGATGCCAAAACACATGTCTTGGGTCAGGGCAGATCATTTGAGAAGCACCGCTCTTGACTGAATTATGCCTCTTGCCTTTAAATCCCAGGAAACTTGTAATTACTCTGTAAAAACTTAGGGGGGAGGACTATTCTTGTACATCAGTTCTATTCTTGCAAATCAGTCAATTAGTAAATCTACTGTTTATAGTGCTGTAAAGGAACACAGCTCAGTGTTATCATTCTGGAAGGATATTAGAAATGAGAAAGAGCAGACGTGACAACCTGTGTGAACATTGCAAATAATGCTAAGGTTTGTTATATCCTAGTTATTGTTCTTCTACAACCATTGCTGTAACTTCCATCTTTTTTAAGACATGGCTTTCTACATCGTTTGATTTTAGAAACTCTTCTCTTTCTCATTAGTTTGCCAATCCCACAGTAGAATTAGACAACCATATCTCCTAAGTGTCCCTATTTAATACCCCGGTGTCCATCTTTTCACAGAGCTCAGAATATATGGAATATATGTGGCTACTACACACATCTACAAATCAGGGGTATTTAACATAAAAGGGTCTACTCTATATTTACCAATTGTTTCAAATTGGATACGGTTACTCAATATACATGAATTTTTCTCAGAATTAGCAGTTCAGACCGTCCAGAAACCAAAGCATTGAAGGCTTACAGATCAGGACAATTTCACCTTGAAAACCACATGTGATTTGCTACCCAATGTACGACAGTCTTAGACCCCCCAAATACAATTCGGAATCAGGGATGATAGCCGCATTTTTGCCATTTCAGTTCTCCTGTTCTGAGCAGGAGAATTGAAATTAAAAAGTAAAAAAATAATAAAAATAATTTTTAAAAAGCCCACTCCGGTACCAACGGAATCTCCCATAAATAAAAATATATATATCCCTGCCCCTCAAAAAAGTTAGAGGGGGCAGGGCTTAAGGGTGCAAATAAAATAATTACATGTTCTTGAAGGCTAATGAGAATAATGGGTAGTTAACCCACTTGGAGAGGCTCCTGCTATATGTTAAAGTAACCAAAAAAAATTCTTGGAATTGTCCGAACCCTTGCCACGTTCCCAAACCACTTCCATAAAATCAAAGCCCTGTACATTGACATCCAGTGTTTATAATTGGCCTGTATGCTGCTCTCTACGACATGGACAATGACTTTTAGAAAGGAAATCTGATGTTACCCCCTTTCTTCAGCTCGCCCTGAGATCTACTCTCTGGTTAATTACAGAAGAGTTAACCTTTAATAGATATATTTTGTACACCGCATTGGGTACACTGACAGTCTATGTGCATTCTGGCTATTGTTATACTTTGTCTGACACCTCTCTGTCTTTTCCATGAGGATAGAGATAACATCCCCAAATTCTCTCCCTGGCTGCCAGTCACAGAACTCTCCCACACTCCTTGGCGTCTCCTAGTTTCCCTTTGAAAAATCTCCTAATTTATCATTACAGTGAAGAGGTCCTGGCTGGACCACTGGAGTCTAGAAGCTGTCAGCAGGGGCACGTTATCTATTCAAAACGTTTACCTAACCCTTTGTCATACAGGCCTCAGAACAATGGCCATGTAATCTGGATAACAACATGAAATTGTACAGCCATTACTTGAGTATAGACGGAAGCCTATTGAAGTTCTCTGCGTGGTAAACTTTTATAGTCTTCTGAAATAAACATATGAAGCCTTAATGGGCTCTTCAGTGCACTTGTCACAAGTGAGCACTTTTGTGCTGAGTGTGAGGCCTACACATATTATGAGACAGAATCTGTAGGTAAGGAAAGGCTCTACAGGCAGGGAAAGGGATCTCATAACAGGGAAAGTGATCTACTGGCAAGGAAGAAAGTATGTAGGCTAGCGAGGGAAAAGCAAATCTACAGACAAGGCCCCTAAATGATTGTGTTTGTGAAAGAACTTTGTAGTTGTAGCTTTGTGAATCAGTAATACATGTCAAATAACAAGAAGGGATGCAGCAAACTGTAAGGGTCTACTGATTAAAGAAAAGAAAAGTGTTCCCTTTAGGGATAAGCCGGCTCCACCTAGCAATACAAGCAAGCCTCTTGTTGAACTCTCTGGTTCTAAGGTGAGTATGATTAAGTGTCAATAGGCATGAAACACGTTAGGTCATTTTTCCCACTGTCTGTATTCCTGCACTTTTGATTTTTTTTTGTGATATTGTCAGATCCTCTAATAAATTCATCACCTATCTCACTGGACTGGAGAGTGCAAATGTCTTTGTTTCTTCTATTCTACTGATTAAAGGACAACTGTAGTCCTTTTTTGTACAAATAAAAGCTGTTATTACACTAAATTGTGTGAGCTAAATGATTAAATACACTTAAGGCCAAAGTAGCCTTGCTGGAAAAATTCTCCCAGTCAGATGCATTGGAGAAGTTTTCCAGCTTGGCAATATTGGCCTAAGGTTTGAAATTCCCATCTCAATTCCCTGCAGTTCTCTCTCTGTGTTCCGTAGACCCTATAGTATCCTGGGCAAAGAATTAACCAGATAGTTATTATTTTGTAAACCCACGCCAAATGATATTAGTGTGAAAACATTCTTAGTATTGCTGCATGAGTCTGTTTGTTTATCCCATAACCATTACCTTAAATGACACTTTATATTACCATCAATTAGAGGTTACAGCACCAACATGGCGCTGTGGACTGTGTCCAGCAATATGCGATAAACCTGCCTGGCACGATGCCTAATAAAACGACACCATTCATACAAACCGTTTGTGTAATGTCAAAGCGTCAGTTTGAATAAATCTATTCCAGGTTTGTATGATGAATTGGCCTTGCAGCCGTAATGTGTTCAATCAAATGTTTTCTGTTGTACTAATATGTACACTGTCCTCTGTTCAAGAGAAATATTATACTGTTATTAGTTTTTGTTTTTTAAGTACTGTGATTTAACCATTCACTCTGGTCCCATTCCAGACCGAGTGTTCAATAAAAAACACAAACAATAACATAGAACAAACATACATCTAACAAACATTACCATCCAAAATAAAAAGGAGACTTCTGTCTCTCTACCCCTCTCACCGCTCCTCCTTTCCCCCGCTATTCCCTTCCTTTCCAAATAACCCATATTTTGTTGTAATTTTTCAAGGTGTTTGTCAAAGAATAATGTAGTTGTTCATAATAACCATTCATATCTACTGTTGCTGTTGTTTCCTTTATATCAGACAGGTTTTGTGATTGCCAGTTTCTTGCGATACCCTGTTTCCCCACCAATAATATATGACCCACTAGTCTTATATGCTTTGGTGTTAATTCTGGAAAGATATTTAGTAATGCTATTTCAGCTCTTTTATTCTAGTTAACTCGCGTTATCTCACTTACCAACTGGAATATTTTATCCCAGTATTCCTTTACCCTCAGGCACTCCCACAATATGTGCTGCATTGAACCCACCATTCTGCTGCCTCTCCAGCAATACACAGAGGAGGATTTGAACATTTTATTAAGTGTTACTGGAACCCTCCCAAGTGTTTTTAATGCCCCACGTCAATGAAAAAATATTTTTACACCATTTTGTTACCTGTACCCTAATCAGCTATCCCTCTCAGTCACTCTTTCTACTGTATTCTTGCTATTAGACTGAATAGATCTTACATTAACTCATGGGCATCCGCAGAATTTTTTTCAGGGGGGGGGGGCATATTTTTTACTGTCATTATATGCCAGGATTTAGCCATTCAATATGCCAGGATGTAGCCATTTAATATGCCAGGATGTAACCCCTCAATATGCCAGGATTTAGCCATTTAACATGCCAGGATATAGCCATTTAATATACCAGGATTTAACCCCTCAATATGCCAGGATATAACCCCTCAATATGCCAGGATTTAGCCATTTAATATGCCAGGATTTTGCCATTTAATATGCCAGAATTTAGCCACCCAATATGCCACGATTTAGCCACCCAATATGCCAGGATTTTGCCACCCAATATGCCAGGATTTTGCCACCCAATATGCCAGGATTTTGCCACTCTATGCCAGGATTTAGCCCCTCAAAATGCCAGGATTTAGCCATCCAATATGCCAGGATTTAGCCCCTAAATATGCCAGGATTTTGACACCCAATATACCAGGATTTTGCCCTTCAATATGCCAGGATTTTGCCACTCTATGCCAGGTTTTGCCACACCATACCAGGATTTAGCCCCTCAATATGCCAGGATTTTGCCCCTCACTATGCCAGGAATTAGCCACCA
Organism: Pelodytes ibericus; assembly: GCA_036172795.1. Taxonomy (NCBI): domain Eukaryota; kingdom Metazoa; phylum Chordata; class Amphibia; order Anura; family Pelodytidae; genus Pelodytes; species Pelodytes ibericus. Next base: position 132,175,549 of record CM069862.1, read on the forward strand.
AATATGCCAGGATTTTGCCCCCCAATATGCCAGGATTTTGCCCCTCAATATGCCAGGATTTAGCCACCCAATATGCCAGGATTTTGCCACTCTATGCCAGGATTTAGACCCTCAATATGCCAACATTTTGCCCCTAAATTTGCCAGGATTTTGCCACTCTATGCCAGGTTTTGCCACTTTATGCCAGGATTTAGACCCTCAATATGCCAACATTTTGCCCCTCAATTTGCCAGGATTTTGCCACTCTATACCAGGATTTAGCCCCTCAATATGACAGGATTTTGCCACTCAATATTCCAGGTTTTGTCACTCAATATGCCAGATTTTATCACGCTATGCCAGGTTTTGACACTCTATACCAGGATTTTGCCCCTCAATAAGCCAGGTTTTGCCTCTCAATATGCCAGGTTTTGTCACTCAATATGCCAGGATTTGCTAATTTTTTGCCCCCCTCCTCCCCCCCATTCCCCAGCACTTACCTCCTTGTTGCTGCTTTCTGGTCATTTCCTTCCTGCATCTTCCTTCCTGCACTCCGGTCACGTTTTTTTTTTTTTTTTTTTTTACTTTATTAAAGTCGCGCAGCATAAATAAAGTTAAAAAAAAAAAAAGCGCGACAAGAGTTTCCTTCCTCCGTGCAGGACGGACGGTGCACGGAGGAGACAACTAAGGTTAGAGTAACAGGGAACTTAACGGCAGCATTAAGCTCCCTGTTACATCAAAGGCAGTGGCGGGGGGCACTTTTTTTCTCTTGAAAATCCAGAGGGGGCCAGCGCCCCCCCTTGCCCCCCCCTGCTGACGCCCATGCATTAACTCCTCCTACTTTTCATTATCAGCCATTTTTTGAAGAAGACATATAACTTTTACCTGCCGCTCTTCAGAAAGGATAATTCATATTCTGTTCAACGGAAAATCAGTTAATTAATCAGGGTAATTCCTATGGGATTCACTCCTTGATTAAGTATCTGGTTCCTCCTGAACACATTTGCATTCTACATTCCGCAGTTGACCATGTACAGTTAGTTATATGCTAATCACACAGTTCAAGTATAATTATGATTTGTGACTTTGCATTTTCTAAGCTTGAACACTTTAAAATGTTGTTTTTCCCTCTCGGACTTCCGCCAAATGCAGAGAGCTGAGTGGGAGTTTCAGTAGATATCAAATTTTAAAACATGCATGCATATTAATTATTATGTTCCAATAATATGCATAAAAGAAAAAGTTCAGAGTGGTCCTTTTAATATGACACTGCCTCTTTGGAATGAGATCTCCTTGTCTCCCCTTTCAACATATTATCCCTATTTTGTAAGAACTGCTTGGTGTGTAAATGTATAACACCACTCCGAGGCACAAAACACTCAATAAATGTGTTTATAAACATAAATTGTTCATGTCCTGATTAAAGCCTCTAATTTCAGTAATAGCAATATATAGGATATAAAACCAACTACAAATTCTCACTTGCAACTGGTCATGCCCTCTAGCCATTTAACTAAACTTAAATGTCATTCAACAAAAGGTTTATACAGCAATATATGTCAAGTGGTGGTGGTAAAACAATGTAACAGGAGTGGTGTAGCTAGAGCTTCAGGAGCCCTGGGAGGTCCCTGAGTTTGCCGTTCCTCTCCATTCACTACAAATATACTACAACGCATGGTACTTGCGTCCGGGGAAGACACAAGCATCAAAATGCCGCTAATGGTTCCTGGCCCCGATCACAAGGTGACTGGTAGTCATGGACAGAGTGGCAAAGATCCAATCAGGGTCTTCATAGACCCTAAGGGTTCCTGATGAAAATTTGCGAGACCTTGTGATGACATGTATGACGTTACAGAAGCGTGCATGAATTTAGCAAAATGTAGCTGGCGCTCGCTTTGTGCTTCGCACTGAGGCCAAAGAGGTCAAAGTGGCCTCATCTAACAGGTGAGATCCAAAATAATTGCTCACAGTGGGGGGGTCTTGTGGGACTTGTAAATTAGATCATGGCTAGACATGTGCAAAACTAAAATTTTCGTTTCGTTTTCGTCCATTCGGACGAAAATGTTATTTATTTCGTCTAAAACGAATTTCGTTCATTAGTGCATTGGTTTCAGACATAATTCGTTCATTAATTTCGTTTCGTTAATTTTTATTCGTTCGTTTTATAGAATACAATGTAATACTATTGGCTTTCTATAAACCGAACGAGAGCCCCATTCATAAGAAATTCTTATGAATGGGGCTCTCGTTCGGTTCATAGAAAGGCAATAGTATTACTTGTATTCTATAAGTCGAAAGTCTATAAACCGAACGACTTTCGGTTTATAGACTTTCGGCTTATGGAATACATGTAATCCTATTGCTATTCTATAAACCGAACGACTTTCGGTTTATAGAATAGCCATAGGTTTACATGTATTACATAAGCCGAAAGTCTATAAACCAAAGTCGTTCGGTTTATAGGCTGTCGGCATTTAACTAATAAGAGACAGAGTCTCCATTCATAAAATTATGAATGGAGACTTTGTCTCCGTGTAGTAAAATGCCGACAGCCTATAAACCGAACGTTCGGTTTATAGGCTGTGGGCATTTTACTACACGGAGACAAAGTCTCCATTCATAATTTTATGAATGGAGACTCTGTCTCCGTGTAGTAAAATGCCAGCAGCCTATAAACCGAACGTTCGGTTTATAGGCTGTCGGCTTATGGAATACATGTATTCCTATTGCTATTCTATAAACCGAATGACTTTCGGTTTATAGAATAGCCATAGGATTACATGTATTACATAAGCCGAAAGTCTATAAACCGAAAGTCGTTCGGTTTATAGGCTGTCGGCATTTAACTATACAGAGACAGAGTCTCCATTCATAAAATTATGAATGGAGACTTTGTCTCCGTGTAGTAAAATGCCCACAGCCTATAAACCGAACGATCGGTTTATAGACTTTCGGCTTATATAATACATGCAGAGGCGGCTCTAGACTTTGTGAGGCCTTAGGCGAAAGTCGAACATGAGGCCCTCACGGACACACATTATTAAATAAAATATATGCAAGTGATAATAAAAATGAACTGTAGAAATAGCATATTTCAAGATCAGACTCAAATCCGAGCTTCTAGAAATGAACAGCTCCTAGAATTTTATTTGTCTCATAATTATTCTACAAACATCTATAAACATTTGGTATAGATAATATTGTGTGCGGCCCACTAACTCACATTGTTATTGCTGTGTCCTAAATGTGAACACTAACACATATCACACAGTCATTCACAGATACACTCAGCCAGAACACACTGACTCACAGACACACTCAGTCAGCACACAATCACACACTAACAGAAACACTCAGCCAGAAGGAAAGGTGCTCAATGTTGAAAGTGGTCTCACAGACCATGTTGTGCTAGAAGATTGGCACTTTGTTCTTCCTCACAGCACCGGATGCACTGTGATTTAGCCATTCAATATGCCAGCATTGTGCCACTCAATATGCCAGGATTTAGCCCCTTAATATGTCAGGATTTACCCCCTCAATATGCCAGGATTTAGCCCCTCAATATGCCAGGATTAAGCCATTCAATATGCCAGGATTTTGCCCCTTAATATGCCAGGATTTTGCCCCTCAATATGCCAGGATTTTGCCCCTCAATATGCCAGGATTTTGCCACTCTATGCCAGGATTGTGCCCCACAATCTGTCAGGATTGTGCCCCTCAATATGCCAGGATTTTTCCACTCTATGCCAGGATTGTGCCCCACAATATGCCAGGATTTTGCCACTCTATGCCAGGATTTTGCCCCTCAATATGCAAGAATTTTGCCCCTCAATATGCCAGGATTTTGCCACTCTATGCCAGGATTTTGCACCTTAATATTCCAGGATTTTGCCCCTCATTATGCCAGAATTTTGCCCCTCAATATGCCAGGATTTTGCCCCTTAATATGCCAGGATTTTGCCCCTCAATATGCCAGGATTGTGCCCCACAATCTGCCAGGATTGTGCCACTCAATCTGCCAGGATTTTGCCCCTCAATATGCCAGGATTTTTCCACTCTATGCCAGGATTGTGCCCCACAATATGCCAGGATTTTGCCACTCTATGCCAGTATTTTGCCCCTTAATATGACAGGATTTTGCCCCTCATTATGCCAGAATTTTGCCCCTCGCAATGCCAGAATTTTGCCTCTCAATATGCCAGGATTATGCCACTGTTTGCCAGGATATTGCCCCTCATAATGCCACTATTTTGCCCCTCACAATGCCAGGATTTTGCCCCACACTGTGCCAATATTTAGCCACTCATTGTGCCAGGCTTTGCTCGTTTGTGCCACCCTCCTCCCCCAATCCCTAGTACTTACCTCCATGCTGCTCTCCGTTGTTTCCTCCATGCATCTTCTCTCCTACACGGAGGAAGGAAGTTCCGGTCGCGTTATTTTTTTAAACTTTATTGAAACTACGCGGGTTCAATAAAGTTTAAAAAAAAATAAAAAATACGCGATCGGAGCTTCCTTCCTCCGTGCAGGAGAGAAGATGCACGGAGGAAACGTCCCAGGTTAGTGTAACAGGGAGCTTAACGACAGCGTTAAGCTCCCTGTTACATCAAAGGCAATAAGGTGAGTTAGGCAGCCGCGAGGCCCCCGTGAGTGCGAGGCCTTAGGCGGCTGCCTAACTCGCCTAATTAGAGAGCCGCCTCTGAATACATGTAATCCTATGGCTATTCTATAAATCGAACGTTCGGTTTATAGAATAGCAATAGGAATACATGTATTCCATAAGCCGACAGCCTATAAACCGAACGTTCGGTTTATAGGCTGTGGGCATTTTACTACACGGAGACAAAGTCTCCATTCATAATTTTATGAATGGAGACTCTGTCTCCGTATAGTTAAATGCCGGCTTTTAACTATACGGAGACAAAGTCTCCATTCATAATTTTATGAATGGAGACTCTGTCTCCGTATAGTTAAATGCCCACAGCCTATAAACCGAATGTTCGGTTTATAGGCTGTCGGCTTTTAACTATATGGATACAAAGTCTCCATTCATAATTTTATGAATGGAGACTCTGTCTCCGTATAGTTAAATGCCGGTGTTCTGACAAATTTCTGGAGCAAATTCTCCTGCGATTGGCAGGAGAATTTGCTCACTGCGCATGCGCATAAAGTTACAGCTGATAACTCAGCTGTAACTTTGTGACCACCGCGCATGCGCCAGCTGCGCAACCCACCTCCCGCCCCCCTCACACCCCCCGCACACCCCTTCTTACCAGATCATCGACCACAGCGATACACAGCGCATGCGCACGCCTATCCAGCCGTTTGGGAATGCGCGCGTCCGTTGTTGTGTTCTTAAGGTGGTAAGTAACACGGGGCATGGGGACATAAGGGGGCAAGCATCCTGGTGAGGGCTGCCTCATCTTGATGGGATTTGTGATCCTCCTGCTGTATTATTGATGCAGCAGGAGGATCACAAATCCCATCAAGCTGTAACTTTATGCGCATGCGCAGTGAGCAAATTCTCCTGCGATTGCGCAGGAGAATTTGCTCCAGAAATTTGTCAGAACACCGGCTTTTAACTATACGGAGACAAAGTCTCCATTTATAATTTTATGAATGGAGACTCTGTCTCCGTATAGTTAAATGCCCACAGCCTATAAACCGAACGTTCGGTTTATAGGCTGTGGGCATTTAACTATACGGAGACAAAGTCTCCATTCATAATTTTATGAATGGAGACTCTGTCTCCGTATAGTTAAATGCTATTGTATTCTATAAACCGACTCTATTTCTGCTTATAGAATGCAATAGTACTACGAATGGACGAATGAACGAATGATTTTCCTTTATTAACCATTCGTTCATTCGGCTTTAGTTAGCTTAGCATTTTCGTTCTTCGTTTTTCGGGCGAATGGACGAAAATGCAATTTTCGGACGAAAATGCATTCGTCCGAAAACGAATGCACATGTCTAGTATATATTCACATGTAAATTGCTTTTTTAATAAAAAATTATGATATAAAAAAAATCTTGTTTTTATTTCCTTTTATGTGACAATGCTGCCTCTCTCTTTCCCTTGCCCCCAGATTTGTCGCTCTCCCCCCCTTAGTGTTGTCTCTCTCTCACCCTCCCTTTGGCTCCCCCCTCGCTCCCCTTGTGTCTGTCTCTTCCCCCCTTCCCTCCCCCTGTTTCTCTCTGCCCCCCTCCCCTTGTTTCTGTCTCTTCCCCCCTTCCCTCCCCTTGTTTCTCTCTGCCCCCCCCCTTGTTATTCTGCCCCCCCCTCACCTGTTTCTTGCTCCCTGGTGGCTAGTGGGGGCAGCCGGGGGATGTATGCACTATACATAATAGACGGAAGTGTCGGGCAGCATGGAGGTTGTCTGCACGATTCGTGCAGACATCCCCCAGCTGCCCGATTCTCCCTGGTGGCTAGCGAGGCAGCGGAGGATGTCTGCGCGATGAGCGAGACCTCCCCTGCTGCCGCCCGGAACGACAGCCAGGACTTTTATGAGGAAGCCGGAAGTACCCAGCTTCATCATAGAAGTCCCGGCGGTCATGCGGAGGGTGAGAGAGAGACAACACTAAGGGGGGGAGAGCGACAAATCTGGGGGCAAGGGAAAGAGAGAGGCAACATTGTCACATAAAAGGAAATAAAAACAAGATTTTTTTTATATCATAATTTTTTATTAAAAAAGCAATTTACATGTGAATATATACTAGACATGTGCATTCGTTTTCGGACGAATGCATTTTCGTCCGAAAATTGCATTTTCGTCCATTCGCCCGAAAAACGAAGAACGAAAATGCTAAGCTAACTAAAGCCGAATGAACGAATGGTTAATAAAGGAAAATCATTCGTTCATTCGTCCATTCGTAGTACTATTGCATTCTATAAGCCGAAATAGAGTCGGTTTATAGAATACAATAGCATTTAACTATACGGAGACAGAGTCTCCATTCATAAAATTATGAATGGAGACTTTGTCTCCGTATAGTTAAATGCCCACAGCCTATAAACCGAACGTTCGGTTTATAGGCTGTGGGCATTTAACTATACGGAGACAGAGTCTCCATTCATAAAATTATAAATGGAGACTTTGTCTCCGTATAGTTAAAAGCCGGCATTTAACTATACGGAGACAGAGTCTCCATTCATAAAATGATGAATGGAGACTTTGTCTCCGTGTAGTAAAATGCCCACAGCCTATAAACCGAACGTTCGGTTTATAGGCTGTCGGCTTATGGAATACATGTATTCCTATTGCTATTCTATAAACCGAACTTTCGGTTTATAGAATAGCCATAGGATTACATGTATTACATAAGCCGAAAGTCTATAAACCGATCGTTCGGTTTATAGGCTTTCGGCATTTTACTACACGGAGACAAAGTCTCCATTCATAATTTTATGAATGGAGACTCTGTCTCTGTATAGTTAAATGCCGACAGCCTATAAACCGAACGACTTTCGGTTTATAGACTTTCGGCTTATGTACTACATGTAATCCTATGGCTATTCTATAAACCGAAAGTCGTTCGGTTTATAGAATAGCAATAGCATTACATGTATTCTATAAACCGAACGTCGGCCGTTTTAAAGACTTTCGGCTTATAGAATACTATTGGCTTTCTATAAACCGAACTAGAGTCGAGTCCCCATTCATAAGAAATTCTTATGAATGAGGAGGGACTCTAGTTAGGTTTATAGAATGCCAATAGTATTCTATAAGCCGAAAGTCTTTAAAACGAACGACGTTCGGTTTATAGAATACATGTAATGTATTTCGGCTTATAGAACAGCAATAGCATTACATGTATTCTATAAACCGAACGTCGTTTGTTTTAAAGACTTTCGGCTTCTAGAATACATGCTGCTATTGGCTTTCTATAAACCGAAAGAGTCCCCATTCATACGAATAGGTCAATTGACCTATTCGTATGAATGGGAACTCAATTTCGGTTTATAGGAAGCTAATAGCATTACATGCATTCCATAAACCGAAAGTCATTCATGTCGGTTTATGGAATGTAGTACAATGCTATTGGTATTGTAAACCGACTCTATTTCGGTTTAGAATGCCAATAGCACGAATGGACGAATGGACGAATGAACGAATGATTTTCGTTTATTAACCATTCGTTCATTCGGATTTTGTTAGTTAAAATTTTCGTTTTTCGGACGAATGGACGAAAATGCTATTTTCGTCCGAAAATGCATTCGTCCGAAAACGAATGCACATGTCTAATCATGGCTTTCTATTGTGAATAAAGTGCTTCCTTATAACCCATCCCAAAGCATTTACTAAAGCCTGAGTGTAACTGCTTGTGCGCGAGATGGACTTTTTGCTTATAGCCCAGTTGTGTTGTTACGCTTAAGGGTGTATTTGCCCAAAGAGAAACACTTAGCACCTGGCAAAACTCATTCGACACAACCAAAGCTACAAAGCAGCAAAACAGGAAGCAAGTGAGAGCAAGAAGAATCTAGTGCACATTTTAACCACCAAGTCAGTGACTGCACGGCGTGGGAACATGGAGCATTTCTGTCTGAACCCTGGCCTGAAGATGGATTCCTCATTAACCCAGGCTCTTGCTCTTCTCGCCATCGTTTATGTCCTTATGTCAAATTCCATCGGCTTCTGGGAAACTGCCCTGTATCAGGATCATATGTGTAAATATATTGTTATAGTGACCAGGTTGCAAAGAGCTTTGTGATGTACACAATACATATTAAAAGGAGAATATATTTACCAAGCTATCTTTTCTGTCTAAATGTTTGTTAAAGCTCATAATAAGAGCTTTTAATGCACATATAATTATTGCAAAACCTTTTTCGCTTGCTGTAGGTATTTTATTTATGAAATGCGGCTTTGCAGAAATGGCAGGTAGTCCAAGCACGCCTCTAAGCGCCAAAGATTATTGTTTTGAAACTGGCTGGTTTTCCTATGCCATCAGAGGAATTTAGATCACAACTGCAACCCCCCAGCTGGCCTGCATTGCGTATGTTGACTATTTTGCAGAAGGGCTGACATGCCCCCTGTCAGACCATGCCACTGCTGTTACGAGTCTCTCGCCAATAATGTTGGGAGGTACAATAACTGAATCAACACAAGACCTAATAGTGAACTACATCTTTATAATGAACTTTAATTCTTCTAGTGCCTGGAAGTGGGTAAAGTACTCTTCACACCTTCAGCAGCACTAACAGGCAATTTTCTGTCTGTATAAGACTACTTGACAATGGAAAAATGATTAATACAGAAGTTAACACCGAGAAAATAGGATGAGACACTTAATATCTCCATGTTTGACTGTTCATTTTATTTTACACATGTAAAAGGTCATATTTGTTAATTTCAGATGTGTTCCTTGTATGGCTTCCTTTGTAAAAAAAAAAATATATATACATTAGTATTAGAATACAAAAGTATGAAACCATGGAAGGGGTGTCCTGCAGCTTATTGAAAAAAGGCAAAAATGGGCAACAACTCCAAGGTAAGTCATGTGGTCATTGCAAATGTCTCTGAGCCAAACAACCACAGCACTCTGTCCTGCCCTTGCCTGAAAGAGCATAACAATTGCTTGTATTCCTCTGCACTTGCCCCATTGCATATGCTCCTAAAATGAGGCATCAATCCCTGACTCCATGCAATCTAAAGATACTCACTGGTGCAACCTCTGGGTTAGCTTCTAGACTCCCTGACTCATTTTATCCGGGCTCACAGGGTCCTGAAGCCTTGACCAGGACCCAACTCATCAACAAGGGAGCATAGACTTGGCACAAAACAAAGAACCATTTAGTAGGACAGAATTCATCATGGACTCTCCTTTGCTAACGAGTGGGCCTGGATCTGCTGGGACATACTCTGACTTATTTTGCAATAATGGCAGGACCTGGAGCAGTATGGAGATGAACGGCAATGCTGTGGCCTCACTGAGATCCTCTACACACAGCCTATCTCCCAGTGTTCCCTTTCAGGATAACTACCTACTTTTTGGTTGATTTAATATTTCCTGGTAGGGCACTTCATATGACACCTTACACTTTGGATCTGCTGAGAAGATTGCTGTTGCTTACAATATAAGGATCCCCCCAACCTTCTTCGGCCTATATACCATTCTGGATACCTGATTCATAAAAGCCTTGTGGACCATCTAGTTGAGGCTAACCTCCGAGCTTCTGCCAGTATACCCACCTACTGACATTAGGGTTTTAGACACTGTTTAGAAGAGAGGCTTCCCTTTGGCTAATAGACATTACCTGGTGCTACAAGGGTGCTATATGTACAGTGCTGTATTTACCGCGAGGCATCCTAGGCGGATGCCTATGGCGGCAAATTTTGGGGGGCGGCAGCGCCCCCCAGCACTGAAAAAAAAAAAAATCCGGCCCTTTAAAAAAAAAAATAGACCGCGCTTGCAGGCAGAGACGGAGGTGAGAGGGGATCGGAAGATCCCCCTCACCTTCTCTGCCTGCCAGGCTGCACGGGGAGCCGAACAGGCAGCACAGAGAAACCTCCGTGCTGCCTGTTCGGCTCCCCGTGCAGTGTGCCGACACGGAAGTCCCGACAGTCACGTGACGGGCGCGCTGACGTCATACGCGCGCCCGGTCACATGACCTGTCAGCACAATCGCCGGGAAGCCGAACAGGCAGCATGGAGGGACCATGCTGCCTGCCACTAGCCACCAATGAAAGGTAAGTGCTGATGGGAGACTGTGTGTGTGTGTGTGTGTGTGTGTGTGTGTGTGTGTGTGTGTGTGTGTGTGTGTGACTGAGTGTGATGGGAGTCAGAGTGTGTGTGATGGGAGACTGTGTGTGACTGAGTGTGATGGGAGTCAGAGTGTGTGTGATGGGAGACTGTGTGTGACTGAGTGTGATGGGAGTCAGAGTGTGTGTGATGGGAGACAGTGTGTGTGACTGAGTGTGATGGGAGTCAGAGTGTGTGTGATGGGAGACAGTGTGAGTGATGGGAGACAGTGTGTGTGACTGAGTGTGATGGGAGTCAGAGTATGTGTGATGGGAGACAGTGTGTGTGACTGAGTGTGATGGGAGTCAGAGTGTGTGTGCTGGGAGACAGTGTGTGTGACTGAGTGTGATGGGAGTCGGAGTGTGCGTGATGGGAGACAGTGTGTGTGACTGAGCGTGATGGGAGTAGGAGTGTGTGACTGAGTGTGATGGGAGTGTGAGCTTGATGTGAGTCTGAATGATGGGGCATGTCTTAGGTGTGTAACGTGGGTGTGCAGCTTGGGTAGGGGGGTGCCCGGATTTTGTCTGCCTAGGGCAGCACAAAATCAAGATACACCACTGTATATGTACAGGCTCATGTTACAGTATGGCATTTTTTCTCTCACAATTTGTTGTTGGCCACATTTTTTCCCATGTAAAAACAGATCTTGGGTGCATGATTTCTCAATATTGGAGCACAAAGTACTGTAAGAGGCTTGATAGTCCTTAAATCATAGTTATATTTATTGAGACTTTATTTTGAAAACAATGCGAAAAGACAAAGTGGGGCAGGAAGAAGGACTAACTTGTTTTGAGCCCTATTAGTCATAAGATCAAACATCAAAAAATGGAAACTATATAAAGTGGATTTACTGATAAGAGACATAATTACACCTGTGTGAACACTCAATATGATATGAACATAATTAAAGTAAATTTAAATTTGAAATATCACAGAAAATAATAAAAAAAAAGAAAACACAGCAAGTTTTAGCAAAAACACTTTCCAATTGTCCTATAAATAACATTTCATGACGTATGGAGGCAAAGACAACATTAAAGATCGTAATACACTCATTTGAGATATTGTTCCACCTCCCACCAACCCATAAATGAAACTTGATTCATTTGATATTCATATGTTATTACTAAACTTGTTTGATGATTTTTTTTTTTTTCTTACAAATAATAGACTTTTTTAATTTACTTTTTTATTTAATATTTTGGGTACCATGAGGCATATATACACTTCATTTTGGTGTTAAGACATAGGTTTTTGAAGTCAAGTAGTTTTTTTTAATTTAAATTCTATTTGTGCAAAAAGACAAAGGTATAAGCAATGAGACTGTTATACAATATCTTTAACATGAATCAAACAAATATGACCTTTTACATGTGTAAAATAAAATTAACAGTGGAGATATTAAGTGTCCCTATTTTCTCGATGTTAACTTCTGTATTAATCATTTTTCCATTGTCAAGTAGTCTTATACAGACAGAAAATAAAAGAGGAAGAAGAGACATATATATAGAATTGAAACAAATAATAATGATCTTGCAGGTACATGTACGTGTAAGTTGTGTGGGTAAAGGCTGTCGAAATCTCGTAGGTTTTAGCGCACCATCAATATCTTCTCAACCAAATTCACACAGATCTTTTTATACATATGCATGGTCCAAAACAGTTACATATATTGCGATAAAGTACAAGTCTCTTTTTCTGTGTCCACGCATAGAATACGGCGGTGGAAGGTCACTTAGTGGGACTGATCTTTTGTACTTTACTGAATATCATCAAATGCGTGACAGTCAGAACTCGTTTTTCACACACAAGGTATTTTTCTACATCTTTAAATTCACATTTTTCTTCTGTCTCAGCAATTCCTTTTAGAAACTTTGCAGGTTCAGTAGTTAAAGCTCCGAGCTTTGTTCCAATTTTGCTCATAGTGTCATCACACGTGAGAATATGTGTCTTGATAAGAACACTGGGCATCTCTGGGTCAGGTTTCTTCTGCAGAATATGAAGCGGGATGAAGTGTCGTTTCCCACTTGTTCCATAATTTATCCATAACTCTGACAATCCTTGATTTCTGAACATTGGAACAAATCTAAGTAGCTCAATAATATCATCGGTGTCATTTGACAGTATAATGACTCAGTTGGAACCAATGGCTTGGTACGTGGTACAACTCAAAGGTCAGCTTCCTCCAATTTGCTGTTAAGTTCTTGAACAATAAGTTAATTGTCTATGCCACATCCACTAACTAACAGATAACTTCCTGCACACCGCAATACAATTTTTCTCATGTGGATAATCCCAATCATTGTATAAAGATCATCAAATTCTACTGGATTCCTCAAAAAATATCAGCTACAATACGGAAAACACAGTCATCGCATATTATTAATATTCAAGTTAATGCATGCTTATTTTTGAATTTTTTTTTAGAGCTGTTGCTTAGTTTGTGACTTGAGATGGTATTACTAATAAAAACCCACCCTTCTTCAGTGGGACAGTATTCTGGAGAGCATGAATTCTACCCAATGGAGAAACTGGCTTTTCTTCAACCTTCAGTCCACAGCAAATAAGCAATATGATAAATTCAGTTAAATCAGCCTTGGGGTCCGCAGCATTAGGTAGAAGATGATCCATTCCTAAATGTAATGAGAGGGCCTTGAAAGGAAAAGGAAAAAAACAATCTCAGTAAATCAAAGATGCGTTGATGCAAAACTAAATATTGTAATGTTTTAAAATGAAAATCAAAACATATTGTAATGAGAGGCTCTGAAAATAATATTAAATAAATAACTGTTTAAGCTAAACCCTAAAATAACGTTATTGATATTAAAAGAATGATGCCATGTATAAATACCTAGAAATGTCTCAAGTTTAGCATATAAATAACCAACAACAAATAGTGTGTTCATATAAAACAGACAATACACACTAGACAGAGTAATTGTGCAAAATGATTGATCAAATACCCTGTGCACTGAATAGCCTGATAATGAATGGTAATATATAGTATGGAGCTGACAGATGAAGTTCAATGACCAGGAACAGACAAAATGTAGCAAAGCCCACAGAATATGCAGAAAGTGTAGTATATTTCGCCAGAAACAATCCAGTTGTTTGAGCACATTGAGAATAGTAGAATGTAACAATGTCTCACATAAGTAGCATATAACACCAGACGGGAATGGATACAGTCTTACCAAAGATGGAGATATAATAATATATCAGGGCTCTCTAATATAACTTTTCTTTTCTTTTTTAAAGTTTTTTATTGTGTCACGGATCAAAACGTACACATCTTATACAAAATGCATATTATATACACAAAACAAATTAGAAATAAGTTGTTAAAGATGGGACCAAATAAACTGACACAAATGTACTTTTGTGTAATTGTAAACATAAAATACTGAAACAGATTCAAAGACTGATTACTTATGTAGCAAGTGGTAGCTAAATCAATGAAAGAAAAATAGGCAAACGTCTTAGCTAATCCAGGGTGAACCCAGGCAGGGCACAGGCTCCCAACATTAACACTCCTTACTTGAGAACGGAATAAAGAGAAGCCTAAAAGGAGTCTAAAATCCCCGTTACACATAATAGATTCTCAAACCACCCTTAATATACTGCACAGGTAAAATAAACTGTCATTCAATACTACGTACAAAAGTGCAAGGGCATATATGCCGTTTCGGCTTTCGACAAATGTAAATAAAACATAAAGATTGCAGTTGGAACAAACAAATGGCATGGAAACAGACTTGGCAGAAAAAAGAGGAAAGTCCAGAAAAAAGAAACCAGTTGAAGGGTAAGTCCACTGATTCAAGAGTCCCGGATCACGGTGGCATCCTTGCTATCCAGCGGAGGAAGATCAAGACTCCTCAAAAACTCGATGATGGAAGCTGGGTCTTCAATTTGGAGTATTTTATTGTCCTGGTTCACTGTCAGTGAGTGGGGTAACCCCCAACGATAGCGTCTTTCGTGGTTACGTAGGTGAGCTGTTAAGGGTGATATAGACCTCCTCCATCGGAGAGTCTCCGGGGCCAGGTCCTCAAAAAACTGCAACACAGCGCCTTCATAACTGACAGTCTGCAGTGTACGCGCTGCCCTCAGAATAGCTAATTTATCAGAAAGTGATTGCATGTGAACAATGACGTCGCGTGGGGCATCTGGAGGCGCTTTGGCAGCTTTTTTAATCCTATGGCAATTAACTATTCTCAAGTTTTTCGAATCCACCTCAGGTCATAGATGAATGAAAACTTTCCTCAGATAGGCGGGAAGGATAGTGGATAGTGGAGGCCTAAACAGGAACATCCCGATATCTTGGCTTTTAGGCTTCAGAGAGCTCTCAAACTTTTTCGTTTTTCGCTCCATCGCTGAAGACGGGTGTCGGAGTACCAACTGGATACCAATTCAGGGGGAAATACGACCCAAAAAGCCAGTTTCAGCTCTGTCTAGATGGAGCTCATATAAAACACGTCCGCTGGTGGCCACAGTTGGTAACGCCCCCAATATAACTTTTCAAGGCACTGGACGTAGTAGTCGGCCAATAAGTATGCAGATAGAACATGAATAACAGCAAACTCCTCCAAACAATAGATGTGGTCACACTGACAACCTCACTGAGGCAAGTTCGGAAGTAGTTCACTCCTGTGTGAAAGAGTGCCAGATCCCCATTGTAGACAAACAGGATCACAGTAGACCTGGAGGCATCAGGTGGAAATAGCACACAATGCACAAAGACAAAGTGGAGCACAAGTGTGAAATGCAAAATCAAGAACTGTAGATTATCGATAAATATAGCTTGACAGCCGCAGTGGTGTAAACAACAGCAGCAGGACACAGTTTCCATGTGTTATGGCCTGGCTTAGTGAATAGTTCACAATAGTAAACAGCATCAGTTATCTAAACCCATTCACTCAAGTCCCAATTATAGTGATCCCAAGGAAAAAATGTAACTTAAATTTAAAAATCTATGCTAAGTTCCTAGTTAGCCGGATTAAACCTTTTTTTTATTTTTTTTACCTAGACCAAGTAGGCTTCATCACTGGTAGACCTAAGATGTTGGCATAGATAATGGCACTTTACCATTCCCCCGATGGCCTGCATAAGACTCAATGGAGCCTTCTCCCTGCCCAGACTTGAACTCTTTCTCAATGCTGTACAAAATTGTCCTAACATCCTGGACCCTTGGGCCCAGGATAACCACAAAGTGGATCTTCCAGTGTGGATCATTTACTTTGTATCATTACCAGACCCATCCTACCTTTATCCAATTTAATGAGAGAATTATAAATATACAGCAGTTGCTCTAATTTGAAAATTAATTATTACAAGTTCTTAAATGTCTCCATGCCGAGCCACAAGCAATCGCACCTAAGGATATTTTCCATTTTTACTGGTGTGACCCATAACTCAAATATTTAGCCCTTTCCTCTGATTTATGTGTCAGGCCTGACCCAGTGCTCAGACTCAGCCAGGTTGTATCCAGTTATTTCTATAATCTTTTTTCCTTGCTTTACTTATTACCCTTCCCTTGCATGTCCACAGAGCAGCACCTTCCCAGTTGGCCCCAGAGTGGCACCTTCCTAGTTGGGTACAGAGCGGCACCTGGCTATATGGCCCCAGAGCTACATCTGCCCAGAGAGGTTATGTCCTATGTCTTCTCCAGGATGACAGCAGGGTTCCCCTGTTTTCCCACCTTGCCTGCAACTGGATATAGCAGCTGCTTTCACAGGGCCTTGGAATGTGAACGCCTCAACCTGGGGCCTCAAGCCACAAGGGGGTGCGGTTACCACCAGGCCTTGTGTCTCCACATGTCTCACGGTGGACTCCTGCATCTGGGCAATGAGGGTCTCATGGTATACATGACCCCATTTGTGACATTATGTAAATGACAGTACCCCTACAATTCTTTGTCTGGGTGGGTCAGTTTAATTTAAATGAATGTGCTCCCTCTTTTTCTGTACCTCTTCCAGCACTTACCAGTTGCTATTCCCCCTCTAATTTTACATAACTGAGACAGGTAATAAACAAATATGTGTGGAGAAACAACCCTCCAGATTAAAACAACCAAATCTATATTTTATTTGGGCCTCATTACTTGTAGGGTCAACTGACTTGGCTATCACTCAATAAAATTGGCCTTGTTCTCATTCATATCTGTTTTGGGCACGTGAGCCATTTTAAACACGTACATTTTAAGGATCACCCACTACTCTCTCCATTGCTTAATGTCTGGACTAAGACCTGTCTGACTCACTCCTTCTCTTCTCCAATCCTCCCTTTGACTGCATCCAAAGCTATGAGTGACTTTCAACTCACTTTTTGATATCTTTCCCAGATTAACTTTTATTTAAAAGAGACCAAAACCATTTGGAACACCTTTGCACAGTGGATGACACCCCAACAATAGTCTCACAGTTATATACACTTCTTAACACCCCACCAGAAAATTGGCTCCCGATGTATACCTCCTAATGGGAGGCAGATCTACCAATCGCATTCAGCTACAAGCAAGCTCATAGGGCTAGCCTAGACAATATTGAGAACGGTTGAGATAAGGAACAGGAACATGATTAGGAGAAGGTTGAGGGTTAGTTATTTCTTAGAATTTGACTAAAAATAATTAAGATTTTTATATTGTGAACCCACACCTGATTACTTCTGAATCTCCACCGTTTCATGTAATTTGGGGGTTATTTGTGAAGACTTGTGATTTTGCTTATAAGATGGTATCAGGAAACACACACAGGGCGCTTCGCAAATAGCAAGACAGCAAAGAATACTGGGGCAAGAGAGGATTAGGCTGGGAACAGTTTAGCACCAGCATACTGGTCTAAACACTTCTCCCTCAAACAATAAAAGCACTCCACTCACTATTATAAACATATCGTTTGTTTCCTGAAGGAGGCACTTACACCCCACTACTGGCAAACTTGCCAATACAGCACGCTCAAAGAATAACAAGGTCTGATTGCTGAGCGAGGCAGCAATTTGTTTTCGGGTGAGAACTCAGGCCACAGACAGATCCTTTATTCTGTTTTCTCAGGACAGCCTGCAAAGCCAATCGGGACATTAGGGAAATAGAAAGGGCTTGTGAGTGAACTGGTTAAAAACTCATTAAGTTAATGTGTTGATATAATATGGGGTGTAATTGAGAGTTGAGACACTTAGCACAACAGACTAATCACAATGACTTCAGTGTTAGTGCCAAGAAAGATTTTATTCCCACAGGCAGAAGGAGACATACAAGGATTAGTTACTAGCCTACTACTTTGAGGCTCTGGCATTGTAAGAGGCTCTTCCTTGCTTAGTAAGCCACTGTGCGTAGGACAGTGAGGAAAGAGACAGGGAATTAAAGAAACACATATAGGAATTTAGGGGTCCAAGACTGTATAAATCCCACTCACTTGAGCCTTGCTTAGAGAACTCCCAATCCCTGAAGCCACCTGGAAAGTTTATACCAAACTAGTGATGTACGCTTTTCATCCTTTTGAGTGTTTGTAAATTCAGAATATTTAAAACATTATTAATATGGCAAGTTTGCAAATGTGCTGTTTTTTCTTTTTAAGAGATTGCAACCAGAATCAGAACTTAAATTCTAGAGATATTTGGGTAAATTGGGGTTCTGTATTTTTGTTTACATTCAACTGATCAAATAATTATTATAAGCATTGCACAGACAATCAATCAATGCAAGACATGTTCACATGAACTCTTCCACTTGACAGGTCTACCAGAAAGGCAATGTTCATGTTCCCTCTAACTTTTAAAGACTAAACACTAGGATAGTTTTAATCTGACAGAAGACTACTTTTGTCTGACTAGAACTGTCTTGTTGAGCATCATTCAGATGATATCACCAGTTGTCTTTAAGAAATAGCCAGTCAAGAGCTCCTGATAGAGGGTGTGTGAAATGCATGTTGGCTTAAAATATTTATTACAAGTTATGTTTTAAAACATGGAGGGAAATTAAGGTGGAAAATAGTGATCCTTAGGAGCAGCCTTTAAAATGTGTTTTGATCAGGCAGAAGCAGGCTTGTGCCTGTTTAAAACTTGGCTGTGAGGGTTTAGGCCCTTCTAACTGAGTAATGCTTGCTAATGTATTTTATATGATATATTAACTGACAGGATTTTACACTCCATAACCGGTGCCAGTTCATTGCAGTTTCCCTCTGGCATTTCTAGATTAAAGTTATTCCACTTGGAGTTAGTTGTGGTGGTATTACAAAACATAACATAACTAATCATTTTAATGATTCCTGTTTCGGGGGAGGATATAATCACACAGATAACCTCACCCTTTCCAAAACATCTTCTTTCAGGTATTATTTTGCTTTCTGATATTAGCTGCACCATCGCTCTCTGGAGCTCCTCTTCTAATCTTTTTTTTTTACTTCGCTTGCCAGAAGGCTATCAGGCAAGTCTTGATGAACAGATGCTATGCTTGGTTCAGTTAACATAAAACCCCTGTTATTTCCTGTTATTGGCTACAAAAGGTGCAGGGTTTTATTAATGAAATTTCACCTTGTTGATATTGCACTTTGGTTTATTGGTGGCTATTTTTATTCAGTAAAACCTTTGATCTCTGCCCTGTGCAATATCAGGGTAATAATTATAATGCTCACGAAGAGTTGTAAAAATAATCCTTTGTCACCTGTTCTTCCTGTTAACCATTACTTCACCACCTTTCAATCTATTTCAGTCCACCATGCTGACAGACGCTAGGTAAGACATTAGTCTTGCATGTTCCCTGTCATATACAGACTCGCACTTCATTTAACAGACACCTTGTTTAACTACTGCAAGAAAAAAATGTATTTTCACCAATATTCAATCTATGGCATTAGTGGTTGGCTGTGTTTGACACAGGTTCTCCACTGGAGTGGTAATTTCTCTGTAGTGGCCTTGAACAAAACTGTTTCTCTATGTTATCTCTTCATGTAATTAAACAAGCACAGATAAGAGAGTAAGGGGGATCACAGTTGGAATTAGTTTGGAAAATCTGAAGTAAGGTTGGCATAATCCTGTTTGTTCACAAGGTCGGTAACATCCATCAACCAATCTCAAGACATCCTGTATGAGCTCCCTGGCCTGACTGCAGTCTCCATCCTGCTTCCCTGAATCATAGAATGGATGACAGTAACAAGGCTCACACTGTGTCTGGGCTGGGTGACGTGGTTACAAGATGGTGGCAGAGACAATTTCCTTGCAATAACAGGAAGATGGAGTCAAGGAAGTTAGCAGGTGGTCTCACAGGAATGGGATTAAGTTAGATGGTAATTAAGACATGGGCTGGTCCCCTGGAGACAAAATATTCCCATGAGAGGTTTATAGCTTTCGTGCTAGAAAAGTGCAAATTGGAAAGAAGTGAAACAAATAAAAATCAATAGAAAGCCACATAATACTTTATATTGGTAATGATACATTTCATTCATGTAAAAAAAAACTGTCCTACCATTACATCATGTAGTCATGTAACCAACAATCTTGTTTCAACCCATTCACAAAATGGTTTCACATGAACGGTTGAAGCTGTTTAATAAAACAGAGGCTTTGACCTTCTTACCAGGTTCCACCCATGAGCAAAAATGTGTGCATTATTGTGAGGTGCTGCTATTACATGGGATGCTCAGCTGAAATAATTTCTTTTGTGAACCACCGAAAAACAGTAACTGTGATTAGCAAAGGTAACAGCCTGACAGGTGAGATCATTTCACGGATAGTCACTTAGACTCAAAGTGATAGATTGCCAATTTCTTCACAGTGTAACGCAGAGAGGCTATCCCAAGACTAGGTAATGTCCTTTCCACAAGTTTCATGTTTAATCCTCAGTAGATTACTTCATTTAAATACTGCTGAACTGATTTGTTCATGAACATACATGGCAAGAACAATTACACATATATCCTTTTTTTTTTTACTGTCCCAATTGCCAAAAGCCCTCCAACCATTTTCCAGACAGACACTGCCCATTCCAACTATTGTCAGATCCTACATAACAGACACGGGGGTCTAAACGATGAAAGACGGTGAATTGACAAGGGAAGTGCAAAAACAAGGCCTTAGCAGCTTAGTTGGAATAATAGGTGAGTTAGAGAGGCTTTGCAGCTCGGCTATTAATACCTGATTTTTTTTCAATTCTCTTGTCAGTTTAACACAGTTCACTGTTTACTGAATAGACACCAGTGTCACACACTTGGCTATAATCTTACTGCTATCAAAATAGCTCACTGTACACTTTCAGTGTGCTTTTATTTATTGGGGCTCCATCACCAAAACATTCTTAGACTGTGAATGTAGAGAATTAAAACAAATATATAAAAAATGATCTAAACATTAGGGTCTTCTCAAAATACACCAGTTAGTCCCGAATTGTATTGGGCGGGCACTTCAAAAGAATTTCACAAATCTCCAAAATGCGGCTACTTAAAATCTCTGAATTTGGGTCTGAATTCAGGAAAATCAGCTGTTCGGATCATTCGTGAACCATCGGAAGCACATGGATCGGGATATTTGTGCTCTTAAATACATACAGTTCCGGCTGTAACATGCTTCCAATTCAGGAAACACAAACAAACAACATTCTCCTATTTCAGTTCTCTAAATTTGACTTGGAGAATTGAATAGAAAAGTGTAGAAGAATTAAAGTTAACATATTTAAACACAAATAAATACAGCTGAAATTCCATTGACTTAAATGCAACAACCTCAGTTTGGGAGGATTGGCAGTACGTTTGCTTTATTATGGAGGTTTTATAGGGGTAATGAGTCTTCACTTTAGGATCTAGGACAGTCTATTGTCCCATTAACAGAGATGACCCTGGGTGGGCCAGTGATGAGCTGGTGTGCCAGGTGGTACTGATCTAGATATTGCAATCTAGCAGTTTATTCTGCTCTGCCTGTTCACAAGTATCAGGGGAGTCATTGATGTAATGGTAAGTACATGATGTATTTGTTTGAGTGGAGGGGTTGATACTGCCAGCTAATTTACTAACTACAGAGCTACCAAGAATAACTTGTATCACAATGCTGATATCATGGTCCTCCAGGGGATATTTAAACACTCAGCCATCAGATAACTACTTGGTCTGCTATTAAACACCATGGCTTTGACTTCTGGGGTCTTTAAATGTGGTATTGAGGAGGGAAGGGGGAATGCTTTCCATCAGTGTATTTATTTATCATTTAACCATTTCAGTCCTTTTTTTGTTTTGCGCCAGAAGCCATGTTACACAATTTTACTTTTAAATTTTTCCTGCAAAATACATTTCTTCCAAGATGTATGTGTTTTTCTCTTCTCTATTCTTGCACTTCATTGTGTGCCTTTCCTGATAACCGTGTCAGTCATCAGCATCACTAATGGAAAAAACGTGCTACAATCACACCCGCAGGACATTAAAATTAATGGTACAATTCATTTACTTCTTCCGTCTGTACAGACAACATGACCACATCCTTGATTCTTCAACTAAACTAGAGTCATGGACAACTTTTTCTCTGAGTGCCACCTTCTCTTCACAAAATTACCTGCCATGCCATTGCCTCCATGGCATGCCTATAAAATACCAGTTGGGTGCCACCTCTAGATATAAACCGTGTGTAAAATTATTGTTATGGCCTGTGCAGGGGACTGGTTGTACACGTTGGGTAGTTTTCCATGTGCTAATTAATGTTCGTGCACAACCATTTTTTCTTTATTATAAATACATATTACCTCGGATTGTACCGCGATGATAGGTATTGATGCTGGTCATGATATTTTATTACTGCCAACTATAATCTTTATAATATGCCTTCTAATTACCGAACCTGGAGTCCCTTCCTCTCACTTTGGACCATATAAACGTAATCTCAGTTCCTGAATCAGTGTACTGAATCAGTTTGCTCTTATGCCTTTAAGTAGACATTTAATCATTATTTCTTATTTCCTGGAGGCCTATAGTTGCTCTTTTTCATCTTGGGGGTAATCATTTGTACCACTCCAAAGACTTATAGAAAACAATGTCAAATAAGGTCATCAAGGGCAAGAGGATATGTCCTAACTGATGGAACCTCACTCAGCACCCCGTACAAGAGATTTTAAATATAAGATAAGCCTCATAGCATAAACGATTGTTCAATATCTGCCTGCAATCTTCAGGTAGGTGCACAGCCCATTATTTGTAACCTTCTAATCTTATCAGGAAGACTCAGCATAGCAGTCGTCTAGTCCTGATGCAAAGGATGCTTTAATAAATCACCAGACCTCATTTTGTTGGGAACAATTTACTGGGAAAAATACAGCCTGATACTATATGCAGGAAAAATACATTCCTTAAAAAAACAGCTCGATCCCTGAGAGCTGCCCCCCAGCCTTGCTCCAAGGTCCTATTTATAACTCCCCTGTTTACCAATATCCGTGTGACGCTGGCAGATTCCTGTTTGTGAGATATTTATATACTCTGGAAGAGAGAGGAGACCTTTACATGGAGATTCCAGGGTAGCTGACTTTCTTTTCTTTCACACAAGGTTTACCGGCCTTGCGCCATAGCTGAGACCTTCATGAAAGTAAATGTCCCAGCTGTGTTGCACGTCAATGCTTTCCATATACAAATCAGGAAAAAAAACAAATACAACTTGCATTAGTGCATTCTAACTTTCACTTGTATTGTAAATAAGAAACAAAAAAAGTGTCCAAGAAACCATGCCCTCCAACCGTCCCACTTTAGAACCATTCATTGCTCTGCAAATGTTTTGTAAAGGTCTACCGAGCAGCACAGTCACACAACCAATAAATGCATGACACTGGGCATTTTATACAATACACCATTCTTTGGAACATAGCAGGGCAAATCATTCTACACATGCACAAAACGACACACACGTGCACTGGTGAATCAACTTCTAGGACACTTCTTGGTACTTTCAAAGGTGTAAAAAACAAAAAATGTGGTTTAGTAAATGGTGAATTGGCATGACAACCAAGTTGTAAAGGTCAGGTCGAAATAGCTGGTAGGTGAAACTTGTTTTTTTTTTTTTTTTTTAGCAGTAGATTTAGAATTTATTTTATGTTTTAGGGAGCTTGTCCCTAGAGACTGTTATTATTTTTTTTTTTTTTTTTACATTTTTATTCGGGTTTTGCATGAATACAATCATTGAAAAATATGGATGAACGTCAAATATGTCCCCCATGGGACTGTTTCGGTAACAAAACTGGCATGTATAATCATAGGTACATATGTCAGGCGTTAATATTGTAACAAACTGTGAACAGTGCAGTGAGCATATATACATCTATATGGATACAGATATCAAAAAAAAATTATAATAACAAAATATATGTTGGGTTTTTAACTTAGTAGATAGTTGTTATTCGTCATTTAGTATATATCTATCTGTTTGTTTGTTTTTTTAAATATGTTATCAATTCATTGTTTAGGTTTATCTAATAAAATAGTAGGTTTTAAAAATGAAACAAATTTATTTGTACTGTAATTTTAAAAGGTTTATTTTGTAGACTAATCTCTGTTACAAGACCTTACCTGGATTTTCATGGCTATTTCTGGATGAACATATATGGGTGTGTGGAATGGTTGAACTAGACTGTCCCTTTAAGTTTTAAATTCCCATCTCAGTTCCCTGCCAATCCAAATTCTCTCTTTCATGAATAAAGCTCTTTTTTCATCCTAATTAACTATGTAACCTTATATAATTCGACCCTCCATGATGCATGAAAATTTAAATTACATTTGTTATTGCACTCTGTATTCTATCACTTGGTCAAATGTATATTTACTTAAGTAGGTAGGGAGCCAGGGACCAGAAACCTCCATAGAAACATGTCTCACTCAAACGGCTGGCACCCTCTCCCATGGCTAACTGGCTGCTGGGATTTGACCAGCATTGCCTATCTCGGGAATTAAATGATGTGACCTAGCAATCAAGGGAATTAAACATATTGTGCTAGATTCAATGGCCCCCATTAACTTGAAAACTGTTGTTAGTAGTAAATTATTGTTGATTCAGTGCCCACCATTAATGAAATTAACCGGTGTGGTAAAATCATTACCGGTGATAAAACTGCGGTAATTACTACACAAACACTGATTCAATGAAAGCCGGTAAAAATGAACAGGCAAAAAATCAGTCATCTTTGCCCATTAATTTTCTTAACGCAACCAGTGCTCCCTACAGTACTGAAAGGGTAAGCCTGAAAAAAAAAGAAAGAAAAGAACTTATGAGGGAGCCACGGGTGCTCACCTAATGCCCCCCACACCTTTTAAAACTGCAGGGACTAGGGGCTGCCAAATTAGCTCCCTGTAGCAGCAATAAATAAATAGTAACCTCTCTGGGGCGTGTGACCCCATGGGCTGATATTGTTTTGTTCTATGAGGCCAGTGGCATTCTTCTGGCCCCAGACTAGAGAGCCATATTTTTTTTTTAGCCAGCCTCTGGGCCCAGGGCTTTAATGGGGGTAGGGGCATTTTGCCCGTCCCTGTCCCTAGTATTATATTTTCTTTGGGGTGGGGTGGAATGCTAGGAATGTTATGGGGGTGGAAATTATTTTACCCTCAGTCTTCTGACGTTGAATTAAAGTTTTTTTGCAAAATACTGTTACTCCCTTACCGCAAAACCTGTGCTTAATGCACTGTATTTTTGCAATCCCCGTTGCCATTGAAATAAATGTTATTCCAATTCGAATAACATGTAGTACTAAAACTTTTACTGATTAATTTTTTAATGGGGCCATTGAATCTATGCCATGTTGTCAGATTGCACGTAGTGTTCGTAAAGATGAGTCTCTCTGGGGGAGCATGCTGCACTTAAATAAGGTGTCCGCGTTCCCTCCGTGCCTTTGGAAGGATATGTAGATGCTGCTTAATGCCTCGACATTGAGGCATTACAGCAAATACCGCCTGAGTGTTGTTAGTAAACATTGATTGCTAACACAGCTCATTCCACTGCAGGACGAAGGAGTTAATGCTTCATAAGAGACGCAGCATCCAGCCTGGATTAAAATTCAGAATTAAAGACCACTACAAGTGTTAACTCAAATGATTGACTATACCTGTGACCATAGCCGTTGCTAGATTTTTCCTAGGCAGATCCAGAATATTGTCCCTCTTTGATATAGTTCCATATAAACTTATGATCTATGGTACTGAGGGAGCTACTGGTCTTTTCCTTGTCATCATTGTGTCATTCATCCATTCAACTACAAGTTGATGCATGTTGGACTGGGATACAGCAACATGGCTTCATATCTCACGTTCTTGTGTGATTAGTCCTGTGCACAATATGGATGGCACTCGAAAACAGGCCAGAAGGGCACAGACCTGCAACTCTATAATATGAGATGGCATCAGTCTAGTTATACAGCTATCATAGCTGCTCCCACTCAGTTGTGTGCGACTGAGGTGAGTGCCTCAGTTGCCTTAACCTCGCTACTGGTCTGTCTGTGACAAGTGGGTAGAGTAGCGGATATGTCAGGCCTTGTTTTTTGGGTGGAAAGGGTTAAAGCCTAAAGGGTTGAGTAGCACAGGTTCTGCCTATTTAGTATTTCAATTACTGCAGTTAGACCAACTATTGAGGGAAAACTTTATAATATGGTTGCACAAATGACAAACAAGGTATTAGAACAATTAATGGCTCTTTAAATGTCCTGTAAAGGTTTAATGTTGGAAAGTACTGAGGTAATCACTCACACTACCAGTAAATGCTTGACATTGGACATTTTAGTAGACTTTAGATTGGAATTGCAGTGTTGTATTATATCTTTCAGCAATAATTCTAGGAGGAAGTGAAGGAATACAGGAGTGTGCACAGTGTACATCGCTCAGAAATACTCCAAAAAACGACTACAGGGAAATGCTCATTCATCAACAGCGACAGGGGCTGGCTAATAAAAGCTGCTCTTTAATTAATGCCTCTTTTGTTATTTCCCTGCCCACATACAAGCAATACCCTGGTTTGGCAGACTGTTCTTATTTTAGCTGCTCAATAAATTCATTGTTGACTTGTCCAGATACCATAAATAAATACAGTGTCTTTGTAAAAACAAAATGTTTGGTCTTAAAGGGACATTAACTTTTTAAAAATATTTCACGTTTGTCTCATTTCAACAAAAAATCACTTACATTTCTAGCTAGATTTTCTTTGAGATAAAGCTTAACATTGACAAACTGCGTACCATGACATCATTACTGCAGTTTGCAGAGTCAAAACACATGAGCAAACATCTCATGGTTCTTATTGCTTGCCATGTATCCTGACTAGAGACAAATCTTTAATTAGGCAAGTTAGGCAGTCGCCTAAGGCCTCGCACTCATGGTCCTGGCTTTATTATTCAACTTATTGTATGTGGACCCTGAGTGTCACCTCACCTTTGATCACGAGGGTTTCCATCTGTGCCCTCGACAGTGTTACAGACTGCTTGCTCCGCCCCCTCATGCACTGCACTGAATAATCTGGATGCACTGTGTCACGTGAAATCACGCTCAGTGAAAAGGTGGCAGCAGCAGGGTGCCGGAGTAAGTCCTGAATGCAAATCTGGGGGACGGTCACTGGGATAAGTCCTCTGAGTGCAAATCTAGGTGCTGGGGTAAGTCCTGTGGGTGATGGTTTAAGTCCAGAGTGCAAAGTGGGTGCTGGGGTAAGTCCTGTGAGTAAAGTGGGTGCTGGGGTAAGTGCTGTGAATGCAAATCTTTGTACTGGGGTAAGTCCTGAGTGCAAAGTGCGTACTGGGGTAAGTCCTGAGTGTAAATCTGGTTGCTAGGATAAGTCCGTACTTTGAGTGAAAAGTGAGTGCTAGGATAAGACTTGGGAGTGCAAATTTATGTGCTGGGTTAAGTTATGTGAGTAAACTGGGTGCTGGAGCAAGTTATGTGTGCAAATCTGTGTGCTGGGGCAAGTCTTGTGATTGCTGGGGTAAGTGTCCTTGTGTCCTTTTTCAACTTATTCTTATTTTTTTTAAATAATATTAATAATATTCATTCGTTTCATTTTGTCTAAATTCCAAACGAAAAAAGAAAAATAAGTCTAAAACACAATTAAGCAATACTCCTTGTGAATAAAAAGAATGAGTATTAACAAAGCTAGTATAAATAAATAGTCGCACGAAGCAGGAATATGAAGTAAAAATTACAGATAGAACATACAACTAGTAACACATACATCATTCTACAATCACTCACAAACATACCACACTCACTCGAGGAGGGAGCTAGTAGGTTGAGCACAGCACGGCAAGTGTCCGCCCATGGGAAGAGCTAAACTCAGATGCAAAAGATATCCATGGGGCCCAAATATTGATATAAGGCTCGTATCTATCCTTTGAGACGTAAAACTCCATTTGATTAAATATTTCTGCCCAACAAATGATGTCATCGAATCTCTTTTTATTAATAGTACATTTCCAAAGTAAAGGTGTAAATAATTACAAGATATAATAGGTGCAACAAACATCCTATCAACTGAACATTTACAAAATAAATATTTTAATAAGATAGCAAACAATAGAAAAGAAAAAAAACTTACATCACATAAGACACAACAAATATGTGAGAAGTGAATTTCAAATTAAAGGTCAAAGTAACTAAATAAATATTCTCTATGTCAGCTGTGTTTTCATCCTGTGGATGGCCTTAAATTGGAATTTCCCTTTGAATTCTCACTTTAGTGAACAGCCCTATAAATGTCTGCATCAGTTTCAACACATAAGGGTCTACCCTGCGCCCAAGAATCACAAGATATTTTTTTCCAGTCAAAATTAAGTGTTGAGCTTGACTTGGAGGGGGGGGGGGGGGCATTTGATCATTTTGGGTACGGCATGGCGGTGGACCCCATTTCTGGTCCGAGTTCTCGGCTTTCTGTTATCAACCGTTTAGGACTACTTTTATATTACTGCTAAACAGGCTATTCTTCACCATTACTGTAAAATAAAAAATACACATTCCCATTTCTGATTATGCGGCCAACTTCAGATAAAATGTGGACATCCCTGTTATAAAATATAATTTGAGACTGGATCCCCTTCCGTCACCTAATGGAAGCACCTAGTTATGGCGTTCCCTCAACCCGGCCTTTAATTGCCATTTCGTGTAACAGACAGTACTATAGCCGCCCTACTCGTGCCTGATTCTAAGGAAATATTCATTTCTCCTGATGTGGAAAGTCACAGTACTGTTATCGTTATTATTTGCACTACATGGCCACTTAATGTTATTAATATGAAATTCAATTGAGAAAGTGAAACAGGAAAAAGCTAGCTGTGACATTAATTCTAATCTCTTAGACCTTATGTTGGTCCGTGTGCCTTATTATATGTATAAAGCAGCTTATTTGGCATTAATCCCTGTAAAATGATGTTGGTACAGTTGTAATTATTTCTTCTAGAGATATCAGTTGCAGGGTAGTGCAGAAATATGGCACTTTGTAGCTTGTTTGTGGAATCTAGTTTGTGTTTATATTACTATGCTTTTCTGCTAGTTATTATTTTTCATACTGTGTACAAACACTAATTGTTTAGCCATTCCTCTCGTTTTGGTACAGCAACACTTTTAAATATCTTTTCATTTGTAACCCGATGTCTTTCTCCAACAAGCCAGGACATCCCATGATTAATACAAGGATTACTAGGTTTTCGAGGAGAAACATGTCACAATCCAAAACAAGGATCAGCGCCTGGCACAAAGAATTGGTGGAAGCCAAGGACATTTATTTTCAATAATGAATGTGTCTTCTGACAACATTAAAAATAGCCACATGATTAATGTGTTAAGGAAAGCACTATCTTCCTAAAACTGGACCCCTTACTAATAATATTAGGTTAGTCACTGTAGGAGGCGCAGATCTTACCCATGTAAAATAACAGGGTTATTAACCTTTGCTTTAAATGGGTTTCGTGCAATGATAGACCCTGATTATAAGATGACCCCCCCAAACTTTGGATATTCCTTTAGGAAAAAACTAAAAGCCTGTATATAAGACTACCCTATAGGAAAAAAGTTTAACTTGCATATATTCACATGTAAATTACTTTTTCATATTTAATAAAAATTATGATATAACAAAAATGCATTTCTTGTTTTTATTTCCTTTTCTGTGCCAATGCTGCCCCTACCCCCCAGACTTGCCCAATGCTCCCCCCCCCCCCCCCCCCGACTTTCCCAATGCTGGCTCTCTCCCCCAACCCTGCCTCTCTCCCCCTCCCTCCTTCCCCCAATGTTGCCTCTCTCCCCACTCCCTCCTTCCCCCAACTTTGCCTCTCTCCCCCTCCATCCCCAGAAAGTTGTCTCTCTCCCCCTCAACTCCCCCCAACGTTGTCTCTCTCCCCCTCCCTACCCCCAATGTTGTTTCACTGTCCCCCCCAATGTTGTCTCTGTCTCCCCCGTCCTCCCCCAACGTTGTCTTTGTCTCCCTCTCCCTCCTTCCCCCCATTGTTGCCTCTGTCTCCCCCTCCCTCTCTCCCCCCAACGTTGTCTCTCTCCCCTCTCCCTGGTGTCTAGTGGGAGCAGCCGGGGATGTGACATCCCTACTTCCGGGACTTCTATGATGAAGCCGGAAGTCACATGACCTCCCGGCCTTCGTCATAGAAGTCCCAACGGACGTGCCGGGCAGACATCCACCGGCTGCTTGCGAGGGGGATCCAGGTCCCCTGCAGCTCTTGATCCCAGTCTTATAGTCAGACCTCAATTTGAGGTCAGACTATAAGACGACCTGGAATTTAAGACATTTGCTCTGAAAAAAACCTTGTCTTATATTCAAGCAAATATGGTACTCCAAATCACAAATCCATATTAAAGCGACTATATCAAAAGAAGGAGATAAAATCCAAACTTCAAAAGTCCACTTCTAAATTAAGGGACTGTATCACCTAAATATTGTTTTTACTGTTCATGTAGAGAAGAGAAAATGATTGAAAATGATCTATATATTGTGTTAGCAAAATTGCAAGTAAATGTCTAAATTAGGAGAAAAGTGTGTTTTAAATGTGTCTGTGGAGTCTCCTGCGGATGACATCATCTGTTACCTGATATGCAAATAGGAAAATGTGTAATTTCCATAATAGGTCATAGGTGAGATTGTAAGCAGGAGACTCCACAGACACATTTAAAACACATTTCCCTCCTAATTTATAGCTATTTCAGCTATGGTTAAAGTCCTCCCATTGACTTATATGGGAGAACTTTTGGCTATTTTCATTATAGCAGAAGCTCTCCGCATATAAGTCTATGGAAGGACCAAGGCTACCATTTTGGCAGCCAAACTCCGGAAGAGTTCGATTTGAGATCACTTCACTGTTCTCTGAGTAGCCTGAATTAGATCACCTAATTAATCTAATTGGGTCCAAAACTCAGAGCTTCGATTTTCTCAACACCCATAGTGTCTCTCTGTATTGTTGGTTGACATTTACCATAATCACAATAGATGACATTGTGAATGTACCAAAAGCAGCTTTATCTCGATGTATATATGTTGGCCTAAATTCCCCACCTTATGTCCTATTAACAGTCCTGTGCGTATGTATAAAGAGCAAAAGGGGCAAAGTTCTAAAAGGGGAGCAGTAACTATGGAAACTGATCTTTCTAAAAGTGGACCAATAACCATGGAAATTTATATTTCTAAAAGTGGAACAATAACCATGGAAACTGTCTAAAACATATTGAAAGTCTGAGTTGGTTAGACTTGCTTTCTGTCCGATTATATGATTCAGAAGTGTTGATTAGCTTAACATCTATTGCCCTAGCCTTTGCAATACTTCTGTTATGTTGTCCATTTTTTATCTATTACTTTGGGTAGTTATAAGCACGGATAGACAAAGTGTCCATACAAGGACCCCAGCGTCTATAGCAAGGTTTGTGGATGTCCAGAGAACATCAATAAATTATCTTTCAGAGACCCTAATAAATGTCCACCACGAGCAATGCTGGTGCCTACCCCTGGTTACTAGCCAGACCTCTCACTAGCAACCCTCCCTGGTTCATCTTGAGAAAATACAAGGCCTTTTTAATGTTTAATAAATATCATAGTTGTTAGTGAGGTTTATGTTGGCACAAGATAATGAGTGCCTCGTTGTATGTGGGTTATGGTAACTGTAAGGTATAGTGGATTATTCTGGTTGTGATCTGGTTAACTTCCCCTCACCTGAACTTACATTGTACTTGAGCGTGTAAAGTTCAGCTGTCTGCAAAGCTGGAAACTCGCAGAATGGAGAAGTGGCTGCTTGTTTAAGCTGCTCTTTGAAGGAGCTGTTATTAACAGGGCCTTCCCTCTGCACAGCAGAACATGTGAGAAAGCCAGAGGAATAAAATAACAGGAGACATCTCCCGTGAAACAGAAATAAAAGCTGGCTGCTTGTCTTTAGGTTGTAAACGCTCTGGAAACAGTGACCTTTGTGCATCTGCAATTGATTTCATAAAAAAAACAGCTGTATTGCAGGAAAGATAAAGCTAACAGGCTTGAAACACACAGTAGCACAAACAGTACCTGGGACCAAAAAGTCACATACTGCACTCCTTATACAGCATGAGAGCAGGGTCCCTTTATAGTACACAGTCTGACCTTGAGTAGAATCCTTATCTCTCTGTACTGTGACCCAATACTTATCTCTTCTCCTCTGTCTCATGTACAGAGAGTTGTCACCTTTTATTCCAAAAAATACCAGCCATTCTATTACTTCTATAGGCTTAACATGGGCCTCAAAATATTTTTGTTACCGGCCAGGTGGTAACCCTACCTATGCAGCATGCCTGACAATATTTCAAATAGATAAAGAGGGACACGTGGGTTTAAGGGAAGTGGTTATGGGGTGAATGTTTAGGTGGTATTATAAGCGCTGTACATACCTGCCGACTTCTGAAAAAACCCTCCACGGAAGCGATGGGGCAGAGATACATGACATAGCATGACAACATTAAATAACCCTGCACTCCAGCTTCCCTGGTACAGGTACCAGCTGTCTGGGGCTTAATTCTTTACTGATTAAACTGTGTATGTCTAACAGATATACAACAGACATACACAGTTTAGATGCAATGCTGCTTGTGCACAGCGATGGTCTCTCAAATAGGAATACTTGGGAGTTTTCATGTCATTCTCTCTCTATAGTGCAACTCTCTTTTATAACAACATTCTTTATAGTGCATGGCAGAACCTTGAATATAATCCTTATCTCTCTTAACTTGGATCCCATGCTTCAGTGACGATTGTATAGCAACGGTCTATTCCCTCTCCATAACTTATCCATCGTCTCCTCCCTAACTGTACACAGACAGTGTCTCCATCTTCTTGGTATATTAATCCTTTTCTTCTTGTATATAGGGACTGTTCTCTTATACTATATTGCCTATTTCTCTCTCCTCAAATTCCATGTATAATCACAAACACTGATTATATACACTGCAACCGGATGTTTCTATGCATACCTAATGAGTGCAGCAAAATAAACATAAAGGTTGACCCTATATACTGGCACTATATGTGCCAAAAGATCACAGGATGACAAACACAAGGATTGTCCCTGCTTCCTGTGGGAGACTGTTCCACATTTACTGATAGAAAGCAGGATAACTAAAAAAAAAAAAGGGTTATGTAAGAAAATGTATATATAGTATATATGAAGGGTGACAAATACAAGAAACAACATATGTACTAGGACAGGTTGTATACTTACCAGTAGAAAATGGGAAAATACACAAAATAACTCACCCTATATACAGGGACAGACTGTTTCTATAGAGCACAGAATCAGAAACATAAGCACCAAACTTATAGTAGGACAATGAACGTTACAACTGACCTTCAGCTAACTTTTAGCTCACTTGCTTATAGACTGAAAGGAGAAAACCCCTATTACTTTGTGTTGACTTAATTCTGTTTGATTTATCCTGTGCAGTGAGAGCTCACATATAAATTGTGACCTAAATCCATTCTGGTTCCTTCTTAGTACCTCTCCATGTGAACTATATCTCCTGTCTGGAGAACAGAACCAACCATTTCTCTGGTGCAGAGGTCAAACAGAGGCTGAGAAAGGAAGGGTTTGTTTTCTTTCTTGCACAGTTAATAAAAAGGGAAAGAAACCGTAGTCGCCGTTTGAAGATTTGCTTTAGCGAGAGTCACTTAGTGAAAGTGTGGAACTGGCTTTTATCTGCAGCTGAAAGCATGAGATCCGGGAATAGCAGATCATACCAAGGATGGAACTCACATGTCTTAAGGCATGTAAATGTATCACTCAAGATCGCAAGCTCGTGGTTTTATACGTGGCTCATAGCGGGACAACACAGAAAAAACACATTCATTTCTAGTAACTTCTTCTAAGCGGACTAACAACCTAAGCATAAAAACAGCTTGTGGCTACATCAAATTTTATACAAATTAGTTAATTTTACTGCATACTATAAAAGACAATTCAATCCCGTTTTACTGAGCCATAAATATTATAGAGGGCTGGAGCCAAAGTAAAAGATCTATGGTCTTTTTAATGTGTCCAGAGATAGACAGAGAGTTAATGATCTGCACTGTTCACAGGGGATTTGTAAACAGGTTACAGCAGATAACACAATACGCGGGTCACTCCTTGAAGATGTGGCAACCTCCTTACCATGAACTAACATAAATGTGTGAAGTAACCGCAAAGCTGACATTAGAAGCAATGTGAAAAAAATTAACATCTTTTATTGAGAGACAAAAAAAAGAAATAGCATTGGAATAAAATTATATCTCTTGGTGATGATCTCACTGTGTGTTACATCATGTGGAAAATTGCACTTATAGGGAAAGTAAGGGGTATATCAGCTTTTGGCAGAATCTTGTAGGAAATGGCAGTGTTTCTTCTGGGTTTAAACTTCAGGTCCGGTACATTAAAGGGTCACACAGGTTGTGAATCTGACGTTTGATAAACCGATCCCATCAAACTACCTTCCTTGCCCGACTCCTCATGTCCAGCTCTGTGGGAAATCAGAGCCTCGTTTTAATTACGCCAAACGTCTTGTAAAGTCCTTTGGATAAAAAGCATGTTTCCTTATTGTTCTGACAACACAGCATTGCTTCCAACTGTGTAAATCCCTTTATTTAGATTGAGCGTGACCCGCCACCTTTTGAATTGCACATTAAATGCGCAGAAAAGTCCTCTTCTCTCCTCTGAGATGAAGAATTTCTACCAACTCCACCAGAAACCCATTCAGTACAAAGATCAAGTCTGTCAGTCATAACCGCCTGGTAGCCACCACTAGGGTCACAATTGTGTTATCGTTTCAATACGATGACGAGCACGCTGCTCTCAGCATGTGGCCACCACACACAACAGGAAGACACAGGAATCTGTAAATGTCCTGGTTAAGTCAGAGTTAAGCTAAAGCCAGCGCACACCATGAGTCTTGTCGGAGAGGAACACTTAGTCCTGATGGTTGGCTCAAGGCAGCAGGACTGTAGGAATATTCATCAGTAATAAACTTTAGATCATGAGATCCAGGGACCAGATCATCTGCTTGTCCATGGCTCTGTGAATAAAATAAAATAAAAAAATCAAGACTCTAAATGTAGATTTCATTGTTTAGAGAATGCGGTCTGAGTATAATTAAAAATTAACTTTTAATAGATTCCTTAAAATAGATGGCAGTTTCAAACAGCCACTGATTACAGTAACACCCCCGCCCCCCGCAACAGGATAATGGAGGGTTAGAATTGAATCCAAGATTGGATTAAATGTAAAGCCTAGGTGTGTATTAGTCTCATTTATTAAATCCTATAGACATAGAAGAGCAGTTTGCCAAAAAAAAATATACAGTTGGTTTAGAGGGCTTTACCCACAGCTAATGATTAAAAAATATCAGCTAGCAACAGCAGAGGTCCAAATATATTACATAATACCATCAGAGGTTTTTTTGATTGTTCCTCTGGTGCTATTTGAAACTTTTTGAACACATTAATTATACGGTTCTGCTGATGTGATGAGACTTACCTGAGACATGGATCCCATAACATGGCCTGTGTATTGTGGGTTCAGGCCTGGTTCTGTTTTTAATACAGGTGTGGTATCTGTGTTTGATACTGAGGATGGTGAGTTGGTAGCAGAGGTTGAAGACCCTGGAAAATATATTTTCAGTTAATAATAATCGGCTGTAAACAAGGGTGATAGGTGCGCTGGAGGTCTTACACACACAGAAATATGTATATGACAAAAAACGTATAATTGCCTTAAAAATCAGTCAACTTCACAAGCTGAGGATATAGGTGATCTCATCAGGCTCGGAACATAGGGAGACAGAGAAAAACAAAGAACATAGTGCAACTCTATATTCAGTGTAGAAATTTATAAAGTGAGGTGGTGAATTGCACTCACAAAAGTGGATAAGAAAAAGAGCTTATCTGATCCAAATGAGATGATTCCTTCGATTCTTCTTACTCAGTGACCATATGTAGGTATGATGGCAAAGAAGTGAAGATAAAATCAGTATATGATAAAATACAAAAAGCTTTAATAAAACATAGTATCTTACATATATGGAATGGTAAAAACAGCGCTGCAGATCTTCCTTTTCAGGCAGCAAAATAGTCCACAGGTCTTGCAGTTAGAGAGAATCCAAAACTTTTCAGCAAGGCTGGAACTGGATTAAGATCAGTCAGTGGTGTACAGTGGGTCACGCAACGCGTTTCGCCTTTTCTTAGGCTTCCTCCTGGCGTGGACACGCCAGGAGGAAGCCTAAGAAAAGGCGAAACGCGTTGCGTGACCCACTGTACACCACTGACTGATCTTAATCCAGTTCCAGCCTTGCTGAAAAGTTTTGGATTCTCTCTAACTGCAAGACCTGTGGACTATTTTGCTGCCTGAAAAGGAAGATCTGCAGCGCTGTTTTTACCATTCCATATATGTAAGATACTATGTTTTATTAAAGCTTTTTGTATTTTATCATATACTGATTTTATCTTCACTTCTTTGCCATCATACCTACATATGGTCACTGAGTAAGAAGAATCGAAGGAATCATCTCATTTGGATCAGATAAGCTCTTTTTCTTATCCACTTTTGTGAGTGCAATTCACCACCTCACTTTATAAATTTCTACACTGAATATAGAGTTGCACTATGTTCTTTGTTTTTCTCTGTCTCCCTATGTTCCGAGCCTGATGAGATCACCTATATCCTCAGCTTGTGAAGTTGACTGATTTTTAAGGCAATTATACGTTTTTTGTCATATACATATTTCTGTGTGTGTAAGACCTCCAGCGCACCTATCACCCTTGTTTGCTGTTTATGTATATTTTTTCACGTGTGTTTGCAGAGATACACACAGGTTGGTGCTGCTTGGTCACAGATCTAGCGCTGAATTTTACCCCTTGTTTCAATAATCGGCTGTGCGCCCAACAGTTTATTTCTCTTTTTCATTTAGGCTTGGGCCCTGTGTTTTAAGGGTAATTAGGAAACCAGTGGGAGTGTTTCTTTTTACTCATTTCTGTTCACAGTACATACACTATTCCTGTCCTGTGACACATCAGTTCCACAGTGATTCATGAATGGTATTCCAGTACCCCTGTTTTTTTTGGTTTTTTTTACTGTACCTGTGGATGTCTTCCCTTTGCTGCCACTTTTGGGTTTCCTTTTTCGGGTTTGAATACTTTCTTTCTTCATTGCCAAGGGACGGGGCACCTAAAGAGCATTGATTTGTGTTAATATACTTGTACAATCTCTTATACAATTCCCAACCCAGCTCGTATACTTGTACAATCTCTTATACAATTCCAAACCCAGCTCGTATACTTGCACAATCTCTTATACAATTCCAAAACCCAGCTTTTATACTTGTACAATCTCTTACACAATTCCAAAACCCAGCTTGTATACTTCTACAATCTCTTATACAATTCCAAACCCAGCTCGTATACTTCTACAATCTCTTATACAATTCCAAACCCAGCTCGTATACTTGCACAATCTCTTATACAATTCCAAACCCAGCTCGTATACTTATACAATCTCTTATACAATTTCAAACCCATCACGTATACTTGTACAATCTCTTATACAATTCCAAACCCAGCTCGTTTACTTGCACAATCTCTTATACAATTTCAAACCCAGCTCGTATACTTCTACAATCTCTTATACAATTCCAAACCCAGCTCATATACTTGTACAATCTCTTATACAATTCCAAACCCAGCTCGTATACTTGTACAATGTCTTATACAATTCCAAACCCAGCT
Organism: Pelodytes ibericus; assembly: GCA_036172795.1. Classification (NCBI taxonomy): domain Eukaryota; kingdom Metazoa; phylum Chordata; class Amphibia; order Anura; family Pelodytidae; genus Pelodytes; species Pelodytes ibericus. Next base: position 132,213,447 of record CM069862.1, read on the forward strand.
CGGATACTTCTACAATCTCTTATACAATTCCAAACCCAGCTTGTATACTTCTACAATCTCTTATACAATTCCAAACCCAGCTTGTATACTTGTACAATCTCTTATACAATTCCAAACCCAGCTCGGATACTTCTACAATCTCTTATACAATTCCAAACCCAGCTTGTATACTTCTACAATCTCTTATACAATTCCAAACCCAGCTCGTATACTTGTACAATCTCTTATACAATTCCAATTTCAAACCCAGCTCGTATACTTGTACAATGTCTTATACAATTCCAAACCCAGCTCGGATACTTCTACAATCTCTTATACAATTCCAAACCCAGCTTGTATACTTCTACAATCTCTTATACAATTCCAAACCCAGCTCGTATACTTGTACAATGTCTTATACAATTCCAAACCCAGCTTGTATACTTCTACAATCTCTTATACAATTCCAAACCCAGCTTGTATACTTCTACAATCTCTTATACAATTCCAAACCCAGCTCGTATACTTGTACAATCTCTTATACAATTCCAATTTCAAACCCAGCTCGTATACTTCTACAATCTCTTATACAATTCCAAACCCAGCTCATATACTTGTACAATCTCTTATACAATTCCAAACCCAGCTCGTATACTTGTACAATGTCTTATACAATTCCAAACCCAGCTCGGATACTTCTACAATCTCTTATACAATTCCAAACCCAGCTTGTATACTTCTACAATCTCTTATTCAATTCCAAACCCAGCTCGTATACTTGTACAATGTCTTATACAATTCCAAACCCAGCTCGGATACTTCTACAATCTCTTATACAATTCCAAACCCAGCTTGTATACTTCTACAATCTCTTATACAATTCCAAACCCAGCTCGTATACTTGTACAATCTCTTATACAATTCCAAACCCAGCTTGTATACTTCTACAATCTCTTATACAATTCCAAACCCAGCTCGTATACTTGTACAATCTCTTATACAATTCCAAACCCAGCTCGTATACTTGCACAATCTCTTATACAATTTCAAACCCAGCTTGTATACTTCTACAATCTCTTATACAATTCCAAACCCAGCTCGTATACTTGTACTATCTATTATACAATTCCAAACCCAGCTCGTATACTTGCACAATCTCTTATACAATTTCAAACCCAGCTTGTATACTTCTACAATCTCTTATACAATTCCAAACCCAGCTTGTATACTTCTACAATCTCTTATACAATTCCAAACCCAGCTCGGATACTTCTACAATCTCTTATACAATTCCAAACCCAGCTCGAATACTTGCACAATCTCTTATACAATTCCAAACTCTTCCACCTTCACATGACCCCGCCCCATCTATATACTGAATTGCTGAATGAGCTCACAGCTCAACATTACAGGACAAACATTCTTACTCCGAAATATAAGGAACATTGTCAGACTACACAGCATCAGTATATCTGGCATGTTGAACATAGATTACTCAACCTCGTCAATGTAAATATGAAGTGCAAAAATTTCAGTGCAGTTCCCCATGTGAAAAGGTTTTAAAATACATCTCTTTATTAAACGGTAAATAAAAAGCAGTGTTTGTTTGTTTGTAGCTACTGAGATTTTACTTTTGCATATACTGCATATAATGCTGCATATAATCCTTCTGGCTGTAGGGATATACAATTTTTATTTATAAAAAATCTATTTATTATTCACACCAAATAGTAAAAACCCTTAGACAGTTACCAAAAACCTCTGCATTTTCCCAACACAGTAAAAAAAATGCTTCTGGTGAAAAAGAATCACAGAGGTACAATATAATTGTAATGCTCCCACAATAAACTATCAAACATTTTTACTTATTATTTAATAAAGAGATACCTTTAAAACGTTTCCACAAGTGTTTAAAGATGTTCTTTACTGAATATTTTAGTTCATATTACAGCTTATTCTCAGGTTAGAGGAAGAAGGTTCAGTAATAGGAACATAAACATAATAGTAAACCACATTTTTAAAGATAATTGACTTATCCTAGCAGATCATAAGCTGGTAATACTAATAATGACATAACAATAACACTGAAAAGATTAAATTACTAACTCAGGGGCATAAAACCAGGAGATTTTAAAGCTTGCTTGTTAAATAACCCTTACATAAATCAACAGAGCACAAATACTTTGATAATAAATTTTAAACAAAGTGCCTTGGAGCTGACATGTCAACGCTAGGGGAAAGAGTCACACTGAGGCAGGTGCACCGTACCCAACCCAAATTTACTTCAATAAAGAATGTCGGCACTGATGGTGCTCAGGAATTATTCTAGCTGTATGGGATACAGGAATATCCTGGAAGCAGCACAATGTTTATTCCCCAGCACCAGCATTGGTGAAACAACATGGGAAATGCTGATCTGTGCCTTTTACAGCACAGACCTGTTCTTTGCGCCGCTGTCAGGCCAATAGGAACTGAGTGTGTGGATATGAGCTCATATACTTGTCTCCTAACCTGCACCAGATCCATTAGAGTCCTCTTTGCCAGCCCTACCCTGCTCTCTGCCCACAACAATTTGGATCTGAATGATGTCGGAACCCCACAGTGACCAGGTTTGTGTAGACACAATTAGGGTTCAGCCCCAATAGCTCCAGCAAAACCAAAACGATATCCAAAGAAGTTTCTTGGGACAAATTTGCCCTGGTAACAGTAATATTCATCTGAAACATCAGATCACCCTATGATATAGTTGTGTGGCTATACTGTAGTCTGCTAACTACATATTATGGGACACATTCTGTAAGTCAGTGTGACAAACTATATGGGTAAATAACAAGGGGCATGGCTAGAAAGTCTTATGTTTGTGACACTTGAGTATCCCCTATAGAGCCACACCCACCTGGGAGTACCAAGAAAATTCCTGCATGCAGGCGTCAGTGGCCCTAGACTCGGACCTCCAAGGGACATTATGGAAATGTCCCTAATCAATTCCCTCTATTCTGTGACCTTCACATTATAAATTCAAAAACAGTCAACCAGGTAGAGGAGGCCAGGTGCAAGCTGGTGTTATGATGTTTTCTTACAATAAGTTTTCGGAATACACTGAATATTTACTGCATAATATTTGACATATCTGTAAACATGCAGTAATCCAAATTTTGTTTTTTAAAAAGGCCATTAAACCTAAAAAATAGAGTTGTTTTTTTTACTGTGTCCGCAGATACTTCAAAAGCAAAAATGTCTATTTAGGAAAGCGGAAAACTTTTATTAATTAGAACTTCACTCAAATATATTAAACTAACACCAGGAGCAGTTTTTATATTTAATATAAGGTAATTATTTTAAGGTGAGCAGTTGGAGTGTGTTATACTTTATGTCGCATGTCAGTGTACAAACTTACCCCATGTAACTTCATGTAAAGCCCGCAGGCGTTGCACACAGGCTCTCCTTCAGAGTTACGCCTCCAGAGTGTGGTCGTGGTTGTGTGGCAGTTTGTACAGCACAGTCCAGCTCGTCGAGAGGAAGACTGCAGGATGAGAGAGAAAGGATGCATTTTATTGATAGTCTGTCTGCAGTGCTGTACACTGAAGAGATCTAGATTTGCATATCTGTTCTCGAAAAGGTGATACTGTGGGGAATATACATAGAAAGTCTATGCCAAAATGGATTGAGTTTTAGCACCTGATGTTAAAAAAAATTTTTTATACATTAGCTAAGCCGTTTCAAACCAGAAGGTTTGGGGCTGGCACATATAAGGCTAACTCCAGACATTTTATACATAGCCACTTATATGCAGCTAGGGTTGCCACCTTTTCTTCAAAAAAATACTGGCCTTGGTACTGTCTCCTTAGACTTAACATTGGCCTGATGCCAATATTTTACCGGCCTGCCGGTAAAATACCGGCCAGGTGGCAACCCTATATGCAGCCACAGTCTAATTTGCCGCTGAGTTTACTAATAACAGTCCCAACAGTCTGGCAGAAGTATCTGTGATCTTCTCTACTAGGTTGTCACAATCCACCACTAAATGGATGAAGGGTGGTATTTCTTGTTTAAACCTTACCATAGAGTGAGTTCATAGATAAAGTGTTGGAAAAATCTCCAATAAGGAAATCTTAAAAACATTAACTATGTCAGCCATACAATTATACTTTATTGCAGTTATTTGTGGAAAAAGATGGAATTCGGCAGAAATATTCTCTACCCTTTATCTAATGTTGTTATCTTCTCACTGTTCCTGTACTCTCCACATACAAAGCTGATGTTTTTAAAGACAATCTCATAGACAATCTGCATATAACACAGCGCTAACAAGCACTGTTTGGAGTACATCAGCGAAATCAAACTATTTTCACACAGGATCTGAGTAAGTTTAAAGATATGTGCAGTCTGCACAGTGCAGACGCCCCCTGTAAAAGACCCTGCCATGAACGTGTCAGAGAGAGTGGTTTCTCCAGGGTCTTGGAAGCCTGATGGAAGGTGATTAAGATCAAGGCCGTTAATTGAATGATTAGGGAATTAAATTATTTCTCACATGGTTGTATCGTAGCAGAGACAATGACAGCTAATGTAGGAAGAGGTTTCACCTTAATGTACCAATATTCCCACCATTAAAAAGCTGCACTCTCTTGGGTCTTATTCCAAATGACATTGACATCCATTAGCCAACGTTTCAGACCACAACGTGGCTCTTTTTCATATATATATGTATGTATATATATATATATATATGTATGTATGTCATTGCTACCGCAGTTAGGCAAAACATAAAGTATTTCCTATAAGAATTAGTTTGCAATAATGGTTTAGAAAAAAAAAGGTAAAATTAAATAAAAATATACAGAACCTACAGGGAGATGATAATAGTGATTTCACTGGGTTTTTTTTTCACGCAGCGCATTATCTGAGGGAGTACAGGAGAAATCTGACACTGTCAGTAGGAGTTCAAAATAAATAGATAAACAGATTTGACGTTCTGTCTCAAGAGCACTTCTGGCCACTCAAGGGTTAAGTAATTGCCGTCAGGCCATGAGTTGGAGACAGGCAGAGTCTCCATTAGCTGCTTCCAAAAATATTGTCTCTGAAAATGTTCCTCCCCAACTCCTAAATTTTGTGGAGCGCCAGTGATGGACGATCACAAGGCCCACAGGCTTGTCAAGGACAGCAGCAGAACCATATTTTACTCCTAATTTCCTCTCAGTTTACTTTAAACCAAAAGGGCCGGTCACATCTCCTTGGCAACGTGATGACCTTGTCTGGAATAACCCACTGTCTCTAACTTTGAACTGTGCAGTTTGTTTACATATAAAATGAACAGCGCAAATATCAGGGCCTACTTACATTCTCTGGTTTATCTCTTGTATATGACTTTACTAAATATATGGATTATTATCCTGCATTATTATTCATTAAGAACAACAGATTGCAAGCTCTGTGGACCAAGGATACTTTTTCTATTAAAAAAAATATTTTTAATAATATTATTAAAGTACAAATGATATCCTTTATTAGCTGATAATTTTTTGTCCCTTCCTCAGGCATGACTGAGGGTTTTAAACAAACTGGCTAATTATACACAACTAAGAAACCTAAATTGGTCTTAAAAGCTTTCACTTAAAGGGACACTAAACTTTTTTTTTTTTCCGAAATATCCATTTTTCCTACAGTGAGGCGGAACTAGTGTGTACTTTTGATAGTACACGCCAGTTTATCCTCTAACTGACAGCTAGGAAGCAGGCAGCCGTCTGGTCCGCAATTGGCTCTCTCTAATAGCACAGAGAGACAACTCTCATTTTTGCATGGGATCAGCAGGGGCCTACTGATCCCATGCAAAAACAAGGGTCACTCTCTGCGCTGGCCCCCACTCTTATTGGCTGGCTGCAGTGGCGCCAGTTTAGCTGAGTAGTAAAACAGCCCCCTTTCCTCTGATTGTTCGCTGCCTTAGCTGCAGCCTCCTGATTGGTCGTCAACCCTTTTGGGTCCAAATTTAATTATGCTTCCCCATTGTGTGTGATAATCTGTTTAAAAGTTCTGTTGTTTTATCATGGTTATCTTGATTGTGTAAAAGTATAACTATTCTGTGGTTCCTTCAATAAATGTAGTTCATGTAGTTCATGTTGAAACCTAATAAGATTGGTGTCATCCACGTAAGGATTCTGGAACAGCATAGGAGAAAAATCCTCTGTTGGGATTACTTATCAGAACGGAACCAGTGGAGAGAACATCTGGAGGTACCAACGAGCAAGAAACATCATAGCTCTTTTCATCTTGTTACAATATCTTTCTGTTAAGAGAAACTGGCATTATCATGTGGACCCTGGAATGAATTTGGAAATCTCCTCAGGGTCACTAACATTATAAACAATTATTAAACCGGGTAGATGTAAAATGAGATGCTTTAATAGTGAAAAAAGTGTTCCAGAACAGACAAAAAAGGATAAATCCATGGATGATAGAGTCCACAGGAAGGCAGCCTAACGCGTTTCGCTTAACCTATGATTAAGCGTGTTTTTCACACAAAACGCGTTAGGCTGCCTTCATGTGGACTCTATCATCCGTGGATTTATCCTTTTTTGTCTGTTCTGGAACACTTTTTTCACTATTAAAGCATCTCATTTTACATCTACCCGGTGAGTGGAGTGCACAGTTGTTTTCTCATTTCATGTCTGATTTTAGCACCTGATCAGTGCTGTGGAGCACCCACCACCTCAAGCATATTTGTCAAAAGTGTTTGGAGTCGGTATAGCTGCTTATACTTCTAGGATGATCTTATCCATGTTATGCTTCCATTCAGGTGTAAACACCAGTTTGTTTATTAATTTCTACAATTTTTATGTCAAGAAAACTATTCTGTATTAACCTATTCATCACCAGGACCTCACCTGCAAAGCACTCAGGAAGAGGGCCAGGGGTTAAACAGTATGAGGCACAGCGCGATCCTGTCTGTGCACAGCTACAGGTACACATTGTCCTTCTGTTAAAGCAAGTCCATCTCTATGTTTACCAATCACTCCAACATTTATGAACTGCCTGTATTTACAGTGAGAACCATTTAAACACTTAGGACATGTTACACTTAATGCAACTGTGTGTGAGTTGCATGGTCACTTAACTCTCGCACAGCTGGACATTCAGAGAAAGATGGAGAATAATGGCCTGTATGGTTTTTACACAAGTTATATATTGTAGATTATTTGGTGCAATATGAAATGTATCCCTAGTGTATACATTTTAACAAATATTATATTATATATAATATAATAGTATATAGAAATTAGAGAAATGCAATCAGTTGGCAAAATTAACAGTAACACAAAGCATTCGCCTCTTAATTGTACTTTAAACATAAACCCCAATGTGTCTTTCCCCCACAATTGCTGTTAATACATAGCTCCAAAGAGATTACACTTATTCAAATATATCATAGAAACATAGAAATGTAGAATGTGTCGGCAGATAAGAACCATTCGGTCCATCTAGTCTGCTATATCCTGGGGATCTTATGGTTTCCCTGCATCCTGGATAGGTTAATCGACCCAACTTAATGGTACTCATTTAACCAACTTCAGAAAAGGTGAATTGTACCTACAACCATGTGATTAAAAAGAATAAAATTACGTCTCTCAACAAACAACATTCTCTTTTAAAAAGCACACACACTACAAACAACCCTAAATAAGTAAGACAATCCTAGAGATAGTGTTTTAACTCACTGTCAGTGTTTTGAAATCATCCAGCTAATTAGACACAATAATAACTAATTGTTACAGTAATTGCACGGCATACAGTTGTTGCAGTAAGTTATTTTAAGGGGTTTAGCAGTGTTTAAGAAATCTGTAGTAACACAGTTGCCTGTTTTTCTGCTTACAATATATTTCCCAGTATGCACCTGGCTTCCTCTTCCTGACTGGCTGCTCATTTACTACCTTTGTAAATATATAAAGTGTTCTCTCAGATGCAGTACTCTGGATGTAATTGGTGTATAATAAATATATATAGATATATATTTAAAAAGTGCAACAAACGCATACACTCACAGGACTTTGGTATATTTGTTCAAGCCCCGTGTATGTATATATATATATATATATATATATATATATATATATATATACACGCATATATATGCAGAGAGAGGGAAAAAGATAATATGCATGTTTATTTAATATAACATATTTAGCATTTCTAGGGTTATGGGGCCACTAAACTTTTTTCCCCCTAAGTGGCACAATTCAAAATAGCTTACTTAGGGGGGGCTTTGTGCCTTCTTTTGAATCAAAAGCAGGAATTATAGGTAGAAGGGTTGAACTTGATGGACTTTTTTTCTCAACCTAAATTACTATGTTTCTTTTACTAGGAGTACAAGTGAACAATACAATGACCATAGTACATACTTAACAACTTTGTACCAAAAGGGGGCAGAGCCAAATGATACCATGTGACTATGCAGCATTGAACTCCAGCCCACCTGGTACAGATACTGGCTGGCTGTAGCTTGTTTATTCTGTGTATGTCTGTTTAAACACAATGCTGCCTGTGTACAGTGCATTGGTAGCGCTTATACCGGCAAATGTGTTACCGTTAGCAACTATGCTAATATGAGGATAAAATGACATGTACTTTTACTGATGGTAAGCATGGCATGTATCTAACAAGGTTACTGACTTTACATTTTGGATTTTAAGCCCGAAAAAAAAACTCTTTTAGCAAAGTTATTTGTTCAGTGTAGAAAATTTCTCAGCTCCTAAATGTGGATCTTTTATTGATACAATTAAAGACATGCAGAAACTGAAGAGACGTCGCAAGTTTAAAGTGAATAAATCTGGCACGGATTATGTGCGTTATCTCTAGCTATATAACACTCCTAGAAATGTATAGGGACTGAACTCACATTCTTTGCTTGATATGTGGTTAAAACGATTTTATTGCGTAAGGCAGGAGGGAAAGAGAAGGCCGGGAGATTTAGTTACTGGCAAAAATCATGTCCTGTATTCACCATATTATAAAACCTTTCACTTTAATTGTTTCTCCAGAAGCTGACATAAGTTTAAGTAATGGTACTGAGAGCCTTTAACACAAAAACCCTTTCAGAGGACAACCGTAACTCCAGGAGTGCCGCTTATAAAACCTAGCATCACATTTCACATTTAACGGTAGGAAACAAGAACAGCGCCTAGCAGAAAGTCTACCCTTCTGTGTTAATCTAAAGCAACTGTACATTAAGGTGTTTTCCTGACTGCTTTCCCATCTGGTACTGAGGACTGCACTCGGGTTCACAAGAATACGAGTGGTAAGGCACTGCGGGATTTCAGTTATTATCAGACATATTACTGCGTTAAAGGACTACTGACAGCAAAAAATACATTCTGCTTAATTGAAAGATTGCACCCAGTGCAGACATTTTAAATAGAAATGCTTTAATGAAAGAATATAAATAAAGCACCTTACGGAGCCCTCTTTGCTATGTATAGCACATGGGCACTTTCAGGGAGCAGACATCTTGGGTCAGATCTTCATTCACCTGATCCATCTGACCCAAGATTCTAACAATAGGTCTGCCCGCTAACAGAGCTATACGGAGCAAAGAGGGCTCAGTAAGGTGCTTTAGTTCTATTCTTTCATCAACGTATTTCTATGTGAAACTGTCTAAACTTGATGCAATATTTCAATTAAACACAACTTTATTTGTTGCCATAGTTGTCCTTTAAATGCTCTGTGTTACAATGCTTGGAACTGCCAGCTTTCTAATTCACAATGAAACAAAGATAGTGTCAGAGACACTAAACCCTAACACACATACATGCATACAAATAAAAAAAAAAATTGAATTTATTCTCTCAAGAAGCAATAAGCTTCTCAGTCGGATATAGCTTTTTGTGAAAATTGGCAACCTTCAGATATTTGTCATCTGACAAAAACCCCCCCAACTATTTCTGTTCATTATCAAGCAGAATAAATTCGATATCACTGTTACTTCATCTCGTTAGATTAATTCATTTTGATTCTGAGTGAAATTGATTTACATACTCACCTCCACATGGGATTCAGGTTATGTAGTAAATGTCAAACAAAACAAAATACATTGATACAACTCATCCTAATTAACTACATCCGTGGAGAGACATCTCAATACGACTAAGAAAAAAACGGTACCTCAATCAGCAGTTATCATCAGTAATTTACATTCATCGTAACAACAGAAAAATGGTTTCAGGCGCACACCTTATAAATAGTGTACTGATAACATAAACAATAATAAGCTGTACTAACCATGTGTTATAATAAAATATAATCACTCAGTATGTTGGAACAATCGTTTAGCAATAATGTGAAATTTGAAAAATATGCACCTCGAGCAGCCAATTATGTAGCGCTTAATTCAAGTATGCAGATAAATATTTGTTCAGTTTGACTCCAAAAACACCTTATTAACAGGAGGGTGTATGTTATGGTAAAGTATCACTCCAGTCTGGAATAAATAAATAAAGCTGACACTTAAGATTAAATGTGCATTTAATTTGACCCATTTATTTTTTACTTTTAGTTTTTGAATTATGTAACTTGAATATGTAGCTTTTGCAGGGTTTTTGCAGGTTTTCTTCTAGATGTGGACATTGGCATTTCCAATTACTCCTGACATGCATTTGTATGCAAAACAATTATGCAATTATTGCTAAAAACAATCAGATGCATTAAAATGAGTTAGATGCCTGAAAGTGCCTTTAAAGACTTGTCCGGTCTATTTAAAGGTTCACTACAAGCAAAAGAAAATACTCTCTCTTGTACCCCAAGCAGCCATCCATCTCAAAGACACTTTCTGATTTTTTTCCTATACCATTTTGTTGCTATAAACCTAAATACCACAGATCTTACGTTAATTGTCGGCTGTATGCATGCATCGAGGTGAACATGTAAAAGTCATATATGTTCCCCAAGAAGCTGGCTAATCTGGCAAGCCAAACTGTACTAAAGATTACCTAAAATTCTGTACTTCACTAAATATACAGGACACTACAATAGTCACAACATTCTTCCATAGAAACCAATATAAACAGCTATCTTTACCCTCATTGTTTTCCTGGACAGAGATCACAAATACTGAACTATCCAGGACAAAACTAGAGACCTGGCAAAACGATGTATACTTGGTAGAGGTGTGCTCTGTACATGCTCCCGTGTGATCTCTATGTATTCGTACATTGAAAGTACGGTATATCATTTGAGACAATTTGATCATTGCTTTTTTCTCTCCTAGGATTCAACTGAATTCAGCCGAACTGAATGGAAGGGATATTTGTAAATGAAATGTTTTGCAGATTTTAATACATGCGTGCATTTTCAGAATCAAATAAAATATGAACTGAATCCTAAAACAACAAAAGAAAGCAGGAAGCATTTCATCCTTGATTAAATGGCCTTTGGAATGGCTCATTAATAGTGTATTTTTCCAACATTATTAACGGTTAAGTGGCTACAACTGACAACACTGTGAGCTGATTGAGTGACCTGTCCTCTCTGTCATTGGTGTGTTAGTGCATTAATAGCATTGCCTAGAATCATTTGGAGACTTCATTATTGAGCAGCGCTCTCTACAAGCAATCTTAGACAGAAGTGGGCTTCTGTCTGATCAAACGGACCTTTAAGAATGGATCAGCTCTGTGATGTGTCTTTAGTTCTCAAGTCTGCCATTACAAATCATATTAGGCTGTAAGCTCTTGGGACTCAAAACACTTTACTTTGATTACACAGCCATAAGTAATAAATGAAGGAATTCCTACCAGTCTTTTCTGAGGTTTGATGAGTGGTCTGTTGATGCCATTCATTTTGTGGTAGAGCCCACAGGCGTTACACAGATAGTGTCCGGTACCATCCCTCCTCCACAGTGGGGTGGACATAGCACCGCAGTTGACGCATTCTCTCCCCTCTCCATGGAACTCTTCTAAAAATTCTGTAACGAAGCAAGATAACCCAAGATGACTTGAAGAAAAGCCAACCAGCCATTTTTAGTGTGGCTTAAACCCAGTACTGCCCAAGAATTGGTTTTTTTCAATCAATATAAACTTAGCTCAGTGTTTATAATGCAACAAATGGTTTAAAATAACGAATAGTGTCCTTGTAACGAATGATCAGTCCTAAATACATGCCATAAAGTAAGAAAAGGTGCACATCTATGCTGGTCCCTCTCTTATTCCTCAAGCCAGCGTGTCTAACCTTTAAGTATGGAGGAGCGCATACAATGTAGAAACTTTAAGGACTTCACAACACTAATTCCATGACATACAACAGAATCTATGGCTTTTTAGCCAGGACAAGAGCTGCAAAGATACCACTGTGAGTCACAAAGTTAGACATCATTGTCGTAAGGAATGATTGCTAGGGAGGTGAGGTGCACTGTAAAACAGTACCAATATTATGGGATTTAACTGCTGCAGGGTTAAAACATGTATACAAGTATTCAGTGGCAGTATATAGCATGACTAAGCACTGTGTACTGTAGATCTGACCTCAGCACACACACAGTGTAATACCAGGCCTATCCTAATATAATATATCTATGACTGTGTTGATTATTTCCTTCCATTCTGATCTTCGTTAGAACAATAATCAAGTTTTTACACTGCACTTTTCTCCTCACATAAACTCAAAGAGCTTTTCGATCCCACACTCAGATTGAACCTAGTTGGCAGCTGATTCCAGATTATGTTATTGTCTAAGGTGTGAGCAGGTACTGCACTTGGAGCATTTACCAACTAAGCTATCTCATTAGATTTGGTGGATCGTTAATGATAATTACATTAAGTTCCCAAGACTGTGATGAAGGAATGTAAGATATTGCAGATCTCCTCTGGATCTCCTTATATAAAATTAGACCTTTCCAACGTTGTGATGATGTTTCAGTGTATTTTCCTTAAGCGTACTCATCCTAGCGCTAAATGTACAGCTGCGCTGGGTGCAGGAATGGGTTAATAGTGCTGAACACTGCATGTTAGTGAATACGGACAGACTCCCCCCATTCGCTGTCACATCTCAGCGACACTCTAGTTAATGTTGAATGTAGTAATTGCTATTTTGGGTGCTTTTGCTGTGACCTCGTTCAGAGTCTGTACATGTTCAATATTGTCAGTGTGTTACATGAAAACTGTCCTGCTGCCAAACGGACAAACTCGCCACTCTCCCTGCATTAATGGATATACTCGTATGAGTAATATACAGCTCACCCGTAGCACAAAGGGAAGAGATGATAATGGAGATGGATTAGGTTCCTGGGTAGCAGTTTTTGGAAGGCTTTCTTGGAGGTCATGTGACCTCACGGTGCACTACCTGGAGCAAACACACCAGTACCTAAGGGGTTAATGCTGGCTCTCTAGACACCCTATTAACCGTTTCCATGCAGGACAGGCACTGCAGAGGTCCTGGCAGGGTTGGGCTATAAATGATTATGCCAGTGTTATTATAAGAAGATAAAAGGAGGAGGGGGATTGGAATCTTTCCTGAACTCAATCACATAGTTTTCCATGCTGACTGCTGGCGACAGGCAGGCGGGGGGCTGATGGAGTCCTGATGGAATGTTTCTGGCTCACAGCTCGGACACAGCATTTTGGGCAGCTCTAAAATACAAATCTATCACCCTGAGCTCTACAGCTGACAAATGACAGACCCTGAGAGTAGGGGAAGGAGGGGCCAGTTCCTCCAGTCAATCTTAAAAGCAACTCGTGCATCCTTCAGCATGAGGAAGTCTCTGAGCTGGAGATATATGTGTGTGTGCATGCAATCTACAGTGTGTGAGCTTTAGTGTGCATGCAATCTACAGTGTGTGAGCTTTAGTGTGCATGCAATCTACAGTGTGTGAGCTTTAGTGTGCATGCAATCTACAGTGTGTGAGCTTTAGTGTGCATGCAATCTACAGTTTGTGAGCTTTAGTGTGCATGCAATCTACAGTGTGTGAGCATCAGTATTCATGCAATCTACAGTGTGTGAGCATCAGTATTCATGCAATCTACAGTGTGTGAGCATCAGTATGAATGCAATATAGAGTGTGTGAGCATCAGTATGCATGCAATATACAGAGTGTGAGCATCAATGTGCATGCAACATACAGTGTGTGAGCATCAGTGTGCATGCAACATACAGTGTGTGAGCATCAGTGTGCATGCAACATACAGTGTGTGAGCATCAGTATGAATGCAATATAGAGTGTGTGAGCATCAGTATGCAAGAAATATACAGTGTGTGAACATCAGTGTGTGTGCAATATGTGCGTGCAGTAGACAGTGTGTAAGCATCAGTATGCATGCAACATACAGTGTGTGAGCATCAGTGTGCATGCAATATACAGTGTGTGAGCATCAGAATGCATGCAATCTACAGTGTGTGAGCATCAGTGTGCGTGCAACATACAGTGTGTAAGCATCAGTATTCATGCAATATATAGTGTGTGAGCATAAGTAGGAATGAAATCTACAGTGTGAGCATCAGTATGCATGCAATCTACAGTGTTTGAGCATCAGTGTTCATGTAATATACAGTGTTTAAGCATCAGTGTGCATGCAATCTACAGTGTTTGAGCAGCAGTGTTCATGTAATATACAGTGTGTGAGCATCAGTGTGCATGCAATATATAGTGTTTGAGCATCAGTGTGCATGCAATATAAAGTGTGTGTGCATGCAATATAAAGTGTGTGTGCATCAGTGTGCATGCAATATACAGTGTGTGAGCATCAGTGTGCATACAGTATACTGTGTGTGAGCATCTGTGTACATGCAATATACTGTGTGTGAGCATCTGTGTATGCAATATATAGCGTGTGAGCATCAGTGTGCTTGTAATATACAGAGTGCATGGATAAGTAAGTATGCAATAAACAGGGTGCAAGCATTATTGCGCATGAGAGCCATTCTCTAAAAGTGAGGTGCAGGTAAGTTGAGGAGTGATGAACCATTCTTTAATATTTAAGGATTTAACTGTGCATTATGCAGAGCTCTTTGATCTTTCCTAGAAAGAAAAACTCACCAGATTTGTCCCAGCAAAATGTATAGTTGTCAGTGAGATGAAATGTTCATCTCACTTTAACGCACTTTCAAGTGAAAATATATATTCAATGACATGAGATATCACTGGTCTGTGGTTTCTTCTACCATGGTTTCACTCAGCCGTGGTACACTGTGACCCGGAAGTTATGTACAATGACCTCACGAGATCTCGCCTCATGTGGTTATCCTCCATTTTCCCAGTGTAACAGGCTGAGTAAGCTAGTTTTTACCATTTACTCTCAAGAGTTACTTGAACTTGTATTCAAGTAGCCCTTATTTTACCTAATAATGCGAACACTATATCTATATTTATATAGGGTTCACTGCTATCCGCACTTTAGGATTGGAACCTATCCCCCGCGGATTTGCCTGTATCTCCTATAACAGCCCAACTATAGATGTTAAAAATTCAGTTTTTAGTTACTGATCTTTATTTACATCTATGTGTCTGTTATTTATCTCTATGTGTAACAGTAACATATTCATGTGATACATAGAAAAAATGGTAATAGAAACACCATATGGCAAAAAAAGACTTTAACTTAGAAGCAATTTTAAAGGTGAATTATATAGATGCACTAGCAGTACAGATGCATCAGCTATGAGAGGTCTGAGAATTAACATTTTAGGCAACTAACAGAGACCAAATAATAGTTGTGTAATAAGTTTGTCCCCAAAGTTGCAAAATAACAATATGTAAAGGGGAACATTCTCCGAATTGATTGATTACATATATGACAAACAATGACATTGTACAACAGCAACAAGGTGCAGTGGTTACATAAGCTCTCTTTGCTTGTATACCTCTATCAGGGGGCATAATACTTAGACTCTAGGGTCAGATAAACGCAGATCTGACGCAAGATGTCTGCCCCCTAACAGTGCTACAGAAGTGGAGCAGGGTCAGTAAGGCATAATTAAGATGCTTATACCTGACGCAATCTTTCAATTAAACAGAACTTCATTTTTTGTTGACAATTGACTTAAAAAACACAGCTGTAGAATCAGCACCTCTGAAACCCAGTCATAATGGGGCTTTACTCAAGAAAGAGAGAGTTGCAGTGAAGTCAGCCTTAAGTGACATTTCCTTCTCAATTCCCTGCAATGCTCTCCTCATGAATAGAGCGGTACATGTCTATATGTGTTCACACACATTCACATGGACGGACAATATACATAAAACATCTCCTGAAAATGTACTTTTTCTTAGAAGTAAATAATCCCAAATGCAAAAAAAAAATGCTGCAAAGTTTATTTAAATTACATTAACTGTCCAATTGTGTCAGCAATAAAAGGGATCTGACAAATAGCACTTGTTGATATGTGAGTTTTCACATGAGGGAGCTAGCCTAATGCCCAAGAGGAAAAAGAGTCAGAGCCTGAATTAGAGTTGCATCAGTCCCAAAACATGACATATTTCATGGGTCATGGAAGCATCTCCTGAACATGGACAAACTGCAGTGGAATAGTCAATGCTCGCCGTCAGGTGTCAGGATATTAAAACAAATACAGGATAGTTGTTATATGCTCCAAAATGAACACAACTGGATCAGCACCTCTGTGAGGCAGTCTGGATAAAACAATATATGTCAGGAGTCTCACAAACAGCCGAAGTTCAATTTGCAAACCACTTGTATCCATGGCCAACACATAAACGCATAACCTGCTCTAAGAAGCATAAAACCTGGGCCGTGCAAAGTAATATTGCCTGATACTATGGCCAAAAGATGCGTTCTACCCGAAGTGTTTGCTGGTAACTATTAAAAATGCAAGAGGAACCATAATGACATGGGCAGCCATCTTGTGTCACTCATTAGGTCAAATGATCAGCGAACACTGTATGGTGCAAATACTGTTCCAAATCCAAAATGGCTTCATAAACAACAGAATAAAATACACCTCCCAGTCACCAGACTTAAACTCTATGAAAGGGTCTGAGCACAGACTGCATGGTACATTTCCACTTCTTTCATCTCGAAATTTACTCACAAAACTAGTTTGTGACCTAATGCTAGTAGCATCGTGGTAAACAAAAGCTGCCCGTTTTATGTCTCTCACCCATCCAAACATCATTACAACCAAGTGCCAGTGAGGTATATGTTCTGATAATTGTATAACACATTGGACAATTGTGTTCCCAAAGAAGATGTGATAAAACACATAGGGCTATATATACATTGGACTTAATTCAGGAAAGAGAGTATTGCATGGAATTGAGAACTTAAGTTTGAATGAGAGCATTTTTCCAACTCGACTACTTTGGCCTTAAGTGTTAAATTCCCTGCACATTTCTCTTCCAGTTGGAAGATCACTTTGTGCAACCTCTGGTATCATCTACACTCCAGCTGGGTTCAGGTGGGTGACAGTCTTTAGGAGCAGCAGATTTTGTTTACAACTGAGCTACCAATTGTTTTGTCAGTGATTTTACTAAGGATTTTTAAACACATGACTGGAAATGGCTCTGGCTATTTTGATTGCCTGTGCCGTGTTTTCTATAAGATTACTGGTTATGGCAGCTGACCTTCCATCACCCTTTTAATAGATGTCCATACTGGATTCACCCTTGAGAGTGCAGAGGATACAGTGTTACTGAGAGAGACAGCTCTATCAGATACACAGATAGAGACAGGGATACAGAGACCGCTACATACACATATGGTTAGTGTAAGATGTTCTCTTGTCATCTTAAATAAATAATCAAAAATAATAATATAAATAATCACTTTCCCATGTCTCTTTCTTTGCAACCACATATCTATAATTATCTATATGTCTAGCAGTAAGGATAATGTATTATCTCTGACTTGGGGAAAATAATACCAATAATGCATATTAAAACAGAAACCTTTATATTTAATAAGCCTTGCACTGCACTAAATAGAATGAATGCCTGGATGCTATCGCACCTAGAGAGTTAAACTGAATCCCTTGGAAAAAGCTCTCTGAGGACTCAATATAGTGCAAATATTAAACACTTGGTATTATTAGTGCTACAGGCGGTAATGTCCGACGTTTCAATCCATATTATGGACTGTTCTCTCTATCTCTATATATATGTATATATATTTGCAATTTATGTAGTTCTTGCAATATTTACTTTGAAAACTTAGATTTTGCTGTCTTATGACTTTATTCATGACAATCTACTTTGGTCTTTAGTTTGAAATTCTCTTGTCAATTCCCTCATTCCAGAACAAAACCTTTGGTCTCTGGAATAGATCACACCACAGTGGTGTTTGTGGCTAGCTTCAGAAACAGACCCCAATCAGAGGGCTTTCATAGACTTCTAGTGGGTATGTGCATTGTACACTCATGTGTGCACTGTGCAGATCTAGCAGCGTGCCTGTCTCCTCATCAAGCTTAGCCAATATTTTCAATGGGAGAAATGTAATTCTAGGGGCAGAGAGTATTTCTCAAGATGTACAAAAATGAGCTAGGAGATGGAGCAATTTATATTAGCTACGAAAACTAGGCATTTTACGTTGTACGAATGCCATCAAATGCAATCCCTTGTTGTGAAACCCATATGGCTGCCTCAGGTTAATAAGGAATGTAGTGCATAACTGTTTAAGTACCAAAGGTAAGCAGTCACTACCACTGTAATTTTCCACCTGCCACTAAAGTAAGCTTGCATGTCACAATGTTCATTGCTGTGCTCCATCTCCTCCACCGAATTCAGGAAGACATTGCATGGTACCAAAGCTGTGCAGCATTTTTTTGGGCGAATCACTGCACAGTGAGGAAAAGGATGGTTTATATTTTAATTAGAATTTTACATCTTTTCATTTCTGTTGTTATTCTTAATTGAGAGATCCCCGCTAGGCTATATGTAGCATGCCGTACGCCTCTTTTTGATTCTAAATTCCAATTTTCTCTTATATTTTATAATATGGCCAGGTAACTACTCCCTACTAATCTGTGCTGAATGAGCTGTTCCCCTGTAAGTCATTCGGTCCACGGCTCGTTTAACCTCTCACTGCCCCTCAATTACTCTGACACCAATTTCAGGTCAATTACCCCTTGGAGTGATCATTTACTGATAACCGAACTTTAGCTGGTCCCTTATCTACACCTGTCAAACGGTGCAAAGTCCCCAAACACTGCTCACTTATCAACTGGCCTCATGGGCGATCTGGACAAGAAACCCTGATGGTGATGGGAGTTGTAGTCTAACAATATCCTTGGTGCAGAAGATTTTCAATTCTGGCCGTGTTTATATACACAATAGTCACTGAATGATTTATTATATAAAACCAGTTAGAAGATCCACAGGGGCTTGGGAAAATGTGCTTCAATCATCAAAGAGTGGAGCCAAGAATAGGAACTTTGTACTGATTTCCATGGCGATAGCGCCATATATATAGAATTTTGCCCAGAATTGCTCTTTGTACATATGCCCCAATGTCACTATAAAACGTTACATTCTTGTTAGATGGAACACATTTCCTCGTATTCCTGTTCTTGTTAATAACACAAGGTCTCAGGAAATGGGCTTCTGTCTCTGTGCTAAAGGTTACTTTATAACACACTTAATGCTGTATGGTGTCACTCCAACTATATATACACACATGATATATTTACACACAGTTGATATGCGTTACATACAGACACAATGTGCATGGAATATACAGCAGATCTTCGAACGATGCTGTAATGTACCTGACCTGTATAAAATATGAAATGTCTCTATTTTACATTAAAAATTATAGTTTTGGGCAGGTAAATAAAAGGCTAGTTTTACTGTGTCTCTCCTGTCTAATCTGGGATCGTTACCTATTTAATAGGGTTTAGTACAGAACAATATACTATACAAGACGACTACAATCCGCATCAAAAACTAATATTGAATATAATATATCTGATAGACATATGGGAAGTGTGTTAAATTACAACAATATTTTCAAATGCAGATGTAATATTAACACAATCTCTTGGAAATTAATTATAAATATTGGATATTTAGCGCAATGTCAGTATAAATATTAGTACTCAGGGTGTATATCCAAATTCAATCTCCTTTCTCGGATTATATAAAAATTGGTATTGAGATTTGTGTTAATTACATCTCAGTATTTGTTTTGCGGTTGATATAAAATATGTATGTGTATATCATGTAAATGAGATACATATTAGCACGTGACAAATAACTATTATATCGAAATATTATTTATTCAGTAATAAACATTGAGAGAATATACGAATTAAACAGGGTACGAGTATTTTTGAAAATTAGACGATATCTCGACCTTCCTATTTAAATACTGTGTTACAGTAATTACTATTAGCTATACTGTAAGTAGTGAGCTTTGGATATGAATAAACTCTGGGTAAATTATATAAATAAGTGCATATATTAAAAAAATAAACGATAAAAAATAAGCAAAACTAGGCAAGATAAAAACCTAATATAATACATTTCCCACTGTAATAATAAGAAAAATATTACACAGCGCAAATATCGAAATTAATTTCTTGGCTCAGTTTAAATAAGATCAATATATTTTTTAAAACAAATATTTAAATTGTACTAAAATCAAGTATGTGCACTTAGTGAACACGAATAGAATTCAATAGCTATATTTTGTATTATGCGGATTAAGTGCCGGGGCAGTTTTTTATGTGTTTTAAAATGTGATTTTATTTGTATTGTTATAATGATAAAAATGTGAAAGGTTTTATACAATGTGCCATTTGTATAAAAAATAAATGACGTAAATCTCTAATATAATATACACACTGGACGTGGCAGCTCCTTATACACAGGGTGATTAATATGCACATAACGGCTCCTTTTATGAGATTTGTTTTATAATGAAATTATATCATTATACCATGTCCCAGCATTTACCCAGCTCAGAGTTATTATTGTAAAGTAGTGAGAATGGCAGCGATAAATATATAGCATCTAGTTGATTAAATCGGAATTCCATAGATAAGTCGTATTTAGATCCTGTATATATCTGTTTGTGTTAATTCACTATTGTGTTCCTGGTTACATATAACCTTGATGGACTTTTGGTTTCGTTTTATAGAGTTACAGTCTCTGTAATTATTTCTATACCAATCATTACTGTTTTAACCCAGAATAAAATGATAATCCCATGTATTCATTCGTATAAACCATTAGTACACATCCGATCTGCTGACAGTGTATTGTTAATCTAATTGACAGCATTGATGTTTATTAATACTTACTCCCACTATTTATTATATACAAGTATTTTCCCATTATATGAAAGACTCTAATCTGCCTATTATGTGGCTGGTTGTCGTTGGTGCCCTCCACGCCAGTGGTGTAGAATACTCACCCAGACTGGATCTTCTACCCGGCATGGGTGGTCTGCCTTGCAAGCTGTGAAGCATCGTGCTTTCAAAGTGTCCCGCTGCCCATGATGGGGTCATCTCAGGATTCACATATGGGTACGGGCTGGAGTACGAGCCATTTACTGAGCGGACCAGTGCATTTCCAACAAACTGCTCCCTAGCGCTGCCACCCAGCATGAGGTGGCTCTGATAAGCTCCATCCCTCCCACTGCTGTTACCCACCGGTGGGCTGTGAGAGTAAGAGAATCCCGAGGGGACATGCGGGCTGCTGGCATTAAACGTGTGGCTCTCATTAGCTGTCTGTGCCCAGCCCGTGTGGTTACTCAAGTGATGGCCTTGGTGGCCGGCGTCACAGCTCTGGAGATAGGGCAGAGACTGCAGCATTGCGGGTACCCGGCTGGTGGGCACATAGACCGGGGGGCTGGCCGTAGGGTGCAGGAAATTGGCAGAGTCGTGGGGATACGGAGACTGGCCGTGGTTGGAGGTCAGAGCCAGGCTCTGGTACATCTTCTGTCCTACAGGTGGAGAGTAGATCCCAGTGTTCAGATTATAGATCTCCTCGAGGGTTAGGTCCTTGGAGTGGAATCTGCTTAAACCCAAGACGCTGGTCTGATCTCCTCCAAGTGCAGACGAAACCAAGTACCTAATGTGGGGATAGCAAGGGTTAATGAGAGAAATCCGAGCTGGAGACCGGGGTGGGGGTTGGTTTAGAGACAACAGACCCCTAAGTCATCCCTGGGAAACCTAGGAGATATTAGACAGTACGTATCTGGGGCTCTCTAAACCCCTGTAATGATATGGAAAGAGAAAGCTTCCTCTACTGTATCATTACAACTTCAATATCTAAAAAAAATGTGATACAATAATAATGTATCCATTATACAAAAATATAACATATTCAAAATACTATTATAGATCATAATATAATTTTAACATATCCAATATATTATTCTATAACATAATATAAATGTAACATAACCAGTATACTAAACATAATATATCCAATAAATGTATTCTTCCATGATAAAACACTTTCTAAATAAATAACAAAATAAATACTATTAGATAACGTAATGTAACTAGATCATATCCAATATACTAAAACAGAATCTTCCATTTACTAATAACCTATCAATAATTGTAATATATGACATGTTGATACCTGTTTGTAGCTGGTCCAGAGTGTCCAGAAGTCAGCGACAGTGATAAGAACACGGGATGGAAATCCTGCGTGGATGAAACCCAAACCCTAGTGTTGAGATAAGGTTGTGTGGTTATAGCGCCCTGTGTCCGTGGCGCAGCAGATTTGTAAATCTCCCAGTAAACCTGCCCTCCTTTATCTGCGATAAGAGGAGTTCGCTGGAGCGTGATGGGGGGGGGAGCTAGTCGCTCTGACTGCAGGAGGAGTAGAGACAGAATTCCCTGATCCAGCTCCCGACTGCTGCTTTCTCTGCTGATCTCTGCCTGGGAGTGACTGCCAAACTCTAGTGCAGGGCAATTGTATGGGCAGCGTCACGTGACGCCTCACAGCTCACTTAGGGCAATAAGGACATATCCTGGGATAGGTAAACTGAGGGGTTTCTCAGTTCTGGGTGGATTCCTGGGGACTGGGGGGATCACTATAGCCCAGTACAATGTTCCTGTGGATTAGCATCAGCAATATATAGCCCACCCATCCAGTGCTCAAGGCGTTAACAAGAGTCTAACGGGAAACCTGTGACATTAGCGATATAAAGAGTAATTACGGGGCAACACGAACATTCCATAGGTTTCTATAGTGATTGCGCCACTTTTAAAACGTTAAACTTTCTCATTGTAAATTATGTTAGCTTTAATATAATCTGCACATAGAACATTTTAATAATAATTAGAATGTGCATACCGACAAACAAGGTATAAACCTGTACATCGATATTACCCAGCCGGGGAGTGCTTGCTAAATATTAATTTATAAAGCGCCAACACCATCCGCAAAGCTGTAGAAGAAGGATAAAGTCCCCGCTTTTAGTAGTTTACAAAAGTCTTATATGTATATATATTATATATAGCTATTTGTGTAAATGACTTAATTACCGCATTGATTGCATTTTATCACTCAGAACAGACCCTTATTCTCTGTACAGAGTAATGTTATCACAAGTCTTATCTCCAGTTTACCTGAAGCTTAGAATTTAATTTTAATACAATAAGTCATGTTCCAGGATATACATTGTACATATGGGAACATATGATGGATTCTACATACTCTGCATACTTGTTTGTAAGGGAGGAATATTTTCCATTAATATTATTACCATTATTGGATCAGTGATTGGCGGCTTGCTCTGTGATATGTTGTTATCTAAAATTTATTATTTTAATCAAGTTACCCAAAGTATAACATTCAGATTATTTATGATGTAATTAGAGGTGTTAAATATTCTTAATAATAAACCGCTGTTTATACAGGGGATCCAATAAGTGAAACATATTACGGCTAGAGATAAATACATCGCTATTTAGAAAACCTGGAGGTAAAAACAGCGAGATATTTCTCCAGGAATACAGCCCTTGACGAAGGATTATTGACAATCATAAATACTATTTCCCATTATCAGTTACTTTTAGACAAGTATTGGGGTGTTGCATTTAAACAGGATCACAATCAGGCTGCAGGTAAGTCGATTAAATCTCATCACTGCCCCCGATGTATCGGAATGTTCCTCTCATTGATAGTCATACAATAATATTCCTTTATTAGCAGGACACATGGATCTGATAGCTCATCGATTGATTTGGATCCATATACTGATGGTAGTTGGTTTTATTTGTATATAAGGTACAAACAGCTGGTAGACCCTGGGAGAGATCAGTGTGTGTCCAGTAAATCAGTAATCAAGGCTTGTGTATATTATGCTGTGGTCATTGTTACACAGGTAACACACTCTTATTATGAAACTTTACTAGTGATAGCCCCCACTTATCCCCGATAATACAGCCGCCAGGTATTGTTATCATCGGGATTTAGTAATAATAATTATTATATGGCAGCATGTATTCTGCGTACACCGTGCACTTACACCAGGGTATATATTTACACCGAGCTATGGTATGGACACATATTTGGGTGTCCCTCATGCATATAGACTGGGGTACAGTGCATATTTCGGCACCAGATCGCGTTAAACTATAAGATCCCGAGATGCACCCGTTTGGTTACCTATTTGCAAGTAGGATAGTTGTTATTCTGCAATAAGCAGAATGTTGGTAGTTTTGATGATTATAATTCGGAGGTCATAGAGAGTTAAATCGGATTCCGGCAAAACACCGCTGACAATTATAGACATCTAACTCTTTCAATTGGGAAACGAGCCCTTTAAATAAAACCTACTTGTACCAAAACGTCCATTAACAGTGCTGTATTCCCGCGGGTAAATATATGTGATCTGGGGTATATTTATCTAATTACTCATTCAGTCAAATCAAGTGGACAAATTGTTCTATTTCCAGGCAGATAAATAATGGGTCAAAACTATTAGGGCGGAGTGAGCGGAGAGGGCTGAATTTTCTCATTTCCAAAAGGCAAATCCTCTATTTATACCGGTAAAACAGCTAAATATGGATTATTGCACAAACATAACATTCATTGCTGTTATTGATAACAAGGTCACTAATGCCATGTACTGGGAACACGAATTTCCAGCACCCCACATATTATATAATAAACAATAATACTCTTATTATATGTCTGTGAGAAAATTAAATATAGGTTATTACAATATTATTCTTGGACATTATAACAAATATCTATTTCTATGAAACAGTTAATGCCAAGCAAATATGTTGCAGCCTTTATTTACAATAGATAAAAACTTAAAACCAATTAATAAAAAAATAACATATAAAACTCTATGTAACAGATCTAGCCCTCCTCGCCAAAAATATTCGATCCATCAATAACAACCAAAGCATTATTTAATTACCTCGTGAACGTTTAACAGTTGATAAATAGATTGTACAAACACAAACAAATAAAACTGTGTCAATCCAAACTTGCCCTCGACCCAAACATTTCCATACAGATATAATAAATACATCTTCATACAACGTGATCAATAAACAATATTTAATATAATGAGGAAAATAATCCATAAATGCTGTATCAGCAGCCGCGGATAATGGGTCCCGAGTTATTCACCTGGCGTTACAGATCTCTCTGTCTGTATCGTTCACACAGACACATCAAGCTCTATTTATTTATCTTCGAGAATTCAATACCATACACCATAATAGTACATTTTGAGCTAATAACAAGTGGAAAGTGATAACTCACGTCATTGAACTCCTATTATGCAGAGTTTCTGTCCTAGTCATGAATCTGTTTGAATAATCTAACACGATCCTTGAAGTATTTCACGAATCTAATAGCAATTATTTTACAGAATCGAATTTTTTTTTTTAAATAAAAAGGTGATAAAAAGATATTAACATATTGTAATAATAATTATTATTATAATCATTATAAATGTGAACGAAATCCAGAGCCCTGGCCCTTATACACTGTATGTGATGAGAGCTGCACCCCAGTAACACCTTATAATGAATTACCTGGCTATCAAACTGTATAGTAATATCACTCAGGATAATACAGCCTGACAATCTGCAGATCCATACAGGTTCCGGTTGCAGTGACTGTGCAACCATTAAGGTGATACAGTTTATTACGTAACTCATAATATTATAACTCTGGCCAGTTACAGTGGACAGGGCAAACAGATTTCCCTGCTTTACACCAAAATTCATTCAATAACTACATATTCACCACTGTCCACAAACACATCATACAACTTAAAGCCACACTCACATACACAGTATACAAGTTACATTTCTACACTGCACAAAAACAACACAATGCCATATGCACTAAACTCGTACATACTAGACAGTGCATAATCCAACTCCATGTGTACACTGCACAGCTCACTTCTAATATAAATATTAAATGTAATAACGTAAATAATGTTTATTTTAATACTATAGACAGGTAAAGGGGAAATGAGGGCGAGGATAGCTGCACATGCCCACTCGTGTTTTCTACCATGATCCGTTGTCTGCAGGTACACTCCATCAGGGGGTGAGTTTGGGGCTAGATATCAACCCAAATGATCCCTTCCAAAGCCAGTGCTATAATATTTACAAATTCAGCCATGCTCCCTTGGAATACATTGTTCTCCATCCCCATCCAGGGCAAGAAATAAATCAATTATTTTACACATGCTGGGAGCTGGAATATCCCCTTTATACTGACAGATGCGTGTGTGCTAAAGGGTTAAACGCCAAGGTCATTTGATAGAACCGGATATTTATAGCCAGACGTGGCAGGAGGAGGTATGTTACCTAAAAATAGATACACCTATAATTATTTCTAGGTCCATCCACACAGCGGAACTATTTTGTACGAGATTATAATTTGTATCATTTCCAAATTCCGTTTAGTAAAGTAAATTGATAAGGTATTGACACCTCACTGGGGTAATGTTGCCCGTATTATAATGTATGTATACAATGTTTTACCTGTATTGCTCACTTCACGCAGGATTGTATTATTAGTAGCAATAGTATAATCAGTGGGATGGATCCTAGACTTTACTGGGGAGATTTCTAGCAGTTTGATGATTTTATGTTTCAATTTGTAGGTATCATAGAATGTGTCGGCAGATAGGAACCATTTGGCCCATCGACTCTGCCCAATTTCTTCCTTATACAACGAATCTGAATACTTTTATTAGTCCCTGGTTTTGTCTTGTGTCTAGGATAGCCTTATGCCTATCCATTGCATTCTTAAACTCCCTCACTGTGTTAACCTCTTCCACTTCTCCTGGGAGGTTATTCCATGCATCCACTACCCTCTCAGTAATGAAGTACTTCCTAATATTACTTATAAACCTATGCTCCTCTAATTTAAGACTATGTCCTTTGTATATTTTCTTATTTTTAATATTCTTTACTCCTTTACTGTGTTGATTCTCTTTATGTATTTGAATGGTTCTATCAAATCCCCTCTGTCTCCTCATTGTTCCAAGCTATAGGTGTAAAGATCCTTTAACCTTTCCTGGTGAGTTTTATTCTGCATTTCATACACAATTTTAGTAACCCAAGGTTTAAAAAAAAAAAAAAAAGATATATATTTTTGTTTATAGATTTATAAGGGATAATTTTGGAAACATAAATAACTATGATATAATGGAAACCATTAGACATATTATACATTACAATATAGTGATAATTCAGCATATGTGGACAAATCTGGAGTATCTGTGCAATGAATAGTGTACATGGTATATTTAGAATACTATAGATTCCGTGAGAAATTGAGGATGGAGGTTGAAATGCAGGGTGAGATGGAGAGAGAAATGTATGATTGGATGGGACTGAAGGCAGGGAGAAATACAGGATTAGGTGGAATGGAGGGAGAGATGAAAGATAGGTGATGGAGAGGATTACATGAAATAAAAAAGTATGGGGTGAGATAAATGGGATAGGTCATAGAGTAAATATGGAATAGAATGGAGGGAGAATGCAGGATTGGATGGAATATTAGAAATGTGGGATATACTGAAAGGATATGGGGTTAGATGGGACAGTAGTGGAAATGGGAAGAAACCGAATGGGATTATGGTTGAAATGTGGTTTGGTACTGGATTGAGGGTAAAGTAAGGAATGCAACTGGATGAAGGGAGATGATTGGCTGCTAGGAGAAACTCATAACTAAATTGGATTGAGGAAAATATGTAGAATTAGATGTTGAAAGAAATATATGACGAGATGGGCAGGTCAGAGCAGGATATAGAGGTAGAAATGCAGGATAGGAGTGGATAAAATGGGAAATGCAGGATAAACTTGTATGATTAGCAAATATGCGATGGAAGCAATATGTAGAAGATTCAGGATAGGTGGATGCTAGGAGATATGTAGGATGGAATGAGAGAGAAAGGGGATGTTGAGAGAAATGTGTGCGATATGACTTGCAGAATTGCTGGGGGAAATGCAGGACAGGATTGGATTCCAGGAAAATGAGAGATGCAATGGGATTGAGGAAGATATTCAACATAGCAGTGGATGCAGGTAGAAATAAGGGGTAGGATGAGATGTAGGGAAAAATATTGGATGGGACAGGATGCTGACACAAATGTCGGATAAGATAGGATGAAGGCAGATATGCAGGAAATGACTGGATGCAGGAGAAATGAGGGATAGGATGGGAAAGAGGGCAATGTACAAAACTGGACAGAGATCCAAGTGCATGATAGTGTGTTATGGAGATGTGCAAGATGAGATTGGATTCTGAGAGAAATGAAGGATAGAACTGAAAGCAAGAGAAATGAGTGAAAGAATGTTACTGAAGGAGGTATATCAGATAAGATGTGGTACAGACAGAAATGTGGGGTAGGATGGGATGGAGGTTTATTGGGGATTGGATGCAGGAAAGGAATGTACCACTATTATGGTTATAGGAAGAACTGCAGGTTAGGATATAATAAGAACTAAACAATAAAAAGGTCCAGAAATATCAGAAATATGGGATAGTTATATGGAGAAATGCTCGAAACAGGTTAAATGTGGGAGGGTTATTAAAAGCTCATAAATTTGTCAGTATCTGGGATATCAGGAGGAAATGGAATAATGAGAAATGTATGAGTTATGGATATAATGGGTGTTGTCATATAGTTCTGGCTTTCCATAAGCTACTTATATATGCCATATAGTATAATATAGGGACACACATGAGATAAATACGGCTATTGTATATATGGTATAACCAATGATACCAGTTAAAAGCAGAATAACAGAATACAGAGTATGTTATGGATACAGGCTTAGTTATAAATAATTCTGAATATGAATAAATGTACTATTACGATGGCTACAAAGTAGAGGGTATAACAATGGATACAAGGCAAATGGGGAATAACTGTATACATTGTATATGCATTGCCAATAAAGGTTGTATCCAGAAAGTGAGATGTTAGAACTTAGTACTAGAATTTGGTTTTTTTGGCACCTGAAAGGTCAATGATTACAAAACAGGACCAAGGTTTAATTATACCGAACAAAGCCCAGAAGACACATTGCATGGGCCATATTTAACGCCCTTTATATGCCTCCATTGTGCTTCACAGTACAATCCAGCCATCTGTTGCTTCACGTCTTGGTGATTCTTATCCAGCCATCATAAGAAATAATTCCCATTAGACTTTTATTTCTTGTATATCACCCTCCAATCCATAAATGCTTTCGAGCAAAACCCTCCTCAATATATGGTCTGCATGTATATGATTTATTTGCTCTCTGTACAGATCTGCATGACATACTTTGTAAATAGAAATAATAATAAAGGTGAAACTGTTATAATGGGAAAAAATGTTAAACGGTCATGGATATCTGGAGATTCAAAGGTCCTAACTATAATAATCGATATAAAGAGAGAAATGGAGGATAATTCCATACACACAGTGGAATATAGTTACAGTTACAGATCTGGAATTACATTGAGCACTAGCAGTTATTACTCTGTATGGAGCTGCTAGTGCTGGGAACGGTGTAATATAAGAGAGGGTAATCTGTGTATTAAACGTGCTGGCTCTGTACAAATAGGGAATAGCATTGAGTGTGGCAGGGATATGAAGTGTGGACTCCCTACTACAGGAGTTGTGTGTTAAGGTACAGTTGATCAAATGAGGTTCACAGCAATGTGTAATAAGAGCACTGGGTTCTGAATGGTCAAAGCGTCACCTCCAATCAATAATGTTAATAATGTGTGTGGTGGGATCAGGAGAGTGTGTTTTGGGTAATTAACCTGGTTGTGCCCTGGCTAAACGTTACATCATATGATTCATTATAGGCAGGGTGAGCACTGACTTGCTGGGATTTTGGGGAATGCAGGGCCTCTACAGAGGAGTCTGAGTAATCTTTCAGAGAAGGAGCCAGACTCCTGTCTGGCTGTTACCCTCCTTTAAGCACTGACTTTCATTTCACTCTGTCACCCTCCTATCTCAGTACTCCCTTCCTGCAAACCTGGATATTAAGCAGCCCACTGGTGCACAGTGTGAATTAACTGAACTAACTGGTGGTGTCTAGCGAGCAAGGGCGCACATTTTATATCTCTTTAAAAAGAGGTGTATTTCAGATTCAGTCTGGAATACGGATAGAATACGGAATTACAGATCCCTTTTTTTTAATTTCTGTTCCCAACTTTGGACTTTATTTTAAGCATGAAATAAGGAATTGCAGGGAATTGAAAAGGGATTTTCAAACTTAAAGCCAAAGTAGCACTTCAGCCGAACTGGAGCATTTTTCCAACTCTTCTCAATGCTCTGAAATACCCTAATTTCACGAAGAAAGCCCTATATGTAATTGGGTTCCTTAGAACAACAACAAAGCCTTTTATTTAAACAAATGAATACATGTATTTCCAGCAGTTAACATACATCATTGAAAATGTTACTGTTGTGGAATGAATACAGAGAGTATGAGCTTCTCAAAAAGATGTATATACAATGGGAGTCAAGAGCATCCTGAGGGGGAATTACCAAGGAACATGATATTATGTTAAACTTATGTGATTAAGTCAGTTATATATTCGGTACATTTCTTTATGTGTGCTTACACACATTTACAAGGGAGGAACAAAAAATATCTTAAACATCAGCTGCAATGTGTCTACAATCAGTAGAAAGTGTACAACACTCACAAATGAATGATATAAAAATATGAGTTTTTTTTAAAAAGTGTAATTTTGTATTACTCAAAGTAACAGTATCATATTGGTATTGAAAAATTAATCCAAAATAGTGTCCTATTTTTTTTAGAGTCCAAAGTAGCATCCTTAGCAAAGGGGGTGGGGGGACAGTCCCACAGGAACAAAATGACAAAAATAAATTTAGCAGTGTACCAGTTAAAAATAAAAAGGATAGTAAAAAAAAAAAACGAGAATAGAAAAATTACTATGTAGGGCCAAAAAGGTGACTGATATAATGATTGTAACAATCAGAGGTCTTTGATATGAGAGATTTCATAGCAGCGTGAGCCAACTAACTCAGTCCCTAAAAGTCCAAATCAGTCACACACAAAAACACTGCTAAAACAAACAAACAAAAATAACATTTCACTATCTGCCACTCCACCTCCATAAATACACATTAGTACATAATATTTAAAAAGAGTTTTACAGGGAAATGATTTACACTAGACAAACTCTTAGCTTCTGTGTTCATTATTAGGGAATAACTGCCAATATTTATCTTAGCCCTACTTGTTAAATTTGATAAGATCCTGGAAGGCAGGGAAGGAATCAGTGATTTATTTATAAAGATCAATCCTGTTAGAACGTGTAAAAGCGGGGCAATCACCATGGCAACCGATGGACTGTTCGCTCTGATTTCTCCAGTCTAAATAGGCAAACAGGATTTAAATAATTAAATAATCACAAACTCAGTTGATATGAGATAACTGTGAATAGTCAGTGTTGTGAGAATTGCAACAATGAACCACAAACAAAGAATGTCAAATATAAGAAATATGAGGCATAGAGCGGGCACCCTGAGTATAGAAAAATTACGCACATTCCAACAATTACACATTTTAAATACATAAAAATCGACCTCATATTTTTAAATGAACATTCAACCTCAATCAGTCAATTGTTGTACCTTAAGTTAAGAGGTATGGTGAGGACATGGGTAATAGGAGACTGTCACTCATTATTTTATAGACTGATATATAGCAAGTAATGCATGATCTGTAGCAAGCAAGAAAAATGACATTAATAATATTATAATTACTGTTAGTCTCACATCTTGCCACAGAAGCACGCACTAAGTTGCTCACTCACTGTATTATCTGATGTGTGCAAACACTTTGGCAGAGCTGATAAGAGATAGGTTAAAACTTCCAGCCGAGAAGTAGTTAAACAGCAGGGTCTCACCTTAATCTGCATACAATGTATCTGGGGGTTGAAGCTGAGGTCAGATTGGGATTGGGGGGGATAGCTATAGTGATGCAAGGGGGATGTTGCAATGATTTCAATCTCTGCTGTAACAAGCAGTTACTCTTTAAACTCCATGGACTCTCCTTGGACTTTAGTGGGGGCAAATATTTGCCACTTGAATTATTTCAGTCACCCTTGCTCAAAATAGTTAATGAAGGTTACAATACATACCTGCTGGTACTGACAGGGACAGCACTATACAGAGACACAGCAGTGTGGAACTTAAAATACATACAGAGTAATAGCAGTGATACAATACAGCACAATACAGAGATATTGCAGACAGGGAATACCGTATATAGTACACAGATGATGAGGGTATTGTATAAAGATATTGTGCACAGATTTTAAACTTTGCCCTTTAATGGATCAATATACATAACCCCTAGTATCTGGCGAAAATCTTAACTGGGGTATATACATAGAAACCAATCTGGTCTGTACAGCTGTATAAAATAATGCCACTTGCTAAATGACAAGTTATTCTATAGTGCTGTACATCTAGTAGTCTCATCTGGTAAAACCCTAACATGGATTCATTAACTGTACAGAAAGTGCTTTCAAACTGAAATCTCACTTTTAATAAATAGAGAGCTCGGCCTGGGAGTGACCCCAAGACTAGCACAGTTTGGCAGGAGACGAGAAGATACATACTTGTAGCCAATTGCAAGACAAGCCCATCCTACCCAGACTTCTTCTAATGTTCACAGAATGAAAGAAAAAACTGCCATAGATAATACAATCTATAAAAACGCAGCAATTCCTCATCCACATTACCAGCGACTGGAAGCTGTGAGTGAAGAGGCAAAAGAGCTAGAAAACGGGAACTACCTGGTTATCTCTGTCTGTTAATATAAAATGTTATTGTGTACTATGCACAGGAAAGACAATAACCGTAATCTCATGAAAATATATTACTACCAAGGAGGGGGGATGTATAGGACCAGGGATAATACAAAAACATATTATTGTATGGAAACAGGGATATAGTTGATCACATAAAATCATAACTATGGGCACAGACAGAAGATAATAACAACAAAGTACGGTATTTAACATGGAAAGTTCTCTTGTTTTCGTGGTACTGTTTAATGGTGCTTTATTCATTGCTGACGAATGAAGCGCTGAGTCAACCCCTCCACCAATGGAACTTGAGGATTCACCAGATTCTGCAGTGAGCCAATTAAAACATAGTAAAGTGTTAATCTAACATTCAACGGGACTGGATCACCTAAACATTTTTTTTAATGTGCCATGTAAAAAAAAAATAAAAAAAATAATAATTAAATGATATATTCATTGTGTTAGCAACAATGCAAGCAAATGCATAAATAGGAGAAAACGTGTTTTAAATGTGTCTTTGGAGTCTTTTGCTTGCTTATGACATCACCTGTGACTTGATATGCAAATTAACAGTTTTTTTCAATGGGAAATGTGTAATTTGCTATCAAGCCACAGGTTATGTTTAAAACATTGAACATTAAAAAAATCTCCTGATTTAGGCATTTGCATGAAATTCTGCTAACACAATGTATAGATCATTTTCAATCATTTTATTATCTACATTTATAGTATAATTTGTGGGTGATATAGTGCTTTTAACATTGCTATCCTGCTCCTGACTTTATGTGTAATTAACCCCTTCACAACCAGACTACTTGCCCTTTTTTTTTTTTACCTTGCTAGACAACATCTATAAGGTGTATGTGTCTAGCTGTAATTTTATTCTCTTTATCATTTACTGTACCACACCCACTAGATAGATATGGTTTTTATTTGAAGGATAGATACCATTATTTGGATTACATCATATAAATTATTGTAAAAAAATAATAAAATTTAAAAAAAAAACCTTTTTCCAACTTTTACTTGAAAAATCTTTTACACATCCAGTACAGTTAATGAAACAAACTTAGAAGAAAAATGTTTTCTTATTTTTGTAAATTAAAAGGCAATTGATACAGTACGTACATTGCTATTTCCAAACCATGTTTTCAAATTTAGCAAACATTATAACATGGACATCTGTCATGAATCCAGTCACTCTCCACATAGTTTTCAACTTAAACAACCCAGGGTAGGTAACTTGGGGTATTTTGACACTTTTTATGTAGTCATTTTACCACCAATTTGTGTGATTTCTTTTTATAATTTTTTTCTCCCACACAGGTAGGAATTGTTATGTTGTTATGCTTTACTGCCAAACACCACTCATCACTCAATATATATTCTGCAATTTCCTGAGTACAGCAATACCCAGCAGGTTTGTCAAGCTTATGTGGCAGGTACATGGCCAAATTTTGGCTAGTCATTGCAGTTTTCATATTTTGACATATTGCTTTTCAAGCTACATCACAGGAAATGTAGTCTGTAGCAGGCAGCACAGATCTTTGCTTCTTTTGGGGATGAGTTACTCTGCTGTTGCATGAATGACCTAGCTAGCTGTTGCGGGCCCTGCTCTACTGCTGGGAGCCAGTGTATGATGTCAGAGGGGGCCTTAGCAGACATGGCTGAGTGCCATATGATTTACAGTGCGATCATGGTATGCGTGCCAGGCAAATCGATTTTCCTCAATGGGACAGTTTGTCATGACGGCACGTCATATGTCGGGAAGAGGTTAAATTTATTGATTTTGTTGTAGTTAACCCCTGTTACCCTTAAAATATTTTTCTCAGGGGGCTTTTTAACCACCTACTTATTACCAATACACAAACTTACCTTGTCCCATTCTTTGACTTCTAGAGGTAGTCACTCTTCTTGTGATTTTTGCAAAGTAGACAATACTCTGGAGCAGAAATTCAAGTCCTTATCAGCTTTACTTCTCAACAACATTACTTCTCATGGTAAGCAAGCTGTGACATTTTCAGGATATTGGAAAAATAATAAGCTTAATTGTTTTTCATATAGTTTCTCAGAAATAATCCTATGAGAAGAAGAGAAGTGGGTGAGACTTACCCCTTCCCGATGCTAGGACCTTCTATACCGTCCTAATTTAAAGGTCCTAAAAGACGCTAGGATGGCACAGAACATACAACATGCTCGGATCCCACTGCAGGGTCTTGAAGCGGGATCCCACCTGTCAGATGACTTTGAGTGGCCTCACTTTGACAGGTAAAATGGAGCCGATGCTCAAAGCGAGCACCGGCTACATTTAGTTCGGGGCACACCTCTGTGACATCACACGTGATTGTTTTTGGCAAGGACCCACAGGGTATATTAAGAACAAAGTGTTGTGTCACATAACAACTACACTCTCTGCATCAGATTAAATGGAGAATAGATTTTAAAAGCCTTAATCAGTGCCCTCTCTCACAGAAAGAGTGTCCACCATCTTGTATTTCATCTAGTTCCCTTTAGAAACGTAGCTTTCGTTACAGTGACTAAAGTGAACACAAAATCATGTTCACAGGCCCTCAGCCAGGCTGCACCCACATTCTGGCACTCTGCCCCAATGAATCAGAATGCATCTACATTACAGACTTTAAAACAGAAAGAAAATAAATTAGAATTAATTCAAAAGATTGCATCAAGTGTAGGCATTTTAAATAGAAATGCTTTAATGAAAGATTATAAATAAAAGTACCCTATTGCACATTGGTGGAGTGGCAGAGGCTGAATCTATATCTTATTCTCACCAAGAGAAAGCAGTGTAAAAACAATACATGTTTATTATATTACTTACAATAGAAGTTAAATCATTAAACAATTTATACTGCATGATAGCAAAAAAGCAAACAAATGTATAGTTTAAAAGAAAAATGCTAATTACCTCTATTTCATTAGAACAGTGTGCCACAAGGTGATATCATAAGTAGGAGACAGCACACAATTAAAAACACATTTTTCTTTTAACCTAAGCATTTCTCTGTCATCCTGCTAACATGATTTATATATATTAAAAAAATTGGCTCTAGATTTGCACGGCAAGCAATGTGTAGGTGATGGAGTAAAGTAGTCTCCTGAATGAAGATCACATGATTAGTGGGTGGGTGCACCTTCCAATGTGGAGTGTGATGGCAGAGCTAATGTCTGAATCTTGTTACATTTGGTGAAAGAGAACACATTTCCCTACAATATTCCATGTATATATTCCTGTATTAAGCAATCCCCACAACAGTCCCCTTGCCATCTCTCAGGGAAACCTTCTGACTCCCACCCATGCCCCCTCTTGTAGTAAATCACTCTCACAAGTGACATCACACTTGACTCTTACTAAAACAGCTTTCAGTGTTAAGTTAGTGGGTAATAAAACAGCTTGACACTAATGATGGGTCCTATGTGATAAATTACTGCCAGGCATCAGATAAGGGTTCCTGGGTCTAACCTTGAACTAAACCCTTGTTTTTGCTATAGTTTGCAGGCTTCCATGCTTTGTGGAGGCTGTGCTGTTATTTCACACAGATAAACATTCAGTCAAGTGTTTGCATTACAACCTATGGAAAGAAGAGCCATTTCTATCTGCGCTCAATAAATCATGCCCTTAACTGTTTCACTACTCAATATGCCAAGAAAATATAAAGGTACTACCCTGCTGTGGTGCTAAAAGACATATAAAGACAAATCATAATTTTGCACGATTAACGTTTCAATGACTAATGATTGAGACATTTGTATGAACAGCTGTCAGGAACACACAGGGTTAAAGAGACCTTGTAACCCAAATAGTAATTACAATACTACTAACAAAGTTTGGCATTTGTATGCACCACAATCTTATTGTAAACAAATTATTATATTATTATAAAATGTGTTGTATGTGTCTGTCCTGTCCCTTATTCATGACATCACCTTGCGGAACCATGCCGATTTAGTATAACTGTAGTTCATTGGAAAAATTCCTTGCTGGCAGAGACGATGGCTGGGGAGATCAGGCGCACAGGCAACCTACCATGCTGGGCTAACTGTGCGGTTCCATATCAGACACTGACACCATGTTGCCTGCCATTAGACATCAGGGAATGTACAGCACTGCCCAGGGTAATTCCTGGGGCATGTAATGGGGGTAATTGAGCATGTGATGGGTGCATGTAATGGGGTGGGCGATTAATGGGGGTATGTAATGAATCCACATCATGTGGGGGTAACGTTGTCTTGGTTTTATTACAATTTTTTACTCTTTATTTTCAGTGTCACTAGAGCACTTACAAAACTCATTGTTTTATCTGCATCTTTAAAAAACAAAACAAAATAACTAATAAAAGTTATGTTCTAATTTCCAGGGCGTATCTAATATATTTCAGTTGTGTCTTACCTGTATCATAGGTCCTTCCTCTTGCTTAAATGGGGTCTATGTTAAGTTTACATACATACATACGCATGGAATAAAAGAGTAGTAGGATTTAAGGTAAGATCTATTCAGATTAATAGCAAGAAAACTATAGCAATTCGGAAAGTGTGATTGAGAGAGATGGCTTCTTAGAGCATAGATTTGTTTTGTTGTTTTACTTGAAGTGACCTCTTTCTACCTTTTCTTCTCTTTCTTTTCTGTTCTTTTGTTCTTGAAGTGTATTCTCTCAGTAGAGATGTTAATACTAGTTAGGTTATGTTCTGCTAACAGTTCATATATGCAACAGCAAATGCTGCTAACAAGATATGTTTGTGGGTCCTTCAGGTAAATGAGGTTTGGCATACACCTAGACCCTTGGCACCATCTAGCAGCCTACACTTGCCCCCTTACAATAACAGGACTGTCTAGCGATATATTTTTGTCAGGAACTGGGTGAGCTCTCGACTCTCATTTAATGAGACGTATACATAGTGCTCCCTTAGCACCCGGGATGATAGCTCTGGCTGACAGATATATTTCAGTGTATAGTCTTCCCCTTTTGCCCAATTTTATTTGGCAGACAAGACCTACTCACTGTTCGTAACTGATTGCCTTAATTGTATATTTATCTGTATGATTATCTTTTAGGTTGGTTTGTTGATGTTGCTACCCGACCTGTTGCACCTGCAAAAGCATGCTCATATGTTTCATGTTTATATGCTTGGGTACTGTACTATAAAACAGATAAAAATAAAATGAATAAATAAATAAATAAATAATGAACCTACTTCTGCACTTACTTCACTTCACTTACCCAGCATTACCTGCCCTATGAACAGTGTTAACCCTCAGTTGCCTCATATCCATTGGAGCTGTAAAGTGGGGAAACCTCCTCTCTTTCTGTTTGGTGAGGTAATTGTAATGATTTATTTGTAAGGCTGTAAACTCTGCTAGGAATGAAGAATTTAAGTGATGGCGTGACCCAGGACCTAAAGATGAAAGGACTAAACCCCAAAAGAACGCAAACGTCTGCTGATTCTCTTAATAATGCACTTCTCATGCTGAATAAATCTAAATTGTGAAGATGCCAAATATGGTGCCATTTTGTGTGTCTTTATTTCAGGATTTGAAGAAAGATTTTACTGTGGTAAATTTGCAAAGGCACGTAAGAGATACATCATTTGGTCTACTCAATAAAGAGAGAATTGCAGGCAATTTCAAACTTTAGGCCAATGTAGCCGAGTTGGAGAAATTATCCAGTGCAGCTGAATGGGAGAATTTTTCCAACTCAACTACTTTGGCCTTAACTTCAAAATTCCCGTCTTAATACCCTGCAATTATCTCTCTTTATTGAGTAGACCCTAATGTTCCAGATTAGCACAATTTCATTTATCATTGGTTTTGTTTAGAACTGCCACATTTCCCTATACAAATGAATACACAGGATACTTCTACAGCTAATCAATCATTAAGCAATGTCTAATTATCAGTAGTACACATTGGACCAAATTAGCTGTAATAAGCCTATAGATTTATAGCTCTTCGCTAAGGTCCAAGTTTCCTCTCACAAAGCAACAGCCTATAGCACAGGATTTTAACCAATAGGTGGAGCAAAAAGACGAGGTGTGGCATTATTGCCTATAGCATGGATAGGTGCAAAGGTGAGGCCTCCTCCTAGATATTAGTCACAATGATACTACCATTCTGCTAATAGTCTTTGGAACCCAGTCTACAAGTTCAAGGCCAGTCTTAAATATAAGAATAAAGGGTGTCCTTAGCACATGGCTAATCAATTGCTCTTTATGGCTTCTGTATGCTACTTAACGCTCTGTGTTTATCTGTCACAATTTTTATATGACTTTATATATGGTGCCTATGTATTCATCGATCTGTACTTGGGGAATATTAACTTTGCACATCAATGCTCTCATGGAGCATTATGACAGCAATCTAAGAATAATTGTATTAAGTAGCAGAGTTGCTTACTCCAAAGGATGGCGGGGGGAAGGGCGCGCCTACGGAGGGGATCCACATGATTGAAAATAGTTTAACGCAAACTATTATGGCAAAAATACATTTTCTTGTTAATTTGCATGTTGAGTAGTAGATAATAGTGTAGTAATGCAAAAAGCATTTTATTTATTTTTACACTTGCCCACCTTACTAATTTAAGTGCCCAGTGTATGCTTCTTAAAGTTAGATCTTGTTTTCTAGCCTTGCTGCTGTAGAGATTTTACACAAGGCTTGATGAGTTGGAAACCGACCCTTATATATTGGGATAGTTTCACAAAAAAGTGAATCTCTTGCTAAAACCATCTTCTAGAACACTCCTCACGGCTTCCCTAACAGTCCAAGATTTAGGGATTACCCACTTGTGTTTCAAAAAAGCATTTCAAGTTTTATTCTAAACTTGTTTTTTTTTTATTTCTTCTAAACACAACTGGGTATTCCCTAAATCCTGATCAGTTAAGGGGGGCATGAGGCAGTGCTGTATTTACCGCGAGGCATCCTAGGCGGATGCCTAGGGCGGCAAATTTTGGGGGGCGGCAGCGCCCCCCAGCACTGAAAAAAAAAATGTAAAAAAAAAAAAACCCGGCCCTTTAAAAAAAAAAAAAAAAAGACAGCGCTTGCAGGCAGAGATGGAGGTGAGAGGGGATCGGAAGATCCCCCCTCACCATCGCTCTGCCTGCCAGGCTGCACGGGGAGCCGAACTTGCTGCCTGTTCGGCTCCCCGTGCAGTGTGACACGGAAGTGCCGACAGTCACGTGACGGGCGCTCTGACGTCATACGCGCGCCCGGTCACGTGACCTGTCGGCACAATCGCCGGGAAGCCGAACAGACAGCATGGCTGCCTGCCACTAGCCACCAGGGAAAGGTAAGTGCTGATGGGAGTCAGAGTGTGTGTGATGGGAGACAGTGTGTGTGACTGAGTGTGATGGGAGTCAGAGTGTGTGTGATGGGAGACAGTGTGTGTGACTGAGTGTGATGGGAGTCAGAGTGTGTGATGGGAGACAGTGTGTGTGACTGAGTGTGATGGGAGTAGGAGTGTGTGACTGAGTGTGATGGGAGTAGGAGTGTGTGACTGAGTGTGATGGGAGGAGGAGTGTGTGTGTGATGGGAGTATGAGCTTGATGCGAGTCTGAATGTTATGTGTGATGTGGGGTCATGAAATGAAGGTGATGGGGCATGTCTTAGGTGTGTAACGTGGGTGTGCAGCTTGGGTAGGGGGGTGCCCGGATTTTGTCTGCCTAGGGCAGCACAAAATCAAGATACACCACTGGCATGAGGACTGGTTTGGGAACCACTGCACTAGGCATTCACAGCCAATCACCTGCTGCAGATTCTTACATTCTAAACAGTGAGAATCTGAAATCAAGCCATGTGAATAGAAAGAGGTCACAAATAGATGCAGATTAAGACAAATCACAAAGCAAATGTTGTAAGAATGAATAGGAGAATCCTGCAAATGGAAGAAAATATAACTTTGCATTTTGGTTATCAACCTATTACAAGGCAGGTCATTATGCAAAATACCATTCTTGCTGTTAATCACTGCTCTGCCAAGTGACATAATGTTCAACAATACAGCCATTTTGGTTCTAGATTGCAAACAGAGCGCAGAGCCCTTGAAAAATAAAATAGTGCAAAAAAGCAATCTCAGGATACCAATTCTGGAAGGCATGAACAGGAAAATAGTGACCAGGCTCCAACTACAGTACAGGCAAAGCAAGGCAGGCAGAAAGCTGCCTCTAGAAAGCAACACCTGAGTTTGAGGAGAATGTAAAGCTGGTACAAAAGCCTATACTGTAGTAGCATAACTGGCACAACCACTAACCAGACCACGCAAAAGAGGGTGAATGAGATGGGATATCATCGCGGACAGTGTCAATGAAGTCCATGCAAAAAGCAAAGCTTAAGAGGCTGTGAAAACATTTGGATCTATTTACTAAAGAACAAGATTGGAGGTTGTGAGAACTCCAACCTTGGACAGATTCGCACCCCTTCGCACCCCTTCCCTCTAATACCCCATGCTGCTCAAATGCTCCCAGGCCCCAAAAATTAGAACCTATTTCAGTACCAGCTAATGGCTGGCCTGGAAGCAGAGAGGCGTCTGATTGGCTGACAGTCAGCCAATGAGTAGCCTTCTTAGCTATTTGAAATCTCAGCCATACTGGGTGTTTGCCCTGGCCCTCCATTTGTATTTTAAGGGGCCAGCAGCCTTTGGTATGCACCAGGAATAAGCCAAATTGAGGTGAAACACACAGTGCAGAAGTAAGCCATCCAAGGGCAGGAGCAAATTGAATGCACCAGGAACTGCATGTCCTGGGCATTGGGGGATTGTGTGTTTTATTATTCGTTTGTTGAAGTACATGGGATCCTGAGGGAGGTATGGAGCCACTGCAGACATCACCTGTAAGAAACCAAAATGAGAAAAGCACTTTGAGTTGCCTTGGGGACAAAAAAAGCTTAAGAAAAAAAGTACTTCATTTGTGTTCAATTAAAGAACATGTGCCGTCCAAAACCCTGTGACATTAATATTATATTTATATAGCGCCAACAATTTACATACACATTAAATTAGATGGTGATGGATTGTACAATAATAATAATAATATATATTTCTATACTAAAAGCCCTCTCCCTTGCAATTTTTAGGTACCTTTATGTAACCAGTCATTTTAGTAGGTCCACATTGGTTAATTTACTAGTATATGTTATTTAGTTGTTCAATGTCATTTTGAAGGGGTTTAATTGTAATTTATCAATATTAGGTGCATATCTCAAAGCTCAGTAGAATGGATTAAGCTTGTGACATTGTCAGTAGCTCCTCATCCACTATCATCCAATGCTTCCCATGAGGCTAAGATTCATTAAGATTTACAAGTATTTTTTGTTTGGGGAAAGTAATAAAACTCTGTGTTTGAACATTTGAATGGATCTCTGTGTTCGGAATACAGCAGTATACAAGACTAGTAGTGTTAAAATGTCTGTAAAATGCCATTGATTAGATCCTCTGATCTGAAAGAATCACACACACAAAAATGGCCTTTTTTGGTATCTAACATTAGAATTTGTTCTGTGACCTTGGACAGCTATGAAAGATACTTTTTGTATTTTTGCCAGGTGAAATTGATCTTGTTTTTTTTGTGTAAAATAAGGCACATTCCAACATAGAATAACAGGAAAGATATAACAGGGTGCATTGAAATATCACTCATTTCCCTTTATAAAGAGGCCAAAAGCAGTTTGTCCGATAACGCTGTAACATCCACACTCCCCCGCTAGCCTTAAGCAAGGGTGAGATGAGCAGGATTGTGAAAGTATATCTGATCTCCTGTGGGCCCCATCCTGTGGACCTGAGCTGTATCCATCGTCTGACACTTCATTTTCCTGCTGCTCCTGAGATGTATCATAAGACGGCTTCACTTGTGTAGAGACAGACCTGCAAACACAGTTTATTCTTTACTCCACTAATCTGCCCATAGGATCTTGTTCCGTCACAAGGAGAGCCATTAACCTGTGACCTAACAGTGACCCAATGGCTGTCATTGGCAGCCACCTTCATTGGAATAACCTTTCAGAAGTGTGGCTCACTAGCCAGGGACAGCACAGATAAAAGAACAAAGGCCACTGCTTTCTCTTTTCATATGGGATGACCTTGTTTTGACCCTAATCTGAGGTGGTTACTAGTTGGCCAAACATGATTGTTGGTTTCCACAGCTTAGCACAGAGAAGCCCGCTTGTGACTGTTGAGCGTATTTTAGCTCTGATTTCAATGTGGTGCGATAATGTGTGAACATGAATGATGCTGGGGTGAAGTTGAGACACAGATAGTGCTAGCTCAGTCCCCAACATGCCAAGCTCCAGCCATAAACTAACCACACTGGGCTGTTTTTTCCACAGTACACAAGCACTATGCTACTTTTTACTTATCATCCTCGTCTGTGCCAGGGCAGAAGAATTAGGGCAGGAGACTGTTCTTGTATATATTTGTATCTGGAATATTGATTTTAGTTTTCTTTTCTTTCTATGCTAAGCGGATATGCATCCCCTATCTTTGATTAATATCTTTAGCGGCTCCTAGCCAGTAAGATAAAACAAGGAACAACAGGTAAAAACATGAGAGGCCGTTGACTGAAGGAGTTTCTTTAAATATAAATCAAGATAAGACGGTAGGCTACAATGTGAGCAAGCAGCAGGGAATGTATAAGGAGAAGGATTGGAGTCCGCTGGCGACCCTAGCACTGTACACATACCCGCAAGTCGTTTGGATAAAGCCCAAAACCTTCAATGAGTCTTTCCTCTGCAATTTGTCACTCAATCTTTGATGCAGACAGTCCCTGGAGACTTCCAATATTCATTGAAAAAGAAATAATACTGATTTAAAACAGTTTTACATGTTTTAAATAAAAAATATAATACATACATTATTGGTCTCTCTTGCCACAAAATAAATGTTTAACATTTAAGTTAATTGTGATAAAGTTGTATACACTCTCTGTCACCCACGTTTTCACTTGTTAAAATTAGAGTTTGTGATTAAACAGAAAGCATTTTAAATGTTTCAAGCTTCTAACTGTTCACTATACTCTGTCGATATATATAGGTAGGATATGATATATTTGGATTTTTATTGTGGTTGCTCCTAGCTCTTTTGTTTGATAGTGGACATCTTCTAGTAAAGGGGTTTTGAAAACTGCTGCACTGTCTCTACATATAAATGAAGTGCATACATGCATGAGGCATTAATTGGTTCACATGCTTGTGCTTTGTGCAACTGTTTTCATAATTGTATATACAATAAGTGTAATTGGAAGAATAATTATCATCATCACTTACT
Source organism: Pelodytes ibericus (assembly GCA_036172795.1). Lineage (NCBI taxonomy): Eukaryota > Metazoa > Chordata > Amphibia > Anura > Pelodytidae > Pelodytes > Pelodytes ibericus. The sequence continues at coordinate 132,257,910 of CM069862.1, forward strand.
ACCTTACTGGACTATAACAATCTCACCAGCAGACTCTCTACCCCTAATGCATCTGCTCAGAGTTGGCCTAAGTTCTGCAGGGACTCTAAAGCATGATTGTACTCAGAGGGAGTTAGGTCATGATGAGGAGACAACTCAGATGCCTAAAACCTCCTCACACAATCCTGGAATATATCATGTCTTATTACTGCAGCCACCTCATGGTCACATCACCAGAATGGTCTGTAACGCTATATGTTCATGATTGATGGATATAGCACACCTTTCTCTTTACAGTCTTCAATGGATGGTTACTGATCTTCATGTAGAAGAGCATGACGTAGAACAGATGATCCCACCAACAGGGAATCCCACTCCAGACCTCATTCTCATCTGCTGCCTAGCAGGAATATGAAGTATATACATGCTCTAGACATGTGCAAAACTAAAATTTTCGTTTTGTTTTTGTCCATTCGGACGAAAATTTTATTTCTTTAGTCTAAAACGAATTTAGTTCATTACTGCATTCGTTTCAGACGAAATTCGGTCATTATTTTCGTTTCGTTTTATTGGTTCGTACGAATCAATTGACCTACACATTCCATAAACCGAAAGTCTATAAGCCGAACGTCGTTCGGTTTATAGACTTTCGGCTTATGGAATACATGTAATACTATTGGCTTTCTATAAACCGAACTAGAGTCCCCATTCATAAGAAATTCTTATGAATGGGGACTCTAGTTCGGTTTATAGAAATCCAATAGTATTACATGTATTCTATAAGCCGAAAGTCTATAAACCGAACGACCTTCGGTTTATAGATTTTTGGCTTATGGAATACATGTAATACTATTGGCTTTCTATAAACCGAAAGAGTCCCCATTCATACGAATAGGTCAATTGTACTATTCGTTTGAATGGGGACTCTATTTCGGTTTATAGAATAGCAATAGCATTGCATGCATTCCATAAACCGAAAGTCGTTCATTATGTCGGTTTATGGAATGTATGTAATGCTATTGGTATTCTATAAACCGACTCTATTTCGGTTTATAGAATGCCAATAGCACGAATGGACGAATGGACATATGATTTTCATTTATTAACCATTCGTTCATTCGGCTTTCGTTAGTTTAGTATTTTCGTTATTAGTTTTTCGGACGTCTAACGCTCTTCATCTCTTGATGATTTTATCGCAGCTGTAATGAAGATAACCAGCAACATCTTAGAACAAACATCTCTAACAGTGTAATAGCTCATGGGAGAGAGCACCATTACAAATTAAAATTTTGTCAAACTTCTTCTTCAGGGTTAGAATCATCCTGTTTGATCATGATTATCAAGCCTCCTACATGTCCTTTCACCTGCAACTCATCTTTCAGTGGCCAGACCCTCATGACTCCCATGATGCTTGGTCAGCCACTGGAGACTTAATGCACAGAAGTTTCCAATCACTTGTGATAACAAACCAGTGATCTCCACTAACTTTACTCGGCCATTGTAGTCCACTCTGGGCACACTGTGTTAATTAGGGGGAAAAAATAACTCCTGGCTTTACATTACAGCTGACCACGGGACACTTAGATAAATGTAACTACAAAACTCTTAATCTTATGCTCTGAATCCGAGATGGATATTTTGTTATTACTCAGGACAACCAGTTATCAAAATGAATTTCAAGAATGCCCTTATCAGCCCACCAAGCAAAGAAAAGAAAACTGGAAAAAGAAAGAGGTGAATAAACAATGTTATCCAAGCCTGCCTGCCAGACTGTCTCGGTTTAACAAATATTAAAAGCATTAGGATAAGTCCAGGCATTGTATTGCTTACCACGCAGGGCAGGACTTTGTGTGCACACTGCCGGAGAGCTGGCACTGTACCATGGACCCAAATGGTGAGCTTAACAACATGGTGACCTTGGGAAAGGACGTGTGAGCTCAGTATCAGCAGGCACGTTTATTTAAATAATCATCACCCCAAATGAATCCTGCTCATCAGAAGCTCCAACGTACCAGTAGCAGTTGTGACCCTGACTTGAATAGCAGGAATTTTGTAAATGGGATATAGTTGTAACGTCACCTAGAATGCATTTGATTAGTTTTCAGCATAACATAGGACAGTTCACAATAACTTCTAAAAACTTCTATCCTTGATGTACTGGAGTTGGTCACTCTATCTCCCAGGATCGGGAACCAAGTATTGGGTTGTAAGATCTGCCACCGCAAACAGATAGTATATTACATTTACTTGAATAGCACCAACAATTTACGTAGCGCTTGCTACAGAGTATAGAGGGGAACTACATAATTTGATAGGCAAACAGAGACAGACTGATTCATAAGATAGAGGGCCCTGCTCTCAAGGATGCAATCTAGAGGGAGCGGGGCACAAGAGACACAAGGGGGATACTGGCAGAGACAGTATTTGGAGACAGTTGGAGCTAGGTAGGCTTGGCCAGAGAAAGGGCGCAGTTCAGGTAAAGTCTCGAAAGGACAAATGGGAGGAGGTGACTAGGTTGGAAGACAGCCTTAATCCACTTGAGGAATGTAGCGGGTAGTATAGGTAGATTAAGGGGGATCAAGGAGTGGAGGGCTTTGTAGGATTACAATAGAATTATCCTAGAGCAGACGAGAAGCCAGAGGAGGGCTTTGCAGAGCATCGCAGTAATCATGAAGCGACGAATGAGAAAGATGAGCCTGGCAGCCACATTTTTAATATAATTGGTCGGATAGAGGTGACCCATTCCAAGAGAGAGCCATGCTGCCTATGCCAATCAAGGCTGGTCTAACTTAGTATGTAGTCCCCCTCTATGCTCTGTACCTAGCGCTATGTGAATTGTTGAAGCTATATAAATAAATGTTAATGTAATGTTCTGTTAAGGAAGAAGGGGTGTCAAGGCAGCTGAGAGATCTAAGAGGATCAGTCTGCAGAAGTGGCCTTCAGATTTGGAATTAAATCTTAATAAATATTTATTTATGATGCATCTTCATATTGAGTCAAAAATTTTATTAAGTGAACTTATTTATTTGGGGAGGAGGGGCTTACTTTATTTTATTCATAGAGTACCCAGCCCCTGCTTGGGACTCTATGAATGTTACATACAAATTGCATTGCTGACAATTGTGTGTGCAATGCAATTTATAAGATATCTGACTGCCAAATTATGCGCAATCGCGTGTGTGCACTTGCGCCAAATATGCTTCTTCCACTTCAGAATCATGGGAAATGTAGTTCCCATTGATTCTGCTTTTCTCTGTGTCAGAAATGCAATTTGAATGCCACATTCGGCCCCTTGGTTCATTTGTGTCAGCGACACAACTTAGCCAAGGGGTCAGAAATGAAAGTAGGAGGGGCTGGGTGCTTTATGAATCAAATAAATTATAAATTAAGTTCCCCCCAAAATAAATAGCTTTAATTCAGTTCATTATTAACTACATCTTTTTTATTGAGTCAAAAAAAAGTTTAGTTGTCCTTTAACATATTCGTAAATACACAGTACATACCAAACTACATAACATTTGTGAGTGTCCAACCCTGAACTGTGGTAAAGAAAGGGCTTGTGTCTTACAGCTTATACTGTAGAAAAGGGGTTATTTGACAGCAAGGGAGGTTCACCTGAATTACCTACACATTTTAATTTTCAGTTCATTAAGGGACAACTGTTAGTAAAAAATAAAATAAAAACTGCTTAATTGAAAGACTGTAACAAGTTGTATGGTTGTGCACAGACTTCCTTATGTATTGCATTGTGTTTCAATTTTGGTTACTCCAGTAGTGCACTATATTACATTTGCCAGTTCTGGGTGCGCTGTCCAATTTCTAGTTTTCATAGTTTAGAATAAACAATTGTATAATACCATACAGGCATGACAGCATATTTTACATGTACTGCTTTTTCAATACAAAAGACATAATCCATACCAGTACAGGAGGGTATCCTGTTTTAATCAGCTAACTGACTCAAATAGGGAGCCAATAAGCAGCAGTGTAAGGAAATATTGTACCCAATAAATCAAAAAAGAAAATCATTTCACTAGATTTTTCTCTCTGTATCTTTCGGTATCATTCGGATTGTATAAATCTTTATCAATCTTTTTGTATCCATATCTGTAACTCTTTTTATTTATATCTGTATCTGTCTAAAGCAATGTCTATCCGTCTTTCCATTTGTCTGTCAATTTCTAGCTAATAAACGATCTAAAAGTCTAATAAACTAAGCACACAAGTTAGGATCCCATGGGAAATTAAAATGATTAAAGAGTTAACTGCACATGCATCACTGCTGGTAAAGGAATGTGTAGTAAGGACAGAGCAAGCATGTTGTTTGGGGCAGGCAGTTAATGCGAACCTATATCCCTCTGCACAGAAAGGCAAGCAGCAGTAAAGGTGACAATAGATAGAGCTCTTTCAGACTTTGAACGTGAGGCTTGGGGAATCACAGTGGTGTTTTTGTGAGTTCTGGAACCCAAGTCCCTTATTACGGTACAAGCTGGGACGTGGCAAGAGAGAAATAGTTTACCTTAGCAATTACAAACACTCAGTGAAACCAGCATGATTGCAGTCTGGGAGGGAGCAGGCGTGCGGGCGGCATGGTACTGCCAGTTACGAGATGTGTTTACACACTCCACCTCAGGCCATAAACTGCACTGTGTGACAATGTCTGCTAATTACAGGCCACTGACACACAGGTCTGCCGAAACCTTCACAACACCGCTACAACCATATGAGTGTGTATATGTGGATTGTGATGAGACAGAGAAAGACATGGACAACAATGCTGCCTGCCTCACAACTAGAATGCAAGCTCTTGGGGGGGAGGGAGGAATTTATTTTCCGATTTTACCTATAATGTACAATTCTAACTTATTCAGTAATGCAAAGTTTAGGCTGGTTTGGACACTGTAGTGCATACTGAGAGAAGTGTAAAAAAAAAACCATTGCCGATAAAATTGTCTGCAAAGTAAAAAATAAAAACACAAATTTGGAGCGCACAGATGGGACAGAAGCTATATAATGAAACTGTTGGGGTCTCTGCAGCTGATCCCCCTTTAAAGGAACACTCCCACCAAAAGAATGAAAAGGTTTTATTTTGCATTGTTGATTTCAGATAGGTATTTTGTTTTTGTTATTTGAGTTTATTTAATATAATATGTAACTAAATAAGTGTGGCCAGACACCACAATTTGTGAAATAGTGTTTTTTTGGGTGCCGCCCCCCAGTGACTTTACAGCACTAGTATCTCACTTTGGGGCTCGGGACACAGAATGTGGTCTATAAGTCAGAATTCTGATCATAGACTTGCATTGAATGGGAGGGTACAGTAACTATTACCTCACAAGGGGGCAGAGTTATGATCCTGTTTGATTAGGTCAATTTCCTCTCTTTGTGTTGGAAGGCAGGTAAAAAAAAAAAAAAAGCTGTATGCACAGCCACCTAGTCCTGCCCACTATGAAACAAAGGAGCCAGTAAGAGAGCAGGGGGGTATCTTCTGACATCATCATGCAGGCTTTGGCCACAGTTGTATCATGGGAAATATTCACAAACACTAATTTTATTTTTCATTTTATATGCAATTAATTCAATCATATAAAAAATAAAACAGTGGCATATGATTTATTTGTGTGTGTTTTAAATGATCAGGTTATCTAGTTACATGTTATGTAAATGGTAGTACCCCTTTAATGTTTTGTTCCTTGCCTCTAAGTAATGTTGATGTGTCTATTTAATAAAATATGCCTTTTTGATCTCATATGTAAGTTCAAAGCTGGCATACATATCACAAACTCCCTGCTTTTGTTGGTTGATGGATCAGAGATCTGGTCACTGCTGAGTGAGCCCATCAATCAGGTACAAACCACACCTTGCAACAAAGAGATACACATCTTCTCCAGCCAGAGGGTATGTTCAGCCTGTCATACACCAATTGTGTATTAAAAGAAGAAGATTTATAACATGAACTTGAGGATCATCATTGCTATTTGTTGACGGGCTCTTTTAAGAAGATCTGTTTATGAGTGCATATATACTCCATTATACACCTCTTGTTACACCATACATGCTATGATCAATTGCTTCTTCTCTTCCATGTTTTAGTGCTCCCTTGTGCTCCCATGCCAGCTTGCAAGTCTTGAAAGAGCAACATCTTTTGACGGGGGCATGCCATGTACACTGTTCAAAAGGAGTTTTTATCAGGGCATAGTCGCAGGGTTGTGCCTGATTAAAACTGCATTTCCGGTTTAATTCTTAGTTTCATTGTGTAGAAATTTAGTAGATAAGAGGACCTCCTAAGCAAATGAGAAGGGATTAGCGATAGTTTAATCCTCTCATTAGAAAGTTCACACAGGATGACTACATAAAGTTAGTTGGAGAATCTTTTAATCTCTACGTTTTTTGCCTGTTAGTTAGGGAATAGACCCCACTGCTGCAACCCTTTTGTGATGCAGCATTACATGCAAATATAAGAATGATAACAGTTTGTGTGTTTTCATTTAAAAGAATCAATATATTTGTTTGTTGTACTGCTAGCACAATATACAGAATGTATGTGGCTGATTGATGTTAGAGATAGGAAACTCCATCTTGATTCTTTAATGGCATCGGCTTTCCATATTATTATGTGGCAGGCTGTATACATTCAGAGTATCATCCAGTATATGCGCCATATTTTATTATTTTAAACAATACAGGAAACAATCAACTGTAGCTGAAATCTAGAATACTCTCTATTGTAAAATTCTAAAATATTAATATTGGGTAGTAAAATCAATCATACGTAAAGAATAATAAGAAACAATCTAAACTGCCTAAATAGTCGCAAAGATATTAGTAGTAGGTCATCTCAGTCCGCAGAGTATAATCTGTGCAAATCCTTACTGCATAACTGAGTGGAAAATAGAGTAAATAATCTGCATGCGAACATCAGTGTCATGTAAGTCTCAATCATATCCGTCTTCTATGAGATGGTTGAAGAGTTGTCTGGTCTCAAGGTGCTTCTCTGTGATATATCCCACATTGGGATGCAGGAAAGACGGAGCATCTGTGATATTTTCAATTATCAGTCACTTGTCATCCTTGGTCACTATGATGGTCCCCACCTGTATTTAAAATACACAAACCTCAGATGAGATATAAATGGGGACATCTGCCTCTGTCATTGGAGGACGGCAAATGGTAAGTCTTTAAAAAGATGCTTTCTAACAGTGACAGTGCTTCTTTGTGAAGGGCAGTATTGCCAACTTATCAGGTTATGGAATTCTATAATGATGCCTCATGGAGCCTTCATTGGAGCAGTGGAAGCCTTCTTAATTTGGAAAACATTTCAAATAAATGTTCAGAAGACCCTTGGTCTGAGAGCAAATGTAACACCAACCAGCGAATATATGGTTAGTGTGTGGTGTGTCCAACAGCCTCAAGTACACAGCAGATCCTCAGGTTTGGTTAGATACAGCCATCAGTACCTCGACCGGTCCGTGGAGGTTTTGGATTTGATGAATCAAAAGTTCCGTCTGGACTCTATGCTGTTTGTATTGGGTCTGTATGGTGGCATTTACCGACTCCAGAGAGGAGACTTTAGTGTGAAGAGAAGACACGTCAGAACGTATTGCTGTAAGGTCTTTTTGCAGCACTACACGTAGGTCCTGGAAATGGTTTTTGATGTTTCCTTTTGTGGCGGGGGCATTGTCTGCTTCCTCTATCCTGGAGGAGCAAGGTTTCTTAGAGTCAAAGGCTGCCAAGTCCTCTAAAGGACCTGTCCTTTGAACCGATGCAGAGGCTCCCATGTGGAAATGTTGTCTTTGTAGGGGACAGCTTAGTAGGCCTCTAGAGACATGTAGGGGTTAGAGAGAGGTTTTGGTCTCTCACTTTTTTTAAACATGTGCCCCATCTTGCACATCATCAACTGATTTAGCAGTGGTTCCAGCTAGGGTATACCTGGTATTCATATAAAAGGAACAGTTTAAGAAAGTCTATACTCTGTACAGAGTTCATATTAAGTGTATCAACTCAGCTCTGCTGCTGATTCCACTCCCAGAAAGTAGCGCTTACCTTTTTGGCAAAAAACAAACAAAAACAGAGGTTTCCAGCTGGTAGGCCACAAAAGCACCGGACTTTCCTAGACTGCGTCCCGCACGATCATATGTTCGTCATGGTAAGTAAACTTGCTGATTCTTTTCAGCTGTTTATGTGGCGGAGAGATGCCACTTGGATGCGTTTCAGCAAGCCCTCTGGTAACTTAGAGAGCAGAGAGTCTATATTGCGGAAGAGCATTTACTTCTAGATTCATGACTGCCAACCGCATGGGAAGGTGTCAGCAGACAGTCTTTGCGGTGGGGATGCCATATCAAAAGTTATTTTGTCTGGATGGGCAACGAGCAGGGCAATATTCAATGGATTCAAGTCGCCTGCAAACAGGGCCGGCCTTAAGTGTTCCGGCGCCCTGTTCGGGCTTACCCTGTGGCGCCCCCCGTCTCTTTCACCCCCCCTCATGTATGTATCTCTCTCCCTTTCCATGTTTGTCCCTTTCCTCTTCATTGCCATGTCTGTCTCACTCTAACTCCCCCATACCTGTTCTCTCTCTCTCCTCCCCTTCCTCTGTTCTGTCTCTCTCTCCCCCCCTGTTCTGTCTCTGCCCCCCTTCTCTCTCTCTCCCCCCTCCTCTTCCTTTGCTGCAAAAGTGGATACAGGGAGGGGGCGGAGCTAACCGGCTTAGAGGTGTAGCTCTGCCCCACCCTGTGAAGCAGAGCAGCGTCTGCTTCACTGGGAGCCACGGGCAGCAAGAGAAAGTGAAGCTCGGCTCCCCATGCTTAATGCAGGCATGGGGAGCCGAACAGCACTTTCTCTTGCTGCCCGTGAAGCAGACGCTGCTCTGCTTCACGGGGGAGAGCTACACCTCTCAGCCGGTTAGCTCCGCCCCCTCCCCGGACCTAGACGAGCTTGCCGAGCAGAGGGCTGGTGAGGGGGGATCTTTGGATCTCCCCAATCCAGTGCCACTACCGGCTTTTTTTTCCCTTCGGATGGGAGGGCGCCCCCTGGGGTGTTGCGTCCTGTGCGCTCGCACAGGTCGCACACCCCTAAGGCCGGCCCTGCCTGCAAAGTGCACACAGGAAATGCATCATTTCAAGATGTCCTCCAACTGGTACCTCTAGGTTTTCTGTATTTTAACTATTTTTCTACCTTGCCTAGGTTGTAAAATGAATAAGCCCATTATCCACATAGTTCCTATATGAAATTAAAACCTCTACAAGGTAAAGGGAAAATTGATTCTACACTTTGCCTAGACTGAAAAATAGGAAAATGAATTACAATTAAATGAAGAGATTTACTTTATCCTGTTTAATCCCTTTAACAGATCATGATATCTCTGCAGGACCACAGACCAGTCAATCACAAACACTGAGCCTCCGCTTGACCTTTAATTGACTCCAAGATGTTACAAGATTTGGCCCTACTAGGGAATCCTTCAAAATAGCTCAGAGATTTCCTGTTGAGCAGTGTAATTGGAGAGGAAAATAGTGATTAAGAAGGTGCAACACAATATTTTTTAGATATACTACTAAACCTTTTATTGAATCCAAGTGTTCTAATGAAGGGTCATTCTGTTTTTTGAAAGCCCTGACTTTGGTTTCTGCACATGACAACGCCGGCCTGTAATATTAATTATTCTGACTTCGATCCATGCATGGAGCAACCAATACTCTCACATATTACATACTACTATGCTCATTATACTGCAAAATGCAAAAGTAATAGTACTAATTCTCCCAGGTGTCTGGCTGAGTGTGATGAAACTGTACACTACAACAGCTGGACAGCTAAAGGTTATTCATCGCTGTCATCCAGTGAGCACTTCCTCCATGAGCCTGGTGCTAAGGGGCACATTAGAATGAATATTTATTTACTCTGTTTCTAGTTAGTTCAGTCATTAATATGTTTACAATCAAGTATTAGAAAAATAAATACTGCACTAATTAACAGGATAAATTAGGTCTCCACTAAGACATTAATACGGTCAGCTCTTCAGATTGCTTTTAATGCCCACTACAGATACAAGGTAATAATAGGACCTTAAACTATTGAGAGTTTGCTGTTCCGTGACATGTACATTTAGTTATTTGGCATTGGGCAAATCGTATAACTAAAAACCTTTTATTTCTATTTTTCGTTTCTATGTTATTTCTATACCTCGAGCCAGATGTATATAGGATGAGGAGCATCCTATATCAGTGTTGTCCAAATGAAGGTTTATGATTTGGCATTTATTAATGGCAGACTTCGGAGGGATTGCAAGACCGAGTTGCTAGGTCCCTTCCTCAGGCATTAATGGCTTAATTACAAGGTACAGTTCACAGCTTAAAAAAAAAAGAAAAGTAAAATAAACACTGGTTGGTGATCTCACTTCCTGATCAAAGATGCTCTAACTAAACTGAATTCATCTATTAGATCTCAATAACACTGCCTAATTTACTGCTGAGGAAATTCTTTACTATCACTGCGTTTATTTTGCCTTTTTTTTTTTAAATGAACAATTAAACTTTGTATGTGCTGCTTCTCCCGAGTAAACCTGCTAATGAGTGGCTACTAAATAATAGACATTGCACATCTCCATCTGCTGGCTATCTTTTAATATAGCATGCTGCATTATGGAGTAGTCATCACACTACCTTTATCCTGTGACTGCTGCAGCTCCTGTCAGCATTTTTCTGTGAGATCTCCTACCGTTTTCTGTGCAGTATTACAGGTTATTTCTGCTCCCATGTGGTTTTGCTCTATTCCTATACTGTTCAGTGGGTATTGCCAGATTATATTGTTTTATTAGGGAGAAACAGTTCTCTGGGGGGTCATATCCCAACCCACAGGTAAGAGGGCACTGACTACTGGCCCAGGCCGTAAGGCATCTTGTAAGACACTCGGCCTATAACCTCCAAAAAGTTAAGATGGGCATGGCTACGACTGCCACAGAGGTCGTGGTTACATCACGAAAAAGAGCCCAGTACCGGGCTAAATCAGTACGTAATTGGAAGGCGGCAAAAGCCACGCTAGATTCCTCCAGCTCGGAGTCATTTGCAGAGGAGGTTTCTGATGAGTCTGATGACCCAGACACTGATATCCCATCTGAGGAAGATATCCCAGATAACAGTGCTGAGGTAGGCCTTGTCACATTGCCTGTTCCTACTGACACCTCAACTCTTGTTGACCCGCAGGGCGAACCATTGTTCGACCCTGATAACCTGCACCATTCCCGCTCTGCGGAATGGTTTCCTGCAGATCATATTGTGTAGTATATCGCTACAAGCGTCCGTAAACCACTGGACAAACTCACCCGCAATAAACTGCAAACTGAATGTCCTCGACCCACTGTACCTGATTTGGCAAGTGATACGCCTGAGGTGGATCCAAAAATTGGCCAGTTCCTGGAAAAATCTGGCTGGAAAGCCTAAATGGGTCTTGATTTTTCTCTAAGGGTCTGTCAGGACAAGGTTTTAGATATTATGGGGCCGTGTGCAAAATTCTTTGAATTGGTTGAGACCGGCCTGTCTTATGATACTCCGGTGGACCTCCCTACCATTAAAGGTTGGATCCGATGCGTGATTTTCCTGATTGGTAATGCCAACACGGCTATCGCCACGGAGAGACGAAAAGAAATACTGCTTAAAATAGAGCCTAAGTGCGTCAATATGGCAGTCACAGAACCCGGTCCACAGGCCAAAGGACTGCTTTTTGGCGACAATTTTGTAAAAGAACTAAGCTCCTTTGTGCATACATTCACAGCACTGGATAAGGCCCAATCCAACATGAAAAGGGTCTTCCAAAATAAGGTTTTTGGCAGGGCCGGCAGATTCAGGGGCCCTCTGCTCGGCCGTGGCTCCAGAGGTCCGTTTCGTGGATCCAGAGGCCCTTCATCAACCAGATCTTCCTTCTCGGAATACAGACCTGCATCTACTGCGTTCTTCCCGCAGAGAAGCAGACCCTGGCAGAACCGTGGCGCCAGAGGCTCTTATCAATCAAGACGCCCTTATGGTAAGCCAATCACGAACGCACCTTTCTTCCCATGTAAAAGTAGGTGGCAGATTATGCCTATTTCAACTGAATTGGTCCGCCATTACAAACAGTTTCAGGGTGCCTCATCGATTTCGTGACCCTTCCGGTTCAGTCAATTCCCCCCCATTCGATCCATTTTTCGCCACAAGATCACGTATTGGTCTCGCAAGAGGTCTCAAACCTCTTCTCAAAAGGTGCCATCACTACGGTGTCTCCAGATTCCGAAGGGTTCCTCAGCAACCTGTTTCTGGTCCCCAAAAAGGGAGGTGGTGTTCGCCCAGTTATCAATCTGTGCCCACTGAATGCCTTTGTTGTTTATCAACATTTCAAAATGGAAGGCATTCATTGTTTACGAGACTTACTCCTCCTAGGAGATTGGATGGTGAAGCTGGACCTTCAGGACGCTTACCTGACAGTACCTATAGCTGTTATTCACCAACGCTAATTCAGGTTCTGGTGGAACCATCAGGTATGGCAGTTCACCTGTCTCCCTTTCGGGCTCTCATCAGCCCCATGGTGTTTCACGAAGTTACTAAAGCCAGTGATGAGTTTTCTACGCAGGAAAGGCGTGAGACTGATTATTTATTTGGATGACTTGTTGCTTATGTCGCAAGACAAGTCGACACTTCAAATGTACCTGTCCTGGATGGTGGACATCCTTCAAGCACTAGGATTCCTGATCAACTGGGAAAAGTCATGCCTGTCCCCATCTCAGACGATGGAATTTCTGGGCTTCGACATCAATTCTTTCCACTGGTCTTTACACCTACCAAAGACCAAGGCGAGGTCCATTCTGAAAGAGATCAAGAAAGTTTTACGTCTACCTCAGATCGCTATTGGACAGTTGGCTCGAGTCATAGGCTTATTGGCGGCCTCCATCCAGGCAATATTCCCGGGTCCTCTTCACTACAGGGCCCTTCAACAACTGAAGATACGGTCCTTGCGGACTGGTCTGACATACGATCATTCGATTCCTATCGATTACAAGGAAAGAGAAGAACTGTCCTGGTGGTTGACTCACATAGATGCCTGGAACGGCAGGGCCATTTTCGGTACGGTTCCAGATCTTATCGTGGAATCAGATGCCAGCTTACTCGGCTGGGGAGCGCAATGCGGTCCTATCTCCACAGGTGGTCATTGGTCTCAGGACAAGAAGGCACTTCACATCAACTGTTTGGAACTCCTCGCAGGAGAATTTGCGATTCGAAGTTTCGCCGGAACCTCTCAACTGTTCCATCCTGCTACGGCTGGATTCCTTTCTCCAGACATGGCAGTCATCCAGACACTATGCTTTCCCTCCATTCTGCCTGATTTCTCGCACTATAATTCATCTACGTTGCAGCAACGCATCTCTGGTCCTGGAGACCCCCTGGTGGGACTCCCAACCGTGGTTCCCCACTCTGCTGGAGCTGTCCTTAGACATGCCACGGCTTCTCCCACCCTGGTGGAACCCCATCACCAACTTGCAAGGTTCTCCACACCCGTTATAGGCCACAGGTCAGCTTCGGCTCCTAGCCTGGCTGGTCTCAGGGGTCCCTGGTTCATCCCTGGAGTTCCATGCTCAACTTTGGCGTTACTGGAAGGAGCCTCGGAGCCAGGTACCAGACAATCATATAGACGTGCCTGGGACATTTGGGCTGGTTGGTGCATGGAACACCATGCTGATCACATTTCAGCACCTGTGAGTCACATACGTTTTCTCACTCTGTTGTATGAGAATGGACGGACATACAGAACCATTAATGTTTATCGTCCTGCTATATCGGCTGGACATTCAGTTGTTAGTATGCCGTCTCCTCAAAGGAATATGTTTGGCCAGACCTCCTGTGCCCTGTTACTCTTCACTGTGGGATGTTAATGTGGTCTTATTACTTTTTGAACATTGGCCTGACAACTCTGATTTAAATTTTCAACAACTATCATTCAAATTGGTCATGTTGTTTTGTTTGATTTCATGCAAACGGGTTTCGGATGATAGAGCGTTGCATGTGTCTTCCCGCTCCTCTTCACCGGAAGGGGTCTTGTTCAATATTTTGCGTCATACCAAGACTTTGATTACTTTGGTTTTTTATCTCTCATTCCCACGAAATCCTAAATTATGTCCGGTTCTTTGCCTTAAAGAATATGAGCTAAGAACCTTGATTTTACGTGATCCAGAACTGTTTTGGGCATTACGGAAACTTCATCGGCAAGGTGCTACTACCTTCTTGGCCAGGTGGGTCAAGTGGGTTCTCCATACTGCTGGTGTTGATACTTCGGTTTTCGGCCCTCATTCCAGGAGAGGTGCTATGGCCTCCAAGACTTTTGCTTTAGGATGTCGTTTAGCGGATCTACTGAAAGCTGCTGATTGGTCCCGTGAATCTACATTTCGGGAGTTTTATTTCAGAGCCCCATCTAATTTTTCTGCTTCTGTGATCGCTCAGCTTTAAACTAGCATGTTGCTCCAGGATGTACATTTCGTTGGATGATATTGGACTTGGTTGTGGTTCGGATGTTTTATTGTTGATCGTACTTTTTTCACACAGAAAGAGGAAGTGGTTGTTGTGATCATGGACTTTATAAGGGAGGTGAGGGTAACAAGTTATGGAATGTGTTCTCATTGGTTACATTTTTTATGCATCCTTTGCTGCTGAGGGAAAATAAAGAAAGAGATAAGCATAATACTCACCTGCGTGTCTTTATAAATCATGACTTTACATCATCATTTATTAGTAAAATCTAGGAATTATTGCACCCAGGTCAGCTCTCCAATAAATGACAGGCTTCTTATTGCATTCATATTCACACTGTAACAGGTGTATGTTCATGTCATAAAGGATATTATAGATATGAGTTAATGCCATTTCTGCACACACACACACACACAGAATAATCTCAACCTTAACATCTGCCCCACAAAATTCTCTAAACAAACACTGTAAAGGGGCTCTGTCACCTAAACATTGCTTATGTAAGTAGAGAATAAAAAATATGAAACATTGTCTACACAAAGTGTTGGCAGAATTGCAAGCACATACAAACAATAAGAGAAATATATTATTTAAACATATCTGTGGTGTTTATGACACCACCATGCGGCTTGATATGCAAATTACACATTTCCCATTGAAAATAAGTTCATTTGCATATCAAGCCACAATTGATGTCATAAGCAGGAGAAACAACAGACGTGTTTAAAAAATATTTTCAGCTTTACTGTGCAATATTAATATTAACCAAAATCCCTCTGTCTCACTTTCCTCCTCTGGTGTTCCTATTTTCTAAGAACTCTGAATTGTGTCTGACTGTATCACAGAGCTCCAGACCAATACAACTCACAAGATTTTGTGTTTAAAATGTAGTAAATATGTTTATATGTTAGTTTTTGTAAATTAAGTGCATTATTCTTCTAAATGGCTTGACAGATTACATAAAAAGCTATCAATTGGCCCTGATTTCCCCAAAAAAGGCCAGTTTATCGCCACACCTTCAGCCCCTTAACCTAAAAACAAAAGTATCGGTCTTTGGCAATTTGAAATTTTGGGATGTATGCTGTATTATTAAATGCTGTTATATTACCCTTTGCCAGCTCTGCGGGAAGGTTATTCCATAGATCTCCCATATTTTGAATATACTAACATTTCCCCTATGTAGCGTAGTTTTATTATCAGTTCTCAAGCTGGTTATCCCATGCACTATTTGCCATAGTTAGTAGTATCTGTCCTCTGACTCATTTAAAGTTACAGGAATATGACTAACCATCTTCTCTATGGCGGCATCTAAAATACAAACAGTCTGTCAACCTCAAGGTCTTTTACACCTCTGGCTGAGCCTTCTAGACTGTTCAAAGACTAGTTACATTAGATTTACAGCTGATTTAAACTCCCAGAAACCTAGTGCAAAAGAAATCCTGGGAGCCAGACGCATCTTTTTCAATGAAACATGTCATACATCAAAGCTCAGGCCAGACATGAGGTGGGAATGAGGACCATCAGACTGCTCTCATGAATGGTGTCATTACAGACACCAGCATTGTGTCATAAAACCAACCTGTCTTTCATTATACTGTTACAGTCCATTAAAAAATAAGTTCAAATCCTGTGGTTTCCAAAAGAGAAAACTGATAAATGTATGTTGACTTTGTAGTAAACCTCCTATGGGGTGAAGGCAACATACCATTCCAAGCAGAGAGGATCCTGCAGAGCACAAAATACGTTCCCATAGCCCCATACTAAGGGGGCAAATCTAGTTCTTCCTAACTGTGTCACTACTGCACCTCACGCAAACAAAAATGATTCACTGCACTAGCTGTAGTGGAGGGCTGGCAAGGTGGGCATGAGGGCAAGTGCCCTCCTGGTTGCTCTCTAATCTCACTCAATGGGCCGGGGATGCACCATTTTTCACTTTTAAGTCAGTAACACTTTTGATCTTTCAACCCAATTGTGTTGTTTGCCTGTCAATCTCTGTAACTGATCCGTCAATTGTCTTTTTTGCATGTCTATGTGTCCATCTCTGATGATACCCACAGGATATTTTTCCAGGGTGTGCAAAATATTCTTCACACCTTTCCACTCTCCCATTCCAATACCGCCTTTCGTTTGTAAGGTATCTTGGGGAGGAGAGGGGTTTTACTGGTAAATGCAAATGTTAGTTACCCTTTAATAATTAATAAAATGATATGACTGTGGTAGTAGTAGTAGCTAACAGACCAGCATGTACCTACACAACAGGAGAACTTTAGTTCACAATAGCTGGGGTAGTAAAGATTAGTCACAACTACCACAGGCGGCAACACTTCCTATGGTGTTCAGCCAGTAATGACTGACTGTATCATGGTAGCTGAAGACAACAACAGTTAGTGTGTAGTGCAGGCCACCACAACCCCAGTCTATAACTACTATTCCCATGATGTTCAGATAGTAATATGGATAGTTGAATAATATTGTAGATACAATCGACAAAAGTTAGGGCTTTATTCATGAAAGAGAGATTTGCAGGGAAGTAAGATGAGAATTTCAAACATAAGGGCAAAGTTGGCAATTAAAAAAAAAAATCTTCCATTCAGCAAACTCAGCTACTTTGGCCTTAAGTTTCAAATTCCCATCTCAATTCCCTGCAATTTTATCTTTCATGATTAAAGTCCTTAATGTTTGTGCTTACGGTAGCCCCCTAACCTCGCCAACAAAAACAAAAGTTAATGTTGTGTAATGTAACACTGTAATACTGTACCTCAAAATGCTTGCTGTGCATCACAAACAGAGGTTAGTAAAAAGGGCATAAAGGTTTTGATGCAAAATAGGACACTTGGTAGCTGAGCAGTGGTGGATAACCTTTGGCACTCCAGGTGCTGTTATAACAGTTCTAATGATGATCAACCAACAAAATAGATGGCTGAGAATTATGAAATGCGCATTCCACTGCAGCTGCAGTATCAATACATAATGATATAATAGCAAACCTTTGGCACTCTGGTTGTTGAGTACTCACTTTCCCATGATGCTTAAGATACCAAACTGCCTGAGAGTAATGGGAACTCTCAATAGCTGGAGTATAAACTAACCCTAACATGATTATGCCTTAGGCATAGGAAGTAACAGCAGCTAGAGTGAATGGGAAAGAAACCAGTTACAAGGGGAGGAAGAAAACAGACCAAACCACTCCGACACCACAGGGGGGGTAAACAATTTAATACATTATTTTTTTTCCCTGCTCTCTATGTCTCTTGTTAACTTACACTAAAACAGCCTACTGCGTCTCCTTCCCATGCTGCTGCTGCTTCAGTGGGCCAGTTTTCATTTCCAGGGGGGGCAAGTGTCCCCTCTTCTCCCCACTCCATGGAGATGAGGTGGGCTGATGATGTGCACCATAGGCAACTAAACTGTTTTTCTGCCCTGGCTAACAGTTGACATCTCTTCCCAATTAGTTGTGTCTGTTTCAGCATTATTGGACCAAAACTTTACATAGCCCTTAGTGAACAGCTTTAAGTAGCCGCAATACACACAATAGTGCTCTAATTAATTATCACATTTAGCATATTCCTTTCTGCCTCAATGCGAGTGGCTAAAGCATCAGATAAGGCCTATGAGATGCCATTTGGAGAAAGCAGTGCACCCCCCTCCTCCCATGCAACATGGATTGTGCCTGTCTGTTTTTATCATGGCATAGGCAGTCTGGAGCCAGAGCTTGGCTCAGTGATGACAGACCGGCTGGGAGAATCTCTCTCTTCAGGTACTGGCCCCACTCTCCTCTGTAAGCATGCTCAGATAACAGCTGATGTTACTGCACTGCTGGGAAATCTCCTTAAACATGTCAGCCCTGTCCATCACAGTCTGTAATACCTCATCTATAACAGCCATTCACACGGATCATAGTGTGAGGCCACATGATCCATCAGGCTCAGCCATCCTCAACATAATATATCACAATGATGGTATTAATTTCATCAAAATTCAATTGACTCTGTCACCACCAGAGATAATGATTTCTCAATAGTAAAATACGCTATAAATATGTACATGGAGAGGTTATATTGATGCAATGTAATTAAGAAGAATTTGCTGCTTTTAATTTAAAATTGCTAAAGGTGCCGAGATTTTGGATGTGAAATCCCCATCGATCCCTTTTCCTTTCATCAATAAGGGTAACAAATACAACAAAATATGGGCTAACACTAGCATTCCATATAAATTCCTGTAATCGTGACTCCAAAAAGCATCACCATGGGGGTTCTGTATAACTTTCTCTTTTGGAAACCAGTGCAACGTGTCGGGAGTTATATAAAAAGGAAATTGCCCCAAAAACTGGTTGGTCGGAGTTTCCCCTGACACAAATCAGGTGCTCTTCAGCGTCTGAGTTTGTATACATAGGCTGCACTGGCGCATTGAGCACCGGCACAAACAAAATCTACGCATTTGGCGTAGACCAGGGGTGGCAAACTCAAATTCATCGGGGGCCGCATCAGCAGTATGGTTACCCTCAAAGGGCCGGTTGTATAGGATTATGCATCTACTCTTTATTATCATGAATAATTTCCTCTGCATTCAGTTACTACTGGTTTTAATAATAATTTAAGTAATAACTAGCCTTGAAAACAGAAGCCTAGGAAGAATAATAGCAAGCATGGGTCAGGACTGCACTAAGTACACAGTGCATGGGTCAGGATTGCGCTACGTATACAGTGCAGCGGTCAGGATTGCGCTACGTATACAGTGCAGCGGTCAGGATTGCGCTAATTACACAGTGCATGGGTCAGTAATAGTGTGCCAGTCAGAGCCCAGTAATAGTGTGCCAGTCAGTGCCCAGTAATAGTGTGCCACTCAGTGCCCAGGAATATTGTAACAGCCAGAGCCCAGTAATATAGTGCCAGACAGAGCCCAGTAATATAGTGTCAGCCAGATGCCCAGTAATATAGTGCCAGACAGAGCCCAGTAATATAGTGTCAGCCAGATGCCCAGTAATATTGTGCTCCCTCCTCCCCCCCCTTCCCCATGACTTACCGAGGCTGGTCTCTGCTCCCGGAAGCCTCCTCCGTGCAGTCTTCTCTTCCCTCCTGCACGGAGGAGGTAAACACAGTCGCCGGATGTGACGTATCGTCACATCCGGTCGCTGTGATTTTTTTTTTTCACCCGGCGCTCGCATCCAGAGGATTCGGCCGCCTGAAAAAAGAAAAAAAAAAAAAAAGGTAGGTCCGGCGGGGCGGATTCGGCCCGCGGGCCTTGTGTTTGCCACCCCTGGCGTAGACCGTGCAGATTCCCGGAATTTGTCGGGTTTATGCTTTATACAGTGGGGCACAAGTATTTGGCAAATTCAGCGTGTGCGTCGTGTTTATACATGACCCCCATAGTTTACAGCAGGACTTGAGAAATCCTGGGGACCAGGGCTCCTAAAATTCCTACTGCTGGTGCTTTTTGGATTGCTGTATATAAAGCTCTATGGAACTTCCATTTCACTGGCTCCAAAAAACAAACAGGCTGGCTCCTGAATTGGTCTGTCAGGCTCCTAAATCCTGCAGAAACAAACCAATACATTCATTAAACAAATCATAAGTGCAAGTATCTAAGAGTTCATATGTAAAAACCTCCTGTACCCAATATATGTAATAATATCCAGTTAGTATTATCCAATATATAAAAATATTATATTTAACCAGGGTTAAATGCTAAAATGCTCTGAAGTATCATAAAGTGCCATATAATCTAAATAAGTAATACAAAAATATATATAAAGAGAAAGCTTATATAAAAAGACTAAATACATATCTTATCATGTGTAAATAACAGGATTTAAAAAACAATTGATAATAATCTCTGTGCACGTCTGTGCAAAAAAACAACAACTAAATAGTACATAATTATCATGTATACAAAAAAATGTTTTGTTTAAAATTATATTCAGGTAGTGAAAAATCTAATTTCATATATTAATACATTTTAATATTTAGAGTATGCAATGGTTATGAAATCATAAAGGAAATGTGTCAATAGGAAAGAGCAATAAAAAGTGTAATAATAATGAAAGTGTTATCCTGAAATAAATGTGGTGACATCATATAGTCTCCAAGGAAAGATATATGGAAAACCCTTCTACATTGCATAATCTGAAAATATTGCCACCTGTGGGACATATATGTATATTTGCTCTATACCCATGACACGGAATCAGATAATATCTTCTTAATTACATGTGTGTATAAGCACAAAAAACAGGTGTGGATTTTGTTTCTCCATGTCATTAATGTGTTACTTTATCCAAATATTTAACTGCCTACTTGTCGCCCATGTTTTGTTTGCAATAAGTCAAATAAATGATATTCATAGAGCAATAATTTATATTTTGTTTCCATGCCAAGGTTGTTTGTGTAACCAATGAAGTGAGTGTTTGGGTATAATCCACATATTGACACATTTTGCTTATTTGGAATGACATATATATGATACTACAGTTTTAAAAAAATGATTTTTGCTGATGTAGAAACAAATCTAACTTACTATCCGAACACATATTCAAGTGAAAAGTACAACGTAAATGTTTTTTAACAGGTTTTTTTGTTATACATATTAGAATTGGTGCAGACGTTAAGGCATTGTCACAACAGTATCTTGTATTGGACAGATTAAACAGAAACAGCAAAAGTTCTCTTCATTATACAATACATTTTTTCAAAACAAGGATGGTGGACAATGTAGTTTAAAAGTCTGACAGGTAGTTAGATGGTGATTAGTAATAGGTGCAGTGAATCTTGTCTGTAGCAGTGCTGTTTCTGTTTCATTCCAGCAGTAAGGTACTTCATCCTTTCACCAAGAGAGGACAACAGGCTGGTAAACTTTTCCTGCTCACCTAGGTCTACAAGGCCTACCGTCCAATTGACTTTACTGTAGACTAACAGCTCAACTGGCGGCAGAAGGGTCAACTAAACTTTGCCCTACTCTGCCAACTCTTAGTACAGGACAGCCAGTGTCTTTAAATAAGGTACATACCATTCTGAGACAAAGTCTAGTAGGGAATACCAGTGCACAACTGTGTAATTACCAGAAGGGGACAAAGGGCACCCACAACTATTTTGATGAAATGGCTCATCTCATCTCACTTAAATTAGGGGGGGGGGGGGGGGGGGGAGGCAAATAGCATCAAAATCGGGACCTAACATGTCACACAGCACAGCATGACAAGCAGCAGGAACTGGTGAGCTAACTTTACAGTTTTTCATGTGATTGCCCAGCTACTTCTCCCATATTAGTCTCGCCTTCATATATCTCAAACAATAAGTTTCCACCCTCAGTAGGCATCACAGTCTTTAAAAGACGCAAAGGAGGCTCTGCCATTAGGCATGGCCGCTACAGACACACCTTATGGAGAGGCGGCCTAGCAAGGAAAACTACTGTTTGGAAACATGTCTTGGTAGCTGGTCAGTGGGAGTAAGACTATCCATTTGAGATCATTGCCCACTCTAGGGATTTAAAATCTCACCAAAATGAGTGCCATTAAGCTAGGTAATAACCAAATCGGCAGCTGATAACAGATCAATTCTAAGAGACTATGCTAAAGCACTTTAAACCCGTTTTATATATTAATAAAACAGATGATTATTAGTAGTAGTCAACGTGTAGAATGACTGAGCATAGACTCATTACTGCTTCTGTAATTAATATCACCATTTACGCCATATCAATTTGAGAACTTTTGAAGCATTGCTTGGTTTAAAGCAATCTGCAGAAACAATGCATTTGTTTTAACAGTAATTTAGCACACTAACAAAGGATTGCTCCACATTTTGCCATGATAAATGGTTATTCATCTACTTATCCCACTAAACAAACACTGAGGACAAAGACCATTTATCATGCCCACAGATGTGTTTCCCCACAAACCAATGAATTATACTACTTTATAAAGTGAGAATGTGTTTTTGGGAATATTACAAACTAGGCTGTGTAGTGTATCATCTCCTATGAG
This sequence comes from Pelodytes ibericus, assembly GCA_036172795.1. NCBI lineage: Eukaryota > Metazoa > Chordata > Amphibia > Anura > Pelodytidae > Pelodytes > Pelodytes ibericus. The sequence continues at coordinate 132,280,356 of CM069862.1, forward strand.
GAGGATATGCCGAGTGCCTGCACTACAGGGATGTATAGCCTGCAGTAAAAGCAACATCAGCATCTGCAGAGATACTGCAATAATTAAATAGGAAAATGCTGACCTCTATTATAACATGGGTTTTGCAGGTAATTTACACTTATGAATAATCTGAGATTTTATATAGGTACACATGTAGAAACATATTTTAGTTAAAAAAGCCAAACGTGACCCATGTTGTTACATCACCTGTTTACAATTAACATCAATAGATAATTTGAAGCCAAAAAGAAACTGAAATTACCGGTTTAATTATTATTGCGCAACAATCTGGCCTGGAAAGGATAGAGATTTATAAAGGAAAGGGCGCCAGCCTAATAATATTCACTTCAGAAAATGGTAGCATGTTTTTAAGCAGCAGGGTCACATCAGATCAGAAAGTGCTGCTGTTCAAGCAGTTTCCTGGGGGAGGAGCAAGGCAATCAATATAGAGACGTATAGTAAAATCAATGCTCTATACAAACAGGGCAATACAAGAGTAAAGATGGAAGACTAAAGGAGACCCCTGACTTCCACTTGCATGCAAACTCAGCACTAACTAGCCAATATATAGAGGGAACATGTAGCTTCCTACAAGAGCAGATTTTTTTTTAAATTATATTTTTATAAAATGTTATCATTTCAATTCACATAAAATACAGAGCTATTATTGCTCATTTACATAAAATAAACTGTGTGACGTTCACTAGGTAATGTAAACATATACAACGTGCAAGACATGAAATAAATGATCCACAGGAGGGTAACTTGCTGATGCAGAAGTACAGTAGTTTAAATCACATTATTATTAATATGTGCGAATAATCAAATCTCGGTGAATGTATTGGTACTAGTACATGGGTAAAGTGATAAGACTAAAGCTAAAAAGGTAGTATCAGGCTGAGATAAGGACACACTAAATAATCATAAGAACTAAAAATGAGATGACATATGAAAAGGGGTATGGCTAAGTATCCCACCTCTTGATAACTAAGAGCGACCATTATCAACACCACAGTGCCCTCCCGTGGCCAACAATGTAAATAATCTCATAATGCATTAAACAAAATACAATACAGACAGCATGGAAAACTTGTAATATACAATATTAAACAATATGAATGGAGAAATGAATCAGAGAATTATTTAATAGGAAAAGAAACAAAGATAGGAGAGAAAGTAAGCAGGAAAGAAAAAAAATCAGGAACCGAAAAAGAGCTCAAGAGAGAGACGGCAGGTGTTCTACCTAAAAGTCCAGGTGAACTGTCTCTGAAAGCACACTTTCTGTAATCGCTCGCATGCGCAGTTGCCGCAAACCACACATAGAGTGATCAAACGCGGTTCACTCAATAATACGGAGTTCCCACGCACATGTGCACTTCACCCAATGGGAACTTCTGAATTTCTGGACTTTTTGGAAGAAAACTGGCAGATATAAGGGAATGCTGTCGAAAAATAGGAAGAATGCCATGTCTAGTAGCCAAAGAATTCCCCTTACACTCTGAGCCAGGAGTGGGGGAGATGCCTGGGTGGTGGGGAGGGGATAAAAAAAAGACAGACTTATGGTCATTGTCACGAACCACCGTGACTCTGAGAGCCTGCCGGCAAAAGTATGTTATATTTTGAATGTAATAGCCAGTGTGTCCCCATGTTTCCCCGGTTTTAATACCTCCCCATAAGGGCAGATCACTGTCTTTTTCCTCCCCCCTGGTGCCAGACCCTCCAGACCAAGGGGAAAAAAGTAGGCACCCATTTCATTGGCCAGGAGTTTAAAGATACCCAAAGTTAAAAGGATTAAAGGGACCTAACTCTTGCCTCAGCCCTGATTGGTTGCTACTTTTCCTAGTGTACGCTCATTGGTTTCCTCCCCAGACTGGCACCAAGTTTAATTGTATTATCCTTTGTTTAAAAGTGAATCCCTTTACGTGTATTGTTCCATCTCCCCTGTTCTCAATATGTTTTACTGTATAAATGTGCTTTCTTGTCCACAATAAATTGTTCTTGCTGTGAAATCCTTGGTAGACATGTCTACTACTGGGAATTGCTCCGAATGACTTATTACTAAGGGGTGCTGACCAGGGAGCTGACAATCGATTGCGAAAGATTGAGGGCTGAGGAGATATTGAACCCACAAACGAGAATTAACACTACTGAGACTTCTCATTACAGTCATAAAAAGAGAACTTTCATTAACGGAACTTAGAACTGAGCTCGATCTTGGAGCAAAACATACTGTATATTGCAACTGTATGGCTGGTGCGGGTCTCATCCACGATTAGTGTTCGATTGTGTGTGACAGAAACAGTCCTGACCTTAAGATCATGATGGGTGCTTTATGTTCATGGCAGCCGTACCACTGCTATTGAACTGACACCTGTCCTTTAGTGGGTTTAGGAATGTCCTACCAAAGCAGAGGTTACTACAGGAAGTTGGAGTCTCATGGGGTAGAGGTTTCCATGGAGATGTCCATTGAGGGACATTCGAGAAAAAAAGCACAGCAGTAAAATAACACACAGTAGTAAAAACACCAGTTGCAGAACCAGTCCAACTAGTAAACCAAGTAAAGAAAAAAAGATAATGGTAGCATGTTCCAAGCATTTTGTGGAACTTTGCTAAACTGCCGTTGTTACTACTGTGTGTTATTTTACAGGTGTTTCTACCATGAGTGGCAGGATTTTCAAAGATACTGCACCATTGGATGTTTATGTCTTTTGTTGCAGATATATTAGAATTCTTCAAACAAGAAGACATCTGTTTGGTAATATTCTTTCTGCCTATTATCAATTCATGTTTGTGAGTGCAGTACTATCAATTGGAACTTATCCATAGCTCAGACATATTGCACTATTGTGTTTTATTTATTACATTCAAGCTTTATTACAATTTCTATGCCATTTCGTTTTCCATGTGCTTGACTTACTTTGACACCTGAGAGGAGTGTCCTGTTGGGAGACTGTTTTCTACTAGGGGAGGGTTTACATTACAATTAATATTGTTCCAGGTGTTCACTTGTTTTTTGTGCATTATTTGTACATTTTATACTTCAGATCAGAGCCATGTCGGCTCTCCGTGTATCTTGTAAATATTTCAATAGATTCTGTAATCTGTGCCCTTTTGTTGCTGGAGCATCCTACGGGGCAGAGATTTTCTGCTTGAGGGCAGGAGGTCTTTTTCTAAGGGGTTCCTCTGAGTCAACTCTCGCAGTGGTGCCATTTTAGGTATCTTATCCCTAAAGGTTTAAACAGAGATTGGAACTTAGTACTCTTTCTATAAAAATTCCAGTTTCCTCAGGAAGCTCGTCATACATATATACTAGTAGATTAAAAAAAACTTGTTGGATATGTGGATAACTGGCTAATGGATATTTTATGACACATTGTGCCTTTTTCTTTGATATAGAGATAGATGTATTCTCTGTTACCATTTACAACAAAAAAAAAATCATCTTACTTTGCTGTTTCCTTAGGTATTGACCGAAGTCCTATCCTCTAGGCGCAGCTGCTCCCGCAATAAGTATATTGCATATATTAATACGTTCCTGATAGAATTATGTATTTGTTAATATTTGATATTTAAATGTATATTTTTGGATGATTTAGCAGCTCCGCATCTGAACACTCCCTTTGGTCATGTACTTTTGCAATTGCAGTGTTTTTAAACTTTAGATTTCATTAAATTGTTTATATATATATTATATTGCACTTTAAATTTACCATATGATATGATGTTTTCATTTATCCACTACTATATGTTCACAGAGATGCGACACATTTGCACTTTGTGCAGATTTGCATTTTCCTATTAATCATATCCTTTCTTTGTAAACTCTGAATATTTTTTGTATATATTATTATGATATTACATATACACATTTTTGTATGTCCACACATTTAATTGCTGATTATGCAAATGGCGTCTTTGCTTCACATATGTTCACTTAAATCACTAATTTGAACACGCCTTGTATACCTGTGTGCACTATATAAAGCTTGTTTAAACACCTGATGTTAGGCTTGAAAAAAAACCCCAGTGAGGGTTGAAACGTTGCCTGTGTGCTGAATAAACACCTCCACTGAAGTTATTTGAGTGCTGGGTCCGTTACTTTCATCTTCCCCATTTTAGGTACAGGCATGGCAGGCCTCAGCCTACTGGGTCTAGTCAAAAATGTCAAGCTTTTGTGGCTGCTGTGATTTTTCTTTTTTCTTGTATCGCTTGCCCATGGTCTCAAGCTGTCCTGGGGTATGCAATTTAGGTAGTTTGATATATGTGTCTGACCCTCCACTGAAATTTATATTGAGAAATTTGTATGGACGATTGACAATTTACACACTGTAGCATATAAGGTACATCTTCCCCAGTTCTGATCCTCAATAGTGTACAATAATGAGCTAAATACTCTGCTGGATTGCTGAATAATATCCATTGTACGTTACAAAATATTCCACAGCTTAATAAATATGCAGCTGTGAAATAGGGTCCAATTCAAATTCACATAGGCCCATGAATGAGTATTTTTCAAAACAAGCCACTGATGTGAATTGATTGCAAACTGTGCAGAATGATCCATTAGCAGAACTGCTGGTACAATGCTAGTGAGATTTGCTGCTGATAAGCAGATTTATGGGAGTTCACCATCAGCACAAAGAGTCACACACATTCCAGCATAAAATGATAGGGATCTGTCAACATATCGATCTAAAGCCACATCCATCTTTTCTAGTGCACACTCTTCCTATTCTGTCCTCTTGCACTGCTATTTTAGAAGCAGCAATGCATGACATCTGGAGCGCTGACACATACAAGTGTGGGGGTAGAATAGTAGGAGTCTGTGTGCTTGTGCTAGAGAGAGACAGCTCAAACCCTACACTGAGCCACCAGGGAGTGTCCTACCAAGCCATGCAACAACTGGGAGAGGAGTAATGAGTCTGCCTGCACTAAATGAACGTTAAAGAACAGATCTCCTGTTACTGTCAGTGGCAAAACTATTAACCAAAGCGCCCTGGTGCAATATATATATATATATATATATATATATATATATATATATATATATATATATATATATATATATATATATATATAAGGCAACCCAATAGAAAAAGATATTGTACACCTTTTTATATTTGATAAAAATGTTATTGAAAAAATGCATTTTCCTTTTCATTTTTCTTGCTCTGCCCAACATCACTTGCCACTGAACCTATAGAAGTAGATTGCACCCACATAACCTGGCACAGCACCCACATTGTGCTAGGTTGCATCCATAGGACTTGCCACTGCACCCAAATTGCACCAATAGGACTTGCCTCTGCACCAACAGAGCATTAATAGATCATGCCTCGGCACCCACATTCCTCCAGATTGCAACCAAAGGACTTGCCACTGCACCCAGATTTCATCCACAGAACAATAATACGTTTACATTATATCTGACTTAAGCTATTGGTTTTAATAACAAAACTTAACATGTCTTGTTAATTACATATATTTGACCATGTACCCTAATGACTCCCATAAAACCTAGGTATCCCTCTCTGGCCATTATACATGTTGTGAACTGTGTTAAAGGAGAAATCACATCTTCCCATTACAAAAGGACTATACACCTTTATTTAACCCGATTAACCAGTATAGTGGTCTCTTATTATTATATCAAAGGTGAAATCATATCTGTCATGCCAATGCAGAGTATTGGAACATTTCCGGACACTTTGCTCTCTGCTAATTTTATACATAATATAACCCCTTCACCTAAAGCAACCTTCAGGCCAGAGCTGCTTCTTTGGGTTCTGTGTTTTCTGCGGGCTCCTAATCTGCCACAAGAGGGCAGCAATAAGAAATAAAAGCTAGACTATGGAATCATTGGCTGCCAGCGTCTGGATCTTCTGAGGATTGTAAAAGAGCTGGTTGGAGAGTCATTGAGTCCAGTGGAGTGGTGATGTGTCATTAAATCTCACAGAGGACCTGGCATCAGCACTTCAGCATTCAATGCATTGATAGTTAACAAATAAAAACAGTCCATTTCTGCAACCGAATTCCTGGCTATCTTTGCAATTAAGCATTGCCGATTTATTTTTATAAGAATAAGAACACTGAAAAAATATGTTCACAATTAACTGCATGAACAAAACTCAGTACGGTAATAGTATGTTCCATTAAAACATTCCAATTCTCTTAAAGACCCACGATTATATTACGGTACGTGAACCCTAAACAGCCATCTCCTTTAATCACACTTTCTGAATTGCTACCGTTTCCTGGTATTAATCTGAATAGATGTTCCCTTAACTCCATCTGCCTCTGATTCCATGCATAAGTATCTAGGTTCGGACATAGTGTGCATGCTGCCCTGAATAATGTATAATATATATGAATTCAGAGGGAAATCAAGTAATTAATCAAGGTAGTTCCTATGGGATCTATTGCTTGATTAGTTAACCATTCCCCCCCAGACACACATACATTCTACGTTCTGCAAGAGAGCATGTAAAAGATATTTTCATCCAGCAAAAAGAAAAAAAAAAATCAAACAGGCTGACCTAGCATCCCTAGATGTACAACTGGTGAAAAGACCTGCAGATGTGTGCTTTGTAAGGCTCCTGTGCAAAAGATGTATGAACTCATTGCAAATATAGTTATTTTGCTTTCTTGAAACACTTTCAAATGTTGCTCTTTTTTAGCTCACAGACTTCAGCCAAATGCTGGGAGCTGAGTGGGAAGATCAGCAGAAGCTGCAAACCAAGATTTTTGTGAGTAAATATTCTGTGAAAACAATAACTTTGTACATTTTTGTAATGATTTAAAGCGACTGTATCACCTAAACTTTGCTTATACTGTGAATACAGAGAATAAAAAAAAAGGATTGAAAATGGTCTATACATTGTGTTAATGCCTAAATTAAGGGAAAAGTGTGTTTTGGATGTGCCTGTGGAGTCTCCTGCTTATGACATCACCTGTGGCTCGATATGCAAATGACACATTGAAAATCAATTCATTCGCATATCAAGCCACAGGATAAATTTATTCTCTACATGAACATTCTACATTTTTATTCTTTAAACAACAAATGTTTAGGCGATACGGTCGCTTTAACAGGCATGACTCTCAAATATTACTCTTATAAATAAAATACTCTTACCCTTTGAATTCTAGATGAGTGTGTAATGCTAAGTGATAAGATTGCTGATTACTGGTCTTCAGAAGGTTAAACCCATGCTATGAAATACACATTTAGCATAATTCTTGTTGTGTGTGCAGTGGAGAGTGACATATATTACAACGGCTGCATCGATTAAAGCAATTGTAGTGTAAGAAAAGTGACAACACCGGTAGAGTGAAGAGTATATGCTGTGCTATCAAGCTACAAAAAAATATTAAAGAAAGTTAAGAGTTTTACTGCTCCAGCAGAACAACCATTTGATTACAAATTGGCTTATTTTCTGCTAATTTAAAAGCAGAGCTGAAGAAAGCAAATTCCACCGACAGGAAAGGAAGACCACTAGTGCCTTAAATGCTGACAAAGCGAAAACAATGATTCAGTCACCTGGATAGTCTGATACGGGTGTTGTTTACAACAACCTGGGGCTGGGTGCAAGCTAATGGATCAGGGAAGTGTCTCAGTGAAACTTGTTCTTTAAGCAGTGGATAACACTTGCACTCTATAGAATTAGCGAAAAGGTTCGGCTTTCTCGGAAATAGGGTTGCCACCTTTTCAACAACAAAAAATACCGGCCTTGCTATTGCCTTAACATTGACAGCAAGCCATTTTTTACCGGCCTGCCGGTAAAATATCGACTGGGTGGCACCCTTACTCGGAAATTATAGATCTTTATACAGACGGCGAGAGAGGGCCCAGGTCTCAGCCTCTGGTAATTAATAGAGCCTTATGCAGAAGGCAAGAGAAGGCCCAACTTACATAAGCAGACAGCAGATCCAGTTTTTTAGTCTTTAGAATCCAATAGAGCTTTGTACAGAGAGAAAGGCTTCGGCATTCCATCTACTATATAGAGAGACGTATATAGAAGGAGAAATGACAGTGCCTTAGAGAGAATGAGAGAGGGCAGCCAGCTTTCAATCTCCTTAAATCATAGAGCCTTACACAGAAGGAGAGATAGGGTCTTCAGTCTTGAAGAAATGAGACTAAAAAACAATGACAAAGATCCGATAGGGTTGAAACGTTGCCACTTTGGTGAAAATAAGCGCCCCACTTTTTTGGGGATTTATAGTATGGGACCAGGTGGAGTCCTACACCCCGCACCATTTGCAGATTGAGTGCTGATAGACCTTAATTGTTTTGAAGAAATCTCATATAGAAAGAGATAGAGGACCAGAGTTCAGTCTGCCAAGATGATAGAGCCTTATACAGACTAAAATAAGGTCCGGCATTCAGTTTTCCTTAAAAAGAGGGTGCAGCGTTCAGTTTTTGGGCAATAGCCGAACCTTAAAACACTGATTACAGCTGAGATGGAAAGCAGATTCCACCTGCAGTGAGGTCCTTTACATTCTGTGCTGCAATTTCACTAACAATTCTCCTGAGGAACATGGGAGCAATAGTATGAAAAAGCAAAACAGCACAGACATTCAGCAGCTAATTCCAAAGAGCCGAGTCCCTCACTTAACGAGCAAGTGGACTGTATGTCTGTTGGTCAGCAGTTAGTACAGAGGACGCAGTCTGTTTGGACAGTGCCCATCTGATGCCACGGTCAATTAGCTATGACTTCAGTCCCAAGGTGGATATGTACATTTTCAGATGCTGGCACTGAATGGGTCATTACTAATACCAGCCTAGGATAATATCTCTGCCTGTCACCTCGCCTCATGCATTTTATTTTACACTGCAGCAAAGTGCTGCCATCCAACTAAAGAGCTTGAGTCATATCAAACTTAGCGTGCCAAATGCTGTAACCGTGTTCCTTTCTTTCTGAAGGACTTTGGCACCAGTATAAGAAAACACCCGGGACTCTAGAACAAGGGGATCCTAAAAGTACTTCATCATCCGGCGACCTTAAAAAAGTCCTTCTGCATGTACTTGGTACCAGCGTACCGTAATTGTCAGTTCTTTCGGTGTCCACAATGTGAACACTGCACAACAGGGGTCCACTCCTCCTCCGATTGCACATGGACCCTCTGATTGCATATGGAGCAAGAGGCACTATATCCTGATTTATACACAGAGGCTGGAGAGGTGTGTTGATGATTTGTTTCATTCCAGTTACACCATGTACGTAAACCGGCAAGTAGGTATACAGCATGCACAATCCTATAAATTGAAGCTTACATTATCACTGGATATTATTCTACTCACTGAGGTTCTGGGCTTAAGAGTTCATGCTTGACCATAGTGCTCATGCTTAATATGAGATGGGGAATATGCTAGACACAGGGAAATGAAAGAGTTAGAAGAGCTTTTATTCTGCTTGAAGAAGAGGTTAAATGGATGCCTTCCACCAACATAGTGAAGCTGTACCCAGAGTTTAGAGAAAGTTCTCCTGTGATCAGGGCTTTTTCTTTCACTGGTGTCCTAAGAGATTCTGCTGGAAGATGTCCAGAAAACATGATTTATCTCACTGCAGAAATCCCAGCAGGCGTCTCCTTTTATTTCTCCCTTCTTTCAAACCAAAGGGACATGAGGGCAGCACGTCAGGAGGCTGGGCTGTGAGAATGCGGAGGGTTGGGGGGAGTACTCCCTGCTCCCCCCCACACACTGCACTGCAGGTCTGAGGCTCTGGTGTGAAAGATAGAAGTGGGGACTAGTGAAGAGCACGTGGAAACTGCAAGCAATCTATGCATCCTGCAGTCTTACAGCTCAGTGCATTGCTGTACTATCTAACCAGCAGTGAACCCGGTCATTCTGCTTCAATTTAATTATGTACATATCAAACTGACACTGCACCCTGACATCTCAAAGTGTATCAGGGCCCTTCATGTGCAATAATAAACACATTTAACCAGCGATGAACCTTGCATGCTCAGCTAGTATGTAAGAGTGTGTAATAATGTACATATTAAGCCACATTTAACCAGCTGGTCAATGTGCTGTCAAGCACTGTGCTTCCATTTGTAAAGAAGTAGACATTAAGTGGGTTTTGGATCCTGCCAAATTACAGCGTACGCATGTGTACTAATAAAACATTTAACAAACTGAGTTTTATAGTACATTAAGCTCGCTCTGCTCACCAGGTGTAATATTGTGCATATTACGAAGCACAAAACCCTGCTATTATGTTTCTTTACCGGATATGGCATCAGCTATTTAAGCAACATTTGATACAGAGCATAAGGGTAAGTAACTAAGTTAGACAAAAACATAGATTGACACCTGAGCAGAGGAAGTCCTGCTGACGAGCTGTAGAGAGAGTGTCGGACAGGAGACACAAAGTGTTGGAAAGAGGTGGTGGTAGAAAGGGCATAGTGCGGACTGTGACAGCTGGATGAGTCACATCAGGGGTTAATTTGGAGGTTCCTAGTTGGGGCGAGTTGTGAGATATTCTGAAAACATGAGCTTTGAGGGAAATTTTGAAGATTGACCTGCGGGGGAGATAGCTGGATATGCTGCAGGTGTGGGGTCCACAGACGGGTCAGCTTAGGTGAAGGCCTGCAGGTGCTTGTGGAACGATGCGATAAGGTTGAAGGCAAGCTTTAGAACAGTGAGCAAACGTAGCATCCATATTTGTTTTGCGAAGGGCAGTAATGTACAGACGGCATTACAGGCAAGCATTAGAGGACTTTGTATATTAGTCAGTGTTTTAAATCTGATCCTATAAGAAACAGGGAACCAGTGGAGAGCTTTACAAAGTGGAGCAGCAAACATGGAGCACCGCGTACTTGGTGCAAAGTCGAACCAGCTGCACACCGTGTCCTTTCGCAGTGTGATAATCTCTGTGTGTAATGATGTACATATTAAAGGTGGCTGAGCACCCTACCATCTGAATGTCCTCAGTGCTCTCTGCTCATAAATATGAGTATATTTAACCAGCTGTGCACCCTGCTACTTCACAGTATGCTCAGTGCTCTCCATGTGTATAATACATACTAAGCTGGCCACCCATTCCATCGGTATATATATATATTTCATTCTTCACTGTCCAGTGATATATGTTTGCTATTTTCATCAGTAGAACTTGCTGGCACCCATGTAGCTGTACAGAAGAAGAGCTCCTGGTTCCTGTATGGGCATATTATCGATAGTGCACCGTTATAATTACGTGTTCCTGGAATACGCAGCTTTCAGGTTGATAAATGGCTTTCCCAGCCAGAAGAGAGTGTTCTCAATATCTCCAGCCAGGAAAGTGACAAATGAGCCGCTGGAAATAAAGCATCCCAAGTGACACCTGTAGTACTGTGTCTATTCATTCACAATGCTCCCCACATTACTGAAGCATCAAGTGGTCCTGGCAATCACCTCCATCCCCTCCTATCTCGGGTAGGTTTGCAATGAGCCTGCCAATCAAAATCCCACTGGGTCACATAGGGACCAATGTCAGTAAATGTCTGGAGCCTCATGGCAGGTACTTCCATGCGAAAAACAGACGAATGCTGTACAGCAAATATATGTGATCTTGAGTGGGTTTACTTGTTTGAAACACCCACGAACTGCAACTATTACTTTGATGCACCTTGTTTTGGATATTCAAACTGCAACTATTGCTTTGATGTACCTTGTTCTAGATATTCAAACTGCAACTATTGCTTTGATGTACCTTGTTCTAGATATTCAAACTGCAACTATTGCTTTGATGTACCTTGTTCTAGAAATTCAAACTGCAACTATTGCTTTGATGTACCTTGTTCTAGATATAATGTTAAAGGACACCTAAACTATTTTATTAATCCATTCTTCCTTAAACGTAGCAAGGAATAATAAATTGTGTCCCCTTCCGCCAAGTAAACCCAACGTGTATCTTTACAGAAATAACAAACCATTTAAATAATGTGGGGTAAAAGTGATGGAAAACTCCCCCACCTGAAATTCAGTGGGTAACAGAGGCATGATCAAACACAAATCTACACACACCAAACAAGCAAAATGTATTTTTCCATGGAAATCACACATTCACGACTGCAAGGAATTCTGGGTTGACATATGCAAATCCGGTCATCAATGATCACCTTTTGCCTCTAAATCTATTTTAAACATGGACCTCTTGGAGCACATGCAGTGTACAAGACAGGCTTTTAACACAGCTCAGGACAGAGGTGGAAAAGCCATTTAACCACTCATGGATAGCCGTTTTGTTCTTAATGGGACTCGTCAGCATGAGGTTGGCTTACTGGCTTTACTGATACACTCGGGTTCACTCTCAGCTCTCTCTCAGAGCTAGTGTAGAATGAGACCCTCAATAGATCAAAAGAGGGAACCTAGTTGGCAGAGAGAGACCGTAGCCGACCAGAGCAGGCTGTCTTCTTCCCAAGGAACCACGGCAGCTGTTGGTCAGAGGACATACTGGCATGAACTCTTAAAAGTACATGTCACTTTATCCTCATACATGGGTCATTCAATTGTTCACTTGTGCTCCTATATTAGACTGACACACATTCCTGAGCAGGGATCAAGTGTGCTGATACAGTGTATAGCTAGTAATCAGTTTGTTTTGTGACTGAAAACGATTGCTCATGTGCAGAGGAGATCTAGATCACCAAGACATTGTATGAAAAGTTACCTGAATTCTTTCCCAATTACCCAGAGCATGAACGATGTAATAGCCAGTTAAAGCTTCAGAAACTTTACATTAGGAGATCTTTACAATTCTGAATTTAAAATCTTGGTTAAAGTCCCTGCCTGTGACGGTCTGAATCACAGCTCTGTGACAGCTGCAGCCACTCAAATGCCCACTTGGAGCTTTACTGGGTTCTGGTTACAAGATACGATGTCCTCTGCTCGTACAGGACTGTGTAATGTAACCTTTAAATCAGCATCGAGGAGACAGAGAGGGATTTGGTAAGGTGAATAAACAAAAGTTGCTGTAAAAGAAAATGCTGATTTACATGGAGGTTTCATTGCTTCTGTTCAAGTAGCCATTTGAATTTAGGGAGCAGCATTGTGTTTTATCCAATTATATCATGCGAAGAAGACGCAAGTTCAACATTCATTTTGTAGATGTGGAAAAATAGTGAAAGCCAATGTATTTACAGCAACTTGTGTGACATAAAAGGTGCCAGATGTATTACTGTTTAACTGATATACATTGATGGAGTATTGATTAGAAGATTGTGCTCAGCCAGTGGGAGACATTAAGAGCACAGATCCCATCTTTTACTGGCTACTTGTAGGTTTTTAAGTCTTTCTACTTCACGCACAGTAGATTCTGTAAACTTCTTGGGAAAGATAGGCACAATGGCAGTCACATAAACACTGTTCTGGCAACACTGCATTGCAAAATGTTCTATACAAAGAGAAACATTCGCGAGCATGGTGCTTTATACACCAGCCAAGAGCGCCTTTCAAACATATTTTAACCCATGAAAGTGACCCATGAAGTTCTATGTTGATGGAAAATCCTAATCCATTTTTTTAAGAAAACAAACTCGATGAAGAAAAAACAAACAAACAAACAATTTTTAGATTATTGTGAATCCTCGGTAAAAAGTATAATAATTAGAACAAGTGTTACTGTAAAGCCACCCAACTCAATTAAGGTTTCGGGTTGCGTGTAAATAAAGGATAAAAGTGAAAATTCAGTATATTATTTGCTATTCTACTACACCATGTGATATTTTATTAACAGAACACTAATGTGATATATTTATGAACCATGCCTTTTTTTTTTAAAATCACGTCACAAGCAGGAATAATGCACATTCATTACAGCAATCAGACATCACATTATGACCACCCACCAGCCCGTGGATGCCGTGTGATGCTTTGGACAATGTTCTGCTGGGAAACCTGCCATCATGTGGATGTTACTTTCACATGTACCACCTACCTAAGCATTGTTGCAGACCATGTACACCCTTTCATAGAAACAGTTTTCCCTGATGGCTTTGGCCTCTTTCAGCAGGATAAAGCACACAAAGCAAAAATGGTTCAGGAATGATTTGAGAAACACAACAACAAGTTCAGGGTGTTGTCTTGGCCTCTTGCACCTCGCAACTTACAGGTAATGTAATATCTGCATGTGAGTTAAAAATCCTTCTTAGTAGACAGACATGCCACTTCATGTGTAGAATGAGAGTTGGTCACTGAATGTCAGTTCCGGAAATCAAATATCATCAGTACAATTTGCACTGAAAGATTTACTATAAAAATGAAAAGCATGAGTTTAACCAAATGCAAGTTAAAATGGACAGCATCTGTGTATTCAGTAAAGCATACGATTTATCAATATGTGTCCCTCCCCCACCGGAAGCACGGAGCTGCTGATGCTTGTCAGGGAACAGACCAATACAACTAAATAATGTATTCAACCTGAGTCCGCTAACAGTAAGCACTTACATCCAGCCATGCTCACTGTGCACACGTCACATGCTAGAGCATATGTCACTTGCATACAAAGATATTTTACATGTACAAAATATGTAACTGGCAATATGCAGAACGATCAGTCTGTGGAGACAGTGGAGTTATCCATAGGTACCATATATTTAAAAATGGCTAATCTGTCTGGGCTCGGTAGCAGTGCACTTTATCTCATAGAGCAGAGGCATCCAATGCACACTTATAAATCAAATTATAAATATTATAGTTGCCACTATGCAGGGAATCTCAAACAGTCAAAAAGAAAAAGAATGAAAAGATCTACGTGCAGAGGGTTTACAAAAACATATGAACCAGGCAGTAATATAAAAAACAAGCTTCTTTTTTTAAGCTCAATATACATATATAAACAAAATTACTTACATCATGTTCCAAGTTTGTAAATGACTTATTTATAGGCCAGTCGAAACTTGCCTATTATTTTATTTATATACTTGGTTAGGTTTCAACTCTTCATTTCGCAAATGGTGGCCTGGATAAATGGATATTTGATGGGATCCAAATCTTCAAATTTATCCCTGGTTACAATTATTCAGAACACCTTAAATGCACATGGACGAAATGGAAAATTACTGGTGTAAATGCCGGGCACCTCAGGTTTAGTGCCAGCCCTGAATATTCTTCTTGTAACGGAGTAGAACATGGAATGGAAACCTGGTAATGACCAACTACATTATGAGTAAAGGAACAGTGGTATTCACCTGATAGAAATGTACGTTATGGTTGAGCCTCAGGCGCTAACCATCCAGGACCTGGCGGCACTATCCAATACCACATACCAAGGTGGAAGCTACCAAGGATAACAAAAATAAAGAGTAGTCAGATGTTCACCGTTCATACACAGGACTAGCAACAGGATACCACTAGGGAAAGGCAGAGGCGAGGTCCAAAACGAGCTACATCGGTCAGGGCAGGCAGCTAAGAGTAAGGACAGAAGGTAGACATGGTCAGAATCTAAAATGCAAATCACAATACAGAAAAACTGGGGAAAGGCACAAGCACTGTTCACCAGGAGGACGGGGCCCACACAGCATCAACCAGCACCCAAGCAGCAGCAGGAGGAGAGAGATGAACTGAGGCAGTGAATAGAATAATTCTGCTATAAGAGGCAATAAAAACTGCAGGTGGCATCCAGAACAGGAGCGTATACAAGAAAACTCAGAAATCATGGTTCAAATCCTGGTGGATTATGACAATTCTATATTAGTATCACTAAAGAAATTACTCCAGGGTTTTAAGCAAGGTTTCTTTCCACAATTGTGTTTAGAAATACAATTTTGTTTTAGCATCTGTTTTACCTTAAATTGCAGTGAGCACCCCCCAGGTTGAGTTGTCAGGGGCTGCCCCCACCTCACCAGATTGCTGCAGAAGGTGGTCTGTGAACTTGTGCATGTTCTGGTTGGTAGTTTTGTCTGGTTCCCTTGTAGCGCTGCACAGTGCATCCTGTCTGCAGCACTAGCTGCCATCACCAACTCCAGGGAAACTCCACCTTCCCAAATAAGTTCCCCACCACTTATCAAAATAGCAAGGAATGAGTCCCCCGCACCAAGCTTCACCAGGTACTTTTTGAGCACCTTGTCTTGTGACAACCGACGCTCCAACCTAAGAGCTTGGAGTGGCTTAATGTGGCTTAAGCCAATTTTTGTGCCAACATTTCTGAAGTTTGGCTGCCGAAACTGTAACCTGGCTCCTCCCCATTGCAATAACAGCCGAAATCATTACAAAATTAAAGAAATAAAATTGTATATATAAAAAAAAAAACATATATTGGAAGAAAACATAATAAATAAAAATAAATATTAAAACCAGTACAATAAATGAATAACATTAAGTTGATTTTTTTTTTTTAAAATAAATATGCTATTATGGCATGTAAAAACGATTACCATGCCAATGAAAATTTCATTTTTAATATTTTTTACTATATTATACAGATATATTACTATAACATAAATGTAACAAATATTTTTAAAAATATTATTTATTTCTTTTAATGCGTTTTTATATTTAAATTTAATTCATTTATTTGTATTTAATATATTTTATTATTTTGTATACAATTTTATTATTATTATAATTATTTTTACCTTATTTAAATTTTATTTATTTTAAGCCATTTTGGGAGGACTTTGGCTATTTTCCGCAATAGCTAAAGTCCTCCCATTGACATATAATCATGGTCTAATGGCTCTGAAATAAGTTGAAGTCATCCCCATAGAAGTGTTAGGGGAAGCTGCTGAACTGGCGGCACGGAAATCTGCCACATCACATTGGTCGATTTTTATACCAATTAGATAACACTTCAGTGGTCTCTGAGTAACCCGAATTTAGGGTCACTGAAATTATCTGTTTGGATCTGAAAATTGGAGCTTCCTGAGCCAACCAGAGAATTAACTTTATTCAATAGTTGATGAATTTCATCCGAAATATATGCGTCTCCAAAGTCTATTTTATACCTTGATGATGGCTTTTTTACCAGCACCTGTACCCTAACATTGCTCCCAAAATGGGATAAGGTGCTCTAACCCAACCCACAGCAGCATAGACGTCAGGCACTCTCTCTACGCAAGTATATAAATAAATATTGTTGGCACAAACATATATAAAATAAAAAATAACTTGCAGGCAGGCCTCCTTAAAGAGGAAGTAGTGCCAAAATGATAACACTATAAATAAATTGGCTTGCTGAATCAATCACTTTTTAAATTATTTTTCTATCATGCTTAGTTTAGAATAGTTACATCAAGCAGTACGGGATCTCCACCATGGAGCATGTACAAGGGAGTGTGGCCTGCCATGGCAGATATCCCCTCTATCCCATTGTCACTGGCAGATAAGCCTTTGCTAATATCCTTGTTGGTTTATCAGATGGTCAGTCAGAAAGAAACTTTTGCATTCAAGCTGGAAGACCAGCACGTTCACACCCAGGTGCAAACAGAGGAGCGAATAAGTGTCCTAGTGCTTGGTTTCTTCTGTATGCTATAAGTGATAACTTCTATGCAAAAAAAAGAAATATAATTTAAAATGTTGACATTCTCCCTTTATAATAACTTTGGGAATTTTCTCCTGGATTGAAAAGACCCTCAAATTGCAAGCAAGAAATGCCATGTTGCACTAAAAAATCCAAAGGTTCAGGGTCTGCTTGGATGCAAACCTACTTTCTTAACGCAGGGCATTTTCAGGAAAAGTCTTCCAACAGCATTACAATATGATACTGCATCCTGCAGAGGCTCCATTTTGCACAGAGCTCAGTAAGGCAGAATCACAGATGCAGTAAAGAATTAGAAGATGCAAGGAGAGCACTGAATTACAATCTCCGATTACATCTTGCTGTAATAGGTTTTAGTTTAACCATTTTGTGTATTGCAGGTTTGTTGTTACCCAAAGGTTATTTAGTGACAATAAGATGGATTTATAGATGACGGAGTTGCGTTTATCATGTGCTGGGCTTTGTGAATAGTCTATTTGAAGCTCTTACACAAACTCCCAGCACCACCTGTACTACTGTTTATTACCTGTGGCAATAAACCACAGCACAGGGATTTTTGGAAAGAGAAGGGAGAGCACCCAACAGCTGCAGATGTTAAGCTATGTGTCTATCTACCTCTATAATTATATCTCCATTAATCCTAGAAGTGGAGAATACAGGGGAATAGTATAGTGCAGCACTGTCTGTATGGCTGGCATGCGAATTTCTAATCCAATCATTTTTGGAAGACAATATTACTGCCATTGTGACCTCTCATAAAAGTTACCCATCCATTCATTCCAATTAATGGCGCTACAGTGTTTCCCTTAACGCTGGCTGTAACTCTTGGCTAATGGATGACTTTCTGCAATGTTGAAATTAATGTGAATTGGGATGGCACTTGCACCAATCTAACCCTTCTTTGACTGGGCTGCAGTCACTGTCTGCAGGGAGACAGATTTTACAAGATGAATCTAAGGAAAGCATGATTTGGAAAGAAATAGAAGATTTGCACTTGAAGTTGATGATCCAAAGATTGGTTGCAGACTTTATTCATGACATAGACTGTCTGCCATTAGTGCTATATATTGCTTGTGATGCTTGTACTCACACTACCTTCTAGAACAAACTAGTTAGAGATCTTCTTTCATGTAAAGAAGAGCCGGCATCTACGGCTTAAGTATTCACCAAAGTGATGAATTAGATAACACGTTACTTATTGTATGTATAGTCTTGGGAAAATGTGGTTACATGACCAGTGAAATTATTTATAGCAGTCAACTTCCAACCCTTCTAATTCATATCAGTCTACGTTTACTGCCTTCTTAAAATATGCAGTGATAGCCAATGTGACAAGGACCAAAGTGAGGTTACTGGAGCATTTGCCCTGATTTTGGGAAGGCATCCCATATAGTTGACCTTACCATTCTGTTAAATACATTTAAACACACTGGCATGAATGACTGGATACTAAACTGGTTTAGTTCCTATATGTCTAACAGAAATCAATGTGCCCATTGCGGACAGCCTCTGCCTTCCAGTTTATTTCACATGTGGAGTGCCCCAAGGATTCTATTTTCACTATAAATTACATTTCCATGGTGTGCAATGCTTAAAATGTGCACATGTATACAGATGGCACGGTCAGCCACGTGAACCAACCTATCACAACTTCAAGCTGCGTTATTGTAACAATTTACAAATGCTAAAACAAACAGATTGCTAACAACAAGCTATTCTTAAGTACGGACAAAACAGACTCCACGTTGCTTAGTTTAACTACAACCTGAATCCCAGCCAATTCTAATAAATATCTCTGAATGTGTCTAGATCCCAAACTCTCTTTTGGTCTCCATGCTGATAAGCTATTATGCAAATTGTATGCTAAAACAGGTACAGAATCAAGTCCTGCTTATGCTTACTTCCTTAAGCCAGTCACCCATGACAGGGTATAGCAGATCTTCAGAGTCCTTTGTGTGTCTAGCTGGTGTAGCCAATCATTTTGGCTACACATTTTCTTGAACAGTCTCTTTTCCGCTTGCCTTGAGTGTTCCACCTCATTGCCTGTCTGGTGGCGTTGGCTGGCTGCTTGCACATAGTGTGCTCCATCTTCTCTTCTTAATTTCTTCTTCTGCTGGGAGTTGGCAAGATCTCTTCCAAATGGGTCTGGTCATGGACCGTCCTGATGGTTGTTTTGCTTGTCCTCAAAATTTCAGCTCCATAAAGTATGCTGACTTCATGTTGGAGTTGAACAGTCAAATCCTTGTTTCCAAAAGACAACTAGAGGCAGTCAGCAAGATTAAATAAAAAAAAAATACAATTAGGGTTACAGTTGAGTTTGGATTAACATAAGGGTTAGTGCAAGGGTTAGATTAAGGGTTAGGGTGAAATTAAGGGTTTGGGTTGAGGTCAATAGGTCACTGTAGGAGAGAATGGTTAGCAAACAAAAAATACCACTATTGTTTATTGCCCTATAAACTTTCAAAAAACATCTGAAAAACTTAAAAGAGAGAGAGACAGAGTATATGTGTGAGAGAGACGGTGTGTGTGTATGTGAGAGCTCATTTGGGCTCTAGCCCCAGATCATTTGGGGACCTAGCAACGCCCCTGCACAGGGGGAAAGCTGATTCACTCCTATTGGGACACCTCGAGGTAGAATACATTTTTGCAGTAAATATTTATTATCTCAGCAATAATAAATCATAAGAACAAATTTTACAAACTAACAGTGGCCATCCTTTTAAAAAAAATGTTTTTGCCTTCACTATTCCCACTTCATCGGTAGCCAGGTAAACAATTGCACAGACTCGATCAGGGACTTAATAGATTCTTGGATTTCTGCCTAAAAATCACAAAGCCTCCTGATGTCACCTGTGATGTCACAGTGGCGTGCTCGAATCCACAACATTTCAAATGCTGTAAGGAGGAATTTGATGCCTCCCTGGTCCCAGCCCAGCCATTGGTTAGTTTTGAAGGTAGGGTTGCATTTTAATATTTTTTATTTGATGGCCTCAGTTATTATTCGCAGGGATGTGTGATCCCTATCACCTGACGCGTGTGACATGCAGTTCTGGGTGCCAGGCTGGAAGTTTTGTTTATCCTGTATGGGTATATGACTGCGAGCATGTATGGGTATATGACTGTGTGTATGTATGGGTAAATGACTGTGTGCATTAGTTTTGATAAAGTAAGCTACGATTCTCATTTGGAAATCTGTTCTGTTTAAGCTCACTTGCATTTGTTGATGCATTTATGCATTGTTAGGTATGTCTCCTAAGTTTTTTATCAATGAATACCTTATTTGAACATGGGTTTGATTAAAATAATTTTTTTAAGTAAAAATGTTTTTTAATATTTCCACACGCCTGATTACAGCTCTAGTATTTATAAGGGGGGTGCTCCAAAGAACTGTTCATTGTTTTTTTTAATCACACCCATAAAATCAGGGACGCGTTAAATGTTTTTTTATTTAACTGGGGAAACTCACTGTGGGAATAAAAAAAGACGATAGTCAGTAGAAAAATAAAATAAAAACATAAGTCCATATAATAAGCTGTCAACTCTATGAAGTTGTGCTTAAGGCTGATAACATATATCCAAAACACAATGTCCATACAAGGTGCAAGACCATTAGGGGAACAGTTGGATCACTGTAAAAACATATATCCAATAACATCCACCCTGGAGTGCACAATGCCATTGATTGTAGTTTTTTTTTTAATGTGGTGTCAGAATGTAATGTCATCAATGGGAAATAGACGGATACAGTAAAAAACATATTTCTGTATCTTTAAATTGGGACCTGAGGATGGATTTACTAGGACCACTACAACATGAAAGGCAGTCTGTCATTCTAAACATTGCTTGTTCTGTGAATGTAAAGAATAGAAAATGATGAGTAATTATCTACAAATTGTGTTAGCAAAATAGTGTGCAAACGCATAATAAGCAAGAAATAGGTTTGAAATGTGTCTGTTGTGACTCTTATTTATGACATCACCGTGTGGCTTGATATGCAAATTAGCTCATTTTTTATGGAGAATGTGCAATTTGCATATGAAGCCAAAAGTTGATGTCACAAACAGGAGACTCCGTTTGGTATCTGCTGATCTCCACTAAAAGGAGAAGGTCTCTGAGCAAATCATTCCTCACATATGTTGGCGACATATAAAAAATACCTTTCTTCAAAAAAAAAATTCTAAAAAATATGAAAACTACGTCATTCACTACTCTTACACTTGTCAAAATAACCAGAGTGCAGCACAATAACAAGGTTGTCAAAATTGTAATAATCTGCTATTGTGGGTTTAATATGCCTGCACAGCTACTAGAATATGCATTGATGCATCCTGTTAATCAAGCAGGCAGTTAAAATACACTGATGTCATAGCTTTTCAAAGAATAAAGTGCTGTGAAGTAAACTGCAGCTAAGTGTCCCTTCCTTGTGTAACGTGATCCCCGTCTCCTGCCTTGTTTGCTCCTTCGTACAATCTCTGTATCCTATAAAGGATGAGCATGTAGTATATTGTATTCCCATGGGATCAAGCAGCCAAGATTATAGGAATAATTAATAAGGATTTTGACAATGCCACATTGGGCTACAAACTTTCAGAGCTACATGCCCATTTACAGTGAAATAACCCCACAGTCTTCTAGAGTGCAATGAAAATGACATAGGAATGGGTTCTGCTCTTGTTTGAACTCACACAATATTGAACTTAACAAATACAATAAAACATACAAAAGCAAAAATAAACCTAACTTCATTAAAGTGCCGACGAAACAATGGTTCCTATCGACCAATAGGCAGCTACTCTGCTTACGGACACAATACAGTTAAAATCAGGTACATGCAAAAAAAAACTTCCCCTTGTGAAGTAACATGTATAAAGGTAGTGAACAAGACCTTGGGTTTAAAGAGGTGTCTGTCACATCATCATTGTGTTTACTGCAAATTAAGAGAGTAAAAATAATCTGTACATTAGAAGTACTGCAAGCAAAAGCGTAGAGTAAGGGTGGTCATTGTTTCTCTTAATCTATGCATTTGCTTGCAAATCTTCTAACACAATGTATAGATATTTTACCAACATTTTGCCAACAATTTACGTAGAGCTACATAGATCGCATAGAGAGGGGACTACATACTAAGTTAGATGAATAAGAATAGACTGAAACTATATTCACACTAAAAATGATGTTTAGGTGACAATGTCAGTTTAATGACCTGCAGGTGAGCTACTCACATCCTAGAGAGCTGAGCATCTACAAATTCTAGACTCAAAATCAGAAATACAGAGTACTGTCCTTTACTGCTCGTGTGTATTCCACTCCGGAACCATAAATAGCTTTATTTAGGCTATGCAATTATTCCATTTGCTGTGCAGAATCAAAGGTCCTATAGATCTCTCTGTTGCTGTGTAACCCCTTATGTCACAATATCAACAACTCACTCAAAGGCTTTTCCATCAGCTGTTAGTAATAATCCTCTCTTGAGAGAACACTTCCTTAACCTACAGCTGAACCCCAAACTTAGCCACCAAATAATTACTTCTGAAAACCCCTGATTGGAGTTCCCAGTCGTGAATGCAGCGCTAGTGGCCATAGAATCAGCAGGGTTTATAGAGGAGATGCAGTAAAACAGCACAGAGCAGTGAAGTCAGGACATTTAAAGGACTTTCATTGTGTAGAGGGGTGTTATATAGCGACAGTTCTCATACTTAATATACCAATAAAGTTTTTTCCCCCCCGTTGCACTAATTTAATTTGTACAGCAGAGAATCAGATCTATGTAGAAAGACTGGAAATATATACTGGACTCTGTTGCAGAACTGATCACCATGTTAACGTCTTTAACGAAGAGGGTTAAAAGCCAGTCATAACAGGGGTTTGACCTTCCTAAATGGCAGTGAGTAATGGGGCAGAATGCAGGGGCAGCACTGCTAAAGAAATATATATTCATTTCTGCACTATAGAGGAGGTGCCATTTTATTATGTGTAACGTGGATATATTCAATTTATCTAAATAAGCCTTAACTGCTTAGTGGGTTCAATCCTCTTATCAGTGATGGTATGAGCCAGCTCTGCAGTGGTATTTAGAACAAGTGCATGCCTCTTATGATTAGAGAATAACTAGAAGGAAATAATTGGGATTTCAGATTTTCTGGTTACTCCACGGTTTGATCTCAAATAACAAATCCTATTTACTGTGTTCGATTTAAAAGAAATGTCTCCCGCAGTAAATTGTGTCTGCCACTGAATGGGTTAAAGTCCTAATACTGCAATCCCGAATCTGTATAGCAAGAAAGACCTGTGTGCCTAAAGGAAACGTACTGCGATTGAAAACTGGGAACCCCATGTGCAAAAGGATTACTTACTAACCCTCTAGTGTCTGAACTATATATACTTAGCCATTAGGGACATGAACTACCCATTTAATATTGTAAAAGAAAGACAAACAAACAGATAAGCAATAAATCGAGAACTGTGATTATTTCTAAATAATAATAATACATTTCTTATAGAACACCCTTTCCCCCAAGGAGACTCGAAGCACTTTTAGTGCACTCTCTTGGACTTAGATTGACAGTTGATAATAGATATGTTTATTAGCCAACTTAATGGTACTCATTTTATTGACCTAGGAAGGTTAAAAGACTGAGCTGAACCTGTCAGGATTGAAACATGCAAGCCTGAAGATTAAACAGGCTCTTCCGTTTGTGCATTAACCAATTGATCTATCTCACCTGCTCCTTCATGCCACATACAATGCTTTACTGTTTTAGTTAATGGAAATCAATATACTCCTAAAAATAGTTAATTTCATTTGTGGAGGGTGGGAGGGCACAGGATCCGTGAACTTCCATAGAGTTATATGTAAAACAATCACAAATGTTAGCAATGGCTCCTGTATGTAAATATATAGGTTTAACCTATATAAACCTATATATCCTATAGGTTTATCTATAGGTTTAAAATATGTCTAAAGCATGGCAAGAAACATCACACAGTTGTTTGTGGTTTATTTGTGGTCAGACACCAGATTAATATGTTAGTCCATCAATAAACTAAAGACACATATATGTATAAATACACACACATACATTTATATAATATTCATGCATTTGTTCAAGGAAGGTATATGTGTTCCTGCTCAGCAATTATACTAGGTTTTACAAGAGCTGAGAATGTAGCAAACATGCAGTATTTCCTTAATAAAAAAAATACACAAATCATATAAATGATACCTTGATATGCTTGTCTAAAGATTACCAGGGTGATCTTTTCTAAACCTTTCTCAGATTCTTACAACACGGGGTGAGGAATAATTGGAATGAATGCAATAAATAACAAATAATATCCCTATTTCTTCATGAAAACCTTACTCTGATGTCTCCTTAACTTATTGTGTAATATTGGACTTGTCAGGAACGTCCTGCAAACGGTCACCTGCATCATGAAGGTCCATTCAAGAACTATGGGCGCTATTTACTAAAACGGAACTATAAGGCATTAATAGCAGAGTTGGAATAATTTTTGCCTATCTTTCCAACGCTGCTATTCATGTCTGATTTATTGCGGTTTACTTGTCAGTTCAGTTTAATACACAGCCCCCATCAAAGACATTTGCTTCGTACTGGATCAATCCAGAGAGGAACATATTGTACTTGATTTGTTGATGTGTTTGTCTATATCATATAGCTTTCCTACACAAGCCTATAATACAATGTGGAAACACATCGCTTGGAACACTTTGTGTCTTGTAACTCCGATTGCTTATGGCTTAAAATTCACCTTCAACAGTGGAACTTTTTGTGAAATTTAGTTTTTGACTGCTTTCATTCTGGAAAATAGAGGTAGCGGACAGCAATGCAACATGTGCAGACATTGTTTCAAAATAGCAGACCACTTCTCTCCCCTTCAAACCCCCCCTCCCCCGCTTAATGGATTTAAGTTATTATTATGATCAAACCCATCACTATTACCACACCATCAACAAACCCTCAAATGTCTGCTGATTTTCTTAAAACATGGCTACCAGGGTAAATATTCTAAAATGGTCATGAGAATCGGGAAATATTGCATATATAGTATAACTATTTTTTGAAACACTCCAAAATATAATGTACACAAAACACACTAATGTAAAATGAGTGGATTGTGGAGCGTGTGTGCGATTAGTGTTTGACGGTCTAATGAGATCGCTGTTAAGAGGGTACTACTCCCTTTAAGCTTTGGCACCTCTTCCTCTAATCAATCTCTCACTCTTTTTCTGCAAGCAAGCTTTCTGTGGACAGACCGTTCTCCCTCCAGATCATCAGAAGACTTGTGAGTCCTTAGACATTTGCGGCGCCCTCATTACAAGCACAGCGAAGACTTCTAAATACCAAACCCTGTATAAATTCTCACTTTTCCTTAACTCATCTCCTATAGGGACACGCCAGCAGAGATACACTGCTTCTCTGGGACAGTCTCTTCACATCTGGGTTATCCCATTTCATTTGAGAAAGACAAACCTGACCCAGGAGAACCATCACTGCCTGGGAATTGTTACAAGAAAATATCACTTCCATTGGCTTATTCCTGAACCCTGCAAAAACAAACAAAACAAACAAAAATATATACATATTTATACACATATACACATAAACTGCAATTAAATACAATTCCCCAATGTATGAGTGCAGAGTAAATGGTGCTTTATCTTGGTTTCCTGTGTCCCTGGCTAGTTCTAGAGTACCATTATATGAAAAAAAAATCACTATTAGGATGTAGGCTGGGAATCTCTGTCCTAATCCTTACAACTTTTCCCTGACTATAAACAAACTGCAAAATTACACCTAACACCTGCCAAGGAAAAAAAACGCAATAGCAAAATACATAATACATAATGTACATAATAAAAGAATAAACTTGCTTATAAACCGTGTGTATTATAAACTAGAAGAGTTCAGTGTTGTACAAAAGTAATTGTGTTTTTCATACCTAATTGCTAACTATGGGTAATCATGTGACCAGGGTCAGCTTCATCTCAGCTAAAACTACAGCTTGATTTTGTTGATGTTGTACTAAGTGTAATTAGGTAAAGGGGAATTGTACACCAGGTTTTGACAAGTCCAAGGAGATAGAAAGGCATGGGCTCCTAAAAATAACTGGGCTGGCTTCTGAAATTTCCCTGTTTGGCTCCTAAAATCTATAAATATTTGTCAAGCCCTGTGGTATACTACAATGTATGTAAATCAATGCAGATTAGACCAAGAGACAATAGCAGAGAAAGTGATACACAAGGGGTTTTCAAAGAACACAACATTGAAGACGTTCCATTGTGCAAAATAGCACATTTATATTGCTCTAAATATTATTTTACGGTTACAATGTCTTTTAAACATTTAGAATGTCTTTAAAAACTGAAACATGATAATGAAAACCCAAAAAGGCTATTTGATTCCATTCAGTTTAATATAAAAAAAAAAGAATATTATGAATAAACACGGCTGTGTCACAATTTTCTCACATAAAAAGATTACCATCAGAAAAAAGCACTAGTGTGCCAGTAAAAAATGAATTTAATTATTGTTTCAAAATGTAACCGTAAGCTACGTTCACAAAAGTTGCAATCGTTTGGCATTAATATCATTGTACCATAACTATATTTAAAGAAATTGTACATCAATTTATTTCATATCATTTAGATCATTGTACAGTATTTCGATACAAGGAAATTGTATATCAATTTATATCATATCATTAAGGTCACTGCCATTCTACACCATTCTATTCTGATTTACATGGTGCAAAAAGTGGCAAACTGAAATTAAAAACTCACTATTTTGCCCATTTTTTCATATGTAGCAAACCATTCAGGAGCAGTAGAAATAAATATAACTAGACAAACACATTGCACTCTCTATATACACACACACACACTCACATTCGTTATATTCGTTGTACATTTGCATCCGTTAGTACATTTATTCAAATTGGGTGGTCTGGTGAGGCTCTTTTATTTAGGACCCAACAAATGACATGATCTGTGAAAGAACAGAGCGGGACCGACGCACGGACAGTACTTCCCACATTCACTGTCCTTAAACTACCCCGAGAACTGCAGGTTTAAGGGTGATTTTGGAAGGTTATAGATATCCGTGCCTTTATGAGACACAGGAAACTGTTAAATCAAGGAGAATACTGTCTATTTGTGGGGGATTCTAGAACTAATCTAGTATTGTGAAGGGGAACGAAAACCAGCTGAATTCCCTAATGCACAAAGAATGACAAGCAGGAGGCACTGCAGCTGGAAGAAATACAGGTCTGCACAGGCATGGGGCATGGTGCAGAAGGAAGGTGAGATTTGTATTTCCATTTGTTTATATAGAGCAGGCAAGTTGCACAATGTAATTACTGCACAGTGAATCATGGGTATTAAAAGAATCAGTTTGACAGATATAGGCAAGTTTACTATTTAGATGAGAATCAGGTGAAACATAGGAATAAGGAATAGTTAAGATGCTTGATATAGGGGAATCTTTTTCATCACCATGGATAGCAATTTGCTGATTGGTCCATTATTATTGGTCCTGCTCATCAAGGGATGAGAAATATTAGCAGAATTGACACATTTATGAACAATTGGGTGAATATATTCCTCCATAACTGTTCTTTTTAAACAAGTCAAAATAGGCTCCTGGGATTAGTCAGATATAGTCACTGTATTAAGATAGATTGCTCAGTGGGCTAAAGCACCGTCCTAGAAAATGTTTAACTGTCAGGGTTGCAGGTTCAGTTCCCAGCAGGGTTAACTCAGCCCTTCATACTTCCAAGCAGCGGTAGGCACCAATACTGCTCACGGTGGAAATTTATTGAGGTCGGTCATGGACAATTTATTGGAATGGAATTTCGCAAGCAAGTTGTATGGACAATTTGCTGCTTCCAATGTACAATTAAAACTGGATAATAGTACAATTATCCGGTACCTATTGGACAAAAGCAACATCCACACCATGTACTTGCATACGAGAGAACATCTGTATGCACCCTTCCTGGATGACCTTATTAACATTACAATAAAAGCATTAAACAGAGAATAAGATTTGAACTTCCACCTTAATTTGGAGGTCCTGAAATTACTCCTCCTGCACAAATAGTTTTTCAGGGTTTTTTTTCTTCATTATATGTATATTTTTGTACAAACACACAGAATTAACAAGCATACGCACAAAATATTATTGTGGCAAGTGCTCCAAAAAGTATTCCAGTCAACACAAAAATAGTACAATGTACAAGATTATGTAACAGGCAGTGACTATTCAATGACAAACACTGCACACTAATTAAGCAGGATATGTGTCCTTTAACACTGCTGGGCTGCCCATACATAGCACAAGCACCAGCAAGTAATGTTAAAGGCTGGAAAAGCGGCAGGGGAGATGTTCTTAATTTAGCTTGGCTAAAAATAGTCCCAAAACAAGGCAAGAAAAGGCCAAGTCTGGAGCTTGCAGGGCTAGTAGTCAATGGATTGGGAGGCAGTGATCCGGCCTCCTCCCTAAGCCTGGTTGCTCTACAGCTGGCAGGTTATTTTTGAAGCACTTTACTAAATAAGGTCAGAGAGGGAATGGCATGAGAAGGGGATGCTTGCAGGCCGGAACAGGATACAGATGCCAAGTTAGGTATATAAACACTCTAAGGTGGATTCCACTTCTGACCACAAGTTTATGGAATTTCTTTTCTCTGCCCCCATTTTTATTTTTAATCTCAGGGTCCCTGTTTCTATAATGTGAGCTCCTGGATTTGGACTTTCATATTAGTTCATGCCTTCTGTTCCCATTTTAGTACTGAACTGTCCATAAATACCTTTTTAAAGATGAAGGAATGGACAGTGGGAAGGGGTACACATGTCCTGAGATGCAGGTTTGAATTGTAGGGAGTGTTATTTGTATTCAAATGTTGATTTTAATTGTGACACACTGAATTGCACCAATACAAAAGTTTAAAAGATAAGACACACTGACACATTTAGGAAGCCAAGAAACTCACTATGGAGGTGAACAGATGATTAGCATGAATTTGTATTGCAATTTGAGCACAGCTTATATTCTAATAAAAAATGACTTAACACTGCAAGGTATAAAAGTGCACACCCTACATCAATGCACATTCCTCTGGGCACCCATTGCTTAGCAGGCTTGGAGGAGCCCATGAATACTGCCTCTATGCTAGACACCTCTCAATGAGCCACTTCCCATCTTGCTTGAGATCCTTATCATAAGACTCTCTATCCCATCCTTCGTAACACTCCATCCCAAGGGAGGATGCAGAAAGAATTGGGCTGTGTTGAGGTGCCTGACTAGGAGTTGGGAGGTGGGGGGGCTGAAGAAGCAGATGAGGGGGTGGGGGAAGCTGGTATTTTTTCTCGCTCTCTCAAAGTGTGGACTAATACCATTACAGGGCCTGTTCTCTTTCTCCCTTCCTGCATTAGAGATTGGCTCTGGGAGAGGGGAAGGCGGTTGCAGCATAATATTACCTTGTGATTCTATGACCCTCCTCTATGCATCCCTAACTCTCAAAAGCTGATTCAGCTTTCAGCTTGTGCTCTAGTGACTCCACTGCTGCAACAGACTCTTCTAACAGGGTATGTCTCTCTCTCTCTCTCTCTTTCACACCCTCCTTTTGCTCTATGCTGTTCTCTTTTACTTAGCCTGCTTTAAATGTCACAGGACATTACCTGCTCCATTCAAACTTGCCTTGTGACTTTAAATGAGCATCACTGCTCCTTAGTGGATGCACAGCATCTTGAGGTGCATGGAGAGGTTTCTTTTGGTGATTTTGTGCAGAAAGACATAGCTCAATGCAGAATTCTGTAGAGCCAGCAGTTGAAGTAGATGCATCAGGGCTGAAATCTTCCAAGTTTGACATGTAATCGTTTGGTCAGGTTAACATGTTCTCTGCTGGTGAAGGCCTGTGTTCTATACCATTACAGCCTTCGTTTTCTTAAGGAAGGGTTATCACAAGCCATGTAAGGCTACGTGATAACACGGGGTGTTGTACATGAACAGGATGATTGCATTAGCACGCAGAATAAAAATCCAAATTAATGCACGCTGCACATGTAGGATTTAGTAACTTGATTATGAAATGCCATATGAAACACCTTATTATATTATGGCCATTGATTTCTATATTACTAAAATTTGAAATGAAAGAAAAAAAACGAAACTTTATACATCTCAAATGTACATTATTAACATCGTTAGACATTATAAAAAGTACATTGCGCAGTACGATGGACGTACTTACTCGCTAGTGTAATATGTCACTTGGCTATAATACGCATGATGGGAAAAGTTAAGGATATTAGCTACAACATACAGACTAAGTACATATATTTAGCCAGCCATATTTATTTGGGTATAGACAGGCTTAATACACCTCTCTATTTATGCACAAACACCCCTTACACACACACATGAACGCACACAAAAAACCCCATCCAATATAGATCTCTATACATATTTCAGCCTATACACACACACACACACACAAACACAAACACACCATACACAGATAACCAGCTTCATCTACACGCACATATTTAACGTTCACACAGCTCTGCAGTATACGATTTTCACGGCTACATGAGAAATCTGCTCATCCTACTGTAACAGCTTAAAGAAATGATGTATGTGTAAATGAATTGTGTTCATAAAGTGCATGTTAATCTTTTTCCTTGTGTATGTACTGTACAAGTCATGCTGACATGAATTTATTTCTATAGTGGCTGAATAACGAATTGAGGTTTTTGCATGTGTTACTAATGATAATACAAATGTGATATATCATATTATTACTCTTTACGACATACATGTGCTCTTCTTGTGTCCACAGACAGCTAGCTGCAAATTCGCAGCACAGAGGTAGTTGGGGACTGGCATCTGTACATTAGTATAGGAGTCATTATGTTTTGGGCTTACCCTATTATAAAGCTAGCAGTGTTCATAGGTAGGAAGACTCGGATTAGGACACAGACAAACCAATGCTGCTTGCCTGTTAATCCACCATTAGGGGTAACTTACCAGTTTATGCAGATATGAAAGTCACCTTCAAGGCCCTCCAAATACTCTCACTGGCAAATGTGTGTCCGGTTAGGTAAAAGGACAGATCTCAACAGCCTTTAATGAAAATAATTATACTTTTATTAAATGCAATATTATTTGGTTACAAAAGCGATTTTGCACAAAATGTAATTAGTAACTACACAATGCGGGTCATTATACAGTGAACATTGTAGGAAGTAATAATATGAAAATTCCCATGGGAGAGGTTATAATATTCATAATGTAAAGAACAGGTTAAAACCAGATTATTTATAAAGCGCCATCATATTCTGCAGCGCCGATCAGTCTATTGGTACCCAAACTAAGCGGAAAGGAGCATTATGGGGAGCTTTAATACCGTTTTTGCTAACTGTTTCTCATGAATATTCTCAATGTTAATATACTGCAGAGCTACAAATTATACAAGGCAAAGAGGGAAGGTAATCCCTGCTTTAAACTGTTAGCGATATTGTTTAGGGGGAGGCTGATGGGGGGGGGGGGGGGGGGAGACACGCTGCTAGCAGAGACAGTCCAGACAGAGTAAGGATTTCTATATGCTTTACATCACGGGAAGTCACTATGCTAAACACCACAGACTAACGGATTTGGCTGACTTTTAAATTGGTGTGTGATTCTGTCTATCAGAATCAGTGACTAACTTGCCAGAGGGGTTTTCTAATTAATTTGTTTAATTGATTTGTCCAAAAAAAAAAAATTAAAAAAATCACTTGCAGGCATGTGACTTTAACCCTTTGAGTGATGCAGTCTGTATTATATGTTGCCAGAAACTAAAAGGTAATATATTCCACAGCAGATTAGGGGTTTACATAGATTTTACAAAAATCTTATTATAATATAAAATTATTGCACACTGATAATAAGCAATTGGTGTTAAGGAAAGCAGTCTATTCTAACAAATTCTACTAATATTGTATTAGTACCGGTATATATTTTTATCTACTCATTTAGAGAAAAATAATAATGTCCTACAATCTAAATGACACTTTCAAAAGTTTATTTTGCACATGCCTAATTGGCATTTCATGTATAATGCCAGACATATTCGTTATTCTGGCTCTAAAGCCACTTATTCAACAATGAATGTTCCATAAACCCCCTATATCTTGATTTGTTTTCTATTTTATCCTCATGGTCTGGGCAATGCTCTGCATAAAAAAAAAAAAAAAAGGGTTAACAGCCCCGCAGAATGCAGCATGACATCATTGCCATCTTAGAAAACAGTGCTAATTGGCATAATAGATTCTTTTTATCCTAAGTCAATGGGCAGACACCAGACTCCTGGAAATGCTCACACTTGAGTTTCTTTAAAAAGTCCTGCATTGATCGGGTTTCCCAATAAAAGAAGTATTCCAATACGATCATTAAACAGTGACTGATCTTATAAAGGGTTAGGTACTGTCCTGTCAGATACCGACAAACGAAAAACAAAGCAGATTGAAAGCTCACATTTCTTTACAATGATACAGTACAAGGAAAGAGAGTGGAACAAATTCTCATGCTAAACAGAGAGAATTAATCTTCCCAAGTAGAATACGCCTTCCTTCCAGGTAGAAATGATCATCTCTGACCCACGCAGTATAGAAGACTGGCGTGGCAGACCTTATTAAATGACATTAAGTCAGAGATTAGAGTTCCCCGTTAATCCTTTCCCACTTTCCCCATGTCATTCCAAAATGCATCATATTTAATTAGCTGCTCATAATAAAAGAGACTACTGATACGTCCAATGCTGCAAATCAGCTTAAATATCTAAAACGTGTAAAAAAAAAAAAAAAAAAAAGTGTCTACTAATAAACATAAAAAAAAAAAAAGGAAACCAAACAGGTCAGCGGAACTCTAATTTTACTTAAATGCTGTTCAAAAGATTCCTTAAGAAAAGCTAAAAACCCAGCAAAATTCATTAACACAAAGTGAGCCATTTGTGGTTTGCCTGTAAATTGGTATTGATCTGCCCGGTCTGTGAAAAGGAGGCGGGTCGCAGGCAGACAGTGTAATGAGGCAGGTAAGTTGACCATTACAGCAATGCTGAGTGAGCAGGAAATGCCACGGTGACCTCTCGCTTTGCCAGATGCCTAAATCCGACTCATAATAGTCTTGTATTCAGTGTGATCATCATTTTCAGTAGTGGCACTCTCTGCACATTGTTAGGGGAGCTTTAAAGCTCAGGCAAGCTGCAAAGGAATGAGTGAACAGAGAGAGAGAGAAAGGGGTGAGACAAAGAGAGACAGATTGGTGTGAAGTATTGCGAGAAATAGACTTATACACCGACTGGCGAGCGTGGCCCATAACCTGCCTCTCTTGCCTGGCTGCCCTGATTTCTCTTTCATTTCAGATGGTAGAATTGTGATCCAGCAAGAAGACGATCCACACACATGCAATGCCATTCAACATTAACAATAAATCCAGCTGAGGGCACAGCCTTTTGTCTGTAGTGAAATGCACTTTGCGTATAAAAGGCGCCTGCAGCAGAGTCTCATCTCCGGATCCCAGAGGTAAGACTTCTTCCCAATTGTGTCTTTGCCTGTGCCCCTTCCTGTCTTTAACTCACCTCCGTCACCTACACGTTGGCTTCAGATGCTTGGTTTGCTTTTAAAAGACATGATGCTTTACAATCCTTCATTTTTAAAACACTAAGCTTGTTCCCTAACCTCCAAGCAATGGTGGAGATTAAGTATTTGATTCCATGTACTGATAATTAATGTGTGCAATGGACACTGAATGCCCTCTCACCAAAGATGATTTTTATTCATCATTCTTACTAATAACTCATACTCTTAATATCCCGCTGTGTCCCTGGTTGTATGTGGTTACTTAGTGAGTTTTGCCTGTGTTCCTACTGATTTTAGTTTGGGATGGTTTGTTTGTCTGTAGATATTTACTGAGAAGGTGTTAGCAACATGGTTATTTGTGACTAGGGAAGAGGTGCTGCATTTACAGAGATTTTGCATCACAACTTAATATACAGCACTGCGCAAGTAGGTTGGCGCATCAGGTATAACCTTATAATACCTGGCTGAATAGAAATTGCAATGCATGATATTTGTAAGATACCCGGAACTGGGTGTTTTCCGATTTCACAGTCAATAAAAATAATAATAATAATAAAAATAATAATAATGTGTGTCAGGATAATATAGACTGAATGTGCATCTTTGGATGTAAGCTTAGAAGTGGAGCAGTATTCATTTTAATAAATAAAGAATAAAAAACCAAAAAAAAAATTTAAATGCAAAAAATCATTGTGTAAAACTGCTTGTGAGCTTGCTCTATAAATAGCACACATTATTGTTTGTTTTTAGGACAAATATAGAAATAAATATCTGTGTGTATAAAGTGCTAAACTTGTGCTGTCTGCATTGTAACTAATGAAACATATTTACATACTGCGGTGGATTGTATTTTTTGTAAAAACTCACACACACACACACACACACACACACATAGTAGCTATATATATATATATATATATATATATATATATATATATATATATATATAGCTACTAACATGTACCTGACATACACATGTATTGCTATACTTCTGCATTAATAGCATTTAAATAGCCCATAAGCATAGCATGTATGTATAAAGACACACACATAATATTCCATGACTGTCTCACCCGAATTTACACATCTTAAGATTGCGTTAACCCTATAAAGTAAGCACTGTAAAGGGATATGTTGAGGTTATGTAGACGATGTGTTCACTAAGGTTTTGACTTCTCCAGGGTTATTGGTTCTCCCTGCTCTCCGGACCTGTTCTCTCTGTTTGGGACACATACTTCTTTATAAGTCCATATGGACCTGCCATGCTATGGAATGTAAAGAAGTATGTATCTCAGATGGGGATCTGCTGCACCGAACTTAATTCACCAGATATCATCTCAACTAATACTAAACAGAGTGTGTCAGAATCATAGGAATCAACCAGTAGGACAAACTCAAATCAAACTGGAGGACAGTGGGGAACACGTGTCTCTCGTGGGCTTTATTATTTCAGAACTTTAATAATTTTAATGACAGGACTGATCCAGTCTGGTCCCTTGAACTCACAACTAGACCACCTTGTCTGTAGGGTTTGTGGTATTTGTGTCCCGTAGATGAATTGGGAAGTGTCAAAAAGATTTATTTATCTTTTGATTTAAATCTGCAAGTATTACATAAATCCGTTTCAGTACCAAGAAGATAAATATTCTAACTGATACATAGACATCTGGAACAATAATTAACAGAACTAGATTAGCTTTGGGAATGACCAGAGTTGCATAGGACTGCAATATATAATAAATGTGACAATATTAAAATCACTATTGTTTTGTACAGGGGTATTTTTTTCCCCTCTACAAAACAATAGTTCCCCCTTTTTAGATAGTTGGACTGGTAACGCTA
Organism: Pelodytes ibericus; assembly: GCA_036172795.1. Classification (NCBI taxonomy): domain Eukaryota; kingdom Metazoa; phylum Chordata; class Amphibia; order Anura; family Pelodytidae; genus Pelodytes; species Pelodytes ibericus. The sequence continues at coordinate 132,316,317 of CM069862.1, forward strand.
TGCCATACTGGTGTAAAGTAAAACTTTGCCAAGCAGTTTACGCAGCATAATTAACGTTGCTTCTGCACGGTTTTAAACATCATAGGCAAGTTCCACTGTTATAGAGCTAGTGCCTGACTGGCGGACAATGGGTTGCTTTGCATACCGCTCGGATACTCAAACGGTTAAAATAAGTGTCATGAAAAAAAAAAAGAATAAAAGTAGGAAAAGCCCTGAGCAAGCAGACTGAGAGAAGAGTCAATTGATGATTTTGTACTTGTGTGTGTATTGTTGTACCACTTTGACTGTGTCAGCAGGTGGAACCGCTCGTCAGGCCATTAAATATTCAAAGAGCTGACTGCGGCAGGGCCAGTGAGAAAGCTAGCGGCCCGTGTTTCAAATCCAGGGGCCTGTGTCCTTACCTTGTTTCTGATGCTCGCAGTGGGGAAAGGTTTATGGGTTATTTATATCTAAATACTAATGTAAACACAGTCCTGCACGACACTCATGGAGATACTTTGGAGGTTCTGTAGTATGTATTAAGCTTTTACATAGACAGAGACGTTGAAAGAACTTCATTCATTTCTGAAAACGAAAGAATGGAAGTGGCACATGGGACATAGATCTAGATCTACTATAAATCAGCTGTGTATTTAATACAATTATTGCCTTTTGGTTCCACTATTAAGGCATGTTATAAACAGTGATTACCTTATATCTCCCAGTACAAAACCAGAGATATGCTTCCTTATATTAGGGTTTTGTTATAGAATGAGAGTTATCTATCCTGATATTGTTGTCGAAATACAGAACTAGTGGCATGTGTCCTGATTTCATAGTATCAGTATAGAAAAAGATCTACTCATCTTCATTTTGATGAATCTGTTACGTACAAACGGTATATGCTGTGATATTGGCGTAAAGGCAAAGAAACAGTATGTGATGTGATTTTGGTGTATATGTAAACGGTATGCACTGTGATTTCTGTGTATAGACAAACGGTATGCGCTGTGATATCGGTGTATAGACAAACGGTATGAGCTGTGATATTGGTGTATAGGCAAACAGTATGCAGCATAATATTGGTGTATAGGGAAACGGTATGCAGCATGATATTGGTGTATAGGCAAACGGTATGCTCTGTGATATCGGTGTATAGACAAACGGTATGAGCTGTGATATTGGTGTATAGGCAAACAGTATGCAGCATAATACTGGTGTATAGGGAAACGGTATGCAGCATGATATTGGTGTATAGGCAAACGGTATGCGGAGTGATATTGGTGTATAGGCAAACAGTATGCAGCATAATATTGGTGTATAGGGAAACGGTATGCAGCATGATATTGGTGTATAGGCAAACGGTATGCGGCGTGATGTTGGTGTATAGGCAAACGGTATGCGGCATGATATTGGTGTATAGGCAAACGGTATGCGGCATGATATTAGTGTATAGGCAAGAGGTATGCGGCTGATATTGGTGATAAGGCAAACGTTATGTGGCATTATATTGGTATATAGGCAAGAGTTATGCAGCGTGATATTGGTGTATAGGCAAACTGCATGCGGCATGAAATTGGTGTATGGGCAAACGGTATGCGGCGTGATATTGGTGTATAGGCAAACTGCATGCGGCATGATATTGGTGTATGGGCAAATGGTATGCGGCGTGATATTGGTGTATAGACAAATGCTATGCGTTCTGATGTTGGTGTATATACCCTAAAAACGGTGTATAGAATGAAAAAGCTGCTGTCCTAATATCGTCGTGGTATAGCATATTATTTGAGAATCAGGATAGACAGAGCTATTTTTTGGTAACATTAATTTATTATACTTGGCTCTGATCCATGGGACAGCCTTTTATTGTTTTTTTTTATTGTTTACTCTGCATAGCCAAACCCATAGCACTTCCTGCCCATCCTTGTACATTTGCTGAAGGTTAATTAAGTGCATCTTATTCGGGGAGTCATTTTATTATAGTTAGAAAAGAATGATAAAAGATAGTTTCTTACTAGTTGCTTTGCATAGTGAAGCTATATCAGTACCCAGACCAGTGTTTTAATGCAAGACCTTTTTTTTTTTAATACAGGAAGTTTATGAAAAATGCATTTAGCAGGACTGTCTGGAGATTTCCATTAGCGTCCGGCATTAAAGGATAGGCCCGGTCACTTACTGAGAAAATAAATATTACATACAGCTGGGTTGCACCGGAAACAAAATCCTGTGCATTTTCGAGGAAGCCTGCTCACTTAGTGTTCTATTAGCCAGCTAACCAATGCATGGGAAACTGTATTAACAGCTTATTGGACCAGTCACATTTAATGCCAGGAACACACACACATGACCATCACAGAAGGAGCTCTGAATGGAACCAGTACTAGTTATTTAGCTATGCTTCTTATATTTCAACACGTTACAGGTTATCTTACATGCGCTAAAGAACCTTGAATTTAAATGGTTTTGCCAACATTTCACCTTAAACGTGCACATCAACCAATATGATTCAGTAGAATATTGTGGGATTTTAGTTTCCCTTCCAGCCACAGTGAATATAATGCCTGAGCTTATAAGGGCTTTCTGTGTACAGAGCACTGAGTTACTATGTCAGAAAAAAAAAACCCTCCTATATAACCCTTTAATTGCCAAACGAGTCACTGTCTGCCTGCGGTTTAATCTGTGGCCATCCCACACAATTCCCTATACACACTGCGCAGGCAAAAATGAATAAATATATGAATTTAAAGTTGTGAATGACAAATTCAAACTCAAGCAGGTACTTTAATTTAATATACTTATTTTCTGACAAAATTGCCAGCAAATAATATATATATATATATATATATATATATATATATATATATAAATAGCGATATTATTACCTGAATGGCTTTGCCGCTTTCTGCATCATGGCTGTAAACCAGGAGCATCCACTGGTGACATAGAAAGCACTGTGGAAAGAAGAGATTATTTTAGGGATGGGCAAAATGTCAAAGCTTGACAAAATGATCTGTACATTAATTGCTAGCACAGTGTATAGAAATCTTTACATTCTCTATAGAAGTAATAATTTGACATTGTTCCCCATTGAGTATACGTTGATTGCTTCCCATCTCTGTGCGATGATTAGACTAGGTCTTGATAATTATTTGTCTTGACTTTAAGGTCAAAGCAGAACAAATTCAGGAGCCAGTCTAGTTATTTTTAAGAACCAGGAAAAAGTAACTTTCATAGAATTCAATGTAAAACAATTCAAAATCAGCATTGGACTAAATGTAAAATACAGCAGGATGTGCTGTACATGATTCCATGGTAAGGCATTAGTCCACTATGTACGTCTGATAGTGAATCTTGTCCATGCACAGCTCCTTGTTACACCCTTTTACATAGCAGGCTTTTAATTCTGCCTCTGCTACACGCTGTGGAGCACGTGGACCAGTGCCAGACTAGCAACACCTCTCAATATAAAGTGTAGCTCACAGGAGCAACGATAGGTCTGCTAGGAAACCTCAACAACCAGTTATTATCAAACGGTAAAATGTCCTGTTTGTGTGACAAAATGGCACGGACAAAGCAAGAACAAAAGTAAAGAAAATAAAAACAATAACTTTGCAACTGTATAGTGCTGAATGGGATTTCCTAATTTAGTTTGTAGTGCTTATAAAAAAAACAAAGCAAGTCCCTTTGCTTGAAATATACCCTGAACTTTGCCTTTTTTTTATTAAACAATTTAAAAAGGACAATAGTTTCTTCCTAGACCGCTATCTATTTTACAGACAAAACTGCTGCCAAGTCATTTCAGTTCAAAATATCTCTCAAGGGAAAAAGGCACAAATAACAAACTAGAAAAAAAATGAAAACTGCCAATTTATTATTATTTAATACACAACTTGGTGAATTCCTTTTCTGCACCTTGATCCATTACCTGCCTGGTATACCAAGGGTAAAATTGTATAAATCTTCAATTAGAGTTTGTATAGTATGTTTATCCTAGGCTAGAAATCTATCAGTTGAAATAATGTATTTCTGATAATTAAATCAGAATTCAATAGACCCCCCAAAAAATTCTGCATTTAAAAACTGTTGATAAAGTGTATCTCTTGTAATTTAAACTCACACATGATATCTAAGAGGAGCGGAAGAGTGACCTCTTAGGTATACTAACATGCACCGTGGAATCGCTGATCATAAAGTTGTGTATGTTTCCCCATATGTACCGACATGTAGAACAAGGTAAACAAATTGTATATGTTTCTACTCTTTAACTAGTGAGAGCGATTGGCTGGAAAGAATCGAACATCTAATTTGTTCTGTGTTTTGGTCGAGAGGATGGGACATCCAGAGACAGGGGACGCCTTAATGAATTGTTAGGTTTTAGAATAAACTGCAACTGTGTTATTCACAGATCATCCAATAAAAAGGAAGAAAGGGGGATTGTGCTGAGTCAGCCTTAGATATGTGCACGTCTGATTGCAGGGGAATCCAGCTCAGCACTGCAGTGCAGTCTGTCAGTAGACAGCTGGGTTCCAGTGTCTTTCACTGCAGGGGCAAGGAGGTGGGTGGCCTGGGAACTGATTCCCAGTACAGATCATACGTTACACAAATAGTAGGTTTTATTTAGCTTAACATGTACGCTTGGGAGGTTTAAGGCCTTTTCACTGAGGTGGGGTAATATTAATTGTGTTTAGCCCAACTAATGAATATATAAGTGGAAATGCTATTTCTTCAATAAGCTTTTGGCAGGGTTCAAACACACAGATTATATATATATATATATATTATTCAGAAAAGGGAGCACACTTATTAACTAAATTCGACCAAGATTTGTATTACAAAATTGACGTTTCAGTCCCTGGTTTGTGCAATTTATCAAGAATTAGCTAGCACTGGGGCATTTACCTATGCGAGTCCGCTGAATGCAATGATCAAACTATTTGGTTATATACAAACCTTGTAATGACTGTATCACACGCTTTTAGAATTCATGAAAAAGAGAATGCCGATGAATGGGAAAGTGAACTGGAAATATCAGGGAATAATAGAGTTGAAACATTTTCCTGATTTATCCATGTTTCCAGTTTGATTATGAATGTAGGCATTTTGCATTTCACTTGTCCAGTCGTCACTATCCAATCTTTAGTGAATATATCTCTGTAAATTCTGTAGAGCGCCACAACAAAGCATTCAATAGAACATAACGTACCATAAAAAGGTTCCAGTACATCTAAACCCTTTAGAATACATAATATGCTTGTTGTAGAGCTCTACACAATATTATTTACGTAATAAATAATTAAATGATTAATTAGAAATGTAAAACAAATAAACCAAGAGTAACCAACAAATAGATCTGCAGCTCCTGCATCTCCTGGAGATGCTTTTGGAAAATATATACTGCACAGCTATATTTAAATTATCCTTCCCTGACAAATCTATAAGGCACAATATGGTCACCATATCCTCAGCAAGCACTTGGAAATTTTTCAGGAGCTGGAGAACATCCTGCTTGTAACCCCTTGTAAATCAGATGGAATCATAGGAGTTGTAGTGTCTTGAGGTGGCCTAGGCACATTTCTCAATAATACAATTATTTTGCAGGGACAAAAATCGAGGTTAACCCTTTTCATTTAGTCTCGCCAAGCAGCCTTGTTTAAGATTGGAAAGCACAGATTGATATCCGTATAAAGAAATAATGTGGCTTTCTAGGTGATGTTAAAAGGACAGAATGCAGGCACCACAGGAATCCTGTGGCAAGCCATCAAACACACAACACATGGGCTAACATGACTGCCTGATCCATAACATGCTAACAGAGAACGTAGCGCTTGTCCTGACTGTGACCTTGATGCTGCCTGTGTCAGCACATTGCACGGTTTCTGTGCTATGCTAAACACAATCAGGCAGTGTCCCTCCAATGCTGCACATTCTCGTTAAACAAGCTATATCTTTCACTCAAATCCAGACACAACCTATATCCATTCAGAAGGATGCCCCGCACACTTTTTATAGGACCACTTATAAAAACTGCATATTGCATTACTACGCTAAATTTCCTTCTATCTTGTATCTAATTGAAGGGATAGTAGGGTCACCATAGCAATTCACTGTAATCAGCTCATGGGGTTAAATTGCACTTTATTATTTTATGTGTTAGTGGAGGTGTTTGCCCAGCAACATGCATGTATGGTTAAATCTGTATCATTACAATGTCTTCTATGACATGCCTGTATAATGTAACCCATGTACTGGAACACTTCCTGTGACATGACTGTATAATGTAACTCCTGTACTGGAACACTTCCTGTGACATGCCTGTATAATGTAACCCATGTACGGGAACACTTCCTGTGACATGCTTGTATAATGTAACCCATGTACGGGAACACTTCCTGTGACATGCTTGTATAATGTAACCCATGTACGGACACACTTCCTGTAACATGCCTGTATAATGTAACCTGTGTACTGGAATACTTCGTGTGACATGTCTGTATAATGTAACACATTTACTGGAATACTTCCTGTGACATGCCTGTATAATGTAACACATTTACTGGAATACTTCCTGTGACATGCTTGTATAATGTAACCCATGTACGGGAACACTTCCTGTGACATGACTTTATAATGTCGTCCAACTGTGGCGGTAGGGTAGTAGTTGAACAAATAGTCTATAGGACACCAGGATGCTTAGGATGTACAAACAGATTTTATTTTGGGCAGGCAGACTACATGGCTCTTATCTGACATCAGAATTTATGTTTCTGGCCCGTTTTAATTGATATTGCTGATTTCATGCTCAATAATGATAACATTTAAAGGGCTAGTAGTATTTGTTTTAAGATGTTTTATACACAAAGAATCATCAGGAGGTTATATTATACAATAAGTCAGTTATAGAATGATTTTCTGGAACATGAAATGAAATAGACGAGTAAAGAAAACCTGTATAACGTAGAAGCAGAGTATAGAGAACGCCTGTTTCATTGCTCCAGGTAGGGATGCCAGGGACAAATCGGCAGCACATGTCTAGTATGCTACAGAAAAACATCTTGCTCAGACGCTTTATCTACATAAACATTTGCTCCAATTATAACTAATTGGACACATATTGCATTTTCATGGTGTCACATTTTGTATTGATTATAATGGGAATGTTAGGGTTTTGCCGTATAAAGCATTATTTAGAAGCAGTGGCTGTTTAGATATGCTGAGTGTACTACACTTCATAGTCAGCAGATGTTTTAGAACCTACTTAATTGTTGCTCTGTTAAAAAAAATAAATTGAAGAAAACCCCCACAGAGATGAAGTATTATGTAACGTGGCATGGGTGGTCCCCTTTATCTACAAGGCTACCTGTAACATACACATTGGAAGAAGCTGGAGGAGGGGGTTATAGACCAAAAAAAATTTGATCTTAAAATATACATATAATTTAATCAAAATAGAGAACACATTTACAAACAGATTAGTTTTCGTTATCATTGTAACCTGGCTTATGCAAGCTTCCAACATAAATGATTAAAGAAACAAGAAAGAGGAAACCCCACACTGTACAGTGGGTAGAGACTATAGCTCTTCTGTTACTCCTACTGCTGATATGGTTACTTTTATTGTAGCTTATTATACCTGCGTTATCATTTTTTATGTTTTCATTTCATTGGTGATCAGTTGTGCTGTGATATTTTAACTGTAACCAAAATAAAAGTTTGCAGGAAGCAGCCATCCTGAATTTTTAGCAGACTACAGCAGCGGTAATTTGGGTATTGATATCATCATCTGCAAATAAATCTGCTTTGCATGTTATGGGATAAAAATTATTGTGTAACTGGAGATCTAAGGACAGTGATATAAATTATCTTTTAGTTCATTTACTAATATAAGCAGAATTATGTTACAAACACTGCCTCTAATGAAGTCTTTAAGGGAAGTAAGAGGGAGTGATATTTTGTGGATACACATTACTAGATAACAGTGAGATACATCCAGACCAAATGGTGTCGGCAAAGAATACAAAGTACAGAGAATTAGCAAAAGGGACTTCATAACCTAAACACTATTATACTAGGAATATCGAGATTAAAATGTAATTTATACTGTGAATTTAAATAATACAATTTATAATGTGAATAAAGAGTATAGCATGTATACTGTGAATTTAAATAATACAATTTATAATGTGAATAAAGACTATAGCATGTATACTATGAAATTAAAGAATAAACTTTATACTGTTAATACACAGAATAAAATGTATACAGTGAACACAGAATAAAATGTATACATTGAAGAGAATAAAATGTATACAGTGAAGAGAATAAAATGTATACAGTAAATAAGAGAATAAAATGTATACAGTAAATAAGAGAATAAAATGTATACAGTGAATACAGAGAATAAAATGTAATAAAAAAAAATCGATACATCAGTTTAACAGAATTGCAAGCAAATGTGTTCAGAAAATGGGCTTTAAAGAAATTGTTTGAAGTGTTTCTTGATTATGGCATCACTGTGTCATGATCTGCAAATTAACTACTTTTTAACAAGATACACCACAAACTCTTTTTAAAGCACAATTTTTTCTTGGTTTGTGCAGTGGCTTACACTTCTGCTAATAAAATATATAGACAAGTTTTAATCATTCTTTATACTCAACAGTGTTTAGCTGACAGGATCCCCAGTATGTGTCCTCTCTGAAGACCCTGCAAATCCATGTTTAATTTGAAGTGTGATAATGTAAGATACGTAATGCTTTAGTGCTGTAGGGATTAATGTCCAAACACTGGCCTGTGTACATCAATGCAGTGCTTCTATTTAAGCTGCAAAGTTTTCACCGCTGTAGATGTGACGAATATGAAGAATCCTCTTCGCTCAAGGCTAAATGCTTTGCTAAAGCTGGTAAAATGGAACCAAATCAACTGTTGAATGGATTTGGTCCCCTTCAACCAGCTGCAGCTGTGCATTGATCACTCTGACTCCCAGTGCTGGACAACAACCCCAGAAGACTAACAGCCACCGGAGCCACTGTCGAAAATTGAAATGATGAGGACATACATCTCAAGATACATCGACTACCACTGCTTTAATCTGGGGGGCAGGGCCTGATCCATTAAGTGCTTGCTGGTCAATTCTGTGCAAGGGAGAGTGGAGAAGATTAATAATCTCAATATTCCTGGTGTATTGATTTGAAGAGTGGGGGAAGGCAGCATGAATGGAGTGTGATGCTATGGCTGCTCTATGTGAAGCTGTGTCACATGGCACAAGTTGATGCACAGTTCTGAGTAGTTTGGTTCACGCAGGGTTCAGAAAGGCATTTTACTTAAGAACAGAAAACCAATTGTTATGTTTTGTATGTTAAATCATGGAGCTTGCCAGTTTGTTTGCTTGGCTGATTTTTTTGATAAGGGGAAGTCGTGTAAACCATCTGCTATTATGCAAATTGAATAAATGTATTTTTATCACACTGCGAATGATCTGAATTGGAACATAACAGGCACCTAAAATCTTCATCCTACAGGGCATTGGTACAGTATGTCCCGCAGGATGAAGATCTCAGGGGCTTTTATACCACCTCCTGCAGGGTGCCAATTAAAAACTGTCTATGCGATTGGCTGAAGGTGCTGAAGGGATGGGATCATAAACGCAATGAGAGAATATGTGTAGCATAATGTTCTCTATTCATTGGATTATGTACATTTAACCCGCTCAGTGCCAGGCGGGAAGGCAGGTCTCTGCCTTCTGCTCTGGCACAGAAGTAGTTAAATCAGAACATGCGGTCAGCCTGTGCATGGCTGTGTATGACACAGTGACCAGCAATACACATGGCATACTTTGTTTCTCAATGACCTTCTTCTCCCTGAGACATGTCCCAATGGCAGCTAATGAGCATTGACTTTATGCTAATGCCTTAAAGGCAATCAGTGGCTTTCCTGTGTGATAAAGATTGCAGAGAAAGTTTGCCAGCTGTCATCTCCCTTTAAGCTTATTGTTAATCTATAGAACAAACACACACTACAAATGGGGCCATTGAGTACAAAGACGGATGCTCACTTGGGCAAATCATTGGTCTTTAAAATATCTCTGACAAAATAAATCATTTGCTTTCTGGACACATTCGCTACAAACTAGTAAGGGTTTTGGGATGAGGCAGATATTTTGTTGGAAATAAGACCTTTTAGTGATCAACCCTACAGCTAGACAAAGGGAATAAAGTTATTCTGGGTTGCTTGACTGGACTATTCCAGGGGTATTAAACAGCAGCCCTCCAGTTGCTGATAGCCTGCATCTCCCATACTACTTTCTCAGGTAAGTGACTGACAGGGGAGTATGGGAGATGCCGTTCTCCAAGCACTAGAAGGCATCAACTTGACACCACTGGACTATTCCATTAAACACTTGCTCCATTTATATCAACTCTCTCCACAGTGCTACATAAACTGAACAATCTGGTCTAAAAGTGATGATGATAATAAGACATATGGTTCCTCCAAATACCTATGTATTAAATACTCCAAAATATTAAGCGTCACAAATAATATTTTAAGAGACAGTTTGGAGGCAAGTAGGCTTTATATAATTTTGTTTGTAAATAAAATGACCTCTTCTATCAGTTGTTCCTTATATAACCAGACTGCCCCTTATCCATTTGATCAATCCAAGAATAGCAGATCTCTCTATATTGCTTGACAAATAACAAACAGAATTGCTCCACGTGACTTTGATACTCTCTCTCCATGGCAGCCAGCATTGCTCCCATGGGAAGGTTGGCAAGGGGGTCAGAAGGGCAGTTAGTTCCTGGAATGCTCTCTAACATTGACTCAATGGCCAGGGGCTGCACAGCTTTTCACATCCAAACACCCCAGTGTGTAGCACTTGTTATCTTTCTGTCAATCAATCTCACTGTCCCATATACACTAGAATTCAAACGTTTGGGGTAATTTGTAAATCTCCTTGGGTCCATGAAAACAAGCATCAAATGAAATACATTACAAGAAATACAGTCAAGACATTGACATGGTAAGCAATAATGATACAGATTCTTTAAATCAACACAACGGTTTTCAATTGTATACTTTATATGCATACAGTATACCATAAAAAAAAATATATATTATATATATACACACACACACACACACACACACACACAGACACCCCATTAGCTGTTTCCAGCTACAATACTCATTAACAATGTCTACACTGTATTTATGATCTATTTGATGTTATTTTAAAGAACTTGACTGTATTTTCTAATTATTTGCAAATCATTTGATATGCATTTTCATGGAAAAAAAAAAAAGGAAATTTCTAAGTGACCCCAAACTTTTGACCGGTAGTATAAGTTGATAGCAAGCAAATGAATGCCAGTGACAAACTTCCTAAGTCGTCAGAGTACTTCTACGCAAATAACAGGCAGTTATTAATTGTGTGCCTTACTGTATTCAGGTCTCACACAAATACAATGGCAGTAGTTGTACTGTCATGCTCTAAAGCAAAGAGCTGGAAGAGCTAACGGTTGCATTGTGCATTTGGTACCATCGCATACCTCCCACATGTGCCTCTAATGGATCCAAAAATCCCTTTACATTCCGATTGTTCTTTTTAATGGAGCACATGATGTTTGGAATGTGTATCACAGTTTCACATCAATAAAACAATAATGCTTGTTTAAACATCAGTAAATGCGCATATAAACTAGTTTGTGTAACTAATTTATGGTGTTCATATTTTAATTAAATTGATATCAAGTTAAAAATTCTTGGAATTTCTCTATCCCTCATGCCATTCCCCTAAAATCAAAGTGTCTCGCTTTAGACACTTGACATCTAAAGTGGTCTCATGTTAATGTGAGTTCACGGTCCCAAAAATACTGTAGGTGAATATAGATCCTGGCAGATGACATCATGCACAAACCCCAATAACCTTTTACAGGAATGTCTGCATATGTGGCACACATGGACTCCCCAATGCAGACAATTAAAGTGCATCTGTCACATCTACTATTCCAGTATGCATACCATAGCATTTAATGCAACCTACGTTCCCCGTGTGTGAACAGGGACCCATCTCAGAACAAAATCACATACGAATTCATGGAGACAATATCTGCAGTCTGGGCTATCACAATCTGCAGGAACACACCTATAAAGAGAGACACAGACAATAAATAACATATATAATGTAAAGAACAGCAAGCCAAATCATCTGATTGGAGAGTACCAGGGCATACTACTCGTTACATATGATCCACCTCTGGTAGTTTTTTTATAATTACTCCACACTTTACTGTGTCAGCATGAAAATATAGCTTTTTTTTTTTTTTTTTACAAAAGTATAAAATATATATCGTAAAACATACAAGCAGAAGAAGACCAGCGTTAATTGTCATTGAATTCCATAGACTGCAATAGAATTTTTCTTATTTAAAACCAGTAAAAAGTGATTTTTTTTGTTTAATTAAATCACATTAAAGTGTATGAAATGTGCAAAAAATAGAGGTCAAGTCCCTGAACAAAATTAATGTTATGTACTAAAAAGGTGCAAACCAGATTTCCACATATTATAGTGTGCAACGAAAATTAGGGGTGTGACCAGAAAGGGGGGCTCACTTCTGAGGACCAATATTTCTGCTGTAATTCATGGCATATTTCTAACATATGGGTCAGTATTATTCCATGTAAGCCTTCTCCCAGCTATGTAATCAGGATATATAATATATGTTTTGAATCCTCTTCCAGTCGTACGTTACTAGTATGGTACAGTATATTATTAAATCTTCACTGCCCAGACTGGAATCAAAGGGCATAACAGGTATTAATGATGTTCGGAACAAGTTACCGGTAGTTCATTCTTCTGATTTCCATGAAATCCACTCGGGTGCGTCTAAAACTTAATATGGAGGAGAGTGCTCTGCTTCCGTAATTTACTTAAGACCTACTGATGATGTCTCAGTCAGAGAGGTCACAGTCTGTAAATCACATGTGTCTTAAAATGTGGCTAAACTCCCAAAGATAGAAGGAAGAGATCAATGTTGATCCTCGCTCCCTGCAGTCACCCTCTCCATGCCTCTCTGTTGTCCCCCCTTCTAATCTGCATGCTACCATTTCATTCCCAATGGAGGCGGACTGTGCCAACATCACCATTAATAATACCCTGCCTAGGTAACGATAATTAAGTTACTTAAGAAAATGTCAAATGTTGAAACTGAAGGCATCATGAATAAAAGCAGTCAGTATAAATGAATTGGAGAGATGCAGAGGGCAGGTTCAGTGCTCCTCGCAGCGACTCTATTGTCAGCCTGTTCAGATCTCTGCTTCAGCACTAACAGCATGGATTTCTAAGATCTGCTTCCCTTTCCCATGCCATGTAATGCAAGTCTAACCAGTTATATGATTTGTGGCTTTCATATTTAAATTCACCATCATTGCTCTAACCCTATGACCACCCCACCATAATCCCTATTCTCCTTACTCACCAAGCAGACCACTACCATGATATGTCCTGTGAGACTAACCGTTTGAAAATGAAATATACAGCAAAAAATGGCCACCAGAGTCCCTAAATGGTGACAGCACACCCTGCATTGCTCATTATGTCACTTTTACGCTAGGCATACAGAAATTTCAACTTAATAATTTAACATTTGCACTGCCAGTCATCTTTTGTAAAGGTAGAAAAGGTAAGGAACTTGTCATTCACATGTGTTGTAGATGACAGGTTCACTTTAAGATCAACTGGTCTGCCCATATTTCTACCTACTGTAAAATCTTATTTGGTCTGTGACCTCTTTAATTTTCAGGATAGTTTTATGCTTACCCCGTACATGCTTAAACTCCTTCACTGTACAGGGGTGTTTTTAAATAAAAAATACTTGTCTGTGGACTAAAGCAGTAGCCCATCTACTTGTCCCTCATGATAATCTGCTCGTCCTGATCCAAAAAAGAATTTTAATCAAACCTATTGTATTTAAATAAGGTGTTCACTGATAGCAACTTAGGAGACAGACCTAACAATACTTAAATGCGCTCAACAAATGCGAATAGGTAGTGAGCTTAAACAGAACAGAATTCCAAATGAAATTGTAACTTACTTTATCATTTACCCATGCAAGCGCACATTTACATGAACGCAGTCATTTACCCATCCAAGCGCACAAAGTCATATACCAATACAAGCATGCCGTCACCTTTCAGGAAATTGCATTGCTAAATTATAAATGGACACGATTAAAGGGACATTACACCTCTTGGAATTACCTAGTGAGAAAACAGTCTTATTCAGTAGCACCAGTCCCACTAGCAGTCTCTTTTTTTTTAATTAAAATATCCCAATAGGGATAGTGAGGGAGTTTAAGCATGCGTGGGATAGGAACAAGGCTGATATAATATAGGGAACTGGGGACTAAAAAGTATTTGGAAAATTGGGCAGACTCGATGGTCCGAATGGTTCTTATCTGCCGACACATTCTATGTTTCTATAGGACCACCGACTTTATTCACATATCACTGGTCCTCTACAGAATAACATTAATTTTAAATAATTTTTTTTAAATTTTTTTTTATGTATTCAGTTTTCTATTTTTATTTCGCAATAGGGTTAATACAAACCCTAACTCTAGGGTTAGGGTTTGAACAAAAAAAAAAAGGGCTTTTATTTTTCATTTATTTTACATAAATTATTATTTCTTTTCTTTTTTTTTTTAAGTAAGATTTTTATTACATTTTTATTTTTTTATATTTTTTATTTAACCCTAACCCAGGGTTAACACAATCCCTGACTCGAGGGTTAGAACTAAAATAGGCTTTTATTTATTTTATATAATTTATTTGTATTATTTTATTTATATTTTAGTTACATTTAGTTTTATTTTATTTTATTTACATTTAACCCTAGCTTTAAATGGGGTTTAAGGCTAGGGTTAGAAGGAAAAAATTTAGTTTTTTGTTTCTTTTATATAATTTATTTGTATTGATTTTATTAAAAATGTTTATTTTAAAAATGTTTTACATTTTTTTATTGAATCCTTGGGTTAGGATATTTTTAATTTTTTTTAATTAAAATAAAACTCTGGGGGATGTTGGGGATGCTTGGGGGACCTTAGCCAGATTTCTGCCAATATCCTTAGTCTCTCCCTGTCCAACAATCGCTGTGAAGCAGGGTCTATAGCTGTCAAAGCACGCAGCTATAAACACCCAGTCACTGTGACTGGTTGTCATAGTGATGGCACCCACGAAGGGTATAGTTACGCTGCTTGCCCGCAGGGCAAAAAAAAAGAAGAAAACTACCGCCCCATCACCCAGAACTGCAGGGATACACACGGAATTGCGCATCTCAGCTATATTAACCTCTACCACGTTATGCTTTAAGAATAATCCATACAGCCACATGGTATAGTGTTACTTTTAATCTTCTCACCCACCATCCTGATGGTTTTCACCTCTTTAAATATACTTTAAAAAAAGTGTTTAATTTCTTATACATTTAAATGTTTCACTCCTATCCCTTCTCTCTTTCTCTCCTCCAAGCTATTCACTATTTAAGATTCTTTTCATTTGTATCTTAAACCATGAACCATATTAGTAGCCCTTTCTCTGTAAAATCTCTATATCCTTTAAGTCTCTGTACAGAGGTATGAGGGGTATGATCGTGAAACCATTAAACAAGCCTTTGCATTATGCACAAAGTATAAAAGACTGTCTATATGCTGTGCTTAGCAGTTTTTAAGATATTTCTTTTTACTAGCGTGCATGGAACATAACGTATCCCAGCATGTACCTCACATTCACTGCTCAGTTTGAATCTTTCAAAATATCTGAAACTTGTTTATAACTTTTGCAAAGCTCAGGGAAAAAAAAAAGAAGAGCTAGCCGTCCCTAGAATCATGACTTTAAGTGGAATCTATTACATAATATCTTAAAGAGCCTTGAACATCCAGTGTTTTCATGTTTGGTCCACTTTAGTTCTGAAATAGATGCTGTGTGCTTGCGTGTTGGATTTTCAAATGTTTGTTTACCTGACACCTCTTAAGCGTATACCTGGAAAACACTGGAACAGCAACTCACCGCAGTTCCTAGAGGGACTGTAATGGAAAGCAGCCAGATTTAAATCAAATGGAGGTAAAATGTATTATTGATTTATTTTAATTTCATCATAATAGTCATGTGAGCTTTATCTTGCAAGGGCTAAATGAAAATATAAGTTACTGTAACTGATAAAGTTGCTGTAAAAAAATTATAATTGGATTTTAATAATAAACTTGTATAATATCAAATATTGTTTGTACTCATTTCGAAGAACAGGAGTTCCTTTACACATAACGTTAAAAGGATGTTATGTCTAAATAAAATCATGATGCTAGCTTCCCAAATAAAATCCCCTCCCTGCAGTACGCACTATGAACTTGGCAGGAGAGGTTAGAGTGCAAGTATGGCTCAGTTAGTTACTATAAAATAAACTGTGAGATGGCAGTCAAGAAATGTCAGCTTTAGATTTATCCTGATCAATTAGTAGTTGTAGGAAAATCAGGTTTAACCAGGCTTAGAATAGGAGTTATACAGCTTAAGTAGTCACGCAACATGAAACATCAGTATTTTATCAGAAAACATCATGTCATCAAGTATATGTGGATCCTGTATATCTCCTCTAGCTCGGAGTGTTGAATGAACAACTTCATGGTAGATTACAATGGTTGTGTTTACGGTAAAGTACAGGTAGTATTGTGAATTACTTGTAATTGTATGGAAGCAGATGATTAATTAAGTAATTAATTGCTGAGCATAAGATGTCTAGTTAACCTTTGCCATCAAGGAAATCAATAAAGTGTTCAAAAAGTTCAACTGGGGCCCAACAGGTGATAAACTACAACTCTTATAATCTCCCAATAGTCTTTAAGAATTACAGAGACAAGGCCACAGTTAAATGCCTAGGCTCTAAAAGCATGCAGCATATAAAAGTTAGGGCCCCGACGATCTAAATATTGTTTTAATAAATTCAGAGAAACATGGTTTTCAAATGGGTCTGTGGTGTCTCCTGTTTATGACATCAGCTGTGGCTTTATATGCAAATTAGACATTTACTTGAAAAATAGTTATTTTTAATTTATCCATTTGCATGCAATTAACCTAACACAACATATACATAATAAAAAATATGTATATATACTCTACAATCACAGTATAAACAATGTGACAGAGACCCTTTCATGTTGCAATATAGAAAGGTTAATAAAAGGAAATACCACCTCAGTACAAGATCTCTTTAAACTGATACTGTCTGTGAGTGCATGAAAGACTGGTCTAAGACTTTTTGGTCCAGGAATATTATAATGTATCAGATCTAGGCCTTTCCAACTTCCCTGCAGAACAGGTTCATAAAGACTTTCCTTAAGGACAAGACAGTTTTTGGAATGTTGCGCCCGTAGGACAGAGGCTTCTGTGGCTTTTTTGTTTAGCAGCAATTTTCTTCTCTCTCATTTACTGTACTCACACACACACACACACACACACATTATATAATGGGGTTTTTCAGGCTAAGACGGATATTTAGATACCATTATTTTGATCATATGATGTACTTTTACTGTAAAAAAAAAAAAAAACTTTTCTGAAAACTAATTATAATATAATAATATTTTACTCATCTGGAAAATCCTGTTAAATAGAGTCTAATTTTTATCGTTGAAATTTTTAAGTCATAGGGCAATAACTTAAAGTAGTGTATTGCTATTTCCTAACCATTTTCTTTTACAGTGACCTTTTGATCCCAATCATCACCCTAACCATAATGCTAACTGTAACTCTAAACTAACTCTAACCCCAACTGTAACCTTAACCCAGATTTTGGTGTTGCTTAATGCCTCGACGTCAAAGCTTTACAACAACACTGCCTGAGTGTATGGATGCAATCAGTCATCCGCTTCCACCACTCATTTTAATGGAGGACGTTCCATGTTGTCACTCCATCCGAAAGGCATAAAATGCCATGACGGCATGGACAGTCCGTCCATCACTAAGGTGTTAAGGTCATCAGTGTCTTCCAAACTCAGGGCTTTATTCATGAATGAGAGAACTCCTGGGAATTGAGAAGGGAATTTCAAATTTATGTAGCCAAGTCGGAAAAAGCCTCCAATTCAGCTAAGGCCAAAATAGTCGAGCTTGAAAAGAGGCAAATGCAGGGAATTAAACTTAAGGCCAAAATAGCCAATTCAAATGAATTTGAGAATTTTTCCAACTCAGCTACCTTGACCTTAAGTTTGAAATTTCCCTCTCAATTCCATGCAATTATAAGTATAATTATATACCGGTATTTCATGAATAAAGCCCCTCTGTGTCTTGAAACACACAGAGATAATTCATTTGTATCTCATAAGTAACTAAATATATGGGTTGAAGTAAAAAAGAAGGTAGTACTCCCAAGATATGATGAGGGCAATTTATGTTAACCCTGGTCATATATTCCTGCCATTCCCTGACTGCATCATAATTACCAAGTATTGCCACGTTGTTTACCATTGTATATAGGAGATTTTGAGATTTCTTGGATACACATTCTATGTGCATTGTTTTCTATTGCTGAAAACCTAAATAAAATATGATTTAAAAAAAGTGTTGTTATGGTGGTATTGGTGGGTAGACACGCAATGCCATCACTTTCTCACTACCACCCACTTTAATGAGTTAATTTGTTATAGCCAGTTAAAGTTAGCCCTTGACATGCCAAGTAATGCTATGACTCATAGCCGTTCATTTAAAGCTGTATCATCAATTTCCATTTTGGATGATCTAAAGCTCATTAAATGTGAAATATTTTTAACCAATCATGAGGCTCACTTAAAAAATAATCTGATTTATGCCATTTTTTTCTGTCTTTTTCTTCATTATTCAGTCGTTACACAGTGGAGATTTGAGCGTATGAATAAAAAGCTTTTTATTACCTTTAAGGACATAAAATTACAGCGTATTCGACTTGGTTATAGAGCAGTTAAAATGTAATGACTGTCACGTAATCAATTTAAATTCCTCAAGAAAAATCGGTATATATTTTTCATCGAATGAAAGAAGACTTTCCTGCAACAAAACACAATTCAGGATATCTGCAAGGTCTTGGATCATTATGATTCAAACTGGGGCTTGCAAGGGGGGGCATAAACAATATGGGGACACCTAATTTTCACACATTTATACACCTGTCCCATTACAGAGGATGCTTCAATTTGAATGGCTTGAAACTTCTAGCTGTATATATATGACAGTCCTACTAGATAATCAGCAACAGCCTACATCTCTTGATTAGTTAATAAGATCTTTCTCAGAAAACAAATTAAGCAAAAACTAATTTGTATTTTAAAGAGCAATCCCAGCCAACTAGTACAACTAAAATGTTTGCTTCAACCACAGTATACATTGCTACAGAGAAATAGAAGATGCTACGCTGTCCAGACCCATTTCTCATATCCTGTCCATCTAACACAATTCTAATGTATGTCTCTGCGAGAGTCAGGATTGGCAGAGGCATATTCTCTGTACATTAGGCCCTCATCTATCAACTCTACTGAGACGGACATGTGAGCAACAAAACAAACTCAAATGAAAAGGGTTCAATACCATTCCAGCCACGACACTACTGTGCAGTAGTAAAGTATTCTTTCTTACAGGGCACCCCTCTGTTCATCCTTTTCATGCAGGCGCTGTAGTGTTGGCTGTTTGCAGAATTAAATCATTGTATTTAATTGCTAGTTGTCTTGGCTTTAATGAACTCTAGCTTTTGAATTGGCTAATGTAATTAGCTGCACTAAACCACTGAACTATTTCAATTGTTGCAGCATTGAGTGGTTAAAGCTCCAAGGGGAGAGGGCAAAGAAAGGCTGAAAAGGCTCGGGGCATGTTCTGGTGCAGAGGTCCGTTCTCTGCTCTTTCAGTGCTGGATATAATAGCCCTCTTAAGATCCCCCCCCCGAAATTGATTACTCAATCAGTGTCATTTTCATTCTAACAAATCCCCTCTGCTTGTGTGAGGGTAAAAGAAAAATCTACTGTAGATAATCTTAACTGTAGATACCACTAAAAGTTTCCAAGCAGCAAATATTTAACCCTTTCACTGAGCAACAGGTTAGCATATGTCACGCGCTGATGTGTTTTGGTTTTTTTTTGTACGGCTAGCAAACAGAGGTTGTGTTTTTGTTTTTTTTAAGGTATTACATATTATTAACTCAAAAAAAAATAGTTTCCGCTGAATAATAAAATGTATTTCGACTTTTTTTTTTTTGTGGTACATTAAATGCACATTTGGAAGCCGAGACTTTAAAATACAGTCAATGCAGTGGGAATGTAGCCAAGTCAAGCCATAAAACATATCTATTTTTAAGAATTAGCTGCACTTGTTGAGAAAGACAATAAGCTTTAGGAGTGATATATCATTAGAGAGACAGCGAGTGCAGAGACCTGCTAACCCATGCCGTAACAAAGAGGTTACGCTCTGAATCCCAATTTATCTCATTTACAGCAGTAACAATAATTAGCTGAGCCGCGGACTCTGAATAGAGAAACTGGCCATGTTTCACTGTATGAGATCTGCCTAAAAGACATGAAACCTTATTTATAATTTTAAGAAGTTGTCCGTTTCTCCAAGATATTCTAGGACAAGTGTTTTCAAAATGTAGATCCAGACTGTACACGCCAAGAGCATGAGGAGTTGGACCCTCAGTGGGAGCCTATAAAAAAACCCTGACAGTCCCTACTCATTTGATATATAAGTCTGCTCTTCAAAAGTATGTTCACAGAAAGAGGACGAGTAAATTAATTAGATCTAGATATTATTACGGAGTTGTGCCTCAGGCGTATGAATTGATGGATTACTGGGTCCATCCTGGTTGCTCCTTTTGGAAGTCGACTAAATCCCTCATCGCACTGATCTTATTAGATGCACTGTTTATTCAGTCCTGCGGGACACGTACTAAGCTGTGATGGCTTTCGGCAAGTCACAAGTCACTGAAATAGATAGCGACAAGCAGCACACAGGTTATACAAAACAGTATTATTATATTCATTAAAAAAAGGACACAGGTGAAGGGGCAAAAGATGATCGGTCCATTGACCAGAATATGCTTTTTACGCAATAAATCTCTTGGACGTTTTGGTATAAGCTTCTCAGGGGCAAAGCTATACTGTACTGACTCTGCTATATATGACAACTTCATGCCCAACACTACTTTCCTTAGGAGTATCCTGGGAGTGGAAATAATGCTTTATCTCCCACATACAGTTGGTTTCTTGTCTGTAGATATGTCCTGCACCTGCAGATCATTGCAAGCTTCTGTAGATTGCAAGACTTCGAACAGGAATCTGTTTAGACATTGCATTACCCAAGTCCATCAATCCTTCTTAATTGTAAGTTTGTGAGCAGGGGACTCTTTGGGAGTACTACACAAATGGAAAAATGTATTGTACTTAACTGGCCATGTAGTTTGGTTTATGTTACTAATTTCTTTGACCAAGTCAATGCATTTGCAGGCATTGAAAAAAGCCAAACTTAAGGATTTACAGGGTGAGTAAATTTTAAGATAAGGTATTTACCTTTTTCTGCCACTGCAGCAGACGGCCATATTATTATTATTTATTCTGGTCTTTAACTAAACCAGCCACTAACACATTACTATTCTTCTGTTTATAAACTGCTAACATAATACACAGTGCTGTACAATGGGCTAACACATACGTATTTATTGATATAAGTAGCTAAGACAGACATATAGGAACCACAAGTTGAGCCTTGTTAAAGCAATCTTCTTGTCTATAAAGAAGTGAAGCTCCAATTACACAAGTATCATTGCAGAAGGGCATGGACATGGTACTCTCTGTATCCATTGCCCATGTATATATTATTATCAAAATAAAGTCCTGGACATCTTTAAAACGGCAGCATACAAAGCCAAAGCAGAGTTAAGGCAGGTGGTAAGAGCATAGGTTGGAGAAGGTGAAACATGGAGAGACATCAAATGAGGGGGGGAGTTAATCAGTTAGTTGATGCTATAAAAAGTGGGTAAAGAAGATAAAGTATGATACGGTGTTGAATAAAATGGGGACCGGTCTAGAGGTGTCATGTGCAATATGAAGGGCAAGAGGCAGCTGAAGGTCATCAGCAAAGAGAAGGAAAGAGTTAATTTATGGTTTGGTAATAACAGATGAAAGACGGATGCACTTTGTAGGTTTAATTTGAATTGATGTGTGGGATATTTAAAAGGATGACCACCCGCTCCATTTTATTAATCCACAACGGCCATAATACTGGTGTGAGGCGTGTTATTACTTACAGACTGAATCTCTTGAACACTCAGGTTTCTCTAGTCTCCTCTGTTCACTTAGTATTACAGGCCCAAGTCTGTGACGGGAAGCAGGAATGGGAGCTAATGGGAGAGGCACTATCGATTACACTTTGTAATATGAAAAAAAGCATAAACAGCCTGGCAGAGCATGCAAAGGTCAAGCAAGGTCAGGGTTCATAAAGAGGCTCCAGAGAGGTTCAAATCATTTCCCTCAGCCTTGTACCCTTCCAGATTTATCCGCATGCATAAATACTCCCACACTTTCACTCCTTCTGGAAACCCCGCATTGCAGAGCATAATTTAAATGACACCAACATTTTTTTCTTTGTCTAATGCCAGAAATGGCACATTTCTCCCAATTTCTTCTGGTCTGACATCCACTTGGAATATACTTGTTACCGGTAAGCTTCCTCTCTCACATACATTTTTTTTATTTTCTATTATCCCTTACTATTAATAAGGCTGACATAGTACTGTTACCTTCTGGCAACTATCCCACTATTCCCCAGCCGCCAGGATGAGCTGCTGAAGAAATCAACGAGAGAAATAATCCTTATCACAAGAGGTTAATATCAGAAGTGTTAATCCTGAAGAAGGCACCAAAACTATATAATGATCATTTGTCGGTTCGCCTTAATTATGTTACACTGTTTCGGGGTTTGTTTTACAGGAACAGTAGAATATTTGCATAGTTAATAGAAGAGGTCTCTCACCATTCCAGCAGAAAACAAAACAATATAAAACAGATAAAGATGATCATAACATGACACAAAAGACGACAAAATGCTCCATCACCCGTCCTTTCCTTCAGCTTCACATCGGCAGTGATGATACGTGGCTTGATGAAATGTATGGGAGCTAGGACTTGTCCCAGAAATCAAAAGAACACGTGAGTATCACACTATTTAAAAAAAGGTGGAAGAGGTAGTTAATCCCTGATGGTTGCTGTGAAGTTGTATAATTTGGAAACAAATTATTGTAAGCGACATTGCAGATTTGATATATTTTGCTTTACAGCGAAAATACCCTATTGCTAGTTCCCACAACAACCTGCTCTCATCCGCCAATAGGAATGCCAGCTAACGCTAAGCCTCTGTGAAAAATCTGCAAAGAAACATCATGCCAGTCTTTCAAATCAATTCTTCTTTCATCTACAGTTAAGAAACTTGGTTTCCTCTTGAAAACTCCCTCTGGTCTGAGCTTTCTTAGCTCAATAAGTGTGTCTGGAATGGCAGGCCTGTGTACCCAAGGTAGCATCACATGTCACATTTAACCTTGATGCTGTAAACTCATTAATGGTCTCCATTGGAGGAAATGAGGTGAGCGGGTTGGTTTTACCACTCTATCCCCCTGTAATAGCCTGCCGGACGTGCTATACAAATCAATGCGCTTTGAAGAATAGGCTTATTTAGTTACACGCAGAGATTCACAAAGAAATGTGCTGATACTACAATGGAAAGGGCTGGTGCACACCAACTGTACCTGAGAGCAAGGTCAAACTGGTTCCACACACTTCATTCAAGCGTGCTCAAATGCAAGCCCAGTCACTGTCTAAATAAAGGACAACAGGTGTCTTAGCGGTGGAATATGAGTGGATTTGCACTGCCAATTGGGAACACACTTCAAAACACAAATACCTCAGTGGTGTTCGTTGTGCAGAGGAAGTGTTAAATATCATAACGAATCCATATACATTTTCAGTACAAATTGAACAAGGTCCAAGCTAGCAGTGCAGTAATGAATAATGAGGAAGATGCTATTGGTCTAACCAATGACCCTGAACCTGCATTGGCTGGGACCGTGGCCAGCAAAGCACTATCTTAAGTTGCTGGCATTAACTAAACCCATTTTTTAAGTGAATCATTGTTTCTAGGGTGATTTTAATCAGTTAGCTGGCGGAACGTCAGATTCGTGTTCCAGAAGGTGTCGCAAGTTGTTGTTGCAGTACTTTCCTTGCCATAATTTGTGCTGCATGGGTATTTGTGTGACTCTCCATCACTCTGCACAATGTGTTAGGAGAACATTGTCCATTGTTGCCCAATTACTGTGAGCAATTAAGCTTCCTACAATATCTATTATGAGAAGCCTACTTACATCAAAATGGAATCCAGTTCTACACTGAATGTTGATAGTCATTCTCTCAATGTGTACAGCCGACATCTACACTGCCCCCTATCTCTCAATTAAACATGGAGTTATTTGAGGACAGGAGATCAAATGAAGGGGATATTAATAGAGTCTGTAGGGATCATAGATAATGATCTATTGAACGTACAAAGCACTGAAGGCAATGCCAATCCTACAGAAGAGTCAGTAGCTCCACAAACTGATTTGCGCTTCTATTTACGGAAAAGAGTAGGCTCTTCTTTGAACCTCCTGTTTGTACGTGAATATACTGCAAGGAGCATAGAAGGGGGGATTCAAAAACAAATTCTTCTAAAGAATTCTCTGGTTGTCTAACTACACTGGAAAAAAGACCATGTGTTTGCATGGGAAATGGGTTTGGTTGCCAAATGGCTCTGATTAAAGTATTGGACAAATACAATATGGCATCCTCCTATAGAAAGCAATACAAATGTTCAGTATTGTTTTCAACTGTTTTGGGATCAGCATCACTGGGAAAGATTTCTTACCTGGTAAGTTCCTGCTTAATGGAGCTCAGGGCTTCCAATGCATTATCTATGGAGGTAGGGTCCTGCACTGTACCCTTGATGTATCTGTCCAATCTGTTTAACAGGATTTGCTCATTTTGATGCATGTAGCTACTAAAGTAGGTTTAGAGAGATCATAAACTAATGTTAACTCCAACAATGTTTTATTCGGGGACAAAAACATATATATGCTCCAGATGATAGAAGTGAGAAAAGGGTAAAATCATGCTAAGGTACGGGAGTATGAGGTTAAATAAGGCTAAAGTAGGTATGAGTCAAGTAAGGCAGAGGTTGGGCCTGGAAGGCAATTATTTAAAGGTACATTCCCATAATTTATTATCCTATTTAACACAAAGCACAGTCTAAACTATTGTGAAATAATTTTTTAATTTCATAATATTGAAACGTCATTAATATTATTTTCATCAACATTATTTACCACTTGCTGTAAATAAGTTCTTTTTGATATATTTGAAGATTAACAAAGTGATAAAAGTCAACCTACACTGCCCCAGACACAGTGAAATGTGCTTTACCACCTATCCACAATATTTAAAGAAATCATAAGATGAGATCTTTTTCACAGTTGTGAAAACAGAAATCTAAACACAAGCAACTTGTAAATTCAAGGATCAGGTTTTTTTTATATAATTTAATGAAAACTATATTATAATAATTTACATTGTAAATAAACAGAATACTTTTTTTGGTTGTGTATTGTACGGTTTAATATTTTTGGGTGTGTTATGGGTAGATTGTGATAGCTAAATAATGCTGGGGTGTAAGAGGTTTATATAATATTGGGGATTGATGTGTGGCTAAGATTGTAAGTTTCTTCAAAAAAAAAAATGCAGGATATGCAATTGCTTCCATAGACTTAACATTGACCTCAAGCCAGTTTTAAAAATGTTTACATATATACAAATATAGATAGTACATACAAATAATATTACTATATACAAATATAAATGTAAAATATTTAAATTTGAAGCAGAGGGGCGGAGCTTGGCAGGTCGAGTGTCAGCACCAGAGAATTAGATCGTGGCTAGGGGTAACTATTTGGACCATCTGAATATTTCCAGTATTCTCTGGCCTCATCTAGGATAGCCTTATGTACATCCTTTCAAGGCCACTTTTAGGACTGACTTTTATGTATAGCCCCAAAGGTGTATTACTTAAAAGGTCTATTTACAAAAAGAGGCACATCCAGTACAGTGCATAGGTGGCAGCTTGTTTATGTTAAGTGACAAGATTGCCTTTTTATTTATACTCCAGGGCTTCATTAGGTAAATAAAGAAGCCATGCTGGTGTGCATTATTACTGCAGGTCCATACCTCCCAACATTTCAAATGGTCAAGGGGGGGGACACTTAATTTTGTGGGAGTGGCTAAAATACCTTTCTGTGTACAGGGCATTATCAGAACATTTTCAGCAACTTTATGTTCAATTGCTAACTATTTATATCATATGATAAATAATTTAGAATAAGTTATTTTCATTTACACAAATTAATATAAAATCACATTCTCTATAATTTAAACATAGCTTATTGTGAGTTTTATTGCTCTGGAGCTTTGTGAAAACAGTTATACAAACTAATATTTCTGACAATAGAGGAGGAAACAGGGGGAGGGTTTTTTGGAAGGGAAAACAGGGACACTTGGGAAGTATGCAGATTTCCAACAATTCACATAGCCAAAGGGTTTTTTTTTTTTAGGAGTGGCTAAAGGCTATGGGCGAAGCATAACAGGACATGTTAAGTGCCAGTTCATAGTTATTTATGTTGTTTGGCAAGTAATTTAGAATAAAAATAAAAGTATTTAAAAATATATATATAATGTACAAAATATTTACTGCCCTTTTAAACACACTTTATTGTAAGGGACACTTGGCAGGTATGGATCTGCTGTATACATTTTTAATATCCCTGAATAAAATGATGATTTGATCACCTTACAGCCTGGGCATCACCAACACCATGTGACCTATGTCTCACCACAGCAAGGCAGCAGCCCAAATGCAGATTAATGTAAACTAGGTGTGCTGAGAGCCTTGACTCAAACAGCACAACTGCACTTTACATTAGCACAAACCTTAAAATTATTACACACATGAAAATGTGAGAGCTTGTCATCTATAAACCACCAATCTAAAAGAGTTCACATATATACAAGTACCACAATGTAAAATATTTAAATCTGAAGTAGAGTTTCCTTACCACTTTTCCAAAACAGTGTGAGCCAGAAGCAACAGGAAGTGAAGTGTTCGATAGAAATTATCTCCCCCCCCCAGTTGCTCTAAATAAAAAAGTGGGAGTTTCAGTGTTCCTAGATGTATTATGTTTTTATATTGTTGAAATGTGCATTATAGCTGTAATTAACATTACATATTTTTGTAATTTAATATGCTTGTGTTTTATTACAGTGACATATCGCATCTGTAAGCAAAATTGACTTAAATAACCCTTATGGAGTTTAATAAAGAGTTTATGTCATCAAGGTGTCAGGCTGCAGAGAAATCTAATTTTAATATTTAATAAAAATGATTATATTAAACAAATGCATTTCTTTTTTTATTTCTTTTTATGTGCCAATGCTGCCTCTCCACCCCCCCCCCCCCCGTGTTGTCTCTCTCCCTTCCCCCAAACTTTTCTCTCTCCCCCCTTGTCTTTCTCTTCCCCTCTCTCCCCCCTCCCCTTTTCTTCCCCCCCCCCCAGTCTTTCTTAAAACAAGAAATGCAATTTTTCAATAACATTTTTTTTACATATACAAATAGTTGAATGTGATATGAAAATAGGTGCATACAATATTAAGAAGTTTACATTTACATACAGTTTTTTACAATGCGTGTTTAGAAAAATAGGGTCGAGGGGGGCCCACTGCTAAAGACTTTGCCCAGGGCGCACTAGGGTCTTAAAGCGGCCCTGCCAGCAATGTGGAGAACACCTTGCTGACCACTGTCAGCCAGTGGCATTTAGGGCCATGATTGTTACACCCCTACTATATAGTGGGCACACAAAGTAGTCTATTCTGCTACCAAAATCGTATTAAAGGAACTGTATAAGCTAAATAGTTTGTGGAGTCTGTTGTTTATGAATAACTTTTCCATTGTAAACCAGTTCATTTGCATATCAAGTCAGAGGTGATGTCATAAATAGTAGACTTCACAGACACAAGTAGTAACTGGCTATAGATTGTACAGAAAACAAAAAAAAGAATTATTTCAAGGTACAATGTCTGAAAAAATATGGATAGGTACATGTGATAGGTAAGATCTGTCTTATCTGCCCCCCCCCCCCCCCCCCCAGCCTTCCTATCTCCTAAATACTGCAAATTCTAGTGTAATAGCATTACTCTGGCACCATAGCGACAGTTCTGTTAATTTCTTAAAGCTCTACTTATTGGATGCCACTGAATTTATAGGCCACTTTGAAATTATTTTCAATGTAACACTACAGGAGAACTGTAAAGAGTTTTAAAGTAAAATAAGTGCATTTCACATACACCAGAAACATACAAAATAGTATACTTATTATTTTATCCCACCACTTGGTACAGACGTTAAAGGGCATTACAAACTAAATACAGACCTATGCATATTTTTTATAAGCTACCCTGGATTAAAAAAAAAAATAGATGATCACCATAGTATGCAGGTTCATTCTTTTTTTCACTGGAAACCTCTACTTAATATATCCAGCTCCTGTACAGATAGCTCTACTAGAATACATCCAAGCCATCTGCAGGCAGAAGAAATCCCAGAGCCATTAAATTAATGGAGAAGATAAGTGCAGAGTGGCTTGTTAAAATATCTTTTTTAATTTTACGACATGTGCGATGAGTTTAATTTCAACATACTGCAGTTCATGAGTTGGGTGGAAATCTGCTTCCAGGGAAAACTACAGGGGGACACTGACTGCACACTAAAACAGGGCTTGACACATATTTGTAGACGTTAGGAGCCAAACAGACCATTGTTCTAAAATTTAGGAGCCAGGAAAGGTGGTACTTCCATAGGCTTCTATGTAAAGCAATCATAGATTTTAGGTGCCATTGACCTCGGGCCTAGGACAGTTCAGCGCGGCGAAATGAATCCCCCCCCAAAGTGCCCCCCAAACCCCAATACTAAAATGAACCCAAAAACCCAATACTAAAATTAACCCCGAAAGCCCAATACTAAAATTAACCCCCGAACCCTAATACTAACCCCCTAAACCCTAATACTAATCCCCTAAACCCTAATACTAAAATTAACCCCCGAACCCTATTACTAACCCCCGAACCCTAATACTAACCCCCTAAATCCTAATACTAACCCCCGAACATTAATACTAAAATTAACCCAGAACCCTAAATACTAATTCTAACCCCCCTAAACCCCAATTCGAACCCCCTAAACCCTAATTCTAACCCCCTAAACCCCAACACTAAAATTCTAATTCTAAAACTCTAACACTTTAATTCTAACACATTAAAACTCACCTTTACTGATAAAATGTCCCGCAATGAAATATCCCGCAACGAGCTCTCGCGTGGTGAAGAGACGGCGGTGAAGCGGCTGTGCGGATGCAGCCTCGATGAAGTGTCCCATCCCCTTGCCCTCTTTATCAAGCCCTGCCCTATGAAACTGGAGGTGACTGACTGCACACAAGAAAGATGTTACACTGGCTGCAAATTGGTCAATGGCTGCACTGAAACAGGAGACACTGAATGATAGACAGGGGTCACTGCCTGTACCCATAGAAAGGTTATGGGGATCTTGACTCTTAGCAAAGAGAGAGTATGGTAATAATATTAATTCTAAAGCTTGAGTCAATCTTGATTTTTGCTGGTTAATATTAGCTCTGGCCATTAATGACTAATATGTTGCATTCAAGGGTTAAAGATGAAAAAACTGATTAAAGGCATTTCAAAAGAACTGATCTTTCCTATACTCTATGCCATGCAAATGAACCAGCTAATACTGTAGGTGCTAGCACGGAGTGTGCTGCTTCTCATCCTTACGAGAAAGGATTTGTAAAGATTACAAACGGGAATAAAGTTATGTTACTATTTAAATAGAAATCCAAAAACCAAGAAAGCACATGTGACAGGTGATGTATATGGGGATATATCATAATTCCAGCCAGGTAGGTAAAGCACAAGATTATCTTCCAGCAAAACTGCTGACTTTCTGCAATGTGCGGAAGGACATTGTGAGACAGGATGTATAATGTAAAGCCAATCTATAGATCGTCTGGAGCTTGGAACTCAATCAATGTTCTTTCTTGAAAGCCAAGATGGCTTGTTTTCGTAAAGTCCTGAACGCATGTATTCTCATCTCACAGGTGAATCTGCAAAACAAGTACAACCATTATACACAGCACAGCCATGGGTTATAGGGCAAGATGAATCTTCAATAATCTTTGGGTATAGATATTGATATTTATTTTTATTTCAACTTGTATTTCTATTTTCACAGGCCAAGCTACAACAGAGTGCATGCAGAAGAAACAACATGGCATCTGCTGGACAATAAAATGGCATATCATAGTACCTGTTGTATACAGTTATTATCACTATTCAACAACCATGTAAATCTCACAATAAAATAGATTTACTTTACAGGAAATTGTGGAAAATCATTGGGGAGGGACTCAGCGGTCAGTCAGGTATGGTTGGTGGAGGTGTCAGATATGAGAGGGGGAAGGGGGTTATTAATTGTCTGGGAGGACAGGGGTTAGTATTTGGTGGATAAATTGTCTTTATATTTCAATCCCTTATATCAGGGGTCCTCAAACTTTTTAAACAGGGGGCCAGTTCACTGTCCCTCAGACCGTTGGATGGCCGGACTATAGTAAAAACAAAAACTATGAACAAATTCCTATGCACACTGCATACATCTTATTTTGAAACAAATCGGGAACTAATACAATATTTAAAATGAAGTAAAGTTAAATCAACAAACTTACTTATTTCAATGGGAATAGTGTGCCAGTCAGATGCCCAGGAATATTATGCCAGTCAGAGCCCAAGAATATTATGCCAGTCAGATGCCCAGTGATATTATGCCAGTCAGATGCCCAGTGATATTATGCCAGTCAGATGCCCAGGAATATTATGCCATTCAGATGCCCAGTAATATTGTACCAGTCAGATGCCCAGTAATATTATGCCAGTCAGATGCCCAGTAATATTATGCCAGTCAGATGCCCAGGAATATTGTGCCAGTCAGATGCCCAGTAATATTATGCCAGTCAGATGCCCAGGAATATTGTGCCAGTCAGAGCCCAGGAATAATGTACCAGTCAGATGCCCAGGAATATTATGCCAGTCAGATGCCCAGGAATATTGTACCAGTCAGATGCCCAGGAATATTGTACCAGTCAGAGGCCCAGGAATATTGTACCAGTCAGATGCCCAGTAATATTATGCCAGTCAGATGCCCAGGAATATTGTGCCAGTCAGAGCCCAGGAATAATGTACCAGTCAGATGCCCAGGAATATTATGCCAGTCAGAGGCCCAGTAATATTGTACCAGTCAGAGGCCCAGGAATATTGTACCAGTCAGAGGCCCAGGAATATTGTACCAGTCAGATGCCCAGTAATATTGTACCAGTCAGATGCCCAGGAATATTGTACCAGTCAGATGCCCAGTAATATTATGCCAGTCAGAGCCCAGTAATATTTTGCCATTCAGATGCCCAGTAATATTTTGCCATTCAGATGCCCAGTAATATTATGCCAGTCAGAGCCCAGGAATATTATGCCAGTCAGATGCCCAGTAATATTTTGCCAGTCAGTGCCCAGTAATATTTTGCCATTCAGATGCCCAGTAATATTTTGCCAGTCAGATGCCCAGTAATATTATGCCAGTCAGTGCCCAGTAATATTATACCAGTCAGATGCCCAGTAATATTTTGCCAGTCAGTGCCCAGTAATATTTTGCCATTCAGATGCCCAGTAATATTTTGCCATTCAGATGCCCAGTAATATTATGCCAGTCAGTGCCCAGTAATATTATGCCAGTCAGATGCCCAGTAATATTTTGCCATTCAGATGCCCAGTAATATTATGCCAGTCAGTGCCCAGTAATATTATGCCAGTCAGATGTCCAGTAATATTATGCCAGTCAGATGTCCAGTAATATTATGCCAGTCAGTGGCCAGTAATATTATGCCAGTCAGATACCCAGTAACATTGTGCCAGTCAGATGCCCAGGAATAAAGTGCCATTGCAATGCTCGTTATACCTCCCTCCTCCCCCGCATCCCCATCACGTACCTCCAGCTGCTGTGTCCCCGGCCGGACGCCTTTCGCAGAGTTGCGGTGGGTATTTTTTTTTCTTCTTCTTTCTGCAGCCGCATCCGCTGCGGCTGCCCAAAAAAAAAAAAAAAAAAAGGTAAACAGTGGGGAGCGGGGCGGGCCGTATTAATGTCGGCGGCGGGCCGCATGTGCCTTATATAATCAATTATGAGTCCCAGGACAACAGATTTGTTAGATGTGTTGAGGTCATCAATTCCAGCCAGTATAACCAAGTTTTAGTGTACTCAGGGCCGTCTTTAACGCGGGGCAAACGGGGCAGCTGCCCCGGGCCCACTTACTCCTGGGGGGCCCAAGGCAGCTGCCAGGTGGTCCCGCTGCCCCTCCGTAACTGCACCTGCACTATGCGATCAGCACTGATCGCATAGTGCAGGTGCGCCCAGCGTTCTCTGTTCTCCCCGGCTCCCTCAGCGGGGAGACGCAGGCAGTATGTGCTCAGTGTGTGTTAAACACACTGAGCGCTCAATCCATGCTGCTCGCGCTCCCCCCGCGTAGTGTTGGTTCAGAGCATCGGAAATCCGATGCTCTGCGTCATTACTAGGCGCGGGGAGCGCGAGCAGCATGGATTGAGCGCTCAGTGTGTGCTGCCTGCGTCTCCCCGCGCTCCACTCATGTAGGAGAGAGCACTGGGGCCGGGAAGGTGAGAACAGTGGGAGGGGAGGGAGGATAGAGAGAACAGTGGGGAGGGGAGGGAGGATAGAGAGAACATTGGGGAGGGGAGGGAGGATAGAGAGAACATTGGGGAGGGAGGATAGAGAGAACAGAGGGGAGGGGAGGGAGGATAGAGAGAACATTGGGGAGGGAGGATAGAGAGAACAGAGGGGAGGGAGGATAGAGAGAACATTGGGGAGGGGAGGGAGGATAGAGAGAACACTGGGGTGGGGAGATAGAAAGAAAACTGGGGAGACAATGGGGGACAGAGAGAACAGTGGGGAGACAAAGGGTGTCTGTGTATGTATATGTGTAAGTGTGACTGTTAGTGTCACAAGGGGATATGTTTATTTTCTTTCGGTAAAAAAAAAATGTAAGCGTGTGAGTGTGTGTGTCTACGTGTGGGCGTGTATGTGTGATTGTGTGTAAGGTTGTCTGTGTATGTATATGTGTAAGTGTGACTGTTAGTGTCACAAGGGAATATGTTTATTTTCTTTCGGTAAAAAAAAAAATGTAAGCGTGTGAGTGTGTGTGTCTACGTGTGGACGTGTATGTGTGACTGTGTGTAAGGTTGTCTGTGTATGTATTTGTGTAAGGGTGATTGTGTGTTTAAGAGTGTGTTTATTTCTGTGTAAGTGTGACTGTGTGTAAGGGTGTGTACAACAGTGTGTGTATGTAAGTGTGACTGTTAGTTTTTCCAGTAAAAATAAATAAAATGTAAGTGTGTGACTGTGTGTAAGGCTGTCTAGGAGTGTGTGTGTGTGTGTGTGTGTGTGTAAGTGTATCTGTAAGTGTGACTGTGTGTAAGGGTGTCTGTGTATGTCTAAGAGTGTTTGTGTATTTTTGTGTAAGTGTGACTGTGTGTAAGGGTGTGTTTAACTGTGTATGTAAGGGTGACTGTGTGTGTGTAAGGGTGTCTGTGTAAGTGTATGTATATATGTATATGTGTCACGTGAGGGGAGAAATCTCCGCCCCCTCACAGAGCATGTTAGAGCACCAGATGTCCGTGACATACCGGTGCTCAGAACACATGGAGCCACGCACAGAAGAAACAGCCCCTTCCCTGCAAATGTAAGGTAAGTGAGCAGGGAGGGGGACAAACGAGTGTGTGTGTGTTTAAGTTTGACTGTGTGTGTAAGTGTGTCTATCTGACTGTGTAAGGTTTTCTGTGTAAGTCATATATACACACACACACAATCTAAATATTATATAAACCACCTATTCATTACACACACACACAAAGCAAGTGTGTGTTTATTTTTTTTGTAGGGAGGTATTAGGGTGGAGGGTGTGATTGCATGCGGGGAATGAGGGGTGGGGTCCAGGGGCCCCAAACAAATGTTTGCCCAGGGTCCAGTCAATGTTAAAGACGGCCCTGA
This sequence comes from Pelodytes ibericus, assembly GCA_036172795.1. Classification (NCBI taxonomy): domain Eukaryota; kingdom Metazoa; phylum Chordata; class Amphibia; order Anura; family Pelodytidae; genus Pelodytes; species Pelodytes ibericus. The sequence goes on from CM069862.1 coordinate 132,350,595, forward strand.
GTGTACTGTTCATATCTGACTTTTTAGGATAAGATCATCTCCTCCATTTCACGTATGGCTTCAACCTGTTTAAGGAAAGGAGTTGTGTTCAGCAGATGTATTGTAAACGACCCTTAATCTTTAATAGCGGGTTAGAGGCATACGCTTGTGATGTACGAGCAATGTTGGCGCATTAAATGTTAGTTTGGCAACTGATATCTTGCAGTGCAGTGGACCAATGTCCAAAATGATATTATTTTAGCCACAGGAGCGCCATATGTGGATGAAAGTTTCTGGTTCCTCAATACACCTCCAACAAAGACTGGAAACTGTCGGGGAGATAGCATGTAGAGCTGTAGGCATTTGGGCGTTTTGGTAAAGATTTTGAACCACTGATTCAGAGTTAATGTTACCTTCAGTTCTACTTCCCATTTGGTGATATAGGGAAGGAGCCATTTCTATCTATCTATCTATCTATCTATCTATCTATCTATCTATCTATCTATCTATGTCAGTCTATCTCTCTGTCTTTCACTGTGTCTGTCTATCAATGTTTGTAACCTGTCAGTATACCTGACCTACCTATTTATCTATCTGTGTCTATCTCTCTTTCTGTCTATGTATCTGTCAGTATATCAGTCCTGCCTATCTGTCTGTGTCTATCTCTCCTTCTGTCTATGTATCTGTCAGTATATCAGTCCTGCCTATCTATCTGTGTCTATCTCTCTTTCTGTCTATGTATCTGTCAGTATATCAGTCCTGCCTATCTGTCTGTGTCTATCTCTCCTTCTGTCTATGTATCTGCCAGTATATCAGTCCTGCCTATCTATCTGTGTCTATCTCTCTTTCTGACTATGTATCTGTCAGTATTTCAGTCCTGCCTATCTATCTGTGTCTATCTCTCCTTCTGTCTATGTATCTGTCAGTATATCAGTCCTGCTTATCTGTCTGTGTCTATCTCTCCTTCTGTCTATGTATCTGTCAGTATATCAGTCCTGCCAATCAATCTGTGTCTGTCTCTCTTTCTGTCTATGTATCTGTCAGTATATCAGTCCTGCCTATATATCTGTGTCTATCTCTCCTTCTGTCTATGTATCTGTCAGTATATCAGTCCTGCCTATCTATCTGTGTCTATCTCTCTTTCTGTCTGTGTATCTGTCAGTATATCAGTCCTGCCTATCTGTCTGTGTCTATCTCTCCTTCTGTCTATGTATCTGTCAGTATATCAGTCCTGCCTATCTATCTGTGTCTATCTCTCTTTCTGTCCATGTATCTGTCAGTATATCAGTCCTGCCTATCTGTCTGTGTCTATCTCTCCTTCTGTCTATGTATCTGTCAGTATATCAGTCCTGCCAATCTATCTGTGTCTGTCTCTCTTTCTGTCTATGTATCTGTCAGTATATCAGTCCTGCCTATATATCTGTGTCTATCTCTCCTTCCGTCTATGTATCTGTCAGTATATCAGTCCTGCCTATCTATCTGTGTCTATCTCTCTTTCTGTCTATGTATCTGTCAATATATCAGTCCTGCCTATCTGTCTGTGTCTATCTCTCCTTCTGTCTATGTATCTGTCAGTATATCAGTCCTGCCTATCTATCTGTGTCTATCTCTCCTTCTGTCTATGTATCTGTCAGTATATCAGTCCTGCCTATCTGTCTGTGTCTATCTCTCCTTCTGTCTATGTATCTGTCAGTATATCAGTCCTGCCAATCTATCTGTGTCTGTCTCTCTTTCTGTCTATGTATCTGTCAGTATATCAGTCCTGCCTATATATCTGTGTCTATCTCTCCTTCTGTCTATGTATCTGTCAGTATATCAGTCCTGCCTATCTATCTGTGTCTATCTCTCTTTCTGTCTATGTATCTGTCAGTATATCAGTCCTGCCTATCTGTCTGTGTCTATCTCTCCTTCTGTCTATGTATCTGTCAGTATATCAGTCCTGCCTATCTATCTGTGTCTATCTCTCTTTCTGTCTATGTATCTGTCATTATATCAGTCCTGCCTATCTGTCTGTGTCTATCTCTCCTTCTGTCTATGTATCTGTCAGTATATCAGTCCTGCCAATCTATCTGTGTCTGTCTCTCTTTCTGTCTATGTATCTGTCAGTATATCAGTCCTGCCTATATATCTGTGTCTATCTCTCCTTCTGTCTATGTATCTGTCAGTATATCAGTCCTGCCTATCTATCTGTGTCTATCTCTCTTTCTGTCTATGTATCTGTCATTATATCAGTCCTGCCTATCTGTCTGTGTCTATCTCTCCTTCTGTCTATGTATCTGTCAGTATATCAGTCCTGCCAATCTATCTGTGTCTATCTCTCCTTCTGTCTATGTATCTGTCAGTATATCAGTCCTGCCTATCTATCTGTCTCTCTTTCTGTCTATGTATCTGTCGGTATATCAGTCCTGCCTATCTATCTGTGTCTGTCTTTCTTTCTGTATATGTATCTGTCAGTATATCAGTCCTGCCTATATATCTGTGTCTATCTCTCCTTCTGTCTATGTATCTGTCAGTATATCAGTCCTGCCTATCTATCTGTGTCTGTCTTTCTTTCTGTCTATGTATCTGTCGGTATATCAGTCCTGCCTGTCCATTTGTGTCTGTCTGTCATGATAGCAGATGGGCTGATGTAATTGCAAAATGGGTACTAAAGTATTTTTGCTTCCCCGGCCGAAAGTTGCCTGCCTTCTTCTGGTTGAGATACCATCAATTTCAACAATGAAAGCAGTCATATAATCACATATGGGTTTACTCAATAAAGAGAGAATTGCAGGGAACTGAGATGGGAATTTTAAGCCAAAGTTGAGGCCAATGTAATCGAGTTGGAAAAATTCTCCAATGCAGGGGAATGGGAGAATTTTTCCAACTCAGCTACTTTGGCCTTAGGTTTGAAATTCCCATCTCAGTTCCGTGCAGTTCTTTCGTTATTTAAAATATTTTTTATTGTTCCCGGTACTAGAATTAAATACAGCATACAATCGCATTGCAGTTTTAACGGTTAGCAAAAAAATGAAACTAAAAGTTTTATATATATATACATTAATATGTCATTATTACATTTTTTCACATATAAATATGTACAAAATCCAAAAAACATTACACATTAATACATGCACTTATAGTCTACTCTAAACTTTATTGCAGTTTCAATTGATACAAGAATCTTTATTATTGCAGATATAACCAAATAATTTACTACAATGTAAAGTTTGTCCGGTTCTTTTCATTTACTACACATATCTCCTCCAACCCCCTGAACATATACTCAGGAATGGCCAGGAGAGCAAGGGGGAGGCACCCTGCTGTCTATTCTCATACTGTTGTACTAATTTTCATCATGTCCCTTATCCACTACAGCCCATCCCAAAGAACATATTTTTGCAAGAGTTGCCCTGTGACCAACTTATGTATTTTTTCAATACATAGTTTGAACATTAACTGGTTTGTAGCCCAGGTCGAAGGTATATCTAGACCTACTTTAAACATGTCATATCATTCTTTTGATAATGCAGTCGTCACATTTGCTAGAAATGATTACTAGAACAAAAGGTAGAGGGTAGAAGATGAAAGGATAATGTGAGAATATATTACTTGGAGAAAAAAAGAGTAGATGATACCTGGTAAAGCTTCCCAGTGGGAGTAGAAAAAGCTAACACTGTAAAGAAAGTAACATGGGATGTGTACAATGTTATCCTATAGACAATATAAGTAAAATAAATCAGAGATTTAATTGTGGGCAGACTAAATGGAGTATGATGACAATTTCTGTTTCTTTCCAACTATTTTGCATCCTTGTAGACTGCTAGATTTATACTGGTGTAGGTTTACTGTTACAACCACGATTATGTGGGCCTCTAAAATAAATTGTCTGGAAGACCTCTCAACTAATAAATATGTAAGGAATTAATTTTTTTGCAATGCAAGATTGTTTGTGTGAGCTCAGGGCCTGTAAACATATTGATAGTGCACTGCAATTAGGACTACAGCAGTTGTTCCATTCAAAGGACAAAATACAATAAAGAATGAAATAGTAAAATACAGTGCCACTTGTTAGCAGTTAAAGGGTGCATAAAAAAGAGGGATTCATGTATTTAATGAGTTTAAGGCAAGAAGACATTTCTAGAGCATATTTAATAATATGTGTAGTTAAATAAACAGTTATAATGACTAAACACTGTTAGAAATCAGGGGACAGTAACCCTTCATGACTATATGGCTTACTATATTTACTTCAATATTAAGGAAACCTGATTATACGGCTACTCCCCCCCAAACTACATAACTTGTCAGTATGTTGTTCTACAAGTATACGAAGAAAGCACTATTTCTGTACAAATGTGACCATCACAAGACTGCACGTTAACATGAACAGCCGAGTTAGGAGTCAGCAAACAGGAATGGAGGTGTTACTTTTTCAGATTTTTTTTTCTAAAAAAAAATGCAGTGTATAATCAAGCAAATATGGAAATATGAAACACCATAGAGACTCCAAGTCTTAGAAAGAAAATTATCTATTTGTAAAATGAAAAATAGTATTCATTTTCTAACTAGAAAGTTATTTTAAGATGTGAGGAAATGGTCTATAACAAAGATGGGGTAGTGATAATATAACAGTTTGAAGATTATGCTGATGCGCTGTAAATATATCAGTTCTAAAGGTTGTTAAAGGAGGGCCCCACCATTTCAGGCTCGTAGGTATTATTTATTCTTTAGCACACAGATACACTTAGATAACACTGCCCTCTTGTGGCATAATGAGCATGCTACAAATCTCAAGTAGAAATTATTTTTTTTAGCTGTACACTATAAACATCACAGTAATTTCTGCAATACTGCAACAATATAATACTGCTTATCAATGATGGTATAGTAATAAAGAGTTGCCAACATCGGTCATGTTTCCAGGGACACATTTCTGTTCCACATGCTGCAGATAGACCATGCAAAGTGCAGCCCGGCAGCATGTAGAATGGATATACGCACAGACAGAATCCAATTAATTAATAAGGGTGGAGATCTCAAGGAACTACCATGATTAATTAATTGGACTGTGTCTGTGTTTATATGCATCCTACATACTGCCAGGCTGCACTTTGCATGCTCTGTCTGCACCATGTGGAACACATATGTGCCCCTGGAAACATGGCCGATGTTGGCAACTACACCTTATATCTTATGTAGAGAAAGAGGTAGTTTCAGGGAAATATCGCAAATAAAAAGTGTTGTATATGATGAAGTTACTCCTACTGATGCATGAAGTGATTTGAATGTGGTTTCATATTCGGTAATTACAAAATGTGAACACAATGTGTACATATTTTAAATATATATATATATATAATATGGTGTGGAATTTACCTTTTCCTACTGATGCTGACATATGCTAAAAATGTAGTATATTTGGCGAAATTTTTTTTTATTTTTCCAGGAAGTGCCCAGAGCTGCTATTGGAGGGGAAAGTACATCATTGATGCAGAAGAAGTGACAGGCCAAATACACCAGACCAAAGAAACATGGCACCTGCAATCATTATTCTAGTGATGGGTTTGGGTTTAACTGTTCTCTACCACATCTTTTATAGCAATAGTGAAGGTTGGTGCTCTCTGTACAAGAAACATCCAAAACTCTTTCTTACCTACTAAAGTCATGTGATGCTGTCACCACTTCCAAAGTTGCAGCAATTGGCACTCTAAGGTTCCTGGGGAAGGGATAGTTGTGCATTTTGCAAGCTCCATATTTATTTGACAGATACTGTGCTGGCCAGTCAGAAAGAATATTTAAAAATATGTTTTGTCCAATTCTTGGGATCATGGTCTCAAGAGGATGCACATAAGCTAGAGATAATTTAGAAAGAAGTAGAGTGTGGATTTACTAACAAACCATACCAGAAAAGGCTTAGGTACCTTGGAAGAGACAAGGGAGAGAGCAGACCTCATGGAAACATTAAGGACTAATATTTAATGTTAGACTAAACAGAGTGGTAAAATTCTACTTTACTAAAACAGTGGTAGATTTCTGGAAGCACAAAGGCCTACACTGAAGCAATTCAAGAATGCCTGGGATTTTAATGCAAGTCAATAGATGGACAAGTCTGTTTACAATGTAGGAACCAACACAAATATTTTTTAGACAGTAAGTACCAATAGAGCCAGCCAATGACCAGACCAACATCCAAGTGTTATAGAGTTGAAGTATAAACAATACTTAGCTCAATAGTACAAGTAATCCAGGAACATGAAAAATGAAAAGATATAATTAAAATATAACGAAGCATGTTGAATGTAACTATGTAGCATAACATATCATATATTAATTGTGCAGTCACTCTTTAGAGAGTTGTATACTGCTCTATAACAGCATATATTCCAAACCTCAATGGCCAGTAACCGAGGGGGTGGTCTTCACTTTAAAAAGGTCTTTCAGGATCCTCAACATAACCAAAAATGGACTGTTGTAAAAGAATAGCCAATAATTAGCACAATATACACAATTTATTACAAATAAATAAATACATTAAGCCACCAAAGTTCCAGTCTCCATTCAGGTTTCTTTGCCTCTGTATAAGAGCTGCCAAAGTCACTGATGGAAATTTAGTTCTCAAATCTTGCCGCCCAGTCTCCTCACACAACACGTTTCACCTGAGGTTTGTAGTTGCTTGTTTCAGTCCAGGGGAATATATACACATTTATGTCTATGGGCTGATTCCTGTTTGCTTTTCATAAGTTGATGGCTGTAGGGTCCAATGGCGCTCCTAGCAGTTCTGGCTGATCTTACATCCAAATGTACAGTGGAGATAGGGACCAAAGCCTGTAGACGAGAGTACTTCCATTGAGATCAACAGCATATATAGTTCGTAAAATGTTAGTTCATTCTGAGGAGACTAGGTAGGAATTTCTCCAGCCCTGTATAAGGCTACTCTGAAGTCTAAGATTTTCTAGTGGCAGGCTAGATGGGCCAGCTGGATCTTATCTGTTATTATAGATTGGTGGGGTTTATACAGGGCCGGTGCAAGGATTTTCGTCTACACAGGCGAAGGTGCATTTTGGTGCCCCCCTGCTCTGATCCGCCACGCCTCCCACACCATTAAGCCTCCTTAAATTATATATATATATATATATATATATATATATATATATATATATGAATAATGTATAGTGTAGAAAATAAATACATCTAAATATTCAACTCGCATGCTCTAAATGTGTCACACATTGAAACCCTTAAACACAAAGACACCCTTGCAGTCACACACACAGACACCCTTACCACTTACACACACACAGTTACACCAATTCACACATAACCTGAGACACACTATTTTGCCACTCAATATGCCAGTATTTAGCCCAGGGGTCCTCAAACTTTTTAAACAGGGGGCCAGTTCACTGTCCCTCAGACCGTTGGAGGGCCGGACTATAGTAAAAACAAAAACTATGAACAAATTCCTATGCACACTGCATATATCTTATTTTGAAGTGAAGAAACAAAATGGGAACAAATACAATATTTAAAAAGAAGTAAAGTTAAATCAACAAACTTACCAGTATTTCAATGGGAATATTATGCCAGTCAGAGCCCAGTAATATTATGCCAGTCAGATGCCCAGGAACATTATGCCATTCAGATGCCCAGGAATAGTGTGCCATTCAGATGCCTAGGAATAGTATGCCAGTCAGATGCCCAGTAATATTATGCCTGTCAGATGCCCAGAAATAGTGTGCCATTCAGATGCCTAGGAATAGTGTGCCAGTCAGATGCCCAGAAATAGTGTGCCATTCAGATGCCTAGGAATAGTATGCCAGTCAGATGCACCGGAAATATTATGCCTGTCAGATGCCCAGAAATAGTGTGCCATTCAGATGCCTAGGAATAGTGTGCCAGTCAGATGCCCAGGAATTGCTCGTTATACCTCCCTCCTCCCCCCTTTCCCAGACCCCAGTACTTACCTCCATGCCGCTGTTCAGGTCCGTGGCTGAGAGGGAAGCGCTGTGCGCTCCCCTCAGGCCGTGCGCATTCAATAAAGTGTGTTGAAAAAAAAAGTTTCAACACACTTTATTGAATGCGCACGGCCTGAGGGGAGCGCACAGCGCTTCCCTCTCAGCCACGGACATGAACAGCAGCATGAAGGTAAGTACAGGGGTCTGGGGGAGCGGGCGATTTTCCCGCCCCCCCATTGGTGCGCCCTAAGGCAGCCGCCTGTGCTGCCTTACGGTAGCGCCAGCCCTGGGTTTATATTGTATTGCAGCCTTTACACAAAGAATTCTATGTGACACTAAGTGCATAAAATGTGGAACGAAGTGTGTTTAAACTAAAAAAAATATAATAGTACTGCAACACATTGTAAGGAGGGCCCAATAAAGCAATACAGTTTGGAAATAATTAAAGGCATTGGAGCACACACTGTAATACTTTAATAATTCATACATCACTGGTGTGAGAAATTATGGCTGCATCAGGCTTCAAACACTATGCCGCTGACAGTAAACTGCAGATACAGGAGTTCAGCTCTAAGTGGTTTTGCCAGCAGAAGTTCCCCGCTCAGTGTAAATGCTCACATGAGTTTCCTACATGGGAGATTGAGAAGAGGGGAGTGTTCCCGTTCATGATTGCAAATCATGGAACTTGCTGCTGCAAGTTTGCAGTGTTAGGTATGTACCCCTTTAACACGACCTTGTACTGCCGGCTTTGACCTTATATGCAGTGCTCTGACATACAATGCAGTGCAGAAGAACCACAAGGCAGCATGAAAGTGTTCTATACGACACTAACATTACCCATATTAGACTCCCAAGCAGGACCGATCCTAGGATCACGGGCGCCTGGGTGCAGGTTTTATTTTTGGTGTCCATTACGCACACAGACACCCTTACACACACTGTCACACTCACACACACTGTCACACTCACATAAATAAACACACAGCGCCAGTGTTGAGCACACTGTGCAAGTGTGTGTACATGAGTGTCTGTGTAAGAGTATCCTGTGCAGGGCCGGCGCTACCGTAAGGCAGCACAGGCGGGGGGGGGGCATGCGTGAAAATCGCCCGCGCCCCCAAGCCCATTTACCTACCTCCTTCCTTGCTGCTGTGCAGGTCCGTGGCTGTGAGGGAAGCGTTGTGCGCTCCTGGCTTATTAAATGGCAATATCCTGGCATATTAATTGGCAATATCCTGGCATATTAATTGGCAATACCCTGGCATATTAAGTGGCAATATCCTGGCATATTAAGTGGCAATATCCTGGCAAATTTTGGGGGGCCGCCCCCCAGCACTGAAAATAAATAAATAAATAAATAAATAAAATAAATAAAAAAAAAAAAAAATACGCGACCCTTTAAAAAAAAAAAAAAAAGACTGCGCTTGCAGGCAGAGACGGAGGTGACAGGGGATTGGAAGATCCCCCCTCACCAACGCTCTGCCTGCCAGGCTGCACGGGAAGCCGAACAGGCAGCACAGAGAAACCTCCGTGCTGCTTGTTCGGCTCCCCGTGCAGTGTGCCGACACGGAAGTGCCGACAGTCATGTGACGGGCGCGCTGACGTCATACGCGCGCCCGGTCACGTGACCTGTCGGCACAATCGCCGGGAAGCCGAATAGGCAGCATGGAGGGACCATGCTGCCTGCCTGCCAGGGAAAGGTAAGTGCTGATGGGAGACTGTGTGGGTGTGTGTGATGGGAGTCAGAGTGTGTGTGATGGGAGACAGTGTGTGTGACTGAGTGTGATGGGAGTCAGAGTGTGTGTGATGGGAGACAGTGTGTGTGACTGAGTGTGATGGGAGTCAGAGTGTGTGTGTGTGTGTGACTGAGTGTGATGGGAGTCAGAGTGTGTGTGATGGGAGACAGTGTGTGTGACTGAGTGTGATGGGAGTGTGAGCTTGATGTGAGTCTGAATGATGGGGCATGTCTTAGGTGTGTAACGTGGGTGTGCAGCTTGGGTAGGGGGGTGCCCAGATTTTGTCTGCCTAGGGCAGCACAAAATCAAGATACACCACTGATTATCCTGGCATATTAATTGGCAATATCCTGGCATATTAAGTGGCTATATCCTGGCATATTATTTGGAATTATCCTGGCATATTAAGTGGCTATACCCTGGCATATTAATTGGCTATACCCTGGCATATTAATTGGCAATATCCTGGCATATTAATTGGCAATATCCTGGCATATTAATTGGCTATATCCTGGCATATTAAATAACTATATCCTGGCATATTAATTGGCAATATCCTGGCATATTAAGTGGCTATACCCTGGCATATTAATTGGCTATATCCTGGCATATTAATTGGCAATACCCTGGCATATTAATTGGCAATATCCTGGCATATTAATTGGCTATATCCTGGCATATATATTAACTCTATCCTGGCATATTAATTGGCAATGACCTGGCATATTAAGTGGCAATATCCTGGCATATTAAATGGCAATATCTTGGCATTTTAAATGGCAATATCCTGGCATATTAATTGGCAATATCCTGGCATATTAAATGGCTATATCCTGGCATATTAAATGGATATATCCTGGCATATTAAGTGGCAATATACTGGCATATTAATTGGCAATATCCTGGCATATTAAGTGGCAATAGAGTGGCAAAATCCTGGCATATTGAGGGGCAAAATATTGGCATATTAAATGGCATATTGAGTGGCTAAATACTGGCATATTGAGTGGCAAAATAGTGTGTCTCAGGTTATGTGTGTCACTGTGTGTGTGTAAGTGGTAAGGGTGTGTGTAAGTGTGTCACTTTCTGTGTAAGGGTGTGTGTAAGTGTGTCACTGTGTCAGTGTAAGGGTGTGTGTGTAAGGGTGTAAGTGTGTCACTGTGTCTGTGTAAGGGTGTGTGTGTGTGTAAGGGTGTAAGTGTGTCACTGTGTCTGTGTAAGGGTGTGTGTGTAAGTGGTAAGTGTGTCTCTGTGTGTGACTGCAAGGGTGTCTCTGTGTTTAAGGGTTTCAATGTGTGTTAGTGTGTCAATGTGTGACAAATTTAGAGCATGCGAGTTGAATATTTAGATGTATTTAAATTCCACACTATACATTATACTTTTATATATAAAAAAATGTATGGAGGGTTGGTGGTGTGGGAGAAGTGGCGGGTCAGAGGAGGGGCACCAAAATGCACCTTCGCCTGTGTAGATGAAAATCCTTGCACCGCCCCAGATCCTGTGTCTTAATGTGTAAACACTAAGACACAGGATACTCTTACACAGACACTCATGTACACACACTTGCACAGACAGTAACACACACATTGACACACACTTATACACACACACACACACACACCCCAGACACACTGACATATACTTGCATATATTGACACACACAGAAACACTTACACACATTTCTTTTTTTAACCCCATTAGACACACTTTAAATTTTTTAACCCCCCAAAACTTATGCTGTCCTCCTCTCTGGTTAATTACCTTTATGTGCAGGGAGGAGGTCGTTCTCGATGGAGTCTGCAGAGGCAGACACTGGCATCTAGTTTCTTCTGCCGGATGTCAGCTGACATCCGGCAGAAGAAACTAGATGCTGGCGTTCTGCCTCTGCAGACACCATCCTCCTTCCTGCAGCCAGAGAGCGACGGGGGCAGAGCTTGCACCTGTCACGCTGTGCTTGCTGTGACAAGGAGGTGCTGTTACCGCAGACGCTCACCTGCAGCCCGCACCTCCTTGTCACAGCAAGCACAGCGCGATGGGTGCAAGCTCCGCTCCCATCGCGCTCTCTGACTGCAGCGCCTCTCCTCCTGGGCGCGGTGCACCCTGTGCATCCGCCCAGAATCGGCCCTGCTCCCAAGTGCCCATAAAAAGGGGGTCAAAGGTAAGATAGAAACCAAAAAAGCAGGAAAACTGAGGGTTCACTGTGTGTGGACTACTTGTCCCATGATGCTAAGCTAGCCTACTGTCAAACAACTGGCTAAGCATCATGGATACATAATCTGCAACTATATTCTGGCACTCTCAGCTGCTGTGCACTTCACATGATTCTAAGCCAACTAAATTGTTGGCTAAGCATCATAGGAATAGTAGTTCATGGCTAACCTTTGTCACTCCAGTGTTTTGACTAGCATTATGGTACTCGGCCCATTCTGTTAGGATGTGGTGGGGCACAGGTCCACCACCATGGGGAGTACAGCCAATATCCAAGTAAGGGGTAGGCCTACCGATGGAGGATATCCATAAGTATGAAAACATATTTTACTATTTACTAGCAAAACTTTTTTTCCTAAATGGTCAACTGCTAATGAAAAGGATTTAGGAACTTGGCAACAGTGCCCAATGCCAGTCAGCAGCTGCAAGGGCCAATAATATATTGGCATGTATAAAACGAGGTATAGATTCACGGGAAGAGGATATCATCTTGCCTCTTTACAAATCAATGGTAAGACCTCACCTTGAATATGCAGTACAATTCTGGGCACCAGTTCTTAAAAAAGGATATTAAGGAACTAGAAAAAGTGCAAAGGAGAGCTACAAAATTAATAAGGGGATTGGAGGATCTAAGTTATGAAGAGAGACTTAAAAATTTGCATTTATATATATTAGAAAAATGGAGTCTCAGAGGGGATATACCGTATTTGCTCGATTATAAGACGACCCTGTTTATAAGACGACCCCCCAAACTTTGGATATTCCTTTAGGAAAAAAACTAAAAGCCTGAATATAAGACTACCCTATAGGAAAAAAGTTAAACTTGTATATATTCACATGTAAATTGCTTTTTTAATAAAAGATTATATCCAAAAAAATGCATTTGTTTTTATTTCCTTTTATGTGCCAATTCTGCCTCTCTTTCCCTTGCCCCCAGCTTTGTCTCTCTCCCCCTCCCTTTGATTCCCCCCTCCCTCTGTCTCTTCCCCCCCCTTGTAGCTCTGTTCCCCCCTCCCTTCCCTTGTTGACTGTCTCCCCCCCATCTCTGCCCCCCTCCCTCCCCCTGTCTCTGTCTCTGCCCCTTCCCTCCCCTGCCTCTGCTCCCTCCCTTCCCTGTCTCTCTGCCCCTTCCCTGTCTCTCTTCCCCCTCCCTGTCTCTCTGCCCCCTCCCTCCCCCTCACCTTGAAGTCGATCCCTGGTGGCTAGTGGGGGCAGCCGGGGGATGTCTGCACGATACGTGCAGACATCCTCCATGCTGCCCGACACGACAGTCTATTATGACGGACCGTTTTCTGAAAATTACCCCTCGTCTTATAATCGAGGTCGTCTTATAGTCAGACTATAAGACATGGATCCAGGTCCCCGCAGAGCTGTGATGAGCGCAGACTCCCCCTGCTGCCGCCCAGCTTCGTCATAAAAGTTCCGGCGGTCCTGCCGGGCGGCAGCAGGGGAGGTCTGCGCTCATCGCGCAGACATCCTCCGCTGCCCCACTAGCCACCAGGGAGAATCGGGCAGCTGGGGGATGTCTGCACGATACGTGCAGACATCCTCCATGCTGCCCGACACCTCCGTCTATTATGACGGTCCAGCTATCCGTCATAATAGTCGGAGGTGTCGGGCAGCATGGAGGATGTCTGCCCCCCCCTCCCTTTGTCTTTCTCTGCCCCCCCTCCCCTTTCTCTTCCCCCCCCTTGTCTTTCTCTCTCCCTACCCCTCACCCCCTCCCTCCCTCCCCCTCACCTGTTTTTTGCTCCCTGGTGGCTAGTGGGGACAGCCGGGGGATGTCTGCAGGAAAAGTGCAGACATCCTCCATGCTGCCCGACACTTCCGTCTATTATGACGGCCGGTCTTTCATAATAGACTGAAGTGTCAGGCAGCATGGAGGATGTCTGCACTATTGTGCAGACATCCCCCGGCTGCCTAATTCTCCTGGTGGCTAGCGGAGGATGTCTGCACGATACGCGCCGACATCCTCCGCTGCTGCCCGGCACTTCTGCCGGTACTTTTATGATGAAGCCGGAAGGACCCGGCTTCATCATAGAAGTCCCGGCGGTCGTGACGGGCGGCAGCAGGGGGGAGTATGCACTGTTCGCGCAGACATCCCCCGGCTGATAGAGAGGGGGATCCAGGTCCCCAGTCTTATAGTCTGACCTCGATTTGAGCATTTGCTCTGAAAAAAACCTCGTCTTATATTTGATCAAATACGGTAATCTTCTACACAGTGCACCTACTGGAAGAGAAGTCTTCATATAAGTGAGAGCCTCCTAAAAATTAGTAGTAAACAAATAAAGTTAAAAAAAAATTAGTAGGGGAATCTATTTGTGGACTATGAGTGCCTCCGTACTCAGGCATTAGATTGGGTGATGCACTTTCCAGCTACTGTACCTCTCTGGCTGTTTTTGATTTATATGGCACTGAGCATCTCTGGCCTGGATATACATCTGTATCGCTTACCCCACACCACAATTTTTTACATGCTTTCCTTTGTCATATATTCTGTAAGTATCTACAAAGAGGTGTTTTTGTTTTATTAAATGTTATGTGCAATGAGTTCATTTTACGCTGGTGTTTTTTAGTATTATAAAACAATAAATGTTACGCTTGAATCACGGTAATGGGGACACTTCAAAACTAAACAAAGGCCACTGATAATTTGCTCATTAATATGCCACTGATCATTTGTTCAATAATGTGCCACAGCCAAATTGAAATAAACAAAAAAATCCCCTCCCCCCCCTTCCCCAGTACATGGATGCTGTTCGTTCCCGGCAGTCTCCTCCGCAGTGTTTCCTGCACGCAGCGGAAATGCAGCTTCCGGATATGACTTACTGTAATTTCCGGCGGCTGTGACAGAAAGCTGGGTCCGCATCGACTGCTGGCTGCTGCCTGATCATGACTGTCTCTGTGTGAGGCGGGCATGGGGACCCATGGGGCAGCTGCTTTGGGCCCCAGGATTCAAACTATTCTTATTGCTTTCCTTAGCTCTATTCTCCCTCTTATCAGTTCTCAATATATTCACTTTCCATGCTTTAGTTTATTGTTATTATGACCAGCGCTAGTTTTCAAGTTAAATTTGATTTTATATTTGAACACAAGAGAGCGCTGTTTCATTACTTTTGAGAGGTCTCCTCTGCTTGAAAGGTGAAACACCCTTTCATATACAAATGTTAGCTAATACTAAACTTCATGTTTTCACCTCACTTGTAAATGATATAGAATCTTGAGTACTCTACCCCTTAACTAGCATCCCTATTGGATTTCTTTCATGTAGATATAAGCAAGGTAAAACATGTAACTCATCACTCTAGCAGGGAATTAATGAATCATTAACCAAGAATTGATGTCTAATTGATCCTTTTTCTACCTTGCCTCCTTCCTTTGTAAGATAATGTTCACATGTGATGTCCGTTACTGGATTGTTTCTCATACTTTATTGCACTATTATGCAAATATGATATAACTACAGTGCCAATGCAAGATATTGTACAAACATTTTGGAAAATAATAAACAAATATTTAATAAAAGAAAAGAGAGCTAAACTGGCTACTGCTGGAATCCAGACATACTTTTCACTTTTATATCCTTGTGTAAGAGTTTTTCTTTGACCCTTCCAACCTACTTGAGCAGAATGCTTTCCCCAGCCCTTCTCACCTGCTATAACCTCTGATCTAGTACCGGCACTTCATTTACTATACCACAATACAAAAAAAAAAAAAAAATCCTAATTTTTCTAAAGAGCACTGCAACTGAGGAATAACCTCACTGACACCATCAAATTTTCCCCCAGTGTAAAACTCCTTAAGCGATCTCTGTCAGTATCATGGTTGATTATATTTCTTGTTCATGTTCTGTGTTAAATTTGTATTTTAATATTATTTTGTATTCATAATATTGTAACAATGCAATGCACATAAAAACAAGGGGAACCTTAACATCTCCTTCCTGGTAAGATACTTTCTAAAAAAATTAATGTTTAAATGTTACTTTATGTAATTCTGAAAAAAAAAGTTAGGAAAAAAGCAATACATTACTTGTACTTATTGCCTTAGAACTTTTGGGAAAAAAAAGAGAGAAAAAAAACACAGGGTACTCCCAAGCTTGTAAAAGATTTTTCAAGTTCAAGTTAGAAAAAAAAGTGTTTCCATCATATTTTGTTATAGTAACTTTTATTATTTGATCAAAAAAGTACCTAAAGAAAGTGTTCCTTGTCCTGAAACAAATGGAATTGTGTGGGTACAGTAGAGGAGAAAAAGGAAACTTACAGCTCAACACAAACAGCACAGAAATGTTAAAACAGCCATTGTCCAGCATGACCAAAAACTTTCAAAATGTCCAGTCACAAAGGTGTTAAGCATTTTAGCAGCTATGATTCATGTTGTTATGATGATGTCCTGCATACTTGTGTCAGGAAGGAGTAGAGTGTGAGTGGGATTAGCATTTTGTCCCTCTCCATTAAGAATTTCTGCTCTGCACATGCCGGTGGTAAATACTCTCTGAGGGCACATCATCATAGACCCATTTTATATGTTAATAAAAGGGTGAGACAGCGCTATGTATAAAGATGCAAAATAATAATACAAACTCCAGAAACAGATGAATATAAAGATTTATAAATTTAAACCGTTTCCTTTTTTTGCAGTGGTATTTTCCATTGTATCTTTTAATAAGACTAGCTGCTTTCACTATATTCATATTGAGTCATTTGTCACGCCACACGTTTCAGGTATATTTATCTCCATACTGTCATCCCGTGTCCCTCCTGCCAACAGTGTGTACCTATATACACTAGCTCATTGGTCAGTATTGTATTTTTATTATATATATTTGTTTGGAGTGAGAGTCTCTCTATAGGCACTTTTTGACACTTATTACAATTTGTATTCATTAGCGCTGTGCCATTTCTTTTTTCCTTTTATCTGTTGGCATCCATTTTGTAAAAATGTTTACCTCGACTTCCCTGAGTAGTGATGTGTTCAAAGTGTGCCGCTCTTGATAGCTGTATGCAGATCCAAAGTGGTCCTCTGCAACACCGAGTTTCACTCTACTTAATTAAATCAGCAGGGAAACTACCTGAACTATTGGATGAACAACTATATATATAGATATATACACATTTGTATGAGCAACAGATATGGTAAAGTTTGTTATTTATACATTGCGCCGAGCACTTCTTCTTTTGCATATATAGATATTAGATTTTTGGGGGGCACCAGAATAGGTTAACCCTTTAAGATCTGGATAAGATACCCAAAACATTAGAACCCAAAACACTTTAGTCAAGTGTTGACTAACACATTCCTGAATTTGTCCATCCTTGGCTATAATAGGATTGGTTTCCTTGCTGTCCTGCTGCCAGAATTTCTCATTCGCTTCATTTGTATGCAGTTTGCCAAGGCGTGACTGCCAGATGTAGGCCAAAGCCTGGTAAAGTATAATGATAATTTTTTTTAATATAAACTTATTTTTATCTACAAATACAATTTCAAAAGCTATTTCAAAGCTTGTATGCTCACAAATAAAGAGTCATGCTTCTACCTACAATGCCCCTCACAAATTCATTGGGTAACTATTGCATCATATCGAGGAAATAAAAAAACACTACTCCCTGGTTTTCCAATGTGTGGCCCGTCGGGCAAGTATACGACGCACCTAACAGTAAATTGCGGCCCAGCTGACTAATCTAACTACATACTCAATAGCATTAAAAATATGAAGCCTTGTTTCAATAAGATTGAGTTCAAACTGTAATTCTTTTTTAATAATGTCCAAAACACATATGCATTGTCCCCATTTGGATCACTTTGGTAAGATGTTAAATTAGCTAAAATACTCCCATTAAAGATTTTGGGGACCGTGTGATCACAAATGCATATGTCCAGTTTTATTAACAACAGGTTAGTCATTTTTAATATATCGGCTTTGTAAATGGTTTCATCATGCTTGCAAGGGTGCAGTACCAAATATAACAGAACAGTGATTACAAGGATGTAAATGTCAGGTAATAAGATCTCAATTGAATCTACCTAACCATTCAGAATTCTGAAATCGTGAGCAAACATGTCACCTTGGAATGAAGAGGTTAAATGGGGATTGTGCCACAAAGTGAAACAATAAAAAACTGTTCATGGTTCCCTAGAGGAAAAATGTAAATTCTTCAATGAAAGATATTGTTACACTTATTGCACAAAGTCAAACCCAAGTCAAGCATATCTTCATACTCCAACAAAAACACGTGTAAGACCACAACCTCTGATAATGATTTACACTGGGTGCCTCCAAGGCATGGAAAACAAGGGACGACAAGATCAACACTGAGATACCAGAAACCACTGCATCAGTTCTGAAAATAAAGAAAACTGGTTCGCTGCTCACAGCACCTATGAGTGGTTTGTGATATTCCGATGTTTAAACTGATTTTGGTTTGTGTGATATAATAATTCTTTTTTTACACTTTAGGAAGGTTCCTTGTAGTTATCTTAGAAGGTGTACACAATGAGGGTCATGTATCAAAACTCCTGCACCTCTTCGTACTCGCACTTGAACCCTTCTTATCAGCCATCAGAGCTGATATTAATATCAATGGATTGGAAATAGGTGACGTACACACAAAAGTCGCAGCATATGCGGACGACATGTTGTTTGCCATGTCCAACCCATCGACAGCACTGCCAAACTTAATGAGACACTTTAATAAATATGGGCATTTGTCTAACCTTTGGTTAATTACTATAAATGGGAGATAACTAATGTAACAATCAGGGCCGGCCTTAAGTGTTCCGGCGCCCTGTGCGCGATTCCCCCGTGGCGCCCCCCCCCCCCATGTATGTATCTTTCTCCCTTCCCATGTTTGTCCCTTTCCTCTTCATTGCCCTGTCTGTCGCTCTCTAACTCCCCCATGCCTGTTCTCTCTCTTCCTCTGTTCTGTCTCTCTCCTCCCCTTCCTCTGTTCTGTCTCTCACTCTCCCCCCGTTCTGTCTCTCTCCCCCCCTGTTCTGTCTCCCCCCCGTTATGTCTCTCTCTCCCCCCCCTGTTCTGTCTCATCCCCCCTGTTATGTGTCTCTCTCCCCCCCTGTTCTGTCTCTCTCTCTCCCCATTCCCCCTGTTCTGTCTTTCTCTCCCTCCCTCCCCCTGTCTGTCTCTCTCCCCCTTCCCCATGTTCTGTCTCTCCCCCCCCTGTTCTGTCTGTCTCTCTCTCCCCTTTCCCCCTGTTCTGTCTCTCTCTCCCTCCCTCTGTTCTTTCTCTCTCCCCCCCTGTTCTGTCTCTCTCTCCCTCCCTCTGTTCTTTCTCTCTCCCCCCCTGTTCTGTATCTCTCTCTCCCCCTCCCCCTGTTCTGTCTCTCCCCCCTGCCCCTGTCTCTCTCTCCCACCCCTCCCCTCCCTTTGCCTTCAAAGGTGGTTACAGGGAGGGGGTGGAGCTAACCGGGTGAGCGGTGTAGCTCCGCCCCCCACCCTGTGAAGCAGAGCAGCATCTGCTTCACTGGGAGCCCAGGTCAGCAAGAGAAGGTGCTGCTCGGCTCCCCATGCTTAGTGCAGGCATGGGGAGCCTAGCAGCACTTTCTCATGCTGCCAGTGGCTCCCCGTGAAGCAGATGCTGCTCTGCTTCACAGGGTGGGGGGTGGAGCTACACCGCTCAGCCGGTTAGCTCTGCCACCTCCCCGAATCTAGAAGAGCATGCCGAGCAGAGGGCTGGTGAGGGGGGATCTTTTGATCTACCCCAGTCAGTGCCTCTACCGGCTTTTTTTTTTACTTTTTGGTGGGTGGGGGGGGGGGGGGGGCGCACAGGTCGCACACCCCTAAGGCCGGCCCTGGTAACAATCCCTCCCGCACAGGAAACACTCCTGAAGCTAAAGTTTGCATATTCTTGGTGTCCAAATTACATCAAATATTTAGGGATACTAATCTCACCCCATTTGCCAGAATCAAACAAGACTTGACACAATGGTCCATTCCTCACTTCACTGGGTCCGGAAAGATTAATATTACAAAAAATGAATGTCCTCCCTAGGCTATTTTACCCCCTACAGGCAATCTCATACATATACCCAGAGACTTCTTCTCTGCAATGCAAACTATAATCTCTGAATTTATCTGGACAAACTCTCACCAAGACTTCGCTACTCACTCCTATAAAGGCAAAAAATAACAGGTGTTGTGGGTCTCCCAAGTGTGGAAACTTGCCACAAAGCTATTGTCCTCTCAAGAATTAGTGAATGGGTGAAGCAACCCACACATAGGCAATGGGTTGTTCTGGAAGAGCTGGCAGTAGAATCAACGCCCAATTCCTTCCTTGGACGTGTAGACAGAAGGGGATTATAAAGGGCCATCCGATGATTACCTACCACCTCATCCTTTTTTAGTCTTGCACACAAACACAAGAGACCCCAACCACTTATTTGCAAAGATCCCTAATCTTCTTTCTACATGCACTACACTAACATGACTTAAATCCTGGGATGAAATGCATTCTACGACACCACTGACATCCATGGATACTTTACCCTACCACCAACTCAACCATTATGTACAAAATCTTTCTGACCCCCAATCCCTCCATAGAAACAAAACTCAGTTTAAGGTCATTTTCTCTGATACAGACCCTCTTACCTGGCAGGTCCCCGGCTGTGTTTAAAAAAAAAAAAAATGCGACCAGAGTTACTCCACACCGAGAGACAGACAGAGCAGGAGGGAGGTAAGTACTGGGGAAGGGGGAGGAGGTGCAAACGAGCATAACGCTGGCATACTGAGGGGCAAAATCCTGGCATATTGAGGGGCAGAATCCTGGCATATTGAGGGGAAAAATAATGTCATATTGAGGGGCAGAAGCCTGGCATATTGAGGGGAAAAATACTGGCATATTGAGGTAAAAAAGAATGGCATATTAATTGCAAAATCCTGGCATATTGAGGGGCAATATCCTGGCATATTGAGAGGCAATATCCTGGCATATTGAGGGGCAAAATCCTGGCATATTGAGGGGCAATATCCTGGCATATTGAGGGGCAATATCCTGGCATATTGAGGGGCAATATCCTGGCATATTGAGAGGCAATATCCTGGCATATTGAGGGGAAAAATCCTGGCATATTGAGGGGCAAAAGAATGGCATATTGAGGGGCAAAAGAATGGCATTTTGAGGGGCAGAATCCTGGCATATTAAATGGCATATTGAGGGGAAAAATACTGGCATATTACATGAGGAAAGAATGGCATATTGAGGGGCAAAAGAATGGCATATTGAGAAGCAAAAGAATGGCATATTGAGGGACAAAATATTGGCATATTAAATGGCAAAATAATGGCATATTGAGGGGCAAAAGAATGGCATATTGAGGGGCAAAAGAATGGCATATTAAATGGCAAAATAATGGCTAAAGAATGGCATATTGAGGGGCAAAATACTGGCATATTAAATGGCAAAAGAATGGCATATTGAATGGCTAAATACTGACTTATTGAGTGGCAAAATATTACTGGCATATTGAGTGGCAAAATATTACTGGCATATTGACCAACTGCTCCCAACCACCCTCCATATTACACTAGACCGGGATAACATGCTTATGAGAGTATGTGGGGTGAGTGGGAGATATTGTAGGGGGGGGGGGGGGGGCAGAAAATTTGTTCAGTAAGGGGCCCTGAAATTCCTTGTGGCGGACCTGCACCCACCCAAAAAGGCACACTTGTTGTTTGGAACGGATAACAGGGATTGCGATTTTTTTTATAACTCCCAACACTTTGCCGTGCGGGAGAGGCACTTGGCGGATGTTCCCTGACACAAATCAGGTGCTTTTTCAGCGCCTGAATTTTCATACATAGGGTGCCTGGGTGGAACGAGCGCCTGCAAAACAAAAATATATGCGTTTGGTGTAGATAGAGCAGACTCTTGAAATTTGTCAGATGTCTGCATTATATACTGACGCACATGACGATTTTTGCGCATTTGGCGTGTGCTCCATGTTTATACATGACCCGCAATATGCAGGTCAATTGATTCGTACGAACGAATAAAACGAAAGGAAAATAATGAAAGAATTTAGTCTGAAACGAATGCAGTAATGAACGAAATTTGTTTTAGACAAAATAAATAAAATTTTCGTCCGAATGGACGAAAACGAAATGAAAATTTTCTGATGTAGTGGAAAGATTATGCAAGGTGCAACCTGGAAAGGAAATGCACACAAAGGAAGGGTGGGAGGGTGAATGAGATTAGTGAGGCCTAGGGCAGCATAATATACCTAAATACACCACTGCAAAAGGGGTTGTGGCTCATGAACATTTGTCACATAAGAGTTGCACATATTGTAAATTTTGGAAAGTAAATAAAATAAATGGTTTTGATATTTCCTTTAACCACTGTGTCAATGTTATTATACTTACCACAGACACAACCAACCTAGAATATCACATCAAAGCTGCTACTGCTTTTCAGTAAATGGTAAAATAATATAAACTATAACTAAAGTTATATCATACCTATGTCAGTAAATGCGAAACATGAAATCCCTGTGATCTATACTTTCCCGAAAAGAAAGTGCTTTGCAGCAGAAGTGGCTGCAAATATATAGATAACTTGAAATCAGTAGACCACAGTGCAAACATTTCTCCAGGCATTCCTACCCAACAACAAGAATATGCCCCAACATTCTAGAGTGCCACATAAATTCCACTTTCCACAGTGCCGTCTACCCTTCCTCTTTCCACTGTACCATCTTTACTCCACTTTCCATAGTGATATCTATGCCTCTGTGGTCATAGCAGAAGCCTGTGCCTCCTAGCATTGAGAGTTCAGACACAGCTACGACCCCAGTTGTTACATAACTAATCAAAGGTCTAAACTTGATTGACACTTGGAATTGTCACGGAAGTCTCCGTGCTCTAGGTTTTTGGAGAGGGCTTATAGCTAGCCTTTTACCCCGAGACTATGGACCCTATCTGTGTATTTGCTAGTTTTGGGGGTACACACATTGGGGGCTTCTAACACGGAGTGCCCAGGACTAGCTCACTCAGGATGTCAGCCAAGCAGGTTAAGATTGTCTCCTGTCCTGCAAACTCCAGTCTCTTAGTAGGTATTAAGAAATGTTATTATGTTACTGATGTAATATGTTAAATATCCAGTTACTGTTTGATATGCGTTAAATAAACTCTTGTCACATTCCCCATTGTCTTTATGTAAGTCATTCAGTGTCCTTTGGTAAAGTGATGTTCTTTAATTAGGAAGTTACTTTATTTGAGTGTACTCTATATGTATCTGAACTTGACACCTTTGTTACCTGAAAGGTGTGAAGCAGGCTTTTCCCATTGTATTCCCTACTGTTAAACTGATTATGCTGTGTTCATAATGTGCCTGTATTTAAAGGTGTGATGTTTAATTACCATGTTATAATTAGTTTTCCCTGTGCCTCCACCTTAGTTGATGTCATATCAGACTGTATATAATTCAGTGCTGTTTCACAAATAAATATTCATGGCTGTTCTACTCCCATACTGGTGTTGTCTGGCATAGTTGCCAACATTTGAAAAACATTTCCAGGGACACTTTGCAGCTCAGCTTCCAATTACTTACTTTAAGATTGACCACACCTACTGCCCAAAAGCTCCGCCCTCTCCACATAATTAGCATAATGTAACTCACCTACTTGTCACAGTGTAGATTATATCACCAAGGTCCCCCACAACATTACCATGCATCCTTGGTATACAACAGATCCATTCACAGCACAACATCTACATCAGGAAGTATCACTTTTACATGAAATATAGTAAGAACGTGTGCAGATGTGCTTCAGTCAGAGAGCTGTACACCATAAAACATACATTAGTATAAACCTACCACTTCTGCTTCTGCTAGAAGGCCATTCCGCATATCCACTACCCTATCAGTAATGTAATATTGTCATTAGTCCCTGGCCTTATCTTATATCTGGACTAGCCTTATCCCATGCATGCTTAAAGTCCTTCACTGTATTTACCGCTACTACTTCTACTGAAAGACTATTCCATGCATCCACTACCCTCTCAGTAAAGTAATACTTTCAATAGTCCGACCTTATCTTATATCTAGAATAGCCTTATGCATATCCCATGCAAGCTTAAACTCCTTCACTGTATTAACCTCTACCACTTCTACTGGAAGGCTATTCATGCATCCACTACCCTCTCAGTAAAATAATACCTTCATTAGTCCCTGGCCTTATCTTATATCTAGGATAGCCTTATACCTATCCCATGCATGCTTAAACTCCTTCACTGTGTTAACCTCTACCACTTCTACTGGAAGACTAGTCCATGCATCCACTACCCTCTCAGTAAAGTAATACTTTCATTAGTCCGACCTTATCTTATATCTAGAATAGCCTTATACCTATCCCATTAATGCTTAAACACCTTTACTGTATTAACCTCTGCCCAATGCTGGAAGACTATTCCATACATCCACTACCCTCTCAGCAAACAAACATTAAGTTTCTGACCACAAAAAAACCTGTAAAATATTAAATATTTCCCGCCTTTTCAAAAGCTTGAGGTGGACCCCAAATATATGTATATAACTAGTTGCATTTATACTTATATGAACATTTTAATATTATATTCAACTATTTTCATGTGTAATAAAAATGTTATTGAAAAACTGTTAATTTCTTATTTGAATTCTGTTCCTCTACACCCACATTACATATAAAGGACTTAACACAGCACCATACAATACCCAAAGCACTTGGCTTGTACTCATATGGCACCCACACGATTTGGCATGCCACAGTGTCAGTTTGCCCGCCAGAACATAACACGTTGTCCCTTTGTCCAACTGAACTGCCCTAGCAGAACATGCCACGGTGTCACTTTCCCACATAGTACATGTTATTTTGCCTCACAGAACATGCCACACTATCACTTTGGCCACATCCAATATTGCCATGATGCCACTATTAGCCTGCCCATTCATATGCCACAGTCAGATTGCCAATTAATATTCCACAGACATTTTCCCCATTAATATTCCACTATTAGCCTGCCCATTAATATGCCACAGCCAGATTGCCAATTAAAATGCCACAGCCAATTTTCCCATAAATATGGCACTATTAACCTGGGAGGGAGGGGGGAAGAGACAGAGCAACAAAGGGAGGGAGGGGGGAAGAGACAGCAACAAGGGGAGGGAGGGGGGAAGAGACAGACAAGGGGGGGGAGAGACAAAGACAGGGGAGGGAGGGGGTTTGAAGAGACAGAAACAAGGGGAGGGAGGGGGTGCAGAAACAGAGACAAGGGGAGCGAGGGGGGAGAGAGAGACAACACTAAGGGGGGGAGAGAGAGAGAGAGAGAGAGAGAAAGCTGGGGGCAAGGGAAAGAGAGAGGCAGCATTGGCACATAAAAATAAATAAAAACAAGAAATACATGTTTTGATATCATAATTTTTTTATTAAAAAAGCAATTTACATGTGAACATATACAAGTTGAACTTTTTTCTTATAGTGTAGTCTTATATTCAGGCTTTTAGTTTTTTTCCTAATGGAATATCCAAATTTTGGGGGGTCATCTTATAATCAGGGTCGTCTTATAATCGAGCAAATACGGTATTTTATCCATCAATTATTTGCCAGTATGATTTTACCCATTAATTATTTGCCAGTAATATTTTATCCATCAAATATTTGCCAGTATGATTTTAGCCATTAATTATTTGCCAGTATGATTTTAGCCATTATTTGGCACTATTATTTTAGCCATTAATTGCCAGTATGATTTTACCCATTAATTATTTACCAGTATTATTTTACCCATTAATTTTTTGTCAACCGCCTCCCCTCCGTTGCGTCCTCCATGCTGCAGGCTTCCCTTCTGCACGGAGGAGGGAAGTGCATTAGCCGGATATAACTAGCTGTCATATCCGGTCGAAGAAAATGAAAGTAAAAAAAAACAAAAAACAGCTGCTGTGAATGACGTCATGTGACCGGGTGACCCACCGCGATTGCGAGACAGTCCATTTTCGTGGGACATTTGCATAGATGCCGGGACTGTCCCGGCAAAAATGGGACAGTTGGCAACTATGGTCTGGTATTTGGAGTAAATGGCTATTGCTGGTCTATTTGAAGTTCCTGTTTTGAATCTACTTCTACTAGTCCTGTCTGGTGAATTAGAGCAGCTTCCTGCAACACTGGTGGCTTGAGGTGGCTACCACAGCAAGAAAACCAGAGCTTTGCAGAAATACCGAGCTGGGGTACCAGGGGTTCCGTCACAGGTATGTTAAAGAGACAAATGATGTCGCAGGGCAGTGCTTTATTTCTGCAAGGCCAACTGGGCCTAGGCCTAGTGTGGCAGACAGCAGGGGGCAGTCATAGACTAAACTGGGTGACAGCAATGTGGACAGGGATGGCTAGAATATAACATCAAATCTGCTACTGTTTCTCAGTACATGGTAAAATAATATTATTATGTAGTGTTGAGCGAACCTGAACCGCACTGTATGTTCGTGTTGGAGTTCGTGGTTTGGCAGGGCCGGCGCCACCTGTAAGGCGACCTAGGGCACAACTTAGCAGGGGGCGCCGGAACTGTGAAAAAAAAAATCCTCCCCCTTCCCCCTTAATTACCTCTTCGCAGCTGCTCTGTCTCCCGGTGCAGGTCCGTGGCTGTGAGGGAAGCGTTGTGTGCCCCCCTCCAGCCGATGCGGATTCAATAAAGTTTGTTTAAACTTTTTTTTTTTTAAACTTTATTGAATGTGCATTGGCTGGACGGGAACGCACAACGCTTCCCTCACAGCCACGGACCTACAGCACCGGGAGACAGAGCAGCAGCGAGGAGGTAAGTAAGGGGGAAGGGGGGAGGAAGAGGGTGGCTAAATCCTGGCACATTGAGAGGCATTATCCTGGCATATTGAGGGGCATAATCCTGGCATATTGTGTGGGAAAATCCTGGCATACTGAGTGGCATAATAATCCTGGCATATTGGGTAGCTAAGTCCTGGCATATTGAGAGGCATAATCCTGGCATATTGAGGGGCATAATCCTGGCATATTGAGGGGCATAATCCTGGCATATTGTGTTGTAAAATCCTTTATATTGAGTGGCATAATCCTGGCATATTGAGGGGCAAAATCTTGGCATATTGTGTGGGAATATCCTGGCATATTGAGTGGTATAATAATCCTGGCATATTGAGTGGCATAATACTCCTGGCATATTGGGTGGGAAAATCCTGGCATATTGAGGGGCAAAATCCTGGGATATTGAGGGGCATAATCCTGGCATATTGAGTGGCATAATAATCCTGGCATATTGGGTGGCTAAGTCCTGGCACATTGAGAGGCATAATACTGGCATATTGAGGGGCATAATGCTGGCATATTGAGGGGCATAATCCTACAGCGATTATTCAAATTACAGTGATTATTTTAGTGGGTGCTATACTACATATTTGTACCCTGCCCTGAGCCCAGTGCCACAGACAGTGCAGTGCACTTGCAACTGCATGTGTGCCAGGCACATGACTTTAATCCTGTTCTGTTGGCTCAGTGGGCAACATCTAGGCATTTTTAAATACTGCAATTTGTTGGTGTTAAATATTACATTTGCGTCCTGCACTTCATATCTGAGAGTCAAATAGAACCGTCAAATACTGTGCTTATAGCGCACTTTAAAAAATTCTAATTGTTTTGGGTGCTAAATAGTACATTTGCGTCTTGCGGTGCACTTCATATCTGAGAGTCAAACAGAACAGTCCAATACTGTGCTTACAGCGCACTTTGAAAAATTCTAATTGTTTTGGGTGCTAAATAGTACATTTGCGTCTTACGGTGCACTTCATATCTGAGAGTCAAATAGAACAGTCCAATACTGTGCTTACAGCGCACTTTGAAAAATTCTAATTGTTTTGGGTGCTAAATAGTACATTTGCGTCTTGCGGTGCACTTCATATCTGATAGTCAAATAGAAAAGTCCAATACTGTGCTTACAGCGCACTTTGAAAAATTCTAATTGTTTTGGGTGCTAAACAGTACATTTGCGTCTTGCGGTGCACTTCATATCTGAGAGTCAAATAGAACAGTCCAATACTGTGCTTACAGCGCACTTTGAAAAATTCTGGCTACCTCCTCCTCCTCCATCGCCGCTTCCACGTACACCGCCACGGTCACCGCCTCCTCAACCTATGGGTCACTTAGTATAAACTGAAAGAGAATACCCTGCACTCCAACCCTCTCTCAAATGGATAATTCTGTTGATCCTCCTGGCAGCCATGCTTTAGATTTAGATTTATGTTCTTCCAAAGCTAAAATCAAAGATTCCATCTAGTGCTGTTTTATGGCTCAGCTGTATTTGTAATTTGTATGTACTTTATGTTATTTTAAGTTATTTCCCTATCCACATTTGCTTACAGGGCACTTGTCCTACTCTTACCCACATTTTACTTCATTTTGCAGCCCTCTAGCCCTTTCCAGGGCTTTTTTAGAGGCATTTTAGTGGCCAAAAGTTTGTGTCCCCATTGACTTCAATGGGGTTCGGGGTCAAGTTCGAGCACGGACCCGGAAATTTTTTCGAAGTTCGGCCGAACCTGCCGAACCCGAACATCCAGGTGTCCGCTCAACTCTATTATTATGGTAATAACGAACAATGAAGAGCTTATCTCAAACATCCAAGTAGGAATTCACCATAACATGGTTTAATTTGAGTTAATTGGCAATTACTCCCTAGAACCTTAGAATGTTTGTCAGCAGATAAGAACCATTCAGTCCATCTAGTCTGTCCAATTTTCTAAATACTTTTATTAGTCCCCAGTTCCCTATCTTATATCTAGGTCTCAATTCTGGATCTATAAAAGTTTTTAACATATAAATATTGTCAAGTGTATTTTGTATTTTGTACTGTCTATTATCAGTGACATTCACTTATTTGGTATTAATCAGTAAATGTACCAATAGGAGTTTATTTTGTAAACGGTAATAGATGGCATTTGTATAGAAGTGGATTTGATCTGTATTCGGGATTAATAGGTATTTGTATATTATGGAGACACCTGTGAGTACAACAATCGATTGGAGAGGAGGTGTGCCAAAATCCAGCATAAAAATAATGGACTGCGTCATAGAGGGGGCGTGCACTTGAAGAAGCATTTTAAATCCTCTCTTCACATGTTATATTGGTTTACAAAATGTTTTTTTTTCCTTTTAGTGTCTCAGCCCTGTAGCTAGAGACAAGTTTTGTCTACCTGACTCTTATACGTGAATCAAGTAAAAGTGCCTCATTTAGGGAAACACAAGTTTTGTGGCTGTATTTTATAGTATATAAGGTATTATCTTATTTTGTATTATTTAAATTTTTTGTCTTTATATGTATATATTGTTCCTTGTGTTATAACCTTGTATGTTTAATTTAACTGTGTTTATAAAATTGTACTTTTGATAATCCTGACTATCTGCACTATGGTATTTTTTTCATCTATATTTTCTATGTGCCTCTCTAATTTGATTAGCAGCAACTCTCTGCTACTTAGACTCTAAATTTGTATGGAAGCAGTAAAGTTGTACTTAGTTTTCACACATGGCTTTTCCATTTTGGCTTTATTTTTGTTAAATAAATCATGACATGTTGTAATATGTCATATGTTGTTGTATTTACCTAATTATAAGACCTGCTGAGGAACAGATGATTGTTATTATATCCTGATTTGTAAAACCATAAAATTACTGTTCCGGTGTACTTTCTTTTACCCATTACTGTATCATGTACTTTCGATTCATTTCAAGTGACTGCCAATTCTCTCTTTATTGAGTAGACCCTTATATAGATTTCTTCTCACTAAGCTTTGGAGGCTATCAAGGCAGCTCTATCATTGAGAGGGAACCTCAAAAGAGAAGCAAACATCTTAAAAAAGAACCAATGTCAGTTTCTGCATAAAATTGCAGCTTACTTGCTTGTTATTCATTGAACAAATAAAGTAAACAGAATTGTAACTTTACATTCCCTTAACTTTTTTATACAAAATATCAGATGAATATTTTGATCCACTTGTTGCCAATGACAAAAATATCTTAGTACACGAAAGAGGCTAAGCTAAAATGAACCGTATTTTATCCAAACTACTAGTAGGGAGTTTATAACAATAATGCAGACTCATTAATGCTGCACCAATTTTCTAACTATTACATCTGTCTAAATAAGTAGAAAGACAAGATGTATCCTTACACAGTAATTTTCTTTTCCTGACTAATCCATGAATGGATCCTTTATTCATTCATGCCTGCGATACTTTAACAGAGCAACTATCCCTTTCTCTAAAACTCGCTTCTGCACAGCATCCAGCTCTCTTCCTTATTCTCAAAAGTCCCGTAACACTCACCTAGTTCAGGAATCTTACTATTCATACCACTTGAACGCTCATTAATAATTAACCTCTGGCTAAACCCACCTCACCGTCCCCAAATAATGTTAGGATTAGGGAGGCTTACTATTCATACCACTTGAACGCTCATTAATAATTAACCTCTGGTTAAACCCACCTCACCGTCCCCAAATAATGTTAGGATTAAGGAAGCTTACTATTGATACCACGTGAACGCTCATTAATAATTAACCTCTGGCTAAACCCACCTCACCGTCCCCAAATAATGTTAGGATTAAGGAAGCTTACTATTCATACCACTTGAACGTTTATTAATAATTAACCTCTGGCTAAACCCACCTCACCGTCCCCAAATAATGTTAGGATTAAGGAAGTTTACTATTCATACCACTTGAACGCCCATTAATAATTAACCTCTGGTTAAACCCACCTTACCGTCCCCAAATAATGTTAGGATTAAGGAAACCTACTATTCATCTATCTAAAACACAAATGAATTAACCTGTGGTGAAACCCATCTAGCTCCACTGGTCCAAAAATACTGTTACTACCACCACCACCTTCTCATTTGACCTTTTCACTTACCTTATGTGTCTTCTGTTCCCCACTCCCCCTAGATTATAAGCTTGCAAGCAAGGCTCTCTAACTCATGTATCAGTCTGTTCGCCTAATGTAGTATGTAGTTCCCTTCTATGCTCTGTACCAAGTAAATTGTTTGCACTATATAAATAAATGCTTATGTAATGTTTGCCAGACTCCATGTTTGTTCCCACTGACAGAGCCATAGATTTGGCTGTGATATGTAGTGGGTCCACAGAGGTAATAGAGAAAAAATATGATTCACTCTTCTATGCATAAAAGAGCTTTTATAATGCTTCATCTGTTAACCCCAGGGCTTCTTATAGCTTATCATACCAAACCTCCAAGGCTCTAGGAACCAATGCCATTGTAACTGCTGCATGGCAGCCAGCTCCCTTAGTAAGTCAGACATCTGACAGTCATGAATACATTTCAGGTGCTTAAAGGAAATAGTGTATCACCAAAAAACTATTTAAATAACAATAAATACCCTTAATAGACAAACGCTGCCACTCTCAGCACTCCTCAATGTGCTGTACATATAACGTTTTTTTTGGAAGAATTGAGGGCGCAGGATGTCATGCAGGGAACATAAAAAATAGAAAGCACATATAGTGCAATAAAGTATTGAACAACAGTGTGATGAGTGATATATATGTGGAGCGCACTCACAAACATCCGGAATAATGAGCCTTTAAGAACGATGGGGTTCCATGAAAAATGTTCTATTTAATCTGCACAGTAGGGATGAAACACAAACATACATAGAGCAGTAAAATAGTTTAAAAGGTAGCCTGCATGTGAAAATACACTTACAGACTCCACAGATGGATAGGCATGTAGTCATAAATAAAAGTCTAAAGAGAAAGATGTGAATTTGCTACAGTGTTTGGGTACAGTATATTTAGTTTTTTCGTCACCAGTACCTCCTATGTGCTCTAAAATGCTTTATTTTAAGGGTCTAATAGTACTACCAATGTATTAAATGCCGCAAGGGCACTGAATGAGATACAGTTGCAGTTTATAAAGTCTTTGGCCTGATAGTTCTACTTTTAAAAAGAGTGGTACTTCAAGGGTAGATATTTGCACATTTTACAGGATCCACTTTAAAAAATGTGTAGGACCAGGTGCTTTGATTAGGGATAGTGCACTTGGGGCTATTATTGACTTCAGATTATTGGCCCTTTTGAAGATTGTTTTTGGTCTCGGAGGTAAGACTTCTTTCAAGAACTCATCGCCCATAAGAATGGGCCATAGTTTTTCTAAGGCCTTTTGGATTTTACTGGCCTTGGGATTATACTGAGTAACAAAAAGGACACTGTATGGTGGCATCTTTCTTGACCTGATTTTTTTTTTCCCCTTACCAGACTTTCTCTATCTATATTTTGGATTTCCAATAAGCTTTTTTTCCTAAAGATGATCTGGATATAGCTATTCCCTAAATTTATTGTTTAGAGACTTTGCTTATAAGGCAAAATCAACATCTGATGAACAGTTTCTTTTTATTCTAGTTAACTAGCACCTTGGGATATTACTGAGCCATTTGGTTTGGTGGCTACTTCAACGGATGATGAAGCCATTTGTATCAGTTGGCTTAAAAAAGGTTTTTGTACAAATGGTATCTGTTGATGCTGATAGGGTCAAATCCAAGAAATCAATTTGGGTTTTGTGTATAGTGGAAGTGAAATGTAAACCATGGTTATTGACATTTAGAGAGGTAGACTAATTTGTAAGGTTGACTTCTGGGCCGTTCCAAATAATGAAAATATCATCGATATATCTACGCCAGAGTACCAGGCTTTCCCCCAGCCCATCTCCGGATAGTGTCTCTTTTTCAAAATTTGCCACAAAAATATTGGCATAGCTGGGGGCAAACTTGGTGCCCATGGCTGTCCCACAAATATGCAGGAAGAACTCTTCCTTAAAAACAAAGTAATTGTGGGTAAGAATGAAAAAGATACATTCTAATAGAAACAATCTCTGTCCTTCAGGTATGGTTTGATCTTTATTCTAGGATTTTTCTAACTGCCTGGATGCCCTTATCATGTGAAATGGCGGTGTAGAGGGAAGTGACATCTATTGTGGCCCATATATAACTGGTGGACCATTTTAGGTCTTTTAGGATGTTAAGGAGGTGGCCATTGTCTCGTAGGTAGGAAGGAGCCTGAATAACATATTTTAGTAGTAATTTGTCAATATATTCTGATAGGTTACATGTTAATGACTCGATTCCACTTATAATTGGTCTACTTGGGTTTCCCCCCCCCCCCAGAGATTTATGTATTTTTGGAAGAAGCTACAGAACCGGTCTTTCTTTGGAAATTCTATAAATACATATAAATATTCTTCTCTGTTTAATATAACCTCCCTCAAAGCTTTCTGGAGGAGGATACATGCCTCAATTTTATATGGAATGGTCTTTTTTCAGATTTTTATATGTGTGGATGTCATTAAGTTGTCTCCTGGCTTCCTGAATGTAATCACTTATGATGAATATATTTCAAGCTGGAAGACTGCCACATTCACCTCTGGAACTTTAGGCCAGTATTTGACTTCCAAATTTATATAGGGTTTTTTCTTACATTCAGAGGAAAACAATTCACTGCATTGTGAAAAATGTAGTTCGGTTCTCCCACTTCTAAGGTATGAAAATAGTTTATGTGAGGAGAAATCCCCTTGGAACTACATCTGAAATTGCAGGAACATCCATATAACTGTGGTAACTTGCTCAACTGACATGTCATCCAGTGGAACAGAACTTTCGGACTTCTTGAGAAATAGTCTTCCAAAGAAACACTCTTCATCTGATAAAAAATATCATAATTTAAGAACAATTAATGACTAAACTATGATTGAATGGTTTGTGTACGTGTAATATATAAAGTGGAAAGCGCTTAACTTGACAACAATAATTTAAATCCCATTTAGAAGGAATACAAAAATCAACACAGTACATGGTCAAAAGCATATTTAATTTAATATTAAAAATAATCTTTTAATAAAAAACAAATATAAAGACAAAATCAATATAAAACAAAAATGGAAAAAAATGTATAAAAAGGAATATAATTCAGTAAAAACCTAATTGTACATATGCATCTCTATGTCCAAAGAGGCTATAATAATGCGTTGGAAAAATATATTTACCTTAACTTGCAACAAGGGCGATGTTCCCAGCCGGGTGATAATTTTTCTCTGTGACCTGTATAAGTGAATGTTATATTCTGTCCTTTTTTTTTTTAAATTGAGGAAGTTACTCTGGACTTTAAAGCGCTACAAATATAGTGTTTTGTTGCATGTTAAGTTATATATCTAAATATGCATATGTAATTAGGTTTTTATATATATTATTTTTTTTTTTATATTGATTTTGTATTTCTATTATTAAATTTAATATTCTTCTGACCATATACGGTGTTGCTTTATTCCCTTCCTTACGAATGGGATTTAAATTATTGTTGTCAAGTTCTGTCTTTATTTATTACTGAATCTTTATCAACAGATCTATATTAGTGGGAAAGAGTGATTACTCTCAGAGCTGATCTATAGCTTATTTGATCTATTCATGGTCTCGGAACCCTTGAAGTACAAGACTCTGATTTAATTATTCACTGCATCTGTTTTTTATGGGTTGATAAATCTTCTTTTATTTTTCAGTATTTCTAAAAAAAAATTATCATTGTATTTACTTAGCACTATCCACTGTGTATATTATTTTCTTCTATTTATAAATTTAAGGATAGATGCCAATTAAGTTTTAGGTGATTTTTTCACTTGGTATTATATTTATTTGTTATTATCATGGAAACATATGACACACATAAATTAACTAGAATCAATGTTTGCAATAGAATTGTCTTCCACTTTGTTTTCTCCTTCCTTTCCCTCTACCTCTTCTTTTTTAGAACACCAAAAGAGGAAAACATCTTAAGTATTCCAAGGGAGAGAGGTCACCATGAATCTACAGATCAGTGGGCAGACCTTGACAGCAAAAAAGATTGGGAGGAAAGCGAGTTTTAAAAAAGAAGTTTTCCAAAACAATTCAGAAATGATAAACATCAGAATTACAAGCGCTTAGTATTTACCAAGCAATATTTGACAGTCAGTCAAACTGCTGGGATATGGCGTCAAGGTACGTGGTTGGAAAAAAAAATGCATGTTTTACATTTTACATTACTTAAAATTTAAAATACATACAGCTAGATGAAATTGTGAAAATATACTAGCACTAGTACACGCATTTCCTTCAAAGAAGCAAGGGTTAAAACAAATTCTCCTTTAAGTTGCAAACACTCAACTGTTCTTTCATCTTGTTTGGCCTAGTTTTTAAAGCTCAGTTGTCACCACAAATCACTGTTTAGTAATTCAATACCATATGGTTGCATTGTGTACATGCTGCATGTGCAGCGGGTATGTGTATAGCTACATTAACCTCTCAGTTATAACATACTGAGATGCCAACAGGCCGCCTAGATCATTTCTCCATTGCAGACTTTTAGTACAAAGTCCCAACAATATATTAAAATACTGCATTTTGTATGGTAGCTGCCCTTCCTCCACTGTCCACATTGTCTAATAACATCACTAGAGAGACAGGAAATTCCATTGATTTGAATGAACATTGGTTCCTGCAGCACAACAAAAAAAGAAAAAAAGGAAATGACTTATACACAGCTAGTGTGGGCAGTCCTGACTTCTTGCAAACTACTGTAATTTCACAATTTCATCTAGCTGTAAGTATTTTATATTTTAAGCAATGTAAAACATGCCTTTTAAAATATTTTGAAAGCACATTAATATGCATTCATATTTGGAAGATGATTTTGGGCACCAGACAGCCCCTTCAATAAAACTTCTAATGTCCGCTGCCTTTGTTGTTTGCAGGTGCAATCTTCTAATGTGTATAAGCAGCCCAAATAACATAAAACCAGTGGTCCAAATTTGATTGCCATAAATATCTTTAGTAACAGGTTTTTTTGGTTACATCCCACATACCTCTAAATTCATGTGAAATCTGCGGGACATATCGACCATAAATGGAATTATTTTGCTTATTGTTTCTCTCATTTTCTCTTTTCAATAGCTTCAATTGGTTACAGTCCCACCATATATGCAGAACATTTCGATTTCATTTTTACAGCGCCAACAAAACTTTGAGTTCTGGGTGGATATTTTGTGTAATCTTGCACTCTATTTCCTAAGTATTCTAAAGGCCTTTTAAAAAAAACCAAAACCATTGCTTAACCATTATCATCAGAGACAGACACAAATACACAGGCAAAACAGGTATACTGACAGATTGACATAGAATGTGTCGACAGATAAGAACCCTTTTGCCAAATTTTCAAAATAGTTTCATTAGTCTCTGGCCGTATCGTATATTTAGGATAGCCTTGTGTCTATCCCACACATGCGTAACCCCTTAGAGGCAATGGACGTGTCAGGCACGGCCAGCCGGGAACTCTGTTCCCGACAATGGACGTGCCTGACACGTCCTGCGGTGAAACGAGCAGTTTTCGCGATCAATGAAATGTGCTCTCTGGGGCACCAACAATAGCCACACGGAACGATCGTGGGCGCCATATTTACGGAGCAGCATGCTCCGTCAATATGGTGGTCAGAGCTTTGGAAGTGAAAAAAAATTCCCTTCAGTCGCTCTGAATATGTTGCACATTGCAATGAACAAAAAAGACCTAATTAGCTTAAAACTAGTATTATGGTTAGATTAGCTTATAGGGTTCAAATTAAATTATGGCTAGCATCAGGGATAGGGTTAAAATTAAATTAAAATATATTAAGGGATAGCATAAGGGTTAGACTTGCGGTTAAATTTAGGGTTAAGGTTCAATTTAGGGTTTGGGTTGGGGTCAAAAGGTCAGTATAGTAAAAAAACAAAAAACACTATTTTTGGTTTTTGCCCCATAACTTGCAAAAAAATGCCGAAAAACATGGAAACATGCATATTTCTCCACTCGGGACAACATTAAGAAACTATTTAGACGGGGTCTTTTTTAATGATTGTATTTGTGTAAATTATATTTTAGGTCAAATTTAGAAAAAAGTGTTTTTTTTTATTTTTTCATCATATTTTATGATATTTTTTGTAGTAAATGATAAGATATGATGAACATAGGGGTATCTAATGAAAGCCCTTCTTATGACGATAAAAACAACATATAATTTGTGTGGGTACAGTATGTGAGAGAGAAGAAAATTACAGCTAAACACGAACACCCCAGAAATGTAAAAACAGCCATTGTCGACAAGGGAAAGTGAAGGTCAAAATGTCTTGTGACTAAGGGGTTAAACTCCTTCACTCTGTTTACCTCTACCACTTCTGCTGGAAGGCTATTTTATACATCCACTACCCTCTCAATAAAGAAATACTTCCTGATAATAATTTTACATTTCTGTTCCTCTAATTTAAGACTATGTCCTCTTGCTGTGGTAGTTGTTCTTCTTTTAAATATACTCTCCTCCTTTACTGTGTTGATTCCCTTTCTATATTTAAATGTTTCCATCATATCTCCCTGCTAGCATTTCCTGCCGCTCTGTTACATTGCCTACCTACCTTTAAGTTCTCTGAAATTATTACTTCTAAATCCCCTTCCTCAGATGTTGATAGAAAGATTAGAGGTGAAAATTTGTGCCGCCCCAATCCATTGAGTCAGGTCAAAGCGCATGCCAGCCAGGGGTAAAGGCCCCTCTGACCCCTTGCCATCCCTCTCCGGCTGCACCAGGTTGCTAAAACCTTTGTGACCCTAGGGCCTAGCCCTTTCTGAATAGACCCCCAAGATATATCAAACTATCAACTACAAAACACAAAGTCAGACATCTAATGGGGAAAACCCTTGAGGAAAGCTAGGGACCAAGTCCTGAGTCAATGGACAAGAATTCAGAGCCAAGGAGCACGGCCACATCGCGAGAGAATAAGGGCAAACCTATTGTACAAGAATATTACAGACATCGCAAGGTTAAGTGTCATTGCCTTAGGGCGAGACACAAGATTCTGTAAACAAACACTCTATCCGATATTTTAACAGAGGCTATTATAAACCTACTAGGAAAGAAACCCCCGAACACCCCTACGCATTTTCCGCACTCCCTTGCAACACAAGACATTTCGTTGGGGTTGCATGCCTATCCACCATTGCGATGAGAAGGGGCGTGGCTACACGCCCATGCACCTTGCCGACATCACAACTTGTATTAGCATATTCTGTCCCACAGACAGCAGCAGTGAGGCTCGCCAATCCCAGGCTCTCCGATTGGCTGAAAGCTGATAAGCATAGTGTCTCCTGGCACGTGATTGGAGAACGGCGCTTTCCGTTAGAGCTGAGAGGCGGAGTCAGCGTTGAATGAAAGCTGAATGTCAGAGGGAACCACGGATAAGACGGACAGCGCAATTCATGGTATGTACTATCATATCATTAATCCATCAGGGCATGCCCCCGCAACTATGGTGTGGTCATCACTATGTATAATATTATTATCGGGAGGTGGTTGTATTTTACCCCATGTGTTTATTAATCTACATAATATTATGAGTCTAGGATTGTATTATTCTTCCTTCGTATGATTTACTATATAATTAATTATAGGATGGGGGCTGTATTGTATCATATGAACATATTAGTCGGCATTCCATAATATTAAAAGAGTAGAATTGTATAATAACCCCCTATTGTTTTTAATTCTGTGTAAAAAAATTATTATAGGGTGGAGACCCTATTATGCCCCCTGTGTATTTTGTTCTGTGGGTACAATTGTGCCGTTCTATATTATATATTATATTAGTATAGGAAGCTGCATTACAACCCCTTGCTTACTTTATACTGTAAAATGAAATGTTATTAGTGGAAGGGGGCTGTATATATTATTATATAGAATCTAATTTCATTATATGGAGCAGCATGTATTATATCCTCAGTACATATTATTTTGTGTTTGATATTATTATTTTGGGGGAAATGTTATAGGCCACCTGTATCTTACTGTCTAAAATAATATTATTATATGGGTGGAGCCGTATTGGTATACTGCAGTATGCTGTATAATAGTATATTATTATTGTAATTTTTAATACTAGTGGTGGATAAAATAACAAATACACCTTTATTTATTAAAGAGGGAATTGCAGGGAACTGACTAGAGAATTTCAAATTTAAGGCCAAAGTTGCTGAGTTGCAAAATATTTCCCTGGAATACAAAAATCAAGGCTATACCAGTATTATATAGAAAGGTGACCTTTTCCTTTAGAACAGCTTCAGGCCTTCTTGTAGAGAGGTCTATATCTGTGCTCCATAACTTCCAATAAAGTTTCAATGATTTTAACATCTGGTGTTTAGGAGGCAATGGAAGGTGTTTGATTTCACTTTAATGTTTACAAACCTTAAATATTTTGCAATGTCACTGTGCACATGCAAGCTGGAATATAGGAACATCATGAGGGGTAGGTTTTTGCACCTGATTGAGTAAAATAGCCTCATGGTCCCTGACAGTTATATGACCATGGAAAGTAGTCACTAGGCCTGAATACTCTTCCACAATCCTTAGCAGTAGACTGAAGGTGCAGTGTATTGAAGGCATCTCCTGGTTTCTCAAATATAAAGCTTTCTGGATTTTGGAAATAGTGTGAAATTATCAGACCCCTGTTTTCCATTTCTCAAGGGCCCGAGTTTTATGTTGCTTAGAAGAGGTGGCACTACATTGTAAGCATGAAAAAAAGTGGCAGCTTAGGTCCCTCTCAACAGTGCCTAGTTGAGGGGGAGGCAGTTACGGAGAAGGGGCAAATAGTTAACATAGAAGCCTTCATCTGACCCCAAAACCCTAGAACTACCCCTGCTGCTTAGACAAGGTTATACTGCTTGTGCATAGGACTTAATACTAGCCATTTTAAAATGGCAGCCCTGCCATAAATTCTGCAGTTTTTGTTGAGGTTTGTTCCAGAGGTGCAAATTAAAATTTCTGTTAATTTTTTATCCTGTATTTTAAAGGTATTTAGAAACTATCCTTTTAAGTGTCCAATAATCTCCATTTAAGTAAGCCTCAAGCTCTCATTATTTATTATCTGACTGTTCCTACAAATTATTTGGAACTCTGTTAGTTTCCTTGTGTTGCTTTGAAAACTCTCAAATCAAACTACTTATTGCCAGAAATGTTATAGCTGACACATATGTGCTGCTAATTATTAGCCAAGCTAATATACAGTAAATAACCTTCACAGTTGCCTTTATAACAGTCATTTTGAAGTTAAAGTGATGTTTTACATGTTTATATTCATTATTTTGTTTCTACCCCTCTATAATATTATTATTATATGAGGGGGCGGTGTAAAATAGCCTCTGTATATTGGTCAGACTAGTGTACTGTAAGAGTGGTGGGGAATTCCATCAGACTTGTTAGTGTCAGTGATGGGAAGTAGCAGTAGATCAGGCTAGTGGGAGGAGTTGGGAGCCAATCAGGTGTCAGAAGGGGATTACATGTATCCTGAGGATGACATGTTGTAGGGAGGTCCAATCACTGTTATCATACAGTATTAACATAATCTGAGGACACAAGGGACCAGCTGTATGGGCTACTTTATTTCATTAATGTTACTTAGTGGGTACTCTGTATACGAAGATAATGTCTGATGGGTGCTGTGTTTGATTAGGGTGTCTGGGTCCTACTTTGGGTCTGTACTGTGGGTGCCAGTTTGGTGATGTGTG
Organism: Pelodytes ibericus; assembly: GCA_036172795.1. NCBI lineage: Eukaryota > Metazoa > Chordata > Amphibia > Anura > Pelodytidae > Pelodytes > Pelodytes ibericus. The sequence continues at coordinate 132,391,073 of CM069862.1, forward strand.
TGCGTGAATGAAGGAATGTGTGTTGAGTATGGTGGTGAACGCTTTATATTAATAACTATGTATGTATATATAATTTAATCCTTTTTTATCTACACTGATTAATTACACTTGTTTTCTTGCTAATTTGACAATATGCAAATGAATCACTACATCCTAGACTTTAACTCCTCATACTCTGGAAACCAGGCTGAAAAACACACAAATATACAAATACTCATTAGAAATTCATTTTAAATGTATCTATAATTTGGAAAAAAATATGTTTTTGTTTCTCAAAGAAGAATGCTCCATCAGCGTTTTGATTGCGAATTATGTGTGGAAGATGTCTATACTTAAATATGATCCTATGTTACTGTAGGCAGGTGATGATAAAAAAAAATGTAATCTTGAAGGAATTTCAGGTAATTTGACCTGTAATGTATTAGGTAGTGTGCAGCCCCTCCCCCACAGCACTCTGGGAAAAAGCATGCTGTATATAACCTAATCACATCTCTGCAAGAACAACCGTTTTTTATGGGTGTGCCATCCCCCCTGGTAGACCCTGCAGTGTGTGGATGCTAGCACCTCCCTCTTTGTGCACTGGTAATCTTGCTAGTAGAGGTTATTATCGGTCATACACCTGCTTTTGCTGCATACAACGATCTGCACATTGAGGGCAGAATGTAGGAAGCTGAAATGACAATAAATACACTGAAAGGCCGCTCTAATAAATGACATTAAATGCAATTAGTTGACCGGCTATGTTTTCAGCTTAATTGAAATGTAAAAAAAAACATTTTGTGGGACTTATCCTCATAAAGAGAGAGCTGCTGCACAATAGAAGGATGAGAGCACATAGTCTCCTTTTATCTCTCTCTCGTAATAAATCCGTTGTGATAAAATCTTCTCCTGACTGTTTTGGGTGTGTCCGATATATGCAAGACAAATAGCTTGTATAATAAAATAATAATACCACTATGAGTCACACAAACTTTCATACCTGGCCATGTCTAGCTTAGGCTGCTCTCCTTTCTGTGTCATGATTCTCCAAACACATACAAAATAGGAATATAGTGCATACTAGTGTTTCTACAAATACCCCAAATGTTATGATTTAATGTATTTTGATTGTAACGTATAATAGCCATCTCTTCCCATGGTTGTCAACCTTTTTATGGTTATGTCCTGTGTGAGTCAATGATCCTTGGAGAATACGATTGGCATGAAATAGTATTATGTATTATGTCATGGGGCATGTGCAGTGCAACTGGGTTAAGATGGAGGATCAGCTAGTCTGCAGTATAGCTTTGAGATGCATATCAATGGAAAGTTCCCTGTCTTTAATCTGGTAAACTTTTGAAATATTTGAATATGAGATGTGAGAAGTTATATAAGACAGTAAAATGATTGTATTTCCTTTTCATTATTACAGTATTAGCAAAACTGCATCATTTTTCCCATTGTATTTAGGGGTGAAATGTGTCATTGTCTGGCTGGGACTGATGGGCAGGATACGTGCATTATATTTGCTATAACGCTTATCTGCTTGACATGAAAAAAAACATGTCATGAACAGGTCGAAAGAGGAAGTTAAAGTCATGTCAGGTGACCACATCACCCATGAAAATACATACTCCAGGCAGGCAGTGGTTAGAATAAAGACTGCAGACCAGTCTATATTTTACAGATTACAGCCCTGGAGTTTACATTTTTTAAAAGCATTGCTGAATAAAATGGTTATGTGGTCACCCTAATCCAGAGTTCCAAAAAGATTGTTTTCTTTATGTTGTGAAAGCTTATTAGGAAGACTAGGAACACAGATTTAAAACAAATGCTTAAATTGAAAGAATTAGAAAATATTTTCAGTTGAAGCATTAAGATTGGGGACAGTGTGAAATATAAGAAAGTAAGTGAGACACAGTGGGAGTTCAGGGTCCACGTTTGGGGTAAAATTGGTAATAAATGGTTACAGGGGGCGTGCAGAGTACAGTCACAGTGTGGAATTTATGTGAGTAGACTATGGGCGACACTGAGAGATATATTTAGATATAGAGAAACTATGAGGTGAAAAAATGAGCAAGTAGCAGTCAAGAAGTGGTAGGCAGAGTTGAATTTTGGTACCCACATATACTTTTAATGTGTATATAGGTCAGTGTTTCTCAACGTTTTTACTCAAGAGTAACCCTTGAAATAATATGTCATGGGAACCCCTACATAAAAATTGTTATATATCATTATTAATATCTTTTTTATAAACTTAAAGTTCAGGAGGAAAACATAATAAATCTTTTTTCTGATGATAAAGACTGTATTCATATTTAATAACAATTATCAATGAAAAAATGCATATCTTGTTTCTATTTCCTTTTATTTGCCAGTCTGCCTCCAGACTTGCCAATGCATCCCCAGACTTGCCAGCCTGTCTCCAGACTTGCCAATACATCCTCAGACTTGCCAATCTGCCCCCATGCTTTCCATTGCATCCCCAGACTTGCCAGTCTGCCCCTCAGACTTTCCAATCTGCCCCTCAGACTTGCCAACCTGCCCCTTAGTCTTGCCAATCTGCCCCAAGATTTCCCAAATTCTTCCTCAGACTTGCCAATCTGTCCTTCAGACTTGCCAATCTTCCCTTCAGACTTGCCAACACATCCCCAGACTTGCAAATCTTCCCCTCAGACTTGCCAATCTGCCCCTAGACTTGCCAATGTACCCCTCAGATTTGACAATCTGCCCCCAGACTTGCCAGTGCATCCTCAGACTTGTCAATCTGTCACCAGACTTGTAAATACCTCTCCAGATTTGCCAATTTGCCCTTCAGACTTGCCACTTTGCCCCCAGACTTCTCAATGCAGTCTCAGACTCTCCAGTGCTACTCCTCTGATGCTGCCTGTTATAGACGCCCCAGCGGATGTGTCAGGCAGTATCGGAGGGTGTCTGTGCACAGACATTCACCGGCTGCCTGAGAGGAGGATCCATGTCCTCTATGGCTCTGTGGGGGGAACCTGGATCTTATGCAGAGATCCAAAACTCTGGTTGAATAACGCTGACATAAGTCAAAGGAACATGTTAAAAACAGACAGTATTATACACAGTTCTGAAAAGACCCAGGTAAAAAGGTAATAATAAATAGAGGAATAGACATCACAAGCTCTTATTCCTACTTCTCAAATAGGAATTTTGACTACATAGAAATATGTGTTGTGTAGATTTTGATCCAGACAATTTATAGAATGCCTAATATAGTTTGTCTTCAGCATAATAATGTAGGGCTTAAAGTACAAATATGCAGTGTAGGGACTATTCACAAAAACGGTGAGATGAAAAAAATCTCCTAAAAACTAATTGAAACCAGACATTTTACACAATTCTGAAGGGACGCCGGTAAAATGGGTCAGTTAATCTTCCATTGGTGCATACACCTGTCCTGCATTACTCTTGAACAATACGTCTCTCAAATTCTCCTCTGTCAAGTGCAACTATCGGCTGAAAACTGTTTGCTATATCTACCTCTGCCTCTATTTTTTTTAAGGAAAATAATGTCGTGATGCTTCATGTCATAGCAAGTACTAGAATGTACATTGCAAGCAAATGGAGAACACTAAACCTATCCTGGCCAGAAGTTTGTGACTGGTTTGCCGCAGGTCTTTATGAGCATTTTGAAGCTATCTGGGTTCCTTTGCTTACATGGGAGACTTTATCAACCATATAGCCCTAATCTTTGTTCATGTTTTTATATTTCTTTGCAAGTAATGCAAATGATCATATTACTACTATATAATTTTATCTTTTCCCCCCTTCTAAAAAAAATCTTTTTATTCTTTTTTCTCTGTATTCCTCAAAAACTCACAACGCATAACCACTGGTCATTGAGTTCAGTTTTCTAGTATGATTTATCATTCACCTATCCAAAGCCTATGACTGGAGACCGTGCAATAGATGTGATACATTTAGTTAGTGTGACTAAGTACATATCTCCAACATTTTCCAATATCAAATTTCTCTGCTTGTCAGACCTTAACCCTTAGTGACAAGACATTTTCACCTTGACTTTCCCTTGGTGACAAGGGCTGTTTTGTAATTTTCTTCTCTCTCACATACTGTACCCACACAAATTATATGTTTTTTTATCGTCATAAGAAGGGCTTTCATTAGATACCATTATGTTCATCATATCTTATAATTTACTACAAATAAAATCATAAAATATGATGAAAAATTAAAACTTTGACCTAAAAATATAATTTAGACAAATACAATCATTAAAAAAGACCCCATCTAAATAGTTTCTAAATGTTGTCCCGAGTTCAGAAATATGAATGTTTCCATATTTTTCGGTATTTTTTTGCGAGTTATGGGGCAAAAACCAAAAATAGTGTTTTTTTGTTTTTTCCTATATTGACCTTTTGACCCCAACCCGAACCCAAAATTTAACCTTAACACTAAATTTAACCCCAACTCTAACCCTTATGCTATCCCTTAATATATTTTAATTTAATTTTAACCCTATCCCTTATGCTAAAAATTATTTAATTTTAACCCTATAGGCTAATTTAACTATATAACCAGTTTTTATTTAATTACCGTATTTGCTCGATTATAAGACGAGGTTTTTTTTAGAGCAAATGCTCTTAAAAATCCCCCTCGTCTTATAATCGAGGTCTCTTATAATCTGACCTCAAATTGAGGTCAGATTATAAGACATGGATCCAGGTCCCCAGCAGACATCCTCCATGCTGCCCGACACGGCAGACTATTATGACGGACAGCTGTCCGTCATAATAGACTGCCGTGTCGGGCAGCATGGAGGATGTCTTCAAGTATCGTGCAGACATCCCCCGGCTGCCCCCACTAGCCACCAGGGATTGAGGTACAGGTAAGGGGGGGGGGGGACAGAGAGACAGGGGGAGGGAGGGTGGGGGACAGAGAGACAGGGGGAGGGAGGGAGGGGGGCAGAGAGACAGGGGGAGGGAGGGTTGGGGGCAGAGAGACGGGGAGGGAGTGAGGGTGGGGGGCAGAGAGACAGGGGGAGGGAGTGAGGGAGTGGGGCAGAGAGACAGGGGGAGGGAGTGAGGGAGGGGGGCAGAGAGACAGGGCGGACAGAGCAGGAAGGGGGGGAGAGACAGAGGAAGGGGTACAGAGAGAAACATGTAGGGGGGAAGAGACAGGTGAGGGGGGAGGGAGAGTGAGACAAAGCTGGGGGCAAGGGAAAGAGAGAGGCAGCATTGGCACATAAAAAGAAATAAACACAAGAAATGCATTTTTTTTATATAATATTTTATTAAAATTTACATGTGAATATATACAAGTTTAACTTTTTTCCTATAGGGTAGTCTTATATTCAGGCTTTTAGTTTTTTTCCTAAAGGAATATCCAAAGTTTGGGGGGTCGTCTTATAATCAGGGTCGTCTTATAATCGAGCAAATACGGTAAATATTTAATTTTTGTTCTTTACATTGCTATGCTACTTAACTACCACTAGGGGCAGTCAAGTAGCATATTCAGAGCGACGGAAGTGAAGTTATGCTGCTCCGTCAGTATGGCTCCCACGATCTCTCCGTGGGGCTATCGTGGGGGCCCCAGAAAATAAATTTCGGTGCTGGCTATTGCCTCTTTGATCACGAAAACAGCTTGATTCACCGCAGGACGTGCCAGGCACGTCCATTATCGGGAACGGAGTTCCCGGCAGGACGTGCCTGACACGTCCATTGTCGCGAAGTGGTTAAAGGACTCTTAAATGTTAGTTTTCACTTGTGCTTCTAGGAGATAAAAGCACAAGTGAAAAGTCAGTTAGTTGTCCTTAGTATGAGGATATACTAGCACGTACACGGCTACATTCTGACGTTGATCAAACAAGTGGGGCGAGCCAACCGGTCTGATTGGCTCCACACGCACTGACACCGCCAGAGAGCGCCAACCTCCAGGCCATACTATGTGAGACACAGCAGAGAGTAAACCCGCTGTGTATCGATTAAGATACAGGTCGGGTTTACTTGGGAGACAAGGACGTGGTTTTGAACCTTGCTTTCTTTGATGCAGATTTGCACACCCAGTAATGGACAATTAATCTTTTTTTTAACCTTTGCGTCCTTTAAAAAAAGTTTTTAATTATGCGTTAAATTGCAGTATGTTGACAAGTGAGCAGCTGCCCTGTTATTAGCTCACCACAATTCAGTGTTTACCAAGTAGAGTCTGCAATGTGTCGCACATAGAGTTGTATGGGTTTGTTGTGATAGTAAAGGAATCATTTCTGTACAAACCATGATTAATCTTTTCTTTTTTGGTTGTGCAGAGCTTCTACGGACTGTCTGATCCTGTACTACATGTGGTCTCACAAGAAAACCCCACAGGGAGTTGAACTATCACCATCAGCAAGACACAAGTGAAGGATTCCTTCAGACCATTTATATATGAAATGCCACATCATATAAATATAGACAGTTCCTTTAATTCTAAGCAGGAGCTTCTGTGTTTCAACGACTCTTCCCGAAGTGTTAGTGAATATGATTTGAGCAGTCATGATCCCAGAGACCAGGAGAAAACACTACGGTCCAAGAGCACATTCCATTTACATACAGGGAGCTCGCCAGATTCAATCACTCAACCTCTTTACAATGATGACATTCCCAAGAAACTGTATGACAATGAGGGTCCCTGTGAAATTAAGTTTGTACCCTCTGAAGAGGAAAATCAGTGTGGTTGGGGGGGCATTACACCAACTTTTCTACAAATTTTTAACACATCCAAAGGCGTGCTGTTTTTCTTGTGTGTGGCTTCCTTTTTGCAAGGAATGGTAGTAAATGGCTTTATTAATACTGTGATCACCTCAATCGAACGGAGATTTGAACTCCACAGCTACCACAGCGGACTAATTGCAAGCTCCTATGACATAGCTGCTTGCATGTGTTTGACTTTTGTTAGTTATTTTGGGGGCAATGGGCACAAACCTCGTTGGCTGGGCTGGGGAGTCCTTATTATGGGCATCGGATCGCTAGTATTTGCACTACCGCATTTCACCACAATCATGTACGTAGTCAACCTCTCAGAAGATACTGGAGTGTGTCATTCCAACCAAACTCAGCTGTTTGCAGAAAGTGCCTCAAGTCTCTCCAATTACAGATATATCTTTATGTTGGGCCAGTTTCTTCACGGGATCGGTGCCACCCCACTGTACACACTCGGAGTGACATATTTAGATGAAAACGTCAAATCCAGCTATTCCCCAGTGTACATTGGTATGTCTTGGACTATTATTTCATCCGGATGGGTTTGCACGAAGTTTAGTTAATAGAAAGTTTAAACATTGTTTTGAATGATCTGCTTAATACACTTGATACATCTTGTCCTTTTAGGTATTTTTCAACACATGAATAGTTTGTAAGATATTTCCAAAAACCCAGCAGAAGGCTTTCGTTCTCCTGGGTAGAACATATCCCAGCATACACCTGTCTTCCTTCTCCTGACTGTCTACACATATTCTATATTTTAATTCTTTATTTCTTCTATAATCGGGAATTCCTCAGTGTTAGGTGTTCGCCCTTAGTGCAGTGAATTCACAACAGATAGTTTAAAAATGTTCTTAATAAATACCTTTAAAGTTCACTAAATGATGAGAGATGTTGTGCAGAAACAAACCTTCTGAGCTTACTTAGCAGGGGAAACTCATCAGGTTTGTCCCTGCACAATATATAGTTCAATTGGTGAGATGAAACTGGCAAGTCACCTTTTGATTGAACAGCCCTCTATATCTTCTTCTGGTAGGAATTCCTTTTTTTTTTTTTTACATATTTTCTAGCAAAATCACCAGAAAATATGTCTGTCAGGTTATATCAGTGTTCACTCACTGAATATCTCATGTGTGTCATTCCTGGATTGAATGCTGAGTATTGACAATGGGGGCTATTCAGTAAAAGACAAGTTGCAGATGAGTTGAGGTGAGATGAATATTTCTACTCACCAATTTAGTTATACATTGTGCAGGGACAAAACTGGTGAGATTGCAAAGTGGGACAAGCTCACCAGGTTTGTCCGTGCACAATGTATAGCTAAACTGGTGAGATGAAATGTTCTTCTCACTTCAATTCACCTGCAACTCACCTTGCAAATACACTTTTTTAACTTAAGTGAACCTATTTATCCTATTTATTTGGGGGACGGGATAGGGCAACTTACTGTATACTTTATTTCATTCATAGGGTCCCCAGCTCCTCCTAGGGACTGTATGAATGTTACATCCAAATTGCATTACTCACAATTGTGTTGGCAATGCAATTAAGAAGATACCTGACTGGTGCACGATTGTGGTTTCTTACACCACAGAATCATGGGAAATGCAGTTCCCATTAATTCTGCTTTATTTTATAATCCCCAAACGTTCATGCGCCCACACATTTCACTGCCAGGCATCTTACAGAATTGCATTCCCGGCACAAGCTATGTCAGAAATGCATTTCGGATGCCACGTTCGGCCCCTTGGTTCATTTGTGTCGGCGACACAACGGAGCCAAGGGATCAGGAATGAAAGTAGGAGGGGCTAGGAACTTTATCAAGCAAATAAAGGATAATGTAAGTCCCTCGCAACAAAAAATTAAGCAAATTATTGACTTGAAAAGCACTGAATCAAAAACAAGTTTTATCCTTTAAGTGAATAGCCTTATATGCGAGTGCACAAAAATGCACAGAATACTTACAGGTGCAATTCAATAATACTAAACTGACAGGTGGAATCAGTAAATCATGAATTAACAGCTGGTTTGAATAATTCTTCAATTTACCTATATTTCCAACTAAGCTAATAATGCCTGATTTTTGCATTTCATGTATCAGTATATTTCAGGGAAAAAACTAGATTGCAGGCCAAACAAAGCAAACCAAATCTGGAAATGTAAAAAAGGAAAGCTACCTGCACATGCCATACTTACATTGTACTTTTAGACAGTTTTTTTTTTTATGTGAGTGTAAATGCTGTCAAATTGCTAGGGTAACAACTAAGGCAAAGTCTACTAAATTGAATATTGTTTTTTGTGTATAGGGTATCAAAAGAAAGCTCTAACTGTCCTTTAAAAAACTAAAAATAACTTGTATGGTTGCTTTAAATGACAGAGAGGAAAATTATGTTTCAACAACCACATGTCAAAAATTTTAAAATCTCTCTGGTCATTCACCCAGTAAAATCCCTGGTCCGTAAGGATTTAAAGGGGATACTTACACAGTGTGAAAGATCAACAGAATCAAGCTGAAATTGCCCATTCTGCAACCACCACCAAGTCGGGGTCTGGCTAAACATTTTTAAAGGGGCACTAAACATTTTTTTTTTCACTTGTGCTTCTAATATAGAAGCACAAGTGAAATGTAAGTTGCTGATGTTGTGAGGATGAACTGGCGTGTACTTTTGATAGTACGCCAGTTTATCCTCTGACCGACAGCTGCCGTGCTTCCAAAGGGAGCAGGCAGCCATCTGGTCGGCGACCGGCTCACTCTGCTAGCGCAGAGAGAGAACCTTGTTTTTGCATGGAATCAGCAGAGGTGACCTTAACTGGCTGTCAGAGCAGGGCGAGTCCCCACTTTGATTGGCTACGTCAGCATGCGCCAACCAGGAGCGGCTGTGTCTCACACGTCGGGTTTACTTTCAAAGTGCGAGACATGTTATGTGTAACCCTTGCTTCCTTGAAGGAAGGAAGGGTTGAACAAGCTGAAACGTCCCTTTAAACATGCCTGTGGTGCAAAGGAAATTAAGAACTTTATTACTGAATGTCAGAATTGCAAGCACCTGAGAAGGGAATTTGGAACTTAAGACCAAAGCAGCCGAGTTGGAACATTCTCCCAACTTGGCTGCTTTGGCCTTAAGTTTCAAATTTCCTTATCAATTCCCTGCAATTCTATCTTTCACGAATGAAGCCCTGTACACAGTAATATGTACATTTATTCTTTTGATGCTCTGCAAGATGCATCCCTCATTAAACACTTAGCTGAATGGGAAATTTGTTTCCATCTCGGCTATTTTTGCCTTTTACATTTGAAATTCCCTTATAAATTTCCTGAAATTCTCTCTGTCCTGAAAAAAAGTCCCATACATTTTCAGTTCTTTCTTTTCACAGTCAAGGCCTTAAAGCAGGGCTCGACAAACCCCGGGCGCCAGGTCGCCATGGCGACCAGGAAATCAGACCTGGCGCCCAGGTATCGTGAGCCCCGCGAGGTGTCCTCAGCAATGGGATTGGGTTTTCTTTTTTCATATTTCAGCAGCGGTGCGCGAGGGAGCAGAGTGAGTGCACCGGCTGCACAGACTTCCTGCTCCGCCCCCTCGCGCACCGCGTTCTAGTGCTGATCCAGTACTGGGGAGCATAGCAGGGAAGCTGCTCTGAGCCACCGGGCTGCAATGGAAACCGCCCCCCCCCCCCCCCCCCTCTCTGCATTGAGGTGTAATCGCAGGGAGGGGGGACACTGATAGGTTAACTTTTTTTTTTTCTTTTAAAAAAAAACGACAACCAAAAAAAAACAACCTGCTGTCTTGTGTATGTCTGCGTGGATGTGTTTGTGTGTGTATATGTGTGTGCCTGGATGTGTTTGTGTGTGTATATGTGTGTGCCTGGATGTGTTTGTGTGTGTATATGTGTGTGCCTGGATGTGTTTGTGTGTGTATATGTGTGTGCCTGGATGTGTTTGTGTGTGTATATGTGTGTGCCTGGATGTGTTTGTGTGTGTATATGTGTGTGCCTGGATGTGTTTGTGTGTGTATATGTGTGTGCTTGGATGTGTTTGTGTGTGTATATGTGTGTGACTTGATGTGTTTGTGTATATGTGTGTGTGTGACTGGATGTGTTTGTGTATATGTGTGTGTGTGACTGGATGTGTTTGTGTATATGTGTGTGTGTGACTGGATGTGTTTGTGTATATGTGTGTGTGTGCCTGGATGTGTTTGTGTATATGTGTGTGTGTGCCTGGATGTGTTTGTGTATATGTGTGTGCCTGGATGCGTTTTGTGTGTGTATATATGTGTCTGACTGGATGCGTTTTGTGTGTATGTATGTGTCTGACTGGATGCGGTTTGTGTGTATGTATGTGTCTGACTGGATGTGTTTGTGTGTGTATATATGTGTCTGACTGGATGTGTTTGTGTGTGTATATATGTGTCTGACTGGATGTGTTTGTGTGTATGTATATATGTGTCTGACTGGATGTGTTTGTGTGTATGTATGTGTCTGACTGGATGTGTTTGTGTGTATGTATGTGTGACTGGATGTTTGGGTGGGGGGGTGATTTGCGTTCAGAAGTGGAGGGTGCACGGAGAGGAATTTCACCCTAGTCCTCCTAATCAGAATAAAGGATCCTTTATTCTGTATGTATATGTGACAGACTATGTGACTGCGTGTGTTTGTGTTTATGTGCCGTTGTCTGGCTCCTAGATTTTTTTAGCTGGCTCCTAAAACCCAGATAAATTTGTCAAGCCCTGCCTTAAAGGGACTGTCTAGTGCCTAAAATGCATCTTCCAAATATTAATGCTTTCAAAGTACTTTAAAATGCATGTCTTTCATTTTGCATTTTTGTGAAATTACAGCAGTTTGAAGTAAATAAGGACTGCTCTTTAAAATATTATTTGCAAGAAACCAAGTCTGCCCACACTAGATGGGAAAAAGTCATTTCCTTTTTTTTTTTTTTGCTGCAGGAACCAATGAGAATAATGCCATTCAAATTAAAGGAATATCCTGTCTTTCTAGTGATGTCATCATTAAATGTGTTGCACTGTTAAGAGATCCTACTGTGTACAAGAGCAAGGTCACTCATAGGCCACTCAGTAGACTCAATTTGAGGAGAAGAGGAAGTGACTAAATGAAACAAAACTTTATATCCTAAGTGTCTATAGAATCAGTGATGCCGCACATGCAGTAAACATGCAGAGTAATCACTGGGGGTGGGCTTGAGTCAAATATTAACACTGTGATTTATACAGAATGCCCGCATCAAATCACACAGGGATAAAAGCCTGTGCACTATACAAGCAGTAATCTTCATCTTGCACAAAAGTGAGTTTGGGGAATTGACTGTCCCTTTAAGTTTTAATTCTAACCCAGCTCCACTGTGATTGTCATTTTGCTTGAAATTCTGAAATCCTCTTGGAAGAAATGAAAGGAACATTCTTGTCTGGAGTGTGAGCGCAGTACAATGTCTGATATCTCTGAACTACTGTGTTATGACACAACTTGAGAAACACTAAAATCTCCCAAATGTATAAATAGGTGAAACTAAGATATGTCTGTGTATTCCTGATAAATTGATATTACTAAAGGGGTTGCTCAGGTCGAAATGGGATATCCGAGGGGGGCAGAAAGGGTCTGAGCCCGGAGGTCGAAATTACCGCTAATTTTGACTTCCAATCTCGGACTTTAGTGAGTAGACCCCATAGTCCTGTTCATTGACTTTAATTAGCTATATAATTTTTTTGGGTGTGAGCTTTGTGCTGTATTATGCATTAATAATCAGTGTCTGTTATCCTGTTTAGGTATATTTTACACAGCTGCAATAGTTGGGCCAGCAGTGGGATATCTCCTTGGAGGATTTCTCTTAAACATGTACACAGAAATCAACAATCCGTAAGTAGTGCATTACCTGCTTTTATACTTTATACAACAAACTATAAGCTCTCTGTCCCGACTACACATCTGTGTTTAACCCATTCTCTGTTACATTACTTGTTCCTTGCATTTCTTTTGGTCTCATTGATGCCTTTTCTGGCAGTGAAGAGGTTACCGGAAGATTATTAAATCAATACATTATTCCTAATGCAGTAATTTGAATGCCCAGGCTGTCAGGATTCCTCTACACTAGCACTTAATGCAATAATCCCTATTCGTGTGCACTGAAACCCATTTCCTCCTATTTACTATACATACAATCTCAATATAAGGTAAAGCATTAAGGGTAGTATTGACAAAATACTGTGGAAACAGCACATAACGTGGGCTTAAAGATTCTCATCTTTTTACATTCACTTTCTTCAACACATTGAAGTCTATTCAGTTTGGTAGTGAATAACATGTTATTCAGTCAAGCGGTTCCAAAGCATAACTGCACAATGCTGCTATTCTGGTACCATTAATGGTAACAGAAAACTCCAGTTAGCATGTTAAACATTACTTAACGTGGAAACTGGAGTAATGTTACTGCCACTGCCCCCACTCACCTGTTAATGTAATAGGCTCCCATTGGTTCTCAGCCCCCCTTCACAAAAAATGTTGTTAGTCAGAGGCTGCCCAATGCCCACCCTAGTATTCTAGGCCTCGGAGATGGCAAAATTATTATGACCTCCCCCTAAAATGTTCTGGAATTGACCAAGTTTCCCTGGTTACCCTGAATAAAAAAAAATGATCTACCCACTTCAAAACCCAGCCAGTGGGAGACCTGGGGCCAGGGAGCCCTTGGATTTACAGAAGTCACTCTTTTGGATTTGAAATTCAAGTCAGATGCGTTACATTTTTTGGGTTGGGATTTTTTGGGAGGATTCGTTTTTTGGATGGCACCTTTCAATGGGACTAAGATGAGGATTCCAGGGCATCGCCAATCATCAGTGGACTTTTAATCAGGTAATTTTTTCCACATGGTGCACCCTCCTGGCACCCAAAGGTTATTTTATTTTATTACGTTTGACCTTTTTATTCAGGGAGGCCAGAGACATTTTTGTCCAGCACCATGATATTAGTGGGCATTTAGCCAGGACATTTATGCCCCTGGTTTATTTGATGAGGATACCAGGGCATTTGCACACCCATAACCCCACAATTATTAATGGGGGTGGGAAGGGAGTGCTGTATCTCTCCTAGCTGGTATTGGAGTTTTGATGACCCCTGAAAGTTTTGTTTGACTGTAGGGGAGCACTGTTTGTGTTCCCTACAGCACTGAAAGGATTTATGTGCAATAATCGGCTGTGGTGAGGTGTTAATGTAACGGGCAAACTTGATTGAACCCATTAATACATTTACTGGAGGACATTGAATCAATTTTACCCATGAATGTGACACAATTTGCATTGTTTGCATTAATGGGCTTCGTTGAATCTGCCACAGTGACTGCAACTATTGTTTCGCGTGAGATATGTTATCGGCTTTTATAAAATTATATAAATATAATAATTTTCACCACGGCTTTCATTTATTAAAGGTAATTGCAGAGAACCGGCAATGAAATTTAAGACTAAAGCTGCCAGACTGGAAAAATTCACCAATTTAGTCGAATTAGAGATTTTTTCCAACTTGGCTATGTTGGCCTTAAGTTTGAAATTCCCTTCTCAGTTACCTGCAATTACCACTTTCATGAATAGAGGCCTAAAAGAGAATATACCTGAATCTTGCTGTACTGTTTGTTGTTGAGTATACGCAAATATTAGGGTGTGACAAATATCCAGACCATAATTTTGTAAAATGTATTAATGAACAAAGTAAGAATAGTAGACAATATTTCATGGTTCAATATAGTTCTTTTCAGAATACAGTTAGCCAGTTAGAGATGTGGTACTGTATTGTTTCAATAATATACACAAGCCTTGCCCGTACTTCAAAACTTCTTCCCCCTTGCATCACAGTCCTGCTTTTACCCCAGCATTCAGTCACCTATTCCCACCAGCATCATAGTTGTTCCTCCTCTTCCCCTCCAGTAACACAGAACTCTCTCCTCCAAGCACAAACTCCTCTTTGATGTCCCCCATCATCACTGATTTACCTAGTTCACTGCCCTCTTGCTTGCTAGCATCACCTCACCACTGTTCCCCAGCATCATTATTTCTCTGTTTATACATGCAGAAGGTGACCCATGATTTTAGCTCTACTTATTTGTTTTTTTATAGTACCGAACTGACACCTGAAAATCCACTTTGGGTTGGGGCGTGGTGGATTGGCTTTTTGGGAGCAGGTGCCGCTGCATTTCTCATTTCCTTCCCAATACTGGGTTATCCACAACAGCTACCAGGTACATTTCTGAAGTGTTATTGCAAGGATCATGCAGGACATCTCTGTATCTGTATTGACAGGTTCACAAAGAGATTTAGTCATGCATGGAAACACAGTGCAAATATGTAAAGATCAATAAGTGATGATCTGCAAATAATCACTATCCATATCACTTCTATCAGTTACAAAATGGTTTTTCCATGATATTGTATAATTAACCTCTGTACTATTGACTACTCATTTATGTTCTAAAGCTTAGAGTGAAATATAAGGGGAAAAAACGTGGTTACTGACATTCAGAATGTATGTGTAGAAAGGAATGTTTATATTGGTGTATACATGAGCATACCTTCTTTATCAGTGATGTTACGACTTTATCAGTCCTATTTGAAACTTGTATTGCTAATCAGTAACTGATATAATGGATACAAATGAAACATGTATTGGAGAAGCCAATCTAGTAAAACGTGTCAGTAAAATCAAAATACATATTGTACACAACAACGTTTATGTTTGTATGTGTCTTTAGTAGTGTTGAGCGAACCCAAACCGCACTGTTTCACGGACATTTCACTGTATGTTCGGGTTGGAGTTCGGGGTTCGGCGATTACATGTATTCCATAAACCGAAAGTCTATAAATCGAAAGACATTCGATATACATGTAATGCTATTGCTATTCTATAAACCAAAACTGAGTCCCCATTCATAAGAATAGGTCAATTGACCTATTTGTATGAATGGGGACTCTATTTCGGTTTATAGAAAGCCAATAGCATTACATGGCTATTGGCTTTCTATAAACCGAAATAGAGTCCCCATTCATACGAATAGGTCAATTGACCTATTCATATGAATGGGGACACTCTTACCCACATTTTACTTCATTTTGCAGCCCTCTAGCCCTTTCCAGGACTTTTTTAGAGGCATTTTAGTGGCCAAAAGTTTGTGTCCCCATTGACTTCAATGGGGTTCGGGTTCGGGGTCAAGTTCGAGCACGGACCCGGACATTTTTTCGAAGTTCGGCCGAACCTGAACATCCAGGTGTCCGCTCAACTCTAGTCTTTAGGTATATGCAGGCGATTGACAAAAAAGGAAACATGTCAGGAAAAAGGGCTGTTACTTAAAGGGACAATCTACTACAAATTCACTGTAGTTGAAGACTACTGGTTGTATAGTGCACAGGCTTTTTTTTCCAGTGTGATTTTTGATGCAGACATTCTGCATAAATCACATTTTTTTAATATTTGACTCAAGCCCTCCCCCAGTGATTACTCTGAATGTTTACAGCAGGTGTGGCTGTACTGATTATATTGACACTCAGGATATAAAGTTTTGTTTAATTTAGTCACTTGCTGGGCTGCTGGAAAAGAATACATTGTGTGGACTGTAATAGACTTGCTTTTGTACACAGTAGGATCTCTTAACAGTGCAACACATTGTCTGATGGCATCACTAGAGAGCCAGGAAATTCCATTCATTTGAATGCCATTATTCTCACTGGTTCCTGCAGCAAAAAAAAAGGGAATTGACTTTTACTCAGCTAGTGTGGGCAGTCTTTGTTTCTTGCAAACTTTTTAAAAAATGTTAAGCATGTAAAACCTGCATTTTAAAGTACATTAATATGGATTAACATTTAAAAAATGCATTGTGGGCACCAGACAGTCCCTTTAAAAATAACTAAAGAGCCAATAATCAACACCGAAATGGTGCCTTCGAGTTGCAGATGGATTCAGGGCACATCTAGACCCGAATGTGCCAGCATGCCTGGTGTGCCACTGAATATGTCTGCATTCGGAATGTCTGTAGAATCAGTGGGGGTTTTGGAAGTGTGACAATAAAACTGGTATTTAGTTTATATATGATTTAACGCTTTTCAACCTTAATTATTTTATCAGGATCTCAACGCTATGTGGTCATGAGAGTATCCGAAGCCCACCAGGTGAATGGTGAAGCTCACAAACCCGACCCTGATTTTGGGAAAACCATTAAAGATCTGCCAAAGTACGTCCCCTGGCTCCGCAGTTGCAATTTAGGTGTTTTGTGTCAGGAACCGATTGATTTCTTTACTGATCACAAGGACATGTGGCTTCTCACCCATTCACTATTCTATTGATTTATAATGGAACCTTCTAGTGCAGTCTCATGTACCCCACCTTTCCTTGACCCCTGACTAATAAAAGTAAGGAATCTGTAGACCATAACATGGAATTATTCTTGAAATTATATCTATTCCTTTCTATTAATGTGCAGGTCTGCCTTGATGCTCCTCAAAAACCCCACGTTTATCTTCCTGTGTTTAGCTGGAGCGACAGAGGCTACTCTCATCACCGGCATGTCCACCTTTGGGCCCAAATTCCTGGAATCACAGTTTAGCCTGAGTGCGTCAGAAGCTGCAACTTTCTTTGGTAAGATGTGAAGCACCCTCAGCAGGAAACAGCTTACTGGGGGATGCTTTCATTTTGGCCGACATGTAGCATGAGCATGCCTGACATATTTGGATATGGCAGTTCTTTGTATATGGATTAAAGAAACATTACTCCCATAATTTGCAACACATACATTAAATGAATTAATTTTCTCTGGGTAAGGAATGGAGGGTACCAAATCCTCCTGTCGTCTGACATCAACAGAGTTCAAAATAATTATTTTTAAAGATTAGTTAGACATCATTAAAGGTTAACAATCATTTAGCAGATTATGGACATGGTGATTGAAATCATGGTTATTCAGTCATTGAGGAAACTGAGAGTGGTTAATATGGTAAGAAATGACCTACTATATGAGAAAATAAAACTGTGATGCTCATTACTGATGTCCCCAACTCTATATAATAAGAGTAGGACAATTCAGTTATCTCTACTGTACATTTTTAAGCATATCATAGTCTACAATGTAGCAAACTATGCTGATACATGTTTATTCAGGTCCCCTTTATATGTGATTGAGGGTGGAGTTGTTCATTCATTTTATTTTTGCTGTTACGTAGAAAATATGGGAAATAGCTTAACACTGGCTCCATCTAGTGGCAAGTTGTTTCCTGCACCCAACATGTAGGCATAGCATGTTTCTAATAAGCAGACATAGCGGGAGCTATTTACAAAAAGGGAGGTGCAGGTACTGTTGACACCTTTTCTTTAGAAAAATTACCGGCCACACTTTTGCTCCATAAATTAAACATTGGCCTCAAGCCGACTTTTTACCGACCAGCTGGTAAATTACTGACTGAGTGGCAACCCTAGGTGCAAATTTAGCTACGCATATTGCAGAGCCAAACCCGATGAGTTTATACATTTATGTTGCATTACAGGAATCTTTCTGTTTGTACAAGTGTTATCCTGTACCTTATCATATACATTTCCATAGGTTATTTAGTGGTTCCTGCTGGAGGAGGCGGCACCTTGATCGGTGGGTTTATCGTGAACAAACTGAAATTGAACTGCTCAGGGGCGATCAAGTTCTGCGTATTTTGTACTTTGCTCGGACTTCTCTCTGTCTTCATATTTCTAATCAGCTGCCCCAATATGTCAGTGGCTGGAGTGACAGCTGGCTATCACGGAAGGTGAGGTTACAGATGAGGCATAGTAAACATGGAATAAAATAAGTAATGTGTGTTATAATTTTCAGACAGGAAATGGACATATTAAGATGACAATTGGTTATTATCTGTATTACCATATTTATCAAATCAAAAGACTATCATCTTTTCTTCAAGTAGTGTTAATAGCCAAATAAATAAATCTTAATAATAAACCAGGTTCATTTATTTGTTTGAAAAACATAAGAATATACAGGCACTCAAAGCAGGTCTTAGTTTAAAAAAAAAAAATATATTATTTTCATGTAACCAAGTCAGTGGTGAAGCAAGATGGTAACTGGCCTTGGTGTAGAAACAATTTCTGGGCCCCACAGTAGGCCAATATTTATGTGCTTTTCTTGTTTTTTTTAATCACTAATGCTGTGGGACAGTCCAGGGTTGCACCTGCTACATCCCCTCAGGACTGGTGCAAGACGTTTTGCCACCCCAGGGTAAAACTTATATTTTTCCACCCCTTTCTGATTTCACCCTCAGGCACGTAGACACACAGTCACATATGGACGGACATATAAACACACAGTCACACTTGCAATGTCACATGCACAGCACATACACAGTACCTAGCACCCAGATTGCACACCTAAGACTTGCCCAAGCACCCAGATTGCATACACAGGATTTGCCACAGCACCCTTTCTTGTCAAGGACTTCCCTTTCTAGTGGTGGGCAGCTCAGGGAGCTTTGCCTATTAGTAGTGGGAGCTTTGCATCCCCTATTGTTCCACCTCTGACCCAAGTTAAGTAAATATATAGTCAAGAGGCAAATACAGTTACTGCTTCCTTCAGTATTAAGGCGTCCATCTTGGAATCTCCTCAGATACCATTACTTTTTAAAAGAACATCAACCACACAATTACAGGTCAGTTAATCAGACTTGTAGACCCAGTCACCTTAGACCACTGACGCAAACATACTTAATGACCCTCCCTCCAATCTACATAACCACCAGACCAGCTTCTGACAACTTTGTCTATAGTTTAGTTGGGATAAAACTTCAACTTTATCATTACACTGTAATTTAACCTCACATACCACTCAATAAATGACGATTCAAGAAAGTGTGACTGAGAGGGATGGTAAGGGTACGAGTAACGAAAAAAAGGAACCTTTTTTTGCATGGAGTGAGCCTTTAATGAATCACTAATCAATAAAATTGGATTTGAAATTAGTTTGCCTGTTTTCCCACAACATTCTACCTATGTGCCGTGTTTTTGAAAAATAATTGTATTTAATTATCTGTCTGTTTATTGCTGTGTTTCTACAGTGCTCTGATGGAAGGCAGTCTTAATCTGTCTGCCATGTGTAATGTGGGCTGCCGGTGTTTGGAAGAGATATATAGCCCCGTCTGCGGGGAGGACGAGATCATGTATTACTCCGCCTGCTATGCAGGTTGCTCAGGGATTTACACGGACCTTGGAGGGGGGAGAAAGGTGACTATATGTAATTTAGCAAACTGTTAGCATTAAGGAAAATTGTAAACATGTATAAAGAGTGAGATCTTACAACAGAGTTATACTGTATATATTACATTGTGAGACCAGTATTGGGTTGTGTCATGCTGTAACACATAAGGTAAGATAGTTCTTAATTCTTGGACTATACAGGTAAACTGGGGAAGATGGCAGGCCAGTCATTGGTAGGGCAGGCAAAACTGGCGAGGGATAGAAGTCAGATATGTTGAGGGTATGGTAGATGAGGAAACATGTTGGAATGAGAAGGTCGAAACTGTTAGGGGAGAAAAAGGCAGAACCACTTGGGTGGAGAAGGATAGATTGATCTTAGGTGAAGAAGGCAGGACCAGACTGGAGCAAGGGATGATGGGACAAGCTACATGTGTAATATTCTGATTTGTCACAGGTTTACCAGAATTGCAGCTGTGTGGCATGGAACGCTTCCTCTACTGGGGGACAGGCTGTAGCCGGGAAATGCGCCTCATCTTGTCACAAAATGTCACTCCTTTTGGTGTTTACCTTTTGTGTAATCCTGTTTACATTCCTGTGCAGTATTCCTGCATTAACAGCAACGCTAAGGTACTGTCCTGTGTGTGTCACAGTCAAGCTAAAGGGTCTACGTAACAGACAGAGAATTGCACGGAAAGGAAAGGAGAATTTCAAACTTAAGCCAAAGGAAAAGCTAAAAGGAAGATTTTGTACAACTTGGTTAGTTTGGCCTTAAGTTTGAAATTCCTGTTTCAATTCCCTGGAATTCTCTGTTTATTGCATGCTTTATATGCTGAATGTCTGTCTGGTTCTAGTGACCCACCTCTTGCACTAGTGCAAGGCCTTGGAATGAGTGAGCACCTGATGATATTGTAGGTCGTGTAGTGGTTGGTTATGATACTAGTGGAACGTGTGGTTATCTTTGTCAAGCATTGAATATTTTCCCAGTAGATACATGTACCAACCATTCCATTATTGCTGTTACAGGTGTGTATGTGACAGTCAGCGTTCATTTGCTCTTGGTATCCAGTGGATAGTGGTACGGACACTTGGTAAGATATTTATCGATCTGAATGTTATAGGAACATAAATGAAACAGTTTAGTGCATCCTTGTTGGGGATTCCCCAGCTTAAAATGGCATCGTAATGTTTTACTGGTTAAAACGCTGATTTCTTTATAATATTGATTAGTAAGTACTGAAAAAAGCAGACAGACTGTTTGAACTCTTTAAACTTTTAACTTGATGACCCCAGTATGTCAAATTTCCCATGGTTCTTTTTCAGGTGGGATCCCGGGTCCGATTGCCTTTGGATCAATGATTGATATATCATGTCTGTTATGGCAGAAACAAGGTGGGGACAGAGGGTCTTGCTATATTTACCACAATTCGGCAATGAGCAGATATACACTTACTGCTGGACTTGTTTACAAGGTGAGTGAATAAAACTTTGACACTCATCACTGATGTAACACCTTATAGCAATTCAGGTATCACCACTGTACAAGGTTATCATAGTCTAGCTCTGATGTCACTACAAAATGACAAACCATTTCAGCTTACATAGGCTTGTCGAGCAGCTGCTGCAAAGCTTCAGTTCAAGAGTCCGGCTGCGAATTTATTGGACAAGCTAAACATAAACAAAACCCTTGCTAGTACTTCATATACATAACTGAACCTTAGTACAAACATTGCAGGCATCTGACATCCAATCTTCAAGCCATTCCTCCATAATTATTACTATATCAACACACCTTGAAACTGAAGTATACATATTTTTCTACGGTAGAAACTGTGTACAATTAGAGGTACTAAATATACTTTTACAACCATTTTGTGCTCTGTGCATCAACTATACAGGGAGTGCAGAATTATTAGGCAAATGAGTATTTTGACCACATCATCCTCTTTATGCATGTTGTCTTACCTCAAGCTGTATAGGCTCGAAAGCCTACTACCAATTAAGCATATTAGGTGATGAGCATCTCTGTAATGAGAAGGGGTGTGGTCTAATGACATCAACACCCTATATCAGGTGTGCATAATTATTAGGCAACTTCCTTTCCTTTGGCAAAATGGGTCAAAAGAAGGACTTGACAGGCTCAGAAAAGTCAAAAATAGTGAGATATCTTGCAGAGGGATGCAGCACTCTTAAAATCGCAAAGCTTCTGAAGCGTGATCATCGAACAATCAAGCGTTTCATTCAAAATAGTCAACAGGGTCGCAAGAAGCGTGTGGAAAAACCAAGGCGCAAAATAACTGCCCATGAACTGAGAAAAGTCAAGCGTGCAGCTGCCATGATGCCACTTGCCACCAGTTTGGCCATATTTCAGAGCTGCAACATCACTGGAGTGCCCAAAAGCACAAGGGGTGCAATACTCAGAGACATGGCCAAGGTAAGAAAGGCTGAAAGACGACCACCACTGAACAAGACACACAAGCTGAAACGTCAAGACTGGGCCAAGAAATATCTCAAGACTGATTTTTCTAAGGTTTTATGGACTGATGAAATGAGAGTGAGTCTTGATGGGCCAGATGGATGGGCCCGTGGCTGGATTGGTAAAGGGCAGAGAGCTCCAGTCCGACTCAGACGCCAGCAAGGTGGAGGTGGAGTACTGGTTTGGGCTGGTATCATCAAAGATGAGCTTGTGGGGCCTTTTCGGGTTGAGGATGGAGTCAAGCTCAACTCCCAGTCCTACTGCCAGTTCCTGGAAGACACCTTCTTCAAGCAGTGGTACAGGAAGAAGTCTGCATCCTTCAAGAAAAACATGATTTTCATGCAGGACAATGCTCCATCACACGCGTCCAAGTACTCCACAGCGTGGCTGGCAAGAAAGGGTATAAAAGAAGAAAATCTAATGACATGGCCTCCTTGTTCACCTGATCTGAACCCCATTGAGAACCTGTGGTCCATCATCAAATGTGAGATTTACAAGGAGGGAAAACAGTACACCTCTCTGAACAGTGTCTGGGAGGCTGTGGTTGCTGCTGCACGCAATGTTGATGGTGAACAGATCAAAACACTGACAGAATCCATGGATGGCAGGCTTTTGAGTGTCCTTGCAAAGAAAGGTGGCTATATTGGTCACTGATTTGTTTTTGTTTTGTTTTTGAATGTCAGAAATGTATATTTGTGAATGTTGAGATGTTATATTGGTTTCACTGGTAAAAATAAATAATTGAAATGGGTATATATTTGTTTTTTGTTAAGTTGCCTAATAATTATGCACAGTAATAGTCACCTGCACACACAGATATCCCCCTAAAATAGCTAAAACTAAAAACAAACTAAAAACTACTTCCAAAATTCTTCAGCTTTGATATTAATGAGTTTTTTGGGTTCATTGAGAACATGGTTGTTGTTCAATAATAAAATTAATCCTCAAAAATACAACTTGCCTAATAATTCTGCACTCCCTGTAAGGATAGCACTGAGTTCTTCTAATATTACTACTATACTACTATAAGGTGATGACCTAGTTCTGATTTCACTACTGTACTATTATATAATTATTACAACCTGCTTTATCATAAGGATATCATAAGGATTCTCTGACATAATTACTATACAGTTATAAAGATATCACAATGTAGTTATCACATCACTTTCTGTACAGTTATAAGGAAATCAGATTGCCGTTCTGACATCACTACTGTACAGTTATAAATATATCATATTGTAGTTCTGACATCACTACCATACAGTTGTAAGGATATCACATTCTAGTTCTGACATCATTACCATACAGTTGTAAGGATATCGCATTGTAGCCCTGACGTCACTACTGTACAGTTCTAAGGATGCCACGTTATAGTTCTGGTGTCATTATTGGACAGTTATATGGTTATTACAGTCTGGTTGTATATCACTTTTTCGTTCTGACATGACTACTGTACAGTTAAGAATATATTTTTCTAGTTTTGACATCAGTACTGTACAGTGATAAGAATATCACATTCTAGTTCTGACATTACTGCTATACAGTTTTAAGGATACCACATCCTAATACTTATCTTACCACAAGGCCACCATCAGGGGTCACAGGTGATACACCGGTTACGGGCCTGCTTGGGCCCAGTACCCTTTTTTAAAAAAAACAAAAACCGCTTGCCTGCAAAGGCACTGGCTGGGGAGAACAAAAGATCTCCCCTCACAGCCTCTCTGTGGCGAGTAGGCAGCCGGATGTCTGTCCAGCCATGCTGCCACTCACACTCCCCATCACAGCGTCAGGGGTCACACGACCTGCCAGCACTTAGACTTCAGAACAGCACCTGCAGTGCAGTGAGAGGGAGCATGGGAATGTATGTGCTGCTGCATGTGGTTGATAGGGCAAGTCCTAAGGGGCTGGGGCTTATCCAGGGTGCACAATGTGGGGTATAGGGCATGTCCTGAGTGTGCAGTGTGGGTGATGGGGCATATCCTGGGGTAACCTCATTGACATGCTATACAAAAATGTATGCATTTAAACCTCATTTGCATGATATACAAAGACCTGGATATAATGACTCTGGGAGGGTAGGGGGCAAAAGGGTGATGGAGATATAGGGATGGGGGACCCCAGAAAATTTGTTCTGTAAGGGGCCCTGAAAACTCTGATGGTGGCCCTGTCTTACCATACAAATCCAATAGCCTATTATCTGATGTTTTATATTATTACATCTTCCATGTAGACTGGAAGAATGCTAAACTTAATAATTATGTCAGGCTGAACGATCTGTAACATTACTCTCTTCCTCATTACAGGTGGTGGGATTGCTATTTTTTCTATTTGCCTTGATGCTTTATAAACCCCCTCCCCTCTCCCTGCCAAGCAGCACTGACCAAACAGACAATACTGCCAACTGCCCGTTGGAAAAAAACTCTAGAGAAGATCTAGATAACAAAGCAACATCACTGGGCACCAATTCCTGAGGATGTGAGATGCCATGTGTTCATTCCTTGCCATTTACTCATACTTTACAGTGCTGTCAAGTTGTATATTTTCAGACTCTTCTGTTAAAGATGAAAGGGCTAAGTACGCACTGCAGCATCTCATTTGTTATTGTGTAAGATATTCACTCCAACATGATTTATTGTTATTTATTGTTTTGTTCACCAAGAGCAACGAGAAGAAGCACAGGAATGGTCTCAAGTTTGGCCTTGGAATGCTGCCATATGGCATGCAATGCTGCATCCCAGGGAAACTGGCCACGTGGCATGCACTGGGGCTTCCTGGAAACCTTAGCATACCAGGTACCCTGCTTGATGGAATGCACTGGTTATTCCTTTTAACTGTGACACATGGCATTTACTGGGCATCCATGTAACTTAGGATGCATTGCTGCATCCTTGGAAACACTGCTATGGTATGCACTAGTGTATTCTGGAAAGCCTGTCATGTGGTATGTGGCACTGATACAGTCTTGGGAACCTGCTATGGGGTATGCACTAAAGCATCCTAGGATCCTTGTAGTGTGTCATGCGCTGGTACAATCTAATCTCTTCCAAAATGGGTCAACATTTCATGCGGGTTAATTTAATTTTTTGACAACTTGGACCACATTACGTCTTAGACGTAACTGATGCTCTTAGTTTATATACCTTTCTTTTACTAAAACAAATCTAATTTATTCTATGTACATGATGTCAAACAGACATTAAATCTCTCAATGACCTTTTCCTCCTCTAAATTCACCTCTATGATCTGTAGGTGCAATACTGAAATGGTTTTAAAAAAAAGAAAATCTTTTAAGGGGTAAGCTATATTTGCAGACAGTTACTATAAAAAGTCTGCTCTTTGCCTCCACAGCTGCCTCCCCTGATGCTAAGCACACACCAGGCTTTGTCTTCTAGAATATTTTCTGTGCCCTGCTGGCATTTAAAGAGTTAAGTTTTGCACGCTTTCTACAAAGACAGGAAGCTTATCTATGCAGATTTTTTTTACTCACATATATGTGTAATATTTGTGTGTTTGTACAAGGAAAATGGTTGCTAAATATATGTATCTGGTTTTATTCAATCTGTTTAATTTATGATGAAGCTGTTGGGTCTACTCACTAAGAATGAAACTGCAAAATTCAGACATTAATATGTGAGTCCATATGTGAATAGACCCATGACACCTTGCGTTGGCATTTGTCCTGTTTAGAGCTGCATTGCCAATGGTTTTGCTTCAGAAGGGACTATAATCTCTGACAGCAGACATACACATGGAGTTTTGGGTGAGAATGGAGGCATGTTTGGATGCCATGTTTCTGATGATCATGTTATCTTCAAGTATAAAACTACTCTTGAATGACCCCAAAACCACTTCCATACAATCAAAATATATTTACAGTATTTATTTTGTATGTATTGTATTTACTATGTGATCATTTTTCATTACAGTTTTATTTTGTTTTTCATTGAGTCTTCTAGTAGAGAAATTTGTTGTTTTACATAAAAGAAACCAATTTTGTGTTAAGACAGTCCCAATTTAATATACTCCAAATGTCACCAACACATTCGGTGGCCTTTTAGTTAGCAAATAAATAGTTTAGGAGCTATATTTAATATAATATATTCTTACCTTGTTCTGGTTCTGATCCTGCTGTGGCACAGACTGCAAGGAAATGGAAGGTGAACCCATGCACTGTGGAATCAGCCCCTGCACAAAGCATGCCAGTTGAGTGCTCGGGCTCTAAACTATTTATTTGCCAGCTCACAAATGTATAAATTACATTCAGAGTATATTCAATTGGGACTTTGTCATGTAATATAGGACAGTGCATTATTTTGCCATGATTTTGCAGGTACCACCAATTAATTACTGAATCAGGCACAGCAAAACCAACAAGCATGGATCACAGCACTCCATATTAATCTCTTCCCTTCCTTTAGCTACACTTGCATGTCACCTCTCCTGGACATTTTACCCCAAACCCACCATTACAAAGCGTGTGTCTGTTTGTTATTGTATCTATGTATCGCATTCTGATGAATATGCACCTAATGTAATTAAAGAAAATATATGTGTGAACTTATTTTCTATTGTAAATATTAGACTCAGCATGTCAGGTTTGAGGTTTTTGGAGCATAGAGCAGGGGATGCTATCCCTTGCTGGTAACCCTTATCAGGTGGTCCACAGGTGTATAAAGGCAGAGCACCCTGGTAAGCATAGGAGCACGAGAATGCCACAAAATAATAAAAGGATAATCCAAAAAGCGAAGTCAGGAACAGTCCAATAGATCAGGGCAGGCAGCGGTCAAAGAGTAGTAGAATAATCCAAGCAGGGGTCAGGGTTCAGTCAAACAGGGTAATCCAGGAGACAAGCCAAAGGTCAGGTAACGGGAAATCCAATAGATATACTGCAACACAGCAACAAAGGGGAAACTGGAGACTGAAGTCCAAGGACAAACAGGAACCAATGCTCTGGAGCACTGTGGTAACAGTTTGAGGTTTTTTATTTATAGTGCTGTGGGTCTCCACTCCTCCCCTTTGTAGAAAAAGCTCCTTACTTGATTGGATGTTAGAGGGGTGTGCTTTTCTAGTACATACCTCTCTGTCTCTGCTTGGAGTCCATAGGAGGTTTGGTGATAGGGGAGGCAGAGTTTACCTCCCTCCTACAGGTGTAAAGAGATCCACCTTGATTAGGGTAAACTCTGGAGGATGCATCCAGGTCTTGCAGAAACTTTAGGCCCTGGTTTCAGCCTACCGCAATCGCGGATAGAAGATCTTACTACAGGCCTCGGCTTTGGCCTACTTCCGCGGAGGAATTATAAGACTTGATGGATGCCTGGAAACACTGGAATTGCAGGTAAGGGCCAGAGGGGCATGACAGGTTCCCCCTTCCAATACGCACCCTCCGGGCGCGTCTAGGTGCTGGACGTTCAGGATGTGCACGGTGAAATGCACGAAGACAGGCAGGAGCATAGATGGTGGCAGCTGGTTCCCAGGATCTCTCTTCAGGTCCATATCCTTCCCAGTGGACCAGGTACTCAAGTCGTGCCCTTCTAATATGGGAATCCAAGATTTCTTGTATCTCGAATTCCTCCTCATTGTCCACGATAATGGGGAGTGGAGGAGTAGGTTTTTCTCTTTGGGAATTATCTGGTATCCATTTCTTGAGAAGCGAAACATGGAATGTAGGGTGGACACGCCAAGTGGTAGGCAATAGAAGAGTAACTGCTACAGGACTAATGATCTTTTCGTGGTAGGACAAGCCATTTTAACATGAGAGGATGAAAGCCAAACCTTATCTCCAATGTTATACTGTGGTGGAGATGTACGTCGGCAATCTGCTTGATCTTTGTAGTTTTGTTGGGCTTTCTTTAGAGTCTCTTGTAGTGACTTGTGGAACTGTGGTTATAGCAGGTAGTTGAGGAATAGAGGAAGGATGATAACCATAGTTGGCTTTCAAGGGTGACATACCTATAGAACTGTGAAGGCTGTTGTTGTAAGCATATTCTGCAGTTGGAAGTAAGGAAAGCCAGTCATCCTGTTGATGGGTAACATAGCAATGAAGATACTGTTCTAGGGTTTGGTTAGTTATTTCTGTTTGGCCATCAGTTTGAGGATGGTAAGCAGATGATAGTATTCTTTGTATGCCCAAACCACGACAAAAGGCAGACCAGAAATGTGATGTGAATTGTACTCCATGGTCAGAAAGAATGGTTTGGGGTATGCCATGGAGGCGGAAGATTTCTTTGATAAATAGGTAAGCAGTTTCAGCTGCAGTACAGAGTTTGGTTGTAGGAATGAAGTGAGCCATCTTGGTTAGACGATCCACAACTACCATGATGGTAGTATGTTGTTGAGATGGTGAGAGTTCAACAATGAAGTCAACAGTTACATCAGACCAGGGACTGGTAAAGGTTGTAATAAGCCAGCTGGTCTGGTATTAATCCCTTTGGATCGTCCACAGATATCACAGGAACGTACATATTGTTCAATGTCCTTTCTTTGGTTAGGCCACCAGAATGACCGATGTGCAAGTTCCAAAGTTTTCTTGACCCCTCCATGGCCTGCCAACGGATGATCATGTACTGTTTCCAATACTTTGGTTCTTACAGCAGGAGGGACAAAAATCAGAGTATCCTTGTAGAGGAATCCATCTTTTTTGGTCAAAAAGGGGTATTTGGATAGGTAAGAGTCATCCTTACTGTTGAATCTAAGAGTGTAAGGTCAGTTCCTGCATGTTTGTGTGTATGTATATATATATATATATATATATATATATATATATATATATATATATATATATATATATATGTTCCCTTATCCTCTCTCCCTGAAGCACCTGAGGATCCCAGTTCCTCTCCCCTAACCCCATGTCCAGCTTGGTTCCCCTTATGAAGCGTCTGAGGATCCCGGCTCCTCACTCCATCCCTTCTGTTCCTTTAGCCCTTACCCTGTCCTCTGTATGTTGGTCTGTGTTATATATGTATCTCTGTATATCTCCTTAGATATTGCTTATCCTTTGCCTTTCTGTGTATTCTTTAGTTCTCCCTTTGCACCTTGCACTGTCCTGCAGCCCTGCACTATGTATTTCTGCTCTACTCTGCTCTGTACTTGTTTTGCTCTGCTTGGCTCATCACTTTGCTTTATCCTGCTACATCCTGCTAACCTGTTCAAGTTATACTCCATGCTTGCTGCAGGATGTTTGCAGGATCACTTCAGTTACACCCTAGGCATCACTGGATTCCACGGTTGCTTCACAGGGCCTGGGAACGTGGCTGCATAAACTTGGGGGTCTCAAACCACTGAGGGATTGCAGTTACCCAGCACCAGGCCCTGTGTCTCCATTTCCAGCACATTGAACTCCTGCATCGGGCACTCAGGGTCCCATAACCTCCTGGACCCGTGCCTGACATAAAGCATCTAGTCGGGACTGACACAGCAGGATCCATTTATATAACATTGAATTCAGTCAGGCCAATAGATTTACAAGTATATTCTAAAGGATCCATAGATTTAACCTTGAATCAAGCCAGGTTCAATTGACTTTGGCTTATTTTGGGGCTCTTTTGGGAGGACCTCGGCTATTACGAATATAACTGAAGTCCTCCCATATAACTCAATGGCCTGAAGTGTAATAAAAATCAGTAAAAAAGTAACCATGAGGCGTTAACTAAATAAAAATAAAGTAAATGAACATAAAATAATATACAATTATTTTTTATTAAAATTAAAAAAAATACATATTAATGTAAATATACTATTATAATATACAACAGTGATATATTATAATTAAAAATAAATATTTTTGTCTTTAAAATATGTTAACTTTAATTCTTCTACACGTTTCTATTCAGTTCTTATCGAATTAGGACCATATTCGGGGGTGATTAATGCATATTGAGTAGCTGAAAATCTATGCTTTTAATTGCAAAAATGTCCTGATCCGAATACTTACAGTGCTTTGGTTTCCCGTTTCACACCCAAATTCAGGGATATGAAATTTGGCTAAAGTGCCTGACACAAATCCAAATTTGGGACATATGGGTGTATATTGAGTCGACCCTTTAATCGTAAAGAATGCCAAGGTTTAACATTGAACTCACTCAGGTCCATAAATTGAACAGTAAACTCAGCAGGATTCATAGATTTAACATTAGACTCTGTTTGTTTTAAATAATATCATCTTACTATAGCTCATAAATGATCAGTCTAGTCAAGATAACTCGGATATAACGGGCTAATATCTTTCTAAGAAAATTATTTTTGTTGTGTGTACTGTATTACTCTCTGAATGCGGCATGATATTGTTTGGTTTTAATTCATTTGTTATGTAACTTAATTCAATTGTATTAAATATTGACGCGTTGTGGATTATGTGTAATGAACCATTCTGGGGGCAGGGTTCTAAAATTAGAGAAATTACAGTATTTGCTCGAATATAAGACGACCCTGATTATAAGACGACCCCCCCAAACTTTGGATATTCCTTTAGGAAAAAACTAAAAGCCTGAATATAAGACTACCCTATAGGAAAAAAGTTTAACTTGTATATATTCATATGTAAATTGCTTTTTAATATTGCATTTCTTGTTTTTATTTCCTTTTATGTGCCAATGCTGTCTCTCTCTCCCTCTCCCCCCAGCTTTGTCTCTCTCTCCCCTTTTCCCCCCAGCGTTGTCTGTCTCTCTCCCCCCAGTGTTATTTCTCTCCCCCTCCCTCCAACGTCTCTTCCTCCCCCCAAAACTTTTCTTTCTCTCTCCACCTCCCTCCCTCCTTTTCTCTCTCTCTCTCTCTCTCTCTCTCTCTCTCTCTCTCTCTCTCTCTCTCTCTCTCTCTCTCTCTCTCTCTCTCTCTCTCACACTCTCTCTCTCTCTCTCTCTCTCTCTCTCTCTCTCTCTCTCTCTCTCTCCCCTCCCTCTCACCTTGTCTCTCTCTCCCCCTCTCCCCCCTGTCTTTCCCTCCCCCTCCCCTTGTCTCTCTCTCTGCCCCCCTCCCTTTGTCTCTCTGTGAAATTTCTCCAATGTAGCTGAATGGGAAAAAACTCGACTACTTTGGATTTAAGTTTGAAATTCTGTTCTCAATGCCCTGCAATCCTCTCGTTCATCAATGAATCCCCTAATTAAAAGTTTCCATCAAAATTGACATGCCGATCATTATTTATGCTTAATATTATGTATGTATTTGCAAATTATGTTAAATTATTCCAGTTTAATAAGATTGTATTAAAAGAAAAAAAAAGTCCCTTCTACTTGATTGAGTCTTCTTTGTAGCCAGATACACAGCACTTTTTAGTACATACCTGTAATGAGATAAACATTAAACTAGTTTAAAATAATTGTGTTATAATGTGAATATCTTACATTTCTCATGCTGCTTGTGACACTAACTGAGCCTAACCACTAGGTGGCAAACTTGTTCATTCTATAAATTTCACAGCATTCAAAGGAATGATTATTGTTTTTTGGAATCTGCTGCAGGCTTTGATTGATTCCTTTTAGTACATGACTTTGTCTCTCATACATTTGGAAACTACTAAAATCAAAATACATATTTTAGATTTTTGCATCATGTAGCTTTTTATTTATATAACATACAAGAGATCTTAGTATAAAGGTTATTGTGATATTTTTTCTCTTTATTTTAAATTATATTTGTCACATTTGTGGTCTGGATCGCATTAAAATGTACCTGTAGAAATTGCCTGTATATTTAGTTCATTAGTTTTTCAGTATATTAGATTTTACCATGTTAGTTTATAAGGTACATGTTATTTTATAAGATACGTGTTATTTTAGTATCCTGGAGTTCTGCTTTTTCCATTGTTTTACAGACGCTCTCTAATTCTGTGTCCATTTAATGTACTCCTGAGATACTAACTTTCATATGGTTTTAACATATATATATATATATATAAATGTATATTTTAGCTGTTACGTTAAAGCAAAAATGCATTTATCAGTGTATTCTTACTAGTATGAAACGTTGCAATGCTTGAATATGGTCTGGGTTTCAGAGCACCCCCACACTGATATATGAGGGTCCTCAATACAGATGCATACAGCATCAGCAACTTGCACAATGGTTTTTAACCTTTAATTTTTAATCAATTTTTCATTTTATATTGTTTATTGACTCATGCAAGCTGCACCTTTTTTCTGTCCACATTTGCATATTAACCATTGAATTCACTGCCTTATTATTTATTCATTATTTTAACTATTGAATTAATAGTTTCTGAGCACCTCTCCCCCGAGTTCTTTTGTGTCTTCCTCTGTTTCTATTGCACAATGGAAATTACCATGCATCACTCAGTCCATCACCCAAATGTTTGATATCAATGTCATGCATGTTTAGCGCTTCCCCCGTTATTTGCTGGACATGTGCATTTCTGCTCGTACAGCAGTATCCACGGAATGTGTAAAAGCTAGGTAGTGGGTGGAGCATGCTATGTTATTGAGCATGCAAACAATAGCACACGCTCTATGCAGTATAGTTCACCAAACCCATAAAAAAAAATTAAGTTGGACTGGGTTTTAAATCTTTTTATAAATTGGATATACACTAATAAATAAATAACAGAAGATCATGGAACACAAAACATTTAATTTTTTTAATTTTTTTTTTACATAAAATGGAATATTTCATTAAAGATTTTGAGGTTTTTTTTTTTTTTATGGGAAATGTCCTGATAATTTTTATAATGAAAGCACAAAATAATCCACTGAGCATATTCTAGTTTAATTAGAAGTACAGTTGGTGCAGCAGAAAAGCTACAGATTTCTGATGGACTATACCAATAATCTGTGAGCAGGTTTAAGTCAAGAACCTTACCCATCTCTGTGCATTAATGGCAGATGATTTTGATAAATGCCCATGTCTGCAATGGTTCAGTGAAAAAGGAAGGTAACTGGAATCTGTGGTTATTTGCCACTGTATTTGTAGTTCCAGGTTTATATTGGTATGTCCTTAAACTACTTTAACTTGGACGTCTTTGTCCCAGTTTCCTTATCCAGAAGGAGATAATCCTTAATAAAAAAAATGGATTCAATTTAATTATTTGTGTACTAGCTGGGGCAGCAGACAAGCCATGTATCTTGTAACAGTAAAAATATGTCAGGCCCTGTATGATTTATCTGCATTTTAGTTATTTCTTAATTGTTAAACTGACTTTTTTTGATTACATTATAACATAGGATGCAAAATCCACAAATGGTAGATGGTTCCTTTAAAGAACAACTAAACACTTTTTTTTTTACTTGTGTTTCTAATATAGTACTAATATATACTTTTGAAAGTACATACCAGTTTAACCTCTGACTGGCAGCTCCATGCTTTTCTAAGAAGAAGGCAGCCGTCTGGTTGCTGACTCTCTCAGAGAGACATGGGATCAGCGGAGGGGACCTTAACTAGCTCCACTCTGTTGATCCTCTTTGAAAATGAGGGTCTCTCGCTACACTCGACAAGAAATATCCTGGACCTGGTAGACCACGATCAGACATGGCGGGCAAGCTCCTGTTCTAATTGACTTTGCTCGGGATAACTGTCCACTGCCTATCCACTGGGTAAGCCTCA
Organism: Pelodytes ibericus; assembly: GCA_036172795.1. Taxonomy (NCBI): domain Eukaryota; kingdom Metazoa; phylum Chordata; class Amphibia; order Anura; family Pelodytidae; genus Pelodytes; species Pelodytes ibericus. Next base: position 132,425,009 of record CM069862.1, read on the forward strand.
GCTTTGAGGCAGAGCCGATAGGAAACCTGCCTATATCTCTAAAGATAGTGTTTACCAGGGACATGGGTTAAAAAAAGCTTTACCTATCCTTTAATTGTTTAATATAACATGCTTTTACACGTTATCTACTTCTACATGCCATACAATTTTATAAAGGAATCTAAATGCATCCATACAGTGAAATGTAAACTATTGTCGGGAAGGGATGTTTTGCAGATCTTGTATTTCCTAAATAAATCTCCCAACATCTATCCAGAATGCCCCTCTGTTTGCGGCCCTCCAGTGGTGTCATACTGTCTAAACTGTCAGTAACTCGGAGTGAAAAGGCACAAGTCGAGCTGGTGGTGTAGAGAAAGGAACCTTCAAATCGCCATAGTCATGGCTAATGGCCACCCTCTCAGCCACACTGATCTTTCACTCTTTTCAAATCACTTTACTAAGATGAACAATCCTGGCTCCAGGCAACGTCTTGAATCTGATTTGTGATGACAATAATTTGTTTATGCCTGAAACAAATGTATATGTGAGGATTTGTTTTCAAAAGCCAAAATGTTTTCATTTTGACTGATCCTTAAAGAGAATCTACCATAGAGAAAACAGGTGCTGTGTCAACATGTGGTTAACCCCACTCACTGGTACCACTGTTGCCACAGTTAACTGTGCAACTTAACCTTCACCAGTATTGCATCACCATCTGGGTTAAAGGGACTGTATCACATACACATTATTTTTTTTTAATGTGCAAGTAGAGAATAAAAAATGATTGAACAAGTGTAAGCAGAATTCTAATTAAAATGTGTTTTAAATGTTTCTGTGGGGGTCTCTTGCATATGACAACATCTGTGGCTTAATATGCAAACTAACTGATTTTCAACCAGAAATGTGTATTTTGCATTCTGTGATGTCATAAGCAGGAGACCCAACAAACACATTTTTCTCCTAATTTAGGCATGTGCTTTCAATTCTGCTAACACAATGTATAGATATTTCATTAATGTTTTATTATCTACAATCACAGTGTTAACAATATTTAGGTGACACAGTTCCTATAACTATATAGGACCCATCTCTCACTGGTAGTGCGTGACCAGGCTGTATGTAACCATAACTCAACCCTCACTGGTACTGTATCATTGTCATGTGGCTAAGGCATAGAGCTACCAAAGCACTGAACAATTCATCCCAATCAGGCGTCAAGATACACTCACATTAGACCAAGAGCCTGTAAGTTTGATATCATGGCTAGTGCAAGGATTCGTGCTGCTTTAGGCAAATACATATTTTGCTGTCTCCTACCAGACATTTTTTTTCTCCTAGGGATGTGACATTTGCTTAAAAAAGAAATACCAGCCATTGCTTAATATTTCAGACTTAACACTGGCCTCAAGCCAGTTTTTTTTTTATAGGCCAGTAATATATTGGCTATGCAGTGACTCTACTGTCTCCGTACATTTATGTCAGTCTCGTTCTTCATCCCACCATAACCTCTTCCACTATTTACCAATTCTCTTCTTTTCCTGCTTTCCCTGACCTTTCCATTTTCACCTTCTGTTTATTGGTGACCTTTCACACGGCCAGGTTCACCTCTCACCGCTTATGTGCTCCGTCCAAGAGGAGCAGCTGCAGGCATCAGTGTGTAAAAGACGGGTGCCAATGGTCATCTGCTTCTTCTCCTGATAATCTGGTCCATGTGCGCTATCTGTAGAAGCATTCAAGTCGGAAAGCAATTAACTGTTTGCTTTCCGACTTGATGCTTCTCCACATAGAGCGCATGCTCTCAATTATCTGGAGTAGGAGCAGATGACCAGCGTTGCCCTTCTTTTACCCACTGATGCCTGCTCGTCTAGGACGGAACAGACAAGCAGTGAGAGGTGAACCTGGCGTGTGCCACAACTGAGGGCTTGGCATGCCAGTTGTGGCACGCGTGCCATAGGTTCACCACCGCTGCTATAGAAGAGCACAGAGGCCCGTAGGATACAGCTGGATGCATTTTGAGATAGGATGTGACAAACCAAAGTTATATTAAACAATGATTAATTAGGTTGGCCTACAGATTAATCCAACTGTCTAAAAAACTGCCAACTGCCAACTGACTCAGATCTGTCTGTTCCCTTAACTGGAAGAACAAGGTTTTTGAGTTTGAATACCAGCAAAGACACAAATGCTAAGTACTTCAAAACATAAAATAACTTTTTACTGAGAGGGTAGTAGATGTATGGAATAGCCTTCCAATGGTTGTGATAGAGGTAAACATGGTGAAGAAGTTTAAGCCTGGTAGGATAGGCACAAGGCCAGGGACTAATAAAAGTATTTAGAATATTGGGCCTAGATGGACCAAATGTTTCTATGGGTCTTATGGTCTCAGGAAGAAATTGTCACAATACAATAATACATACCCTTAAGGGGTTTACGTTGCGTCCTAGCGGGTCAACTGACATAATACTGTGGTTAGTTAAACTCAAGAACACCTTGTATCCATGTAATTTTTGTACATACGGAGCACTTAATGTACACCCCTATGTACTTTTGCTATTAACTCTCTTCAATAAGTATACTTCAATACACTCTTTGATAAGCATAGAGGAACAACCCTTGTGTGTGCTGAAGAGTGCCAGCAGGATGTGGTGAGCGCAAGGAGCAGCATGGTAGCATGTCTTTGTGTCTGGACAGTGCTCAGACACCATGCTGCCTGCTCGCCCACATAGAGGCGGGTGGAGTGTGACACGAGTCACATTAGGATGTGGGCGTTGTTGCTATTACAATGTGGAAAGCACTTTGGTGGTCCCCAAAAAAAGATCCACTTGGACCCAATGGAGAGCTGAGTCCAGACCACAGGAATTAGGTCCTCAATCCTGCTATTCAGCCTATATTCCCTCTGTCCCAAAAAAATTGGTGGGATCTAAGCAGAGAGAGGGCAAGGCAAGATAAAACATGGATGGCATACAAATAGGATGTCTACTTTATCTTCCAAAAAACATACTGGCCATACAAATGCCTCAATAGTCTTAACATGGGCCTCAGTAGTAGAATACTGGTCAGGTGGCAACGCGAGGGTTGAGCCAGAACCGGACTGGAAATGGAAACAAGTTCTGGAAATAATTGTATACCAGCCCCATTATGGAGCTTACACTTCAGAGACACCATTAAAAAAGTGTTGTTCAAAGCAAGTGCCTAATGTGCTGTAACGCTAAAGGTTAAGCTTATGTGTCAGTGGACTGTGAAATGCAATGTAAAGCTGTCATTGAAATGTTAATCCATTTTACCTCATATATAAGTATTTTAGAACCTGGCAAATGTTAAGACAGCCTCTCGGTGTCTCTTTGAATACACCTGCCTTTACATGATGTGACAGCAGCAGAGTTACAGACACACCGCAACAACTAATTAGCTCCCACACTCTGAAACACACAAAGCTAGATTTATCACACTGACAGCTTCATTATTCCCAAACCTGACAGTTGGAACCACAGTTACACATTTGCAACATGCCAGAAGAGGTTACACATTACGGTGAGATGGGGAGGGTGTGTTTATTTCGAGAAGGGGAACACATTTGCTAATGGTCTTAAATTAGAGTTTTAGCACATTTTGTAAATGGCAGTGTCTCTGTAACCATTGATATTTCTGGGTCATTATAAATCTATGGATTTGGATTCTATTCTCCCATCACCTGAAGAAATGCACCATGGAGTGTAGATTCTTGTGGAATGCATAGTTGTGTGCTTTGAACAGAAGCTGTAATTTACAGAGAAAAAAAAAACAAAAAACATACATTTATTTTGTTCCGGACGGTTTCACAGACATGCAGGAACATTAACTTAGCTTGACTGAGTTCTGGCAGCAAAATGTTCTGTAAAAGAGGAAGGAGCAGGTTATGAATAAGGAGATCAGCGTGAGAGTTTCATCCACAAACATGTCAGCAGGTGTAAAACAATGAAATCTTTATCCAGTTACAATGCATCAAATCTGCTTCAATTTTGCCTCCTATCTTTCCTACCTCATTATGGTCTTGCTGCCAACCAGCATGTGGCACAGATTTTCAGCACACTATTTGCCCATTATCTCTGATCCTTAAAAAAGCAGTTAACCGTTTGGCAATAGATTATTTATGTCCAGATCTGAATGTGCTAGGTAGGTCCACGGGTCTCTCTTCATACAATGTATATGGGAATATTATCATCCTGAAATATAAGGACATAAAGAGGCAACAGTGCTTTTCATGGACCTGTAAATAGGCCTCATATTCCTTGGTTAAAGAACCCCACAAGATGGCTGCCCATACCACTATGGATCTGAAACATGGTTTAACAGTTGGCAGCAGACACAGGCTCAAGACATCCTTTAGTTTTGATGACTCACCAGACCATATTACTTTTTTCCCACTGTTTAGGGGTACAGGTATTGTGGAGCATATTCTGCTTGTATTTTATTTTTATTTATTTTATTTAGAAAGTGTTTTACCAGGAAAAATACATTGAGATTTCTCTCGTTTTCAAGTATGTCCTGGGGACCCAGTCCAGAATGGAGTTACACAGAGTTACACATTTAACAGTAGATTCAAAAATACATACATACATACATACATATATTAAACAAGTTGGAAGGGGAACATACAAGTTGGAAGGGGAACATATAGAAGCAGTATCTAAGTACTAGATACTAGATACCATAAATTCCAGCTTTGTGATGCTAATAATGTATTCTTTTACTGTCATTTTGTAGGCTGTAGTCTAGAAACATTTACCAACTATGTTGTTAAGAATTCCTCTATCCCCATCAGAGAGCTTCAACTTTCAACCACTGTTCCCGATGGTAGTTTGTCCATGTTTGCATTATTCTTATTGTTTTTTAGTCAGTTCCCATTGATTCATTAAATAATTTAGCAGGTTTTGTGTCTGATGCACCTGTGATGTGGGTACCAACTCTTTGCCTTCTTTGGAATACTGTTCATTGCCTCAAGTTGCATTGAAAACTCACTTCACGCCAAACCGCTATTTTTTTAGACCTCTTATTACTGACTAATGAACCTCTGCAGCTGCACTTGTGAAATAGTTAATTCTCAGTGAGTTTTTCGTCTGCTATTTCCGTTATTTAGTCCACCCCCTCTATATTCATTTGTTTACTTAACAATTTCTATATTATGGTGTTGTAAAGATCCCATGGGCCTCAAACTGCTTATAGGAGAACGCTTTGTTTTTTTTTGCCATGTATGAATGTAAATGCCTTCTTCGTTTTCGGAGACAAATAAGTAAAGCAAAGCTTTTAATTATTTACAGAAATCTAATTATTAGACATTATTTAGCTTGCCTAATCAGATCAAATATTTTGTATTCCAAATTTCTGTTTAATCAATGGGAATCCTAAAACTGAAAGCAATTTGTCTTCTGTACCTAGTCTCCAGACATGCCTATTATTTCCCAGCAATTCTTGTTTAACCTTGGTGTAAAGAGAGCGCCTGGCTGAGAATCCACTATTAAAATCTGTTGAACGATAATCTGTGAATGCAAATGACTGTGCGTGCCTCCATTACGATTGTAATTAGACTAGTTGTAATGTATAATGGGTAATATGCCGAAAATAGCAGTAAAACCGGATCCATTACTCTGCCTCGTATGTGTCTGGCTGTTACAGGACAATGTGTGAGTCAGAGAACCATTAAATAGCGCTGTATATAGCCACCCACAGGGGGTTTAATGATTAACGCCTCCACATAGACAGCATCTAAAACTAAACTGACTTCTCAAGCACTAATGCGCACCAATAAAATAATTTACAAAAATAATATTTTAGGTAACTATATATCCCTTATAACAAGGCTGCAGTGTATACATTTTCTGTAAGCGACCACATTTGCAATAGTCCTCCTACTCTAAAAATGCAAAGATAAAGGAAACAGTGTCTTTTTGTCCCTGTCCTCCAGGGGAACCACAATACCAGCGTTTAAAATTATTGTCATTAGGTAAAATATCACGTATAATTACTGAGCTGGTTAGTGTTTTATGTATGTTTGTAAAGATTTGCAAAATAAGGATGCATGTGGCAGACATCTTGCTTGTCTAGTACAGTGTTTTTCAACAGATGTTGCCCGGTGTGCCGTGGGAAAAATTGAAAAATGAAAAAAAAAAAATCCCCCGTCTGGGACATAGTCCCAGAATCGGAGGATTAACCTCACGCGGGGGTGAGGGCCGATCGGGAGGAGAGGCTGCTATAGGGAGCTCGCTCCCTAGCCTCTCCTCCTGGCCATAGAGATCACAGCGCGACGGGTGCAAGCTCCGCCCCGTTGCGCTGTGTCAGCTGCTTGCCGGATGTCAGGTGGACGTACATCCAGCCAAGGTCCTGGATGACGGACCAAGTGTAAGGTAAGTAAAAAAAAAAAAAAAAGTGTGACTGTGTATGGGTGTCTAGGTGTGTGTGTCAGGGTGTCTAGGTGTGTGTGGGTATTACTGGGTTCTGAGTGGCACAATATTCTTGGGCTATGATTGGCACAATATTACTGGGTTCTGAGTGGCACAATATTCTTGGGCTATGATTGGCACAATATTACTGGGTTCTGAGTGGCACAATATTCTTGGGCTATGATTGGCACAATATTACTGGGCTATGATTGGCACAATATTCTTGGGCTATGATTGGCACAATATTACTGGGTTCTGAGTGGCACAATATTACTGGGTTCTGACTGGCACAATATTACTGGGTTCTGAGTGGCACAATATTACTGGGTTCTGAGTGGCACAAAATTACTGGGTTCTGAGTGGCACAATATTACTGGGCTCTGACTGGCACAATATTACTGGGTTCTGAGTGGCACAATATTACTGGGTTCTGAGTGGCACAATATTCTTGGGCTATGATTGGCACAATATTACTGGGTTCTGAGTGGCACAATATTCTTGGGCTATGATTGGCACACTATTACTGGGCTATGATTGGCACAATATTACTGGGTTCTGAGTGGCACAATATTACTGGGCTCTGAATGGTACAATATTCCTGGGCTCTGAGTGGCACAATATTACTGGGTTCTGAGTGGCACAATATTACTGGGTTCTGACTGGCACAATATTACTGGGTTCTGAGTGGCACAATATTCTTGGGCTATGATGGGCACAATATTACTGGGCTATGATTGGCACAATATTCTTGGGCTATGATTGGCACAATATTACTGGGTTCTGAGTGGCACAATATTCTTGGGCTATGATTGGCACAATATTACTGGGTTCTGAGTGGCACAATATTACTGGGTTCTGACTGGCACAATATTACTGGGTTCTGAGTGGCACAAAATTACTGGGTTCTGAGTGGCACAATATTACTGGGCTCTGACTGGCACAATATTACTGGGTTCAGAGTGGCACAATATTACTGGGTTCTGAGTGGCACAATATTCTTGGGCTATGATTGGCACAATATTACTGGGTTCTGAGTGGCACAATATTCTTGGGCTATGATTGGCACAATATTACTGGGTTATGATTGGCACAATATTACTGGGTTCTGAGTGGCACAATATTACTGGGCTCTGAATGGTACAATATTCCTGGGCTCTGAGTGGCACAATATTACTGGGTTCTGAGTGGCACAATATTACTGGGCTATGATTGGCACAATATTACTGGGTTCTGAGTGGCACAATATTCTTGGGCAATGATTGGCACAATATTACTGGGCTATGATTGGCACAATATTCCTGGGTTCTGAGTGGCACAATATTACTGGGCTCTGAATGGTACAATATTCCTGGGCTCTGAGTGGCACAATATTACTGGGTTCTGAGTGGCACAATATTACTGGGCTATGATTGGCACAATATTACTGGGCTCTGAATGGTACAATATTCCTGGGCTCTGAGTGGCACAATATTACTGGGTTCAAGAGAATTACTTTATATATAGTCAATATAGGCACAGAGTTAAATTTTTTAACATTTTCTAATGGTGGTGTGCCTCGTGATTTTTTTCATGAAACAAGTGTGCCTTTGCCCAAAAAAGGTTGAAAAACACTGGTCTAGTAGACCTTACCAGCACCAGGGTTGCTACTTTTCCTTCAAACAATACCAACCGTGCTATTGATTTAACATCCATCTCAAGCCAATCAACATATAGTGGATGAAGAACATAGATCGTGGATGTAGGAAACTAGACACTAGATTTAAATACATCATTTATCTTTAATAGATAGGTTCAATAAAAAAATATTTTTCATTTATCACTTCTTGGGCACAAATGAATTGAGTATTGAATTATTAACAATATTTATTTGGTGCTGTATTGATTATTGAATGGCACGATAATGAGAATGCCTTATCTCATTTTAAGTGATGGCTCATCCATACTGTGTGGCAAGAAGATAAATGGCAATTGCTAAGGGAATTAGATACTTCATCAATCTTGCTTCTCCTTAAATCCACCCTAAATGATGTTCAGTGACCAATTAAAGATATCTATTCCTAAGCGATTGGTTGGAATCAGTACCAGTGTTCACTATTTTAATGTCATCATCTGGGAAGCCAATAGTGAGTGTGATGTTAATTTATTTCTACTGAACATGATCCATATAGTATGAGATCCCTTTTAGATCCTTTAAGGAGTAATCTAACAGGCTGTTATTCTTACACCCGGTAGGTCAATACCTGATATTGCTGTTTTAGATCCATTTCCATTTCCTTGATCTCATAGGCACCTAGCTATTACTGTACATGTATTGTCAGAGATAAGCGGAATTATGAAAGATTATATGCCACTAAAGATGGCCAATAACCATTCATAAAAACAGTATCTCCCAAGTTTGTTTTACAAGGTGATATGACATACACTTAAACTACTATATATGAAATAATGCACACGGTAACAAAATATGAAAAATGTATTAACACACACTAATATAGAAATAACACGCAAAAATAATAATACATTGATTGAGTCCAATATACCAATAAACGACAATCTACGGCTAGTCAGTACAAACAAAGCAGGTACAGCAGGGCCGTCTTTAATAGTGATTGGACCCTGGGCAAGCATTTGCTTGGGCCCCGTGGACCCTGCCCCCTCCCCTGCATGCAATTCCGCCATCCATCGCGATGTTACTCCCCCACACACATACACACATATGCCATAATTGTTGTGCGATTCAGATGCCAGTAATATTGTGCCATTCAGAGCGCAGTATTATTGTGCCATTCAGAGCCCAGTAATATTGTGCCAGTCAGATGCCTGTAATAGTGCCATTCAGAGCCCAGTAATATTGTGCCATTCAGAGCCCAGTAATATTGTGCCAGTCAGAGCCCAGGAATATTGTGCCAGTCAGATACCGGGAATATTGTGCCAGTCAGATGCCAGTAATATTGTGCCAGTCAGATAACAGGAATATTGTGCCATTCAGAGCCCAGGAATATTGTGCCAGTCAGATACCAGGAATATTGTGCCAGTCAGAGCCCAGGAATATTGTGCCAGTCAGATGCCTGTAATATTATGCCAGTCAGATGCCTGTAATATTATGCCAGTCAGATGCCTGTAATATTGTGCCAGTCAGATGCCTGTAATATTATGCCAGTCAGATGCCTGTAATATTATGCCAGTCAGATGCCTGTAATATTGTGCCAGTCAGATGCCTTTAATATCATGCCAGTCAGATGCCTGTAATATTGTGCCAGTCAGATGCCCAGTAATATTGTGCCAGTCAGATGCCCAGTAATATTGTGCCAGTTAGATGCCTGTAATATTATGCCAGTCAGATGCCTCTAATATTGTGCCAGTCAGATGCCTCTAATATTGTGCCAGTCAGATGCCTGTAATATTATGCCAGTCAGATGCCTGTAATATTGTGCCAGTCAGATGCCTGTAATATTGTGCCAGTCAGATGCCTGTAATATTATGCCAATCAGATGCCTGTAATATTGTGCCAGTCAGATGCCCAGTAATATTGTGCCAGTCAGATGCCTGTAATATTGTGCCAGTCAGATGCCTGTAATATTATGCCAGTCAGATGCCTGTAATATTGTGCCAGTCAGATGCCTGTAATATTATGCCAGTCAGATGCCTGTAATATTGTGCCAGTCAGATGCCCATTAATATTGTGCCAGTTAGATGCCTGTAAAGCCCCAGCCCCCCCCCCCCTTCCCTAGTACTTACATGAACCTGCTCCGTGTCCCCCGCCGGATGTCTCCTCCGTGCAGTCTTCCCTCTTGCACGGAGGAGGGAAACAGTCACCGGATGGGACGCGATGTCACATCCGGCGTCAGTTTTTTTTTTTCCGGTCGTCGCATCCATCGGATGCGGCTTGCCGGAAAAAAGCGTTCACAAGCGCAATGCGCTGTGAACGCAGCAAGCAGGGGCTGGGGGCCCACGGGACAGCTGCCTTGGGGCCCCCCAGGAGTAACTGGGCCCAGGGCAGCTGCCCCGTTTGCCCCGCGTTAAAGACGGCCCTGAGGTACAGGCCTGAGATCTCTATAGGTTGTAAAACAAAGACAATTGCTGAGTAAACAAACAGACTATACACACACAATCTATCAATGGCAACTTTACTGTGAGCAATGTAGTGAATTCTATCCACACAATACTAGTGTATTAGAGTAACCAGCACTATTGTTGAACCAGAGTGTACTAAAACCCAATATTACACTAATATATCTAACTTTACTTAAAGACCATAAATATCTGTATAAAATGGTATAACATAGACTACTAATATATTTATTTTAGTATTTTAGCATATACTGAGTAAAACCACATATGATAAATCAAATATTCTAACGTATATTGGAAAGATATGATAAATCCATACAGACTGTTCTTGCCTACGTCTCATCTGCAGTTTGAGGATAAGAAGTAACATCAAACTAAGTCTAATGGCTTAGGATTGAAGTCAATATAGAATTTGATTGTAGACTATATTTACCAAGGTGTAATTAAAAGTTTCTGGAGCTGTTCCCTCTGGAATAATGTTGGATACTGTCAGTATGGCCTTTTTGGATCAGGTGTGGATGGTGTGTCAGATATATTTGTTTTTATCTGGTTGGTTCTCTGAAAACACTCCTCTATTAACCCCTTAGTGACAAGACATTATCACCTTGACTTTCCCTTGGTGATAATGGCTGTTTTGACATTTCTGGGGTGTTTTTGTTTAGAGCCAATTTTCTTCTTTCTCACATACTGTACCCACACAAATTATATGTTGGTTTTATCGTTATAAGAAGGGCTTTCATTAGATATCATTATGTGCATCATATCTTATAATTTACTACAAACAAAATCATAAAATATGATGAAAAAGTAAAAAAACAAAACTTTTTCTAACTTTGACCCAAAATATAATTTACACAAACACAATCATTAAAAAAGACCCCATCTAAATAGTTTCTAAATGTTGTCCCAAGTTCAGAAATATCCAGGTTTTCATATTTTTCGCTATTTTTTTGCGAGTTATGGGGCAAAAACCAAAAATAGTAAATTGAACTTTTGACCCTAACCCGAAGCAAAAATTTAACCCTAACACAAAATTTAACCAACTCTAACCCTTATGCTATCCCTTAATATATTTTAATTTTAATTTAATTTTAACCATATCCCTTATGCTAAAAATGATTTAATTTTAACCATATAGGCTAATCTAACTATTTAACCAGTTTTATACTAATTAAATATTTATTTTTATTTTTGTACATTGCTATGCTGCTTGGCTACCTCTAGGGGCAGTCAAGCAGCATATTCAGAGCAATGGAAGTGAATTTACTTTCACTTCTGAAGCTCAGACCTCCAGAGGGCATAACCATATTGACGGAGCATGCTGGCTATTATTATAATTAGACCAGCACCGTTAAAGCGGTTTTTTGCAATTGTTGATTGCGAAAACCGCTTGATTCATCGCAGGACGTACCAGGCACGTCCATTTTCGGGAACGGAGTTCCCGGCAGGACGTGCCTGACACGTCCGTTATCGCGAAGGGGTTAATATTTAATTATGGTATTATAATATTCAATAGATGGTGTTCTTAGCTCACAATTCTGACCATGATTAAATCTCAAATTTTCTAATTACCTGAATCCCACCTGAATAAAGTTTAATACATATGCCCTTTAAAATTTTAGTCTATAGGACAAATTCTCTAATCATTTTACCTATTCTTTTTCATAGGCATTGGAGTATGCTTGAATAACTTTTGATTGGAAATTAAACTAATATAAACACTCCTAGCTTATTCTATGAAATATCAGATTAATATTTAATCACTTCTAATACTCTGCATGTACAAAATATATTATTCTATGGTCATAGTTGGTTACAGCATTCAAGAATAAGGCAAAATAGCTCTAATGAATTAAACAGATAGAAACTAAAGTGTGTATGTTATCAATAACATACAGAAAATCTATCTATGCATTGATACAGCTATACATCTCCCAATACATCTGCATGTACATATGTATATAAATATATATGTATACATACCTATATATATTTACATATTAGCTAGCGAATGTTAACAGGCATAATCTTAATTCATTCAGCTTTCCACATTTAATTCCAAACGCTCTACGTTTTTGCTAATTAGATATCTCAGGTTTTTATTTGAACACCTGGTATGTACACTTCTCACACAGAGCTCTCTCAGGATGGTCAGGTATCTATTTGACTTTCTCGTCATGAAATATACCTCTGCTTATCAAGATGACTAACTTAACTTGACCCACTGTCTTACCCAAACATCCCTTGAGGAAGGACAGTGATACAATAACTTGTTTTAGTAACTAAGCAGAAGTGTGAGAAACAGGGTGATTTAAAGGTTCTTCTTAATATCAGAATATGAGTCCATTTTGTCCCCCATAGTGTGAAATGTATTAAAATATCATGACAGTATCTTTATAAAGCATACCATCCGTGAAATATTTCAGCTTGGTAAATAGTTTCCTTGGTTACCAGTTCCTAAGTACTCACTCATTAATGTGACATTAGTACTTTCCACTATCTGCCTGGCCTTGTTCTCTGATGTGTCAAAGCCAAACCATCTAGAAGTCCATGCTAACATTTTATTCTCAAACAGTATCCAGCTGGCTCTCTCTTGTACCCCGCTGGTTCCTGTTACACTTTGATTTATCATAACTCACAGATCTCGCTCAATGCAGTGAAACTGTATGCCTCTGATTAGATAAAGCCACCTCACTCTCTCCCCTGTCCAAAAACAAGTCTCAATGAGGATGTACACAGACAGAACATGTTCTACAATTAAATGCTCACATTCAGGAATGAAAGTGACAGTAAAGTAAAAAAAAAAAAAAAGACCATAAAGAGCTGAAAAAAATGTTTTTTGAATTTCCTACATGAGAAATGAGCTTTTTAGTTAAGCACTTATATCAATCATCTGACATTTTAAAAACGATTGCTTTGTTTCAGAGAATTTTCGGACCCTCCAGTGACCTTGTCAATGCTGCAATATTTGCAACCTCAGCACACAGGCATATTTGTATCTCAAATACCTATATCATGGATCCTGGGAAAAGCTATGACCTGTCCAGATGCTTATGTACCTCTGGCTACAACTGATTCTCTCCTCACAGCAAAGCTGTGGGATTTGTTAAATTCATTTTCCCTGTTGTTAGAAGTTTCTGCAGTGAAACTTCTTTAAAAAGCCCTAAATCACAAGCGATACAAAGAAAATACAAAAAACATTTTTTTTACTCATCATAAAGTGATCATTTATTTAAGAAAAAGAAAAGTTTCTCCTTTAGTAGCTCTCTAACACTGTTTGCCGAAGAAAGAGATTTTGTTATCTCTTTTCCAATCCATTATTCCAGGGATGATTCTCCAGCGATTAGCAGGAGAGCAATGCTTGTTAATATATCTGCGTCCTAACTAGCCTGGCTTTTAACACATTACCCAGGTTTGTCTACTTTTGAAAAATATGTACATGTGGGGGTTGATCAGGGCCGGCCTTAGGGGTGTGCGACCTGTGCGATCGCCGGGCCTGGGGTTTATTTCAGGGATTCCTGATATATATTAGTGTTACAATGTCACTATCAGTAATTTTGGGGAGGAAAAAAAGTTCTCAATATGGTGTAATCAATCCGGCGCCCCTGCACTTTTTTTTTTGGTACTGCTGAATATCTCGATATTGAGGACTAGTTTTTCTGGTCTGTAATTATTTCATACCTATGTTTATATGTTAAGTGTATTGCTACACTCGTGCAGCAATATAGTTATTCATACATCGCAAGTTCCAATTTCCACGCGACACCTACAAATTATTTATACGTTTCGATTCATTCTGATACAATTGCTTGGAATTTGTTTCAAGAGGTGAGATTCCCAGATCTACTTAATGAATGAATAGAAATAAGATTTTTTGGTCTGGGGAACTTTAACAGTAATAAAACATGTCAACCCTCATGTTACAACATCTCTGGCCATTTTTCCAACTGGTGTATGGGACTCCCCAGCCTCTGGAACAAATCAAGCTTTAGCTTTTGAGAGATTTCATTTTTGAGGCAGTTTATTTTGTTTGTTTTGTTTTGTTTTGGCTGCTGACAGAACATTGCACCATGGTACATAAAAGTGACACAGAATAAGTAGATAAGTAGAGAAGGCTAACCTTTATATTATACCTGTTGAGGACATGTTCCATAATTTGAAACCCGCCAGTGGCTAGTTGACTGAGCATCATGGGAAATGCTGTCTACGCCAGCTGCAGGACCAAAGTTTTAGCTGCTTATACAAATCCCTGCGTGTCTAAAGCCTATCTGTCAACTGTTACTGAAGTGAGCTGCTCATATATTATGTTTGATAATTAAAAAAATTGACATAGTAATTTGCACCAAATCAAAATCTATCCAGTTTACAACAGCTTAGTAAATCTCTCCCACTAGCAAACGAACTTGACATGGTACGCATAAAATAGGGCATTTTATATGCATTCCCTAAATATAGAAAATCAGTGAGTCTATAACAAGCCAGTCAGTAAGTCCTTCACATGAGAAACGCATAAATAATTCCCCATGGATCGACTGTGTTAGCTAACTAATTGCACCCAGCAGATTATTAATAAGATATTATTTCCCATGCATACTCCTGAAAGACCATTTTTACTTCCATTTAAAGTGCTACAATGCACCATATCAATTAATCAACAGACACAGCGCAGTGTGACACCTTTTCTACACAATCATTTGTCAGTTTGCACCCACACAGAATAATTCCTACCTGCCACAACACACACAGAGGCTAAACTGCGCTATATAAACTTTCAGAACAATTGGTAGCTTGGAATCTGTGCTTTAAGGTAATATGGAAAACTATACAATTAGGCTTAATGTAGCTGTCTGTTTTTCTGTAACACTACTTATTATAACTAACCCACAAACAAAGCTTCTCCTTTCTCTGGAAGTTGGAAATTTACATTAAATCAATTTAATGTAAATATATATAATATAATCAAATACATGTGGACTATTTAATTTGCCTATAATAAATCATTTCCCATGTGTGAGAAATAAAACAGAAGCTGTTGATTCACTAAACAGTGAGCTATAGTGAATTACGAATGGTACAGCAAACATCAGCCATTAATGGTTAATCTGGAAAAATAAACTAGATGAGGAATTGTTCCAACTCAACTGTTACAGAACAGTTACAGCAAGCATTGAGTGGTTGACACAAGAAAAAACTGTTAAAACAATAAAATGGTGTTAAATTAGACACAGTCCCGGGGCCAGATGGTATACACCCACAGGTACTTAAAGAGCTAAGCCAGGTCCTGGTCAGACCTTTATTTTTGATTTTCAGGGATTCTTTCATTTCAGACATGGTGCCCAGACAGATTGGTGGAAAGCCCATGTGTGGTACCCATATTTAACAAAGGGTCAAAATCCCAGCCGGGCAATTACAGACCTGTAAGCTTGACATCTGTGGGAAAACTGTTTGAAGGGTTGCTAAGGGAATATATTCAAGATTTCATATTGCATCGGAATTTCATTAGCAAGAACCAACATGGCTTTGTGAAAGACAGATCTTGTCAAACTAACTTAATTACATTCTATGAAGAAGTAAGTAAAAATCTAGATATGGGTGCTGCAGTGGATGTGACATGTTTAGAGTTTGCTAAGGCACTTGATACAGTTCCACACGAAAAAGGTTACTATACAAATTTACTGAAATAGGTTTAGGGCCAAATGTTTGTTTGTGGATTTGCAATTAGTTGAAAGATAAAATGCAAAGGGTCTCAAATTGGACAGATGTGATAAGTGATCTGTCCTGCATCCTCTTTTTTAATTTATTTATTAATGATCTTGCCGATGACACAAAATTAAGTAGTGTAATACAGTCTGAACTAGATGTAGCTTCGCTGCCAGAAAATTTGGACAAAATGGGTTATTGGGCAGATAAATGGCAAAGATTCAATGTAGACAAATGTAACATTATGCATTTTGGGAACAATAATAAAAATGCAACCTGTAGTTTAAATGGTGTCTACTTGGTAAAATCTACTAATGAAAAAGATTTGGGAGTAGTGGTTGACAAGAGACTTAGTAGCAGTGTCCAATGCCAACTGGCAGCTGCAAAGGCCAATAATATACTGGGATGTATTAAAAGGGATATTGACTCAGGGGAGGAAGATATTATTCTGTTTCTTTATAGGTCCATGGTAAGCCCCCACCTTGAATATGCAGTTTAATTCTGGACGCCTTTAAAAAAAAAAAAAAAAAAAAAGATGTTATGGAACTAGAGTGAGTGCAGAGGAGGGCTACACAAGTAATAAGGGGAATGGAAGGTTTTAGTTTTAAAGAAAGGCTAGAAAAGTTAAAAGCAGTTTGGATTCTTTTTTAATGACCGAAGCATAGAGCGCTATGCATGTTAGTATAGGTATTAATAGTTTATTAGTGTTTGTTGATCCAAGGAGAAATCTGATTGCCATTTGTAGTCAAGAAGGATTTTTTTGCCTGACTTTTGCAATTATATTATCAATTCACCACAGTTCACTACATAGTGAATTGGTTTCAGATAAGAATTCACACAAATCAATTCATCAAGTCTAACATAGCTCATCACTGGGTTGGTGTTGGTGGGTACACCAATGGGTCTCTCACAATGACCCATTGAACTTAATATGAAACATATTGAGAAGCTTTCCTAAGTTTCTCATTTCTGGAAGCTCATCAGGAACAGGGATCCAAAGTAACAATCTCTAGCTGTCTCTGTAACAGTCCTCTAGTAGTAGCTTATTACTGGATCAGCGTTTTGGCTCAACCGACATGACTCGAGTACTGTGTACATGTACATGTTGTGATAAATAACATAACAAATACAATAAAGACACAGACAAGATCTTATCATTGGAAAGTGTAAGGCCACAGCGCTTTATTTACTGGGATAAGATTAATAAAGTATTACAATTATAAATGTAACAAACTTTATAAAACTTTATGCTACTTAAGCATGTAAGGCATAATAACAAGATAAAAACTTGTATTACATTACTAAAGTTGTGGTGCTGTAGGGAATAAAATAACCGTCAGAATCAAATGTATAACATCACAGCGTTATCTAATTTTTTTTGTGTGGGGGGATATCCTGCCAAGTACCCATAGCCAAGGGGTCGGAACGTCCTGCCAAATAACTACCCCAGGGAGTATAGACCCAATACAATTTATTTTTATTAAATTCATTTCTTTCCATGTTTAAATATTAAGTTCCCATAACAAGACCCTTACAGCATCTGCATTTGCATAGAGAAATAACTGCCCTAAGCAAACAAAATAAAAAAATTGGGGAGGGAGGGACATTTTTTATTCAGCAAGGTCAGTTCAGTGAAATACAGAATGATTTATGTTGGCACTCCCATTCTCCCAAATGATTGTCTACACCGCCCCAAAATTATTTACCCAATTGACAACCCAGGCCCAGGCAATGTAGCCCTACCGTTTATGTCTGCTCTTGATTGTAGTTGCAATTTCACTATTTTGGATGGCTGTAATCTACACTGACCTCCAATTAGTTAGATATAATAAATGGGCCAGGGATTTTGAGGCCCCTGGTCAACACATTATTGTTGCAAAGGAGAAGGGGGAGAGGAGAAAGAAATTAGTAGTGGGGGATGAGTACACTATACCTTCTAGGGGACCCCTATTTTTTTCAGTTATTGGAACCACAGGGCAGTGCTATATTCTGCGCAAGACAAACAAAGCAAGTGCCTAGGGTGGTACTTGCCTTTGGGGGGTGGCTTAAATCGCTGCCCTGTTTAGAAAAAGCTTTAGTGGCCAGCAGCATGGTGTCTGTGCACTGCCCAGCTGCACAGACATCCTACCATGCTGCCTCTTAAGTCATAGAAACATAGAATGTGTAGGCAGATAATAACCAATCAGTCCATCTAGTCTGCCCAATTTTCTAAATACTTTTATTAGTCCCCAGTTCCCTATCTTATAGCTAGGACAGCCTTGTGCCTATCCCACGCATGCTTAAAATCCTTGACTGTGTTGACGGCTATTCCATACATCCACTACCGTCTCAGTAAAGTAATACTTCCTGATATTACTTTTAAATCGTTGCCCCTCTAATTTAAGACTATATCCTCTAGTTGTGGTAGTTTTTCTTCTTTTAAATATCCTCTCTTCCTTTACTGTGTTGATTCCCTTTATGTATTTAAATGTTTCTATCATACCCCTCCCCCCAGTTGAAACATATTAACACAAAAGTTATAATTGATTAATTCCACAATATAAACATTTCACAATGTCCCAGCAATAAAATAATCATTCATAAACATGAACTCTCCATACATTGGTTGATAAACTCTTCCATACGACGCCTCAGGGTTATTGCTGCTGAAGAGAGGGATTAATGCTGTGTGTGTTCTATAACAGATTAAATGCTTAGCTAGAAACATGGACTCGCATGATGAAGATTGTAAAATGAATGCTAGCAGGCATTGCCTTTAAAATGCAACATGTCTCTGTTAAAAACCATTATATATTGGCTTCACCATCTTAAGTGGAACTTTAAAATATGTATTATTTGTTGTTCCTATGACAACAGTCACTAAATTTCAGTCCCTTTTTGCAGGGCTGGCTTAAGACATTGTGCTGTCTGGGTCCTACATTGCAGTCACACACACATGTATACACACACAGTCACATACATAAAGTCACACACACTCATGCACATATATACACACATTTACACACGCACACAGTCACATACACACACAGTCACTCATGCAATAAAAATAGAGAACTCAGTGATCAAAGGGTTAAATGAAAAAAGCACTTTTTGATATAACATGATGGAGACCATGACGTTTCAACTCATAACAAAGAAAAACGTTTGCACCGGTTTTTCCAGTCCATCCACTACTCTGGCACCTGCTTACAAATTATATTGATTTACTTTTTCTGGTGTTTCAACATCTACATCTATTTTCACACAGTCACACATACACAAGGGTCGACTCAGTCCCAATCTGGTCCGAACTTGGGGCAGATTGAGGCAAAAAGCTGAACTGAGGAGAAATCCATAGTTTGGCTACCCAGTATGGCCTATTTTAGCACAAAATTTACTGATTGTGTGCTGGCTTTTGGCCACATTTGGTTCAGGGGGTCGGACAATGAAATCCCCCAAAGTTGGCCTGAAATCAGATTAGAAAACTATAGGCATATTAGAGCTAACATAAACCAAAAATATTTACACACTATTATAATAAATTAATGTTACATATTATAAAAGTATTTTTACATATTCCGTATTAGCTGAGATCCTCCCGAAATAACCCCAAACTAAGTTGAATTCCTTCAAATAGTAGACTATGCAGTGGTTTATCTTGATTTTGTGCTGCCCTAGGCAGACAAAATCCGGGCACCCCCCTACTCAAGCTGCACACCCACGTTACACACCTAAGACATGCCCCATCATTCAGACTCACATCAAGCTCATACTCCCATCACACTCAGTCACACACTCCTACTCCCATCACACTCAGTCACACACTCCTACTCCCATCACGCACACTCTGACTCCCATCACACTCAGTCACACACACTGTCTCCTATCACACACACTCTGACTCCCATCACACTCAGTCACACACACTGTCTCCCATCACACACACTCTGACTCCCATCACACTCAGTCACACACTGTCTCCTATCACACACACTCTGACTCCCATCACACTCAGTCACACACAGTCTCCCATCACACACTCTGACTCCCATCACACTCAGTCACACACAGTCTCCCATCACACACACTCTGACTCCCATCACACTCAGTCACACACACTGTCTCCCATCACACACACTCTGACTCCCATCACACTCAGTCACACACACTGTCTCCCATCACACACACTCTGACTCCCATCACACTCAGTCACACACAGTCTCCCATCACACACTCTGACTCCCATCACACTCAGTCACACACAGTCTCCCATCACACACTCTGACTCCCATCACACTCAGTCACACACAGTCTCCCATCACACACACTCTGACTCCCATCACACTCAGTCACACACACTGTCTCCCATCACACACACTCTGACTTCCATCACACTCAGTCTCACACACACACACACACACACACACACTCTCCCATCAGCACTTACCTTTCCCTGGCAGGCAGGCAGCATGGTCCCTCCATGCTGCCTGTTCGGCTTCCCGGCGATTGTGCCGACAGGTCACGTGACCGGGCGCGCGTATGACGTCAGCGCGCCCGTCACGTGACTGTCGGCACTTCCGTGTCGGCACACTGCACGGGGAGCCGAACAGGCAGCACGGAGGTTTCTCTGTGCTGCCTGTTCGGCTCCCCATGCAGCCTGGCAGGCAGAGCAATGGTGAGGGGGGATCTTCCGATCCCCTCTCACCTCTGTCTCTGCCTGCAAGCGCGGTGGGTTTTTTTTTTTTTCATTTTTTCTTTTTCCAGTGCTGGGGGGCGCTGCCGCCCCCCAAAATTTGCCGCCATAGGCATCCGCCTAGGATGCCTCGCGGTAAATACAGCACTGAGACTATGGTGAGTACCACGGCTACCATTTCTGCAGTCAAACACCACAGGAGTTTGGCCTCTGAAATGTTCACACAAAATCGTCCAGATTGTCCAATTTTCGTTATAGTTTGAGATCATTTCGATGGTCTCTGAGGAGCACAAATTTGAGGGCTACTCGAATAACTAAAGTGATCTGATTGGGTCCAAAACTGGGAGCTTCGATTTACACAAAAAAATCGGTGGTACCTGAGTCAACCCTACAGAGTCACATACACAAAGTCACTCACACAGAGTCACATAAAAGAAAGGCACATATGTGCTTCCCCAGACCATGCTCTGCGCTCGTAAGCATGATCTGTGCATAAAAGCTTATGTTCTGGACTCTGTGTGCCAATTTATTATGTTCACTCTAAGACAATGGATATCTTTATGTTAAAGGATTCATTTTGGGCTATGTAGGACCAAAGCACCATATGATGTTGTGTTTCGATTTAAACTTTTTTTTTTTTATAGGTTATCAGTACATACAACATACTACAAGAAAGTAGCAGTAATATTAAGTAAAATATATTCAGCTGATCTCTATTCCATGGATGGAAATTTCACCCTCAGTGAAATGTCATCCACAGAGAGAGCAGTGAAGATAGGGAATTAACTACCTGAAAAGGTCATATTGGCTCATGTTAGCAGAGCAGGATAAACAATGGTATATGAGTTTATAACGGCACGGGTGGATTGTTAACCAAAGATGAATTCGGAATGCAATACTAGAGAAAATATAAGTTTTTCTTTTAGAATGAAATAGAGAACATTTTGATTTGTTTTATGCTCTTCCAGAGATTATGTGAAGCTTGAACTACATGGACCTGTATTTTATATCATCCACAACTACTTGTCAAACCATGAGCGAGCTTTATTTACAGCAAGTGAGTTTTACATTATCTCTGAGAGATACGAATCTCAGTATTTCAATCACAATAAGTATCCAATATATGTAGTGGCACTTAGTTATATCTTACCAGGGAACAATGTTGTCAACCCCACTCATAGCTGTCTTAGAATAAGAAAAATCACACAGTCTATATATATCCTGTATGTGCCTGTGTTTTATTTAGTGCATTTTGATCTTCAGTGCACATTATTAAATGGAGATTTCACTTTAAATTAGGAAAATGATCCAGATTTAAACAAAAAATAGCTCAAATTGTATGAACGACTTTCCATCAAAGGGTTCCCCAAAATTGTCAAGTGGTGTCTCACCCTGACTCCTGATTGCTGTACTGCTTACAACCCCAGGATGAGGATCAGCTTATGTCCCACCAATGGCAATATTGAGTACACTTGCTGCATAGTGGGTTTATTTAATAACTGACAATGTTTTACATTATAGGGTCTACTGAATAAAGAGATATTTGCAGGGAATTGAGAAGGCAATCTCAAACTGAAGGCCAAAGTAGCCGTGTTGGAGAAAAATTCTCTAATTCAGCTGCATTGGATAATGTTTCCAACTCGGCGTCATTGGCCTAAGGTTTGAAATTCCCTGCAATTCTCTCTTTACCGAGTAGAACCTTGACGCTTCTCGAAATGCTTGTAATTAAAAACGCATGACACAACCGAAACATAATAAATAGCAATGGAATGTTCAAGAATGCTAAACATTGTCTGGATGACACCCAAAGCATTCAGTTAACTAGTTTCTGCAGATAATCGCCTGACATGTTTTTACATATATATTTCAGAGTTTTAACTGACTTGGAAAATCCCCTAGCTTTTCATTTAAATGCCATTAGCTTATATAAGTCTATTTATTATGTAATGCAATCTAGAATGTTTAGAATCCCATTTACCCAGTTATAAATAGAAATACTCATGTACTGAAACTTTTGACTACCTCTGTATGTATAGAGACCTTTTTTGACATATCAGCTATTTTGTTTCTTTTTTTTTTTGTAGCGATAGAGAAATAAAACCCAAGGTTCTACAGTGATTGACATTTTCTTAGTACAGTTTGTGTGGAATGCTGGATGTGATCTCCATGGAAACATTCAGAGTATTGTGTAAGGTTAAGTACTGCGTGGTTATGAAGATCTGTTCATGTATGCAGGTGTGTGCAGATAGGTGAGCTCACGCTGAGGGTAAAGTTGGCATCTGGCTCAGATTGTGTCCAGCTAGACGTAGCATCTCTTTGTGTCATGGTTTGCAACGTTACTGTTTGCACCAATTTATCATGCTTTTTTTTCAGACTAAAAAGACACGACTTCCTTTTTTTAATCCAAACTGATAATATTATGGTATAGAACATTGCAGGAAGAAGTTCAGTTATTTCCTGTAAGCAGTAGATCTTTTCTGTCCTTTCAAAATATATCATCAGGCTCACTAAATATCCCCAACATCTGGGGAAAAAGTTCTAGAGGTGTAGCAATCACCATGGAAACCAATGGAATATTCCTTCATATTGCTTCACTCTTACAAACATAGCCTGGCATTTTTCATTCTGCATATCACTGCATATGGAAACATAGGTAGACCGAGCAGGTAAGAGCTATTAGGCCTATCTAGTGTGCCACAATTTTCAATTCATCCAAATATCCTTATACACATCCCTGGCATTCTTTAATTCCTTTACAATGGTAATACATACTTCCTTTACAGCTGATGAGAGCAGTTTGTGATGAAAGTGCCAAGGTCTACACTGCGACTGTATTTTTGGTCTGGCTCCTAGAACTCAATTACATTTGTGATGCTCTGTGCTTTGGGTTGTTCTCTGCTGAGGGCCCTATTACAACTATTTATTAAAAGCAAAATACATGTAGTAAACTATATTACTAACTTTGCATCTGGTCCTCAAGTCTTCTCCAAAGTAGACTATAGCAATTTGTTTTTTCCTCATCTTTCAACTTCCTACTCACTGTCATTGGGTGAAAAATTAATAACGACTGGACTTAAAGGAAGGGGGGCATGTCTGGCCTATAACTAATGTTAAGTTTCAAACATTAGCCATGTACTGATTGGATGTACAGAACACAATGTTTTCTTACTTGATTAATGTGCCTGAGTTCCTTTTCTCTCCCTCTCCCTGACCTAGACAAGCAAGGGAAAGTCTGTCTGTTTTTGCTGGCCAGTGCTAATTCATGCATGCAGAGATGGTCATGTTCATGCCATGTTGGTAGAAGGCTGTGTAAATGTGTCACTGTGTGTGTATGTGTGACTGAGCCTGGATGTGAGACTGTGTGCGTATGGGAGTCTGTGTGACAAAATGTGTGACGGCATGTGTACATATGGCTGCATGTGTGTGACTCTGCATGTGTAACTGTGTGTGTACATGTGCCATCTTATGTATGTGAAATTGCATATCTGACTGCATGTGTATGTAACACTATATGTATAACTGTGTGTGTATGTGTATGTGGCTGCATGTGTGTGTTACACTGCATGTGTGACTGTATCAGAGCCGGACTGGCCCACCGGGATACCGGGAAAAATCCCGGTGGGCCGCCTGCCCCGGGGCCGCCTCGGCCACTAAAATTGAAGAATTCGGCTGCTGCAGCATCCGGCCGCAGCAGGCGTATTTCTTAAAGCGGCGACGGCCGCCGAATTGCTTAAAGTGGCGGTGGGCCACTTTAAGCAATTCGGCGGCCGTCGCCGCTTTAAGAAGTTCGCCTGCTGCCGCCGGATGCTGCAGCAGCAGTTCCGGCGGCGGGATGGGAAGTAGAAACCAAGGTGAGTGAGACATAAAGGGCAGGGGGTGAAAGACACTACAGGGGGGGGGTGAAAGACACTACAGGGGGGGGAGAAAGACACTACAGGGGGGGGGGGTGAAAGACACTACAGGGGGGGGGAGAAAGACACTACAGGGGGGGGGGGGTGAAAGACACTACAGGGGGGGGGAGAAAGACACTACAGGGGGGGGTGAAAGACACTACAGGGGGGGTGAAAGACACTACAGGGGGGGGTGAAAGACACTACAGGGGGGGGTGAAAGACACTACAGGGGGGGGGTGAAAGACACTACAGGGGGGGGGTGAAAGACACTACAGGGGGGGGGTAAAAGACACTACAGGGGGGGGTGTGAAAGACACTACGGGGGTGTGTGTGAAAGACACTACAGGGGGGGGTGAAAGACACTACAGGGGGGGTGAAAGACACTACGGGGGGGGTGAAAGACACTACGGGGGGGGTGAAAGACACTACAGGGGGGGGTGAAAGACACTACAGGGGGGGGTGAAAGACACTACAGGGGGGGGGGTGAAAGACACTACAGGGGGGGGAGAAAGACACTACAGGGGGGGGGGTGAAAGACACTACAGGGGGGGGGAGAAAGACACTACAGGGGGGGGTGAAAGACACTACAGGGGGGGTGAAAGACACTACAGGGGGGGGTGAAAGACACTACAGGGGGGGTGAAAGACACTACAGGGGGGGGGTGAAAGACACTACAGGGGGGGGTGAAAGACACTACAGGGGGGGGGTAAAAGACACTACAGGGGGGGGTGTGAAAGACACTACGGGGGTGTGTGTGAAAGACACTACAGGGGGGGGTGAAAGACACTACAGGGGGGGTGAAAGACACTACGGGGGGGGTGAAAGACACTACGGGGGGGGTGAAAGACACTACAGGGGGGGGTGAAAGACACTACAGGGGGGGGTGAAAGACACTACAGGGGGGGGGGGTGAAAGACACTATAGGGAGAAGGGGGGTGAAAGACTCTACAGGGGGAAGGGGGGGTGAAAGACTCTACAGGGGGAGAGGAGGGTGTGAAAGACTACAGGGAGAAGGGGTGAAAGACACTACAGGGGGAGGGGGTGAAAGACACTAAGGGGGAAGGGGGGAAGAGAGATGCCACAGAAAGGACACACAGAGAGAGAGACGCCACAGAAAGGACAGAGAGAGACGCCACAGAAAGGACAGAGAGAGACGCCACAGAAAGGACAGAGAGAGACGCCACAGAAAGGACAGAGAGAGAAAGACGCCACAGAAAGGACAGAGAGAGAGAGAGACGCCACAGAAAGGACAGAGAGAGAGAGAGACGCCACAGAAAGGACAGAGAGAGAGAGAGACGCCACAGAAAGGACAGAGAGAGAGAGAGACGCCACAGAAAGGACAGAGAGAGAGAGACGCCACAGAAAGGACAGAGAGAGAGAGAGAGAGACGCCACAGAAAGGACAGAGAGAGAGAGAGAGACGCCACAGAAAGGACAGAGAGAGAGAGAGAGACGCCACAGAAAGGACAGAGAGAGAGAGAGACGCCACAGAAAGGACAGAGAGAGAGACGCCACAGAAAGGACAGAGAGAGACAGGATACAGGATATGTCTCACACACTGCCCTGATATATACCTCTGCACAGGGCATTTCATATAACTCTGTGTACATACTGGAGGTATATATATTGCCCTAGACAGGCTTTTATATCAGTCTTATCTATAAATAATACACTGTTCAGATGTGCTTTTTAAAATGCATGATTTTCCCTTCTATGAACAAAAAAATTATATTATGCTATGGGCTGCTTTAAAAATCTTATGCGATGGGGCTGGTATATAAATTTTTTCCAGGGCTGGTTTTTGTTCCCAGTCCGGCCCTGGACTGTATGGATGCATGGCTGCGTGTTTATGTGACAATTTTTTGTGTAAACCCTACTGCAATAGATATCACAGTAACATGTGGTGTACATGAGGGTATCACAGAGCTCCACAGCTATAAACTCACAGTGTTTGACAGTGTAAGTTTGACATCACAATGCACCAGAGCAATATAAACTGATGCACATCATACGTTAATGTGAGTTTTAAAGCTGTGGAGCTCTGTGATACCCATCTCTATTGCCCATTACTATGAATAGTATTGCAATGGAGCTCTGTGATACACTCACATACTGCACTTTAGTCTGGTTTTATAAATCTCACAATAATATGCATTGTGTGAAGATGCAGTAAAACTCAACTTTTTTTTAACCAGCCACATTTAATTAATAATTTTTCTATGCTGCCTTGCAGTGTGTACAAGAAAATCAAAACATTAATCAAGGATTGGATTCCACAGAATCAAATTGATTAACCAATTGCTAATTTCCTTCTGATCACATATAACTTCTACACACGGCAACATGCAAAAGTTATATGTGCCCAGTGGAAAATGGTTGAGGTTACCACCCAGTCATCTGGAGAATGAGGTGCATACAGGCTGCACCCCCAAGACCTGCTCTCTAATTTGCTCTGAAATAAAGGGGTCTGTAAAATATCAATGTAAAATATCACCACCTCTTCTCTCTCTTCCCGCTTCATTCGTGATGCCTGTGAGGTCTTGTCATCCGGAACATGGAGAAATGTGAGCTCTAGATTGCTGTGAATAATGATCATTCTCCTAAGGAGTAGAGGGTAACAGCTGTAGATTTAGAACAAATAGCTTTCCATGAAATGAGAAGAAAATGCAAAATATAAAAGAAAACCACAGTCAAAATGAAAAGTTACAACTTATTAGTTTCCAGCCCAAGGTGAAACAACACCAGTGTCCTATAACAGGTTAGTTAATGGAGGATATTCCCAATACCAGTATCACATTTAACTCAATAGGGGCTAGAAGTAAAAACTAGACAGGATTAGAACCTTGGCACAAAAAGTATTCAGAGTTGATTTTCTGCATCTTTGGAGTCCTAGTGGCACAATGCCCCTCAGAACTTTCCACAGTGTCACATTGTCTCACAGCACTTGCCACAGTGTCACATTGCCCCTCATAACTTGCCACTACGGTGGGCAATAGAAAAAAAAAATCATTCCAAAATTATCCCAGTCTTTTGTCAAAGCTCTATTTTGGCAAGTGCTCCATCATTTATTATTTCATTTTGTTTCATTTTAATTCCTGCAGTCGTTTTCGCCACTTTGGAGTTCTTTTTTATTCATTTATTTTTCAGTATGGCGTTTGCAGGTTTTTTGTCATCTATTGGCCACCGTGGTTTTACAACTACAGCGTCATTTTAGAAAATCCTGATGTCATCCTTCCCTAGATATCAATTAGTGGTCTTAGAACAATGAAATTGTCCATTTTTAGGGGACGTAAATAATCATTAGAGCTACTTTCAGACTACTCGCACTGGCATTGGACGACAGTCTCCTAAATTACTCCTAAAGTACTAACGTGTTTTTAATTAAGTGTATTTTAAATGGGTTTATATAATTATTGGTTTCTGTGGGGGATCTTCTGTGGGACAGCTTTTGATAAAGCATATTTTTGGTGTGAAACGCGTTAAGCATTTGTCTTAACTACTCTGCCGTGTTATTCCAGTTTTTTATGCAAGTCTTCATATATCATTGTTTATATTTCCTCTGTTAGGAATTTTTACAATCATGGATGTTTTTAATTTTGGATTCTGATACCTAATAAATTGTTTTTGTATTTTGGAACACAGTAGAGTGACAGGCCATTCTTTCTTTTTGCTTGTTTTTGGATATTTTTTTTTTTTTTTTCAAAGACACTCAGTTAATATTGTGAGGGGGTTAGCCCTCCCCAGTTTTATTCTTATGCACATCCTTGTGTCTCTAATGTTTAATCTTTTATTTCCATTTATAAATACGAACCACATATAAACAAACACATACATATAATTCCAAAAAACAATTAGGCCAATGTTTCCAGAATGTTCTATCCTCCCTCCCACCCCCGCCCCTCCCCCCCAGTCCCAACACCTCTCCCTCCCCCCACAGAATCCGAGTCCCCATCTGCGCCCAGATTCCCACTGAACTAAGAGTCGTAGTTATAATCGGTGTATTTAATTATCTTATCCTGTCAGTGGTAAGGTGGAAAAAGGGGAAGAGAGAGAGAGAGGAGAAAAGAAAAAAAAAAGGGGGGGGGAGGGGTGGGGGGAGGCGGGGAACCGGAGTCAGCTTAACCAGACCATTCTTAACACATAACATGTCGTGACTCTAAAAACAGTCCTCAGCCGTCCCAATCTACAGTCAAACAATCCATCCTCAATCATCAATCACACACCAAAACAAGCTTTTCGCTGTAGTCACTCCCCTCCGGCCGCGCAGAGGCGCATCGCCCTCCCCCACCCATCTGAGGCTCCCCGACCCCCATGATTCCATTGTATCATATCAGCTCCCGGAGCTGGTTTTTAACTGAAGTCCAGAGTTCCTCTACTTCTCCCATTATATGCTCTGTCCCACCAGTTCTATAGAATCCTCTCTCCGACCTCAGCTGGTGATCTGTCTGATTTTGGATCTCGATCCAACTTGGGATCTCGTGTCTTCTCCAGACCCGTGCTAGAGATAATTTGGCTGCTGTATATATGTTAATCGCAAGAATTGCCTTTGGTGAGCGTATTGAACCCAATTCAAGATGGAATAGGAAAGACTGCGGGGAAAAAGAGACGGTTTTTTGAAATATAAGATCTGTAATAGTGGACAGTCTTCCTTTAATAGGGGTCAAACAGTCACAGGACCACCATATATGATAATGAGTGCCCTCCCTCCTTTCACATCTCCAACATCGATTTGAAGTATTGGGGGAAATTTTATTAAGGCGTGAGGGCACCATATACCATCGATAAAGAGTTTTATAAAATTGTTCTTGTAGGGAAATCCCATGTAGTGCTGCTCTAGTACTCCTGCATGCAGTAGACCAGATCTCCACCGGAAAAATCTTGCCAAGATCTCCTTCCCAGTGTCTAAAATGATCAATCTTGTCCTGGGTGGACAAGTTATCAAGGAGAACCTGTAGCTTAGAGATTATTTTGGTAGTACCCACGGAGTGCACCAGTCTATCTAGGGGGGAGGATTCTACTAATGGGTGACTTTCAAGAAACCGCCTAATACGCAGGTAATTAAAGCTTTCAGAATCTGGTAGTTTATAAAGAGTCTTCAATTCAGAAAAAGGAAATATATCACCCTGGTGAAACAGATCACCCAAATAGAGAATTCCGGAGGAAAACCACAAAGAGTGCTGAAAGTCTGGAATGAAGGATGTCGCTGCACCCAGTGGGGCGAGGCCGGTTAGTCCGAGGCACGAGGAGAACAGCCTCTTAAATCTAAATGCCCCCCTCATCACGTCTGTTATTATTGGATTATTGATTTTGAGTTTGTTAAATATCAAGGGAGTGGACCAAAAGAAGAAAAAGGGATTGCAGCCTGCACACTCTGTTGTCTCTAGATAATGCCAAGCCGCCTGAGTGGAAGGTTTCTGTTTCCAGGCCAGAAAGTGGGAGAATATACAGATATCCTGTAAAGCAAATAAATCTGGAAAGCGCAACCCTCCAGCCCTAAGATTTCGCTTCAGTGTCTTACCAGCGATACGTGGATTCTTAGCATCCCATACATAAGCGGAGAAGAGCACACTCAATTGTTTAAGATATGGGATTGGAGCCCGCAAAGGAATAGACCTCATCAAAAAGATAACTTTCGGAAGAGCATATGCCTTAAGGATATTGAGGCGAGCAAGCCAAGAAGTGTGCAATCCCTTCCAACTTAAGAACAGGTCTCTCAGGTCACGAATTATATTCTCGTAGTTAAGGTAGAGGGTCTGTCTGGGATCTACAGTAATCTTGATCCCAAGGTAAGTGAGAGTTTTATTAGCCCAATTTATTGTGCTTATGCGTGAGATCCTCACTATCTGAGAGGGTGATAGAAAAAAAGAAAGTGCCTGAGTTTTATTTAAATTCACTTTATAATTGGAAAAAGAGCCATATTGGCTAATTAGTTGGAGAATGTGCGGGATAGTATTCTCCGGTGACGTCAAAGATAGTAGCACATCGTCGGCATAAAGTGAAATTTTAAATTCCTGCTTCCCCACTTGAATACCAGATACCTGAGGGGAGGATCTCACTAATGCGGCAAAAGGTTCAATGCTTAGGGCATATAACAGAGGCGCCAATGGGCACCCCTGCCTTGTGCCATTCCTGATAAAAAAAAGGGTCCGAATACAGAGAGGGACCAGTAATCCTTGCCCCCGGTGCCGAATAAAGAGACATAGCGCTGGTACGAAAAGTCCCCGAGAGGCCAAAGGCATCCAAGGTCTCCGAGAGAAAGAGCCAATCAACCCTATCAAAAGCTTTCTCGGCATCGAGGGCAAGGAAGACAGTCGGGGACCGTGAGGTTCGCGCTCGATGGACCAGGTTGAGCAATCTTCTAGTACTATCCTCTGCCGAGCGGCCCGGGATAAATCCGGTTTGATCCAGGTGTATCAGGTCAGGGATAATCCGTCCGAGCCTGTCTGCCAAGATCTTGGAAAATAATTTAACATCCAGATTAATAAGTGAAATAGGCCTATAATTGGAAATAAGTGAAGGGTCCTTCCCAGCTTTCGGGATTGGGGAAATTGAGGCCTCCAACATTTCTGAGGGGAAGGACCCTTTACATGAAGTTTCAGAGAAGACTCTAAGTAATATAGGGGAGATTTCTGACCG
Organism: Pelodytes ibericus; assembly: GCA_036172795.1. Classification (NCBI taxonomy): domain Eukaryota; kingdom Metazoa; phylum Chordata; class Amphibia; order Anura; family Pelodytidae; genus Pelodytes; species Pelodytes ibericus. The sequence goes on from CM069862.1 coordinate 132,456,374, forward strand.
GAGCGTGTGATAAAATATTGATGATAAGCCATCAGGGCCCGGTGCTTTCCCTTTCTTTATTGTATTAATTGCTAAAGCAAGTTCTGAGTCTAAAATTGGTTTGTTAAGTTGAAGAAGTTTCTCCTGCGAGATCTGGGGGAGGTTCAGACTACGAAGGAACTCCCTGACCTGAGACACCGATTTTGTTGGTGTTGGAAGATTATATAATGAGTTGTAATATTGCTTGAAGGCGTTACTTATATCCCTAGGGGACAGACAGGTTCTACCCTCAAACAGTATCTTTTTTATGCGAGAGTGTTGATTTCTATCTTTCATCCTGTTGGTGAGAGCTCTCCCCGGTCTGCTATTATTAATATACCAGGACACCTTCAAACGGGTTACCGTTCTTTTAAACTGGTCCTCAAGTTTGACATTAATCAATTTTTGGGTGTCCTTAATAGCAACAGATGTTATTTGATTAGGTGAGACCTTATTCAAAGTTTCTAATTTAGAAAGTTCGATATAAAGATCCGAAAGGGTCTTACCAGCTAATTTGTTTAGTGTAGCTCCCATTTTAATAAGAATTCCCCGTAAATAGCATTTTAAAGAGCACCATAGGGTCTGCTCATTTACATCGTTCTTGTCATTATTCCGCAGAAATTCTAAAACTTCGGTCCTCAAATTTATCTTGGATGACTCAGAGGCCAAAATGGAATCATTAAGGCGCCACCTTGGTCTAACCTTATATTCGATATTATCCTTAAAGTCCAAAAACAAGGGAGCATGGTCAGACCAAGAGATGTTGCCTATCTTGGTCCCCAGACAGCCTTCCAAAGATCTATCCCTTAACAAAAAGTAATCAATCCTGGAATAAGATAAGTGAGCACTTGAAAAAAAGGTATAGTCCCTGTCACCCGGGTGAGAGACTCTCCATGAGTCATATAATTTATTCCTATAAAGAAAGTTAGAAAAAGATTCAGCATCTCTCCTCCCTCTCGGGACCGGCCCAGCCCCACTAGGTAAGCTCTTATCAAGTGCAGCATCCGCGATTGTGTTAAGGTCACCACCTATAATAGTTGTGCCCTGCTCTATATAATCCACCCTGTCCATGGTTTCATTTAAGAAGCCAATAGTTCCATCTGAGGGGGCATATAGGTTAACTAGGGTAAATAGTATATCATTAATTTTACAAATTACTATGCATCGTCTGCCTTTAGAATCTGATTCATGGTGAATAAGCTCAAATTTTAATGCTGCAGATATAACAATGGCGACACCTCTCTTCCTTCTATCAGGTACTGATGAAGAACAAATATAGGGATATCTACGGAACCGCCAGAGCCTGAAATCCTCAGATCTCCAATGCGTTTCCTGAGTGAAACAGATATCTATCTTATTCTGAATCAGGAGTTTATATAAATAGGAACGTTTCTGAGGCGAGTTCAAGCCCCGGGAGTTAATGGAGACACACTTAAATGGCATCTAAAAATATAAGGTTACAAAGGAGTCCTAGGGAGCCGACCCGGAGGGGGAGGAGGGCGGGCGCACCGGCGCCCCCCCGCCTAAACAGGAAGAGGGAGCCACAGCGAAAAAGCATAAAGAAAAAGAAAGAGAAAAACATTCCTGCAAACACACACTCCACATACATACCTCCATACTTTCCGGAGACCTGAGGGCCGGAGAGGAACGTGCCTCCCGGCCGATATCTCTCCGAACTAAATCCCATAAATACACTGGGATACTACCTAGTGTCCGAACCAGGCGGGGTTCACAAGCTCTGTTTTAGGTTTGGAAAATTATATTTCCCGCCTCCACCGTCCCTGCACCTCTGAAGCCCCACCATTTTAAACACACAAAAAAAAAAAAGATAAAAAAAAAAAGGGGGAAAGGGGGGATGGGGGAAAAGGAAAATAATTAAATTATTAAACGTGCATTACATTATGAAACATGCTTATGTTACAGATTTTATCATTATCACATGTAGAGTTAATATGGTCTTCATGACTAAGTATACGATCAGTTTATTACGACACAAATATATAGTGAAGATTTCTATTATTCAGCTGTAGTGTAGGTGGTGTAGTTCAAAGTAAGAATCTATTTACAGTCACTAATAAAATAAGTGTAGTAGGAGGAAATAGAAAGTGAGTGAAATATTAAACGTGCCTTAAATTATTAAGCGTGGAGGTAATTTTGTTAGTCAGGTGTAAAAAAACAAAACAAAAAACAAAAACAAAAACAAAAATTATTAGATTATTAAACGTGCATTACATTATTAAACATACTTATGTTACAGATACTATCATTATCACATGTAGAGTTAATATGGTCTTCGTGACTAAGTATATGACCAGTTTATTACGACACACATATATAGTGAAGATTTCTATTATTCAGCTGTAGTGTAGGTAGTGTAGTTCAAAGTAAAAATCTATTTACAGTCACTAATAAAATAAGTGTAGTAGAAGGAAATAGAAAGTGAGTGAAATATTAAACGTGCCTTAAATTATTAAGCGTGGAGGTAATTTTGTTAGTCAAGTGTAAGTAAAAAAAAAAAAAAAATTATGCTTCTACTCTTTTCCTTCCATAGTCATCAAAGATAGAAACACATTCGTATTATGTAATACAAAAAAAAATATCAAATTTGATTAAAGTAACTAATCTGACAAGACAATTAGTGTATGTAATATTCTGTTTCGATTCCCTAAATAATAAAAAAAAAAAAAAAAAAATTATTCTTTATTCAAAACGCAACAAGCTGGAAGGGCTCATGCTGGAAATAGTCCCACCCGTAACCCTCTGATAGGGATAAGGAGATATATGCAATATTAGAGCAAAGACCATTCTTGCATGAATTCTCTAGCTTGGGAGTAGTTTTCGCAGGTAAACCTTTTCCCTTGAAAGAAAATGATCAGTTTGGTAGGGAATCCCCATCTGTATTCAATTGCCTTGTCTCTAAGAATGGCAGTAAGAGATTTAAATTCGCTCCTTTGAATCCTGGTAGCTTGGGAAATGTCGGCATATAGGGAAATGGAGGAGAATCTGCCGTCTTGCGTTGGGTTTATTCTTGCCTGTTTCATAAGCAGATCTTTAAGTTTAGCATTATGAAAACATGCAATGGTATCCCTTGGGATCTCCTGGGATAAGTTTAATGGCCGAGGGAGTCTATGGACTCGTTCAAATGGAAGAGGGCCGATGATCCCAGGATCAAGATAAACCTTTAAAAAGTCTATTAAATAGTCATCTAAATCGATGTTTCTTACAGATTCTGGGATACCCCTAAATTTGAGGTTCCTTCTCCTAGAGCGGTCCTCAATATCTGTAACTTTCTGCTTTAAGGCCAGAATATCTTTACTCAGTGAAGCGTTTTGTAGTTGCATCTGTTTAAATCCTTCTTGCATAAGATCTATCTGAGCTGACTGGTGGGAAAGGGTTACATGCAAGTCAGTTATATCAGATTTGATATCTGCTCTATTTTTATCCGAGTCAGATTTAATTTTTTCATACAGACTGTCGAGGGCAGAGTTTAGTATGTCTTGAGTGATAGTGGTCATTGCTGAGGAATCCAAAAGACTGCTTTCTGCAGAGGAATTTGTATGCGTTTTTGTGGAGGTTTCCTGAGACACTATAGGAGTTTTAGGAGAATAAAATGCACCAATCCCCGCTGGTTTCTTCGGTCTCTCTTTGTCTTTGTCTCTCTTAGGAGGCATCGTAGAGAGGGATATAGAGAAAAAGTAACTACTAACAACAGGTTTTGGGCAGGCCCACGTTTGTTAGATAGGTATTGAAAATTGAAATAACTCTAACTTCTTATAGAGTATACAGAGGAATTTAAGTGTTACCCGTGTCACTAAAATTCACCCCCTTATTAGGTTAGGTTATGCACCTGGGGCTATACAGAGACAGGAGAACACAGCTCAAATACCAGCATACAGCAAAATCATCAATAGATATGTGAGATTGCTAAAGCAAACAGTATTAGGTAGAAACAGAGAGCAAATATATAAGAAGCTTGGAGGGAAAGGGTCAAATACTCATCCCAGCCTTCGAACGAGGAGACCTTCACTGCCAAGTTAATCTAAAATGTGCCCATCGACCAGCCGTCTAGCAAAACGAAGGAGCACCGCCAGCAAGCTTCCAGACCGGCAGCGGGAGTGTAAAGAACATGCGTTCCGTTTCCGCGAGGCTGCAGGAGCGTGGGAGGCGACGAGGTCAGATCTACTCCATAGGAAACCCCGCCTGGCTCAGAGCCACGCCTCACACGTCGTCACGACGTCCCGTCATCATGTTCTTTAGCGATGAAATGTCCCGCAATGAAATATCCCGTGACGAGCTCTCGTGTGGTGAAGTGACGGCGATGAAGAGGCTGCGCGGATGCAGCCGCGATGAAGTGTCCCATCCCCTTATTTTTTGTTCTCTATGTCCATACTATAGGTCTTGTTGTTGGATATTGAGGGTAATCCCTAGGCTTTGAGCACCTCAGTGGTTCCGTATTAGAAGACTACCAAAATTTGAAACAGATTTGGAGTGTAAGGAGAGCCATCATTTTTTCTGTATATATGGTGTGAAGGCATGCAAGATGAAGTTAAACTCTCATCCCCTTCATTTCAATAAGGGAAGAAATTAAACTGCTTTTGAGACTTAGTCGAACCATCACATTGTTAAAAACTTTGCCCCATTAAAAATAATAGCCTCCAGGACTGAATAGGTGTGGTATAATCATTACAGCACATGTTAAATAACCACATTATGCAGTAAATTATTGGGTGGTGTTTAACGGGTAATTTTACTACACCTGTTAAACAACAACCATTAAAACCCCCTGTGACGAAGTGCCCTTCGCCACTTGGTCTTGGAGAGGCCTGTTTGCCAGCCTCCTCCCCTGTGACTATGGCCCTGGGGTGTGTGGCCCTTTAAAAATGCCCAAAAAGGTAACTTTTGAACTTCTGGGTGGAATTGTTTGATTTTTAGTTATTTTCATATTTAAAGTATGCTGATTCTGAAAATGTATGTTTTATGTGAATGTGATGCATATTTTGAAAGTTATTAATATTGTATAGAACCTGTATATTTTAGCTTGGAGATAATTGAGCTGATACAAAGGTTAACTCAATTATCTCCCAAGCAGAGGAATGTACTGTAATTACTAGGATCCAAGTCTTTGTCCTATTCACTGTGTTTTCCCCAAGTTAAGATTGGATCCTATCTTTAATCCCTGTTTTTGTCACCTCTCCCATTGTCTTATGTAAGTCATTTAGTTTCCTGTGTGTATCTGAGCTGGGCACCTTTGTATCCTGAAAGGTGTGAGGCAGGATTTCCCTTTGTATCTCCTTAGGTTAAATTATAATCCTGTTATAGTTCCTTTGTCTAATCTGGTTTGTCAAGATGTTCAACTGTATATATTCTGTGTTTCTGTATCATTAAACAGTTCTGGTCAGTTATGCTCCTGAAACTGTGTGTCGTCCAGTTATTGGGATTGCTGTTGGGATATTGCTGTATTTGACCTGCTGGAAACCCTGCCTTTGGATTTACTATTTACTTGTTCCTGAGTCTCACTTGGATTATAAGCGGAGATAACCTGGGTAATATTGCATCTCCGCTACACCCCCCTTTTAAAAAACAGAACTATTTTCTAATTCACTGTGCCCCCCTTTAGATACCGAAGCTGGGGGCTGCCAAAATAGTTCCAGGTACCCTAAGAAATATCAAGGTCAGGGGGTGGGCAAGAGTGCGCATGCCTATTATGGAGTTCACTCCTAGATTCACACAATACTGAGTGCTCACTCCTAGCTTCACACAATATGCAGTGCACACTCCTAGGTTCACACAATATGAAGTGCTTACTTCTAGCTTCACACAGTACGGATTGCTCACTTCTAGTCTTACACAATACTTAGTGCTCACTCTCAGCTTCACACAATATGGAGTACTCACTCTTGGCTTCACACAATACGGCGTGTTAACTCCTAGCCTTACAGAACGCCTAGTGCTCATAGCATCACACAATATGGAGTGCCCACTCTTACCATCAAATAATATGAAGTGCTCACTCCTAGCTTCACACAATACTGAGTACTCTCTGTCTGCAAGATTCACACAATACAGAGTTCTCACTGCTAGCTTCACACAACATGGTGTTCTCTCTGCAAGCTTCACACAATACAGAGTTCTCACTGCTAGCTTCACAAAATATGGATTAGTCACTCCTAGGCTCACACAGTATGGATTGCTCACTCCTAGCTTTACACTAACCTATGAGTGCTTACTCACAGGTTCACACAATACTTAGTACTCTTTTGGGCCCTGAAATTCTTTGTCCTCACAATTTTCTTTTTCCCTCTGTCATGTCCATCGGTCTCCCTTCACTGTTGAGCATCTTGACAATGTCCCCTGTAGTTCTTGGTGCCTGCAGCCTCACAATATGCTCCCTGGCTGAGCTGGGACTTTTTCATGCAAATGATTTTAAAAGATATTGACAAGATAGGATGAAAAATGAAAATCATTCACGACCGCATGTTCTGTAAGCTGCAGGCAAAGGAAGGAGGGGGTGGGAACAGCGTATGGACTGAGAACAGACTGTCAAAAAAATTGATATCCTCCTCCAAATAGAAATCCTGGAGCCCTTCCCAGTCCTGTGCTAAGAGTTACTGGGTATTTAGAAGAGATTCTCACCTCCTACTATCTGTTAAACTCTTAGTGGAAACATTAAGAGACTAGTGACACTTTTTTTCAGTTTTCTGATCACTTCCAATCTAATCCTGACTAACATGGTAATACGATATAACAGTCATATGTGTACTCATGGGCAGCCACAATATGGTCACCTATTTGTGCTTCCCTCTCACATATACTTTTCTGCCGCCATTTATCCTACACACCTGTGTACCAAATTTGAATGTGGCACAGAAAGCTTGCTGTGGTGGTTGGGGTCTTCTCTTCAAGCATATTTGCATTAAATGAAAAGAGAAAATGTGGGTTGTCATTTTTTCCAGGGCGGGGTCAAGACTCCATGTGTGTGTGTGCTGTATTCATAAACAAGCTTAAACCCCCCCCAGAAAGGTTACTGCATATACACACAGACAGAATCCAATTAACTAATCAGTGTGGAGATCTCAGGGACCTACCATGTTTAATGAATTGGATCTGTATGTGCGTATACATGCATCCTACATACTGCTGGGTTGCACTTTGCATGCTCTGTCTGCAGCATGTGGAACACAAACGTGTCCCTGGAAACATGGCCGATGTTGACAACTATGGTTACTGTACAAACAGGTAACCTGTGATATTCTGACTGCTGTAGACTACAAATCCCAACACATTTAGCTACCTCAGATTGTGTTACATTATAGCTACACAAGGGGGTCTATTCACTAAATTCATTATTTTTCTTCTGTATGAATTAGCAGGAATTTATCTGCAGGCAACTTATATGGGATTAGGAAGACTGTTTAAAAACACAGGAAACACTTTCTTTGTGGGCAACATAGCACCTGTGCATTGTCATAGTTTCCTCAAGCCTATGGATATAACACCATCCAACGACGAACAGGTTAATACTGCTTTAAAAATGAACATTTTCTGGAGAGCCATCTGCCTTTTTACTTTGATATTTTCTAATAGATTTAAGTTATAAATGCAATTTAGGAAATTGGGACGCCTGTGTTAGAATGTAATTTCGGAAATTGGAAAAGCTCATTCACCAAACTATTACCGTAGAGTAACTGTCGTCCTCTAACAAGGATATTGGAGTCTCACAGCCTTTTAGTACTGAGACGGTAGTGCTTATAGTTCTCAGAATGGGTTAGTATGGATAAGAGCACATCGCAAGCTTTCTTTAGTCTCTTTGATGTGAGTCTTTTAGGTCCCCGTGGCTTTGAAGAGTTTGTCTTGATTTATTATGACATTTAAATGGTTTGCATATCTGAGGTCAGGTGAACTTCCCAAACTTCAGCAACCCCATCTGTCTTTAGGCTTCCACTCTAGGAGTAATCATGTTTTATATCTCTAAATTATATTTTATTAACTAGATATGACTGTACCAACTTGAGACTTAAATGAATAATTATTATTAAAAAAGGAAAGCTTTTGTTTTCCTTTTTAATGAATAACATACATATGGAAGGAGAGTTTCAGAGAGAAAATGTCAACACTGTTGCTTTCTTAGTGAACTTTGTATGTATCAATGTTCACAGCTGCATCATGGGATAGCATCTTAAAGGGACAGTCTAGTCCCCCAAATCACTTTGGTGCAAGATGAATACTACTGCTTTTATAATGAACAGGCTTTTTTTCCAGTGTGATTTGATGCAGGCATCTGGATAAATCACATTTTTAATATTTAACTCAAGTCCTCCCCCAGTGATTACTCTGCATGTTTACTGATTATATAGACACTGTAAAGCTTTGTTTCATTTAGTCACTCCCTGTGCTCCTGGAAAAGAATACATTGTGTGGACTGTGATAAACTTACTCTTGTACACAGTAGGATCTCTGAAAAGTGCAACACATTGTCTGATGACATCAGAAGAAGAGACAGGACATTCCATTCATTTGAATGAAATTATTATTATTGGTTCCTGCAGAAAAAAAAAGAAATTTACTTTTACTCAGCTGGAGTGGGTAGTCCTGGCTTCTTGCAAACTGCTGTAATGTCACAGTTTCATCTATCTATAAGTATTTTATTTTTTAAGCAATGCAGAATCTAAAAAATGTATTTTTAAAATACTCTGAAAGCACATTAATATGCATTAATATGTGGAAGATGCATTTTGGGCACCAGGCAGATATTTCAGATGATGTACTATAAAGGTCTTTAATATGTATATATGTTGCTGACGTTTGTAAATATTGAAACATTGCAGTACATCACTGTTGGATAAAAGATAACATTTTGCTAGCTGGTTAGATAAAAAGCTACTATTTATAATATGTCTTGGAGGGTTTATGGTAGAAGGAAAATGTAAAAATCATTACTTTTATCTTTAACTTTACTCCCACTTTAAAGAGCAAACTATTATTTTAACCCTCTGGTTATTTGCTTTGGGTTGGCCTGTTAGTTACAGATTTTTATTTAATCTGGTGACATCACAGTGATCTCATTCCCCTTCTGTCAATAGAAAAGCCAATCGTAGCAAAGTCATCAAAACTAGGTCAAAAAGTTGCCTGGTACTTTCCCCCTGCATGGATTGGGTGAACATGTATGTGGTCATTTGTGAGATATGTTCCATGAACTTACATTTATGAGCATGTATATGCTCTTCACAAAGCTACTGTAGTTCTTTTTTTCTCCTGATTGCTTTATTCCCCAATATATACAACAGTGAGCTCAGTGCACTGTGTTCCTTCTTTTTTTTTCAACATATGAGGATTCCTGGAGGAATGAAGTAATCCCTCCAGGATATATAACCATATGAAACAATTCTTCAGGTATTATTTTGTATTTATTTTACTTGGTATTGTTTGCTTTTTGGATGTGTTTTTTTCATATATATCTATAAAAAGATGAATTTAGGTGTATTTTGGAGGGTAATGTATTGGCAGCTGCATGTGCTAAGAATTTTTATACATTTTACTAATTGCTATATTTCACTTTTGTTACATTTTCATTGAGAAACTGTTCTTTTTTCCCATTAACCCCTTCATGACCAGACTGTTTTTGGAATGTTGTGCGTTAGTGACCAAGGCTGTTTTAACACTTCTGAGGTGTTTGTGTTTAGCTGTAATTTTCTTCTTTGTCGGTTGCTGTACCCACACATATTATATATTGTTTTTTTCAGGACAAGAAGGGCTTTCTTTTCATGACATTATTTTGTTCATATCATTTATTGTATTGGGAAAAAAATAGTAAAATATGGTTAAAATTAAAAAAAAAAAAACACTTTTCCTGACTTTTCTTTGTAAATTCTTTTACTAAGCTCCAAAAGCTAATGAAAAAACGTGCTAAATAGATTCGACTATAGGTCCTGAGTTCAGAAATACCCAATGTTTATATGTTTTTTTGCTTTTTTTTGCATGTTTTAGGTTAATAAATACAAGTAGCATTTAGCTGTTTCAAAACCATTTTTTTTAAAAAATTAGCGTTAGTGACACTGTAACACCGATATCTGATATGAATCGCTGAATAACCCCCCACATGTACACATTTTTTTATAAAGTAGACATCCCAGGGCATTCAACTTGGGGTAATTTGACACTTTTCACTCTGTCATTTTACCACCAATCTTTGACAAGTTTTGGCGTAGTAATTTTATGTGTGTTTTATTTCCACACACTTTGAAACTTAGGTATGAATTTAAAGGGGCTGTTCTATTTTATTGCCAAACAAAACCCCAATATATGTTCAGCAACTTCCCCTGAGTATAGCGGTACCCCACATGTATAGGTTTGCTAGGTTTATGTGGCAGGTACAGGGCAAGATTTAGGATATGGTTATTGCAGCTTTAAAATGTGTATTTATTATGTAATACTTGTGACTACATTTCCTATCATGCTCAGCCAGCCAAAAGCTACCGTAGCAGAATAGGAAATGTAGTCTATAGTAGGAAGCACCAATTTTTGCTATCCTTGCTATCCTGCGGCTGCATGGATCAAATATCCAGCT